>OX376208.1:12587351-14987351 GCA_947363905.1 Lithophane semibrunnea | reverse complement strand
CAGAGTCATCCAAACGCGGAGCAGTTGCGTGAGAACGGCTCGGCTCTAGTCTGTACCTTCTGTTACCACTCGCTACTCAGCCAGTGGAGGAGGTGAGTACCATATAATATAAGCTATCTCTCGTTGGTTTGATAGGAGAAATAACCCGTTTACCAATTTTATCTTAATCCTAGGGGTTAATTTCGCATACTTTTTTTGAGAATTAACTTTATGTAGCGATGCAGCTGACCATGTAGAAAATACATTATATTTTCTACACGGTCTGCTGGGACGCCTTCTTGCTATGCGCTCTAGCTTGCCTTTAAGCTCATTTCAGACTTCGTAATATTATAATAGCATATAGTTTAGCAGTTAGTACAGGAATATCGTTCGCTATACATTTATTTAGAACACGTTCACACTTTGCTATACTATTATATTAAACTAGCACTATGCCCGCGACTTCGTCCGCGTGGATTTTGTACTTTCCTCTATAAACTTCGATAACCCCTCCACCCCTCTCCACCCCAACTTTGACACCTCCCAATCACCGTTTAGGGGGTAGTTTAGAATAGCTAAAAATGACAAACATTATCATTTACTTAGATAAGTATTCGTGGCAAGTTTCAAGTCTATTAACTCAAGGAATAAGATTTTTCCCCTCTTTTCACCCCCGTATAGGTCGAATTTCCAAAAAACCTTTCTTGGTGGATGCCTACGTCCTAATAACTGTCTGTATGCCAATTTACAGCCCAATCCGTCCAGTGGTTTGAGCTGTGATATAGACTACCCGTTTTCACCCCGTTAGGGGTAAATTTTTGAAAAACCTCGATACACATTATTCTTTATTTTTGGTTTAAATTATAAATGCTGAGTTTCGAGTTAATCGGACAGCGCGTTAAAAATCTTCTATACAAACTTTAACACCCCCCAATCCCCGCTTAGGGGGTAGTTTGGATAAACAAAAAATGACAATCTTTATCATTTACTTATATAAGTAATTGTGCCGAGTTTCAAGTCTATTAACTCAAGGAATAAGATTTTACATACAAACGAAATCCCCCTTTTCACCCCCTTAAAGGCCGAATTTCCAAAACCCCGTTCTTAGTGCGCGCCAACGTCATAATAACTATCTGTGTGCCAAATTTCAGGCCAATCCGTTCAGCGGTTTGAGCTGTGCGTTGATATATCAGTCAGTCAGCGTTGTGTTTTATATGTATAGATTATATTAAATAAATGTATGGCGAGCGATATGAACTATATGCTATTATATTTTATTATAGCGTAGTATGAAATGAGCTTAAAGCTTGTACAGAAATAACTGTAAGTCATGTAGCAAAGCCCAACAGACTTTGCAGGAAGATGCAAGCTGACAGTAACCAGTAATGATAACCAGATAAATTTAGGAGTTAGAGACGTACAAAACTTTCCCCTCAAAGCCTTATTAAATGTATAACATTTCGTTCTCTCCAATCTTCTGTCCTATTCGCTATAAGGCCGCCCTTGTTGCAGGTACGAAGCGTTAGGCGGCTATCCTCCCGAGAGAAGAGTGTACAACACTCACGACTACCACTGCCATCTGTGCGGCATCAAGACGTACAGGAAACGAGTTAGGGCGCTACCTATTAAAGTGAGTATATTATATATAGCATAGGATTATCATCTGCCTAGCCTTTTCCCAAGTAACCTAAACTAACTTCACCGGATGCAGCTGAATACCAGTATTTTACATGGAGCGACTGCCTATCTGACCTCCACAACCCAGTAACTGGGTAATACGATACCCTTTAGAAAGACTGGTTGTCAGACTTTCGGGCTTCTTAGTTCTGACGACCTGTAACGACTGTCAAAGATCCAGAAATGACAGCCGGGACTAATGGCTTAACGTGCTTAGGATATTCAGCCTATAATGTTTATCATAAACGAGGTGAAAGGATCATGGAATGAATTTGGTCTTAGGTACAGTATCGTGCTATTCTATAAAAATCTCACTGTGAAAACTTAAGTGAAGTGAGCTTGAAGTGAACTGTCACTGCCTTTACATCAGTAGGTATCGATGACAATGACAGCTCACTCCACGCTCACTTCACTTAAGTTTTCACGGTGAGATGGTTACAGAATAGCAATGCAGATGTTTACTTACGGCCAGTTTCTTCATCAAAAGTAACAGCCAAAGTAACAGTCAACTGTTCTTTTGCACTGTTGTATTTTCAATTCTCGGCGCTGAGGCGAGGGTTGTAAATCCAACAGCGTGAAAGGCGTCGCCGTTAGTGAGATTCAAACGCGTTTTTCTCCAAAAGTATCAATTGAGTGCCCCTTTGGTCTGGTGGTCGCACACGTGACTGCAAAGCTTTGGGTTCTGGGTTCGACCTCAGGCTGAGCATAGTGTTTTCGATTCTAATATCTTACTATTATGGTTTGTATATAATGTTATTAGATTGTAACTTTTAAATTCATATCGATGAACGATACATTAGGTTCGATATTTTTTGTAGTACCTGTACTGCATAAGTAGTAAATTGCATAATATGATTGGGAACCTCATGAGTAATTAAATAATGTATTTTTTGTTTCAGGAATTCCCATTCTTAGTGCAAAGGCGGACTGAAAATTCATTATTATTAGAAAATGGCGATTATGCCGTAGTATGTTTAGACTGTTATGAAAGCTTAAGGTTAGTCACATTTTATTTATTTACTAAACAATAGTATAATATGCAATTAGTGAATAAAGGACGGATTTAAAGAGTCACGAGCAAGTGAAGGATTCTAACGACTGAATCACGACCGTAGGGAGTGATTCATGATGATTCAAGTGTTAGAATCCTGAGCGACGCGAGTGATTCATGGCCCTCGATATAAATCCGTTTTATTCAAGAGTTGCATACTATACTTTATACCATGACTACGAGAAAAAGAACTTGAAACTTCGTGTATGTTGTTATGTCAATGTTATGCCTTGTTTTTATAGTACCTACACCGTCGCATAGAATAATACTCCATAATGTCGATGACTTCTTTTTCTTCGACAACTCATTAAAATAAGTTAGGAAAACAGACTGAAAATGTGCCAGAAACTTGATTTTCATTTTTCCATTTGCAAAACTCATCGTAGGCTTTGATGTAAGCCCAGCCGTGATTTGTTGGGTAGCAAGTTTTCTACTATATCGGTCGCCCTCTCTTTCATAAACTCAGGTGTTGACACATCTTCGTCATCACTTGAATGCATTTTCAATCGATTTATTATTAAGTGACACTAAACTTTTTGTTCGTACAACTTTCAATATTTAAAATAGCGGCAATTTACTAATGACAGCAAAGAACACAAAACAGTTTTTATTCTAATGTTAAACTCCTGTTCGAAAATCAAATAGGAGTTTGTATAGCATTGAGATGGAGTTCGAATATATTGGTGTGTTCTAAATTCAAACACCAAAACAGTGATTAAAAGTGCTTTTTAGAGGGGGAATGGTATAAAATACTTATCAATTTATTTCCTCCTTTTTTCCGTCCATCCAACGTTTCTTTGGTCTTCCCCTACTCTTATAGTCATCCACATTCATGCCCAAATCTCTCGTTTCGACATTTTCGTAATTCGTCATGCCCCGCCCACACTAGACACTAAGTCCCCGCTACAGTCTGGCCCGCCCGCAGGACGCAGGCGCAGGACTACGAGCGGCGCGGCGTGCCCGTGGACAAGCGCGAGTACAACTGGCTGCAGCAGCCGCCGCCGCCGGAGGACTCGGCCGACGTCACCATCGCCAGGCTGCCGTCCGGGGACCGCTCCGACAAGCTGGTGAGTAGCGTGCCGTGGACAAGCGCGAGTACAACTGGCTGCAGCAGCCGCCGCCGCCGGAGGACTCGGCCGACGTCACCATCGCCAGGCTGCCGTCCGGGGACCGCTCCGACAAGCTGGTGAGTAGCGTGCCGTGGACAAGCGCGAGTACAACTGGCTGCAGCAGCCGCCGCCGCCGGAGGACTCGGCCGACGTCACCATCGCCAGGCTGCCGTCCGGGGACCGCTCCGACAAGCTGGTGAGTAGCGTGCCGTGGACAAGCGCGAGTACAACTGGCTGCAGCAGCCGCCGCCGCCGGAGGACTCGGCCGACGTCACCATCGCCAGGCTGCCGTCCGGGGACCGCTCCGACAAGCTGGTGAGTAGCGTGCCGTGGACAAGCGCGAGTACAACTGGCTGCAGCAGCCGCCGCCGCCGGAGGACTCGGCCGACGTCACCATCGCCAGGCTGCCGTCCGGGGACCGCTCCGACAAGCTGGTGAGTAGCGTGCCGTGGACAAGCGCGAGTACAACTGGCTGCAGCAGCCGCCGCCGCCGGAGGACTCGGCCGACGTCACCATCGCCAGGCTGCCGTCCGGGGACCGCTCCGACAAGCTGGTGAGTAGCGTGCCGTGGACAAGCGCGAGTACAACTGGCTGCAGCAGCCGCCGCCGCCGGAGGACTCGGCCGACGTCACCATCGCCAGGCTGCCGTCCGGGGACCGCTCCGACAAGCTGGTGAGTAGCGTGCCGTGGACAAGCGCGAGTACAACTGGCTGCAGCAGCCGCCGCCGCCGGAGGACTCGGCCGACGTCACCATCGCCAGGCTGCCGTCCGGGGACCGCTCCGACAAGCTGGTGAGTAGCGTGCCGTGGACAAGCGCGAGTACAACTGGCTGCAGCTAGCGGCTACCCAAAATTTTTTCTACGAAACGACTAAATTGTTTATCTTATTTTCAATAAACTTTATTTTTACAAGCTTTTTATTTAATCCTTACCACTATCATCTATTACCATTGTAACTTGACCATTCTTTTCACAGATACCTCAATCACTGGTGATGTCTCGCAGCAGTTCGAAACGGAACAGCCCGAAGCAGCCCAGTTCAGCGCTCGCGGACCGAAGGCTAACGCCGAACAAGATCGAGAAGCCTGACCAAGGTATGTCACACTTACATATAAATACCATGTTTCAACTTATAATAACAAAGGTAAAAGTGTTTGTAAAACCTACTTACAAAAATGTATCATCGAAGAAAGAATTATGAGACCATAAAGCCCCGGTTCCCAAAAACAAAAAGAAGTTAAAGAGAGATCTTTGTATCGGCCAACTGCTGTCACACAACACTCACTTGGCGCGTAAATTAGGTACCTGTTTGTTTATACACTGGTCTTAATGGGCAAAATACGGAAGAAGTATCTTTAGGATATTTAATATTTATTTCATATGCAATCAAAACATGTGACCATTACTGCTTAAGGAATCCGACTGAACACGCGACCCTGTCTGCAAATCTAGTTTTTTTAACTAAACGAACTGCACAATCATTAAGGGCTGATTTAACCAAAGCCAGATATCTTTTAATTGGGGAATAAAATTAAAGTCTGATAGTTTTTTTTACAGAAAATCTGTTAAAAAAAAAAAAAAAATTCGCTGGATTAGACTTATACTAAGGATAAAAGTTTGGTTGAATTCACCCTAAGGGCTGATTTCACCAAAGTCAGATATCTTTTATCCGTGGAATAAAAATAGCGTCTGACAGTTTTTATATGGAAAATCTGTCAAAAATTCAAAATTTATTCGCAGGATATAACTTATACTCGGTATAAAAGTTTGGTGAAATTTGCCCTAAGAGTAGTAATGTATACAGTATAAGCAAATGGAATATTAAAAGTAAATACTCAAAAACAAATACTTCAAAATACCTGCTTTCATTCCAACTCCGCCTTAACATCTGAAACCTTTTAAAGACGCAAGCCTCTAATATTGCGCATAACAATATAGCCGCTAAAATGGCTAACCACCTGTGGATGTCCATAAAGTGCTTACCCTCCTTACCAAGAGTCGTCAAAGAGTAAGTAGAAAGAACTTTGTTTGAAGTTTTGTACCGATGTTGAGGTTGCCTCTGGGAGGCCGAAGACATATAACAAATAGGCCTAGCGGTTATTGTATCGTTATTTTACTTCGATTGTTTCGAAATTATAATTAAAATGCGTGGCAGGTTCAATAGGTTTTTATTGAGCGACTGCAAAGAAGTGGTTTTTCGCATGTGTCTATTTATAGAATGTGGGATTTTTTATTGCCTCGTTATATTGCCTCATATTAAAATTATTGTTTGGATAGTGTGAACTACGATGCCAAAACGATTGTGCGAAAACGTACGTAATGTTTTTGATGATTATTCACAGTATTATGTTTGTGATTCTTCAACTTATTATCGGTTATACCTTATTTCAACGACATCTCACCTAGTAGGCACAAAACTCCAACCCACAAACGATTGCCCCATCCACAACCAACCTACCCTATCCCCCAACCTACCCTACCGGTAACAATACACCATCTTAAGTGCGCGCAGGGTATCGCTGTCGGCGCCCCCTCCCTCACCCCCGCCTCGTGACGTCATCCCTTACCACCGTCTTTTGTAAGAGTTCCGAGCGCGCACTTTATTACCCTTTGTTCATGGAATAGGGAAATTACTTAATTCTCTCCAAGATTTTTTTTCGGGTTACGAAAGTAAGGAAGGTCGGAGGAAAGTTGGTTTGTGTTTGTGCAATCCGGTTTCGTGAGATTACTGAGTGGCGTAAATATTAGCTTTTAAAACATGGACGAAGCCTACTTCCGTCTAAACAGTAATTATCTATACTTTTAGTCCTATCATAGGTGCATAGCTGAGTTGAGCTCCTCGGTTACTGACACAATGCTTGCACTGACTGGAGAGGTCTACTCAAATCTGTGTGGTTCTTTCCTCAATTCAGACATTATCTACATGGTTCTCACATGGCCTGACCAAGATTATGTCTGGACCTTAAAAGAGACTGCGACCTCTTGAGTTTGTTTCGGCCTTTCTTCTAAGAGTAGTCAGATAGGAAACATCCACCTCATCTAGCTTATTTTTTTTTTAATATGACTTGTAAAATTTATTCCGATATCCTATTTACAGAATAAACAATTTCATTTCATTTCATTTCATAAGACCTTCCATACGTGACGATACTATAAAATACAGTTTATGAAAGGCTGATCAATACAAAAATTAACTAAAGCGCTGTCAGTCCAATGTCATGCATACTACTTCAACGTGATTGATAGACTTCAAATTTGACAACAGATTAATTTCAATAGGCTTTCTAAAACCAGGCAGGGGTGCGTTCATCACGCGAACCTCGGGGACTCAGCCCCGTTGCTAATCATGTTGACCGACAAATTTTCTCACTATTAATAAGCTACTAACGTATCTATACATTATATTGGGGTAGGCTCCCAATATAATGTAGATGGAAATATACTGATGTTGAATGAAACATGTCTTATCACATATCTTTTTGTTCAAACACATTGACCGAAATATCATCATTTAAATACAACAAACAAAAAGCTTTTTCCTATCCAGGCATGTTTCAACACATATCTCGGTTTCACCAGTTCTAATTTCAACCTTAACTTTGTGGAAATACGGTCTATTTTATCTTGTGGCAGTTGTGACATATGTCCTTTGTATGTAGCAAGTATAGTGATGACGGGAGGAAGTCTGGATAACGTTACATATTGGTATTTCGCGTATATTGTGTTTGGATTGGTGTCGACCATAAGCTTAAAGCGATTTTATGTAACCATTTCTGCAGGCGTAGCATAATATGGCGCTTTCTATCTCTACGAAGAATAGACAAGTGACAGTTCGTTTCTTCATTTTTGACATCCACCGTAGAAATGTTTCTACAATCTGTCATTTTGTCTTACATTTCTAACGATCTTTGTCTACGTCATTTTGTAGGTAGACTATTTCGGAAGAAAGTTTTCTATCCTTAATGTCAAAATCACTCTGACAACCGATAAATCCTATGACAAAACCGACAAAACAAAGAAGTCTGAGTCGAATTATGTAAAAGAGTGAATTTCTTTGCTTCAGTCGTACGGTCTACAAGAAACGTAATTTTTGTCTACTCTTCCGTCGACTAAACGGTGCTCATGCTACGCCTGCAGATTGGGAGAATCCTTTATTGAAGACTAGGATGTATTTTGTGTTTACTGGCAGGGTATGTGTCCCTAAGACATGGCATACTAATCCTCTACACACGACTTGTAAACAAATAATTATGTGTTTTTGGAAAAACAACTTTAAAAGCCAACAGATTCTTTTTTAAAAGATTTTTTTAAAGTTTATAATTTGTTTATGTGGAAATAACATTAATTGGAAACAAGGATTCGCATTGACTTGAGGTCACCTGTTACGAGCTACCCTTTCCGACATAGACCGCCTCCATAGGTCCGCTCACCGCTTTTTTTTGTTTTTTTGAGGTTGGGAAATCATCCAATGACTTCTCCCGCTCTGGGCGGAGCGGAAGGGCGTGTCAGACCTTTACTGACTAAAACCCACCCGTGTCCCTTCAGTTGCCTGTTGCCAAGGTCCCGGTATCCCTTTCGGACTTTCCCGCAACCCTGGCAGGAGCGTCCGCTCACCGCTAAGAATTGTTCCGTCGCGGACGGAATTGATCCGCGTCAACGACAATGTTTGCTTTGAAGTGTAAACGGTTCAATACAAACTGGCTACGAGTACCCATATGTTTGTTACCGAAGTGTCTGGCTCATTTCGCTAGTTATGTTTAAATCCTATGCTGTTGAAGTCGAGCCTGTTGCTAATAATATTCGAGAACTAATCCAGGCTCATTGCTGGTACTAAGAATTTCGTAATGGAAAAAATCGAGAAATAGTTTTCACGACTCGGGGATCGAACCTAAGTTAGCAAACGCTCCAAGAGCGTTCGCTAACATTAGTGAAACGATGCAATAGGCGGCTTATAAAATGACTGTTAGTATACCTCTATATTATGCCTAATCCTTGGGAATGCAAGTGTGAAGTTATGATACGTTGACCACAAAGAACAAGGTATAAATTCAAATCGAAATTATTAATCAACTCACCAATAAGCCACAAAGATTAGCGCCATTCAACAGGACATTGGACAATAGCGTCGAGTACTAATTTGAGGGTCTGGCGGACGGAGGCGCGTCAAAGCCCGGATTATTGGAAAGCCATTTGTGGCGCTGCGAACAGGCGGGGTAAGGTGTGGTCTCAGTTGTAGAGGGTCTTGAGATAGGAGAGTAGTTTTTGTTAAGGAGGCCGGGTCAGGTTTTAGTGGCAGCGATACCTTGGTTTCAAGCCAGTTTTCATTGAGCGACAAACGATTTGATCAGAATCTGCCCTATATTTATCACTTACATTATTTATAGCCTTACTTTTCTGGAGTAATCGATGCAGAAGTTTTACCATATCGTATTACTGCAAAGAATAATTACGATACAATTTAAACGTGGGATAACAAGGGAGTATTTTTAATCTAATCTAACTAGCTTCCATTAACCCACACAAAATTCAAACGCGAAATGGACCTGCGTAGACTAACGAAGTTTCAATTTATTTAGACAAAATGTAATAAAGAAAGAAAATGCGTGTATTGGCAAAGAATAGGTAAGGTTAGGAAAACTTTTCTCCTTCACCTCCAACACCTCCACCAAAACATTTTCTCACAAATCATTCATAATTTTCCCTCTTACCGCTCCGCTTATGGCGCCGCTCTCACTCGCCCGTCATCTTTCCACTGAGCTATAGACAATAGAAGTGCCGAGTGGAAGCTCCCGTATTTTCTTTACGCTCCCAACAGCTGTGATTTGTCGGCGACAGGATTATACAAGATATTGTTAATTAGGGAGCTTCTCCGGACTTTGGAGACAAAAGATTGTTTTACCTTTTATGTATCGAATGATTCGTAAGATTTTATGGAATATTTGTTTTGGTATTAAGGTTTCTTTATAGATGCCAATTTTTTTTTTATTGTATTAAGTTTGTTTGTTATGTGGCGTTTTAGTAGCAATTGAAATAAACCAGCAATAGAATAAAATCTGAGATTTTGTTATTCATAATCCTCTGTGATCATAACTGATTTGATTTCTTAGCTTATAATACTTTTTTATTTCAAGAGAGGCACAAAGCTGCTTTTCCCTCGCTCGCGCCTCTTTTACAAATAGAGTTTGTTCTATAAAATCTTCAACATCATCACAAAATAATTTCCAACGGAAGACGTATAACTTTTAAAACGTTTTCCACCCCACGTAGTCACGTAGCCACAAACCAGTAACGGTATCCGCAACCATTCCGGGCGCGAACATACCGATACATACTGAAAATAACTTAACATTACCCTACTCGACTCGCCTGGCTACTGGCGCGAGTTATTTATTTATATATTCTATTCTACGGGTTGGCATCGAAAATTCGCAAAAACTTTGAAAAAAATTAATTACTCGAAATTTATGATAAATCGCGGAACATACCTAATTTTTTTTACTAGGCAGATTGATATGTTACTATTTTATAAGTTTAGTATGTGGGATGGTCATTTCAGATAAAGTTTACGAAGAAATAGCTTTGTTGGGTTGCGTTTTAATATTCCACGTGTTCCCTAATATGTGGCTAAAGAAACATGTTCTTTTTTTCCAAATTTTCTGGCTAATTTATTTTTTGTTTTAACGATGTAACTTCTTTCCCTTCTTGTCCTTTGACTTCTCCAATGAACTTGTAAACCGCTTACAATCGCCCTATGATTAGTTGCAACTATAATGAGAGAAGGGTTCCTGGGTTTTCCCGTACTTACCACCGTCTTATGTTCTTAAACGTCGCCACGTGTGGCTTCCCACGGCCCGTAGAACCCGAATACATTATTTAGTGAGCAACCGTTTATTGACCACTTCCAAGTAACAGCAAGGGACATTGTAGACCTGTAATTAGCGAGGCGGGTTGTACCTTTGATAACTTTGAATTGCAGAAACGTTACATGAAAGACAACCCAAATTCTGCTTGAAGCTACATTTGATCTTCCTCTGAGCGATGGCTTCAAACTTCCTTATAAGTATGCATACATGCATTAATAAATGCTGTTTTATGTGATGTAAAGATCAATAGATTGACTATTCTGTGTTCTATATTATGTTGTTATCCATAGCGTATTCACGTCAAGCTAATTTCAGACTACCCTCGATTTTAAAAGACACAATTTAGCTGTAAATGAATTGTGAAAATGCTTTATTTCCGACAAGGAAAGAAAACATTATAGTCACGTGACCCGAGCCTCGTGTAACACCCCTAACCCAGTCCATTTGTTACGCCAGTGGCGCCGCCTTCCGTTGAGTAGCACTCAACGAGTTTGAACAACAACGGCTGGATAGTTGACGTGACTTGTGCTCCGTTGTAACATACTGCGACTTGTCAGTTAGGTTATCCGTTGCATTTTTTACGTTATAAATCGTTTCTAGCTGCAGAGCACAAAAAAATTTCTAAACTGAATTTCCATTAAGAAATGAAACATTTTCTAGTGTCTGTTTATATCTGCTATCAAAAAGTTGTTTTCAGTGCTTACCGTTAATTAACATCTTAGAGAACACCACATACTATTTGCTCATTTAATTACGAAAAATTTCTTTGAAAGCCAATTAGTTACGACTAATAACGATAAACATTCTGTTACATAAGGATTTTCGCTCAAAAAGCTATGTCATAAACAACGATGTAGACCAAACAACTGCAAAGGAAATAAGTTATTTACTGTAACCTGGGCGGAAAAACAATCGTGATAATTGTTACGGCCATTCGTTCAATACTGAACGTTACGACTTGGCTGTCCTTGAATAGTATGTCTGGTAACATTGGCTTTCAATATTTAAGTTAAATAAAAGAGGGAACGGTTGCTTAATAGAGCAAGGTTTCTTGACTAAGCAGATTCTGCCTTCTTTTCTAAAGCTAATATATAATTAGAAGGAAAATGTTAAGACTTATCGATTTCTTGTCTACCAGGAAAATTAATTCCTTAAAACTCCCTTTACATATAACGAGCCCCTTATTCGGAAATTATATGCCCTGTTATAATTGACGCATAAAATAAAAGTCTGAAAATTAATAACGAAAATAACTGCACAACAATGTTAAACTTTCCGACAAAGTGCCAATTCCAATACACGAACTCGCACGAAGCCTTACTGGCGCCCAGTGTGGTACAGCTGTCATGTGTTGTCCCGCTTTTGTTTCCACCCACACTGACTAGAAGACTAACTCCTGTTGCCTGCTAGCTTACGTTTGATGCTTGTTTGATAGTTTGCTTTAGTAAAATGGGTATGTTTCTGACGGGTAAAGTAGGCTAATTTGTGAATTGTAACAGGCTACGTTGCAGTTACAATAATATTTGTATTTTGAGAACTGTAAATATTGTGATAACAGATTGATTTCATGCTTAAAAAATCAATGCTTAATGGACACAATTATGCAAATTAAACACGAGCAATGCTTCCGGGTCACACTTCCTGACTGAATATTTGATATAACATTTGATCGCTGCTTCCGAAAATTACATATAAAATTGTGACTACTCCCTTATAAAATACAAGCTACAACAGTAGGGTTAAAAGTCTTGTGTGAGCCTTCCCGAAAAGTACCGGATATACAGTACAGCTTTGTACCGCTACCACTCGGTCCCCGATGTTTGTGATAGTGACCGCGCTTTGTTGCAAGTTGCAACCACTTGTCGCGTACATCTCTTTGAAGTCAGAACCTCAAACTAGAACGTCTGTCTGCGAAGAAAGTATCCCTCAAAAGATCAACGTTATGAAAGAAGCGATGAGATTTGTTGTTTATTTTGTAAAACAATTATATTACATCACATGACTCTACTAAATATACTCTAGGTATGTGTTGTTAAAGAGTGAAGGATTGTATTTTAGGAACAAAAGAATTACCATCGCAAGCAAGTACTTAAAACGCCACACGATAGCCATTTTTTCAAGTAGCTGTACAATATGACATAATATCTTTAATAATCCTAATATCCAGAATTGTATGTTTGATCATCCATTAACTCACTCGTATTGACAGGCCTGCTACGCAATCCAATCAGCATCTAGGTACATCTCTTGTTGCCTGGCAACAGGGATTGCAGCCCACCTATATAATGTCATATACATTTTGTTGGAAATTGGATTCAGGTGAAAGCTCCGTACGCTTGGTAATTAAAAGTTTTAACTGATACTTTTTCGTGATTCTCGGAACATTTGAATGAATATTGCAATAAAGCCTTTGTCTCGAATGGCTCGATCCTTGTTGGACGCCAATAGGTTTTGTTGGCGCCCAGTGTGGGACTTCATTTTATTTTTCAGTTGGTGTCCTTTAATTTTTGTTTCCTGGTGGTGAAACTTCTGGGAATCATCTGAAACACCTCTTTGATATTTGTAACATTTTTAACTCGAAAACTTTATTTTCGATTACAGTAAATCTTATTACCTAGTAACTTGTGTGTTCTTCTGTATACAGAAAATATGCAATTATTTTTAATTTCTATCTTGACTACTTGCCTTTAACAGCATGGTATCCCTCTAGGTTCGCACAGCGCATGCTCGGCACAAGTCTGAGGGTTATTTGTCGTGCCGACGGTGACTTGTTTATTTTTATAGCTCGCCCCGCGCCTCCGCCCCGCTCCCTCATTCATCATGCAGCTTCACGCCGTAATTGTTTTGATTCCCATCACATTGGCCTTTTGTTTAATGATCCTGTTTGTATTTATGCATAGTGATATTTATGGGAAAAGTGGATTAATAAATTTAGAGTACTTAGGAACCTACTTTTTATATACAATTCGATACATTCGTGAAGCATCCAGACTTACATCAGAACTCGTATCTGTACAATCGTTAGTTGAATATGCAAACTAGCGTCTTTCAAATCTCACGTTTTTCGAACTACAAAACTAGCTCGCGCTCCGATCACTATTTGAAGAGTTGTACATAGCGCCCATTAGCAGCCCTTTGACGCTTAATGCGCGAAACGCAAATTGCGATACGATATAGCTTTCTATTGTTAAAGTGTGTGGAAAGTAAAGAATAAATCATTTGAAAGTACCAACTGCTGTTCAAAATCAACAAACATTACATTTCTGTCTCAAAACAAACCTGTAATTTGCTGTAAACAACATTACAGTAGTCCGTAGTGTTGTGCTAGTACGGCGTACATCGTGACAACACTGACAACTACCAGTGGGAAGTTAGAAAACAGAGATAAAGATCTCTTCAACACGTACCTACCCTCTCGTATGTTCGTGTAGGTACATCACGGAGCCCATTAGCGGCGCTGTCACGAGTCGAGCGCTAACCACAAGCTCGCATTAGTGCTAAACACCCGCAGATATGGACGATTATAGGATTGTGATGTCGACGCATTTTGAAGTAGGGAGTAGACATAGGCAGACTCAATTCGTTTTTTTATGGGTCAAAAAATGTATTGCAAATTACATAATTTAGTAGCGAGGTTACAATAAAATGTGTAATGCGCAATTAAAACAGCTATCTCTTGAAATGAAATGAAAATACATTTATTCCCAGAATTTCATCGGTAGACAGAATTGATTAATTTCGATTCGATTCACGGTAAAGCTCTCGTAGCGTCATTGACGTTTGCAACACAGCGTTGAGTTGCATTCTCTGCCCCGACTTGCCTATTCCAGGAACTGGCGCCCAACATGGGACCACGAAATATAGTACAGAAGGTCGGCTTCATACAACGAGCGAAAACAGGCGCACGCACACAGAGACGCTTACTTACGGAGATCTCGGTCGGATGCCAGTCCCGAGTGCGCTGTCTTAATAAGCGTGGCTGTGTGCATGCGTTTTCCCCCGTTGTTTCGAGCCGTCCTTCTGTACCTATTTATTTTGTGATGGGACTGTGCCGTACTTATTATACGTATGCATACAGTTGATGCATCGATCGATACCGAGCAACAAGAGCTGGCTCATGTTTCCTATTTTGTTTGAGATTCGTTTTGATATGTGATTGATGTTTTGAATTTGGTACTTGCTTGCTTTGAATTTGATGTGCTATTTCATAACCAATTATAAGAATGAAGAGTTCTGGCATAGTCCCTTTAACTATAGTTTAAAAGACTATAATTACTGGCAAAACTTACCAAAACGTTGGGTTTAGCAATTATCTGTTAGTTTTATTTAATGCTACAACTAAAACAAAATATATCATCTTATTGAAATTGAAACCAACGGATCTCATGACATCGCTTATATAAACAGACGACATTAAACCTCCAGATAGAGCTCGCACAATGTTAAGATTACCAGCGCAGCACATTACACCGACGGTTATCTTCAGTTTGCGACGTATGCCAACAGAACCTCGCGACGTATGAGGGTAGTCGGAGTTTGTACAATCTACCCTTTTAACGAGAGGGGGGACCGTTAGCAGCCGCGTTTGAACGCGGTTCGAATTTTGAATAGTGGAAGCCGTCAGTGGGCTTTGTTCCTGGTGTTAAGTCATTGTGTTTTGGCTAGTAGTGTGTAGTAGTGAAGATAGTGTTGGTGTCAATGAATAAAAATTTTAATATGTAAAATAAAAACATTGTTGTAGGCAAACATCGTCAGATAAGATCACTTTTGGAAAGAGATGTAGGATAAAAAATTGGAAACCATTTCCGCCATAACCAGCCATTAATCATTTGTTGCAAGATACCTATAGAATTTTCTTATTCACAGATCACTGAACATAAAACATAATTCAACAGCCCAGTTATGAATTTCCACAAGTAACAATTACTTATAAATATCACTCAGCAAACGAGACAACAAATGAACTTCAACGTTGGGTGTACACCGTAAGCAATAATGAGCTAATTGTACAACTGGATGTAATCAGACTCGATTGTGTTTGACATTTAACTTAGATAAATGTCAGTCGTCCGTCCCGTATTGCTTAATAGAGATGGGAATTAATTTAAAATGTCCAGACCATTTGTTTGAAATGCTGGAAACTGCAATAACTGGCACTTCCTTTCTATTCTAATTAAGTTGTCGTGCCCCTGGATGACCTGTACCTACTAACAGCTAGTCTACCAACTAGCAACACTAACTCCCTCATTTAAATTCCCCACTAGCCCGGTCACTGGTACGAGTAACTCTCCCACTCAAAGGCACTCCACTCAGTATTCCGCTGGCGTGTCGACTCGCAGCCAAGTATTTACTGCTGTGTGTACCGACAGCAGTGCGAGTAGCTACACTAGCTCGAGAGCTTTCTTTGTGAGTCGGCCAGCGTCGGGAAATTGTTATTAGCTCAAGAAACTTGTTGGGGGAATCTCGTTATATCTACATTTTCTGAATGCTGGAAGAAGTCTGTTTTTTAATATTCTCGGAAGTTGAAAGACGTACTTATTTATCAATAAGGCTCGCTCTAGTTTACTGGTAAGGTCTTCGAGGAAATATCATTGAAAGCCTATCCTAATGGGATCGTGTTTTCTGTACCGATGCCAGTCCTTTCTTGGAAAAGTTACCTTTTCGATCTAATTACTTTGTTCTACTCTTTCTTTTATCTACGATATTTATGAGTCGGGCAGGGGTTTTCGAATAATGGAAGGTATTACTGAAGTCAGTAAGTTGAGCAAGACATCTCTCAAAATCCTTAGCGACGCGAGCCATTAGAGACGTATTCACAGGGGGACTTACGTATACAGAGGGATGTTATGCTGATATCAACAGTTTACAGGGAACGAATAATGGGATGTTTGTTGCTTTATGTAGTGGTAATGGTAGATGATGATTCCCAAAACAGGATTTTTGATATTTAAAAGATATTTGATTTCCCATTCCATATCAAATAAATTTCAGTAGAAAAACTGTTTGTCATGAAGATACAAAGCTCTTATAAATCATCTATATTATTACGATGGGATCCTGCCGTTTTGCCGAAAAGATTTTGCCCAAATTTCACTACCCAAACAAATTTTAGCAACCTTTTTTTATACCAATGCAATGTTTGGAATGATTTTAGTACGCACATTTTCATTTGGTCAAATTTTTACTTGGCAGAATATTATCAAGAATAATGTCATTTAGGCATTTGGTCTTTAATCAAATGATTTATTACAGCAAACAATCTTTAGATAATAAACGTTTGGTCGAATGATTTGTTAGGTTAGGTTAAAACTGTGACCTACTACGCGCGAGCCGAGCGACCGAAGCGAGCGGTGCCGCGGCAGCGGCCGGCGAGTGCCAGAAATGACTAGATCATATAGAAAAAAAAAACAGGCTACCCGAAACTGACGATACTAAACATTTGGCAAATTTTATTTTGCGCCAACTGAAATATTTGACAACGTAAAAATTGGTAAAAGTGCTATTTGGTAAACAAGTTATTGTTTAAACGTTCACTTGCCAAACATTAGGTTTGCGTTACAATTATTTGTGAAGAGATTTTTTGCTAAGTAATATTTTGGCAAATGAAATTATGCAGAAAATTGTTTGGAAAGTGATAATTTGGCAATTTATTTTCGATGAAACAAGGGAGACCCTATTACGATACATCACTGTTTACCGTCCTGAGCCAAGAAAACCTATACGGTCGTGTGCACTCCGAGATAGTCCACTTTACCCAACACTCCCCCTAATGTAAACACTGGGACACTAACGCGGTAAATTATACGAACAATTTGGACTCTCCCCTCAATAACAGAAGAAATGATGCCAAACAAACGGAACTGCTGAAGGTCCTAAATGGACATGTGTCATACTGTCGTTGAAACACTGCCAAGAATCATCACACGCAAATTTTAACCTTATTTCCACGATCTAAGATTGGTTTTAGTTAGGATGGGGGTTGGCGGTTAAATCGAGTTTGTGCATCAAGACGTTATTGCCGTGCTACCCCCTTTTTACGAGCGCTTAATCCCCAGGTCGCTATGTGTAGTGGTGGCTAGTTTCCATTACACTTACGGCACGGGATTTGTGACGTCCGAATTGTAAGATAAATCAAAGATAGACAATTATCGCAGACATTACGTATATTTTGTTAATGATCGTACTTGTTTCAACGAGAAGTAGTAGTATTGCGGTTAGTAGTTAGAAGCTTGCATGTTACGAGACATTTTAATTGCAGCTCCATTTGGTTACATTAGTCGCAGACTTAAAACTAAAAAAAAATGCCCTTGCAACTTCATCATTACTTCGTGTCGACCATTTCAAGTTCTAACAATCGTCTTCTATGGGCAAGCCATGCTTAATAAGAAAAAGTCGTCTGTCGTATGTATAATGGACACGAGCTCGTGCGACGCATGCGCGTGGCGGTGCGGATGCGGAGCGCGGACTGTTGCGATGTCCGCTAACTGCACGGACCTTGCTATGTGACTCCGTACTGACTTGTCTGACGTAGAAAATTATTTGCGGCTTAGAACCCCCTTATTCTTTGCGTTGGTTGGCTTGCTACGTTTATGATAGTCTGTTGAACGCTCATTAAAGTAGAAACTGCGAGACATAAGGACAAAAATGTTTGGTCAATTCTAAAATATAATAGACGTAGATATATTTAGTAACCTATTCCGCTTAGCCACAATACGACGTGTTGCCACACCGAGCGCTGGAAGCAGAAACCACTGCATCTGCGCTGGCTCTCTGCTCTGCGTCAAATCAAATCAAATCAAATCAAATCATTTATTAAGTGTGTTTTTTGGTGTGGTTACATGGTCTTATAAAATACAAACATTGTGCTCAAAAAACTACCCATTGGGCTTACACTTTTTTAAGAAAATTCGTTCATTATTACTGAAGTATATTATATTATTATGCAAGGTACATGAAGCTGTATAAAGTAATGTCAGATAAGTAAATAATCAAATTGTCAATTAAATATTTTTGTCATAAAGAAATTCAGTAATTGAATAATAGCATTTTTGGATTAATAAATTATATAATTTTCGTTTAAACTGCAATAAATTATAATCTTTAATAGAATTAGGCAATTTGTTATAGATTTTAGGTGCCATGCACAGTATGCTATTGTGCATAAGGGCGGTTTTTGAAGGCCTTAAGTACAATTCATGACGATAAACTTGTCTTGTTGATTTAGGATGATGTTCTGTTTTTTTGCGAAATAGTTCAATATTTTTCTTTACAAAAATTGCGGTTTCATATATATAGAGACATGGTAATGTTAATATTTTGAGCTCAATAAAATATGGCTTACAACTATCTATCGATTTCAAACTGCATATGGACCTTAGACAACGTTTTTGTGCCTTGAAAACAGAGGTTTTTTCACAGGAGTTGCCCCAAAAAATTATACCATAGCGAAGTATGGAATCAACATAACCAAAATAGGCGGCAACGACTGCTGATCTATTGGCTACTTTGCTAAGTTTATATAAAACAAATGAATATTTACTAAGTCGTGCTATTAGTAGAGCTGCATGTTCTTTCCAATTCAATTTGTAGTCAATTGTTAGGCCTAGAAATTTAGTGCTTGAAACTGCTTCAATTTTTTCCTTATTAAAAATTATATCAGACGCAGTAGAAGCAGTTCTTTGTCGGAAATTTATAATTTTAGTTTTACTTAAATTTAAGATAAGATTATTTTGGTCAAGCCATTCAGTCGATTGTTTCAATGCATTTTTTATTTCTGTCTCGCGGTTATTCTCATCAAGTTGTCTTACTACTAAAGTACTGTCATCAGCAAAAAGAATCATTGGATGATTCACGTGCCTAGGAAAGTTATTTATATACACAAGGAAAAGCGGAGGGCCTAACACGCTGCCTTGTGGCACGCCATAAGAATTTGTATATACTTCAGATATATATTTAATTTCTTTCTTGGTCTTTTTACAAATTCGTCTGATTTCTGTGTATTGTTTCCTATTACTAAGGTAAAGGCGTCCAGCGTTCGGTGTGGCAACACGTCGTGTTCTGGTTTGCAGTTAGTCAATCGTCATCCTGAGGAAGCCTCGTTGAGAGGTGAAACACGTGACGATTTCTTACAGGGTTTTTATTACTCTTGAATAATAGTTCAGCGGAATAGGTTACTAAATTATATATACGTCTATTGTATTTTATAATGGGTTTCCGCAAAGTCACGGATTAATCAATTAACTGGTCAATTCTACTTATTCCAAGTCACAAAATTTGTTACGAGAGCTTGTTTAGTGTAAGAAGCCTTTGATGACTTGATGGGATACTACAATTTCAAGTGTTGCAAAATTGTCTAAAATTATGAGCATAACCTTTAAGCAAACATTTAATGAGATTTAAAACTCCATTTACTATTAAATCTAACCTAATTCAAAAATCCAAACCACTGGTACCTACTCCTACTTTAAAATACGACCTCTTGGTCCGGGTTTATTTAATGCGGCCCGTTTTACGACCCGGCCCGGTCTAATGAAATTATGCGTTCATCAGATTACGGGCCAAATTCGTTTTTTTCTCGACCCCCAACGGCCAAGCCAGTAATGAACGCCGCCGTCAGCCGAAATTTTAAGATTCCGCAAATAATGTGAGAATCGGGCGGTATTACGAGGCTGTAGAAAATAATCACAACCTCTAAAATCTTTAGAGGTTGTGAACTGATGTTCGGCATTTGAAACCTGCGTGTAGATGAAGCCGTTAATCACGTTTTTAGATTTAGAGATTTTTCAAGGTCAACCTATATAAAATCCAATAAACTTGAAGCTTGGGTCTCTGTTTGTTTTAACATAAAGATTCGCTGACCACCGTGTAACCAAAGCGTTTTGTGTACAGGGTGTTAGGGTAACACCGTTGTCCTTGAAACCAGTGGTTTGGTTTCATTTATAAAACGTAAAATAAATGGAAAATTACAACTTTTTTTAAAATCTACATTTTACCACAATAGTATTTCACCATACGCGCTAGGGCAACGAACTTACGTCTCAACACGGGCGGGGGGCGCGGGACGTTACCTGACCGGCCGCGAGACCTTTATTGTGTATTTATTCATGTGTTGTGTTGGTAGGTATAGGAGGGGCGGCGACCTCGAGCGCATATCCATGAATTTGCGGACGGTGTCGGTTAACACTTTTTAAAATCTTTTAATGAAAATACCTAATGTTTTTTTTTGTTGTAACTCGGTCATTTATTTTTATATTTAAGTTGACTACCCATGATTTGAGTGACAACGGTGTTTACCTTACACCCTTTATGTATAGTTATGATCACTTGCCTATTGTCGTGCATTCTTTATTTCTTTCTTTTTCGTGTAGCTATCGACTAATCTGGTGTAAGTTTTTATGCCGCCCTTGGCATGCCGCCCTCTGACTTGTATCGTGCATTATTGCAATGATTATATTATATGTATCTAAAGATAAATACCATAAACTGTTTACATAACATCCTTCAACCCTTACATAAAGTTAAAACTCCAATAAGAAAAGTAAATATTACCACAGAACCTTAAAGAAAAATAGGCAGTTTTTCAAAACAGTTGGAAAACGCGTCGGGGCAGATTTTAATTGGGCCGTTCCACACTGTTATTGTAGCGATTGAGACGTTAAGTGGCTCGGATTTTGTGCGGAGGGGTCTTGAGGAGTAGACGAGTAATAGTGGCGAAAAGGGAAGTCGGTGCGAACGTTAGCTATGAAACGGTCGGTAAAACGAAGGTTTTAAAGGACGAATAGACTGGAACCTCTTAGTTTCTGAAGCGGTTTTTGACTGCGATTTAATTCTTCGCGTGGGATTTCTTATTTATGAGTAACTAGCTGCGCCCCGCGGTTTCACCCGCGTAAGTCTCTATCCCGTGAGAATATTGGGATAAAAGATATCCTATGTCCTTCTCCAGGTCACGGTCTACCCATGTGCCAAATTTTATCCAAATCCATTCTGCCGTTTTAGCGTGAAAGCAAACAAACAAACTCATTTTCGCATTTATAATATTAGTTACGATTTTTCCGGGATTAACGCATGTATGAACGAAAACGTAGCAAACAGAGTATCGAACATGCTTTAGTTTCTACCTATTCTCACATAAAAATATGACAATTACCTACATTTAAATCATAATCATATTTCATAACAACTATTCGAATATCCAAAGTCCCGCAATGAAAATATTCGTGCAATTATTATAATGTTTCAGTCCTTTCGCTACTGCAGATGTGGCCCGACATTTTCAAACGTGATAACAATGCCGTTTGAAAGTTTTAATATAGTAAAGAGTTAATAAAAAAGCAACAGTTAAGGTGTCTTTTACGACGGTTGTATATTCAAGGCTTCGGCCTGTCGGCGACCCACAAAATAAGATCGTTCATAGTCCATTTGAGACTTGACCAGTCCACGCATAGCTAGACCACCCGCATCCCTTTACAGCGGCGGTTCGAATCGTAAATACGTATAAAACGCGCCCCTTGACGTGGTATTATTAATTCAGCTACAGAGTTGGCAATAACCGCAGAATAAGGAGGTGACAGAAGGTCCTATTTCGCAAATATCTTCAGTGCTATCAGACACAATGTTATAGATAGCAACATGACGGCCATGGCGGAATAGAATTTGCCTAAAGTCGCACGTTTTTATTCGATACAGTGAAAAGCCTAAAACCTAAAACGCTTGGGACGCTTGCCGTGATCACAATAAAGGGCTGTTGTATGTGTTAATCTCAAAAGTACAGCAGTGTGACCCGTTCAAGCGGTCTCTGTAACCTTATGGGTCGATTAGAAACTTTCCTTTGGAGACTCTGTTAACCTTGCTGACAGAGACATATGGTGATGGTTAAAACAGTAGATTTTTTGGGACTGTTCCCTTATTTTTCTTTCTACACTTTTCCGCCACTAATGGGCAATGTGCCTACAAATTGCATTTGTACCCATTCCAGATTTCCATACATCAGTGGCCATGAATAGCAGATCAAACGTACTTAGTAGTCCTTCTGTAGTCCCATACCTCGTTTTGCGGTACAACAGCCGTGCCTCGGCGCGACGCTCGGTCGTCCGTTTCGAATTATTCACGTAGACTTTCTGACGGAGTGCATACTTCCCAGCCGTAGTTGTATAGTGCGGGGATTTCGATTGTCGGTTTTTATTCTGACCTTTTTCGTCGACTGGCTTTTTTTGTACCCTGCTAGTGATGTACTCTACGTTTTAGGATGTGGATTGTATAAAATTGTATAGAAAAAGAATGTCATTAATGATGACATTCTTTTTCTATCCAATTTTTCAAATTCATTCATTCTATGACTTCGTTAAGTTTTGCTTAGTACCTATTCATCTTAATGAATTTAGCCAAAAGAAGACGGATTCCTTAAAAAGTCAAATATTTTCTAAAATAAGCGACGTTGCAAAAATCTACATATTACACCAAACATCATCCTCATACATCCTTTACTTATCGTTCGTTTATTGATCAATCACCAAACATTTCCAGGCAAATACGATCGCGAAATTACAAACACATTAGCGACTATAAATTGATGCCTACCTATACTAGAGGCAATCTAAAAGGACTTTGATATCGATATCGCTCGCACCACTACCAGGGGGCGAGGGTGGGACAAAGTTTCCTCGTGATTAGCAGAGCTGCGCTGTCGCGTTACCGTACACACGTCTATGTATTGCTGTAGCACCCACAGAGCTACTAGACCTGGGAATTTTAGTTGGAAGTGAAAAGAGCTTAGATTTATATTGACGCTCTTTGATACATCAGTTCGCTTTGACTAGACTTTGACTACGTGCTTCAAAATTCCATGAATCCTTACTAAAACTGTAGCTCTTCTGCAGGATATACTCATTCAAAGGCGGTGTAATTAGATCCGAGACTGCCGACATCATGCAGGTTCCTTTATTAGGCACCGTAAACCGCTACTGAACATTTCTTATGTGAAGACTACATTGCTTTTAGTTTCCATAAGGTAGCCACATACGTAACGATTTATTTGCGCAAAAATCTTCCAACACACATAAAGATTTACTTGCGAAAGCCTAAATTTGCGCAAGTAAATCGTTATCTGTGTGGCTACCTTATGGAAACTAAAAGCAATGTAGTCTTTGCATAAAGAATTATATTTTCTACGGAGTTTTATTTGCACCCTCCAAAAACAATTACGGGGTACTTAATAGACGATTTTCAGCTTGACTATTAACAACGGGGCTGTCGGCAAACTATCGATACTCTCGAACTGTTTCGTCAGTACATCACTATAGCACGTGCTCATATGTACTACACAATGCAGATACGTAGAACAACATTCGGCTATTGGTTGGTTGTTTAACGCGCTGTCACCGTGATGCGCCGCAAGCGGTTATTTGAATAGTTCATGAAATGTTAACTTTTCACTCTGATTGGATTTCTAGTACCTACATAGTGTATTGTGTTGGGTTGAAATAAATTTGACAAAATATCGAGAATTCTTTACTGTATGTAAGTTTGAATATTAATGTATTATGCACATATACCTTCCGGAATAAATTCTCTAAATGATGGTGAAACCCACATCTAAATCCGTTCAGCCGTTTTAGCGTGAAAGCGTAACAAACAAACAGCGTAACTACAAACTTTCGCATTTATAATATTAATGTTAGGAAGGATCTATGGGATCTAACAATTACAATTATGTACTACATACTTGACGAGTCTATGAGCTAAATCTTGATTTAACCATACGATACTTATAACGATGAGTGTAAGATTAACTTCATACTTTGAAGTTTTGACACACACCTACATAGCGACTTGGTAACACCCGCTCATCGCTTCCATTCAAACCAAACGCCAACCTATAAGGCAGTGTATAGACATCGCACACAGAACAGTCGGGGGTGGCAAGCCAATGATAACTGTGGCAGAGTAGTCGCGATACATTGACTTCGTAACCTAAGTGGATGAGGTCGCAAGGCGCTCGGTGTCAGCGAGATTTTCAAGTACATGATTTTATGAATAAAGATTTTTTTGTCGAAAATAAAAGTAAAATTAATTACCTACTGTCAAAGTTTAATCTAATGCAAGACCAATGTGAAACCGTTGTTTCATCTGAAGGATTCCTACTATTGTAGTAATTTTTTGTCATAAGATTATGACACTAATCAACATATTTTTTTGTTTCAGGTAAGTTTTGCATCTTCGTTTTTCCGTAAGTATCCAGCCCCTATCCACAAAGCTTTAAATTGGAAATATGCGTCGACTTGAGATTGGATGCTGTTTTATAAACGAAGTTCAAAATGTTCGACTAAAAGAGTAAGCTCAATATTTTTCTTCGAATAACTGAAATACCGCGTTGCCTCTACACAATTCCTACTTCTATGGTGCTCACAGGACGCATGCGCTCACCGCAGCGGTTAGTGCGGCCGTATCCTCACTAGTTACACAGGGTCCCCGCGACCGGGCGCGATCCGCCCCGCACTTTGTACTCCGGCCGTGTGTTATACGCGTTATACCGGTTATACGGTGTTGTAGGTACGTGTCGCAGCACTAGTGGCGCGATGATACGAGTGCTGTGTTGAAGTCGGATTGTGTAGGGATGGGACAGTATTGTGAGCGAGGTGTCGATGTTTTTAAAATAAAATAAGTGTGAGAAGGGTGATATTTAAAATACAGATTTTTCAATCGATGAATAAGTATTTATTGATAGACGTACAATTTCGTATGAAATTTTCTGACAGATTACTGAAAAGTGATCATTTCCTTTCCCTGTTAAGTTAAAATACGCAACGCATAAATTAAAGAAACGGTTAGCTAAGCCTAACCAAT
The DNA here is from genome assembly GCA_947363905.1 of Lithophane semibrunnea. Lineage (NCBI taxonomy): Eukaryota > Metazoa > Arthropoda > Insecta > Lepidoptera > Noctuidae > Lithophane > Lithophane semibrunnea. The sequence goes on along the minus strand of OX376208.1, from coordinate 14,961,832 downwards.
TGTTTACCTTAATGGAAACTCATATACAATTATAACATACATAGCACACAGTTAAAAGTTCAGCACAAATACGGCCTAGATTGCACGAGAGCTTTCAGTTTTTACTCGGAACCAGACACATGAATATTCATAAATATCTTCGTTTGACAGTGAACAATTTCGCGGAAACGTGCACTGGACGTGAAACTACACTCACTGTATACGGCTTGTTTTTATTAAATATTCCCTGAAAAATATATTAGTTCCGGCTCTTCCTAGAATTGTTTACGGACTAGTTAAAATAACTGCTTTTCCAGTTATTGAACAGTTGTGTTTATTGTTTTAAAATTAATTATCAAGCTATCCTGCCGCGTCATTGCCCATCATAAAAGGCTACTCCTGTTCTACTTGAAAGTCTTAAATGAGTTTCATTTGATATTAATAAACCATGATATTACTTGAACGCACTCCACATCACTGAAATTACCGCGTGAAAGCGCAGGCTAACAAGCTCAAATAGCATTAATGACGGAGCACTATAATTTCGCAATACCCGACTCGGCACTGCAAATATAATATTTTCGCATCGCAACGTTACGGATCGCACAAAGCCGTACGTATACGAATCGCACATAAACGGTATACGGTGGCGAATGCGCGATCTATAAATCTAGACTGTGTAATTGAAACATTATAACTCAATAACAGGTCTGTGAGTTCGTTAGTGATGCGAACTGCTGCGATTTTATCGATAGTATTTTTATGTGGACTAGTTTTTTTTTAAGTATGGTTTTAATCATTATGTCTGAATCTTTGACATTCTTATCTATATCTATCTACTCGTTTTCAAATAGTTGTGGCGAATGAAACGGAGTATAAGCTTTTTCATGTTTATCGATATTGTACGTTCCTAGAAAAGACAGACCTATTCTACTACGAATCTTAGTAAGTTCAGGATTAGCATACTCTTTCGTGTCCTCATTCTTTCTTTTAATGAATTTCTAATTAATGAAGTCCCACCCAATTATAAATATTACGAAGTACTTCATTAAAAGTTTTACGTAATATTCAGTCTGATAAATCATGTGTTTCTGTCAACGTTGTGATATTTTGGGAAGTTTAATATATTTGATGTGGTGCGGCTGACAGACAGATAATATTTTTATAGGCAACGCTTCATAATAAATTATCCCCTGACTGTGTTCATGTGTTGATGGATATCATAGCGCTGGCATCTATTTTAAACGCGGTTTAAGGTACTTCCATACCTATACTTAGATCCTTACGTGGTAAAATGTAGGGCTTCGTTTTATTTAGTCCTGGTTTTGGTGCAGGAGTACAGTCAAGTCTTTTTGAGATAACTATTATATACACTTATATCAAATTATTAACGTCTATAAAAATAGCAAAATAAAAATTCACTAAAAAAGCCATTAGCCCAGTTTATTGGATGATTAGCTTATACGATATCTACTTAGCACCGCAGCTCTAAGCCCAGCCCAGTAGCCGTTCGATGCAAGCGTAATCGTGTTACCGAAGCGCGCCCGCCACGGGGCAAATCTCATTTTTATCAGGGAAGTAACGTGGAAAGAGTGGAAATGACACTGCACCGCGCACTTCCGACCCCTACACGTTTATACAGGTGTCTGTACTATACCACCCTATAATAATAACCCTTATTTAAGACGTGACAAAGTCTATTTTTGAGTGGTAGAGAGTTAATTTGTAGCGCATGCGCAATACGGTGGACGCTTGTGTTGTGTCAGTCGTCAGTCGAGCATCGGGCGCACTAATGAGTGCACGTGCCGCGCGATTCTTTGTGCAGTAGTGATGTGACGTGTTGCAACATCGATGTAAATATGATTGTGTTTTTTTTTGAGTGGTAGAGTTTAAAAAGTGTTGGTTCATCAAAAATAGTTCTTTATGTTTTTTTTTGTTGTCATGAAATTCTAATGGAATACAAAGTTTATTTATAATTGCACTAAAAAGTAATTAATTACTCCGCTGAAATAAATAAATTGAATCGTATAAGTACGGTGTAGGGTGGCAAAGCCGCGCCGGCATCGCGGCAGTCCTGACGAGTGCCACAGTTTATGTTTTAATAATGGAGGTATTAGCGTCGCGGCTGTCACCCCCGACGGCACTCCGCCGCTACTACTGCTGCCACGAGTTACGCAAACAGCGGACAATCTCTTCTTACTTTGAAAGTTGTTATACGCTACCGAAATGGAATTGTTCTTGATTAATTATAGCACTTTTCTGGCAAGACTTATATTACCTTTTATCAACGCCTTTACACACGTGCATTTTATCGTCTTCTGCTTTTCATCTGCGGGATGTTGAAGTCATCGACACCAGAGATCCTGGACCCCGCTCTACAATTTGAGTATCTATTGCTAAAATAATGCAATTTTGACTTGTCTCGATGAAACTAATTATCCTTTTTTAAAGCCTTAGAAGTATCCAGAAACGGGACAGGAAAATTATAAACATAACAGATGAATGTCACTATGAAATAAAACGCACGGTGACTTACTGGGTCAGAATATCCTATGACAACGGGGAATAGGGATCATGGGATCAGAGGCGGCTCGTCATAAAGAGCGCTGGTGCAGTGCACTCCCACGAAAATAGCATAATCTATATTTCTTTATTATAATCCTATACATACATTCTTTCATCTATGCCCATGTATACAATAGCAGTTTACTAGAAAACCATTTCCTACGCGTACATTGGGCGTCAAGTTGTAACGTGTGGAGCGCCAGCGATTGCGCTCCTATGAAACAAAGTTCAGTACGATTTCTAGCACTGTATTCAATGAGTGCGAAAGAGAAATATCGACACAGTCCGACGCGTGAAACAGAAGATTTTGTATGAGAAATTAGCCTAATTTGGAGCGCCGCTCACGCGCGACGTTGCCAAACGGCGCAAGGCGGCCGGGCGGCCGCGCGCGGGAATGCGATCCATGCCTTTGCGCTGTTGCCGATCTTATGTAAACAAACGGTCGGCTCAACTCGGCTGTCAGTAGATTCGCAGTGTTTATTCTAAATAATTATTAAAAATAGTTTGTGCGCGACATTTGTGTTAAAAATGGAACAATCCAGTGTATCTTGTTGTATGATAAGCATTTTTCAATGCTATTTTTAATAATTATTTAGAATAATTGCTTAATTAATTCCATAACTGATTTTCACAAGAAAGTGATAGATGTCTTCGCTCGCCAAAAAGATCGCCGAATGGATTTTCTTTACAAATAAAATAAATGGTAAGCTCTAGTTCTACGTTTCTTTTTTAGTGAACCCCCACAAATAAATATCACGAGCCGCCTCTGCATGGGATCAATGTCCAGATTGTTTTGGCGTACTTAACCGTACACCCGGGAAACTAGTCTTTACTAGAACTAGTTTATAACCGTATTGGAAGAATCGTCAACCTAAATTCTGACATTTTATATCCTTTTGCTGAAAATCAAACTTGAAATATTGAGCCGCGGAGGATATCAAGTTTTAACCGAGCAAGATACCAAAAAAAAACCTGGTTGTTATCTTTATTAAGATAATCAGCTTAGCCATTGATCCTCCTCCTAACTCAAGGCTAGTTTAAACCGTAACGTAATGACTGCACAAGCAATAACTCGTCTTCGTTAGACTCCTATGTCCCACAGAAGTCAGTACAGGTCTATATTTATGTATCCTTTGTCGTCTCTTAACGAGATACCATTTCTAAAGACTGGTCTTCCAACCAATGCGAAAACGTAATCCATGCTAATCTCCTTTCCACCCCTTAACGGCTGAACGATTTTGGATGAAATTTGGCACACGGGTAGTCCATAACCACGGTAAGGACATATGACCCTTTTTCCCAGTAGTAGGTACGTTGCCGTGGGATAATTTCAGACCTCCACGCGGGCGAAGCCGCGGATATAAGCTAGTATATGAAAATAATTGGTCCTCTCTTGTTACAGTAAACCGTTTCATAACTCTGCTACATCTTGAAATGAAATACCGTAGCGCTGCACATTGTCTAGTCTATTCAAAAGTAATAACGTTAGCTTCGCTCTCCGAGGGTCATACACTCATACCGGTACTCTAGCTGTATTATTTCTTTCTGCATTGTGTTTCATATCCGATATACAGGGTATATGTATGAAGCAGCTGACAACCAGTCTTGCCAAGGGGTATCGTATTACCCAGTTACTGGGTTGTGGAGGTCAGATAGGCAGTCGCTCCATATAAAATACAGGTATTCAGCTGCATCCGGTTACACTGGAGGCCGACCCCAATATAGTTGGAAAAAGGCTAGACAGATTGATTGATGTACGAAGCAACTCCGGGACCTCAGACCAAATAAAAAACCAAGATAGAGCGCTGTCAACAGTCACTTAGTGAGGTGTAGTTTGATTGTGAATGGTTGTAAATGTGTGCGTGAGAGCGTGTATGCACAGAGCGGAGGTGTAGTTTTGGCATGCTTCACTGTATTGTTCGCAGCGCTCTGTCTTGGTTTTTTATTTGGTCTGAGTCCGGGACTAATTGAATGATTGATAGGCTGACAGGCAACGCAAAGGTATCAATAGAGGTCGACAATTCTGAATACAGGATTCTACGGTTATGTGCTACGGTAACATAGGATAGAAACTGAACCCCTGAGCGAGTCCGATAAGATTGTACGAGAAAATCTGATACCCTGCTTTCTGAAATCCACTTCGCCGAAGAGAATAAAATAAGCGGTAGAGAGTTACAATCATCAAGCCACATTTTCAAAGACGTTTGTTTACTTTCTTATATTGACATTGTCGCGGTTTGCAGCTCGAGCCAATACCTCGTTTACATCCACCGCTGAGCCTGTAAATATTACTGCCTCAGCAAACCCGGTGTGTTTACTATTGTTCAAAATTAGTGTTTTATTGCCTATTGCAGTAAATGTTAGCAGAACTGCACGTAAAGTATTTTAGAGCTGCGGTTACAGATCCAGATGGATAGTCGCCAGTTCTCATGTCAAATGCACTGCACTATTAAATTATTATACTAGTAGTAAGGGGAGTTTTATTACTTGCTCGCACGTTATCGATGAAGTTATTGAAATCGATATTGAACTTCCAATAATTCGTTTACAGAATCATACCAATAGACGCTTCCTTATTGTTTATTGTTATATAACTTTCTGACATTTCCAAGTCATCTTTATTTATATTATAAATTCTGCTCACGTGTAAAGAAACAATGGCAAGAACATTAAATTGAATTGACTTCTTCCACATTCTTTCATTACTTAACATAATGTGTAATCAGACTTCCCATAGCTAGTCGACATGCCAACTCTTTTACGGTTGATTTGTACTCTCTGAATTACTTTATCGGGTACGATACAAAGCAGTATTATTTTTTCAATTCTTCTGAGCCACAAGACTTCAGTATCAAGGATTTACGTTATTAAATTCCACAAGTTTGGGATGTATTAACAAATTTCGGAGCTCGTCTCCAACGCTTCACAGATGTGGCTTATACTCGCGAACTTCTAAATGGACTTCTGCTGTAAACTGTACAGTATGCTTATTGATTTTCTCGGCACGATTAAGAGATGCATATTTGATGCTTCCAGCAAGAATAAGTAGGGGCTTGTTGGTTGTACTAAACTTGGAATAATTCCTTATTTATTGGGTGTCGTTTTTGAGCATTGCCGTCGTCGCCAGATGTCTGCCCCTGTAATTGGGGTAAGAATGTTGACTCAAACAATTATTTTGAATTAAATAGCTCTGTAATGTTTTCAGTGACGTTTCATGAGGCAGTTAAGGCATTTTTATTTTTTGCGTAAAATACTTTACTTAAAAACCCTAATGGTCCCAAAAATTTCGTCACCACATTACACCCTTGGGTCAGTAATAGTAGTCAGTACAAAATACAACAAGCACTTACAGTACTCAAGCGCGTTGGAAATAATTTATTTTAATTACAACACTGAAAAATCCAGTTTAACGTGCATCTCCATTAAGGCGGGCTGCCTTACCTCCCCCGGGAGCTGTGTTTGTTCTGTTTGTAAATATACCAGGCGACATTTAGCGGTGCAGCGCTTTTTTACATGCTTGGTTTTCACAAAGCCGCCTAGCCGGCTAGAATAGTTGATGCGGATTTGGCGCTGTTGAGAAGTCGTGTTTATAATGACATTCTGCATCGTTTTGCGTTTTAGTGTCCTCAATTTAACAAAATTATAAAGGAAAGTTCTTTTCACCATCTATATGCACATCGCACTAGTTGCACCGCAACAAAAATTTCATACTCCATCAAAAAAATAAACTAAACCATAGTTATGACACTTCTTCTGACATTCCCATAACCGCACAAAGAATGTCATATACAGCTAAGCTTCTCGCTGAAAGCGCCACACTCCGTTGGACCGTCCAATACGTGGTTTTATGGCTTTCTGTGCGTGCCGTGGCGAAGAGCTTCGTGTTTGTTAATTTGCCACCTTCCTCCCCTCTTCCATGACCCCCGAAACCCCCTCGCACTTCATGGAGCTCGGAATACACGGAACCCGGTTGCGGTCGCGCCTGTTGCGTTTTAATCGTCCCCTGACCACCTATAATGTGCTGAGCTCTTTGTAGGACCCGTGTTGGTCGCTACGGCTGTTTGCACGCTATTGTTGTGTTTTCTTTTTGTGGTACCCCTTAAAATATTTAGCCCACAATCTTGCTAGAATTGCTTTAAAATGGCTGTGAATACATTTCTTGTTTTAGAAAGAAAGAAAATACATTTATTTTGCGCAGACTAAAAGGCAAACAATTCTAACCCAATCAATCTGCCTGCCTTTCCCAACTATGTTGGGGTCGGCTTCCAGTCTAACCGGATGCAGCTGATTAACAGTATTTTACATGGACATCAAACAATCCTAACTAATATTATAAATGCGAAAGTCAATTTGTTTGTTTGTTACGCTTTCATGCTAAAACGGCTGAATGGATTTGGATGTAATTTGGCCTGGAGAAGGACATAGGCTTCTTTTCATCCTGGACCTCAGAGGAAGTCGCGGGCTAGTATAATAAAAACAAGTAAAGCAGCTAGTATAATAGAACATAGAGCAGATAAAAAAATAAAATCAAATAAAAAGTGTTAAGTGCTGTGTAAGAAATGAGCAGGAAAGTGTGCCTCGCGGCTGCGCCAAAAAGGCCCAGTTTACACTTCGTAGTATCATTTAGTACTTGTAAAAAGTACTTATCAAAAATATTAGTTCTGACGATGGAGTAATCTGCATTGAAAGAGTTTCCGCGCGTAAAGACAGTTATATAAGAATGGCGCACCCCAAGTCAACCAGCCCCTCTGGTCGCTACTAACCTTGACTGCTAAGTCTTTTAACTTGGCAATGAGACAAGAGTAATAGAATCGGAAAATTACTAAGATCGACAAAAATCTTATAAATTTAAGAATTGGACTAAATCCATCGGAGTTCGATTACCTAGTTCTGATTAAGATTGTAAGGATCTCGGTACTACTACATTACTAAACATAGCCATAAATTCATACAACAATATAACTAACAAAAGCAGGCTGTCTGTTTTATCCGTAGTTAAAGCTGTTTTTTTTTTGTTCCATACCCCGTATGTGTATGAGAACGAGTATCGTTTATTACTTTTTCCATTTGATCTGTCGTTCTCACAATTGGCGGGCGGTTTTTATTCGTATGACTGTTTGAATATTATATGGTAAATGCATTTCGAGTAAATGTGAAAATAGCGCAGTATCTGTTATTTAAAATCTTTTATAGTGTTCATCATCATCAGCCTAGCCTTTCCCTAGGTATGTTGGGGTTGCAATGCTGAATACCAGTATTTTACATGGAGCGACTGCCTATCTGACCTTCACAACCTAGTTATGGGTTAATACGATACCCCTAGGTAAGACTGGTTGGCAGACTTTCGGGCATTTGCCGGGACCAACGGCTCAACGTGCTTTATGAGTCACGGAGGGGTCTTGGTATGTAAAGATGGTCATCCATCCACGGACCAACTGCGGCAAGCGTAACTTAACCTAATCGATCGACCCGTGCAGCTGTTATTACTTAGCCACAAGCCCCTGAAAATCGTTTATAGTGTTGTGAAGAATAATTAATATCGATGTTATTACTGTGATTCGGTAAATTGATCGGTACTTCAAAATTCTGTGTCTTCAACTTTTATCAATTTCATGTTTCATCGCACTAATTGGTTTTACCAAAACATCATACCTACTCATTAACATGAAATCCTCCAATCATTCGTTTAAATTACTCTGCAAATAATTTTAATCGATTCTGTGTAAAAATAAACACTAGATGGAGGGGCCTATCGAGTGGGCAGTTTTTCAAGCGGCCAGGGCCGGGCGCAGCTGCTTCGACGGAACCCATTCAATTATACCGAACGACGTAATTGGCGCTTTTTTAACGTTACATTTGAAATTCCGATTCCGCGGACGTGATCGGTGTGACAATTTTATCGATATTTCATTTGAAATTTAATTCCTTATCCCTATTTGGGCGAATGAATTAATGAGTTGTTTTGTTTTGCCTTGTACTTTCTCGTTTTAGAAACTGATTTCATTACTACGAATTCCGATGTGCGTAGTATAAGTTGGTATCACGTGTCCAAAATAGCTGATCAGAATTTTAAATACATTATCATTGCATCAATGTTATACTCGTAAATACGTTAAAGTATTGCAATGCACTTTAATCAATCTTAAACACAGCCGCAACCACATCAAAATAAATAAACGGCGTTCCACCTACATCATTCGAACTATTAAATAAAACTTATATCTCATTATTAACTTTAATGGCGTCATAAATACAGAAATAGTCTAACAAGTGCGTGTAAACCAGTCCGGCTCAGAATACTTACATCAATTAGTTTAATGCGCGCACCGAACACGGCTCGATTCATCCGTCGAGCAGTCGAGCTCCTGGCGCCCTCTTAATTATTTATGAGTTGAGAGTATAAAGTGCTCCCACCGAGACTGAAGGAGAATGCGCGTCGACCGGCAGCCTCGCTAAATCACGCGCCAATTGACATCAGCCCGAGATAAAATGCTCTGACGCGGACACAATGGCCCGCGCATCGATATCGATAGCCCATACCTTCATGTACGTTCACATCACTACTTTGTATTCCAGGAGAGTTCAACATTTTTAACATTCGGAAATTGAACGGTGAAACGAAAAGTGAGGGGAAAATGTTGAGTGTTATTTTCGCGCGAACGGCGCTAGTGTTGTGTCTGTGATGTGCGTTTAGTGTGTCGTGATGGATTACCGGGCTCCACCCCCCATGATGAACGTCGGCCCGCCGTACTTCCCGCATCCAGGTAAACATCTACTTTTAATGCTGTAGCTTTCAATGTTACTTTTGATTTTCTACTACTATAACGTGATACCTAGTTAATTCTTTACATTTTGTGTAAAAATAACCGAAATTGGGTGTAATGTAATAAGTCACGTTATATTAATTTAAATAAATACCATATCCTTAAACTCCTAACAGCTCTTAGCATGAGAGCCCGTAGCTATAAAGATAATTATACGCGTAAGGTCGGGGCGATCCCCCCGGGGGTCGCCACAGACGGGTTAATTGAGCGGCTCGAGAGCAAAATGTCAACCGGACGGGTGATGGATGACGTGCCACTGAATGTTCACATCCACGGTATGGATTGAGAGGATGGTGACGAGGGAGCTTATGACGTTGCTGAACGTATTGGATGATAAACTGTTTGGCTCCTTGAAAATTGCTCTGTTAAGGATCATAGTCCAGTTTCTGTAGTTTCTTCGTATGTTTAATGATTTTGCCGTTAGTCATATTATGATGAAATACAAAGGCCTTATTTTAGTACTAAGGCTTTTCCACTTTTCCCGGTCTTCTGCGATTTTGAGCCAGTACTTTAAGCAAGAGTTCAGGTCATCCCGCCTTTATTTTCTTGGCCTAAAAGAGATATTAAGCGAGTCTCCACAAGTCACGTTACTTACCTTGTTACCGCGTCATGATCTATCCTAATTCATTATTCATTTTTTTATGAGAAAAGCAATAGACGATTTCCTGCTAAAAAACTCCCAAACATCAGTTTAGTGCCCGTACAAGTGGAGTTTTGCAATAAATAGTGAGTATCTGCGGCGGGGGTTGCGACCCGGTCGGGAGCGGGACTGTCTCGCAACCCCGCGATACCATCGTCACCCTATCGAGGTGCGCGCGCACGCCACCGTCCCGACTCCTTGTTGCGCGTGCCCGAGGTATGAGCGGATAGCGGGTAGGAAAAATATATTTTGGTATCGGAGAAATTAGTTGTGTTCAAAATGTTTGGTTCTTAACTTCTTAACCAAATGTTCAGTCTCGAGCACTAATAATACCTACGTTTATCAAAATTCAAAGCTATTCTCTCGTTATATAATTATTGCAAAGTTGGAGATAAGACCTATTTCATAATAATAGGGGTTTCATAATACTATGTTCGTAACAACATAAAATTGAAAAAAAAATACAGTAGGGGAAAATCCCTTTTTAAAGTTGCTCAGTTTACACATATAAGTGCTCGTGATTGTACTGGTACCAAAACGGTGCGCCTGACCGTAAATTGACGAGAATCTGCCATTCGGTTTCAGGCTTTCAACCTTTGGGTTGGTATAGAACCCTTCGGTTGTAACTATTAGAAAGGTTTTATTTAGCTCTGCGGTCATCAATCTAAGAAGATACATGACAGCAGGGCGCCTAAGGAGAACGCTCTGACCAAAGCAAATACCTATGGCTGTTGTTGAGGCTGACAGAGGAGCTCTAACGGTGGATAGGCTATGACTAATTATGACTAAAGCGAACCTGCTATAATAAGCTTATTAAAACCCATTTCCCCGCTCATCCTAGCAACCTGTTAATACCGCTTCCTCTCATCAGTCACCCCACACACCAGCGCAGGCCCCCGCCGTTGGGTGGCAGGGTGGAACGGTACCCGTCGGAAATGGCCGTCAGATTTGTCGCGCCCCGCCGGCCCGCCAATTACCGCCCCGCGATAATTTATATGTAACTTTACTACCTACCGCAATCATTATGTTGTGGGAAATGGGAGTTTCTGGGTTTGTTATAGCTTTTACCAGGAATTGTAAAGGTATGTCACTGTCCTGAAACGGGTCAGAACGAGGTGCTATGCTGAAATAGTTAGTAGGTGTAACTGGTATAGGGGCTTTGTGATAAATGATCACCAGTCATCTTGAGCCAGCACTGGCCAGAGGAGCGTTAGCAGGCCACGAGGCAGGTGGACCGAAGACGTGGTCAAAGACGCAGGCAAGACGCAAGAGTTGGATGCGGGAGTCCCAAGACCGGCTAAAGTGGCGTGAAATAGAGGAGACACTCAGCATTGGGTGGTTACGGGTTAAAGAAGAGGCAAGAGAGAGCTATCTTCATATCATCCTGTAACCCAGTTAATGGCTGGGGGTCTGTCTGTCTTGGGTCTTGGGTCTTTTAGTTGAATCGGTGATTACTAGACAAGAGGACCGGTTTCTGAGGAATGGACGATATTTGACATTTGTCGTCGATTATATCGTCAAAGGTCGAAAGGAGAGTCTACTACTTGTCGATCAATTCAAGTTCCGAGAATGAGATTGTAAAATAAATTATTATTGCTAAATTGGAATTAAAGCTCTTACATACTGGCGCGATTCGCCGCGCGACGCGACGCCGCCGCATTGTACGCCGTGAAGTTTTCTCAGAAATTGTTTTGTTAAAATTCGCGTCGCGCGGCGAATCGCGCAAGTATGTTAGAGCCTTTAAGCTAGCATTATTCCTGTGCGTCCACGAAATGTACAAATGTTCATGAAATTACTGTAGGAGATACAGCAAGAAGTATTGAAAAGAGTAACATGTCCAAAAATCGTTATTTTCTTCCTATAGGGACGAGGTCATCTAAAAATACTACGGATTCATATTCCATAGTCCATAATTGGTAATTCCATACCTTTACAAATCGCGTAGAGAAACGATCATATTGCGGTACGCCTACCGCTTCAATGGAATCACCGATACGCATCTATTGTTGTTATAACACTGTTCGACAAATTAGTCTGATGTACGGACATCCATTAGGGATTAAAATCGCTACAAATGCATTTGATATCAGAAAGAAAGAAAGAAAAATAGGTTTATTTGTAACAGAAACACGTGCATACAAAAAGATAACAGTAATGAGCATTAACCAAAATAGATCTATAAAAAAAAACATATGAGATCATGAGAATACAGATAAATAATCGGCAGCTGCACGTCATCACTGTGACAAGAAGGCTTCCACTCAGCATGATGCTGCGCTATGGGGACCCACAGCACAGCGCTGATTTTCAGTGGTCACCCGCTATATCAAGATAAAGGAGTCATAGAACATCGAATCAGACCGTGTGCATTCTCTGCTGATTGTACGCCTCAAATAGTGCCTTCCTGTGTCGGCTCGTGGATCGAGCTGTATCGAGCTATAGAAAAGAAAGAAAGAAAGCTTATTGTGGCCGAAAAATGTGCATAACTTATGTTGTGGTGAAAACATTAACCAGGATTAGGCTGGACTACCCAGGAAACACTGGACCTACATACTTCAGTATCACCTCTCGCATAGGCAATTATAATTATAATCTGTATCTGACACTCTTAATCAACTATGCTCCTCTAAAGGTACTACTTCTTCTTTTCGTGTGTTTAAGCCGCCCATGGGCCTTTGACTTGGCTTCACATGTTGTTGAAAAATATCTCTCAGGCATGCCGGTTTCCGAGGAGCACCGTTTTTGATAGGTACCCCGTTAAAGCCAATTCTCAGTATCTCCACTTGTGTCTTGTACTCAATGATACATATTATCCGGCTCCTGACTGCTAAGTCGCTACCCTGTCCGGTTAACCTTATAAAGCGGTGCGGATATCCTTATCCCGCGGCTCGAAGGTCGTATAAAAATATCCCCCTGGGTCGGGCTTAGCAAGGGTTCTCTATGCGGTGACTTGATGATTCTCCTTTAAACTAACGGTTCATTCGAGGATGTTAGTCCATCTGTAATTGCCTTAAATTTGCTTAGTCTGTGCGATGGTGCATGAATGCATGCACTCACACTCACACACTTAAACAGAAAGTTGGTACCTACTTTTGAAATTCTGTCATTATCGGATTAATTTATCGTCTTCTAGATACTTCTCTCACTGGTTCTTGATTATTTTTCGACTCAAAGGATCAAGAGGTTCATTCTTTTGGAATCTGAAAGACCAAAGTTGCTTCACGTTAATAACGTTAATAATAGTCCACTCGGTCTAGTTATCTGTCTACTATTTTCCTTAATTCAATCCCTCACTTGAATCGATCCTGTAGACACAAAGAGCGCTCTCCCGCAAGCGAAGCGAATCTCAATTCAATCTGCTCCCCTCTATCAATCAAATCATAGTGCCGATGAAAAGCGCCGTGTCATCAAATCAAAACAGTTGAGCGGACGCGTCAATCTAATAATACAGTGACGCTTATTATTTATCCACTCAGCCCCGCGACACCCACCGAACTTTTAATTAAAGTTTGACGAACAACCGCCAACCAAGGATTACCACCATCTACATAATATAAAAATACATCTAAAATACTCCTTACCACCCAAACAATAAGAACATGCAACAACGAATATCGACTCTGAAGTCGAGGACGCAAATCACGTATTACTTCAACAAACAACCCTTAGAAATCTCGATGAAATCCGTGTCTGTGTAAATTATACTTTTTTGTTGCCACCACTGAGTTCACTTTCAAGTGACGCCGTCGACGCTAGGCGCCCAAATGGAAATTGATTCGCCCTGAAACGTAAGGTCGGAAGCGGCTTGTGTGCCGTCCAATTTAGTTTGACCCCTCGACGGATGGATCGGTCACCCTCTGTGGCGCGTTACAGTAGGTTTGCGGGGGCCGCGGTGGTTCCGGTTAGAGTAGTGATTCCCGGCGTTTGTCAGCTATGTATGACGTTGCGGTAGTGAGGGGCACGGTACTCCCGAAGTGGCGAGGGTGTACGATTACTAACAGTAATCGCCTTGATCCCAATGAAGTTGGTAACAGACTGCCGTGGCTTGTGCCCTTAGAGTGGGTAGAGAACAGATACGACAGTTATACAACATTTATTATTATATTAGCATCAGAATATTCCGGAGTGCAGATTCTCTTGAAATCACACAGCTTAATGGTACCTATTACTTTAGGGATTTTAAATGAAAAAATCAGATCCTTCTTTATAAATTGACTGGCAGATTTCAGCATTGCTCATAAAAAAATTAAGGATATAAGTAAACAACGGCAGTTACCCACCTAATTAACAAAACGAAGGCCATACAGCCAGGTTACCAGAATTGACCATTCAACTTCCCTGACTGCATAATCCTATCCTCACTGAGGCACTTTATTCATAGGCATTCAAATATCAGTGACGCAACAGTAACATGTGTCGGACGCGAGACGGGCGGGCCGCGGGGAGGCGCGCCTGTAATGGAAATCCGCAGACGTTATACACAAGCCGGTGGTGCAAGGGAAAGGGTGGAGCGGGGTAGGCAATGCAATCATAGATTTATTGCCGTGCCCACAGAGACTTGAGAGAGTTTGTAGTCTTCGCAACAGCAACGTAGTAACTGGACATTTCCCACTTGACTCCGGCGTATCCTGTGCACCCCATTACTTGGTGACTGGCCTAATAGTGTCGTGACATGAATGAAGATTTTCGTTTATTACAAATTGATCTGCTGTTGACTTTTCAAAGTTATAATATTTATTTGTGTAATACCGATACGCCATTTTGCGGACGGACACCGACGAGCCCGGACGACGGACCGTGGGAAGGTGTACATGCGGGGTATCGCAGACATCGGAAGTTCCTCGGTGCGCGGTGCGTGGCGGTCAATGGTCGTCTGCCGTGCGTGTCTCTCTGCAATATTGCCGATCGTCGGATTCCACCATTACAAAGGCGTCTTGACATTGTCTATGTCTTGCGGTTGACGGCGTACAAATATCAATAAAGTAGGTATCTAAAATTACACTTAACCTAAAATATTTTGCCCGCCACCCCCTTTTACCTCGGTTAGACGCTGACACGCCAGGGCGCACCCCTACCGGTCGAGAGCGCGGACTCCGCTCCATCCCTCGCCCCCACTGCTGCCGTGCAGTCACACTACTGTAAACACGGCCCACAAAGACCACTACTTATGACCATAATATTATGGTAAGCATAGCAAGAGCGCCTCAACTAATATTTATAGCTGGGCCCGGATTTCATCTCAAGCATGTAGACCGTGCTGTAGATGCAAAAACATTCATAAACTCCATAAATACCGTGTTTAAAACAGACTATTGATTGCAAAATGCTTACGTATAACCTGCCCACAATTAATTATGAATGCCAAAATGTTCTCGGAAAGCTAAACAATTTAAACCGCTCTCCGCTTGTACGTCGATCACACGCCAGGGCGCAACCCCGGCCGGTCGAGAGCGCCAACTCCGCTCTATCACTCGCCCCCACTGCTGCCGTAGATAGCTACTCGTACATATGGACCTGTTACTGTAAATATGGACCTGAAAGACCAAGATTGTTGTACATTTGCGCACACACACAATCGGGAACCAATAGCTTCTAAAGATGTCCGATTTTTGAGTGACGGGCGCATAAATCGGACATCTTTACAAGCTATTGGGTTCCCGTTTACCTATAACCACGTTGGCAATTGCACAAAAGATCATTATTCATCACTTCGTAAACGGATGGCTGATTGCAACTAGTAATTTTAAGATAGATGGTGCTGCCCATTCGTATAACACATTCCTAATATTAATTATGACATACTGTCTCTTCTCTCACAGGAATATAGCAATATCCCACAATTCCACATTAAACAGCCATCAGCATTCTTATCATGCCATCTTTCTGGCATGCATGTTGCCACCATTACTATGTGAAATGTATTCCATGTACACAATTTTCAGTACTTAAATCATTCAGCAAATGTTATCGGCGTGGGCATTCTGTCTGCACCATACTCTGTGGCGATGCATTTGAGCAGACAGCCGGACATATTTGTGCAAGGGATGCAGTAATACCTACTAATTGATTCGCGTCTCGCCGACTACCTATAGATACGTTGAAATATTGCGCCTATAGTGCCGCTGTGTGATACGTACAGGGACATTTCCTTACTCAGGGCTGTGGGCTTAAAACGGTCGCTTTAGCAGAATCATAATATGAAAATATAATGAATCATCGTAAAATGTCACAAACTGACAATTCATAATACCTATATTATGATCTGCGTGCGATTCATATTACGAAATAATTCATCTGTTTGACAGTTTTCTACGGAGATCCGTAAAATGGTCCACAAATTATGAATTGCTTTTATGTCAAATTAGAGGAATTGCTAATGACAGCTGGGATCCAGGAAATGAACTGCTTTTACAGGAATTGCTAATGTGGCCGGTTTAGGTCCCCTGATGCTACAGTGAGTATTCAATGAGGTGCTTATTTTCTTTCAATTATAAACATATCTAATATTCCCCTATTTATGAATGTTTAAACATCAAACATGTATGGTTAAACAGTCGCTAATTATTATTTAACTTGAAGCTTAGCTTGGAGGCAGAAATTCTTGTTTCCAGCTTGAAGGATTTCGGTGAAAGTAAAGTAAGCAAGAGAAAGTACAATAAGAAGCTTTTTTCAATTTGTCCTTTCAATACATAAATAGCTTTTTCCACCAGATGAAGACTAATTCTATAAAAAATCTTAAGAGTTAGTTCTTAGATGATTGAATGAAACCTTTATTCGTTTATCTCCACAATTTGGTTTTCAGTTACAAAATAATCAAGCAAGAAACCAACTTAAACACTCATTAACGACCACTAACCCCAGTCTTAAACACTGTTATTTTCGTGTCTTATTAAATCGTCAAAAGCAGACAAATATTTTCGAGGGTCCCCCTCTTAAACGTCATCGGCATGCAATAATTACCCCACCATTTACCCTTAACACCCGTCTAATGATACAATAAAAGTATATTTAGTTCATCGTCACCCTCCAAGACGTTTTATTTCTAAAAACAACCGGTTCTGAACGCGTTAAAAAACGTATAAAAATGTTTCTTTAGAGCTTTCCTTGACGCGTGATTAGAACCACATGTCGACTTGATTTCAAGCCAAATGAGTGCGATGCGACTAAAAGCGCGGTGAAGGCTGAATAATTTATGATGAAGAAATGTTTGGTTTTTTAAAGAAATTAATTGTTTTTCGTAAAAGCTTTCAAATATTTTTATTATTTCTATGAATAAAATTAAGGTTGCGTAAATAATGATAATTGTCTTTTGAATTTAAATTAAAATGAACAGCTATATGAAAAAAAAAATTGTATCGCAAAATACAGAAACAACCCTAGCTTCTACGTACGCACTTACTTGTTAATGAACGCTCACACACACGCAAACCCGTCGCTACCCAATTAGCGAATCCGAGCCAGGGCTGTCGATATGGATATAATCTCCAATTTTGACTTTTCGTAACATAAGCCTTGTGAAGATTATGAAAACATTTTTAATTAAATCCGAAAATTATTCAAAACGTTTCTAATAGATGAGGATAAAGAAAATTTGATTTTCCTTTGCATTTATTATCATATCTGTTAACTGAAATCTCCACTTTAGCGTATATTTTGATAAATAAATTAAATGGTAAGTTTATCCTGGTATTAGGTGGAGGCATGAATAATTTAAAACTGGCGAATCTACTGTACTACAGTGAGTTAAAATTGCGGTTTTGTGAGGAAGCTATCTGGTGGTTTCTTTTCTCGCGTAGATTTTGTATAGGTATACACAATGTGTCTATAGCGGTATGTAGAAGTTAGGTTTTTGTTTTTCTTCTCTTCTTATAAGCCGTGTGTCGGAGAGGATTTCCCAACGGCAAAATTGACGAACGTTGATGCAAACGATTTTCAAAAAAATCTCCCTTAGCGCTCTCCTTCGTTATTGGAACTCTTGTACAAAATATCATGTTTCTAGATCCAGCGGTTTAGATTACGTTGTCTGACAGTGAATTTACTACTTGACTTCGGATTTACATTTTTGCCATTCATTGCACTTGAAAAGTTACAACTCCTTACCTATCTAGAAAGCGTTGTCGTTGCAGCGAGATTGCGTGCCACATTGTAGCATTTATGTTACCACTAGTGGGACACTGAAACAAACTGAAACATCTAATAAATATAAATAGCATTTTAATAGAAATAGGCATCAAACACAACACTATCTTCAACACGTACCCGACGTCAGCTATCTGCGCCCTACAATCTAATCTATGACGGAGACGTGTCGCGGCCCCCGGAGGTTGACTTCTCTACTCAAATTAGCGCTTCAGACTAAATTAATTGCCGCTCGCCGCTTCGGTGACAACCCTCTGCTAGGGCTGCTCCACTGTCGCCTGTCGAGACGATGTTGATTCAACGTAAGCAATTTTGACTACGGACCTAATGAATAATGTAGAGTTGCTCGTCTAGGTACATAAGCTTGTTTGAAAGGATGGCGTATGATCCTACGATATTATAATCCTAACTAATATTATAAATGTGAAAGTGAGTTTGTTTCTTACGCTTTCACGCTAAAACGGCTGAATGGATTTGGATGAAATTTGGTACGGGGATACTTTGAACCATGGAGAAGGGCATAGGCTACTTTTTATCGACATACCACGCGGGCGAAGCCGCAGGCGGAAGCTAGTAATATTATAAGTTTCTTGTCCATGTCTATAGCAATTTGAATAACTGAATAAGTACATATTAATTTTTATATATTTTTTGTTACAGGTAAGAATGCAGATTCACAAGGATATAATAATACGGGTAAAGTTTGTCAAATGATATTGTACGGTACCATGAAAGCTAAGCTGAAAAGTTCAATCAATCACCAGTCTGTTTCTGGCCAAGACAGTACTAGATATAATAACATGGAGGCATCCTTCAAGAGTGATGATGACGATACATTTGTATCATTCATTGTGTGTAACGCCATGAACATCATTAACTTTGACAACGATTTTAGTAGGGGTGTCCCCTTGTCCCAGGTCATACCTGGCTGAGTCAGAAATCAAGATGCAATAACGCCAATTCCAATACAATTAGTATCGACGATAGCAACCAAGTCTCATCAAAAAAGTCAAGCTATATTTATAATAATGAATCCCTATTTCCCTTGGTCACGCCATCACGCGTGAATGGCTGAACGGATTTGGATGAAATTTGACACGGGTAGACCATGACCTGGAATAGGATATAGGATACTTTTTATCCCGATATTCCCACGGGATCGAGACTTACGCGGGTGAAACCTCGGGGCGCAGCTAGTTGTCAATAAAACCAATGTACAGGTACTCTTGAATGAGGCAACGTACGAGTCACGTACTAAATGAATATAAATCAAACCAAATTAGCCTCAAACCAGTTGTAACCAAATATCAAATAAACAAGATCGGGATCCACAGTGTTGTACGATGATGGTGTGAATTCTATTCCTGTTAGTGATGTTCCACGCGGCCGTCATTCACCGCAATTGACCCCCGAGATTAATGTGCCCCCGCCACTTGCTTACGCGCGTAAAGGTTCGAGATGACGAACGCGAGCAAGCGAAAGATCATGGTAAAAATTCGAACATTGCTTCATAGTTTTCGTGTGGTATTTTCTGTAACAGAGAGACATTTATAAGATGAATCTAGCAGAGACTACAGTGCTTCAATGTGAACAGTAGATCACTCAAAAAAGCTGGGCGTGTAACGTAAATATGAACGCTTTTGATTTCGTGCTTTTAAGATCATCTCACTAAGTGCAAAGGCTTATAGAATAGCGATACCTAAGTGTTCTTGTAATCACCACACTTTGCTAAATGACGGTGTACAGCAGTATGCCGCGTAGCATGACCACCATAGAAACGGGTTTTGTCGACAGAAGAATAGACAAAATGATAGATTGTGATTGTTTATCTGTCATTTTGTCTATTCTTCCTTTGACAAAACATGGTAACACCTATCCTTTCAAAGTTGGCGTCTTTACCGACATCTATCACGGCTCTGTAAGATAACCATTCCTCAAACTATCCTTTGTGAACTTTTTTTTTACTGAAAAACCACACCCCAGAGTGACTCGCTTGCTCCATGATCAAGATGTTTGGTCGAAATGTAACATCTATTCTGGTTAGTGATGTTCCGCGTAGCTCCTATTGACCCTTCAATTGACCTTTGAGATTAATGTGCCCCGCGCTAGCGTATTACACGGCTTAGGGTCGTTCCGTACTAGTGCCATGATCGTTTAAACGAAGGTTTTTTTTAATAAATAAATAATTAAATCATCAAAATATGCTCAGAGAATTGAAAGCAATGAAGTTTATAATATTTTGTGGCGATTGGTTTTTGGTAGCCAGTACTAGAAATAAAATTATCGATGAGAACCGTGATTCTTGTCATAAAGCGACAAGAAACTGTTTGAGAAAAGCTCCTACTGTGGTAAAAATAATCAGCCAGTCAACAAGGTGGTAAGGAGGGTGAATTCTCGTACGCAGTTTTTAGGAACACTGTACACTGTTTCCACTTCTGAAAACTATTGTAATGCATACAAACCGTGATGATCAGTCCATTACATATAATTATTTTACAACATACATACATAATATCACGCCGGATTCCCCGAAGGGGTGGACAAAGGTGTACCTATGGTACTCCTACATTTCGCCAGTTATGTTTCAAGTCCCATGTATTAGGGGGCGATCCTGTTCCCATCAACTGGGCACAAATCCAGACTCCGGGCTGCTACTGAGCAATTCCAGATAGAAAAACACAATAACACTGCCCGACACGGAAATCGAACCCAGGACCTCATGGTCAACAGTAGCGGTTGCGACCAACAAGGCAGTCTGCGACTGCTTAATAACTTGTTAAACAAACTTTTTTAGGTAGGTATAATTTCTGTATATCTTCATCTCTCGCCAACATGAGCGTAATGTTGGGGCCACACCAACGAGAACCGCCGTTGATTATCGCGCTGATGGACTTTAACCGTCGGTGTAGTCACAACTTACCAACAAGGCAGTCTGAGACTGCTTAATAACGTAGTAAATAAACAAACTCTTTTAAGTATAATTTCTGTACTTATATCTCGCATCTCTCGCCAACATAAGCGTAATGCTGGGGCCACACCAACGGGAAACGCCGTTGATTATCACGACGATGGACGTTAACCGTAGGTGTAGCCACAACTTATCGCGAGAATTTGACAACGGCATTCACATCGGCGTTTGACGTTAGGCGATAACTCGGTTGGCGGGAAATGAGCATTCACGTTGACCTTTCAAGTGTGGCCACTCAATTTATATCTATAGTTATTGGAATAACTACCGCATTGTTTCTGGCGAGCATAAGGGACAAGCTATAGTGAACGGTCTATAGTAATGAAACCCAGAATTCGAATATCCAAATTGCAACGTTAACAAAGTATGGACATTCATCCCGGTCGGTGTTTCATTTTCCTAACGACGCAGCCACGTTGGAATGGCCGTCCTAATGTGTTCCCAGCTCAGGTGGGATCTCGCAAACAACCGAGCTTTGAGAATACCTATTACATAGATGGATAATAGAAAATGTATATATGTATTATCTCTCGATTGCCAGAGGACGATCTATTGGCTTTCTAAGCGAATTCCTTTAGTTTGGAACATATATTTACTATTTATTGAATAGGTATTTTAAGCACACAAATCCTAACGTGCATAAATCCTAGCGTAGTGAAACGCTATAAAACAAAGTCCTCAGCCGCGTCTGTCTGTTCGCGATAAACTCATAGGGTAGATAGAGTGGTTCTCGTATAGTTTTACGTCATCCACGGGGGTTAGTAATATTATAAATGCGATGGATGACATTTAGCACATGGGTAGACCGTGACCTGGATTAGGAAATAAGATGCTTTTTATCCCGATATTCCCACGGGATCGAGACTTAAGCGGGTGAAACCGCGGGGCGCAGCTATTTTACAAATATTCATGTGAATCTGGCTGGTTTTGCTTAGAGAGAGTAGTTAAGAGATTCAAAAAGATTGTTTACCCTGATGGAATGAATACGTGCAGAGTTTGTGATGAGAAGAATCAGTTTAACTCTAAATACTTTATGAACAATTTGTGTGTGATGTTTTGCAGTTTGTGTTAGTATACTGAAAGTTGTAGCCTGCTCTATACAGGGTGTTAGGGTAAACACCGTTATCCTTGCAACCAGTGGTTTGGTTTCATTTATAGAACGTAAAATCAATGGAAAATTACAACTTTTTTTTTATTTTTTTGGATATAAATTTTACCACAAGATATGCAAATTCGTTGCCCTATGCGCTAGGGCAATGAACTTGCGTCTCAACACGGGCGGCGGGTACGGGATGTGACCTGACCGGCAGCGAGCGCGATCCCTCCCTTAGTCAGTCAGCTGTTTCGCTAGCAAGCACGGTGTCAGATAGAAACTTTTTAAAATCTTTTAATGAAAATAAGGTTTTTTTTTTGTTGTGTTAGGTCATTTATTTTTATATTTAAGTCAACTACCCATGGTTTGAATGACAAGAGTGTTTACCATTACACCCTGTATATGTACGTACGAGTACCTTTCAAGTCAAGACGGTCGACAAAACTACAGTGACTGCTAGCCTGCAATTATCACACTGCATGGAAAAAGCTGTAGAAAGGCAATAATGCCAGCTGAATCACGTTACTTCTCACTACCGTTAACATGTTCCAAGAATGGCCAATAACACAAAAGGCATACAATTTCGTCTTACACAGGATACGACCGGCTATAAACTTGATAGGCATGCCTGTTTCCGCGTCCACATGTAATGTGTGTACAATCAACCACATGGAATAGTAAACATTTGAACTACGCACACAAGTGTATAATACCACCTATCATTGTCCCACTGCGGGGCAAAGACCTCTTGTCATGCAGAGTAGGCACGAACATTGAACACCACGCTTGCTCAAGAGTCAAGACAGAGATTAAAGACTATTACTATTAACTATGAGTCCAAGTTTCCTCACGATATTTTTCTAATAAGTATAAACTCAGAGGATATATTAATTGAAAAAGGCACATTGGTACTATGCTATTGAGGAGCCCGTGGGTAAGTAATAACAAGCTGCACGAGTAAATCCGTCAGATTAAGCTACGCTTTCCGGGGTTGGTCCGTGGATGGGTGATCTTTACATATCGAGACTTCTCTGTGTCTCGGAAAGCACGTTAAGACGTTGGTCCCGCCTGTCATTCGTGGATCTTTGACAGTCATTACTGGTCGTCAGAAGCTCGAAAGTCTGATAACCAGTCATACCAAGGGGTATCGTATTACCCAGTTACTTACTGGGTTGTGGAGATCAGATAGGCAGTCGCTCCATGTAAAATACTGGTAGATAGGTAGTCGCTCCATGTAAAATACTGGTATTCAGCTGCATCCGGTTAGACTGGAAGCCGACCCCAACATAATTGGGAAAGGCTTCGCAGATTGGTACTATACTATAGGTACCTATTAGGTTACGAAATATAGACGATGACAAACTCAATTTGTTACCATGTATACGTGCAGTTGTCTGTACAAACGGGCGTATTAGCAACGATTCGCGAAACTGTACGGTTCCGAATTACAAAGGGCTGGATCTAATATCGGTTTCAACGAAGGTCCTGCGTGTGTTTTGTTGAGGGAATGGGTGGTACCTGGCACTTGATCGATATTAGCAATTGATTATTGGAGGCATCTAAAGTGTAGATTTTGATGAAATTTTCAAAGGTAGGTATTCTGCTTCTTAATTCGAAGCGGTACGTCCCAGTCATGTATCTCGCAAATGAGTTTCTGTGTTTGGTCCTTATGGCGATCACGATTTCGTAATTAAGCTGTTCGAATTCAATTGATAGCGATATTTGAAGGGAAAGGCTTGAAATGTTGAAGCAAGGTATTTGTTTAATGATGCAAAATTTCGTAAATAAGAAAACATTGAGAAAAGAGAGAGACGTATTTTAATACTCTCGACTAAAAATTATTTGTCGTCCCCGTCACCAAATCTAATCACAGAAAGTTATCTAATTCATATAATATTCCGCCACATATGAACTATGATACATCTGATTGCGTATGCGTCGGTGGCGCCATAAGTAACAATTGAGCGGGGGCACATTGATCACGGGGTCAATTGTAAGGTCCACTGGAGCGACGGCCAGGACCTATTGTTAATACATGCTCGGCTCTAAGTGGTTGGGATGACTTAAATGTAGACTAGGTTGTAGCTATAATGTAGTTTAATAACCTGTTATTGATAGACATGGACTATATTAGCCAGAACATATGTGTGCTGACAGATGGGTAAGTACAGGCTTGATAGATAGACGCAGTCATGTTACTTTATAAGCAGAGCAAAGGAGGAGTTCATCGAATGTCCTAGGTACCTAGTATATTTTTTCTAGTACACTAAAACCTTCCTCGAGAACCACTCTATCCATTGGTGAAAACAGCTTGAAAATCGGTGCAGTAGTTTTTGAGTTTTTCGCGGACAGACAGACAGACGCGGCGGAGGACTTTGTTTTATAATATGTAAGGATGTTATTTCATAGAATGTGCGTCGTCTATGCGTGGACGAAGGCGGTTAAAAAAACGTCGTGTGCATAGGTCTTAATGAGTATGAGATCATTACAGTAGAAATAGCCCCGGGACATACAGGCTGGTCTTAACATTACAAGGTAATTTGTTTTTAATCGTACTTACTCTGTACGAAACTTTTTAATCACCAATCAGCCTTTGTAAAAATAGCATCCAGTTGTATTGTGTGCAATGTTGAGCGTCATGTCAATACCACGGCTCGTCATATTTAACTAAGTGTGAACATAATTACCGGAGGGTGGAAACAGCGCGTTGCGGTGGTTACCACAATAAATATACATGTGCAGAAGTTATAATAAATTGAACGTTGCTGCTCTAGGTAATTTGACCTCGTCTGTGGGTGCATTTGTAGACGCACCTTAACACATCCAGAAACACCCAAGACTTGTAGATTCTAACAAAAGGGCTCATGCATACTAATATTATAAATTCGAAAGTAACTCTGTCTGTCTGCCTGTATGTTACCTTTTCACGCCTAAAACACTGACCGGATTTCGATAAAATTTGGCAAGGAGATATACGGCATCCTGGGGAAGAACATAGGCTACTTTTGCCGCGGGCGGAAGCTAGTAATATTATGTACGTAGGAAAACAACCTGATCAATAGTTTATTGACCACACATTACAGTCTTGTTCCGTTTTGGAATCACTGAAGTCACCAGACATTTTATTTTAGAAATTGTTTTGGGATCCGAAATTTAATAATCCAGCTGTCGAAAGGAGTAACAAAACTATGTTTACGCTAAGTAATGAATAAAATAGGCAAAACATCGCTTCAATAAATGTATCAATGTGATATTCAACTTATTTCAATGCTAGTTGGTTTGAAGTTTGACTTCTGCCCCTGACTTTATTGACTCGCGATGGGAAGTTCACCCGCTGCTGCCTGCTGTTGACGTACCGTAAAAAATATACAAACACGCCAATGAAACGGCAGTTCTGAGCTCAAACATGCGGCATACAACAGCTGGCCGCCTTCCCATTGGTGGCAATTATAAACGAACAGTTGGTAATTGGTGTAGGAAGGCATTCTCGTCACGGCGGCGTTAGGGACAGCTGTCCGTTCCTAATCAATATGATACTTCGACTATTTTAATCGAATCAATATAATACTTCGATCATTTTGATCGACTTGAGAAAGCCCGAATGCTGGGTTTCTCAATTTCAAGTGGAAATTATTATGCCACGCGGAAAGCATAGAAAAACTTTGTAAAGCAAGATCAGAGTATATTTTTGTTGATTTTTTTATAATATTATGTCTTTAATTAATTCCCTTATTCCTTTTCATTTTCCTTATTCATTTTATATTGTCTATAAAAAAATAATTAGAGCCTCCATGGATCAGATAAACGAAATAGACGTAAAGGTAATTCCACTGAACCTACCAATCCGATTACCCCCGATTACTTCCGTACGATTACCGATTTGATGCAACATTATTAAAACAAGTGCACAAAAAGAGTACCTTGGTAGGTAATGTAGGTCACTCATTATTGGTAGTTAATTACTACAGATTGCTAAGTAAGAAGCTTGCCTTTTTTGGTTATCAGAATGCCTGTGCATTAGATTTTGGGCTTGCAATATTGTCACATCAGCCTTGACAGTTGCAGGTTTCAATCACTAAAGTAACTCGGATTGCATTTTCCTCCAGGATAATTTTTTCCTATTTCATAAAAATCTACTACATATAAATAATTGGCTTGAAACGTAATTGTCATAATCATAACTCCTGGTGGACTGGCGATCGCAGATTTTTGGCAGAAGAGATGTGTGGTTTAGAATAGAAAACTGTTTATTATTTACACAATATGAATTGCAGATATAAATAAAAATAGAATTGAATGGGTAGAAATATTACATAGGGTGACACTAGGCGGTCTTATCGCTAAAAGCGAAACTCCTACACACGTACGTTCTTTGATGGAAATCACTTTGTAGGAGATTCTAGGTGTTAACATTATTTGCGGGAAAGTCCGAAAGGGATACCGGGACCTTGGCAACAGGCAACTGAAGGAACACGGGTGGGTTTTACTCAGTAAAAGTCTGACACGCCCTTCCGCTCCGCCCAGAGCGGGAGAAGTCATTGGATGACATACAAGCATCAAAAAAAAAAAAAGTTGTTAACATTATTAATTAGCCCATAGGAGTACTTCGTGCGGATAGTTGCCCCAATCTGGGAGAAGGAAAGGAGACGCTAGACTGGAGAGCTTTCTAACGCATTTTGCGTCTTTAGACAAATGGAAAGTCCTAATACAGCTGTCAAAATGAAATTAATAAAAAAATACCAGCCTATTATTTTCGCAGGGCAAAGGTCTCTTCTCATACAGAGAACGCTTACAAAATGCTACCACATAAGATCTAAACATAAACCTTTCCACATTGTCAACAGGTGTGAGTGCAAGCAAGATTCCGAAACGCGCAGAGATCCCTCCCAACAAAGGCGGCCCGTTCGCCGCGGCGCTACGAACGCTCGCGAAGAACGCGGGCCCCGACGTCAAGGACGGTGAGTGGACCCGTAGCTAGTCACCCTGACCTTGGACGAACGGGTACTGGACTGTGGAGGGTCATATTTACGTCACAATCGACACAATAGGCCAGAGGGAGACAAATGATTTAAGAATGGTTGCATTCTAATCTCCATCTGTCAAAACTGCTTCTAGTTTACCTACATTTTTGACATTGATTGGCGCTGAGATGAGATTGATCGTTAGAAAAAAAATATTTTCAATTTTATTTGTAATATTTTGGAGTAGCATTGAGCATCTAACTGATTACAAAACGGATGTTTCTCTTTGCTTCTTTATTTTTTTCATTCTTGGGGTCTAAGAAATTTTAATGAAACATTTATTTCGATTAATATTTTTTTTTTTTTTTTTATATTGTTAATGTAAATTTTATTTTGTTAATCGATCAAATGTAAACGTTTTACCACACAGCTTAGGAATTCCTTTTTAGATAAACAGCACGGTCCAGTACCCTACTAGTCTGCTGATCCCATTTTCTTTTATTTCCTTCAGCTTCATCGTGCACTTGTTGGGTTGTTAACTTGTCCATACGTGTACCAATAATTGTCGACTACTTACTTCGCTAGAACGTAGATATTACTTACATCAGACATTGTGAGGATTGACCAGAGTATGTGGCACATTGACCGGCCGATGTGTTAAATCATGTCCGTTGTTGTATACCTCGGTATATAACATAGAACAATGGATGTGTTTTTTTTAAATTATCTGACTTTGACCGTTGAATGTGCGTAAGGGAAAGTTATGATTTGTGTTATGTAGAGAATTTTTATAGAAAAATCCTTTAGCTCTAGTCAATCTGGAAAAAATGCTTGTTTCATAAAAAATCACTGTATTTATAACTAAGTTTAAGATATTTTAAGAGATTTTTAATCCTGTTTATAAAAGTGATACGATATTTTGTTATTTTTAATGTTTTTAACAATTTCAACTTGTAATTTTATTTATTGATTTTATTGCGTTTAGCTCTTTATAGTGTGTGTTTTTTTATATATTTTGGCAATTATTATTACTTCTTAGTGTAGTCTTTGCAAATATTATTATTTAAAAGCCTATATAAGCAGCTGGGCAAATCACATTATAAAATTCCTTAATAAAGTTTGCAACTATTTTTAGTACAATATCAGATGAGATTAATAGGAGGGACCTCTGTGGAAAATCGAACGTTTTAAGGACTAGATAAGTTCAAGCAATAATAGTTCTTAGACTAATCGTGTCTGACCTATATAACAAAAACATACCTGAAGTGGTAAAAATAAGTAACGTTAATAATACCTCTCAGATCACTAAACATAATAACTTCGAGGTCAATAATGTAACAGCTTCCGAGCTTAGGTATCTTTTGAGTCAGCATCATATCTTGGAGATTATATACAACAAAAAAGACCCTTATAAAGATCTAGCTTATTTTTCTACTTTTCTATCTTTAGAATTTTGGTTAGAATAGTAAGAGCTAAATGCGCGTACGTAGCTGGCCCCCAGCCCGGGAGGTCGGGGGCCCTGCTGACTGACGAGTGTGCAGGCGGTGGCTCGGGGCCCGCAGCGACGGAGCGCGACGGCGGGAAAGACAAGCCCGCGCCTGCTCCACCCAAGCGCGCCTCGCCGCATCACCTACCCACCAGCGGTTTCCAGCCCTACAGACCTGATGAAAGGTAACAATTTCGAATATTAGTTAAAATAGTATGAAAACTGTGTGAAAGATGATGTTGGGTAGGAAGAAAGAACAGAATATATATCGACAGTGGAAAGGTAAAATGGCTAAAGCGCCAAAACGTGAAATCTCAGGAATGAATTTTAAAGTAGAAACCTTTCCACCGTCGATATGTACGGAATAAAACAGCAAGGCAGAACGATAACGATCGTATGAACAATTAGACATAACAGTCCACTAGACAGTGTACAATAATAGTACATCCCCGTAAAGACTGACTTTACGCATCTGTTATCCAGGAATTAACAGGAATCGTCAACGGTACGTGTTCTAAAGCAAAAAATTGGGTTTCTTTAGAAAGCGCCGTCATAAGCGCAAAATGGCGGCATTCACCCCGATACGGTGTTGACGATACTGTCAACGATGATTACGGTGGCACCGCTTTCTGAAAGCCAAGCTGAACTCCCGAGAGTACCCGTGTTATCATCTACCTGCCTTTTCCCAATTATGTTGCGGTAGGCTTCCAGGCTAACCGGATGCAGCTGAATACCAGTATTTTACATAGAGCGACTGCCTATCTGACTGCCATAACCCAGTTACTGGGTAACAAGATACCCCTTGGTAAGACTTGTTGATAGACTTTCGGGCTCCTGACTACCCGTAACAACTGTCCGCGAGTACTCGTGTTCGTGTAAGTAATGCGTGGCTTGTGTATGTTGTAGACTGTCGCACCCGGCGGCGTCGTTCCCGCTGCTGGAGCCGTCCGCGTACTCACCCTACGCGCACCCTAGCATCTACTCCAGCGCCGCCTTGCAGTACAGGTAGCAACACATTATCAATCTAGCTTTGTTTATAAAGGTGCACCAAAAGCTTCTGTATTATATATCTTAAGTACTACATACCATCTCGCCTGTATTCTCGAAGGTTTAGGCAGACCTAAACCTTCGAGAAGCAGGGAAGGGTTCCTGAAACACACCCACATTTCACCAGTTATGTTCAAGTCCCATGCTATAAGGGACGAGATAATAAAGGAATATGAAATTACAAAACATATAATATTGCAATATGGCCCAACACATAAACAATAAATAAAATATCCGGTTGTCATAAGTGGTGATATCGGTGACTCGGTGAAAAAATAAACTTTTTACAAGCTTTATATTAGCTTGTTTATCAGGACATCGCGTTTAGTGACCTTCTAAAAATGTGTCTGCCCAAAAATACATTTTTAGATTAGAACAACGCCTCTAGTGATCCTATCAAATTATTCAAAAATAATTTATGATCAAGACGTCGCATTTTGAATTGTTTAAGAAGCATTTGAAGCATAGGAAATAGGCGCTAATCACGTGTAACAGTCGGATTACCTGAGAGTTAAAATGTTGCTGTACTAAACACTCGTTTCCAGGGAATAGATGTTACTGTAATAGCCCAAACATTGGTAAATCTTATGTTTTAGTAAATATAAAGTTTCATGTAAATAAAACGGTTTTTCAGGCTTTCACCAATAAAGTTTGCTACATGCTAAGTAATACCAATGACGAATATAGTTAATGTTGGTTTTTATAGTATGGAGCTTTAACCGATCGAAATATAACCACTTCAATATCTGCTTAAGTTAAAGCAGATATTGAAGTGGTTATATTTCGATCGGTTATAATCACATCGAACTAACACGCCTACAGGCTAGCAGCAGAAGAGCAGATGTACCTGGAGCGGGTGTTCCGCAGCGGCGTCGGCGTCGGCTGGCTCCCTCCCTACGCGCTGTACCCGCAGCTCGCGCCGCCGCTGCCGCTCGTGTCGCACGTGTCGCACGCGCTGCACGACGAGCGGGACAAGGAGCTCGCGCTGCAGCGGGAGCGGGACCGCGAGCGCGAGAGAGAGAGGTGATACATGATGATATGATAATACTATAATATTCATCGAGGGGGATAAAGGAATGTCTTATGTCACGGGCGCCATATCCTCGCTGCACTCAGGATTCTAGTCTTAATTACTTCGGTTCGCTCAGGAGTTAACATTGTACTCTCGGGAGCGCTAGTATCTTAGGTGACGCTCGGGATTCAAGCTCGTCCAAGACGAAGACACCTTTATCCACGAGAAGAATACTATACTTTTCATACCAATTTTTGTTAAGGTTCCAAATTGAAATCACTTATGGACTAGCGGGTTGTAATGAAATTCAGTACTAATATTATTTTCCGGCAAGACCTCAGCTTTCAGGCTTTAATGACGTACTTTAGGTTAGCATGACATATAATTTGACATTATTTGATATTTTATTTCTGGAAATTAGTTTTACTATAAAATAAAATATAATATTTTAAAACTAGATGATGTCGGTGTTTTCTGACACTGATAAGAACCACTATAATAAACTCAGAGGTCGGTCTCGTTTTAAAGTCTAGACAATATCTTGGTTAGGACCATGCAGATTATCAGCGATTTACAATTTTGTGTCTTTGTAGATCAGTTGTGTAGGTTTTCAGCAAGTATTCGTATAAGTAAGATTGGAGTTGTTGTTCTCGCTGTATATTGTATGTGATAACCAATGTTTCCTGTGTAAAAAACGTTAATTTTGATAACGAATCGGGGAAGATTATGGTTTATTAGCATGATTGATAGGTTAGGTTAGCGTTTACTAACGAATAGCATTTAATTTTTATTTATTTAGATAAAATTCCATTTCATTTTCCAACATTAATGCATTAAAAAGTATAAAATATGCCTGACTTGTGTCAAGTGATTCTAAAATTATGTCCAAAGAGTATGACTGTAGCAACTATAATTTTGTAACATTCACAATAACAGCACTTGTCAATCAAAGTAATTACCTCATTAATTAAATCGTAGTCAATTCAAAATCCACAGAGAAAGAGAACGGGAGCGGGAACAACGGGAGAAAGAACAGCGGGAGAGAGAGCGCGCGCTGAGAGAGAAAGAGAGGGCGCGAGACGAACAGAGAGCTCTCGCGGCGGCCCTGCACCCGCACGCGGCGCACGCGCACGCCGCGCACGCGCACGCGCACCACCTGCTGCCGCCGCCCGCCTACCTGCCGCGCGCGTTGCTGCCGCCGCCGCTGCTGTACCGGCCCTACCGGCCCTACGCGCCGCACGCGCACGCGCCGCACGCGCCGCTCGCGCACGCGCCGCACGCGCCGCACCCCGCGCCGCTGGCGCTGACGGCGCGCCACACGCCGCCGCCGGACGCGCCGGCCGCGCCGCCCGCGCCGCCGGCCGAGCCGCCCGAGCGCCCCGCAGGTGACGCCGCGCCCGCCTGACCGCGCCCGCAGTGACCCCGCGACCCGATCCCGAGAGCGGTGCCTCCCCGAACTGACGTCACTACCGCTGCAAAGTCTTTCCTCCCTGAATTTTGTAAAAATGACAACGTTCGCGTTCCACACAATTTGTGTTGCTGATGACCGCATGCGGGGACGGCGGTGCAGGAAACTTGTAGAATCTAATCTAAATAATGTTGACATTTATGTACATTTTTTGACCACAGTAATGATTACGCTTAATAGAATTAAAATTGACAGCTATTTAAAATTTTGTACAAAATAAATATTCTGTAAGTTTTCTGCACTATGCCGTCCCCGCATGCGGTCATCAACGTACAAATGCCGTGTGATGCGGACTCGAATCTCTAACCCCGGTATGTCATGTATCGAGCCGACTTCTTACCGTGACAAGAAATATTATGTCTCACACACTATAAAGATAGAACTAAATCTGTGACATAATATTTCTAGTCACAACAGACTATGATACATCGAAACTTGTGTGTAGACTGTAAAATAGAGTAATAATTATTGAAATAAAATTACAAAATTTGACACATTATGGTCAAAAGGCCTTTGCTATCACTGCCACTAGGAAATGCAAAGACAATAGCGAGTTAGCCATGTTTAACAATCAGACATGGTGAAATGTGAGTAGGTATACTGGGTTGTTATAAAATATTCGGTAGCTCTTAAATGCTATCAATCTTCGGGGATCAGACGACAACCGGCGTATTCAACGTAGTATGAACGTTGGCCTAATCACCGTAGAATAGACAAATATCAATGATTTCCAAAAAGATTGTGTATTTATTTTTAATAACCCTGTATACTTAAAATGATAAAAATACACCGATAACTATGGTCCCTAAGGGCTAGCGAAATAGTTACAGCATTACACAGACGCCAATAAGATTGCTAATTCAAAATTTATTTCAATGTTTATAAAATCGTACGGCACAATGCTCATGACGTGCCAAGTCACATTGTATCGTGTCGGATTGCTATACAACTTTATCGAATGGTCGGTTTCGTTACTATGACTGCAAAAATTGTCCCTTTTGACAAAATACTATCCACTCCCTTCCAATATTTTACCTTTTGCGTAATATTCAAATGTAAAGTTGATTGTTTCAAGAACTTAGTCGTTTAAGATATTAAAATGTTATCAATTCTTAGTCTCCTGTTTAATTTATCAAAAACAACTTTTATTATTTTGGAAGATTTGTTTTTAAAAGCCTATAAAAATACGGATCAGTAAATTCTGCTGTAAATTGTATTGTGATTAACCAAACACAGTTTACAGGAGATTTATTAATCAGTCTCATTTAGGCTTTCAGATATCAGAAGTTAGTCTAATAAAGGTAACTGAAAATCGATTACGCGCAAAATGTTATTACGTGAGTCTTAAAACTAATTGGAGATAAATTCAAATTGGGTGTTTGGTAACCCAATGTTAGAGGTGCATTATAAATAAGTAGGTATCTCAGAAATTACCTAAATATTTGGTATACTTAGAGGTATTTTTGGAACGAAGTTCTTTAACGCGGGTTGCGGTAGGAGTTGACTGGTAGAAATCGTGACGTGACGAAAAAGCGTTATACCCGAAAAGGTCAGCTTCAAAATCTCAAGTTTCAAGTGTCTAAAAGTTTTTGTTTGCCATCTAGTATACGTTTTTAGAAACTAAAAACTTAGACAATCGAAGAAGTCCGTTTTGACAGCTATAAAAATGTTGAACTGATTCTCGAGACATTGATTGATCATACTTAGAGAGTTCGTAATCGACGACTTATCTACATTGCTTAAAACTGATTCTCAAATCATAAGGTTTTATTACATGTACGAGAACGAAACGTCAAAACGGACTTCTTAGATTTTCGCGAGTGTAGATGGCAAACAAAAACTTTCGATCTGTATTAATACATAATATACAGCGAAAGTAACTTCGTTCCAATCCCAGGGTGTCCCACGACATCTCCCGACGTTTTATTTGTTTAAATCTCTAAATAAACATGTGTAACTAAACTTATAAGTCCGAAATGACTTATTTTGTTTAATTACTTCAAATCTCATTATACGATTGGTTGTTAGTATCGTTAACCTATCTAAAAAATATTAGATATCCTTATTTGAATAAGCCTCACGTAAAAAGCTCAACTGATATCTTTCTGACTGAAACCTACAGTGTTATCTGTACTCCATAATTGTATCTTCCAAAACGCGAGAAACTTAATTCATTGATTAAACTATTGTTATTCATTTGTGTGCTTTTATCGAAACCGATTGATAAATCAAGTTATTTATTTGTATTTGAATTAATTGTTGTGTCTTCCGACATGTTTATACCTTATTGGCTTGAAAGCTTTGTATGATAAAAAAAATAGGCAGACATGGGGGTGACGATAGAAACGAAAACTTACAACTAGTTTTAGCGCCATCTATATTCTAGAGCCCAGTACTACGCGAATCCATAAGTTTACCCCCTAGCAAATATAGCTCAACGCGACTAAAGATGTTTTCCCTTCAATTATGATTCCATATTTGCGTCATACAATATGTAATGATTTCAATGGTAAAAAATGATGGTTCTGATTAAGCTCTATATTGAATTGGATAGTTGATTATTACTGATATGTGATTAGAGTGATTGTTATTTTCAAAAATAACTGTTTCATGTTGAGTTTTGAAGATTTATAGGGATGTATATCAAAGTCTGCGTAAAGATGATAAGAGATGCTACTATTCGCCCTGTATAGCTCCATCTCTTTCTTGCATTGATACTATTCAGACTGCCAAGTCTCTCGGCCCCAAAATAACTGAACTGCTGATTGGCGATTAGTGATGGTATATACAAAGGAATAAAGTTGAGTTTCGTGTCAAATTATTTAAACTATTGTAAAACTGACAATAACTTTTTAGTTAGATATTGTGAGACAATAATTCTGTGTTTGTACTGTTTTTTGAAGTTTACCTTTTGCTGGTATAATTAGGTTATCACACTTCTTTTTTTTTACAAAATGCTGAGATTCAGTCTTCTGTAGGAATAAGATGAAGTTTGTCACGCTAAAGTAATCTTTACAA
Organism: Lithophane semibrunnea; assembly: GCA_947363905.1. Classification (NCBI taxonomy): domain Eukaryota; kingdom Metazoa; phylum Arthropoda; class Insecta; order Lepidoptera; family Noctuidae; genus Lithophane; species Lithophane semibrunnea. The sequence goes on along the minus strand of OX376208.1, from coordinate 14,926,632 downwards.
TGTTTATAACTTATTTTACATGTAGTTTAATTAATTACAACTGATCAGTTTCGATAGAAGTGCACTGTAGTCGTTGCTTCTCAATACGACGTAATTTATACGTTATGTTAATGGCAGAAAGCGTCAAATTGAGTAGCAACAGCTATAGTACTGTCTCTTTCTTTAGCTGTGTGTGCGAGAGAGAGGTCGAAGACGACAAAGTGAAGCCAAACGATAGAACTGCCGAGTTCCTACATTATATACTTTGTGTCGCCGCGCGGACATCTACCTTATATACTTGTAAGATATAGTGTGAAAATGAAATTAATATTATTGTAATGACATTATATTATGCTAAATCAGAATGCTATTAAAATTGTTTGTAAAACAGCTTTGTTGCAGCAACTTTCTATGCAGTGAATGTTAACGCAACAATGCTGTGTACAACTCAGTGCTAGGGTCGCACGGTACGTGCAAGTGTATAGTGTGAGTGCGCACGCGGCGACACGGTGCACATACTCTACGCTTACTAAAGTCGCCACTAAGATAATATACACTTTGTAATTATAACTCCGCTATGATCAAACTGACGAATAAGCGACTGCCCGGCGCAGACTGTAACTAGATAGGATGTGCGGTTATTTAAAATTATATATACATCTAGATGTAAAAACAAATGTATCGATCGATAATGCACGAATTATATACGTAGGTATGTGGTATGTCGCGCGTGTGTCGGCTAGTACTTACTGACCGGCGCCGGCTCCCGCGACATATCGATCGACTTATTTTATTTGTAATTTCGCTCGTCCGGGGTCATCGTAACTTAAGTAGCTCTAAGTTGTGCCCAACGGGCCGCGCGTGCAATCTGCTTCGCAATACTGAACTCTACTGCATTTGTGATAAGACTTGATTCCCGTTGCAGTATTCGCGACCACGACCCCGCGCGACCGACGACTGCAGTGTTTAACGAACATTGAATTAAAAAAAAAAACACGAAATTTTATAACAAAAAAACCTCTTTATACGTTAACTTAGATAGTTATTATTAATTTTAGCTTTTAATAGGTGTTCAATATTTTTCAATCTTTTTTTCGATCACGAGCAGCATTTAGGCGGACGGCGTGTTGTCGTATTCCAAGTGTCGAGTGTCCGATATGTCATGTAAATATTATATTTAATAGTTAGATATGATATGGACAATACCTAACAAGTGAAAAAATATGGTTTTATTGAAAAATACATTCAATGAAATTAATAGTGTGCATGCTAGCGAGTCGGCGTGGTAGCGATATTTCGGTACATCGCGTCCGCGCCGCTCGCGTAGTCACTTTTATTTTTGTTTTCACCCCTCCCGTTCCTACAGCTTGAAGTTAGCATGTAGTTAGTATTTGTGCAGCTTATAGGTAACGCAGAAACACTACATATTTGCAATATTTTACGTCTTTATGAACTCTGAGCGACAAAAACTACTAGTAACGAAACAAGCCTTACCTCTGTCTGGACTGGCACATGTTGCAAAACATGTTGTGCAACAGGAACCGGAAACGTGTACAATTTTTTTTTGGCACATTTGTTTTATATTGCAATGTCATTTTGTAAATATTGTTTCGTTGTGAAAAGAGATAGTGCAATTCTTTTTCTATGGTCATCTGTCTTTTGCCCTGAAACAATAACTCGTCATAATACGTTCCTACAAGGCAACAGAAATGTTTCAGTGCCTGATACAAGTCGACAAGTTCCGCAACTTGTGTCGAAGTGTGGATGAGGTTTTAGAACGCTTGCAAGACATGTTTTATGATTGCGTGAGCCAACATCTGTTCAAACTGTTTAACGGTGTGTACTGGATTTCGTCTCGGAAAATAAATCATAACTTCGTGGTTAATTTTTGACCATGTAAGTGTAAAACGTTAATAAATTACCATACTTCCCCGATTTTAAACGTTGAATGAGCTAGAGAGTTGAAAAAAGAGTTAGAGGAAACATTAGGTATACGAGCAAGTATGTTCTACCGAGCGAAAGGAGTTCGGTTCGATTCCCAACTTCTGTAGTAAAAATAATAGTATCTAGACTGGGCAAGAGCTTCTTCTCAAACACAGAAGGAGCAAGTCATTGCATTGTTATTTAGTCATTGTAGACTTGAGTGGTTATCTAGGTTTGAATTAACCTTTGCCTGATAATGACGATTGACGTGTCGAAGTATCTACCTATAGACTTCATAACTTATCGTACTTATAGGTACTTCAAGAAGCGTTTACAGGTAAAATTAACTTTGAAGTTCTTTCAAAGATCAGTTTAGGTACGCAAACATGACTCCCTTTTTTGAACTTATGATCGAACCCCAAAATCACGACTATAGAATAATGTTCCTAGTTTTCATCTCGGTGTACTATAGGTACTCGGAGGTTTCCGCATATGAATTCACACACAGATAACTATGCTACGATAAAGTGAAAGAGAAAGAAGCAAGATATAAGCGCTACAAGGTTATTTTGGTGCGTGACCAGAATCGGAACTAAAGCCGCCATCTTGTTTTTTTAATACTTACATTTCACGTGTCACTGACTCTGGCAGGGCCACCATCAGGGATTTTAATTGTGATTACACATAAAAATAGTCGCTAATTAGTCGAAATTTGCCGCCAAATATCAGAATTTGTCGGTCACTGGTTCAAAAGATATAAGCGTTTATAGGTGGCCGATCTGGAGAGTCTCCCCAGCAGGGCCACATTTATATCTCAAAAAATAGGGCACCTAGCGAAGATCTATTTTCTCCCATAATTTGTCGCAATTTGTCGCCAAATATCAGAATTTGTCGGCCACTGGTTCACAAGATTTAAGGGTTTATAGGTGGCCGATCTGGAGAGAGTCTACCCAGCAGAGCCACATTTATATCTCAAAAACTAGGGCACTTAGCGAAGATCTGTTTTCTCCCATAATTAGTCGCTAATTTGTCGCAATTTGTCACCAAGTTGCAGATTCAGTCGGGTCTTAGTTTAGGAGATATAATAAGTTCAATTAGTAAGGTATAGTCCAAGAGCTAGATCGAAGAGTTCACGAAAAATTGCCAAGAAAAAATATTTCTATTAATATGTGTAGTTTTATCGGTCTAAAGTCCTTAGAAATGTCCGAGAGACATAAATTCTCAATTAAATACATGTTTTCATGTTTTAAATTACTAGGTTAGAGTGGCTTCTTTGAAAACATTAAACCTTGCTCTTGGTCTATTTGGTGTTAAGATGTACAGTCGCATGCAACTGTTTTACCAGTTTACAATGTTAACCACACAACAAAAAGTTAAATATTTATGGGAAATGGCAGCTGGTTTTATATTTTTTCCGCTAGTGATGCACACGCGGGTGTAAATAAAGGCACTGGTAATACCGCTAAACAGCCTATATAGAAATATAATAATGTTAATAATACATAATACGCAAATGGGGTTAGGGTAGTGAACAATATAGACTGAAATTGCCACAGACGATATAAACCCTTATTTATTAGTACAGATAAGAGTTTTATTCCGCGCGAACGCGGTGGCACACGGGTAGGCCAGCGCGGTTCGTCGGGGCGGGTCAAGTGGCCTGTGCGCGTGCCATCCGCGGTCTTACCGGAAAAAAGCGCAAGTGTGCTCGGCGGTAATTTGAGAATGCTCATTTATTAGTAGGATAGTTCTTACTAATTCAATGTATCCCACTGACGTTTAGCTGTGGTAAAAAAAAATCCATGGGCGTGCATGGGATTTTTTTTACCTTAACGAAACGATAACTAAGCAAACGCCGACGCGCCGCGCCGGTGACGTGTAGCAAGGGAAACCCTCGTTCTATCTCACTCTTTTCCCCGTTTTTGTATTTGCGGAATACCTATAATAGAGATAACAACACTCGAGTTCGTAACTATTTATAATAAGTTCCACGTACTTTAATTAAACTGGCTGACTTTAACTTATGTGACGGGCAACTCGTTCTAAGTAGCTCGTCTGTACACGCGCATCTAAGGCCTGAATTCCTCTGTCGCTGACTTCGGTCTCGTACCGTCAGTCGCGTAGCGCGCTGGCCATCAGCGCCAATGAAAACATCTGTAGTGCGATACCGACCGCTCCACGGTACAGGCATCAATATTCATGGCGACTATACGCGCGCGCGCATTAACGCGCGCGCGTACCATTTAGCCGACGGTCGGGAACAGAGTGAGGACGCTCATAGCGTTCTATAGTAGAGATGAGAATATTGGTTGAAATTGTTTATTGGTTAATGGTTAAATAAAAATATCGATATTTTTATTGGTTGAAAATATTAGTTAATATTTTTATTCAAGTATCTGCAACATGTTGAAAAGTTGAATATTCTATTAACTAATGCATGTTGAAATTGTTAAGTTAAACTTCCCTTCATACTTTAACAGGCTTAGGACTGACTAGCATTTATCTCGATAAGATAATCGAATATATAAAAAAAACAACAACAACGCAACGACGCGACTTTGTTATTTGAGTAAAATATCAAAACTAACTAATAAAATAAACTTATATCAAAAATCAACCATTAACCGACCGAAATATTGGTTAAAAATATCAACAACTTTCTTTAGAATAAAATATCCCCAACAGTAAATGTGTTTTAACGTTTCAAAGATAGAACATACAATTGAATGCACGTAACGGAATAAATATTTCTACGACACTGACGACACTGCGTTGCCGCTCCGAAGGTCAACCCGAGCGAGCGAGAGACAGCGCGTTGTTCGAGCGAGACAGAGAAATATTCGTCCTTGCCAATTTTGCGCCGAAGAAGTTGATATGATATTTTTATTCGTTAATGTTAATTTTATTTATTGAATATCATGGTTAATTTTAAATATTAGTTAAATTTAATGGTTGATGGTTATATTCATCATCTCTATTCTATAGCGCGTCAGTCGACCGACGTACGCGGCGCTGACGAGCGAGACCGACGCGCGCCATACGCGGCGCGTAGCAACTCGCGCGCCACTGATGTCAGCGTCACAGTGTGGTGCTATATAGAACACAACGTATATTCTATTTTATCTGCCAGCGACTAAGTGGAAAATGCACATTGTGTTATATAATTACATATATTTTTTATTGTAGATTTGTTTATAGGTAATGAATACAGCTTTCCTTTGGTGGTTGAAATTATAGAATAAGTATATATTAAACAAACATTCCTCCATAAGACGTCATAGATACTGTCTAGAAACTACATAAAGTAAAAATATTTTGTACGTTGTAAATTGAATTCTTTAATATCTTTTGAACCAGTGACCGACAAATTCTGATATTTGGCGACAAATTGGCGACTAATTATGGGAGAAAACAGATCTTCGCTAGGTGCCCTAGTTTTGGAGATATAAATGTGGCCCTGCTGGCCCTGCTGGGGAGACTCTCTCCAGATCGGCCGCCTATAACCCCTTATATCTTTTGAACCAGTGACCGACAAATTCTGATATTTGGTGACAAATTTCGACAAATTAGCGAATAATTTTTTGTGTAATCAAAATTAAAATCCCTGATGGTGGCCCTGCCAGAGTCAGTGACACACATTTCACAAAACAATTCCACAAATAGGTATATCGACAAATGTTTACCAAACAGGGCACTGTTTGGCCCTGTCAACGTTATTCGAGTGCCAAATACTAAAATACAAAGTGACATACAAACACTGTCAAATATAAATGCTTGTCAGTGGAAAGAAGTCATCTCAGTGCTGTCAGAACCTGTCAACAGTATCAGACCAAATCCAATTACATCACAACACGGTAAACGTGCAACTAGCACGTGAATTCTCAAATAAGCAGCAACAATTTTGTACTTAAAGCTGCATAACAAACCAAAAAAATGCACGCCAATGGCCCGGCCCGTACTGAGCACTGAGATTCAGAACATTGCCAGCCAGGGTGACACAGTTGTCACTCCAAAGAAGAACCCATCGTTCTTGGATATCACAATAGACGGGATAAAGAGTAATACGACCAAGAATTTGATACTAGGGACTTTTACGGGCTGGGTTTCGGGCGTGTCAATCGTCAGGGTAGGGAGAGTCGCCGCCTTCGGCCTCGGGGGCGGGATCATTCTTCTCCACTTCGCGGCAGAGTTTGGATACATCTATGTCAACTGGGACAAGGTTAAAGAGGCAGCAGGAGAAAGCCAGAAGTGGATGGAAATGTTTCTTCAGTTCTTGAGGAAAAATAGCTGCTTTTCAGTCGGTTTTCTTGGAGGATTCTTCTTCGGCGTGGCTTCCACGTAATGTTAGGTAAAAGTAATCAAATCATGTTTATTCCATGACAATGTAATAATAATAATTCATTTAATCCCCTAATATATTTGCTACTACACTTAAGTATCTTGTGGTGTGTTTATTTGGGTAGGGGGCTATATTGTTACTGGGATCTGTGACACAACCAAACATTATATCTATACTTAGATTCTATTTGCGATAAGTGTTACCAAGTCGCGTGCAGGCAAAGAGTTACATTAAGGTTAGTTATGAGGGGTGGGTACTCTAGCGAGATAGAAATAAATATCTGAATTCTACAAGTAAAATAAAGGCAATGAATAGATAGATATCCCCTTGAGTTGGGCACTCATTCTCAAAAGTAGACCTAACACCACGTGTATGCACTATCTGAGAATTATTCATCACCACCAGCCCAGGCAATCTAAAGAATACGGTGCAGCCACCTGTAGTTTCCCTATTTAAAGCCGTTTTCATAAAGACTTCTTAACCCATCTACAAGTCGGATTTTCGGTTGTATTTTAGGTCATCGTAAAGTATCTATGTATCGCAATCTGATCGGGTCGCACAGGATTTTTACTACATATGTATAGATACTGTCTCTCCCAATTTAGGCACAGATTTTTAATGGTTACCTACTTATTGCAGAGGCATGAAAGCAACAGGTGGCCAACCTTTCAAAGGCGTATCTACAGGTACCACAAAGTAGGCTGCGTTAGCAGGCTATATTTATGAATAGTAGGTACTACTTAATCACGAAAATGAATATAACATCACGCCTGTATTTCTCAAAATGGTACCTACTCTAAATGGCACGTAGATAATAGATCCGTGCTTCGTGCATATTCAAGCAGCTACGGCGCGGATGACTGAAGAATTTCGAGGTTCGAGGAGCTCTACTTGCTGTGCTTTTGACGAGAAGTCTTGAATCCACTCGCTCTTTGATAGTGTGTGTAAGTATGTTGAAAATAAAATATGAAATTGAGGAACGTATTCTGTTAATTCACGGGAATACACGCAAAACCTACTTAAGTAGGTATTTGTAATAAATAATTCATGGATATCATGATAGACCCAGTTCTTTGGCTGCTGGATATTTATATAGTGTATTATCTATGGCTGCTGGGCCGCGGTGCGGGTTCGATTCCCACACGGAAATACGGAATAGCTATTGTGTATGACACATAAGGCCATTACTTGAATATTATAGTGCTCTCTCTCTCTCTGAACAAGATTTAATATTATTGGTTCACAAGGGAAACAATACACACTAGTGATACATGATAAATTCCAAGGGTGAAGCTAGTTTTCTTTAAAAATAAATAGGCAGCAAGAACTAAAGTAGGTACCTAACTATCTATAAATGCATAGGCAAGCTGACCCTTAGAGACTAAGGGCGGGTTGTTTCACATCCACTTTACGCACGGGTTAACGTCAAAAATGGCGCTTACTATTGTCAAATCAAAAACAATCGTTGTTTCACGAAATAATGGAATAACTTTGAAACAACGCTTTGTATTTAACGAACGTTAAATTTGACGTACGTATGTTACGTTAACCAACCGTTTGAAACAACCGGCCCTAAGACAGTAGGGGTTATTCCGTTTACCCACCCCAAACAATCCACTATAAGGTATAGGATACTCGGAAAAGTATGTCCGAGAATCCACCCTAAGCGTATAAATTCCGTTTATTCAACTAGGCCTAGGGTGGATTCTCGAACATGCGTTTCCGAGAATCTATGCTAGGGTAGATTTTTTGGGGTGGGTAAACGGAATAACCCGACAATAGTAGAGACGATTCGGTGCATTAATTCTGTCTAATCGACAATCGGCGTCAAACCACACCACAGAATATACCCATGTATATTCTGTGGTGTGGTTTGACGCCGCCCATGTAATCGGCGCCGAGTGCCGTCTAATTTATCCGGCAGGAGCCACCACAGTAGCCACTTTGAGAGTAGGAACCATGTTCTTCTACTGTTACTGTTGACCCATGTCCTAATAGAAAGTGATTGCCGTCCGAATACGCGATCGTCGCGATCCTTTTTGCTCGGCGAACCTGAACGTATCGTCGCGCCGACAGAGGGCGCGTTCCGATATTCTGAACGACAAATGATCGCGACGATCTACCAGTTCGTCCATCGAGAGAATGCGTTCTTGACACCAGTCAGTTTCGAATATGTGTTTTGCGAATTTGATCCTTAATACTACTAGAACTTGTCCAACTGACAGGTGACAGGAACGAATTCTCCCGACAGCCGGACTGTAATATTATGACAAGCCCTAACCCCGCACACCTACACAACCCTACACACACACAGCCCTAGAATACTCTGTCTACGCCTAACCCCGTATCCTATTTAATTAAAAGCGATCTTTAGAGCGCTTTCCGGTTTTCCGAACAAAAAGTGACACATGACCGCAACGATCGCGTATTCGTGTGTGACGATCAGTTTTAAATAGGACGCGGCCTTATTATTGTAGCATTTCTATAAAGAACTAGCTGACGCGACAGACGTTGTTCTATAAATTTTCTAATTTTCCGCGCAATTTTCTTAATTTTGTCTTTCATAAGAACCTTCTCCTGACAATAACAAACACAACAGAAAAAGAAATAGCGAAATCGGTCTAGCCGTTCACGCGTGATGGCGTGACCAAGGGAAATAGGGATTTATTTATATAGATTTATGCCCTAATCGATTACAGCCAATTCATATTTTAAAGTCTGAAGTCAATCAAAGCCTATGTTTAAAATTTAATAAAAATAAATATTATTTGTACCTAGTTACGGTTACATTTTCGATTTATGGCGACGATAAGTGACAGATTACAGTTAATTTCGTTCATTCGGTTAATGTGATCAGATTAGTGGTAGGAGTATTCTTTATTTTTGAGGTACAGGAGATAACCATGGAGGCCACCATATTATTTATTTATTTATTGATATGGCACTTCAACCAACGCACTAAAACATACACAAATAGAAATCACATACAGTTTAAGGTATTGTGAATTCGTCACATACAGAAGTGCACAGCACTATCTATAGAACAACATGCGACATATTATTAGTGTTATAGTATAGTTTAATATGTTCTTTTGTAGGTGTAGTATTTTTTCCGAAGCAGATTCTTGTTGTGATTCTTGATTTGTGGGTAAAAATAATTATCTGTCTGAAAACACTGATATTAGTTGTCACTCGTTCATTCACTCACTTATGTCACTCGTCGCCATAGAAACCTACTGTTACGTTCAAACGTATTGTTTATTAAAATACTTACCGCACATTTTTTGCACTTTAAGCTCGATATACACATTCTTGAAAGCGATATCTCATTGAAGATTTTGGTTTTCTTACTGGACTTACGATACGTGTTAGTTTATCGGTAATTAGATACGATATTGCGGTGCTCTGATGATTGAAATCGTACATCATTGTTTCGGTGAATCAAATGTGTTTTACGCGTGCAACTTATTTAGAGACGACCGTGCATTCAGTGAATTATCCGCGCAACTACAAAGCATTAAAATGGCTAAATGGTCCACGTGTTTTGTTGGGATTGCCAATACTACTTCGTATGTGGGACTGCCCATCTCTTCACTGCCATGGCTTATAATTATTTAGGTTTTTGAAATAAATGCTTAAAGATTGAATAAAAAAGGCGTACCTACGTTGTTTGTGAGAGATTTGTTTTACTTTACTTTACACTGATCGCCTTACTAGTATGTGGAATTATTCGATAAGTTACAAGCCAGGGTCTACCAGATGGTAGACCCATTCCAGATGTTTTTAGCTATCCTAAGTCAGACTCTCCACCAGAGACGTGCCTAGCGATAGAGGTGTATCTAATAGGATCGTTTGATTTTCAAAGCATAGTTTGATTTCATTCTGCCTCTCCCAGTCTTGGTACATTTTAAGCTGGTCCCAGCCGCTGCCGAACCTAGTGGTGAGTTATGCCACATAATGTTGTTATTTATGTTGCTAAATCTAGTCAAGCCCTACTAGGTTAAGCCAATTGTTACATAAATCGAAATTCGTTACTGAACAAATTATGTCTAAAAACGCCTTACACAAAATGATTCGCAATCAATCGTTTTTTTAAGTGTCACGGATCAAAAATGCCAGGAAAAAGATTTTTTTTGTTACCGAATATACAAGAAACTGCTAGTTTATCTGAAACAGGAGGAATTCTTTCAAAATTCAGGTCAAAAAGCGCTTTTAAATTCACCATGTGCAGCTTAGTAACGTGATCGTTTTAGTAAGGGTATGCATGTATAGGACCTTGGTCATGATCCTTTTACCTGTAAACGAAGATGCCTAAGTAGATCCAATCAAACCGGATGCAGCTGAATACCGTAGTAATAAACCTACCTAGATGGTCTGACTATCTATGTTATTTCCACCACCCAGTTACTGGCTAACACAACAGTGCCCATTGATAAAACTGAATGATAGAATTTTGGACTACCGATAACGACTGTCAAAGATCGACGAATGACAGCCAGAACTAATACGTGGTTTCCGAGGCACGAAGGAGTCTCGATATGTAATGGATGGTACCGTAACTGAACCTTCGATCGACCCGTGCGGCTCTGTGTGTAATGGTTATTATTTAGCCAGGAGCCAATTTCATAACAAGCGATTATTATCAACTAGAATACCTATTTACTTTCAAACGATACTAACTGGTCGGTATGGCTTAAAAGAAGCCTAGCCTTTTTCCAACTATGTTGGGGTCAGCTTCCAGTTTTTTACAAGTTATACTATATGAAGTTACTATCCTAGTAGTATAGGTGTGGCTTGTCATTATATTACATACCTACCTAATTATACAGGCTGTAAGGGTAAACACTCTTGTCATTCAAACCATGGGTAGTTGACCTAAATATAAAAATAAATGACCGAACACAACAAAAAAAAACCTCATTTTCATTAAAAGACTTTAAAAAGTTTCTATCCGACACCGTGCTCTCTAGCGAAACAGCTGACTGACTGAGGGAGGAGTCGCGCTCGCGGCCGGTCAGGTCACATCCCGCACCCCCCGCCCGAGTTGAGACGCAAGTTCATTGCCCTAGCGCATAGGGCAACGAACTTGCGTCACTTGTGGTAAAATGTTGATTTAAAAATAAGAAAAAAAAAGTTGTAATTTTCCATTGATTTTACGATGAAACCAAACCACTGGTTGCAAGGATAACGGTGTTTACCCTAGCACCCTGTATAGGGCCATGTTACCTCCATACCACATAAGTAAGTGCCTATAATAAAACTATTCACACTATAAGCATAAGTATACGCTTTTAGAACGCTTGCTATTTTGCGTAAACGTAACGTGAACTGATAAAAGTGAGAAGTTTAGGTAGGTATTAGTCGACCTCGCTATTGCGTTACCACTTTTGAGAACAATTCCTAGAAAATTGAAACTTCTAAGGTTGAAACTATTTAACTGTCATAGACAAATACATAGACCGAGTATTCGGGGTCATGTTGTCGGGGTCAAGTATCCCTGGGGTTGAATTGACAGAGGTCGAGTGGTCCAGGACGAGTTGTCCGGGTCGAGTTATCGTGATACCATAGACCTTAGGGCCAATTCTCTTACTTAAAAAACTTTCACATTCAAGTCGCAATCTGTTAAACTTGTCAAAAATTTTGGTAAATTCATGTTTTTTTTGACAGATTGCGAATGCGATGCGAATGTGAACGTTCTTAAAAATAAGGGAATTGACCCGCAGGTCGTTTTATGACGTGAAGTGACATTCAACCTTAGGGTGATAAAACGATTACGAGATCAACTATACCGACAATGATATTAAAACTGACGACACAAATAAGTATTGCTACCTCATGAGGCTGATATACATTGAATAAGCACTGGGTTTCAGTGACACTGGATCGATATTTGATGTCATCCAGTGCGATCTGTGCTGGATTTGATTAAAGCAGCCGCTAATTGGCCTAATCTTAAATGCAAAACAAGTGCTTAGGTAAGTAGACAGTGTTCTGTATTACCTGACTCGTCCCCCTCTTCTTCTTTGTAAGAGGGGTCAGGTAACGCAGGGCACTGGCTCTTCCTAATGCTTAATATTCAGTGCACGTTATATTTATTGTACATGTGTATTTAGACTGCATACCTCCCAAATTCCTGTCCTTAAGCATGATTTTTTTATTATTTTTTAATATTAGAAACGTATTGAGAAGAAAAATGTTGCAAGACCGTCGCTATGGAGCATGCAATCGACACTTGAAACTGAACTGAACTGAAAGGATATCCTTTCAGTTCAGTTCAGTTTCTACTATACTACTACTATAATTAAGCGTAAGACATCTTTTATGTAGGGTATATACCGCTAAGGCGAAATTGTTTGTAGCTGTAGCGGTATACAGGATGTAAAAGACACTAAGCCGTCAACTATGCATTCTGTTCATCAAATTAGGTCACATTGTACAAACATAATTGCTGGGAAACGCTTGCTTACCTAGTGCGCAACGTAACGCACGCAAAATATTGTGTTTATGGGTGCTTGCAACGGTTCAGGGTTTGTGGGGTTATTTAAAAACACGTTATAACATTCTTTTTCTTTAAAAAATGTCTGAAAAAGAACCCTGACCTTCAATATCTCCATAACCAGAAGGTTCCCAGGTATGGTCTAGAAAAAAATAGATCACAATGCCGGGAATAACAAGTCACTTTTCGCTTCGTATGTGTTTTTACACCCGTTATGAAGGAAGAAGGAGCTGTCTCCTGACTGAATCTGTACTTACCTACAGCAAAATGATACCGGTACCGAGACAGAGAACAGTCTTAAATTTCAGATACTGTATAACAAAGGCTACATGTAGTCAGAATTAATAAATCAGCCAAAAGTGTATCATTATAAAACGTAACATAACGTATCAATGAATTAAGTAGATAAGTTTCTATATTTTTAGTCAATAGTAAAAAAATAATCAATAAGTTCTTGAAACAATACCAACACTCTGTAAGCAAACTTACCATATAAACAGAACACAGTGTGTAGGTAAGAAGGTACACTTTAAGGGAGTGTACCTACCTACTGGTGAAAATGAATAACTTTAATTATCATTTTGTAAACGATAAATGTTCATTTTTATGAGTATCTACTCCACTACCATAAAGTATGCCCCTCGTTAACCTAACATACTGTATAATTATGTGCATACTCTAACACACCATTTCTCACGTTACAGTGATTGTTCCCGTGAAACCGACCACCCCAATAGCACCACTGGAGCAGGAGAGAGCCCTCCCCCCGGACCCCATTCCCCCGAAACCCCCAGAACCATACAAGCATGAAGAAACTGTTACATTTGAAAAACCAGCTTTCCTTCCAGCGAAGCCTATCCCACATTCTCCGAAGATCTCACCATCATCAATTCCCAACCCGAACCCAAGCGTGATGACCCCGAAACAAGTGGATAGCGGGTACCCGAACTTCGGAAGTTACCTTTACTCAATACCGGGATACTCGGCGTTTCAGCCAATAAATTCAGTAAACTACCCGCCAATAGCTCCACCGAGCATTCCCCCTCCGATACAGAACGAGGCACTGAATCCTGAATTCATACCCTTCCCACCAATGCCCAAAGAAAACCTGCCAGCACCTATGGTTGAAGAACAAAGTACTGATGTGGAACCTCCCGAAAAGACCTTAAAATCACAGACTGACTTTGAAGAACATTTCACACCAGAAATTATAACAGCTACATCAGTACCTGATGCCAGTCAAACACAAAGTACTGAATCAAAGATGAGCATCACGTCGTTAGCACAGGGTTCAGGAGCAACGGTCACGATCCCGTCCCAAATCACAAACAAAGAGTTAATTGATATGAAATGTGTCGTCAATCCACCCGATACTGCCTTCCAAAATTCTTTAGCAAAGAAAACTTACAGTCCTGCTTTCTCCAAAGAGTCGCCAAGAGTTGAAATTCAGAGTAATATTATCATAAAAACGGCAACGAAAGAACCTGAAGTTAAAGAGGCAAAGCCCAGTGTGACATCAAATAGCAATATAGGTACTTTAATTAATGCAGCTGAAGCTATTAACAAAACGGACAATCCGTTTCGTGTGCCCGAACCAAAAGCTGACCCACCAGCTGAAGTGAAAGATTCTCCTACATTACCAAGACCCTTATTCAACCCAATCAATATTGAAACAAGCAAGGTAAATTTTAGCAAGCCACAGGAGACATCTTATAGCGAGCAAAAAAATCAAATAGTATTCATTCAAAACAAGAACAGTTCGAACTCTAAGATGATGCTCACGATACAGCAGAACCCGCAAGTATTGTTACAAAGAACTAGTTTCGAGCCAAAAAACCTGCAAGCTCCTTCACGACTGTCAAACCAAAGTAAGAAGTGTAAGGAAGACGTAGTGAACGAAAGCACTTCGTCGAAAGTGGTTGCATTGAAAAGGTTACACCAGGAAAATAGCGACGAAAATGATTTCGAGAATTTGATCACTGAGAATCAAATATATGGTAACAAGATAGTCGTGAAGGAGAAATCTCAAGGCACATTGCAGGAACAAGATTTGAAAAACAAAAAGGTGACTGAAAAAGTCACGACAACTGAGCCTAAGAGCGTTGTTTTACAACCTTGCAACAACTTCGTATACTTGAGCAACGTACAGATTCCCACTAATTTCATGATGATTAAAAATACTTCTAAAGTAACACAAACTCCTGAAGCTTTTAAAGCAAAAATAGCGCCAATAGTAAGTAGCAGAATAGCACCTGAAATAGCTACTGTACCAAGTACAGAGAGCAGTTCAGAAATTAAAACTTCAATACCGATTATAGAAGCAGCGAGTAAAGACATTCATGTTTTGAAACCTACCAACAGCGTTATACAAACTCGGGATCTATCAACCATTACTAAGCCTGACATAGTGATTCAAGCTAGCCCAACGGTTATTGTAAGCCCAAAGATCGTTTACCAAGTGCCAATTTCCTCGATAGTGGAATCTGAAAAAATAAAACCACCATCAAAAAAACGAGATTTTGCTAAATTTGTTCCTCCAGTCGTCCCAAGAATCGCCCCGAAAAAGGAAGTTCCCAAAAAATTTGATTTAACCAAAACAAACGACAAGCTTTACATAGCGTGCCCTTATCAAATGGACTCAAAGTTACATCCTAAAATAGTAATAACTAATATACGACCAAAAATAAATAATATTGATGAGAATAGCTCTTTAGATAATTATGAGAAAAGGAAACGTTTGAGACGCCTAAAGTATCTGTCTAATCGTGAAACAAAAGATGTTAAAGCTGATACCAAGAAGGTGGAAAAGACTGAAATTCGTAATGTAATTACACCTGATAAGGTAAAAAACGAGATATATAGAGAATTTGCAAATACTAAAGTAGGCACAGATGAAGGCAGCAGTGGGAGTGACACTGATGATTACGGGGAGGAAGAATTGAGAATATACGAAGACATCATTGAGGAATATGGCGCTAAAGCTGACGATGACAAAGGGAAGGTTGAGTTCATGGCTGGTCTTAGATTAGCGACACTAGAAGCATATAAAGGTATGTTCGTTTTTCCTTTAACAACGTACATAATTATGTAAGTACTAATGTGACAAAGACATTACAAACGATAGTCACATGATTAAACAAAAATATTTGTTTCACACTGGCATTGTGCATCCTAGCCGTTGAACCAGTGAAGCACAGTTTCAACCTAGTTCAGGCAAATAAGCAACTGTGCTCTATTTTATTTGTTAAGTTACTTATTGTAAATGTGTCCCTTTTTATAAATAAACGATTATTATTAAACGATTATTATTATTGTAACTAATGCTAGATTTTGTGTTATAATTAGATCCATTATATTTTCAAAATATTCGCAGATAAAGACCTCGAACTTCAAGACAAGGTGCTAAGAAACGATTCAGTAGCGTCAGCATACGCAGCAGTGGGTCGTCTCGACGTGCTGCTCAATGTACCACCCGCAGGCAGTGCACCGGGCACCGGGAAACCGGGGCACCGGGAGGCAATGGATATCGATCGAGACGTGGCTGATGGAGAGAAGCAACTAGATGATGTTCAACAAGAGACCAGGACCGCGACACAGAGGAAGAAGCTGTTCCTATCGAAGTTGAAGCTTACACAAGTCACACAAAAGTATAAAGAAGGTAAAACCGACATTCCGAATATTTAAATTAATGAGCCACTTTGTATAAACCCACAGTATTTGATCTACTAGTAATACTTAGTACTTTTGATGAGAGTTAAGGCACCTGCAAACTGCCTTCAAAAGCCTTAATATATTTCATAACAGATGTCCCATTTCAATTTCAGGATACGACAATGTATGGCAAGAAATATTAAAAGAAAGAAAACGTCGCAACAGTAACCCAGATGTAGAAGATAACAACAAGGAAGCGCGCCTCGGGTTTGATCCTAACTGCCAACTCAGGTTACTGACAGAAATTAAGAAATGCGTCAACGAAAATAACAACCTTATCAAGAAGAGACTAGACTCAGCTTCCAATGGAGACGCGAATAATGACAGCATAAAAGTGCTAGCAGAGAAGAACTTCTCAGAGTTAAACCGCCTATCCAAAATGGCCGACACCAGTGTCAAACTTTTCAAGGCACCCAATACAAGAAAAAGGGACTTAACCCCTGGTTTCGACAGTGAGAATATTAAAAAACCAAGCATAAAGATACAGCAGCCGTACCAAGATTATCCTAAGATTAGAATTCCTAGTATTTCGAAGATAATTTCGTTGAAATCGACTCAAGACTGTCCGCCGGCGACGTCGACGCAAGCGACATCTATGGACGAGCCGCAGAATTCGGCGGCGGGGGTGACAGAGATGTTTGAGGAGATATCGTCTTCGGGGAAGACGAGAGACATGTGCTGTCAGGTGGAAGAACCGTCGTGGCCAGATCCTGAAGCTGTGGTTAAGAGTTATAATGAATACGATGCAGGTAATCCTACTAATATTATAAATGTGAAAGTTTGTGTGTTTGGATGTTTGTTACTCAATCAGGCAAAAACAGATAGCTTATAACCTGGATTAACACATAGGATACTTTTTATCCCGATATTCCCACGGGATCGAGACTTACACGGGTGAAACTGCGGGGCGCAGCTAGTTTACCAATAAATCTGTTTCTTCCTCGTTTATCTTAAGGGCGCATTCAAATTTGCCGCAAAGTGCCACGCGACTGCAGCGCGGCTATCGCGCTGCTACCGCGCATCAGTGCCTCGATCGACTAGTGACGATGAGCACGTAGTTTTTGTTCGAAACATGAACGAAAATCAGGTTGAAGAATTTATCGAAGAGGTCGAAACTAAATGTACAACACTATGACGCTTGAACCTTGATTGCAGCGTGGCGGCAGCGCGGCACATTGCGGCTAATTTGAAGGTGTTATTGTAAAAAAAAAACAATTGCTATAAGCTCCAGGGAGTTGTTTACTTGTATAGTTCTCCCTCTATGTGATTTCTATGTCGGAAGGTTAGATAGCTTCCCAATGGCGAAATCATGGCGGCCAGTTTTCCTTTTTAACGCTAACTTAGTTGATCTACATCTAAACTTACCTATTCAGAATTTTACTTAACAAACGTCAATAGACCGACCCCAAAACTCCTGCACTACTTCAATGGTTTCTGCTGGCAAAAAGTAGCCTACTCAGATTTACCTACTTTCCCATTAATTATCTATCTAGTTGTAGGTTTAACAAGCTTACATACTTAGTTCAGTTTAAAAGGTCGTGATAATTTTTAATTTACCTATATTTTTTACTGAATTTTTAATTATGTGATTCCAGCTCGCCGAAAAGAGATAGCCGAACTTCACAAACGCAACACTACCCTCAAAATAGAAGGCGCACACATAACCTGCTCAGCTTCCCGCGACTCGGACCATGCGCGTGCGCTGCTAGCCGAGCGACAGAACCTTTCCGTCGAAGAAAACAACCTCCGTCTTTCGCTACAGCGAATACAACAAGCCATCGAAGTTATTAGGAACTACTAATATTTAAATGTTTCCAATTGATGTTATTTCTACTTAAACAAATAACAACTTTAAGTAGGTGTAAATTAAGTTGATTTCAGAATGACAAGTACTAATGAAAAAGTCATATTTGTAGCGCAAAATGAACTTTTAAGTGTAGATGTTAAAGTTATTTTTCTAAAAAGACATTTATTTGTCTAAATGTTTGGAAATTTAATTGCCAACGCAGGCTAATGGTAAGAGGTCGGTTCATGACTGCACTAGTAAGTAGGTATGATTCGCGCAGGACACGGATGCGGAAGCGGCTCGTAAATGCGAGATAGTTCATATACGAGTGCTCAGCGAGGTGTTGTAAAAAAAGTTTTGAATCGCGTACTTAGCATGATACACGGGCGAGTAAGCTCGCCGAGTCAATACGTACGCGTAATTGCTCGCACGTCTATCACCCCTTCAAGTTTGTTACGCAATTACCCTGCAGGTCGGAGGGGTAATAAACATTCATTACTAACTAATTTACTCGCTGCGACCATTGCGTACAGCTACCAAACTTGATATGATTACTGATTGATAGCCGCCTTGCAAATCTTAGCCCCTAGGGAAAATCTGCTTGACTGACTGCAAGCGCGAATGTCAAACTCAGTACAACCTACACTTTATTAATTGATTTTAGTTTTAATTCGCCGCGTACTAAGATACTCTGGGCACACTGTACGACTTTGATTGTTAATATTATTGAATTTATTTATACTGTGCTTTAGTTAAAAATAATAACTAATTAGCGGTATAGGGCGATAAGCACCTGTTAAAATTTGTAAATAATTTAGTAAGTAGTTGAAAGTGATGGAGACAATTATTATTTTGTTAATATCCTATACCTGTTATGTTATGTTGAGTTACGTTTACTTATCAGTTAGGTGGCCTGGCCAGCTTGTGGGCCGTATAGTGCAATACCCTGATTAATTCATACAGACATGAAGTTCATCGCTAAAGAAAAAACACGCTGATGTAATATCAATATCAGGTTTTCAATGTCTTAAAAGTTCACGCATCATATACCATTACTAAGGGTGTTTTTAATATCATGCCGATTTCATCCGCATGTGTAACCGACGGAAATTTCCTTTTCATACGAATATTTATTGTAATGCGTGGAATACGCACGCGGGACGCGGGGCGCCCGTGTGTATTCCAAAACGGGGGTTACGCGTGCGGGGCACTCCCGCATGCGTAATGAAATTGGCACGATATTAAAAACACCCTAAATGTATTATTTATTAGTAAAAAGATCTATGTGAAAGTTATTATTTAGAACTTATGACAAAACATATTTCGGCCTACAGGTAATCGACATAAATCGAAAGATGTTAACAAGTGTAGGATAATTGTAAATAATTAAACGTAATGAAAGTGTAAACAAAGAAATATTGTACAATGAAAACCTAAAAATCCAGTGCTCCCACGCAAAGGGTTTAAAATAGTTTAGTCTGTCTCCGTTATTTATTTACTTACGTGCCCAAAAAATAAAAACCTAAGGTCTAACCTTAAGGTATTAAATTGTACCAAAAATTTTAGAAATAATTATGTTTTTGTCAATTTAACTGTATAATAGAGATCACTAGTCAGATATTTTTAGGTAATATTTATTATTATAAACGTTAAGTCTACATTAAAATAACGCAATAACTACACGACGTTTTATAAACTGTTTTTTAACGCCATTTTCTTAACTCAGTAAGTACTCATTAAAATTTAGTTTCGAGTTTTGCCACCCGTCATAATATACTTGGCATGCTGTAGGAGGAAAATTGAAACGCGAACTTTAGTATTATCCATATAATCACTGTATAATAAAATAGCCATTAAATATATATATTTAATACATTTATTCCATTCACTTAGTAGCTATTCTGATTAGAATTAAACCGATCAATTTACCGATTATTTAAATATAATATCTTTAATAATATACCTACATATAATAACATACCAACCAATTCATATAATACTGTAATCTGATTACTTTCCAACAAAACGCTTGTAATATGCCTCTTGTTTTGTAATATTTATATTTATTGTAAAATACATTTCGCGGAAACTAATATTATTAATGAAACAATAAAAAGATACTCAACATTTTAAATCTTGTTTTGTTATAGTTGCCGGCGTAGGCGATTTCGTGGCATGTGCAAATAATAATAGCCAAAAATATTTAGAGCCACTTATTAATATAAGTGGCTCTAAATATTTTTGGCTCCACGGTCCACGGCCATTAAAGGCCATGGGTATTTAGGTTCACGTTGTCCACAGTAAATAAGTGCTATAGTTTGACCGACACCGCTCTACCGCGCCCTAGAAATGCGTGGCTAGGCGTCTCGCCACGCACATACCTAACGCGCGGATCAGAGCGGTTTCTGTCACACTATAAGGAAAGTTGTTTTATTATTAAGTAGCGTCGTAACGAATCATACCTTAGGTTCTAGCTTAACTTATTTTCCTGCTGGTGACATCAACTGGAGTCGTCAAAACAGCAAAGAGCGGTTCCTGCCATGATCAGCACGATACCCACGATAGACCCTGGAAATTAATAGTTTAGTTATACAACGTGCCGCTACCATGACGACATTAATTTAACACACGTATCCGATTTCGCGTATTCGTTTTAGGAAAATATTTTAATTTCATTAAATATTATTATTTATTGATTTATTTACAATTTTCTAAATTACCATCCTGGAGCAACCTGTACTTAAAGAACTGTAGCGAAGAGTTCATTTGCCGGGGTCACGGATCATATGTAGGCGAATAAAAGGAAAGCCGCGCAATTTCCTAGAAAAACAATTGCCAACAAAGGATCTTGACCGATGGAACGTAAGCCAGCTGGTAGGTACCTACATGAATGAATCTTTTACAAAGAGTGATCTCAACTTTGATTATGTTTTTATTATTTAGTTTGTTTGAAAATTATTTTTTTTCAATTTACGAATTATTTTATTTTATTATAATTTTTATGGTTACTGGCCACTATCCCTACCCGTGTGTTAAATTAATGTCGCCATTGTAGCGGCATGTATATTTTATATATTATATATTTCACTGGCTCGTTGCCGCGTTGGTCTAGTGGTTGCAAGCTGCCAGTGATGTGTAAGTCCCATGTAATAAGGGGCGAGCCTATTGCTACTTTAGGGGTATGAGGAACAGGGTAAAATACAATAGACGCTGATATATTTAGTAACCTATTCCGCTTAACTATTCTTCAAGAGTCATAAAAAGCCTGTAAGAAATCGACACGTGTTTCACCTCTCAACGAGGCATCTTCAGGATGACGATTGACCAATTGCAAACCAGAACGCGACGTGTTACCACACCGAGCGCTGGAGGCAGAGTAAACTGGCCGAATTGGGATATTATCCTTATGAATTTTAGGCAAACCGTATAGCATTGGTGACCTAGGGTTCATTGGAACAATATATTTCAAAGGTTTTGGATCGATGTAAGACGTGCTTTTGGTGATATTTTTTACCTGTGAAGTAAAAACTTTAGTGGGGTCTGATCCTAGTTGTTCAAAATCGCTTCCCTGTATTACGTCATTTACCTTTTGAACATAACTGTTCCTGTCTAAGATAACTACTGTATTTCCTTTATCGGCCTTAGAAACAACTATACTGTTTTGTTCTATTTTGGTTTTCAAAGATCTATAAATTAGTAAGTCTGATGAAAGAGACAACGAATTCGATGAGTTAAGCGACTTTTTAATATGAACAGAAACCTGGTGTGCTACTGTCTCAACTTTTTTACCTCTAACTATTGCCATTTCTGAATCTACTGCTAAAAGCTCTAAAGGTTTTTGTGACACGACGGGCTGGATATTAAATTTAAGTCCTTTCTCTAACAAAGAAGTTTCTTTACTTGAAAATTGAACGTTACTAAGGTTTATGACACGTTGGTGAAACGTATGGGGACATGCTTGATCCCTTTGTCTACCACTATTAATAATAATGCCTTCACTGCTGTGACTTACGTTTCCCCTAAGCAATCTTTCCAACTTCCTAGACTGTACCAAATATTTTTCGTGAGCTGTAATAGACGCAAATTCCCGCGCTTTACTGTCTAAAATATCAAATTCTATATTATGTAGTGTGAAAACTAACTCTGTGTACAAAATTTTAAGATGGTTTTTTAAACTATCCCTAACCGAAAACCAGTATCGTATTTCCTCATTTAACCAGATGTTTTTGGCCCTACTCAAAGCGATATTAGCAGATCTACTATAACTATTGGAACGAATATTGATGTAAGAAGGGATTACCTCCATTTGTTTACACTGTTGATTAAACCAAACATTCTGAGCAGCAATACGATGTGATTTAGTGAGTTTGATGTAAAGTTTTGCCTGTTCTGCTGTACCTGCAATTTTAAGATAGTTAATTGATTCAGGCGTGACTTTGCAGAAATCCATTATAAAATACAATAGACGCTGATATATTTAGTAACAGAGGTGAAACACGTGTCGATTTCTTACAGGGTTTTTATAACTCTTGAAGAATAGTCAAGCGGAATAGGTTACTAAATATATCAGCGTCTATTGTATTTTATAATGGATTTCCGCAAAGTCACGCCTGAATCAATTAACTATCTTGAGGAACAGGGTGTAAAGTTCACTCATCCTCTATTGAAAACTGAGGATCCTCCAACCAGACGGGTGTTATGTCTGGCGGGCAACTGCCCAACGATTTATGTTGGAACCTTGTATATATGTCCATCGCGCGGTAAACTCTAATTGCGCGATGCAGGATTATATGGGACGCAGAGAGATGAGGCAGACCCTATTAGCTAACCCGACCTAATAGTTACTTTTACTTCTGTTCCCATTTCATTTAAATATTTAGTTCAATAATTATGATTTAAAAGTGTATTCGACTTTTGTCGAAGTATATTTTGATATTCTTCTACTCAACCATAATTAATGCTACGGCTTTTACAACGTACTTTTATCCAGAGGCTCTTCAGCGCCGATGCCTGCCCCAGTGACTGCGGTGAACACAAACGCCAGACTGTTAGCGACGGGCACCGCCACTGACAGCGGCGCTCGCTGTACTGCGGCCAGGTAACTCAGCGATCCAGCCTGGTTCACCAGCCATGGTAGCACGTACTGCAACATTATATACTAATGTTAATTGCTGCCAAGTTAATTAGACAACATACATAAAATACATAATCAGCCTATAATGTTCCCACTGCTGGGACACAGGCCTCCTCTCAGTGAGAGGGAGTGGGCCGTAATCCACCACGCGGGCACAGTGCGGGTTGGTATATGTCACATGTCTTCAAATTTTTGGTTCTAGGACATACCGGTTTCTTCACGATGTTTTCCTTCACCATTTTGAGAGCAGTGGTGATGAAATTATTTATAAAGTAAAGCACTTCTCAGGGTTCGAACCAAGGCTAGTAGGGAATGCAACATAGTGTTAAGTCTTACCTTCCAATTTCCGAGCAGGAAGGTCACTTCTGCCCAGACTTGTCCTCCCACAGTGGTGGCAGTGACGTCACGAAGCCCCTTCGTCCCCTGTCGTATGAAAGGGTTGGTACACCCCCACAGCACACCAGTCAACACCAGGAGACCTGGAATCATGTATATAGAGGCGTTAGTATGATATCAGTAGAGCGGTCGTCTGCAATAATCGTCGCGTAAGATGGAGAGCGTATTTGTTATTATTTTATTAGATTTACGGTCTCAATTGTATTCATATATTTTACTGTTTTGATGAATAAATAAAAATCTACATATATTCAACAAAGAGGTTAGCAGAGGTGTAACCATGATATCCGCATTTTAAGTCCCATGTAATAAGGCCCATAAACCGACTGCAAATTTAGACTTAGGGCTCGTATTATGAATAACATGGAAAAACCCAATAACACATTGCCCAACCCGAAGGTCGAACGCAGGACCTCATGCTCAGCCATCATACTTGCAACCACTAGTCTTTTAACTCTAGACCGACAGCACTGTATTTGGAAATGATGTGACTGCTTCGCTAAGCAAGCGATTCAAATGATTATGAACCGTATTTTCATTAAGATATCGTTCATAGCATCTCCTTGCTTAAAAGGTAATCTCCAACTCATATGTGTAAGGTGTTTATACAGTATGTTATCTAACAGAGGGCGTTCCCGTTAACCTGCAATAGTATAGCGTGTATACATGCTAAAAAAAATATTACCAATAAAAAAAAATAAAAAATTAAATTTTTTTTTTTTTGTGTCGTGGAATGTTCACAAAACGATTAAATTTAAACGTAAAAGAAACACTCTGTACACGCACACTTGTATTTCCACGTAGAAAAACAAGTGTGACAAGTGGGCGTGTACAGAGTTTATTTTCCGTAACAATTTAATATTTTTTGTGAATATTTTACTATACAAAAACAAAAAAAAAACTTTTTTTTTTAATCGTAATATTTTTTTTAGCATGTATAGACGCTATACTATTGCAGGTTAACGGGAACGCCCTTTGTTAGTTAACATACTGTATAATTGTTTATTTATATATATTTATTATATATATATTTGTCTTATTGTTTTAATTATTTTGCAAATCTGAACAAGCGTTTCAGAAGAATATGAACCTTAGTACTATACTAATAAAGTTCATATTCGTATGAGAGGCTTACTTAACGTGTAAAAGGGCATTATATGAATGTTATCCTGAGATACTCAATTAGTTTTTTTATTAGCTGTCATCTCAGTGTTCCTTCGATACGTCATCTTTCACACAATCCTTTCATCTTTCCTTAGGTTTGCCTCTTTTTTATAGCCATTCATATTCATATTTTTACATATTTTCTTCTTGTCACTAATTTCTCATTCAGATGTTGTATTTTCAATACTATAAGGAGGTCAGCCTGATAGATTAACAATAACAAAATTGATAAGAACCAGATATTGCTATCTCGAAGTATTCAGTTTCAAACTTATCCAAGGTAAATACTATTACAAATTAAGCTAGGTTGAAAAAAACTCCGTTAATAAAAAAATAAAAATTTATTTAAGTATAAGTAGTTTAAGTATAATAAATGGTTTTAAAATTAAAACATAATGTTACATTAAAAACTTAAAATAAAATAGCATGTATTTTAAATCTATTCCTAGGTTTTTCACATAATTTTGGTCCAATTTTCAAAATAGAGATCTTTTTTTTTTTGAGCAAATTCACAAGTTTTATTAAAAATAGAAAACATTACAAATATCCAATATTAACTTTTTATTTATTTAGATACCTGCTTAGCATAGGTTTATTTATATGAATTTATAACTATCTTTATTTTATATAATCATTAGTTACCTACATAATTCATTAATTACAGCTAATAATTTACTAAAATAAATGATACGGAAAAAAATTAACCAACAAGCAAGTAATTTTCTTTTTGTTATGAATTTAATTTTTACTCCACAACACATTAAATATTTACTTATTCTAAAAATACAACATTTTATAAATAATCATGCACTTTTTATCTCCGAATGCATTATAATGCGTCAAAAGATTTCCATATTTGGATATGGAAAAATAATTAAGAGATCAAAAATTAGCCCTTATTTAAATAAGCCTCAGATTAGTTTTTACTCACTTTGGCTTATATTCTAGAGCATAGAGCATTATTCTAGGGCCTAGTTGGGCCCAGGGCCAAACATACTGACTGATGATGACAATTTCCTCAAAAGGCCAGTCCAGGCATGCCTTGTATTTTAGTTTCACGAAATTCGTAGATGAAAAGTCCAGACATAAAGATCTTAGGGGCTCCCTTAGGGGTTGAAATTTTTATAAGATAAAAAACTTGTTTAAATCTGACAGACAGACAACAGACCAGAATAAAATTATTTCATTTAATTTCATCAACACCAATTTAGTTTTAAATTATGACTTATGTGCAAGAATCATACAAGAATACAAAGCATTAAATAAAAGAATTTGTAGAAATTACAGTTAAAAGAATTTAGATCACAAAGTTTATTCTTTAGATTATAAAAACAATGCCTCATTATGCAAAATATGAAAAATATTAAATAACATAGAAAGCATTACAAAAATGTTGTAAATTATATAAAATGCACTTAAAAATTAACTTTTACATAATTTTTCTTATAAATTGACTGTAAAAAAGACAGAAACGTGCAAAAAATTCCAAATGAGAATAAAGCTGTGATACACATGCTATGTTGTAGCACAAAAACATATTACTTTCGACCAGATGAGCATACTTCTAAAGTATGGTTTTTAATAGCATATGCGTATGTGCAATGCATCAGTCTCCGAGTGGTACACCAAGTTTCATAGCATTTACTTCATTGAATTTGCATTGGTTATCCGCATTGTCGACCCATTCCACAAATTCTTTAGCTATTGCAACAGAAGCTTCCATTGCCATGATGCAGTCATTCTCTGCCCGATGAGCTTCTATTGCGGGTCGTCCTACAGCACGCTCATAAAAGTCTTTTAGTTTGTATGAAATAGGCGGCTTTTTGCTCGGCTCTGTGCCAGACTTGTTATAGAATATATTTCTTCTAACTTTATTTCGTCTACCTGTATTTACACTCATTGTTACTTTTGGAACCCCCGGTTTCTGTACAGGTGTTCTTTCATTCCGTTGTTGCATTGTTTGCTGTTTATTTAAATCATCGTTTTCTTCAAAATCTTTCAATAATTCTTCTGTTTTGTACTCTTCCAAAAGCGTATTGGAACCGTTGCTTATTTCTTTGTCTGACCTTGATCGTTCGTCTACTACCTTATCAAATGTTTGGTTATTCTGTTTTTGGTCATCAGATGACTCATCAGCCTTTACACCATTTGTTTTGTGATCAACAACAGGCACACCCGCATTACCAGCGTTATCCCGATTTCTTTCAGATTCAATGTCATAAAACCCATGAAGGCTATCGGCACACAAGATATCATCTGGTAAACTAACTCCCAACTTCTCAAAATGATTTTTTAAGATTGGAAAGTCAAAATCGTGACCGTTCTGTGCAACTAAACACACTGGTTTCTCAAAACATTGTAAGAAAGAGTTTATAGTGTTGAAAACGTTCATGTTGAAGGGTGTTTGATGCTCCAGTAGGTCGTTGTCTAAGCCTGATACGTCAGAGCAATCAGGGTGAATGGCTTTGCGAGGGTTGAAGCACAGTGTTAGCTTTTCTTGCACGCGCGGCGCCGCTCCCGGTCTTGTGTCCAAAATATGCCTTCGTTTCACCACCACCATACTTATTTCAGTAATTCTCGTCTTATTATACTCAAACTTCGGAAGACCGGTGGTCTCTAAATCTATGAACACGTACGTAGCTACCCGCGTCATGTTTAAAACTGGCGTAATATCATAAAAGCTTACCAATTGCTTCCAGCATTATGCAGTCATTAGTAAGCGCAATTAATGCTATCAGTTGTCTTGATAACGGTATTGAATCAGTCAGTTAACATCACCTTGTTTTGTTACAATTATTGTTTCGCGGAATAAATATTTGTTCTTTCACAAACTCAATTCATTAAAAATAAAATTAGGTAATAAAAACAGTCGGCTTTTCTGGATCAAGCAGGTTTGGACAAGTTTGACGTCTGTCACTGTCTGTTTGGCACGCTTGCGTTTGACACTGACAGTTCGATTCATTTCGTTCGGTAATGTTACTAATTTGTCCGTAGGCTCCCCATGCTTGTCTTAGTGCTCGTATAGACGAGCAGCACGCGTCACCGGCAGAGTGAAACTGCAGCCGCAGAGAAACGTCGACGGCAGCCGTCGACACGTCTACGGCTGCCGATCGTCACCGTTTATCTAGGTGTACCTATCTTATGTTGGAGATCCTAAATAAATAATACAATAAGTAGGTACCTACATATTATACTTAGGTACTATATTATAATATATGCAATCATCATCATCTTCCTGCCCTCGTCCCATGTTAATTTAGGTCGGCGCAACATGTTTTCCTCTTCCATCCACCCTTGTCAACCCGCACTCTATCGTTCACTCCCTTTTCTTTCATATCATAATCCTCGCATAATCCATTATTCATCTTTTCTTTGGCATTCTTCTCCCTCTCCATCCATTATGTATCACTACTTGCAAAGTAAAATAAATAATAGTAGGTTATCTAATAATTTGTATGTGGCTTGTCATAAGACAAGAAAAAACTTTAGTTACCTACTGACCTACTTTGGTACCTACCTACCTACTTACTTACTTCACTTTGTATAGATGTTCGGTAAGCATATTATGTACTTATTTCTAATGGATGAGACGGGTTAAAAGACCTCCATTAGGTAATGTCTGATAATTTTATTATTCTTTACACATAAGAAAAAAAACTGCAAGAGTAATTGATGATCACTCCCATCAAACTTATCGGTAGCGTCGCGTCTACATAGAACAGCCGTCATCTTACTGAACGCTCGATTTGCCTGTGGCACGTTCATGCAAAGATGTTTTTGACTCTCTGTAAGGAAATATATAATTTATGTACATATTAAGATTTGAATTTATTACACGGCATTATTTAAATGATTGCAGCGCGTATGGGTGAAGCGCATCAAACTTGAAATGGTTCGCTGTAGTGGTTCATTCTTACTTGGACAATTTTCGTTTTTCATCAAAGTCAAAGTCAAAGTCAAATAATTTATTTCAAATAGGCACATAATATGGCACTTTTGAACGTCAAACAAAGAAATAGAATTGATTCTAGTTGCCCCTTCCAAAAGGTAGTTTTCGTATGGAGAAGAATGGGCAAGAAACTCCACCGTTACTCTTTTAAAAATGTTTTACAATATTTTGTATACATTAATTATATAATTATATGTGAAGACGATGCATCTATAATAAGATTACTGTACCACAAAAGGTAAAAAGAATTATAAATGGAGCAATAATGAATAAATTAATTACCAGATACATGGTGCTCACATATTCACAAAGATTGTAAAAGTATACGATATTACAATAGTCCTAACATTGTTACAAGTAGTACATACAAATAATAAATAAAAAATAAAAAAAAACTAAATTAGCTATCAGTTTGATTTTGTCCAGACACTAAATCGTCCTATGGAGCAAGACCAGCATGTTTCCAAGCATTCTTATCTTGGATATAATCCTCTAATTTGTAATAAGCTTGTTTACAAAGTGTACTTTTTATATGAGTTTTAAATTTTCTTTCATTTAATTGCAATATATCACAAGGTATTTTGTTATAGCATTTAACGCAGTACCCCATAAAAGATGTTTGTACATCAGCTGTATACACGCTGTCTCAGCTTCCTCTACAGTTATATAGAACTTATTACAGTTTATACTTTGTGTAGTTACAAATATTATATTTCTTATTATTGACACAGCAATCATAAGACCAAGTATGGAAAACTGGAAAGTAAAATTAATTATTTTAATTGGCTTGTTTAAATACTTCTTCTTTTCGTATGGTTAGTGACTAACCTGGTGTCAGAGTTTTACAACCGCTCAAGGGCCTCTGACTTGGCTTTACATGTCGTCGAGAAATATCTCTCAGGCATTTCCTTACGATGTTTTTCTTCACCGTTTTTATAATACGCACATGAATCCGAAAAGTCAGTGGTGCGTGTCTTGGGTTTGAACTCGAGACCTATGACTTAACAACCCGACGGTCACACCAATAAGCTATCACTGCTGATGTTACTGTTACTTACTGTTTAAATACTAATAAGCATGACCACTAAACTTGGTAACGCTGCCAGGAATTACCGTTGACTGCGGTGCGTTTGCATTTCATCAACTGTAAAATAAGATTTTCGAGAGAGCAGTGGTGGCCCAGTGGTATCAGCCCCGACTTACGACTTGTAGGTCGTTGGTTCGAACCCAGCCAGGCGCTTTACTTTGTGTAAATAATTTCATCACCATCACTGTTCTCAAAACGGTGAAGGAAAACATCGTGAAGAAACCGGCATGTCATAGAACCAAAAATTCGAAGACATGTGACATCTACCAACCCGCACTGGGCCCGCGTGGTAGATTACAGCCCACTCCTTCTCGAAGAGAAGAGGCCTGCGTTCCAACAGTGGGAACATTATACGCTGGTTATGAAGATAAGATGTATTGAAAAATCGGTTTTAACCTACCTGGCTTTTCGTTATCGTACTTTGTTCTGATTCTAACAGTGTAGTCAATGCATTAAATATCAAGTCGAACGTAGCTATTGTACGGAAAAATGCTTGAAGTATTTGAAACAATACCTGCAAATGAAAATAGGTTGTAACTAATTGATTTTTAGACCAAAAGACTCACTTTTATGACTTACATGACTTAACTCTTACCAATGCTTGGAGAATTGATTTATACAGATTATAAGCTTTTAAAATATTATGATGTATCTCAAGCAGTTTGTAACATTGTTCATTATTTTCTTGTTCATCATTCATCATTAAGACTCCATTAATCCACGCATCGAGATATTTCCTCAACAATATTATAATTCGGATAGCGACCACTAAATTGGCATCGAATGTGATGAACATTAAATCACTAATCAAGTCTGGGATGTATTGAAATAAATTAAAAACGCTATACGTTATAAGATACTGCAATAAACATAAACAACTCTCACAAAATATGGTAGTTATTAGGGAGATCCAGTTCCAGGTGATGTAACTGTAGATACTCTTACTGAAATCGATACTCGTGTGGATAGTTTGAATCTTCAAAATATAGGATACGTAGTTGTGCTTGTGCACGATGTCCAGAATGAACATCATTATGAAGCCGAAGACGTGACTGGTGAAAAAGAGAAAAGTGATAAATACTGCAAAGCTATTTCCTAAATGGTCCATGTTTATATCTAAACGGAAAAAGTCCGTGTGACACATCCGTTGTATACACAACGAAATTATAAGAATACGCTAGTCTTTTAAATTCTTTGTCGAGTTTATTATTTGGTAGCACTTGGAATGAGGGCTTCGGAATAATTTTATTTTTTTGGAATATTGTTCTCATGTTTGACTGCTCGTTAGTCGATGCTTATGACTTGAAATGCCGGATATGAAAAGATACATCAAAATAATAACTATAGTTTGAATATTGATTTACTGATCGTACCAACGCTTTCAGTGTCTTAACATAATGAACTTATGTACTTTTAGGTACATATTTTTTCTATTAATTGAATGCTAGGAAGAGGATTAAAAATGTAGTAAGTACTCCAAGTGAAAACACATACAATACTTTAGTGGGTACTACCAAGTATAAAAAATTGTGTATTTCGCCTTTCCTACCCTGTTCGAACTCCAATTTCTCCAATAATGTCCAAAAAAGTACTTTACTTACTATTTGTATTGCTTTGGAAAGCTGAGAGAGGGTTCATAGAAGTTTTTAAAAGTACTTCGGGGTCATTGCCACCCTTCTTTTTCTAAAGACTGAAAATCTAGAACGAAACTTTTCGACCAAAAATTTTACCTTTGAGCTAAGTTTTAGTCATTTTGGCTGATGTTTAGATGTATAATATTTTTATCGATCGTAGACCATTCATTTTAAAATTTACCATAAAATAAATATTTTCAAAAAATGCTGGAAATGTCCTAAGTCAAGTGAGAATTTCCCAAAAATTACTAAAGGCCGTCTAGCTCCTAAACTATAAATAATTACTACACACCCCGATGTAGGGTATTTTGGGAAGGGATCTTGTTTCTGTGTATAATCCATAACCATAATAATATTATAAATTCGAAAGTAACTCTGTCTGTTTCACGCCATAGTGGCTAAACGGATTTGACTAAAATTTCTAATATCACATAGATAGACCATGACCTGGGTTAGGACATCGAATACTTCCCGTGGGATAATTTCCGAGCTCCACGGCGGGCAAAAGCTAGTTTAAATATAAACTTTCATATAGAGTTTATTTTTTTCTATAAATATTTAGCAGGGCACTGTAATGTATTTAATGATCGACCTTGAACATGAAACACTGATGGGCCAAGAATTGAGCCCAATAGTAGGTACTCCCTTATTTCATAAACCTTGGGTACCTATATATATTAGGTAGGTATATAATTATGTTCCATAAATACGTAGTAATTTAATTTCTATAAAACGTTCTAGATATAGACGCGTCTAGATCAGATAAGAAGATCACAAGATATAAATAAAGTCAAATGCTAATAAAAAAAGAATAACACAATAATCTAGGCTGCTAGAACATCAAGACCATATGGTACATTATTACGTTCGTCTTTTAACGATGATAACGTCATTACCTACAGTCCTACATAAATAAAGCAATTTATTGTATTTCTTCGTCATAAGGGCTTATTAAGACAATATTTTATAGTCAGTTGGAACATATTCATCGAAAAACAGAACGGCATTGTTGTTTATAACAATGTTCCTAAAACGTGAAATTATTCCAGAGCCCTCGTTTCAAGTGCTACCAAATAATCGAATCGATATACAAGTAAAAAAAATTGCGTATTCTTTTAACTTTGCTCTTGGCATATTTTTGTTTTCCAAATACAATGTTCATGATAATCATATATATCCTAACCAAAATAATAAATGTCGTTTACTATTGTCATTTTTTCGTATGATATTTTTAAATTCGATGATTGTCATTCGGATGTACAGAGCACATCTGCCGCAAAAATAGTAAACACAACTAGTACTGATACCTTCCTCTACATATTTGTTTTAACTTTCTTTTCCATAATACATGGTTTCTGTTTTACAATGATATTCATTTTAAACATTGTGCATACGCACAATAATGTTTCTCTTATTCTTAAGATCCAGACTATCCATAAGAGCATTGATTTCAGTAGTAGTATCCAAAGTTACATTATGTGGAACTGGATTTCAATATTAATTATTATTTGTGTTAATATGACTATATTTACAAGTTTTTACACATTACTTTATTACTCGGGTGTCGTGAAGCTTGTTCTTGACATTTATACTGATGTGACCTTTGTCGTATTTGATATCAATTTAATAATTGCTATTCGAGTTACGGTACTGTTAAGGAAATATCTCGATGAGTGGATTCAAGATATCCTGGTGATGAATAATGAGATGGAAAACGACGAACAATGTCACAAGCTGCTTGAAATATACCGAAACATTTTGAATGCTTACCGTCTGTATAAAGCAATTTTCCATGTATTGGTGAGTTCCTGATTATTTTAGTAGAACGTTTACTTGCTAGATGACCCGGTGAACTTCATACCACGAGGGCAGTTTCCATACAAAATTTCGATTTCTATCCTTTGAGTTTTTTGTTAATTTTCTTTTTCCTTAACCGCCCGGTATTTAGGCGAAAAGAAAAAACGGTTTTTCTATTGCGCAATAACCAATACTACCCACAGTACGCCCACAGTCGTTAAAATATGCCTGATAACACGGCCGGAACATTGACGGCCAAAAAAAATTAAGTCCGTCGTGCCCTGGTGGGGTATCCGAATCACCCCCTTTGAACTTTTTCTGAATTTTATAGAATTGATGGAAGATAAAACAGGCATTAATCTTATGATGTCGTTGTACAACACAGTTAGTATCTTTTTTCACAGACGTTGTGTCACGCAATGGATGCATTTTCCCGAACTCTATTTTTTTTGGAGACAACCTTTCGAATTCTGAAAGAATATGGACCACATGCAGATCCTGTAAGTATAAAAGTATTTCAGAAGTATCATTGAAGATACAATTCGCCGCTTCATGACTAGTTTCTATGAATTTCTATAAAATACTACCGTAGCTAACGACACGTCAGATCCATAGAAATACCTACATAAAAACCAATCATGTCGCGGCGACACGTTCTGGGGCCTTAAGAAATTTAAAAAAAATCTATGAAAATTAGTCTTATGTCTTATTTTATAGTTCACGTTAATCGGACTTACGACATATTCATGGCTAATAAAGACTATAGTACTTGTGGTTATACACAGTATATACTGTGAAAGTTCTATATAACTGTTGAGGAAGCTGAGACGGCGTGTATACAGCTTATGAAGAACGGGAATTGTCCAAGTAAGATTGATTTGACAAAACAATTTACCTTGATCATATTCACTTCAGATTTAAAAAAAAGTATCTTATATAATTCGAAAGTATCTTATAAGTTATCGAAGTCTAACTATACTAAACCTTCCATTACAGAGAGTCAAAAACATCTTTGTATGAACGTGATATTGGAAAATCGATCGTTCAATAAGATGACCCCGTGTGGCCTGTTCTATGTAGACGCTACCCTACCACTACAGTTGATGGGAATTCTCACGAACTACGTTATTGTACTGTTGCAATTTAATTTTCTGTAAAATAAGTATTTATGTTGAATAAATACAGCTTTAAGACAATATTTACGTTTTTCATGTCACGAAAAATTATACAGTGTAGAAAAAAATCAGCACATGATTCTGGAACAACTGTTGCACGGCTCAAAGTAGTGCATCTCTCAACTCGCCGAAAACAAGTGCTGTCTTGAACTTTGTTTACCTCATAAACATACATAAATGCATCATCATCTGCCTAGCCTTTTCCCAACTATGTTGGGGTCGGCTTCCAGTCTCACCGGATACAGCTGAATACCAGTATTTTACATGGAGCGACTGCCTATCTGACCTCCACAACCCAGTAACTAGGTAATACGATACCCCTTGGTAAGACTAGTTGTCAGACTTTCGGGCTTCTGACGTACCGTAACGACTGTCAAAGATCCACATATGACAGCCGGGACCAACGGCTTAACGAGCTTTCCGAGGCAAGGAAGAGTCTCGGTATGTAAAGATGGTCACCCATCACGGACCAACCCCGGCAAGCGTAGCTTAACCTGATGGATCGACCCGTGCTGTTATTACGTAGCCACGGGCTCCTCAAACATACATAAATCCATACCGCACATAAACTTTATATGAGTACACCGATAAGTAGTAAAACTATCCTTTTAACACAATTATATTATCACACACAATTATATTGACAAAGGGCCATTCTATCAGCGATAATGATGAGGGAACAGTGGTTAAAGATAAAGATAAAGATCATTTTATTTGTCAAAACATGTGTAGGTCATAATAATACATGCAAAAATGGATGTTTACTATAGATGGTACATTACTTATCGATTGTATCAACATGTTTTACCACGACTGGTGTACAAATATTAATTATTATATGCAATGAATGAATGAATGAATGTCAAAATGAGATATCTAAATAGTAAATGTCATGAACTAACAAAGTCTAAAACAGTTTACAAATTAAGTCACTTAATAAGTTGTATATAGAATTATTATTATGTGTTACAATTTAAATGTCATCCTTCACCTTCAGTTAAATAAATTTGTCACTAAGGAAATCTTGTACATGATAGTAACATTTTCTAATCAGAATTTTCTTTAAGGTACTTTTAAAGCTATTGGCGTTCAATTTTTTTATCGAGTTCGGTATGTGGTTATAAATTAGTGGAGCTCTGCATACTACACTTTTCTGTAACAGTGCTGTTTTAGCAGGCTGTGCACAAAGTCTACTATTGTCACGGCGCTGACTGTGTGAGGGTATGTGAGTAAAATAATCCAGGTTGTTATGAACGAATACAGCTGTTTCGAGTATATACAGTGATGGTAGTGTAAGGATTTTATGTTCAATAAATAGTGGTTTACAGCTTTCTGTGCTTTGAATACCGAACATAGCGCGTACGCATCGTTTTTGTACTTTAAATACCATCTCTTTGTCGGTGGAATTGCCCCAAAAAATAATGCCGTACCTGAGGATGGATTCAACAAGCCCGTAGTATGCACACAGTAGTGCATTCTGGTGGATGGTTGGAGCAAGTTTATATAGTGCGTAGGAAAGACTACTGATCTTTTTGCATATTAATTGTATGTGTTCTTTCCAATTTAACTTACTGTCAATAGTTAAGCCAAGAAAACGAGCCGTAGTAGTTTCTTTTATAGTATAGTTATTATAAGTCAATTGTATATTTTGAGAATTTTGTAGTCTTTGTCCAAAGTGCATTATATTCGTTTTAGTTAAATTTATTTTTAAGTTATTATTATTCAGCCATGAAATTATAGATGTCAAAGAATTATTAATGTCAGAGTTATAATGGTTAATGTCCTTACATGCAATTGTAACAGTGCTATCGTCAGCAAATAATGTCATAGGTTGATTCGTTGCATTTGGCAAGTCGTTAATGTAAATAATAAATAAAAGTGGACCCATTACGGTGCCTTGAGGGACACCGTATGTCACATAGCGCTTCATAGATGTGTATGTTTCTTCTTTTTTGGTTGTATAATTAACTCTGCTTATTAATGTCATTTGTTGTCGATTTGTTAAATAGGATCGAATTAAGTCTAAGATATTTCCCCTGATACCATAAGTGTCAAGTTTGTTTATAAGTATATTTTTATCTACGTAGTCGAACGCTTGTGTCATATCGCAATAGATAGCGCAAACGGGTGATCTCTTGTCCACATAACATAAGACTTTTTCTATAAATTCATATATTGCTATATTAACAGATTTGTTTTGTCGGAAACCTTTCTGTTCATTACACAATATTTGTTTATTTTCAAGATAGGAATAGATTTGACTGTATAGATATTTCTCAAAAACTTTTGCGAATATTGGTATTAAAGCAATGGGCCTGTAATTATCCATTAATAGCTTGTCGTCTTTTTGTACAAAGGCTTTATAATTGATAACTTGAGGGCGTTTGGGAATATCCCTGCTGTTATGGACAAGTTAATAATGTGACTTAGATGGTGAGATATATCCTCATTGACATTTTTTATTATTTTGGTGGAGATCTCGTCACACCCTACACTGTTTGTGTTTTTCAATTTTTTAATGATTTGACTTATCTGTAGAGGTGAGCTTGGTGCAAGAAACATAGAATTTGCTGGACTCTTAATAAAATGAGTCACATTTTTTCCTGCGTCTGGAATGGGTTTGATTTTATCAATAAAATGATTATTAAATGCTGTGGCTATTTCTAGAGGGTTCTTAATTAATTTAAGATAAATCGAACTGTAACAGAGCAAGCGTGTAAGCAGTGACGACACTAAATATTTCTAAGGGTAACGTGGCGTCAATGACGAAGAAACCGAACGCGTTCAACTTCTCGAATGATGTTTTCTGTTGGCGTTGGATGTTCTTGCAAATTCTTCTGTGTGTATCTGTGAATGGTAAAGAATTATAGATAAGATATACTTCCGGACACCTGAATTCAAGATTCGCATTTCTGCATTAGTTTTATTGTGCAGGACTTATTGAGTAACAGTGGCTTTCCAGCAGTGCTGTGTGGGAAAGCACAATATGGTTTGAAAGGGGGACTTAGATGACGTTTAACAGTAGTAAAGACTTACACACACAAATCACATTCACAAAAAAAATGCAGGTACAAAAACGTATTCTGAGGAGCGCCCAAGATTTACATATACCTAGTGCTAGAACTAACTATGGAAAAAAAACAATAATACATGAGGGAGCAAAACTTTATAACTCACTACCAAAAGATATAAAAAATACACAATCGTTATTACTATTTAAAAAACTACTAAAATGCCACATCTTAAAAGGTCATAAATAAAAATAATAATCAATACATATTTTATTTGCCTCTAGTGTAAACGAGTCCTTAGATTTCAAATATAAAAACAAAGCTACCGAGTCACCGCACGCCGACCGCGTCAATGCGTCGCACGGGCGGTAGACAATACAAAACTTTAACAAATTACCTTCTAATTTTAATTTCTTTTTGTAATTTTAGCACTATACTCGTAAGCTCCTGCTACTACTGGACAACAAAAATGTATAAATTATGTAATGTTTTAGTATTTATTTCTGTACAAGTGATTTGTAATCTTTAGAAATAAATGAATTCAAACCGTAAATGTGCTTGTTGAAATAAATTATTCGACTTGAACGGCTGATAGATAAACCTCCAACTGTCATTAACGAGACACAATAGAATTTAAATTGTTATCGGCCAATCAACAGTTGAGCGGAGTATGGATGGAGAAGACATTCATATGTTGTGCCTACCCTAAATAATTTGTTAAATGAGCTCGTGGATTTAATTTTGTAATTTCTGGTTGTTTTCCGTTTCTAAGAAACTAAGATTTTGCCCATAGCTTCGCGAGCTTGGAGAAAATTATCCCATGGGAGCGTACTACCGGGACAAGAAGTATCCCACGTCCACGCTAAAATCGAAATCCGTCCAACCGTTTAGGCGTTAAAAGGTAACAAACAGACAGATAAACACAAACTCAAATTCAAAGCATTCATTTCAATTAAACCATTTACAGGTATTTTTGAAAGTTGAAGCTAGTTGATAGTTGAAGCTAATCGAGATAGACAGTTTACTCTCGCATTTATAATATTAGTATGGAGGTATTGATGTTCAACAATTACCTGTACATCCTCTCGATTTCTTAAGCAGGGTACAAACGCTTTTAACTTCAGTCATGGTTGCATATAATTTCTCGCTTTCGATGCTCAGCAAGATTTGTAAAGCTGTGCTCTTGAGGAGCCACGATTGTGATATTACTGCAAATAGTGCAAACTGTAAAGAAAGCATTATACATTTTTAAGTAGAAAAAGAGTCAAAAGATGATCAACTAATATAACATCAAGCCTTGTATTCGTCAATAGGTTTAGCACAGACTGATAATACTGCCACATATGGCCAGGTTTGTTATAAGTGTCATGATAGGCGGCGAGCCTATTGCCATTAATCAGAGACAATTTCAATATAAAACTTTTGACTCGGATATCGAAGCCAGGGTCAGGAATGAAAGGTGGGTATGCACTATAACAGTAACACTATAACGCTAATACAGACAGGATGGTTCACTCCGTAAAATCATTTAAATAAAAAGCGAGTCTTGCTACGACACAATAAAGTGGAATTCAGGTCACTCGGCGCTAATTACCTACAGTTATATTCACCTAGAAGTTGCCTCTCTTTTGATTGCGTAACTCTTATAATTACACTTAACATTACACCCACTGAATTGACCCGACAAGACGAGCACGCCGCGTACTTGTAGCTTCACACCTAACATGCGGAGTGCGCTTTCTGTACTATTCTGTGGTACAGGCTAGTCCTAAGTGGTTTGATATGTAAACGAATAATATGTTCCCATGCGTATTATAGCAGGGAGGTCTCCTTCGATTAGCTGGTCATACTTATTAATATGTTCAATTCATTTGTTAAAATTAATGTACTCACTTCTCCTCCATTATTTGTTAATATTTTTTTCATTTGTAGTAATATCGCTACTGTCATTAGTCCGTGGCAAACTGTGTGTATTGTATAATATACAATCTAAAAGTAAAGATAATTTGTATTATTTGTATTTTGTTATCCTACAGCAAGATAGGCTGACTGTCGTGAATAAAATATGTTTCAACAATACATAGTTATACAGGGTTATTGGTAAAACATCAACAACCTCTTAAGGAGTCATTGTACTCATAATTATGAACAACTTTTACTATGGGAACAATTATGAAATTGAGAAAAAAAAACAGCTGTTCCGTACATTTTGACGAGTTATGCGAACATAACTATACGATTTGATATTTGTTCCCATAGTAAATGTTGTTCATAATGATGAATACAATGACTCCTTAAGAAGTTGTTGATGTTTTAACGATAACTTTGTATAGTTTTGTTATATAGTATACTCACCAGTAGACGAAACGTTTTCTCAAAAATCTTATATGCGTCCAATATATCTAAGTACAAATCATACATTTTTGTCCAATGAGATTCACTAATTAGTCCTTCTACGTTTCCTAATAGTTGCACCTCCTTTATCCAAACAGCAAGCGTTTTACGCAACAAATTAATAACGAATGTAGCATAAACAATATTAATATCAAAAGAAATGCTGGAATAAGTTGACATACTATCCAAAATATTGGTAAGAGAATAATTTATCCAGTAATACAAATTACCCGCCATGTAAATGCAATTAAGGACGATAACATAAACCCAGTTGGAGATAACCAAGGTCTTTAAAAGTTTCTCGTCAATTTTGAGAACTCTATGCACGTGTTGGATTTTCAAGACTAATAAGGCATTGTTGTTGCAATTAATAATATTTGAACAGTAGTTGATAATGAATCCAATTGAGAAGAAAAAAAAGTCGAAAACGTTGCACCAAACAAGAATAGTGGATACACTCTTCGAAACAAGAAGCTGAAAGAAGATTAGAGACCGGAATAGAACAGCGCAGAAGAGACCAACGAAGTTGTATCTGTTACTGTTCGAAGTGATGAAGTTGTCCCGAATAGAATACTTTGCGCAGATGAAAAGACTTTGCATCATATCCAAAGGTTTTAGCACTGATTGTAAATCTTCTTTAACCACGTTGTTCAGTAATACTTCCTTGTATGGTACTGTTGGTATATTCTTGATTATTACATCGTTTATTTTCGATTTTCGTTTGTTCTTCGGAAATGAAAGCATGTTTGTTGCACTCGTGACTTTGACTTTAGTTAAAAGTTAAAACTCATAACGTTAGTGGAATAGCAATTAATTAATTCGGCCATTACTCACTGGCGATCTGTTGTTGATTAATTAAAAGACAAACTCATGTTGGAAATTAAAAATGTTTCTTAGCAAACGCGAAAAATATAAACGAAAATGCCTCATTTTCTTAAAGATTTTATGAAAAATTTAAAGAAAACAAAATGCTATATTTCATAACTAATATTATTTTAAACCAAATTATTACATTAAAACAAGCATTTTCGGAAATTAAATAAACAGTACAATTAGTAAGTATAACGATCCGTTACTACAAACAGGGACTGCACAATTAAATAACTGAGACTAGAGTAATTTACAAAAACTCGAACTGTAATAGGACGATGGTGTAAGTAGTGATGAGATCAAGCACTTGCACCAGCATTATAGCGTCTATTGTGAATAGGCCACACACATTCATCTTCTTCAATTCAGCATTTTGAACCCGCTGTATATTTTTGCAGAATCTTTTTCGAGTTTCTGTGAAGATTTTGTCACAGTTATAAAATATACAACCCTTGAACTGTCATAATCTTTCTTTCACTTATGAATTAGGTATATCTGAATGTCATATCTTCGATGTTAGTTACTACAGAAGTGGAAGAAGTCCATTAGATCAAGGGATGGCACAGTCATTTCTCCTTGTTCCTGTTTTTTTATTGCATCGCTTGCAGCAAGTTTATTAATATTATCATCTTCTGCAAGTTTTTTAAAATCAAAGGTTACAAGTTGGTAATCTTGTAAGCTATTAGGAACGAAATATCGTTAATTATCAACATTATCAGCATTATCATTGGCAGCGTTGTTCCACCCATTGCTGAGTCTAGACCTCCTCCCTTTTGTGCCATACACAACACGGTCTGAACCAGTCTCATCCAGATCTTCCCGCGATTTTTTTAATAAATAAATTATTATCAAGTATAGCTGTTGCCCGCGACTTCATCTGCGATCCAGGATGAAAAACAGCCTATGTCCTTCTCCGGATCGTGGTTTACCCATGTGCCACATTTCATCCAAATCCATTCAGCCGTGTTAGCGTGAAAATGTAACAAACAAACAAACTCACTTATAATATTTCACTTAGGATTTTATTTTTACCTGAGCATCTTTCTGAACTTATAATTTGTATGCAGGTGCTCTGAACTTCTGTCATGGCCGAATAGAATCTCTCGCACTCCACGCTCAAAGATGAAAGAAGAATGAGGTTCTTTAACACCCACGTTAAAGACATGCATGTTAGAAGACCATACTAAAATAATAAGTAAAATAATCAAATCAATATTGCCAATAATTGCCTTTGAATTTTGCATTTTGAATTCAAGTAGGTCATAAGTACAAGTACCTATTGTGTCATTAGCAAAACTAATTTCGTTAAAGTAAGTGTACTCACACATTCCAAAAAACGATAGCGTTATGGATAAGGTAACGCTTCGATTTTCTGAAATCTTGAGATGGAGGAAAAGATAGTTACATTTCTAATGTTATGATACATAAAACAAACAAGCAAGATTACCTGAACATCCTCATAATCAGGTGGCTTCATTTCTATACGAATCCAGATATCAAATAAAGTGTTAGAAGCCGTGTGTACAATATAAAATAAAACCTGCAACAAACGTCGAAATTTAAAAATGCTCCTATATATACCTACACATTACACAAAGTACTGTGGAAATTATCCAACCTAAACTCACCAGTCGATTAAAGGTCTTCACAACTATTTCGAAAACTTGTATTATATCTATATAACTTTTAAACATATTATCCCAATACTGCTCATCTTCTACATCATCGGTATATCCTGACTTCTGTAGTTCTTCTATCCAGGACTTCAGACCTTTATAGACAAGCTTCATACTCCTTGTTGCGTATATCATATTCATGTCAAAGCGAATGCAAGTATAATTAGTTAAAATATTCGCAATACCAATCTCATAGAAAATATTAAAAAACATGCACATCCAGGAAAAATGAAAACAATTAATGGCGACGACGCAGGCCCAGTTGGATATAGTGAAATTATTGAAAGATCTACCGTTCAGTTTGAGGATTCTATTCACATTTTGGATCTTCAAGACAAATATAACATTGTTGAGCCTCTGCTCGATGTTGGTGCAGGCGTTTAAGAAGCCACCGATGAAATACAAAACAAAGTCATAGATATTGAGAAAGAAGTAGTTAAAAACTTCTAGTCCAGTTTTATTCGGGGACATGAAGAACATGATGTAAATGATAGCCATCAAGATAACCGAAGCGCATACTGACAGAAAACTGTAACGGCGATTGTTGGGAGTGATGACATTATCCCGAATTTTGTATTTAGCACAGACAAATAAAGCTTGCATCATATTCATCGGTTTGAGTATTGATTGTAAGTATTTTTCAACTACATTTTCATGTAATGTTTCTTCATTGATTTCATTTGATCTATTAGGTTCATGAGGTCCACGAGGTTCACTTGCTATACTTTCT
Organism: Lithophane semibrunnea; assembly: GCA_947363905.1. Taxonomy (NCBI): domain Eukaryota; kingdom Metazoa; phylum Arthropoda; class Insecta; order Lepidoptera; family Noctuidae; genus Lithophane; species Lithophane semibrunnea. Next base: position 14,883,381 of record OX376208.1, on the reverse strand, counting down.
ATAACGATAGCAATTCTATTATTTAAAAAATATTTTTGTGTTGAGTGTGGCGACATGTTTGTTATAAGACGCAGTTCAAAGTATAATGAAGTAGATTAATGAAAAACGATACAAATTAATTATAATAAGTGTGTGCGTAGTTAGTTAATGTACGACGTCTAAATAATGGTTCCCTATCCATTTGTATAAAATTTTAAGACATAATATAACATGGCCTACTTTTGTTTATCCTAACAATATTTAGCCATAATATTATTTTCGCCTATCAGCAAACGCATGATTATTTTAAGCATAATTTCACCAATCATAATAGTGTATAAGCATAACATTCAAAAGCATACATATATTTACGCATAATGACTCTAAAACATAATTTTTAAACGCATAAGAAATACGCATAATAATTGTCTCCAACAAAATTAGACACTACAACATATATAATAACAAGTACAATGACTACTTTCGTGTATGAATAGAATACACCTTATATAGCTTCTAGTCGTTTTTGGGGGGGTCGTAGGGGGTCACAGTTCTAACCTAACCTAAACCACCTAACATTATTTTTGTAAGAACTACGTAAAAACAACTTAACTTTGTGTCCGTTATTCCAATATTTTTTTATGCCTTAACACTATTATGCTAATAGTCATTACGCCTAGTAACATTATGCGAATTAAAATTATGGCAAAACAAATTATACAACAAGATAATTATGCCAAAAAAATTGTATGGCAAAAAAAAATTATGGCAAATAATTATTAGACCAAAAAAAAATACGCCAAAATCGTTATGTCAAAGAATATTAAGGAAAAAAACATTATGCGAAAAAAGGGGTCCCCTAAATAATTTTTGTCACCGACATTTCTGAGGCTTTATAATATACATTATAGAATTCGTCGTACTATGGCTCGTTATTACACATACAAACGGCGCGTCTATTTGTAAACGCTCGTCCGTTTCCAAAATGCTGAAGGCAAATTAATTGTTATGTCAGGTTAAACATGATTTGAGATAAATTAAACAGTTATATTATTTCACCTGTTTTGTTAATGTAACTACGTAAGTAACACGTAAGTGTGTACGAGATAGGTTCCGCTGGCACCAAGTATAACCGGATAACTTGTGCCAGTACGTGTGGGCTTTCACACGTACCTTGCGGCTGGTACCCGGTGACGACTACTCTGTAGCCGAACGTGTGTGAAGATATTATATTACATCTCCTGTCTAGCCTTTTGGGGTCTTGTGGCTAAGTAATAATAGCCGCACGGTTCGATATGATCAGGTTAAGCTACGCTAGCCACCGTTGATCCGTGAATGGATGACCATCTTTACATACCAAGACCCCTCCGTGCCTCGGAAAGCACGCAAATTTGATATTCAGCTGCGTCCGGTTAGACTGGAAGCCGACCCCAACATAGTTGGGAAAAGGCTAGGCAGATGATGACTTGTTTAGCCTTTTCCACACTATATTGGGGTCGTCTTCCAGTATAACCGAATGCAGCAGAATACCAGTACTTTAGAGGGAGATATCTGACTTCCACAACCCAGATAATGGATAACACGATACCTCGTGGTTAGACTGTTTGTCACAGACTTTTAGGCTTCTCACGAGCCGTAACGACTTTCAAAGATGACAGTCGGGACCAACGTTTTAGCGTGATTTTTAGCGAGACACGGAAGGGTCTGGGTATGTCATGGATCAATCCACGAATTGACCCGGCCAAGCGTAGCTTAACCTTCGATCGATCCGTACGGCTGTTATAACTTAGCCACGAGCCCTAAAGATAACAATTGGAATTAATGTCGAAAAGATAAAACATAAGCCATTAGCATTATTAAAGTATTGATTTTTAAAGTTAACCGTTTATAATTTGTTTGTCAAATAGAACAGTTGAGTTGTACTACAAACATGTTTTCAACAATGAAAAGAATAGAATCAAGAATAAACTCTGGTTCAATCGAGAGTGCACCACTTAACAGTAAAGTTTTGTTCAACAACCAGATTGAAAATGATCTACAGTCGGTTCTAAGGCCGTTAAATCTAATGCAAGCCTTCTTCATCTGTTCGAAGTACAAAATTCGCGACAACACCATCACTGTAAACAGTTTCACCTACAATTTTATTGGAGTGTTCTGCATGATCATATTCCGCGCCTATTACTTCTATGATTGGTTAAGCGCATTCGTCGGTTTCGGTGAGGGCTTTGTCATGCTCCTAAACTGGTCTTCTATGTACGACAACTTGTTCTACTCGATTGGGTTCATTTTAAATTACTACAGCAATATCAAGTATCGTCACAAAAATGTATCATTAGTTTCAAGGATCCAGCACGCTCTCACTCTCCTCAAAGTGAACGGTAAAGAACTCAGAAGATTGAAAATCTACAATTGGATTTCAGTTATAAGTGTTAACAGTGTTTTTATTGTTACATCTATCTTATTTTTTTGCTTCCTTCCTGGAATGGGTTGTATTAAAATAATTTTAGGTTACAATGTCATCATTTTTGATATTAATGTCATGTACGCTTCATTTGTTATGAAACTGTTGTGTAAGCTGTTAAAAGTTTGGATTGAAGATGTTCGAAGGGCGGAAAATATTTCAGATTCTGAAAGAGAATCTTACTGGCAGATCAAGTATGATGTTTATGTAGATATAATGGAGGCGTATAAGCTCGTTGAGAATACTTTTGGTCAGCTTGTAAGTACTTACACATCTTCCCAATTATGGGGCCAGCCTTTTGGTATAAATGCGGACCAAGTATTGTAATAATGTTATTTCATTTTCAGATTGCATTTAATATAATAAACACAGCGTGTCATGGGCTGTTAAACATAGCCACGGTATTAAAGATACAAGTAATTTTCATGAATGATTTTTTGGTAAGTGTTGCCTACTCGATTTTTTAAAATAAATATACCATATTGTAAATCATAAAACAATTTGTACAATAATAACAAGGGCGTGTCATAGTAAAATAGAAATCCAGTTCTACTTCAGACAATCTAAAGTTGACATAAGGTAGGAACGGTTTAATCCATTATTAACATAACAAGTTATTATACTTATCTAAGGGACGTTATGCTGGTGTTTCAACCTGGTGTGATCACAAGTCCGCCGCCAATGTGACCGATATTAGTGGAAACGCCGGAAGGGCAACACCCTTGAAGGACATCTAGGTACACATTGAACTTATTGGTGACGTCATTCATAAAGGTGAGGTGCATATTAGAAAGGTGCGCGTGTATGACCAGCATCGGTTTTAGTTTCTGCCCACCAGTCTATAAAAATAAGGTGTGAGCTTATGGGTTCGATTCTGACTGTCACTTCTTGAAACAGGATTTGTATTACAATACACAGTACGGGTAAAATAACCTAGATTGGTATTCCTTATTTACAGTTCGGTTTAGTAATATTTCTGTCACAAGTATGGTTGGTGAAAAGTATACTGATAGGAATATCTTTAAGCGTGAATTGTGAGAGATTCTACAAAGTACGGGTAAAATAACCTAGATTGGTATTCCTTATTTACAGTTCGGTTTAGTAATATTTCTGTCACAAGTATGGTTGGTGAAAAGTATACTGATAGGAATATCTTTAAGCGTGAATTGTGAGAGATTCTACAAAGCCATGCATGACGTCCAGGGTGCGGTGACACCGCTAATGTATTCAATCAGATGTTCAGGTAAACATATTTTTTTCTAAATTTAATTGTAAAGTATTTTAAGTTATTCGATGGTAAATGGGTAAGCAAGGAGTTGCCTCATCTGATGGTAAGGAATTACCGCCGCCTTGAGAGGCCATTACGACTCTCTATTACCATTAACTGGGCATAAATCTAGATTCCGGGCTTCGACTGAGCCTGGCATGTTCATTAATTTACTTGTTTTATTTACAGATAAATATAGACTCACCATGTGTAAGAATATTCAACGTGTGCAGAACGCTTCATTCAAGAAAATGAGCACGTGTGGCCTTTTTACTGTGGACGCCATGATGTCTCTGCGCCTGTTCAGTTTCATCACCACTTACACTATAGTTCTAATGCAGTTTGAATTTTTATAATCCTAGATTACTTATGTGTTCTTCCTGTTTTTGTTTCTCCTTTTCTGGTACTATATTTCCCATACACATAATATGTTTTTCTCTTACATTCTCAGCTGCCTGCCGTCTCCTTAACATTCCCTCCCTCATTCATTCCCTTTTTATTTAATTTAAATATTTATTTAACCTTCATTTTTTTTTAGTTACATGCGTTTTATCCTTCTTCATTAAATGCCTTAATGTCTTTTCAAGTTTTCTGTCACACGCGCTATTTTTAGGGTTCCGTACCCAAAGGGTAAAACGGGTCATCATTTTAAAATCTTAATAGTTACGTTTTATTTAATTTCAATTGATTTTTAAACGCTTTTATTTGTTGAATAAAATATTTCCAAAAATTGTGTGAAGTCGACGTGTGTAGAAAGCGGGGCAGACCGGGACAAAGCAGAACGCTCAAGGTCGCTTGCTTGGGTAAGGCCCTTAAAAACAATAACACAAAAAGAGAAGTAAGTGGAAAAATGCGTGTTGTGTAGGGAAATTAGATTAATAAAGTATTGATTTTTAACGGATTACAATTTGTTTGTCAACCGATTCATCAGATAGAACAGTTCAGTTGTACTACAGACATGTTTTCAACAATGAACACAATAGAATCAAGAATAAACTTTGCTTTAATCGAGACTGCACCAGTCGTTCCGTATTACAGTCACGTTTTACATTAAATTTTAAATAATCTTCATTTGTATTTCTTATTTACAGTTCGGTTTAGTAATAGTTGTGTCACAAGTATGGTTAGTGAAAAGTATACTGATAGGAATATCTTTGACCGTAAATTGTGAGAGATTCTACAAAGCCATGAAAGATGTCCAGGGTGCGGTGACACCACTAATGTATTCAATCAGATGTTCAGGTAAACCTTATTTCTTCTTATTTTAATTGTAAAGTATTTTAAGTTATTCGATGGTAGATAGGGCGAACAGGGAGGTGACTCATCTGATGGTAAGGGGTTACCGTCACCTTAAGACCTCTCTCTTTATATTACCCTTTCAATCGGAGCAGAAAAGAGCAACACTGCTTAGCAGCAGAAGTAGGCAAGTAGCCATGTTGATACTTCCCCGGAATTGTACATCGGAGTTCGTAAGTTTAATCATAAAGAGAGACCAGAATTTTTTAGCAACCTTTAAGATAGACCTGACTAAATGTTATATATGCATCTTATAGGAACCCCAAAATATAGAACAGTGCCAGAGTACGCTACGCTACATCTGTATAAAATGATATATATATGTGGAACGGCGCCACTGTCACCTCGTTAACAACAGCTCCGTATTAAATAATAATTAAAAATAGTTTCTGTACATGTTAAGTATTTTGAAGTGGCTAACTAGTGAAAGTGGACTACAATACTCAAACCACATCGTTATCTAGTGATAGTATTCACAAACAATGAAGTTATTAAGTGCTGTGATCATCTGACTTAAAGATCATACCTAACTGTGTGCGATTCCTTCTAATAGTTATTTTCAACAAGCAAGAACATACATCGTGAGTAATAACTTACAAATCTATAATTAACTGCTATAAAAAGGAAAATGTGAATTATAAAACTACAAATAAAACCTAGTGGGCAATAGTGGAATCAACGATTTGAACTACATACCGTTACGAAGAATTGTTCCCGAAATCGATTGTAGATGGCAGCACGTTCTTTGTCAAAAATCAATAAGCTCTATTACTGACACCTACCGGGGAACAGCTGAATATCCAAGTCAGCAGCTATAAATCGAAGCTATCAAATAGATGGCAGCACTTTGTATGGGACTTTGCAGATATCTGGCAGTGGCACCTATCAGTAAATAGCTGAACTTGAAATGAATTAAGGAAATCATTTGAATCAACCGCTTCAGTAGTGACCCCTATGGTGCGATAGCGGTAACACGATTGCATGATAACTCAATCGATACATGCTAATTGTCTCCACACCTAAAAGAAGGCAGCACAGCCATTACCAGTAGTTCCCATCTACGAGTAAACGAGGGCGTTACATACAACGCATAATGGATCTTGAACAGAACATCACATATCGCACTAGCAAACCCCAACGAGCAAGCTCACTTGACGATCTCTCAAGAAGTGGGTCTGCTCTTTTTGATACCACTATGATGAGCCTCCCGAACACGTCACTTAACGAAAGTCAAACAGTCATTGAATTAAATGAGAAAATAATTGAACTCACAAACCAATTGACGAGTGCTAACAATGAGATTGAGAACCTAAACACTGAGAACTTTCGCTTGAAGTCTGACCTCAACAAGAGCTTGAAAGTTGTCGAAACATACAAAAAACTTAGTTTAACAGATAACACAAATCTAACACCAAATCGGAATAGGAAGAGTAAAGCTGGAAAGTCTACCCCAAGCAAAGAAAACAATTCTTTGCAGAAATTCCACCAGGCGACACAAACTGATGATGTAATTTCACCTGTCAAAATATCACAACATCACGAATCAGCAGTACATTCTGAAGCAGAATCTCGGCATTGTTTACAGACAGAAACGAAAACATCTACCCTCGACATGCAAAATAAAACAAAAACGACTACCCCCAACAAGCAAAGTAAACCAACTTCAATAACAAACCCTAAACATAAACAAAGATTACAATTAGGAACGTCAGATTGTCAGATATGCATCTTGAGTACGAACAACAAGAACAAAGTAAGAAACATAGCAGAAACGACACTTACTAAACACTCTAAAAACATATGTCATTATGTAATGCCGAACTGTCAAACCGAACAGTTATTAAGTGACATTGACAACAAATTAAAAGATTTTACCTCTCATGATTTTTGTATTATATTGATAGGGGAGGAAGATTTCAACTCAACAAAGGACTATTTCGAGCTCGGACTGTATATTCGGATGGCCCTACAAAAAACCACACATACTAATATTATACTCTGTGCTCCGACATATAAATTCACTCACTTTAAAACTATGTACAATTGGAGGATTGAATTATTTAACAACCTACTTTATTTAGACACATTGACACATGAGCATGCATACTTTTTGGACTCAAATAAGAATCTGTCAAATGATTATACGATGTTTTCAAAACGCACTGGAATGATTAATAACTTTGGCATGCATACAATTTTCAAAGATATTGACAACTTTATTCAAGGACTAAAAACATATGACCTATTTACCCAAACTGAAGGCACTTGTAAAATATGCAAAGGTTATAATTTTAATTTAAGTAAAATATGTAAGTGCAATAATGCTAATCCTGAACAAACATTAATTAATGATGATTTTATACAAAATACGACTTCTAATGCTGATAGTAATTCTAATTTTTTTCTCGTATAACTATATATTTATTTTACATCAGAATATTAATGGTTTAATAAATAAATCGGATTTATTTGCCTATCACTTACAAGAACTTTCTCATGAAGGTAAGCCATTGGACATGGTTTGCATAACAGAACATAATATGAAGGATGGTGACGATGTTCACCTACATATACCTAACTTTAGACTTGCATCCTCCTCAAATAGAAATTCTCGAAATGGGGGGGCGTGTATTCTAATTAATCATAAACATAAATTTAAAACTATAGATTTAAATGAATACTGCTGTCCTAATTACATCGAATGCTGTGGAACTGAAATAATAGAACACAGGCTAAATATTATATGTATTTATAGATCACCAAAGAATAGCATAGATGCTCTAACCACATTTTTCTATAATTTCGAAGGTATGCTACAAAAAGTCTGCACCAATAATAATAAAAAAATTGTGATATGTGGTGATTTTAACATAGACACTCTAAAAAAAACACGTGTTGCATCACAATTCGAAAATCTATTATTGAACTATAATTTGAAATTGAGTGTTAAACAACCTACTCGGATAATTAGTGGTACATGTATTGATAATGTTATACATAATATTAGAGGCAGTAAAGGTGAGGTTTTAGAGCTGGCTTTATCTGATCATACAGCACAAATCGTGAAATGTCCAGTAAAAAAAACATATACAATTACTCATTGGTACTCACTAAAGCGAGATTATGGCTTGGAAAATGTAAACAAATTTAAAAATGCTATACATAGCCTAACCTTTAATAACGTTTATGAATGTCTAGACCCTGATGAAGCCTTTAACGAATTTAACAATTTATTTAAACTTTTCTATGATTTATGTTTCCCCATAATTAAAATTAGGATCTCTATTAGAAAGAAACTTAACTGGGTGACAAAAGGTATCAAATTGTGTTGTAAACGCAAGCGAGACATGTTATGGCAATTAAGAAGACATAAAACTACGGAAAATAAAGAAAAACTAAAGTCATACACTAATCGGCTCAAAAAAATCATCTATCTCACACAAAAATCAAGAAATAACTTTTACATAAATAACTCCAACAATAAAATGAAAGCAACCTGGCAGACCATAAATAAAAATAAATTAAACGGTCCAAAAGAATATATTTCTAAAATAATTATCAATAACAAAGAGATAACGGATCCATTAGAAATTGCAGAAACGTTCAATAATTATTACATTGATTTAGTTCAACCGCTAAGTAATAGTAAAAATCCTGACTTATCATCTATTACCAACACAGCTAGGTCAATGTTTATGCCTGCCACAATACCTATCGATATACACAAAATTATCGGAACCCTAAAAAATACCAATAGTGCAGGTTATGACGAGATTATCACTAAAGTAATAAAAAGTGTAGCTGTGGAAATATCTCCTGTTCTCAGTTTTATTATAAATTTATGCATAGAAAATGGTACATACCCTAAAGAATTAAAGATATCTGTAATAAAACCACTATATAAGAAAGATGACAGACAAAATCCTAAGAATTATAGACCTGTAGCGTTAATTCCAATTTTCTCAAAAATTTTTGAAAAAGTCATTTATAATAACCTGTATCCTTTTCTTGAAAAACATCAAATATTTGCGGAAGAACAGTACGGCTTTAGAAAATGCAAAAATATTAATATGGCAATATATAGCCTTGTAAATAAAGTGGTAACAAATATGGACAGACGGACACCGACGACTGCCTTGTTCATGGATATGACCAAGGCATTTGATTTTGTAGATTTTAATATACTTTTGTCTAAATTAGAAAAATATGGAGTAAGGGGCAACGTATTAAAATTAATTGAATCTTATTTAAAAAATAGGTATCAAATAACGAGTACAACAAAGATTTGCCAAAAGACAAAATTAGAACTAACGTACCATTCAAAACCAAGAAAAACGAACTTTGGTGTACCTCAGGGTAGCGTCCTCGGCCCCCCATTGTTCCTCGTATACATAAACGATATGCCAAGAGTTATTCAACATCCAATGACCTTGTTCGCTGATGATAGTACAATTATTTTCACAGCACAAAATAGGGAGGCACAGTGTCATGAAATGGATATAAATCTAAATCTAAACAGGTTAATAACATGGTTAAATAATAACAATCTTAATGTAAATTTAGATAAAACTCATATTATGTCATTTAAACAAAGAATAAATCAAGATAAACTTAATATAAAATACGCTAACAAAACGATAGAAGAAACAAAGCACACAAAGTTCCTGGGACTCTATATAGACGAGAATATGAAATGGAGTAATCATATTGAACATTTAATAAAAAGACTAAATCAGTTCCAGTACGCTTTGCATAAACTCAGTAAAGTAGCAAGCCGCGAAACCGTACTGACTGCATATCATGCATACGTGTCTTCTACATTACGCTATGGCATAATATTCTGGGGAAATTCATCAGATAGGGAGCTAGTGTTTAAGGCACAAAAAAAGTGTTTGAGAGCTGTGTGCCACATAAAAACTACTGACAGTTGTAGACCACACTTTATTGACCTAAGAATAATGACTTTTCCAGCCCTATACGCGTTTGAAGTAGCAATGTTCGTTAAAAAACACTTGTATTTATTTGAAGCCCTGACTAGTAAACGTCACCAGGACAAAATTCACGCTGTGCCTCATAAAACAGCATTATATGCAAAAAGTTTTCTGGGCATGGCTCCAAAAATTTATAATATGATACCCACGACTGTAAGACTTGAGAAGGATGTTAACAAATTCAAGAGAATGTTAACAGACCTTATGGTTAAAAAAGCGTACTATTCCATTGGTGAATTCTTAACAGATAAGTTAAATAAATAATAATAATTAGATATGTCAAATGACCGAGTTATTTAAGCTTAATTCGATCTAAATGCAATTATATAATGTAATTTGAATGTTTATTTAGTATATATTTTTAATTTCAATAATAATTTTAATATTACAATGCATGTTAAATTATAAATTGGTAAGTTCATTAATTATTTGGACATTATTTATTCTGACATTACTAATAATTTGAATTTGTGACATTATTTACTACTATCTATTAATTTGAATGTATATTATTGCACAGGGTATTACTATCCTGTCGAATTTATGACATTGTATAACCGATTAATTGGATTTTATGAAATTGTCTAACTATAATTTTTAATTTTGCATGCCTGAATTGGTAAATGCAGTGGACTGCGCATTCACTTAACACCTGGAAATGCATATATGTACTGTGTTTTGCAATAAATATTTTGAATTTGAATTTGTTACGGCTAATACCCGGAGTGCGGCTACACCTAGTTTTAGCCGGTTAGAACTAGGTGTAGCCACTTACTCTTGGTTAAACCTAGTACGAGCCGATTGTTTTCGGGTAAAACTAGGTCTAGCCTTCATCATGCCGGCTACAACTAGGTCCAGCCATTCCCTGTTGGATAAAACTAGGTCTATCCGATATCATTCCGGCTAGAACTAGGTCCAGACAATCCCTGTTGGATAAAACTTAGATGCGTGTCCCGCCAAGCCTTCTGCCCCGCGTCACACTCATGACTCACAGCATCTGCAGCAGCGGCGCGGGGTGGAGGGCATAGCGAGGCACGCGCCTCTGCAGGTTGTGAGCGCCAGGTGCTGCTGATCTACTGCAGGTCTACTAGCGAGTGTGACTCACAGCGCCTGCAGCAGCAGCGCGTGTCTTAGTTTTATCTAACAGGGATTGGCTGTACATAGTTGTAGCCGGCATGCTATCAGCAGAGCTTTTTTAGATATTAAAAAAACATCCAATAAAAAGAAACGTAGAGAGTTTTTGTATTCTTATAAATCACATTGTAATAATTAACACAAATTATTAGGAGTACAATTTTTAATATAATAGGAACAATCAGGAACATTTTTTTAACAACAGATAATAAGTAGTTGCATATTATAATTTAAAGAATGTTATTATAATTATAAATCACACTTTTATAAAGTAACATAAACTATTTATTAGAACAACTTAAACTGGAGTGACATTTTGAGTTGCACAAAATACCAGCAGCTTTGCAGAGACACTTTTTGTTGCCACATTTGGTTTTGCAGTGGCATCTTTTATAGCCTTATTTGGCGTAGTGATTTCTTTTCGGGTGAAACCATGTCAATATCTAAAAATTTTGAGTCACACACAGTGAACTGATTTCTTGAAAATAGTTCTGTTATAGTGCCGTATTTGTTTCCTAATTTGTATAACCCCTTGTCGTTACATTCAAGTACAACCATTAACACATTGGGAAAGTCGCCTCTACCTCTGTCCTCGTCAGGAATTTTTACTCGGACTGTATCACCGACTTTACATGGGGGAAACTTTTCATTTGATGAAGCCGTCATTTTTATAGCTTGTTTTACCAAACCTTCCCGTGCGCCTTTCCTGTTAGTGTCAATTTTTAGTTTTTTTCACACAGCTTACATTTTTTCTCCTCATTCTGGTTACAGAGCCCGCAATATGACATTTCGATTTCTTTCTGGCAACTTCCTGATGTTGATGGCTCATTCTCTTTTGATGGCTCATTCTCTTTAGTAGCTTCGTCACTCTCATCATCAACTAACTCTCTAAGAATTTTCTCAAGACCTTCCTCACTTTCTATATTTGCAAGGACTTCAGGTGGTAGATCAGATGATTTCAGCCCGACCTTTACATCAGAACCGAACATTGCCTGGTACGGGGATCTTTTAATTCCGTGATGGTAAGCTCTATTTTTCATTAGCTGAATAAATCGTAAGCCTTCTGACCATTTTTGGCAGTTCTCGTCAGCCATCCAAGTCATAAGCATTTTTTCGATGTCTTGATTGGCACGTTCAACACTACCTTGTGACTGGCTGTGTCGTGGTTTCCCATGCACAATCTTCAAACCTGGCCACATCTGCGTCAAACTTTCCACAACTCGATTCGCGAACTCTCTGCCATTGTCGGATTGAAGTATTGAGGGTGATCCAAAGATACAAAATATATCAAGTAATTTCTTTGATACTTCTTCCGCAGTCTTACTTTGTAACGGATGAAGTTGTACGAATTTCGTGAGGTGGTCCTGATAAACTAGTATAAACTTGTAGTCACCATCTCGGTTTGTCTGTATGTCTATCAAATCTACTTGGCAACGGCTGTTTAGCTCGCTGGATAAAATAGGCTTTACAACAAGGCCTTTTTTGGTAGATTTTTGTTTCATTTGACATGGCTTACATAAACGAAGATACAAAAGAATCGCCTCCTGAGTAATATTCGCATACTTCTTTTTAGCTTCTGCAACCATTCTGTTTCTTCCGCCGTGCCCAACACACAGATGTATTTCATGAAGAACATCAAACAAGTCTTCATTCTTGACAAAATATTTGATATTTTCGGAATTTTCGGTGCTCGACACAGGAGAAATTAACTTTTCGATGTCGCCAATACAACAAACATCGAAGCGCTTCAAACGGCTATATTGTACCGTAGAACGTTTCGTGGATATTTTGGCAGCTTTAACGTCTTCTATAAACTTGGAATACTGCACATCATTCATATAGCTTTGATTTTCACCATGTTTTGTGGCTAATAAACACAAACTGTGCCAAAAAACTTGACTTCATAGTCTGTAGGTCTTCATTCATAGCCATTCTGAATTCGAACGTATGAGTGCGCAAAAACAAGAAAGTACGTCTGTTTTGTACAACGGCACAACGCGTACTAAACTCAAAGCGCAAGGGCAAACGCGGGTGTACGGGAGGCGGGGCGGCAGGGGCGCGCGAGCGCGACGCGTCTCGCGTGAGCCAGGCGCCTGTTACTTGTTTCAACTTGTTTGCATCTAGTTTTATCCAACAGGGAATGGCTGGACCTAGTTGTAGCCGGCATGATGAAGGCTAGACCTAGTTTTACCCGAAAACAATCGGCTCGTACTACGTTTAACCAAGAGTAAGTGGCTACACCTAATTCTAACCGGCTAAAACTAGGTGTAGCCGCACTTCGGGTATTAGCCGTAACATATATATTATTATCTGTTGTATTTTAAGCCTCATCTGGGGTCGAGTCTATTGGCTTTAACTGGGTATTAATCTAGACTCCGGGCTGCGAACGAACATGGCATATTTATGTTAATTAATTTACTTGTTTTATTTACAGATAAACATACTCTCTCCATGTGTAAGAACATTAAACGTCTGCAGAACGCTTCTTTCAAGAAAATGAGGACGTGTGGCCTTTTTACTGTGGACGCCATGATGTCTCTGCGCCTGTTCAGTTTCATCACCACTTACACTATAGTTCTGATTCAGTTCGAATTACTATAATTCTAGATTAATTTATGAATTCTTATACTTATACCTTATAATGTTGTCTCTTAGATTGTCAGCTGTCTGCTGTCTCATTATCATTTACTCCCTTTTCATTTGTATTAATTTAGCCTTCGGATAGTTCATTCATTCATTTTCATGCCTTTTTCTTCCTCTCTTGTCTCCTTCCTGACAATATTTATTTTCATTACCTTCTTAGTCACATGCGTTTTAACCTTATTTATCACAACAAAATTTCGAATTCTTCATTTCTTTTTTACAATTCTGTCTCAGGCGCTACTTTCGAATTGCCTTTCTCTTATCTTGATGTATATTGTGAAATAAAATAAATTGTGAAATAGCTCGTTTTATTAATTATTTAATTTTCAGAAAATGAGCATATACTGACTAGTATTAATTATCAAACTGTTGCTTTTATCTCAATTCGTGGAAGACTTTCTGTTTGACTTTAAAACAACCCAAAGACACAATGTTTGTGTAGTTAGTTACTCAAACTTTGGAACTTATTTTTTTAACTTTTCAGTTCATGATTAGTTTCCCTAACATATTTGCATGCAAGCTGTAACGCAATATCACTTGTTAATTACTCTAATGTGTGTACTTTCACAACCTACTAGTGAATGCATAAGAAACATAATTATAATGAATTACTGAGCTGTTTACAAATTATTCTTTCATAGTTTTATAGTATAGCGTCCATTCGCATTCGAAACTTCAATATGTCATTCATGGGAAATAATTATAAAATCCGAAGTTACCAAGGTGTCATGGATTTGAGCAAGATTGTCGACAAAGAAGTGCAGGCAATCCTATATCCTCTGAACCTGATGCAAATCATGGTGATGAACCCAAAGTACTGCATGAATAACAATTCTATAAAACCAAATAACCGTTTCAATAAGTTCATATTATGCTGCGGACTCGTGATTTACCTTACGGGTTATATATACAGGGTTGCAGAAATATTGGTAGACGACAATATGAAGCGATATGGTTCTATTCAGTTTCTGTATTTCGCATCCTACTACGACTTCGTGTTCTACAGCGCGGGATTTATAATGAATATTATCCTTCATTGCATTCACACACAAAGGATTGTGACATTCGTCTTGGCCTTTCAAGAAGTACACAGATTTCTTAACAATGAGGCCAGTTTTAAGTGGTCCATCATTAGGAATTGGATAAGTGTTATCATTATCTTCGGATTTTACTTCGTAATTCTACTTTTTATGTCCCTTACTTACAATCAGCCATTTTGGTACGTGGTTCTAAATTTAATTTTCTTAGCAAGTCTTGATACGAATCTAATTTATGCGATGAGCTTGATTAAGCTATTGGCTGATAAAGTTGAATTATGGAATGTTCGAGTTTCACTTTTCCCGAGAAATGAACAAGGTGAAAATAATGAAATGGAATGTGACCGAATGTCAGAGGCTTACGTGCATATTTTAAAGTGTTATGAGATTTGTAAGAATCTTTTCCAACAACCGGTAAGTTGGGATTTTGTATGCTAAGAGAACTAACATTTTACTCATTCATAGTAGAAGATTTAAGATTAATACACGTTTCTAGCACGTACTCTGCCTTAGTTATGTACCCGTCTCTAATATGCACTGGCAGTTTGATAGTTGTACGTCAGGTAATATAATCATGCTAAGCCAAAGCACGAACGCTAAAGCTACATAAGTAACGTTTAATAATCTCGGCCTTACTTTCTGATCTTTAGGCAGATTTTTACCGATTTCATTTTTATTAGCTTGATGATTTTATAAGGATGATTCAAGATTAGAAAAACCAATGCGATAACGAATATTTAGGGTTATACCAGATCAATTATTATTTTTATTTATACTTTTTAGATTCTGTATCAAACAATTGAGACTTTCTGCCGTTGTTTGATTAACGTTCAGGTGATGATTGAATTCCGGAGACTATATTTTGTAAGTACTCTATGTACCTATTTATTGTATATATGTAAATGTATCCAAAAGTTGTCTTTAAAAGATAGATTTAAGCAATATGACCACCCATTGTGTCATCTGCAATTCATATAGTGTACATAATAAATAGTAGGTAATTTATTCTATTCTTCTTAGGGCTGATTTTATCAAAGTCAGATATCTTATAACCGTGGAATAAAATTGTCGTCTGACAGTAAAATTCAAAAATTATTCGCAGGATAAGACTTATACTCGGTATAAAAGTTTGGTGAAATTCGAGGTTTAATGATAATTAAATGTTACAATTACATGTTACTAATAATACCCTTACCCTGATGTTATATTATAATCATTAAACGGGGAGTTCTAAGGGCCAGTTTCAACCAACAATTGGTACAAAATGTTACGTAGGTATAAACAATTTGAAAAAATATTGTGGTAAGTCTGATATGGTTTTCACTTCAATGTAGCTACTTTGTTGAAAGATTTATGTATTTTGTCCATTGATATACTAAAAAAACCATTATGTCGCTTGATACCCCATAAGATTTTGTACAATTTTGGGTATGACCCACCAGACTTTGCCTACACGTCATGACACGATAATGGTCCGGCCTTTTTTTTTTGAGGCTGGGTAATCATCAAATCACTTCTCCCGCTCTGGGTGGAGCGGGAGTGCGTGTCAGAATTTTACTGACTAAAAACCCACCCGTGTCCTTCAGTTGCCTGTTGCCAAGGGTCTCGGTATCCCTTTCGGACTTTCCCGCAGCCCTGGCAGAATAATGGTGCGGCCTGAAAATATTCATTAGGTTACTGTTATTTTCCAGGTGACGACTCCTTTTGTTTCACTATTCCTTTACTTCTGGGTGTTAAAGACTTTGGTTCTACAGCTTGTACTCAGCCTGCAAGTCGAGACGTTCTATGAGGCTGTGAAACTTGCCCAAGACTCATGCGCGAGCGTTTTAGCATCAAATTGTACAGGTGAGCGCTTTTGAATTTATTCGATCGCGTTTTAATGTCAGTCCAGGGGTTACAAAGTCGCACCATAAATCATAACCCTTCCTTTTGGCTTTGCCGTAGTCGGGTAAAAAGTAGCCTATCCTCAAAGTAGTTTGTTCTTTCACTCACTTATGCGCGAGAAATAGAGCATCTTAATTTTTTTTTTTTCAGTCGAAGCGGTTGACCGCGATTTCTAATTTTATGACGTTTTTTGTAATATGCATGTTGGTACACATGATTCGCGACCAGCGGCAGACAGCTTAAAAACATGCAAAAAAACGGGAATAGTTTCTTTTTTCGATTTGTGGCTTTCTAGTGTTATGGGTTGGTCTGTCATCACAAAATTAATAAAACGTGAAAACTGATGTTCTTCTAGATGAGAGTACCATTTTCCAAAATTTGTGCATACAGTTAGCAATTTTACTCAAAAAGAACAGTCTCCTAATAATGTTTTCGTAATACAACGGTTAAGGAACGTGTTCTTGCTGTCCCATCTCAAAACCCACCGAGTAATAACCAAATGTATTAGGTAATTTTCTTTTGTTTACAGATGATCAAAAGAAGTTATGCAAGAATGTCCTGCGAGTGCAAAATGCATCGTACAGCAAGATGAGCGCATGTGGCCTGTTCTATGTAGACATCTGTCAACCACTGCGTCTGATGGCACTCCTCACTCACTACACTGTTGTGCTGTTACAGTTCGCGTTTCTGTAATCGTGGTACCAATTTATCACGAGAGATATCTTCGTTTGTCGTTGTCGTCGTATCGTTCAGCTGTTTTACATAACGGAGCTGTTTTGTGAAATGTCTAGCGGTTATGTAAAACAGCGAATTCGACATTCATCTTTTGTCACCAGAAATAAATTATATACTCACCTATTATTATTGTATCACCGAAATGATGCAGTGTTTCAAAAGCATTTCAAGCAATAAAGATTTTTTCAATGGAAAACTTTTGTAACCATGAAAAATACTATAATACATTACAAAAAAAACACATACATACATTAAAATACTATTACATTGATCACTAGATGACACAATAGTCGGCTTCATGTGTCGCGCCCTGTCCGCGAGCTTTTTATGAATCGCCGGGCGTTTCACCGCTCGCAAAAGTCATCATGAATTTCGATAGATTATCATGTGGCAGGGCACTTTGACCTCAAAGAAAGAATTAATGTTGAAACGAGACTCCAAACACTTGACCCTTCTGGCAAAATTTGATTTCGCATGGATTTCCCAACAATCTTTTGGGCCTTTGTAAAGTAATGTAGCCGGGACACGTACAGCAGCGTCGCTGGAACAGCAGGACAGTCCGGTTGGTGCAGTACCACACTCTTTACAAAAACCACACTTCTTCTTCTCCATCTTGATAAACCTTGATGTTATTGTGGTAGTCATCAGTTTACTTAAAATATCATTGGCAGTCATTCTGTGCAGTTATATCCAATGTAAACAAACAATAAAATTATGACTTTAATTTGTCGTGACAAATATTGTTGATATTGGCAAATCAGCATCAGCCCTGTATTTCGTTCTAGCAAATACTAAGGAGAACCATCGATCACTAATAACTTTATTAGTGATCGATGAGGAGAACTTATTTTAAAGTTAATAATAAAATAAAAAATGGAGTTACGAAATCAATGATGATGATGATATTGATACATGTGTTTATGAAATATGTAGAAAATGCTTCTCAAAACATGTTATTTATATGACGGCGCGTCTAAAGATATTACGACGCTAAACTTACGGAGTTGATTTTCGAACGATTGTTACAGCTGTCAACTTGACGTAACCCCGGGTACTGAGGAGGCGCCAAGATATTGGAAGATCGCGGAGATGGATCGAAACCGGAAAACCGGCAAGGATTCATGGCGACTGTGGTATTGGTGATCATGGTGACTACCCTGGCAGGGCAGTGACTTGATTGATCTGCGCTCGCGCCTCACGTACTCGGTGGAACGTCGTTTACATTATTGTTCATTCCCATTTAATTACATCTCCTAGCCCGCAAACCCACGCATAATAAGAGACAATAAGACCTCTTCTGATAAAGACCACGTATTGCCTTTATATATTATGTTGATTAATTTAATTGGTGTTGTACCGTTTTAATTAACTATAAAATAAATAAATTAATCTAAAAATATTTTTTAAAGATGGTCAGAAGTACATTAACGATTGCATAAAAAAATAGCATCTTTAATTGGAATGGATTACTTCGTGGGTTGCATAATGGCAACATTTTTGTCCCAAGACTCGTGATTTATGAACGACTTGATTTTGGATAATGTCACTATTTTATAAGCAACATAAGAGACGGACGGCAATTAGTAATGCGTGATGCTAAGAGTGTAATTACCTTCCTGTACCCGGAATTAAAAACAATGTAATATCGCCAAGCCAGGTGGTGAAATGACAGGCACAGTCATCCATCATTTATTTCAACCCCTAAGTGCGTTGTCCAATGTCCACTGCTGAACATAGGCCTTCCCCGCTTTGGCCTTGCCCTTTCTGTGACCTTCGTTCGTCTTTATTTAATTATACACGACATTTATTTGTTTGTGTCTTATCTTGTCTTGACAAGGACTTACATTTTCTATTTTTTCTATCCACACATCAATCATTTTAATGGAATGTAAAGTCTAATTAAATGTTTATTTATTTATATTTTACTTTCCATTAAAATAACGTATTTTTATAAAAGTCATTAATTAAAAGACTCCATGCTCATGGGAATAATTGCTTAACGACTTAATACGACCAGCCAGTACATTTAATACCATTTATACTGCTTAAGGAAATAGACATGTTATCAAACTATACCACTTTATCAATAAAAATTAGACCTAATCATGTACAGAATGAAGTTCAAAAGAAAAATGTTATTGAAAAATACTTACAGTCAATATTACAGCCACTTAACATGATGCAAGCATTATTCTTCTGTGCTAAGTACAAGATTGAAAATGATTTAATCACTCAGAACAATTTGAGCTACGATCTCATTTCAGCCTTCGGTAATGTCATTTATATCTCTGGAAGCTTCTACATCTTGTTCACTTCGTCATTCAGAACCGTTGGGGAAAAAGGTTGCAACTTCGTCTACTCAGGCATTTTGAACGACGTTGTTGTTTTTTTTACTGGAAGCCTTCTTAGTTACTTCACTAATATCATGCAGAAGACTAACAACGTGTCGCTAGTCTGTAGCATTCAGAACGTGCATAGAGTTCTCAAAATTAACGGGATGGTTTTTGGCCGTTTCATCATCTACAACTGGATTTACGTGATCACATTGAATTTTTTTCATATTTGCTGGATGTTTTATTACCGCTCCGTCTTTAATAATATGGGTTTTGCCGATATCTTTGCTAGCTACCTTCACATTTGCTTTGACGTTAATGTCCTATATGCTGCGAGGATCATGAAGTTGATGTGGGAAACTGTTACGGTATGGATCAAAAATGTGCTTGAGTCAAGATGTGTCGAAGATGAGAGTTTTTGGAATGATTACTTTAAAGTTTATATGGAAATAATAAAATCTTACCAGCTAGTCGAGAAAACTTTCCAAAATCTGGTTAGTATATTGTTTGAGATCCCTTAAAATTTAAATTTTGTCCTGTTAAATAATATTTTTTACAATATTTTCAGATATTATTTTATAATCTATACATATTTTCCAACTCACTCATGGATATAGCAATTCACACACAAACCCGAAAAATAACAATAGATAACGAAGCTAATGTAAGTATGACCATACATTTATATTATAACTAACTTAACCTCGCATTGTATAGCCTTTCAGTGTAATGAGAGATCAGCTTATACTGGAGCATCCATGCGTCACCAGGAGTCAATTGCGCAACCAACCATACAATTTGTTGATAGCGTGAACATGGTTGCGCCATTATGGTGTCCCAGTATACTATAGTTCTTAATAAAGTAGAACTATTAGACAAAAGCAAGATGATATTAAAATAATCATTAATTAAGTTTTGATGAAACAAAGCATTTTTATGTTTGTTGTTCTAGTTTGCTCTTCAAGTGCTTTTATCTCAACCATGGCTACTAAAAAGCATCATTTTACAAATATCTTTGAGCGTGCAATGTGAAAGATTTTATTCAGCTATGAGTGAAGTTCAGCTTACATGTTCCAGGCTAAAGGTGTCAAACAATGTATCAGGTAAAATAAAGCTGAAGTCAGTGTATTTCAAGTGTAAGTAAAAAAAAGACTACAATCTGAATTTACTTCAATTTCGGAAGTCGGTGGCAACAACGAAAATACAAAACCAAAGACACTGACTTCCAAAATAACAGTAATTTTTCACTTTGTAGTGTTTTTTTTGGAAGTCGGTTGTTTTTTTTTTACTTTTATATTCACATCAATTTATTTCATGTATGTTCCTCAGTAACACAGAAAAGAGTGTGCAAGAACATTCAACGAATGCAGAGGGCTACCTTCAAGAAAATGAACGTTTGTGGTCTGTTCATAATAGATGCCACACAACCTCTGAATTTCTTCTCTCTTATCACTACATACACTGTCGTTTTCTTACAGTTCTCTTTTAAATAATATTGCATTTTTTTTGGTAAATATTTTGTGTACCTAAATAAATAAATTTTATAATAAATTTCTGTTTTGAACTGTTTTTACGAGAATGATTTTTGTCTCTAAGTATTTCTGTACCATGATTATCAAGCGTATTCAAGTATTAAGAATGTCTTTTATTTAATTAATGAATAGTAAAGGTCCAAAGATACTCCCTTGTTGCACTCCACCTCTTTAGAAACTTGTTGATCATTTTGAGCTTTAATGCTTTCAACCCGCAAAGATAAATACTATGTAAAAATACCTAGATGTACTGGTATTACGACCATTGTCCAAAGGTCTGAGTACAAACCTCACGACTTCTTATTTAGCGAATAAGAAGTCGTGAGATTTCACCGTTGGCCTGTTGCCGGCTTTCAGATCTTACTGACAAACAACATTTATATCTGTGTATAGGATTTTATTATAAACACCATTTACCCGACTACGACAAAGCCAAAGGAGGGTTATGAATTTAATAGGCTATGTAGTATGTATGTTCATCGGATCCCTCATTACTACTCGATACTTCGTTTATCAAAATACGACAAGTAGTTAGCTACTTGTCGGATTTTGACAAACGAAGTATCGTTAGAAGCGTCATGTTGTTGCGCGGGTTGTAGGCTATGACATGGCGGCATGGAGCTGATGTAAAGTGGTAAGTACCGAAGAAAAAATATTAAAGATAAATATATCGTGTTTTGGTATCTTATGAAAGGTCATAAGGAGTACTTTCTGAATATAGTTGGTTATCTAAAATTATTTGTACATAAACCCTAAAAATGGGAATAAAACACTCATGTTTCACTCTGACTGTTTTATAATAACACTCAAAACACACAAAACATTATTATGTAGGCTGCTCAAAACA
Organism: Lithophane semibrunnea; assembly: GCA_947363905.1. Lineage (NCBI taxonomy): Eukaryota > Metazoa > Arthropoda > Insecta > Lepidoptera > Noctuidae > Lithophane > Lithophane semibrunnea. Next base: position 14,861,242 of record OX376208.1, on the reverse strand, counting down.
TCATAGTTATCAAATTCCATTTGTGACAGTCTCAATGATCCCCTACCCCAAAATAATTTATATAAAAATAAAGTTAGAAACTAAAACCCAAACAAGTGCACAGAAACTACAAAATACTAACATCGTTTTACTTCATCCACGTTCATACATCAGTCATAGAGGGATATTCACACTATCATATATCTAGGACACTACAATTTAATATAGACATATGAATAATTTGTAGCATTGGTATATTATAATCCTAACTTATATATGTATATATTTCATATTATAAATGCTAAAGGTGGTTTGTTTGTTTCGCTTTCACGCGAAAACGGCTGAAAGGATTTAAAGGCAAAGGTACATACATGGGTAGACCATGACCTGGAATAGGACATAGAATACTTTTATCCCGATATTCCTACGGGATCGAGACTTACGCGGGTGAAACCGCGGGGCGCAGCAGCTATGTCCTACTCTAGGTCATGGTCTACTCATGTGCCCATCCAAATCCATTCCGCTGTTTTAACGTGACAGCGTAACAAACAAACTTACTTTCCAATTTATAATATTAAAAAAAAGTATATTTATTTCAGACAAAGTCCATTTCATTACGATTAAAATATACACAATAAACAATAACATAATACTCAAAAACTTTCAATTCATTAAAATCCAATTAAAATACTTACAAATACATGTCAAGAAATATAAAAAAAAAAAAAAAAAAAATATTACTTAGGATAATAATACAAATATATAATAGGATAATAAAGACCTACCAATACATGATTTAATTAAACGAATTACAGAACAGCAAACTGTAGCAACACAATAGTGTAGTTAGTGAGAAGACTCATCAGACTCAATTGTAACGCAGCGTCTACGTAGAACAGGCCACACACACGTATCTTGCTGAACGATGCTCGATATAAGCGCAGTAAGTTCTTGCATAGTTTTCTCTCGTCACCTGTCCAATATACAATATGGATCAATAAATTTTGAGTAGGTACAGTAGAATTTTACTGTCTTTAATTTCGTTTATAAAAGAGAGTCAGATTTGAAAATAACCCTCTTCGCAGCTGCTGGGATACGGATACTAAAAAGTAGTGAAGGAAGGCCTATTAATTATTTTCACTTATACTATTAGATTAGAACAAGAGACAGTGGAAGGGTAAGAGAAAATACTCGGTGAGAATTTTTGAACAGACCGGACAGGTTTCAGAGATCTTCAAAAAGTAGTTACATAATATCTTTTTTAGTTTACGGACACTGGGAATGCTTTATCATCAACAGTTTCTGGGAAAATAAGGAAACCTCACCTAGAGGCTTCCTTATTTTCCCAGAAACTAAGGAAGTTACTTAAAAAGTAACTAAGTCTGAGTTAAGTTAAACTTAGTTTTTCTTAGTTATACAGGTTGGCCGGAACAAAGACGTCCAAAAAAAAAATTCGGTCCCTCGTGCCGTGGGGTATCCAAATCACCCCCATGTATGTTCCGCGATTTTTCATAGTTCTCGAGTTATGATTTTTTCGGAATTTTTCACTTAGGAACGAGAAAATGGTCAATTTTTTTTTCTCTTGCCTACTTTAGAGTATTTTCCACCTCGCTGTCTTTGAAGGCCAATTTTAGCCAATGTAGCCACATTAAGTACTACTTTTTTATTTGATTACGAAAACTGAGAGTCTGGCGCATTCTTGAAGCCTTCTTAGGAACCATGAAGTCACCTGTTTAGATTTTTAATTTGAAGTTGAAAATTTAAGTCATAATTTACCGAACATAATTCTATCAATTTATGTTCGAAAACTAAGAAAAATCGCGGAACATACATGGGGGTGATTCGGATACCCCACGACAAGAGGGAGCAAAATTTTTTTTTTGGACGTCTACTTTCCGTCCACCCTGTATATTTCTTCCATAATAGCTAAAGTGTGCCGGTAATTACATCCGGCACTCCCCGGCTGGGCTTCTAACTAAAAGTTCCGCTTGTACTAAAATGTACAGTACTCAGCCGTTAATATGGTAAGAGCTTTAGAAAACGGCCTTGTAGAACGCCGTCATATGCGTGACAGTCTCTCCCTAAACCTTCATGAACACCCGGGTTCTGTATGAATTAACAAAGAACGTACCTGAACAATTAGACTTTAAAATAAGTGCCCAAGTATCTTTAGCACTTTGTATAGCTATGTAGAATTTCTCGCATTCCCTGGTCAGTACAGTTTGCCACGACAAATCTTTTATCACCCATATGTATATGGACAGCGACGCTATAATTGCTGTGTCCTGTAAGTGTAATAAAATACAAATGATGATAGGATCACACTGGTTAAAATAGAATTGCACCACTTGCAGATATGTCCTTTTTAAGTAATGGTAAGGTAGACTTGGAGCCGGGGGTCTAAAACGGCCACATTAGCAATTCCTCTAGAAGCATCATTTCCTGAATTTCCAGCTGTCATTAGCAATTCCTATAATTTGACACAAAAGCAATTCATAGCGCGTGGACCATTTTACGAATCTCCATAGAAAACTGTCAAACTGATGAATTATTTCGTAATATGAATCGCACGCAGATCATATTATGGATTGTCAATTTGTGACATTTTACGATGATTAATAATATTTTCATATTATGATTCTGCTAAAGTGACCATTTTAAGCCAGATCACATTTCTTAACTCATTTTATATAGGCAGGCTGAGTTGACGATCATGTCGAGGTCAATAGTTTGGAACAAAGAAACAGGTTGGAAAGTTCCTCATCCTCCATTGAAAAGGGAGCATTCTCCGACTAGATAGGTGTTGGGCCCAATGGTAGTTATTGGGCTGTTGTAATACAGTTTTCGCGGTAAATATTGCTTGCGCGATGTAGGATTTATTTTACGTCTGTGATTCTTATGTGGCGGTATAGACGTCGTCACAACTTTATTTAAAAAAAACAATCATATAAATTAAACTCACAAAGTTAATCACTCCTCCTTTTAACATTTCAATTGATAGTTGAATGTAAACCAAAGCGTGAATGAATAATTGTACAGTGTTATAAAGTATCTGAAAAATTCCAAATTCGATGTTAGTAATAATTTTTAGTATCTCCAAGAAACGGAAAAAACAAGTCACTTACGAAATAGCGGAAACAGTGTTTATGGATTTCATAGCACTTTATTATATCAACGTAAGCCTGAAACATTTTCTTGCTAAAGTCCTTGCGTAGTGTGTCTCCCATAACTTGAGAATGTAAAGCTTGAATTTTCCATAGAATAACTTTTTCCTCTAACATTTTCAAGACTCGAACAAAATAAGAAACTTTCAAGTCAAAAAACACGATAAAGTAGCAACTGAACATTTTTTTGAAAGACAAATTTAATTTGAAGATAAAATAAGTGAGCACAGAGCAATAGCCAAACAGTGCTACAAATGCGGCAATCCAATTCCAGATGATGATGCGTCTAGAACTTGTTTCATCGTAGAGAAATCTGTGCACTTTTTGAAAAGTTAGAACAAACTCTATATAACTTTTGGTTGGAATGATTCCAGTGAATAAATTACTAGCGAATCCCAAGCAACTGTAAACACAGTCATAATAGGAAACGATATACATGAACGCAGTGTCTCCCAGATATTGTTCGTAAAAGGATAACGTAAAGCAGCGGTATACGGTTGACAAACTGAACGCCAGTGTTGCAACAATTGAAAAAAAATTGGAGATTGAACTATTTGGATTTATAACGTTGTTTTTAATGCGATAGTTAGGACAAACATGAGATACTGCAACAGATTGAACGGCAGTAGCATCGACTGCACATCCTTATCCACCGTATTTTTTAAAGAAATGTTCACAGTATAGTCGTCAGCGAAAATACGTTTTCTCTTCATTTTAATAGAGCATTGCCTGAAGCCTCCTGGCACATAAATGACAGAATAATCAATGATAATTTATTGTATTAAACGAACACATCAATCTCATTATAATTATTTGTTTAATATTTTCAAGGTTTCTCATATAAAAATGTAATATCTTAAGTAGCACCTGTAGAGCATATGGCATATATGATATGATATGGCATATATTCATCAATATGGAAAATATATTGACTAAAGACAAACTTCTAATGAAGCTCAAATATCTGTTGCACACGATACCGAAATCCCACGATCCGCGATTTTGCGGACGGACACCGACGAGCCCGGATGACGGACCGTGGGAAGGTGTACGTGCGGGGTAGCGCAGACATCGGAAGTTCCTCGGTGCGTGGCGGTCTGTGGTCGTCTGCCGTGCGTGTCTGCAATATAACCGATCGTCGGATTCCACCATTAGAGTGGCCGGACACGGTGCAACTAATCAAAAGCTTGTTAATAACGCGTTAGTAAGTCGCGTCGAGTACTAATTGTCGATTTGAGTTTCTAACACGGTACTTTTGAGCAGCGTAGTGGACGATGGGCCATAGTCTGATGAGTCTTCTTACTACACTTAATGTACTAGTTTCCTATTTTCTAGTCAGAGCAAAATTAAATGTGCTCGGTATATACACTAACATAGCATATAAGCACAATCGGTTATCAACCACTAACAACATATGGACTAAGTTAGGTCTGAAATAAAGATATTTTATTTTATTTATTTATTTATATAGTAGTTACCTATTATTTTATTTTCTACCGTGCCTTAAGGATAGGTCTCCGTGATATAGATAGTTGGGGTTTACAAACTCAAACTCAAAGCATTTATTTCAATTAAACCATTTACAGGCACTTTTGAATTGTCAAGGAGTCGGTCAGTCAGAAATATGAAGCTAGTTGCCCATTCCAAAGCGTAGTAGGTACCTATGGAGAAGAACGGGCAAGAAACTCCACGTTTTGCAAAAGCATGCTTTTTCAGTGAATCCTAGCTTAAAAAAACCGGCCCAGTGCGCGTCGGACCTTGCATAATGGAGGGTTCCGTAGGTGGAATGAATTTATCCCAAGACAAACAAAAATTGTTGTTGAAAAGCGTGTTCTCCCATACATTCCAACTTCAAATGTAAGTTGGTCGACTATTACTTGTAAACTTGTAAAGCCTACTTAGCCGTGATAGTTTTCCTTTAACTTTATTTATACTACTGCTGTGAATTTTTTCACATATCCAAAACAAGCCCCGGTCAAAAGGGGGAGAACACTTTGAATGTAACAAAATTAGCACGTTAAAGCTTATTATTTCGCAAATGAATCTCTGAATGGAAAAAATAGTGTGGAGAGACGAGAAGAAAAAATCATCCCCACACTACGGTGGGATCAATTATTTTATTATATATACCTATATTATTAAACCCATGCCAAATTACAGCTTTCTAGTATAGTCCTCCAGACCGTATTTTCGGCCACGGCGGCCAATCTCAACGGAGACTAGCCATCGGCGCGGGAGATATTATAGTGCACAAGTGTTTGCGCAGACACAAGTGCACTCTCTCTTCCCTCACTCTCATAGTCCGATGGGACGGCAATCCGACACGACCGGAGAGAGATAAGGCGTAGGACCAACGGCTTAACGTGCTTTCCGAGGCACGGGGGTATCACACCGCCAACTTCCAAACTCCGGGCTGTTACTACGAAATTCCTAATGGAAAAATCCAATAATACTTTGCCCGACCCAGGAATCGAACCCAGGACCCCACGCTCTGCAGTCGCGCTTGTGACCACGAGACCAACGGGGCAGTCAAAACGGGTCAGTCAGTCTGCTTTCTAGTACTAAGAGTCTCTGAGCTAAGCTCTGAGCAAACAGACGGACATTGGCGAAACTATAAGGGTTCTTTGTTTATATTCTATCTATCTAGTCAATGTGAAAGAAAATAGGATTCGTGACGACAAACCAAATAAACGCTCTTTTACAAAACATTTAATTCAAAATCATCAGCAACAGTCCATGTATAAAATAAAATACTCAACTATACACAGCAATACAAAGTTCAGTACAGTTTTAGTCCGAATTCTGTAAAAATATTTTCCCAGAATTGTATTTCTTATTCATCTGGTGCATTCCCGGATTGCAGCTCGTTGCCAATGTCAAGATATTCTTGGTTTTCGAGTGAATACGGCATCCACTCTGCGCCCATAGAGTCATCAGGAGTTGGGTTTCTAAAATAAAAAAGTTGCATCATTTTTGTTCTAGAAATGACGATGCGAGTATAATCTAGTAACTACTTACTACACTTACCTACTTAGGTACAATTAATAATAATAATATGTACTTCTATAGTTTCCGTACACATTGACGAAGAGTTGCCGACACTGTAGTACCTATTAGTATGTAGTTGCCATAAACTTCTTGTTTTTTGAAAATTATTGTAATTATGACGTGATGTGAATACATCGTGCGAATTTGTAAAGTACTCCTAGCCTCTAAACTAAAAGATGTACATGTCGCAGGGTGATTTGATAATTCGTATTTTCGCGAAACCCTAGGGATATTGCGAAAACCCGGATAATGTTAGCGACACATTGATACAGATGGGACACAAAATGTAGACAATCAATTAAATTCTTGTAGATTTATCTTTTTGAGTCTAACTGTACGATGTCAGTATTGACAGGGTTGTTACTTTTAGTAATGAGCTAGAATTTGAGCGATTGTTTTCAGTGTATGAACCTAAATCCAACCAAGGGGTATCGTATTACCCAGTTAGTGGGTTGTGGAGGTCAGATAGGCAGTCGCTCCATGTAAAATACTGGTATTCAACTGCATCCGGTTAGACTGGAAGCCGACCCCAACATAGTTGGGAAAAGGCTAGACAGATTGATTTTGGCTGTTCTCTCGCACTAAATAGATACATAAAGTCATCACCATGGGCAACAACTGGCTTATCTCCAACTAAATAGCCTATTCCCATTAATTCAGAAATAATATTTCATTCAGATGTGCATGTGAATTTGTACAAATATATTTTGTTCTTCTGAGAGCGAGCACATATCTTAACCCACCTCATCGTGGGGAATACGAACATATCCATAATTATATTTCCAGTATAGTATTTCCCTAATTTCTCCCAATCATCTGGTATTGAAATTTCATTCTTGAAATAATGTTCCTTGATTTTTGTCCCGAGTTCCAACTGTTTATTTACTGATAAATCGAGTGATAATGGATAGGAAACAAAAAACTGTGGGTAGTTTCTAGCTTGATCTAGACTTTCTTCGACATCGCCAAAGATGGCTACACCCATCAGCCCTTCATCAGCTGTGTATCCTATCATAATATCGACTCCTTCATGAACACCATTTGATACTACATCGACCATATCACCATGGTAAAATCTCTCAGTATTTCCAAATTCTTTTTCATCAGCCACACTAAAATATACTTCAACATTGGTCCTTACTTTTTCGGAATAAGTTATGGGAACCACGGCTTGTATAAGGGAATCCGCTGATTGATTTTTTAAGAATTCGTATACTTCTAAATCGATCGAGTCATTTACGAGTTTTTGCAAGATTAACGCACGGCAATTGATTGTTATATATTATGTAGATAGATATCAGCTGATATTATTTATATAGATAGGCAGCATAACGTTGATTTTTACAACATAAAATAAAATAAAATAATATTATTTATACATGTGAGTACTGGATCAATTTACAGTTCTGTATAGCTACCTAAACGTGCACAAATATATGAGTAAGATCAAGTCTTGATTAATATCTGGTCTAAGATATCGTATCATACCTAAATAAGACTTCAATATCGATCTCAAGACTGGTAAAAGTGACAGTTATGACAGCAAGATTTTTTGTTAGAGATAAGAAGATCACAGTGATAATGAATTATAGTGACAATTGCAAACCAGATAAAACTCATACTAATAATAATAAAATCCTGGAACTTTTTATATTATTTAATAACAATAAAGACACGTTATGTACGTACAATTACATATATAACAAAATTAAAAAGAAAAAAGATAAAGGGGAGGGGCTCATTGTGCATCAAAGAATTTGTCCGCATCGCTGTCAATGGGAAAGGTGCCCAAAAGGCTGGCAGCATTGCCACGTTGAATGGCAATGCTGATTCTTTGATGCACAATGAGCCCCTCCCCTTTTTTTTTTCTTTTTCATTTTGTTATATATGTAATTGTACATACTGTTGGGGCAGTAAATAAATGAAGCCTCAACTTGATAATTAATTAGTATAATATTACAAATATGTGAGACGGCATAAAAATGGTTGACACATTTACACGCGATCGCGACATTTATCCGATCGATCCGTGAGTGACGTGTGCTCATCGCCGACTAGAGGGCGTGCGCGCCGGCCGGCCGCCGGTGCCCGCGCCGCCCCCGCGCGCCCCGCGCGCTGCGGTAGCGTTCATCGCGTTTTAGGCGCGTTCATCCTCCGCGCCGTTGAAATCTTCTTTTTTCAACTCTTCCTGATCAGCCACAGGTAGGGGGCACATTTTATTGACCGCCCTTTTGATGGTGCCGGTGGTAGTGTAGATTTCCGCTACTCTGCAGATCCCGTCGGCTCCGGGGTATAATTTGCAGACTCGGCCCATACGCCAGTGGAGCGGCATCAAGTTGTCCTCTTTAGTATAACAAGGTCTCCGACTTTAATTGGTGCGGATCCCTTTCTCCATTTTGCTCGGTTTTGAAGCTCGGCCATGAATTCTCGTCGCCACCTCTCCCAGAACCGCTGTCTTATTTGTTCGATAATCTGGTACCTGTTGGGTCTAGACGTTTTCACAGGTAGTGAAGGTACTGACATCAGCGAACGTCCAATTAAGAAGTGTCCCGGAGTTAAAGGATTGGTATCAGTGGGTTCCGATGACAGGGGGGAAAGGGGTCGGGAGTTAAGGATGGCTTCTATTTGAGTGAAGAGCGTCGCTAGCTCTTCGAACGTAAGTGAGGCATTGCCAGCTACGCGTTTTAAATGGAATTTCGCGGATTTGACCCCGGCTTCCCAAATTCCACCAAAATGTGGAGAATATGCGGGAATAAATTTGAATTTAATAGCCTCGTTAGCTGCATAATCTGAGACTGCTTGAACGCTGGACCGTATAACCCTACCCAACTCATTGTCAGCGCCAACAAAGTTCTTGCCATTGTCGCAGTATATGGCATAAGGCTTGCCGCGACGCGATACGAACCTGCGCAGACATGATATGAAGGCCTCAGTGGTAAGGTCACTTACAACCTCCAAATGTAGGGCTTTAGTAACTAAACATACGAATACACATAAGTAGGCTTTAGTGATACGATTACCTCGTCCCTTTTTGGAAGAGATCATAAAGGGTCCAGCATAGTCAATCCCACAAGAATTAAAAGGAAAGTCTGGGTTGACTCTTACACTCGGCAAGTCGCCCATTAAAGGTTGTGCAGTCTGACCTTTCATTCGAGTACAGACAACACACTGTCTAACTGTAGAGCGCGCTAAGATCCTGCCTCCCATTGGCCAGAATCTCTCGCGTACTGACGACAGAAGCAACTGTGGACCTGCATGCATTAAATGTAAATGTTCATATTTCATCATAAGTTTAGTGAGGTGGTGTTTAGCATCCAGTATTATTGGGTGCTTTTTGTCGTACTGACAATCAGACTGACTTAACCTGCCACCCACTCTAATTAAACCATTTATATCTAATATTGGACTTAAGGATAACAATTTACTTTTATTATGCAGTTCTGTTCCGTTTTGATTGTGTTTTATATCCTTTGCAAACGACTCTGATTGACTAACTTTAAGCAATAGTATTAAAGAGTTCTCTAATTCGTTTGCTTGCAAAGGTCCCTTTAATTTTAACTGTTTACTTTTACAATTATTAATGAAACGTAAAACATAGGCATAAACTCTTTTGAGCCTGATAAAACTTGAATATTTTTCAAATGGTACTAACAATTTATTTTCAGACATATGTTCAAAAGAGACTAATACTTTGACTTCAGGTAAGTTTTTAAGTATAGTGTGAGGTTGAGTAGGCCAATAAGATTCGTCCTGTTTTAGGAACGAAGGACCTTCCCACCATAAAGATAATGACTGCAGATGCTGTGGGTCAATGCCCCTAGAAGCTAAATCTGCTGGGTTTAAATCTGTTGGAACATGTTTCCAATCAAATTCTTTGGTAATTTCATTAATTTTGTTGACTCGGTTACGTACAAATGTTTGTAAGACTCTATTCTGAGTTTTCAGCCATCCAAGTACAACTGTGGAATCAGTCCACATATATTTTTTAATAACATTGCATGGTACAGACTGTAATACTTTCTCACTAACTTGTGCCCCTAACAGAGCAGCACATAGCTCTAAACGTGGGATAGTGAGCTCCTTAATTGGAGAAACTCTAGTTTTAGCACATAGTAACCTTACTGTTATATTCTGTTTACTATTTTGGGAACGTAAATAAACACACGCTCCATATGCCTGCTGACTTGCATCTACAAAGCAATGTCAGCTGACTGGGTTTCTAAATTATCACCTAAAACATAACGAGGTATTATAATATCAGATAAATGATGCAAGTTTTGTATGAAATTGAACCATCTTTTAACATAAGGCTCAGGTACGGGATCATCCCAGTCTAATTTTGCAATCCACAAATGTTGCAGTAAAATTTTTGCTTTAATAATAACACAACTAACTAGCCCTAAGGGATCAAATACTTTACATGTGGTTGAAATAATTATTCGTTTGGTAACCTTTGAAGTGAATTCAATTCCATTTGGAAAACGCAACTCATCAGACTTTGGTGACCATTTCAGACCTAAGACATTAGCTTCGTCGTGAAAATTAAGACAATTTGATGATTCTGATTTGTCACCAAGAATCTGAGAGTTTGTGCGAAATTTTCGTAATGGGAAACAAGCAGAATTTAATGTTTCAGTGACATTTAAATAAATATGTTTTAATTCCTCTTCAGTTGAGGCACCTGTGTTAAGGTCATCAATATAAAAATCGTTTTTAATGACATTGGCAATAATCTTATCCTGACATTTATCAGCCAGCCCAACCAGAGACCTGGTAGCTAAAAATGGAGCCGAAGCCATTCCATATGTTAAAGTATTGAGCTGCAAAATTCTGAATGGTTGATCGACTTGATCCCTCCACAACACAAGCTGCAGGTGCCGCTGTGATTTATCTATAGCTATTTGTCGGTACATTTTCTCGACGTCTGCTGTTAAAACAAATTTATGTATTCTAAAACGAATAAGAATAGAGAATAAGTCGCTCTGCACAGTCGGACCAACAGCCTGGATGTCATTCAAAGATTTTCCTGAACTTGTTTTAACTGAAGCGTCAAAGACTACTCTCAGCTTAGTGGTATCATGCTGTTCCCGAATGACACAGTGATGGGGTAAGTAACAACCAAACTTAGGCCTTTCAATTTCACTTAAATGTCCTAACTTACTATATTCATGTATAAATTCCCTATATTGCTTCTTAAGTTCAACATTTTTATTTAATTTATTTTCTAGACTCAAGAAACGTTTAATTGCAATAGGAAACGATTTCCCAAGCGCCTGCTCCGGGGCCTCCGTCAGCGGCATCATTACAGAAAATCGTCCATCTGTTAAACGACAAGTGTTTTTTATAAAATGAGACTCACAATATTGCTCGTCCATTGAATAATTATTAGAACCTGTAGGCAATTCTTCTACCTCCCAGAATCTTTTAACAGAATTATGGATATCTTGAAGTGACACCATTTTATCATTTTTTACTAAATTACAATGTCTATTATGACTAAAATAAGATTGGCCGATAGGGCCAGCCACTAGCCATCCTAACTGGCTATCCTGTAATATAGGCTTATTTACTCCTAAAACTATTCTATTATTAGTTACAATATCAAAAAAGTGGTCAGCACCAAGCAAAATATCTATCTCGGCAGGCTCATAAAACAAAGGATCTGCCAGCACTACCCCATTGGGCAATCCCAAGCGTTCAGCATTTACTTGAACACCGGGCAAAGTTCCTGTAATTTTAGGAATTACTAGACAGTTAACAGTTTTATTAAAAGAACTAATTCGAGACTTTACCACAATATTGCAATATTCTGTGATTTTACATGCTGCATTATTTATACCACTAACATTAAAAGAACTTATTTGTTTTGCTTGTAACCCTAGCCTTTCTTTTAGATTTTTTGTTATAAACGAAGACTGACTTCCAGTGTCCAACAACACACGCGCAGGGTGAGTACTATTATTATGACTATTAATAATTTCAACTTGTGCAGTACATAATAAAACTTGTCCTGTCACGGTCGCCATTTGTTGGGGCAGTAAATAAATGAAGCCTCAACGTGTTTTTAAAAGTTATTTAGGTATAGGTAGATTAGGATTATTTTATTACATTTAAATATAATTCATTAATGTATCTTGATGTAAATAAATCTATACTAAACACAATAAAGTATTTGCACACGAAAAATTTAATGATTTTAGGATTACAGAAATGGGAACTGCAGCAATACAACGCTATAGTTAGTGAGAAGCCCCGCCAGATGCAGCAGTAGACACACGTCTACGTTGAACAGTCGACAGGCGCGCATCTTTCTGAACGACGCGTGCTGCACGCGCCGGACGTTCTTGCATAACTTCTTGTCCTCATCTGTAATTGATACAATACAATACACCATCAGTTGCTTCAATGTTACTTGATCGTCACTAACTTTTGTTAGAGTCTACTTCAAGTCTCACATACCTGTAAAATTGGACATGAGAATATAAACGCATGTGTCCTGAGAGTTCTCCATAGCTATATAGAACGCCTTGCAGTGCAGACTCAGTATAGTTTGTAACATCAAATTTTTAATTGTCCAAATACAGATCAGTACTGATGAAGACAATGCTTCATAATGAAAAAAAAAAAAAAAAAAACAAAATGTAATGATTATTACAGATACTTGAAATCAAAAGAAAAGGATGATGGGCAAAAGACACCCAGCTCCGCCACGGTTCAAACCACTGTAATTTGAAGACATTATTTCTCCCTTTACTCAGGCCAAAGCTCATCAAAATCTGTCCCGGGGTTATTCACTTCTGATAATGTTAGGTTTAGGTTAGGTTATGTTAGGTTTGGATAGGTTATGTTAGGTTTTATATCTCACAGGGCTGAGGTGGGCAGCCAAGGGTGTCCGATTGCATTGCCGGGACCTCTCAAGCGACCCAACGAAAGCGAGGAGATGTTGCCACCTCGGAAGGTACCTTCCAAGGTGGCGACATCAAGAGGTCGGAGAGCCGCGCGAGACGGTAGAGGTCGTTTTCTCCGATCCATCCACCTCAGCAGAGCAATTGGAGCAAAGGGCCCTTCTGTACATCGAGGTAGTTTTAGATACCACTCGAAAGTCCAAAAACTTGAAAGGCACGAGCCAGCGGGCAATTAGAGAGGCAGCCGAGCGAGTCAAATTGGCCATAGAGGGGCTCGCCAGCAGGAGCTCCAGCGAGGAGACCTGAACACTCCAGCTGCTGAACGACCGACTGCGGACGGAGGTCGAAGCAGTCCGTCAAGAGACGTTGGCTCTCTAGGAGGAAGTTGTGTCTCTCCGGGTGCGACCGGAAGATCCACGACAGTCGACCTCCGCAAAGACCGGGAGCTCCTCTGCTCCGGAGAGGTCACTCTCGCAGGGGGCACGGGAAGCCATGAGCGAAATGCAGGTGCATGCCATAGTTTCCCAGATCGGGAAAATAATGGACGCTCGGTTTGCTGGCATCGAGGACCGCCTCCTGCCGGCGAGGAGCAATCGATCGCCACTGGCAGCGGACCGCAGGACTTCTGCGGCTGACTGCACCGGCGGCACTGTCAAGGGTCCGACGCGGCTTTCCGTGGCTCCTCAGGTGCCGTCTCGAGTGCCGGAGACGAGGGGGGGCTCCCCTCCAAGTGGATCCCTTCCAACGACCACTGTGCGGGCTGCCGCTGGGGAATCCGCGGCTACTCGCGAGGGCTGGCAGACCGTCAGGAGGAAGAAAAACGGAAAGAAGAAGAACGATGGTTCTCCTCCTTCCTCGGCGGTAAACAAAGCTCCAGCGGCCTCCACCACACGGAGCGACCAGCCTGCCGGGCCCAAAAGAAAGCGAGGGCTTCGTGCGCCCCGGTCTGCTGCGGTAGTGCTCACACTGCAGCCTGAAGCAGTGAAGAGGGGCGTCACGTACGCGGCCGTCCTCCCTAAGGCCAGGCAAGCCGTGAACCTGGAGAAGCTTAACTGGCATAACAGATGTCAGGTTTCGACAGGCCTTAACCGGAGCTCGCATGCTGGAATTCCCAGGGGCCGAAGACACAGTGGGGGCAGACCGCGTCGCTGAGAAACTGCGAGCGGTCTTCGCAGAGGAGGTCAAGGTCTCAGGACGCTACAGGTGCTGGGGGTTGGGACACGTGGGCAGGAAGTGCGACTCTGGCACCGACCTCAATGGACACTGCTTCCGCTGCGGCCGAGGCATCTGGCGTCCGCGTGCTCTGCCGACCCACACTGCTTACTGTGCGCAGCTGCGGGACGACCTGCCAACCACGTCACCGGCAGAAAGGACTGCAAGCCGCCAGTCCGCTCTCGCAAGGATGGTGTAACTATGCTGTCGACCGCTTCCGGCGCAGCGCAATTGGAGGAGCCATCGCAGGGGGCGATAATGATTACGGACTAATTATGGACCCAGTTCGTGGTCATTCTCTCCTCCAGGCGAACCTGAACCACTGCACCGGTGCGCAGGACTTAGTTCTTCAAACCATGGCGGAGCGGTCGATTGGTGTGGCTGTAATGGCGGAGCCGTATTTCATCCCTGCTCGCCCTGACTGGGTAGGTGACATGGACGGCTCCGTCGTTATTTTTAGCTCCTCGGCTCCACTTGACATCAGGGAGAGGAGTCGGGGATTTGTTGCGGCCACCTGGTGAGAGATAATTCTCTTCGGAGTTTATTTCTCCCCAAACAAAAGCCTAGCGGAATTCGAGGACTTCTTGGACCGCCTGGGGACCTCGGTTCGGCGAATGATGCCGTCCCAAGCCATCGTTGTGGGGGATTTCAATGCGAAATCCACTTCGTGGGGTTCCCCCCGGACGGACGTCAGAGGAGAAGAGGTTGAGGAATGGGCGACAGCTGCGGGCCTCTGTCTTTTAAACAGGGTCTCCGTTAACACATGCGGCAGCATAGAGGGTCAATAGTGGACCTCTCGTTCGCTACCCCTGCTGTCGCCGCACGGGTTCAGGGTTGGCGGGTCCTAGAGAGTGTGGAGACTCTATCGGATCACCTGTACATCTGTATGGATGTCTCCACCACTTCCTCGGGCCCAACAGTGTCTCCACGACCTGACACTCGGCAGTTCCCAAGATGGGCATTGAAGCGGCTTGACGGGGACCTCCTAGAGGAAGCAGCCATTGTCCAGGCTTGGCTGTCCTCTCCAGCAGAGGGAGTCGACGTTGAGGCTGACCGCTTTCGCCATGACGGCTGTGTGCGATGCAGCCATGCATCGGTCTCGAAGACAACCTCCAAAGCGGGCGGTCTACTGGTGGTTCCGGGAGATAGCAGACCTCCGCGTGGCCTGTATAATTGCCCGGAGGACCTACTCACAGGTTCGCAGGCTACGCCGCCGCCATGAAGTGCTGGAAATCCTTCAGTCCCAACTGCATGAGTCATACCGCAATGCTCAGGAGGCTCTGCAGTTGGCGATCTGTCGAGAGAAGGCGCAGTCGAGAGCTGAGGCACTGGAGGATCTGAACCATGATCCATGGGGGCGTCCGTACCGTGCAGCGCGGAAGAAACTTCGCGCCCAAGGCCCCACACTGACGGAAACCCTCCAGCCTCAGTTCCTCCTCAAGGTCGTGGAGACATTGTTCCCGGAGCGGGCGGATCACCCTTCCCCGACCATGGCCGAAGCGGAGGCAGACTAAGATACGGAGGTGGAGACTCCCCCAACATCTGACGCGGAGATGGGGGCAGCAATTCTGCGGGCGCGGTCCAAAAGGACTGCCCCCGGACCGGATAGGGTGCCCGCAAGGGTGCTGGCCCTGTCTCTGGAAGCGGCCCTAGAAGATAGGCTTAGGGAGCTGTTTGATGCCTGTCTGACGTCGAGACGGATTCCTAAGGCCTGGAAGGAGGGTCAACTTGTGCTGCTGCAGAAGGCAGGGCGGCCCCCGGAGTCTCCATCAACGTATAGGCCGATTGTTTTGCTGGACGAGGCGGGGAAGATGCTAGAGAAGATTTTAGCCACCCGCATCGTCCGGCACTTAGAAGCGAACTTGTCGGACGCCCAGTTCGGTTTCCGGGCAGGGCGATCAACAATAGACGCCATTCTGCGCCTCGAGGCCAAAGCGAAGGATGCAGTTAATCAGGGCGGGGTGTTGTTGGCGGTATCTTTAGACATCGCTAACGCGTTCAACCCTCTGCCGTTCAGCTGCATCGAGGAGGCACTCCGCTACCATCAGGTGCCCGCGTACCTGAGGCAACTGGTAGCAGACTACTTGCGGGGGCGGTTCGTCTGCTACGAGGGACGCGACGGTAAAATTGTGCGCAGGGCCATCACGTGCGGTGTTCCACAGGGGTCGGTTTTGGGTCCGCTCTTGTGGAACATAGGCTACGACTGGGCCTTGCGCTGTTTGCTCTCCCCCGGGCAGGGCGTCATCTGCTACGCTCATGACACTTTCGTCACGGCCCGGGGAGAGAGCTACGAAGAAGCGGCACGCTCAGCCATCGAAGGCACTTCCCTCTTCGTGGGGCGAATTGGGGCACTGGGCCTCAGGGTGGCGCTTGAAAAGACGGAGGCCCTGGTATTTCATGCGCCCAGACGCCGGCCACCGGCTTAAGCACACCTCACTATTGGTGGTGCAACAATAGCGGTGCGGGGAAGCATGAAATACTTGGGCCTGGTTGTGGACCGGAGGTGGAACTTCGGCGAGCACTTTTCTCAACTTGCGCCAAAGCTGATCGGCACGGCGTGCGCCCTCAGCCGGCTGTTGCCGAACCTGGACGGACCTAACGTGGTTTGCCGACGGCTATACACGGGGGTGGTTCGCTCAATGGCGCTCTACGGGGCCCTGGTGTGGGCGGAGTCCCTGTCTGCCCAGAACAAGGTTCTACTGCGGAGGCCACAGAGAGTCATGGCAGTCAGGGTCATACGCGGATACCGCACAGTATCAGCGGAAGCGGCGTGCGCCCTCGCGGCTACACCCCCGTGGGACCTGGAGGCGCAGGTGCTCGCTGTAGTCTACCGACGTGTGGCGGACCTTCAGGCGGAGAGTGGCAGGCGCCCGCCGCCTGAAGTAATTAAGAGATGGCGTGGGGAGGCTCAAGTCCGTACGCTGAGCGAATGGAAGGTGAGGCTGGAGACGCCCAGTGCTGGTCACTGGACCGTGGGGGCCATCCAGCCGATCCTGGAAGAGTGGACACTGAGGCGAAACGGGATGTTGTCCTTCCGTCTGGTGCAGGTGTTGTCAGGGCATGGCTGCTTTGGCAAATACCTGCACAAGGTGGCTAGACGGAAGGCGACTCCCGTGTGTCACCAGTGCGGCTGCAGCGAGGACACGGCGCTTCACAGTCTCGAGCATTGTCCAGCCTAGGTGGTGCAGCGCCGTGCTCTCGCAGCAACAATCGAGGCAGACCTCTCCTTGCCGGCCGTGGCCAAAGCCATGGCCACAGCAGGGGGCATGGGAGGCGGTAGCGTCCTTCTGCGAGGACGTCATCTCGCAGAAGGAGGCGGCGGAGCGCGTCAGGGAGGAAGACTCCCTCGCTGACGCGATTCGTCGCAGGAGAACAGGGCGGCGGAGGAGGCGCCATGGCGATCTGATGCCACCCTAGGGGTTGCCAGCGGGCGATAGATCGGGGAGTCTATCCTCGTCGCATTGCACGGCCCTCATGAGTGGTGGCGGTGTCCTAGGTGAGCCCGGACATCGCCAAAGGAGTTTGGTGCCCGGAGGCGGGCTGCGCTGGGTGGGTCTCGAATGTCATGCATAGCAGTTCTCGCGGCTCATCCACCAAGGCGACAGTAGGCTCACGGCGGTGTTTTTAGTGGGTGCAAGCCCCACATAACCAAACCGTCTCCCCGGACGGTGTGGTATGCGTTGGGCATTTTTCACCGCTTTAAAAAAAAGAAAAAAAGGTTTTATATCACAACTTTTTTATAACCATTTTATTTTGTTGTGTTTATTTAATTATTACTCAGTAGTGTAGAGTCTGCTCCAATAAAACTCACTTTTATGCGCTGCTGGGGTTCTGTCAATGCTGCTTCCCAATCTTGGGAAGCAGCATTGACAGAGCCGGGGAGAGCATTTATAATATTCTGGTAAATCCTAAGCAAATTCATACATCGTTCATCACTTTCCGGACTGTCATACAACATCAGAATATCGTTAATCCATTCATCGAGATATTTTCTCAATAATATTATTAGTCGAATGGCAACCATATAATTTAAATCAAATGCTATATTCATTATGTCGCAAGAATAATCAATAGTAACCTCTAACCAAGTCATACTATCAAAGAAAATGTTATAAACAGAAAATACGGAAAAAGCAGTAGATAAAGTAGTTAATATTGAGATCCAGTTCCATATAATGTAACTCCGGAAACTCTTACTGAAATCGATGCTCTTATGGATAGTTTGGATCTTCAAAATGAGAGTGACGATGTAGTTTTTGTGCACAAAATCCCAAATGAAGAACATTGTAAAATCAATTGCATGAATGAAATTGTAGAGAGAACTAATGAATTGGATGAAGTAATTTTCAAAACGTTTCATTTTTACATCTGTGATGTCTAAAGCTGCTCCCACACAGCAGTTATATAACGTTGTACAACATTGTGTAACACGATAACATTTATAATAGCCGTGCGCTATTATAAATGTTTCATTCATGCAATTTCATTCATGCAATTGATTTTACAATGTTCTTCATTTGGGATTTTGTGCACAAAAACTACATCGTCACTCTCATTTTGAAGATCCAAACTATCCATAAGAGCATCGATTTCAGTAAGAGTTTCCGGAGTTACATTATATGGAACTGGATCTCAATATTAACTACTTTATCTACTGCTTTTTCCGTATTTTCTGTTTATAACATTTTCTTTGATAGTATGACTTGGTTAGAGGTTACTATTGATTATTCTTGCGACATAATGAATATAGCATTTGATTTAAATTATATGGTTGCCATTCGACTAATAATATTATTGAGAAAATATCTCGATGAATGGATTAACGATATTCTGATGTTGTATGACAGTCCGGAAAGTGATGAACGATGTATGAATTTGCTTAGGATTTACCAGAATATTATAAATGCTCTCCCCGGCTCTGTCAATGCTGCTTCCCAAGATTGGGAAGCAGCATTGACAGAACCCCAGCAGCGCATAAAAGTGAGTTTTATTGGAGCAGACTCTACACTACTGAGTAATAATTAAATAAACACAACAAAATAAAATGGTTATAAAAAAGTTGTGATATAAAACCTTTTTTTCTTTTTTTTAAAGCGGTGAAAAATGCCCAACGCATACCACACCGTCCGGGGAGACGGTTGGTTATGTGGGGCTTGCACCCACTAAAAACACCGCCGTGAGCCTACTGTCGCCTTGGTGGATGAGCCGCGAGAACTGCTATGCATGACATTCGAGACCCACCCAGCGCAGCCCGCCTCCGGGCACCAAACTCCTTTGGCGATGTCCGGGCTCACCTAGGACACCGCCACCACTCATGAGGGCCGTGCAATGCGACGAGGATAGACTCCCCGATCTATCGCCCGCTGGCAACCCCTAGGGTGGCATCAGATCGCCATGGCGCCTCCTCCGCCGCCCTGTTCTCCTGCGACGAATCGCGTCAGCGAGGGAGTCTTCCTCCCTGACGCGCTCCGCCGCCTCCTTCTGCGAGATGACGTCCTCGCAGAAGGACGCTACCGCCTCCCATGCCCCCTGCTGTGGCCCCGCCACCACTCATGAGGGCCGTGCAATGCGACGAGGATAGACTCCCCGATCTATCGCCCGCTGGCAACCCCTAGGGTGGCATCAGATCGCCATGGCGCCTCCTCCGCCGCCCTGTTCTCCTGCGACGAATCGCGTCAGCGAGGGAGTCTTCCTCCCTGACGCGCTCCGCCGCCTCCTTCTGCGAGATGACGTCCTCGCAGAAGGACGCTACCGCCTCCCATGCCCCCTGCTGTGGCCATGGCTTTGGCCACGGCCGGCAAGGAGAGGTCTGCCTCGATTGTTGCTGCGAGAGCACGGCGCTGCACCACCTAGGCTGGACAATGCTCGAGACTGTGAAGCGCCGTGTCCTCGCTGCAGCCGCACTGGTGACACACGGGAGTCGCCTTCCGTCTAGCCACCTTGTGCAGGTATTTGCCAAAGCAGCCATGCCCTGACAACACCTGCACCAGACGGAAGGACAACATCCCGTTTCGCCTCAGTGTCCACTCTTCCAGGATCGGCTGGATGGCCCCCACGGTCCAGTGACCAGCACTGGGCGTCTCCAGCCTCACCTTCCATTCGCTCAGCGTACGGACTTGAGCCTCCCCACGCCATCTCTTAATTACTTCAGGCGGCGGGCGCCTGCCACTCTCCGCCTGAAGGTCCGCCACACGTCGGTAGACTACAGCGAGCACCTGCGCCTCCAGGTCCCACGGGGGTGTAGCCGCGAGGGCGCACGCCGCTTCCGCTGATACTGTGCGGTATCCGCGTATGACCCTGACTGCCATGACTCTCTGTGGCCTCCGCAGTAGAACCTTGTTCTGGGCAGACAGGGACTCCGCCCACACCAGGGCCCCGTAGAGCGCCATTGAGCGAACCACCCCCGTGTATAGCCGTCGGCAAACCACGTTAGGTCCGTCCAGGTTCGGCAACAGCCGGCTGAGGGCGCACGCCGTGCCGATCAGCTTTGGCGCAAGTTGAGAAAAGTGCTCGCCGAAGTTCCACCTCCGGTCCACAACCAGGCCCAAGCCCATGCCCATTTCATGCTTCCCCGCACCGCTATTGTTGCACCACCAATAGTGAGGTGTGCTTAAGCCGGTGGCCGGCGTCTGGGCGCATGAAATACCAGGGCCTCCGTCTTTTCAAGCGCCACCCTGAGGCCCAGTGCCCCAATTCGCCCCACGAAGAGGGAAGTGCCTTCGATGGCTGAGCGTGCCGCTTCTTCGTAGCTCTCTCCCCGGGCCGTGACGAAAGTGTCATGAGCGTAGCAGATGACGCCCTGCCCGGGGGAGAGCAAACAGCGCAAGGCCCAGTCGTAGCCTATGTTCCACAAGAGCGGACCCAAAACCGACCCCTGTGGAACACCAGTTCCATTTAATGTAACTCCGGAAACTCTTACTGAAATCGATGCTCTTATGGATAGTTTGGATCTTCAAAATGAGAGTGACGATGTAGTTTTTGTGCACAAAATCCCAAATGAAGAACATTGTAAAATCAATTGCATGAATGAAATTGTAGAGAGAACTAATGAATTGGATGAAGTAATTTTCAAAACGTTTCATTTTTACATCTGTGATGTCTAAAGCTGCTCCCACACAGCAGTTATATAACGTTATACAACATTGTGTAACACGATAACATTTATAATAGCGCACGGCTATTATAAATGTTATCGTGTTACACAATGTTGTATAACGTTATATAACTGCTGTGTGGGAGCACCCTAAGGTGGAATATACGATACAAACACTACGCGTTCATGAATATCGTGTAGCAGAACGATAATAATAAGTACTTGTTTCCTATTGGATAAATATGATTATATGATTGGATATATATGTTTTACATAATATTTTGATGAGAAAAACAAATTAAGTGCAAAATTAAAAGAATACGCTATTCTTTGAACTTCTTTTTCGAGCTCATTATTTGGTAGTACTTGGATTGAGAGCATTGGATTAATGAATTTGAAAATTGGAAACTGGGCGCTGTTCGATACCGTCTGACTCTGCAAAGGCTGTTATGACTATATTTTATTTTATTAAGTAATGCATCATAGATAGCATCAATGTTTGCGTTGGTACTTTAGTGAAATTAATATGTTTTAATTTCGTTTTCATCATGTTTGACAGAAAAAACTAGGCCATTTTATGCTATACTAGCTGTGCCTACGGTTTCTTCCCCTTGATTATGGGAAGAAGTAGCTGTACTGGAGTTAGCTAGATGATGATGATGAACAAAAAAATATAATTTAAAAATATTGCTTCACAATGTTTATTATTATTAAACTGTTTAATAACTTTACAAAAGTGTAAACTGCAGAATTACTGATAACTCCCATCAAACAAATTGTTAGCGTAGCGTCTACATTGAACAGGCCACACGCGGACATCTTACTGAACAATCGATTTGTCTGTAATACGTTCTTGCAAGGATGTTTTTGACTCTCTGTAAGGAAAGGATGTTGTAAGTTAGAAAATGATTCATTGACAATTTGAGTTTGAAAATCTTATGTATCTTTGATTCGCAATATTTTTGGAACTAAATTCCAAAAAATCTGCGAATCCCAAAGATGTAGATAGAACTTCACACATCAAAAAAATAGTTGACAATCTCAAATTACTAGGTCTCCTCTTGGTGGGCCGTAATCCATCACGTGGTCCCAGTGTTAGTTTGTAGATAGTCATGTCTTCAAATGTTTGGTTCTAGGACATGCCGGTTTCCTAACAATGTTTTCCTTCACCGTTTTGAGAGCATTGGTGATGAAATAATTTACACAAATTGACTGGGCCACCACTGCTCCATTATTGCTGGTGTAATTTATTTGTTGATAAAACCTTCTTACTTGGACAGTCAATGTTCTTGATAAGCTGTATGCGGGCCGATTTAGCTTCCTCGATAGTTATATAGAATCTCTCACAGTATATACTATGTATAACGACCAATGTTATATTCTTTGATAGCCACATACGTGACACAACCACACTAAATAGCGGCGCCTGAAAAACCAAAATATAAAGTTCAGATTCTGTTTGAAATATTTAGTTGTACTTGAGGTTCTATCCTCAGCACGCGTAGCATCACCACATCTCTCTATTCTACGAAGAAAATACATTTTTATCTCTTTGTGACATGTCTTCTGTCTAAAAATAAGGAGACTCGATATTATCGCACTCGCGCATATAGACATCATTCTTCAATCTGTCATTTTGTCGTTCGTTGCTTTTGTTTCCACCGTTGTACACGTGTTGGTAAAACATACCACTGTCTATTTTACTAGCACGTGTACATTTTTATGAGCACTTCTATTTCTGCCAATATCTTGCAGAAATAGAATGAAATGTTCATAAAAATTTAGTTCAGGTGCGTTGCACTCGCAACCGACAGCGTGCATTTAAGACGTAAACGAAGCAAAAGGAGTAGTTATGTAAGGATCATAGGAGGTGGCGTTTAGTAGTTTCTGCCATGATGGGAAAGAGCACCTTTGAATAAATCCAGAATATGTGTTATTCTTACACTGCTTCCTGCTAATGCAAATCGTTTAAACGTGAAGATTACCACGTAAATAAAAAGTATACTGCGGTAAAATGCATCTATTACGTGGCTTACAGTCTGTAAAAAAATATTTTATGTTGTAGTAAACATTTGGGCGCAGTAGTTTGCCGAAATGGTGGTAATAATGAAAAACTATGCCTAGAAGATGACTATAAAGTTGTAAAATAAGAGTAAAGAGAAGGAGGACATTATTGTACATTTATCTTTGACTAGCAGTTGCCGTATTTCATCATTTTTTTAAACCGATTAAAAGTAACCGTAGACAGATAGGCACCCTGCGATCTGGAGAAGAACGTACCTTCTCCACATCGTAGGCTGCCTATCTGTCATACGTAACGGATTGGTTCAGTGGTTAATGCGCGAAAAGGTAACAGACAGACGGATGGACAAAGTTACATTCGCATTAATAATATTGGGATCCAATTCAAATAAAGTCCTTTCTGTAATTCTCTGTAACTGGAATATATTCTTATTCAAATTATAGGCTTTTAAAATATCTTGATATATCCCGAGCAATTAGGAGGGAGAGGGCGCCACCGTGCGAGAACAAACACGTAGTTCTGTGTTTTTAATTCATAAAAATAGTTTAAGTGATTAGATACAGAAGAAAAAGTATTGATTCGAATGTTTAAGTAATAACAAGTGTGTGATATTGGAGTACGCGTGAAAGACCTGTGGTATAAAACTATACAATACAAATAAGGATCTATAACGGCTCCACAATTTTAAAAATTACGAGCAAGAGTGTGAGAACTGTTTTTGGAAAAGTGATGAATGCGAAGATAAACTTAAAAGAAGAAAGAAAACAAACACACATTATATGAAAATAAATTCCTAAAAACTGTCAGTCATCATCTAAATACTATAAAATAGCGCCATCTATCGTTCAACACGGATACTAAGTAACACAAAAATCGTTCAACACAGAAATTTTGCTCCTACACGCTAGAGGTCACTTTTTCGAGTTTTGTCACAGTGAACTGAGCATAAACATTCTAAAACTATCCCTGAATAACCACCAACCAAAATGTCACCTATACCTGTATGCGCTGGATGTAAAAATAAGCTACCCATAAGAGAAAATCTTATCTGTGTACTCTGTAAATGCAGATACGATCTTGAGTGCGGCGGTGTTTCTAAAGACTACTATACTAAAAAGATGATGCTGGAAAATAAGAATAAATGGAAATGCCAGGCATGTATCTGTAAAATACCCAAGACTGGAAACACAAATACCCCTTTACGTATACGTTTACGTATACGCTGGTTGATGTCGGGGCCTCGAGGTATACCTCGAGGCCCCAACATCAACCAGCTATCATCTACAACACTTGAAGAAGCAAATGTTACTTTGAGAAAAAAAACAATAAATTCAAATAACGACACAACTTGTTCCGACGACCAGAGTTTCTTAGGCGACACATTAACTATGGAAAATAATTATGCTAGTACTACTCACACAGAAGCAAATGTAAAGACCATTAATGATACACAAGCCCCATTAACAATACAAGGTTTGAGTGAACTAATTGCCACACATCTTAAAGAAAACAACAAATACAAGAATTACAAAACACAATACATAAAGAAATATATAGTGCTATTACAGAATTACGGCAAGATTTAGATTATAAAACAAACGCTTTAACATCACAGAACGATCAAAGAAAGCAAGAAATAGAAAACATTGAAAGAAAATTAGAAAAACTTCAAACAGAAAATGAAAACTTAAAGAAAGAAATAAGAAAACTAGCTACAGAAGCATCAAAAGTTCCAAATATACAACAAAATAACCACAGAAAAATTGTTATCTACGGCCTAGCCGATTACTACAACGAGCCCGAAAGTTCACTCCACAACAGATTATTAGAACTGTTCCGTGATATAGTCAACATAGACGTCTCAGGATATATAGAAGACCTGTACAGACTTGGAAGACCCGGTGGACCCAAGAACCGACCGCTTGTTATCGAATTTATTAGTAAAAGAATGGCCAAATATATTATTAACAATAGCACTTATTTTCACGGAACAGGACTATTCATATCTGAATTCTTAGATGCAAATACACGAAAGTGCAGAGCACAAATGCGAGAAGAATTATTTAAAGCCAGGAAAAATGGATCTCATGCAATTATAAAAAACAACCAACTATATATAGACGGAAAACTGATTAACATAGAAAACAACAATACGAATACAACACCCAAGAAAATGATATAATATTGAACAACACCAACCAACTTTGCCCATCAAATATGACCAACGGAATGGAGAATCAGACATTTCGTAAACAACGACCGACCATTTAAAATAATGTTCCAAAATTTTCAAAGCCTTTATAATAAGCAAGATATACTCGAAGCATTTATTGATAAAAATTCTTTGTATAATTCAATATGCATTTCAGAAACTTGGCTAACTCAAGAAAAACTTGATCTCATTCAATTTAGTGGGTACAAACTTGCATCTTCCTTTTGTCGCAGCACTAGAACAGGTGGCGGAGTTTGTATACTTCTACAAGAACATATCGACAGCATAAATAGAAATGATATCTCAGACATGTCTATAGAGTATATAATAGAACTTTGTGCCACAGAATTACCAAAAGAAAATTTATTGATAGTTACTATGTATTGGAACAGAAGAGAGGAGGAAGTATTTTATCAACAATTAAAACAAATTCTAAAATATTTAAACAATAAATACTATAAACTATATATAATAATAGGAGGTGATTTTAAATGTTAATATAATATCAGATACTTTAAAAACAAATCAATTTTTGAACCTAATGCAAGAACATAATTATACTCAACATGTAAAAAGCCCTACACGTATTACACAAACACTGCAACGTGCATAGATCTTATATTCACAAACTTTAACTACAAAGACATGTATACAACCACAGAAGAGCTAGGTTTTTCCGACCACCATAGTACAATTTTACATTTAAAAATACCTAAGCAATCAGAAAAATATAACTGGTACACAATGAAAAGACTATTTAATAAAACCAATATATCAAAATTCAAAGAGAAAACACAAAGACTAAATTGGAATGAAATTCTTTCGACCAATAATGACATGATGAATAAACATAAAGTATAAAATATTTAATGACACACTCATCTCTATTCTAAACCAATGTATACCGTTGCGAAAAATTAAACTAAAAACAGAATATAAAAAATATTGGCTCACTGTAGGTATAAAAAAATCTTGTGAAAATAAAAGACTATTAAAGACATTAACAATAAAAACAAAAAATGCAATATTAACAAATTATTATAAAAAGTATGAAAAAACATTGAAAAAGACTGTCACAATTGCAAAAAAACTACATTATAAAAATAAAATGATGCGATCTAACAATAAAGTTAAAACAATGTGGGGAATAATCAATGAACGCACAAACAAGAAACTAAAAAGTGAGAAACACAACATAACCCTACAAATCAATAATAGCTCAACTTCAAATCCCCAAGAGGTAGCCAACATATTTAATAGTTTCTTTGCTTCTGTTGGTGGGAACAGCACAACACCTATCGGCAGCAAACCAAAACAACCCCCGACGATTTCAGCTACACAAAATACATTATATCTTAGCCCAGTAGATCCTTACGAAGTAAATACAATTATTAAAAATTTAAAAAACAAAAGAAGCCATGGTATTGACGAACTTCCACCCATTCTACTAAGACAATGCGCTGATGAATTAACCTTGCCTTTTTACATACTACTTAACCAGTCTTTTGAAGACGGGGTGTTTCCCGACTTATTAAAAAAAGCTCTAATAAAACCGATCCACAAGAAAAATATTAAATCCGACCCTAACAACTACCGTCCCATTGCTCTCTTACCAACAGCCTCAAAAATATTTGAGAAAGCCATGTGCAATCGTGTTTACGCGTTTTGTGAAAAATATAATATATTCAATGATAGTCAGAATGGTTTTCGTAAAAACCGATCTACAGTTTTGGCTGTTTATAAATATATACAAGAAGCCCTAAATATAATTAATAATAAAAAGTACGCTGTAGGATTATTATTGGACATGACAAAGGCTTATGATAAGGTACAATTTGATATATTTTTAAATAAACTATATAACATCGGTATCCGGGGAAAAAGTTACGAATGGTTCACATCTTATTTAAAAAATAGAGAACAAGTTGTAGAAGTAGAATATTACAATCATAAATCAAAACAAATAGAATTAATTCGGTCCCAAAAAATACCTGTAAACGCTTCTATACCACAAGGAAGTGTAATAGGGTGCCTGTTATTCCTTGTTTACATAAACGATCTCCCTAACCACATCAATGAGTCATGCGTACTGTTTGCCGATGATATCTCTATCTTGACTTCATGTGACAATAATATAAATCTAAACCAAAAATTGAGTTCTGTACTTGACACTGCCACACACTGGATGAACGAACACAACCTTGAAATTAACTTCAATAAGCCAAAAATAATAACTTTCCACCCCCGACAAAAAATACCTATAAATATAAATTTCAAATACAACGGTTCAAAATTAGAAACAGTTAATAAATTCACCCTTTTAGGCCTTGACATAGATTTACACATAGATTGGAAATCACATATCCAAAAAGTAAGAACGAAATTATCCAAGTTTTCATACGCCCTCCGAGAAATCAAGAAAACAACAGACCTCAAAACAGCACTAGTGACATATTACGCGTACGCATTCGCATGGCTTAAATATGGAGTAATCTTATGGGGAAATAGTACAGACGCTTCTACATTATTCACTCTACAGAAAAAAATAATTAGAATTTTAATAAATATCAAAGATACAAACTCCTGTAAATCCCACTTTAAAGACCTAAAAATATTAACCATGCCCTGCCTCTATATACTTGAAATTTGTAAATTTGTACGAAAATATCCGCAATTCTTTACTAAAAGGGGAGATATCCAAACTAAAATCGCACTCAGAAATGAAAACAGGTTAAACATACCCACTTCACGACTAAAAATGCACTCTTCTGGTGCATTTGTAATGTCCATTAAAGTCTACAATAAGTTACCAGGTTACATCAAAGACATAAATAAAAATAATATCTTTATTAATAAATTAAAACAATTTCTATTATTCAAAAGCTACTACACTATTGATGAATACTTTAGCGATAAATTTCAAAAACAATAAAAATCACTGTTACCTAATACCTACATTTCACTATGAATATAAAAAAAATTAACTTTTGCTGTGCCCGACAGGGTCCATAATTGATTCGATGTCTTAACATACCAACTTATTATGTACACATTGTGGATTGCAATAAAGTATTGAGTATGAGTATGAGTATGAATTAGACACAACGATTATCATTCTCCTGTCCGTCCTTCAACATTAGGATATCTTTTATCCATTCATCAAGAAATTGTTTTAACAATATTATTACTCGGATGGTAACCATATAATTGATATCAAATGTGATAAACATTACGTCACAAAACAAGTCAAGGACAATCTCACCGGGACTAGAGTTATCATACAATACACAAAAAGAAGCATATATGAAAATATCACAATAGAGAGTAGTTAGTAGTGAGATCCAGTTCCATGTGATGAAAGTCCGGATGCTCTTACTGGAGTCAATGGTCTCGTGGATAGCTTGGATCTTCAAAGTAAGAAAGACGTTTTTATGCTTATGCACAATGTCTAATACAAATAACATTATAAAACCGAATGCATACAACATGTAATAAACATATCCGTCATATTAATAGTAATCATTCCATAAACACTCAACAAACTCATGAACATAGAAAAGCATAATGACATCAATTGATACTTGTTTCCTTTTGGGTAAACACTTTTATTTTCTACTAAATATTTTGAAGAGAAAAACAAATTAAGTGCTCAATCGAAAGAATACGTAATTCTTTGACTTCTTTTGCGATACGATTATTAGGTTGCACTTCACGTCAAATTTTTGCAGTTTTGCAGTTATCCCTTTTGTGGTGATCAATAATGGACTATAAGGGCCGAGTTATACCGGAATGGCAGCGGCCGGCAGCGACGCGGCGAGCACTTTCAGTGTGCAATAATTTTGAAATTTATCTACATACTAAAAATACCAGTATCGCTTAAAAACTTGAAAAAGTCGCGAGGCCGCCTGCGACGTCGCGAGCGGCCGCGCGCCACGCGCATCTTGTCGGTGGTTCTGCGCATTTCATGCGCTAATATGTTTTGCCGAATGTAGAAACTAAACTAGTCAAGAGGAGACTAAGCGCGTAGTGTCTGGAGGTCGCGCGAGGCCGCCAACGGCGATGCCTGGGGCCTCTGTCGGCCGCTGCCGGCCGCTGCCATTCCGGTGTGTCATACAAACATACTTCTCATAAAGTATTTAGTAAACAGTTGAGTTTGAATTTTATAAAACCCTATCCACCATCATCGTCATGTTCACTTCCTTTACAGAAACATCATCTTTCAAATAATCCTTCATGTTTCAAATAATCATATTTTCTTTTTTCTTGCCCTTTTCCTTTCATAAAGCCATCCACATTCATACTTAACACTTTCTTTTTGACATGCTCTTCATTTATTATACAATATAATTTATCATAAATTCATTACTACCCTACCCTTGGTTTATCACCAATAGTCACAAAATTGGAACTATCTGTCTGGATGAAGTAGATTTATTAAGGTTTCCTTATTTTTGTACGCGAAACAATTTATAGGTACTTGTAAAAGAAACTCTGGAGAATCCCTTCAAATAGACTATTGGGAACGAAACAGTAGCTCCCAACGAGTTTCGTAGACTGTCTGAAAACAAAGGGTTTAATTGAATTGAAAAATTGCGACTTTGGCAATATGCAATATTTGGATTGGTGACCTTTGTTTTCCTTGGAAAACATACAAAAAAACAAAACAGCCCGTAATGTCCCACTGCTGGGCAAAGACCTCCACCTTTCCCTTTCCCTTTTCCACACAGGTCAGTCCATTGCCATTGCGAAAAAGCACTTTTTTTTTAATAATAGTAATAATTATATTCTCAGATAAATAGATGAATCAGTAAAAGAGCCTGGAAAACAAACCAATAGAAATATCGGGTAACTAAATAATGACACACACAAACAAAATTCAGTATGCTTGGTTCAATATCCATGGTATACTTAATAGAAATACCAAAAACCGTAAATATTATAAAATTCTCATTATTTTATCGTTTCTGGTGTGGCGGTATCTACATCGCCACATGCGAACTACGCATCAAAGACCTGATGACACACAAAAATCCTGACGTCACAAAAATCCTGCATCGCGCAATTAAAGTTTACCGTGCAGTGGACATGTATACAAGAATCCAATATCAATCATTGGGCAGTTGCCCGCCAGACAACACCCGTCTGGTGGGAGGCTCCTCCCTTTTCTATGGTGGATGAGTGAACTTTACACCCTGTTCCTCATACCCCTAAACTGCTAAAACGCCATTTAGCATTTCAGTTTAAGGTATGCTAATTAATTGCACCAAAACTTTTATGAAGGAAGGTTCAAGTAGAAGAACGATAAACTTACCAATACCTGGAAAATTGTTGTATGCAGATTGTAATCTTTTATAATATTTTGGTAAACCCAAAACAATTTCATATATTATATGTTCAATGGTTTCGTGTACACTATTGAACAGTGGGAAATTCATATCCATTCATCAAGATACTTTTTAGTAGAATTTTAATTCGGGTGGCCACAATAAAATTGACATCGAATGTTTTAAGAATAATGTCAAAAACAAAGTCATGAATAGTCTCGACAAAATCGTTGTGATTAATTTAGAGAATATAGCATAATCAGCGTATAATGTTCCCACTGCTGGGACACAGGCCTCGACTCTTCGAGATAGTAGGCTGTAATCGACCACGCGGCCCCAGTAGGGGGTTGGTAGACGTCAAAAATGTCTTCGAATTTTTGGTTCTAGGACATACCGGTTTCCTCACGATGTTTTCCTTCACCGTTTTGAGAGCAGTGGTGATGATATTATTTTACACAAAGTCGTCTTTCGAACCTACGACACCCCAACTGCTCTTACAATATGATTACTATCGACAGCTCGGCAATCATATCTGATTTAATGATTTATCCATTTAAATGACGTTAAATATTTATATAGTGATCTGCATACAAAATGATGATGCAATAAGTGACATCGAAGGAACACCAAAAGTATCTCGTGAAAAGCGACACATATTTTTGAAGTCGATGCGGATTATGGGCACCATATTTATGTCGGAGGGGCCGAGACGGTTATCGGGCTCACAATCATCGTCAGAAGGGCAATTAATAATTAAATTGTTCATTATGTAACTATCTGCCTACTTCGTGACCAAAGGAAACGCGTATAAGCACTCTAACTAGAAAAGTCTAAATTAATTAGAAGGGCGCTACGAGTCCGAGGGTCGCGATCAGTCTCGTGGTCTGAATGGAACTGACTGCCTGATCCAGGCTCCTCTGATGCTGACTCTTATCGTCTTAAAATGTTCTCACGGGAATACCAAGCCGACCCCCGGCCACGTTCGACATAATAAGGTTTACATTGTCGTCTTTCTTATCGGAAACAATAATTCATTATTTAATATCAACAAGCTCTGCGCGCTAACAAAGACCACAGTGATCTTCAGAGTTAGCCGAGGTGTGACTGACGCCTTCGTCTCACGCTGATAAGAAACTGGACGAGGTGTGAGTTGACACCATCGTCTCGCGCCACGACATTTATAATAGCTAATTGTTGTTAAAATAATTAACTATTCGTTTTTTTTTATATTATACTTTATACACTAACTATTTTTAGTGATATGTCCATATATGCTGTTTATTACTTGTGTTTTGATGACATTAGTCACATTGTTGATGACGCCATAAGAGGAAACGCGCTCACATGGTTATTGGCGTTCATTCCATACGTTTTCATCTGTTTTGTCCCTTTACTAGTTCAAATATTTTTTTACGATTTATTGTATATCTACCATTGCCAATAATTGCCATGTCCCTATGTTTTGTTTCTTGGTGTAATTATATTGTTGTTATAATCATAATACATACACTGATTTTTTACTATTATGTATAAAACATTGTTCATTTATTTGATTAGTTATACTGACTGTGGAAAAAGTTATGCATACCCACAGGCACGTACAGTTCGATTCAAAAGGATCTAGCGTAGTAGATAGAGTAGTTACTTCGTCCATTTTGGTTTGTTTTGACTGTACAGCGGAAGTGTGACTGTAATTTACGTAGTTTCAATTATTTTTGGGATAATTAATAACTTACCTATTTAATAGAAATCGATCAGTAAACTATTCTGATCGAAAAATTTCATAATGTGCATTCATTCAGTTACACATTCTACATTTTTTTATTTCTAAAATAAATCCTGACTCATATTATAAATACGAAAGTAACTCTGTCTATCTGTCTGTCCGTCGCGCTTTCACGCCAAAACTACTGAACCGATTTAAATGAAATTTGGTACACAGATAGTCTAGAGCCTGAGAAAGGACATAGGCTACTTTTTATCGACATACCACGCGGGCGAAGCCGCGGGCGGAAGCTAGTAATATATAATACGACGATTAGTATCATTAACGAGGGAGAAAACAGAGGAATAACCACATGACCGGATTTTCTCTTTAAAAAAATCCTATTTAAAAAAACATTGTCGTACGAACACGTGATTGTCGCGCCCATAATAATATGTCATTATTGCAAGTCAAGAGAAATAAAAAATCAATCAATACCAACAGTTAATTTTTAATCACATCGAGAACTGAAGTAAAACTACGGTATGCGTAGTAATGAAACTGAACAGGTGCAGAGGGAGACTAGCATTTATGATGAATAATCCGCACGCGTCCATCTTTTTAAAGGCAGCCTTCTGCACACGTTGGACGTTCTTACATATTCTTCTCTGTGTTTCTGTGGGAAAAAGTTTTTTTTGAATATTCTACTATCAGGGGCATTTAGCACACTTCACCACATATTATCATCAACTTCCCGTCTTTCTCCTAATTCTTTGAGTTCGGTGCTCTATTGCATTTTCTTCCTTTTAAAGAGGTATAAGGAACAGGTTATAAAGTTCACTCATCCTCTATAGAAGGGAGGATCCTCCAACCAGACGGGTGTCGTGTCTGGTGGGCAACTGCCCCACGATTGATGTCGGGTCGGTATATATTTGTGATATATGCTAGTCGCACGGAAAACTCTGCTTGCGCGACCCAGGATTTTGCGTAAAGTCAGTGTGATGCGTAGTTTGCATGTGGCGATGTAGATGCCACAATACATACATCATCTCCCTCGTCGTCATGCCAGCGTTCTCTTCCTTCCTAGCATATCATCTATCTCTCCTCTCTTTCTGTATCTGCCTCTTTACTCAAACATTCATACTACATCTATTTGTTCGTTCGAACAGTCAATGGTGAGAGTGCAAAAGTACAATAAGCTACCTAAAGAGGTAAAGAATGCGAACTCGTTTGGTATTTTCAAAACTAAATTAAAAAATCACATTTTATATGATCAAACACTACTACCATAAATATACTTGGCTTACTGCTGCGTTGCTTTATTGTGGCACCGGGTTCGCATTCCTTATCTATTAGGAACATTTGCGACCACGGTAATAGGGAATATGCATGTGATTAAAATATGGGTCAAATATTTTTTTTATAAACTATATTACTGCAGAATTATGCCTCCATCAATATTTTTGAATAAAATTACTTTTTGAGCGAGAAATTAATTTTTAAAACGTCTCAAAAAACTGTGGGTAATTCAAATACTTGAAAAGCTAAGAGCGGATGTGACGTAACAATCCGGGATAACAATCAAAATGTCAATGTTAAGTCAATGTCAAACGCTCCTACAAAAAGGAGTGTTTGACGTTGACTTGACAGTTGCTTGTCTGTTTTCACGGTCTGTGACGTCACCACACCAAGCGCGCCAAATGGAGGGCGTTTAAATAGCCCGGATCGGTAGGATATAAAAAAAAAAAAATTACTTTAAATTGCTTTTTTTCCGTCGATTTTTTTTTAAACTATTATTTGGCGATGTAAACTATTGAATAAAAATATTTAAAAAATCCATGCATTATTCCCTATTGTTTCTTTTGCGGGTGGGTCGAAAAGTTTTTAAGTTTTGTGTACTTTAATGCTATTTGCGTACGAAATTACTGTTATAACGTTTGTAAATCTCTCGTTCTACATAAAAAAACAATAGCTGCTTAGTTTGTGTGTCAAAGTTCTTTTATAACTATATTGTAAGTTAAAAAAAATGTTCTCAGGTAAGTGAAATCTTTGTAATTTCTTATGAGAAATAAACTTTAACCATTTGGCGAAACTACAACCAAAAATAAGGGTTCTTGTGAATGAACTTTTAGAATCAATATAATTAAGTTTCACCTGATAATCCTCTTCTCTTCGAGAACATGGTCATCGTACTCTGAACTTCTCTGGTGGCGGTATAAAACCTCTCGCATTCAATGCTCAAAGATGTTAGTATCATAATGTTCTTCACAAGCCATATCTGAGTAATCACTATGAATATGGCTACCTGGAAAAATAATACCACAACATAATAAGGTACTTTCATTCCTGTATTTACGAAGGGCACGTAGCTAACTTATAACAGCTGTACGGGTTGATCGAAAGTGCCGTGGTTCGCGGTTGGGTGACCATCCATTACATATCGAGAGTCTCGGTCCCGGCTGTCAATCGTAGATCTTTGGCAGTCGTCACGGGTAGTCAGTATAGTATATTATTATGTTCCTTGAGTCAGAAGCCCAAACATCTGACAAGTATTCAGCTGCATCCGGTTAGACTGAAAGCCGAGCCCAACATAGTTGGGGATAGGCTGGGCAGATGATGATTTACGGAGAAAAGGTGTAGAAACGTCTATATTCTAGCCAGTGACTGTTATATTAATAATTATCTCTTTTTGGAATTAATGTGATTCAGTTGCTTAAGCATATACAGGGGGTCCCACGGATATTGGCATATCCGTGGGACCCCCACGTAAATCGTCATCTGCCCAGCCTATCCCATGGAGGGAAAGTACCTTGAATATTCTAGATGGAACATTTTATTGAAATAAGACATTATTTGAATTTTAAAAACAATTTAAACTGCATTCATAGGATTATTTTTTGCTAAATAACAGTGTCACAAATAAAAGGAAGACCATGAATTTTAACATAATTTGAAAGAAAAGAGTGCGGCTTTGTATTCGGGTTCGATTCCCGGTTCAACATGTAATTATTTAAATATCTATGAATGCAGTTTAAATTGTTTTTAAAATTAAAATAATGTCTTCTTTCAGTAAAATGTTCCATCTACAATATTCAAGGTACTTTCCCTCCATGTGGCATATCCGTGGGACGCCCTGTTTATTAATTGTCTATGGTTACTTACACTGAGTTTTCCGCCGCCCATAAATAGCTTCATTTGTATTATAACCGCTATGTTCATTAGACCATGGGAAACTACGAATATTGTGTAAAATAGAATCTGAAAATTAGATTCACATTTTGAAAGTAAAAATCTTTACAATATTATAAAAGTTGTTGTATTATGCGGGAGGCCTTTTTTTTTTGGGTTTGGTAAATCCTCCAATGACTTCTTCTGCTCTGGGCGGAGCGGAAGGGCGTGTCAGATTTTTACTGACTAAAACCCACCCGTGTTCCTTCAGTTGCCTGTTGCCAAGGTCCCGGTATCCCTTTCGGACTTTCCCGCAACCCTGGCAGGATGCGAGAGGCCTGCGGCAGGGATTAAGGGCGTGCAATGATGGAAGAAACCTACATTCAGCGTTGACAGCATCAGCCGTATTGTAGATATGATTTGAAGAAGAGAGAGAAATAAAATCACAGAATCTTACCAAGTGTTTAAACGTTTTTTCTAAGGTCCTGTAAATTTGTAAGATGTCCTGATAAACATCAAACATACATTCCCAATATGACTCAGATTTAGAATTCCCTGCTTTCCGAGCATCTTCGGTCCAAACACAAAGTGCCTTGCAGGTCAACTTGATCATAAACTTAGCATACAGCACATTAATATCAAAAGTCATACTGAAGTAGTAATATGACACATGGAAGATGTTAGTGTTAGGATAGAACATATATATCATATAGATGATAGACCCAAATATGATACCATTTATAGTGATGACAGAAACCCAGTTTTGAACAGTAAAGGTGAAGAGTTCCTTGCCGGTAATCTGGAGGGCTCTAAGCACATTTTGGATTTTTAATACTAACGCTATATTGGAGTTACTCCACTTGATATTAATATAGTAATTTAAAATGAAGCCGAAAGAGTAGCTGAAAAAGTCGTAAAAAGTAGTCCAGGTAAGAATCAAGGCTAGACTTTCCCAGTCAGTAATGGACGTGATCAGGCCATACAGACCCACACACCGGGATATTATCAAGCCGAAAACTGCGATACAGTTGTAAAGACAACTGTTAGAAGTGATGAAATTGTCACGTATAGAATACTTAGAACAGACAAGAAAGGATTGCATCAGATTCAACGGCCTTAGAACTGCCAGAATATCATTTTCGATGAAATTATCAAGCAAAATTTCACTTGTGTATGGGATTTTCGTATTTTTGTCCGGTAGAATAGGGCCTAATTTTGATCGTCGTACGTCTCTGAACTTTGAAAACACGTGGGTTGCACCGAACATGTCGATGTTTATTAATGAACTGATATGGAAGTTCATTAAAGTGTCGTTAATGTGAATGCATTTAATTAATCGTTTGTTGTTTCATTCATGTAATTAGAATTCTTCAAATGTTGCTGTAACTGTCATAGATATTAAATTGTTAAGTGATTGGTAATTGCAAAGTTCTAACTCCTTGATTCGCCTGTGTTAGAATTTTATTATATTTCATGATGAAATAAATGTTATTAATTCCTCCGTGCCTCGGAAAGCACGTTAAGTCGTTGGTACCGGCTGTCATTTGTGGATCTTTGTTACAGGTAGTCAGAAGCTCGAAGGTCTGACAACCTGTCTTACCATATTATGGGGTATCGTATTACCCAGTTACTGGGTTGTGGAGGTCAGATAGGCAGTCGCTCCATGTAAAATACTGGTATTCAGCTGCATCCGGTGAGACTGGAAGCCGACCCCAACACAGTTGGGAAAAGGCTAGGCAGATGATGATGATGAAATAAATGTAATATTGTTTCATTTGGTGTGACTAATGTTTTTCGAAGTAATACTATAATAAAATTATAGCGAATCAAGTTAAGCATTTCAATTGAATAGAAGAAGCATAAAAACAATGCCAATAAAAAAATTCAAGAAAACATTTTCGTAAGAGTTGGGCTCGTGTAGGTATGCTAGTTTTGAAGCAGACAAACAGATAAATGCATTTTTCTCCATACAATGTTTATTTTTGTTATAATGACTTTTATGTAAATAAAATTTTTATATAAAAGTGAACTGCCACAATACAACAGCGTAATTAGTGATAACTCCCACCAAACATATCGGTAGCGTAGCGTCTACATAGAACAGGCCACACGCGCTCATCTTACTGAACGTTCGGTTTGCCTGTAGCACGTTCTTGGAGAGATGTTTGTGGCTCACTGTAAGGAAAGATATCGATTTGAACTTTTCAAATAAATCTATTTTCTGTAATCCTCGTATGCACGATTTGTGTCTAAAACTTTATTTTTCCAGTATTTTAATTAATACCTGTAATTTAAAAACATTCTTACTTGGACAGTTCCCGTTCTTCATCAGCTGTATACACACCGTCTCAGCTTCCTCAATAGTTATATAGAACTTCTCACAGTATATGCAATGTATAATGATGAGTATTATACTCTTGAATAGAAAAATGACTGAATCGATACCAAAGAACGCCGGCTAAACAAAAATATTTTCTATTAGAAAATGTTATATACAACAGATAAATAATGCGCGAGTGAGGCGACGGTGTGACGGTTTCATACAAAATGTATAGGACGCCATATGTGTATGTCCCGCTCCTCGTCGCTCCTATACATTTTGTTTGAAATATGAAAAGAGTGGCGCAACGCCCGCGCTGCACCGTCGTCTCACCCGCGCCCGTCGCCTCTCCGTCGCTGCGCTTTAAAGTCTGAACACAACTGAGACATTCAAAGTGTGATGGTAAATGATAAGATACTTACGTTGTTGCCTGAGAGTTGATGTCTTTTTATCTCGAAGATAATGAAGTAATAGTAAAGCAAGAGGTGGAGGAATTTGACAACCACTTGGCTTGTAGTCTGTGAAAAGAATAATGTTTGTATAGTCTGTTCCAAAAGTATCTAATAAAAGTGTAGTGTGTTCAGGTTACATTATTACGCAATCACTCACTAAATGGAATTAATTACACATTCATCTGTATTTAGAATGCTTCAACTTTATATTTTATCAATTTTTTCTAACAACTGTTTGACTAACATTTTCCGACCCAACTGGTTTATATCTTTCTCTCTCTCTCTCGCTCTCGCTCACACACTACTATCATCCCCACATTTGTTTACATTTTCATTAAATTATTTTTGGAACAGACAGAGGGTATCTCTTGATTTGAAGATGACGACACTTGAGAAAAGTAAGACTGAAAAAGCTGTGCCATTTTTTCTGATGAAGAAGGTCAAGCTCAAGTTTGTAATGAAGGTATTTTAGCACTTCAGTGTATTTATAAGTTTAGTAAGAGCAAGTAGAATAATCGTGAACTTACCAACACCTGAAAAATTTGTTTATACAAATTGTAAGCTTTTAAAATATTTTTGTACATCTCTATCAATTTTTGACATTGTTCATTATTATTTTGATCGACATTCAGCGTCAAGATTTCTTTTATCCATTCATTGAGATATTTTTTTAATAATATTGAAATTCGGATGGCAATAATATAGTTGACATCAAATGTAACAAACGATGCATCACAAAAAAAATCAATGGCGATCTCCACAAAACTTGTATATTCACGAGACATAAAATAGATCACATGTAAATAAGTATCTCCACATATAAAAGATAGCAGTGTGCTGTGATCCAGTTCCAAATAAAGTAGCTCCGAACAGTCTTTCTAAAATTGTTCTCTTATGGATAGTTTGTAACTTCAAAATGAGAAAGACGTTGCTGTGTTTGTGCACGACGTCTAGAATAAACAACGTTGTAAAACAAATTAATTGGATGATGTAATAAAGACCGCCAAGGAGTGAAATAAAGTCATTTTCTGATTGTTTCATATTTACATCTCTGGCGTCTATAGTAAACGTTCGATACATAC
The DNA here is from genome assembly GCA_947363905.1 of Lithophane semibrunnea. Lineage (NCBI taxonomy): Eukaryota > Metazoa > Arthropoda > Insecta > Lepidoptera > Noctuidae > Lithophane > Lithophane semibrunnea. Next base: position 14,821,555 of record OX376208.1, on the reverse strand, counting down.
ACAACGTATTCAATAATAACATATAGCAAAACGACAATATTAAATACTTGTTGCCCCTTGGATAAATATGATTATTTTGTACACAATATTTTGAACAGATAAGCAAATGAAGTGCAAAATTAAAAGAATGCACAATTCTTTGAACTTCTTTTTCGAGTCGATTATTGAGTAACACTTGGAATGTGGGTTTTGGAGTAGTTTTACGTCTTTTATATATTTCTATCATTTTCATCTGCACGTTGTTCGTTGATGCTTGATACGGAAATGTTTTCGTAGTAAATTCGTTCAACGATGAAAATGAATTAGTTCGGATAAATGTTTTGTAATGTCACCGTCAATGTTTATTGATTGCCTTAATACATTAGTAAAATGAAAATACAATTTTTTTTTATGAGCCAAACTTGACCAAACAAAACGGCCGTTTGCGAGTTGGACTCGTTGGGTTTGATGAATAAGAACAAAGACTAAATCTTTGAAACTATGCTATGAATTTCCTGAATACTTCTAATAGACTAGTCTTTCCTACTTATAAACGACCACAATGATTTGGACTAGCTTGGCCCATCACTATTCGTTTGAGCATGAGTGACATAATTGATAGAAGAACCCGCGAGCTGTCCGGATCGCTAACGCTGCTACTAACTTCTGCTTTGCTTGTTTTTTTTTTTTAAACAACCGATTTCTTCTGAGCATTTAACAAATTATTATCGCTTGTCTGATTTTATCGAATAAGGCCGCGTTCACACCAAAACGCTGGGTCGCCCTTGAGCATCTAGTTCAAAATGTATGAAAAATCGAAAAGTTGATTTTTACGTTACTATACATTTTGGTGTGAACGCGGCCGAAAACCTGTTATTAAAATTATTTATGTACAGTCACGAGCAAAAATATGTATACACTTAGCAAAATTCAATAACCATTTTTTCGTGGATAAACTATTGCAACTTTGAGATGATACCTATTTCATAATAATATGGGTTCCGAAATCCTATGTTCGTTATAACATAAAATAACAATCAATACAGTAGGAGAAAATCACTTTTAAAAGTTGCTAAGTGTATACATGTTGGTGCTCGTGACTGTACAGCCATATTAACATGAATAAAAACAGTTTAGATATAAAGTGCGTAAGCCACGCCGTTATTAAACCTATTAGTTAATGAAAATTCCTTACCTTTTAATATAATTGAAATATTATAATAGCGTAGCCTTCGCTACGATCAATACATATTATAACGCTGTAGCATTTTGTATAAGTTTATAACTACGAACTTTTCTAAGCTTTAAAGCTGTAAGAATGTTTCTAAATTACAACGTCATGCCAAAGATTTCATCTTACCCAACTGAAGTATTATTGAATAACAGATTGGATAAAGAAGTCCAAAGAATGTTCTACCCTTTCAACTTACTACAGACTCTGTTGTTCTCATCAAAATTCGGTATTCGAGACAATTATATAACTCCCATGGCGAAAATGTATTACATACTCGCTTTCCTTTCTGTTTCCTTCTTGTTTGCTATTGGTGTCCGCCGATTAATTGCTGATGAAATGAATCATAGTTTGGGAAATGTTACTAATGCTGTCCTTATGTTTGTTTCAATATTCTTGTTCGTGTGCTTTAGTTTTGGCCTTATCGTGTTTTTTATTCTTGACATCGTTCACAGCAATGACAACATTTTGCTTGTTGTTATGATCCAAATTATACACCAAAGCATCGATTGTAGTAAGAGTATCCGCAGTTGTATTATTTGGAATTGGATTTCAGTATTGACAATGTTTAGTTTTGATATTTTTTTTTTTTTTTGTAATTATTTTTTGTATAATCATTTCAATTTGTTGCATTTTATTTGTGATTTGACTTATATAAGTATCGATCTCCATTACGTGTATCCTATTCGAGTTCTCATATTGTTAAACAAGTTTCTCGGTGAATGGATCAAAAACATTCACGTAATAAATGATGGTGAGCAGGAAAATGATAAAATATATTGTGTGAAATTGTTTAAGACGTATAAAAATATTTTGAAAGCTTACAATGTTTACAAGAAAGTATCGCAAGTAATGGTAAGTTCCTTTTGGTCTGAGTAAGTAAAGATGAAGAACAAAAAAAAAACGAGCGACCTTATGATGTGTAACGTCTGACATTACCAACCTCTCGGAAAATGGGTGGTACCATCTGACGGCAAACGGTAACACCGCGCGCGCTCATTGGTCAAATCAAATAGCAACCGGTTCCCCGGTTTCCTGTTACACACTTCCGTCCCTTTTCACGAAATCACTCCCACAAATTGCAGAAAAGCGAGAGGAAAGATGTTACACATAAAAAAACATATCAATAAGTTACTTTTACTAGTTAAACGAAAACTTAAGAAACACTGGAGATACTGTAACTGGCTAATATACAGGGTTATTGGTAAAACACCAACAACCTCTTAAGGAGTCATTGTATGAGTACAAGTAAAAGTTAATATAATGATGAGTCATTATGAACAACTTTTACTATGGGGACAAATATGAAATCGCGAAAAAAAAAACAGCTGTTCCGTACATTTATGTTCGCGTAACTCGTCAAAATGAACGGAACAGCTGATTTTTTTTTCGGAATTTCGTAATTGTCCCCATAGTAAAAGTTGTTTATAATGATGAGTACAATGACTCATTAAGAGGTTGTTGGTGTTTTACCAATAACCCTGTATATGGAAGTAAATTCTGAGGAGACTTATAAAAAATGTATTGACTTTGTATTGAAGAAAAAACTATGCCTACTCTAAATAAATTAAGGGCAGAAGTATGAAATAAATACCTATTAAACTAACAACTACCGTACCTACCTAATCTTTCTTTGCAGGTAATGTACAGTATTTTCAATGTATTTGTACGCACGTTATGTTACGTAGAAGTACTACTACAAACTGCGGCACAACATCATGAGGTAAGGATGAAGGATAGTGGTTCTTTGTTCCCAAAATTAAAGAAATATTTACTCTATCTTCTGCTCTCCTGGTAGTACGATCCTAATAAGATAAATGTATGTGTAGCGCCACCCCTGTTTTGCACAGGTGCGATCTGCTGATGTACCCTGTACTATACTCTTAGATTTTCCAGAATTAATTTTCAAAATAATAGCAAAGCACGTCTAAACCTATTGTGTAGTTTACAAGAACAAAGTGCACACAGAGAGGCACGAAAAGAGACTTTGCTTTATACTATTTATTTATATATACACTAGCTGTGCCCCGCGGTTTCACCCGCGTTGGTCTCGATCCCGTGGGAATATAAGGATAAAACGTATCCTAGGTCCTATTCCAGGTCATGGTCTACCCGTGTGCCCATTCTCTCCTCTCTAGAGTAGGGAACATCGCGGCGGCGCGGCGCCGGCGTCGGACGGTTCGCGTATTGCATTTTTATACTCGTGATAACTTCGAAATTAAATGTCCGATTGGAATGAATAAAAAAGTCTTTTACTGCTACATAAATATCCTTGATGTTAAAACTATTTATTTGAATAAGAATTGATATTATGTTGATAAAACTCCTTCGCAAATAATGTATTAATTTCGAACAAAGATTACCATAAAAAAAGGTTATAGTGAGTCAATCTTAAAAGATAGACATATGCTTTCGCGGACTTTTTTTAGGACCTTTAAAGAGGAACAATTCCATCATACATGATATTTACGTAACATAAACCATTTAGGTACACAGCGCACGCAACGAAAGCTCTCAAAAAGGAATAATTTTTCCCGTTTTTGCATCATATTTCATTTATGCTCCGCTCCTATTGGTCGTAGCGTGATGTTATATAGCCTTCCTCGATAAATGGACTATCCAACACAAAAATAATTTTTCAATTCCAACCAGCAGTTTCTGAGATTAGCGCGTTCAAACAAACAAACAAACTCTTCAGCTTTATAATATTAGTATTAGTATAGATATGATGATAATGAACTAAAGCATATTTGCCAATAAATGTCCACTTTGCCGAATATATATATTTATATATTATAATATTCCTCCACTACTGGCGGAGACTCCACTCTAATGCACCTTTTTCTACACGTATAATAATTACTTTTCAGCCTGTAGATTGGAAGATCACTAGTTTGACAATATTATGGCTAGCGAAGGACATGTTACTTGTTATTATTCAAAACTTGTACTCTGAGAAGTTCTACATCGCCATCGAGAATGCTGAGACGGCTTGTGTACAGCGAATGAAGAAGAAAAACTATACAAGTGAGTTTAAAAATGTAACAAGTATTGAAATTCTACAAGCATTATATGAATGCAATTAGCTATCTAATCTCAACATGCGTATCAAATTACAAGATGATACGAGTAAATGTTAAAGAGTTTTGTGTAGAAGTGATCCAGCATCAGGTCATTTGTAGGCAGCAGCTCTGGATGCTGCAGCCAGCGTCCCGTTTGTATAAATTTTTCAGTTTGATATGACAAGATCGGTCGATGACAGTTGGCCTATGTTCAGCAGTATTGATGAAACTAACGAAACTAGCTTGCAAGAATTAATTAATTAATTTATGTACACACAAAATACTGAAAAATACACAAAGATAGAAGAGCAAAAAAGTTCTGCTTTTATCACAAGAAATTTCTTCCATTAGACCTGCGACACTAGAGTCACATGGCGCAGTGTGTAAAAGCTAATAAAGGAAAACTTATCATAACATACTAACGAAAATATTGCTTTTTTAATATGGATACTTTTTATATATACTTTTACAGAGAATGAACAACGTCTGTGCAAGAACGTGATGCTGTCAAACCGAACGTTCATTAAGATGACCGCGTGTGGCATGTTCCATATAGACGCTACGCTAACGATATCTCTGCTGGGACTTGTAACCAATTATGTTGTTGTACTGTTACAGTTTGCTCTTCTGTAAATAAGTTATTATAAGAAAATACTCATGTCTAATTAAATTACATATACACCACCTTGTATTCGTAATTAGACATGAACATTTTCTTACATTTTCTCTGAGACTACACTATGACAGTAAATGAAACTTCGTATAATATGTTATGACGTTCCCAGTCTGCTTACATTGTCAAATATGTTTCTTAAGGAGAAGAACCGGCAAGAAAGTCCACGGTTAATCTTTTAAAAATAATTGGCTTTAAGAATATTTTCGAATTACAGTGTCAATAAGTATGTGAGGACAGTGTAGGCCTTTCAACAAGTACCAGGTAGGTACTTAACAAAATAGAAAACTTTCAACAAATCTACAGTCCACTAAGCCAATGTCCAAAGTCCAATGTTCGACGTTACGATTTATTTGTCAATTTTAAAATACTCCTATAATGTATAGCCAGTGTTTTAATTCACTGTCGTATTGTCGTCCCCTTATATTTTTATATATATTTCCGTTTATTTTACATTTTAGTGTTATCTAGGTACTAATATAGTCTTTATAATTAATTATGTATAATGTATCAATAGCTCCTCCGTGTACTTTTACTATTATCATTTGGTATTCAACTTCATTGGAATTCAATTAATTGAAAACGGTCATTAAATTGATTTCAATAATAATACCCTACATATAAAGGCTAGAGTATTTTCATTTCACCATTATTTGTTGTTTAAATGAAGACAGCGGAAGTCGTGAATAGATAAAATGATTTTAATAAATAATAAAATCAAACCAAGGAGCACAACGGTGCTTCCAGAAATATTACTTGATAATAGACTTGAAAAAGACATAAAAAAAATGATATATCCAGTGAATTTGGTGCTCTCACTCTTTCTATTACCGAAATATACTATAAAAGATGATTATATTACTCCCAAAGAGAAAAAAATTCATATGTTGACATTCGTCTGTGTGGCCTGTGTATATGGATTGAGTATCAATCGTTTCTTTTTCGGAGAATTGGAAGACACAATGGGAACCAACAATTATGACATCGTCGCTATCATGTTTGCATTCTTTATGATTTTATTCAGCGCCGGGTATACCATTCTCTTCGTTCTCAACATCATTCACAGTGACATCAATATCACAATCATTTTATTGATTCAAAGAATTTACAAGGGAATTTACTTCAGTGAAAGTCTCAAGGAAATCACTCGTTGGAACTGGATCTCCATTTTAAGTGCATTTGGCGTTAACATCTTTCTTCAGTTTTTGTATGCTGGAATTTATGATGAATTCGTTTTAGATGACATAATCTTAAATTATATGTTCATTAGCTTTGATATCAACTTAGCTTACGGTATTCTCGTTATTATATTACTGAGAAAGTATCTCGAGAAATGGATCGCGGAGGTTCTCATAGATAACGATGGTAAAGAATTTGCCGTCGATTTTTTTGGTGTCTATCGAAATATTTTGGAAGCTTATAATTTATATAAGAATATTTTCCAATTAATGGTAAGTACCCGCCTGGTCGGAGGATGCTCCCTTTTCTATATGAGTGAACTTTACACCCTGTAATTCTATTGATATTATTTCAGTTATCTATCTGCACTTTTGAATTTCTTTAAACAATCTTACGATTTAATTATCTATTTTACAGACGGAATATTCACCGTTCATAATTATTGGTTCTTTTTCCTCCCACAGATATTATTCCATACTGTTGATACATTTTTCCGAAGTTTGTGCTATTTTAGTATTTTGCTGCATATCCTGACAATGTCAGCTGGTCATAATGGTGAAGTAAGTATTAAAATATACCAATATTTGGGGGCCATGAGGTACCTACATCTTTCCGTAAACTATTAGAGCTGTAGGGCTATTCAGTAAAAATCTCACCATGATGATGATGATCTTACATTAGATGATTCGTTATTGCATACTTTCGGTTCCGCGTTATCGAGCGTAGCATATTTCGAGATCATCTAGCGAACTCTTGGTGAATCGAGCATGTAGTGAGCGGTCTGTCAATAGTCTCAATCCCTAGCATCAGGAAGAATGACAACTCACTTCATGTACCTATGTGTTCATAGTGAGATTTTTACAGAATTAGTTAGCTGGACAATCCGGTTACTGGATAACATGATACGCCTTCCAAATATTGGTCGTTAGACTTGCCGGACGTCGATAAACCACTAGGTTCCTATAATTTATTTCGGTCTTATTTCTTCTTCTAAAACTTTCAGGAAGAGTTGCAGTTTTCACTGACCATCTTTTTAGCAGCCGTATGGCTAGCAAAGGATATATTCCTAGTGATTATACAATGTGTGCATTGCGAGAAGTTCTATATAACTGTTGAGGAAGCTGAGACGGCATGTATACAACGTTTGAAGAATAAACATTATCTAGGTGAGCGCAAGAGCCGATGTTAAAAGTGTAATCAACGGTTGCATCGTACCACTGCTGGGGTATAAATACCAGCTATTACAAATAATGATTGCAACACCAACGATTTACTGTAAAAGTGTGCTCCTACTGTTATAAGCCATCGGTCCATTTTATTTAAAAAATAGTTTGAAATAATGGGCTCTCATTTAATTGATTTGACCCTTTGAGCTGTTGGACGTTTTCTCAGCATGGGCTGAAACAAATAATTTTATTCGAAGATATTTGTGTTTACTCACCTGCACTGGGCCGAGTGTTGGGTTACGGCCACTCCTTCTCATATAGGGAGGTCTGAGACCCCCCGTGGGAAAAATTATAATGCTGATTATGCTATGCAGGGCTGATTTTGCTGCATCCATAATTACGTAGCCACTTGACGAGTCGCATGCTACATCTTTACAGATCACGAAGAAAAACTCTGCAGCCACGTGATACAGATAAACCGAGCTTCGTTCAGTAAGATGAGCGCGTGTGGCTTGTTCTACATCGATGCCTCACTACCAATACAACTGATAGGAATTCTTACTAACTACATCGTTATTATGCTGCAGTCCACTTTTCTGTAGATGTTGAACTCGTTGCAACCTACTGTTCATCATCTGCCTAGCCTTTTCCCAACTATGCTGGGGTCGGCTTCCAGTCTAACTGGATGCAGCTGAATTCCTGTATTTTACATGGAGCGACTGCCTATCTGACCTCCACAACCCAGTTACTGGGTAACACGATACCCCTTGGTAAGACTGGTTGCAATCTAGTGTTCTCTTAGTCAAATAGTTTATTTTAGTTAGACCATAGTATCAAAATTATTCAGATACTATGTATTTGAATAATTTTGATTTAGCTAGAAAGCGGATAACTTAAATATAAATAAGAAAGAAAAAATACTGCTCCGACCTCAAATAAATTAGATTATGTACAGGAATATGATGATTATGATTTAGATACTTTGATAGTTAACAATCTAGGCAGAAAAGATAATTGACGCTAGATAGAAAAGACAAGACGCATATAAAAAATTATAGGCCAATAGCCAAAATTCCAGTATTTTCCAAAATCTTTGAAAAAGTTATTTATAACTCACTATACCAATATCTTCACAAATATAACATCTTGTGCAAAGAACAAAACGGTTTCCGTAGAAATAAAACAATTAACATGGCTATTTTCGACCTTTTAAATAATGTTATGTCTGCTGTTGATAAAAAGACTCCCATCTGCGCTATTTACACAGACATGACTAAAGCCTTTGATTATGTAAATCACAAAATCCTTCTTGACAAATTGCATTGCTATGGCATCAGAGGAAACATTTTAAAATTACTAGAATCATATCTAAGTAATAGATTACAATGTACTGAAATCACAAGAGTCTGCACAAAAACAAAAATGGAACGAACGTATGTGTCGAATTTCAGGAACATAAAATATGGAGTGCCTCAAGGTCGATACGAGTGGCCCAAGCACGATTGCTTGGGCCACCTTTATTTCTCATTTACATAAATGATTTGCCAAAAGTGACACAACAACAAATGATTTTGTTTGCAGACGACAGCACTGCTATAGTAAAATGTAAGGACTTAAGTACTTATCAAATTGACATCAATAATACTCTTAGTGACATAATTAATTGGCTTAATATGAATAATTTAATAATCAACCTCAAGAAAACCAAAGTAATGCATTTTCACCAAAGAATTGAAGTTCCAAAAATTTGTGTCAATTACAATGGCAACGAAATAGAAGAAGTAAAAGTAAGTGTGTTTTTAGGTATCCATATTGACAATAACCTTAATTGGAAAGCCCATATAGAACAGCTATGTAAAAAAATAAATAAATCTGCGTATGCCCTTTTTCAATTGGCTAGAAAAGTAAATATAGACGCATTGCTTGTTGCCTATCACGGTCTAGTCGCGTCACTTCTACGATACGGAATTATTTTTTGGGGTAATTCCCCGGATAAGGGATTACTATTCAAGGCACAAAAAAGGTGCATTAGAGCCATGTGTGGTCTGAAAACAGATGACAGCTGTGCACCGTACTTCAAATCATTAAAAATACTAACGCTACCGGCGATATACATATTAGAAATTAGTATCTTCGTCAAAACCAATCCCAACCTTTTTGAAAAATTTACTATGGTACGAAATGTTCCAATTCGTAGTCAGTACAAAAATTCTTTGAGTAATTATAAATGTAAAACAGCATTAGTAAACAAAAGTGCTCCTGGGTATGGCTCCACGGATTTATAACAAAATTCCAGACGCCATGAAAGAATTAAACTTTACACAATTTAAGAAAAAAATGAAAATGTTCCTAATTGATAAATGTTATTATACTATTGACGAATACTTAAATGACGAATTAATTTAGAATTACAATTAATAAGAAGTATTGACAGTATTTGACATTTTAATTATTTTGACATAGATTTTTTGACATTTAATAATTCCTCATTTAGGTCTGACATAGTTGAAGTTTTAATAGTATGTAATCGTTTAATTTATTTTCTTATCTAATATCATAATTATGCATGATTTTTAAAAATATTTCAGTAAATTTTAATTTGTATTACCTACTCAGCTAGATTTACACACCATATTTGTACGCCTCCTGGCATAACATAGCGCTCTGTATATCAAACATAAGATCTGTATATCTTTACCAATGTTAACAAATAAATAAATACAATACAATACGACGTTTCGAAAATTTTGTTTCCCATGAAGAAGAGTGAGCATCTCGTTGCCGCCATAGCATTCCTAAAAAAAATTGATGAGTTACTACAAAAGCCCAGTGGCCAGCTGTGGATTTCTTTCGGCTGACGATGATGATGACATCAGTGCACCATAGACAAAAAAGAAAGAAACCAATAACAAATTAAATTAAACTTTAATATTTACAGTTTTGTTGTGTTATTTACATTTATTTTTGTACTTTACGACAATTATCTTATTCACAAACAATACAAAGAACACTTAATTTAATTAACAATGAATTGACTGTCTAAGTTTTATCTTAAAAATTATAATTTGTGACGCAAAATCTTATATTTATGAGAAATTGTGTGCCTTATTTCTAAATAATATCTTCTTTTACAATCGGACGTCTTCTGATGAAGACGCTTCACTTTTGGTTCATTTTTGTCTTTCATTCGACATCTTTTACTCGCCTATCGAATGATCGATAGTGAAATTAAATGAGCATGAAGGTTCATTCCCATTGTAATTTTGTTGGTGAATAAGGAATGAAACAAAAATGATCATTCACCCAATTGAAGCGTCTGATAACCAACTTTACAATAGCAGATTAATAATTTGTGACGCTAAATAGTCAAAAGTTACAGGTAACACTGAATATTTACAGAGTTAATACAATTACACTTTCACATCAGTTCAAGTGTCAGTTTTCTTTCTTTCATTTTTCAGTAAATTCACTTTTCACTTTGTCTCTCAACACAGCTTAATATTTTAAAGTCTCTGCCAAAGGTTTCCCCGTCACCCAGGGTCTGTGGTAGTGGCTGGTTCAAGGTTTCTGGTAGGAACAATGAGGTGATTCCTCCCATTACACTTAGAACGCCCATTATAGTCAGTGGTAATGCTCTGGAGTAGACTGCCTGAAAAGGTAAAGGAAATAAATAATATTATTATTAAAATATCTACATAAAAAGAAATGATTATGATGTAGGTAAAGTTTGTATACATGCAACAGCACACAACGTAACGTTAAGTTGTGTAAAGACACTACTAGGCACTATCTATCAGATCAGTTCACAACTAGGACAGAATTTGTATCAGATAGGTTAATAAGGCCGATAATAATAAGGCCTATTGAAATATGCCTACTTTTTATTATATTATTATTACTTGGGCCCAGGAGATGGCCATGTTAATCGCATAAAACCTTATATCAATGCTGATCGACTTACCAGATGCACTATATACGGAACAGCCAGCAACCCAAGTCCAGATATAAAGGAAGCTGCTCCCATTGCCTGTGCTCTTAGTACAGTTGGTAACAATTCTCCAATCAGTACGTAGAAGACAGCAAACGATGAAGCAGCGAACAACCGGCCCAGCATTGAGAGAGTTACTGTTATCCATGGCCATGCTGGAAAGAACATGTGTATATTAAAATTGTTTATAATGTTTTTAGAATTTATTCAAATATATTATAGAAATTATTGGATCAGTTCTCATTACATTATAAACAAGCTTCTGCCCGGGAATTCCGTCCGCGTGGAAATTAGTTAAGAAAAAATATAATTATATTATAATATCTGTTAGAATGTGGCTTCTATAGTGACTAGTAAACTGCATTGATGGACTTACAATGTGTTGCCAATCTTAGAAACAAATTCTAATTTTCTCGTATGGATTTATTATCACAAGCACCCTTTAAATCGGAACAAAGCAATACAGGATCAAGGCCAGTAGTGTGATGGACCTACATACTTTTTTGGACCAGTTTTTTCATATGAATTCTAGAAGCTCATATTCTAGCAATACACTACTAGTTTCGACCTAACCTTTATACAAAGCTCTACCAATAAATAACAATTTGCTATTCAGACCATGCATTCTTACCCCGCGTCCTATATAAAAGCGATTTTCCCGCGAATACTTCATATATATCTTTTGATTTTTTTTTTCGGTGAACCTGAACTCGTGGTCGCGCCGACAAAGGGCGCTTTTCGGTTTTCCAAATAAAAAAGTGACATAAGCACACGACCGACAGCGTATTTGTGCGACGCATTGCATATACATAGATAATTATATTGGTTATCTAAGCGTAATTCACTTACATTCAGGAACAAGAATGCAGCTGATGCAGGCTACTCCTCCGACACACATGAACACGCAGAGCACCCAGCGCCGACCAAACCGCTCCATGCAGCGCCATGCCATGAAGTACGATGGAATTTCTACGGCGCCACCTGTAATGATAGAACACTATTATGTAAAGTATTTTTTTCTAGTGTGCCTTATGAAGACTAAAGTGTTTAACGGGCCACTGCGAGTTGGCTGCAGCCCTCAGCAACACAGACACAGACTTGCGATTACTGTATTAATTAAATAGTTACATAAAAAAACAATCTGTTATAAAATCAAGTCTACGTTTTCCTTTACTGTAAGCAAGGAACACGTTAAAACAAATGAAAAACTAACATTAAATTAAAATGTAGGATTATCACCGCGCACCACCATCATATTTAATTGGTCAAGGACTGAAAAATAAATCGCCGTCAGCCAGCATCTGTTTGTCTGAAATGAACCTATTAAGGTTCATTTCAGACAAACAGATGCTGTCTGACGGCGATTTATTTTTCAGTCCTTGACCAATTAAACAAACATTTAAAAACAGATGGAATATCTGGGCTGAAAGAAAGTTATATATGACTCACCTATGAAAAACGCCAAGTAATCGTTGACACCTAAATTAGGAGTATTATAACTCATACTGTTATACACAACTCCTAAAGCAACCCAATCGAACGTAAGAATGAAGAACTTTTTCCTTATATTTGGATATCTGAACACATCTAATGGAGAAGCTTTACAATCTCCTTCAGAATTCTGATCATCCATTCTTTTATTCTCCACAATATCTTCTTCGCCATCTTCTTGTATGAATATCTTACTAACTAACTGTAGAGACTTTCTTCTAAGAGTACTCCCTGGTGATTTAGTATACTCAGTCTGCGTTGCTTTCTGTTGATGTTCAGAATTCAGATTCGTTGCTTCTGTAATATTCTGTTCTTTTTCTTCCTCTTCTTTTTTGAGTCTAGTTTTTTTATTTACGATTTCTGCTACTTCTAGTGCTATTATCTTTTCTAAACTTTTGTTAGATTCTTCTGTTTCAGATATTTTTGAGAGGTCTGGCTTGAATGTTAGCATGTTGCTTATTCTTCTGTCCAGATTTTCATCTTTTTCTGGTAATTCTGTGTATCCTGCAACGTGGCCGTTCATGTTTGACATCGTTGCTAATTCCTCTTGTGTGGTTTCTTCTTCTTCTTTTATTTTCTTCTGTAAAAGATAAATATAAACCTGAGGTATGTTTAAACTTCAGAAAACTCTATACAACATTTTTCGCGCTTTCAAGGTTGGTCCCATAGAAAAAGTTGTTCAAAATGATGACTATAATGACCACTTTTCGGGTTTAGCTTAAACAAAAAATAAGGTTGTATACATACATAAACTCATGCTTTTTCTCATGAGGGTACGTACGAACGCTACCTGCTGCGATCCTTATTTATTCTTTTTGCTTCATTCGTTCTGTTATTATTTGGCATTAAATGGTTTATGCATTCAGAATGTGATCGTAGGTTAATTATTTTGTACTTACATGCAATTCCAATAAGAAGCCTCTTTCCAGGTGTATCCCATTCTTTCTAGCAAGATTCCGGAGAACTTTTTCAGCTTCTGCTATTCGCCCTCTGCCAACTAACCACCTTGGAGATTCTGGTATGAGCCAGTAATATCTGTAAAAGTAGTGGGTTAATTAGGACTTATCCGCTCAACTGTCGATTGGCCTTCTAATGGCCGATAACAATTAAAATTCTATTGTATATCATTAATGACAGTTGGAGGTTTATGTTTAATAATACATCACTGACGAGGATTGGATGATATTCTGTCACAAATTATGTCGCTTCTGTGGCTGGAACTAAATACCACAATTAGGTATAAGCTAAATCAAAGGACTCGTGGCATCACAAGATATCATACTGTTTATTTGCATAAAATTAAAAGAAAAAAAGGGCGTGCGATTTGTGAACAGTCGAGTTATAATCAATATGAACCACATTGGCAAAAAAACTTTTCCGTCATTAATTATCTACCTATCATGTCATTAATTATTATCCTTCTCTGAATTAGTCCAAAGACCGAGTACTATGTTAAACACGACTCTACTACAATCATAGTAATTTAGAAAGAAAAAAAACCTATGAACTCACCCATACAGCAGTATAAAAGGGAATGTAGTGACCAAGGACAGGTGGTACCAGTCTTTTACAGCATACGCTAGCATAGATAACAGACACATGCCGCCAGCGAATAACATTCCGACGACAATACCTGAAATAATAAACAATCATTCAATCAATGAAAGAAGATAAAAAGAGTTTGGGGGAAATACCACGTCTGGTCGTCGAACCGTCTTGTTAGTTAAGTAGTAGAGCAACTGAAGAGTCTTTTTTTTTTGATGGTGGTAAATCATCTAATGACTTCTCCCGCTCTGGGCGGAGCGGAAGGGCGAGTCAGACTTTTACTGACTTAAACCCACCCGTGTTCCTTCAGTTGCCTGCCAAGGTCCCGGTATCCCTTTCGGAATTTCCCGCAACCCTGGCAGGCATCGGTCCTAGCAGACCCCGACAGTTGAGCTGACATCTCTTTGAGGCGCGCGTAGAATACGTCGCGCCATCGACCCGGGCCTGGTCCCTATCGGACGGCGAGCTACCCATTGCTCGCCGCCCGCAAGCCCGCGCCTATGGTGGCCGGGAATCCGCCTGGGATTCCCGACGCCCAGGGTGTCTCCAGGGGCATCGGTTAGGGGCGTGAGAGCGCAAACATTGCCTCTCCCTCACGCGTTCCACCTTCTCCTTCGCGAGCATTACTGCTTCGCAGAAAGAAGTGACTGCTTGAGTCTGAGGGTCTGGTTTTGACTTTCGAGGCAAAATGTGATTAGGTTTTTAATTTAGATTGTATTCTCGGTGGAAGCCTGGGTCTAGATTTATAACAATAGGGTCAACGTTCATTAGGCAATATGTAAGTGCAATATTAATACATATTTCTCACCCTTCTCCTCCTGGAAATACCGATATGTTAATAATGATTAGATGTTTCCATAAACTTACCCGTATGATTCCTCTGCCCCGGCGGCATTAGCTCCAGAGCCAATATAAAAGGCAGCTGATACAATGCTGGGAAGAACAGTCCACCAGCTACTCGGAGGCCTACGTAAGTCCAGAAGGATGTGGCGAATGATGACGATATAGCCAGGGGAACTTCGAGAAAGACCATCAGAAGAATGGTGGGACGACGGCCGTACCTGAAAAAAGGGGTAATTTTTTTTTCATAGCACTTTTGAAATTGTAAGTTTCAGTTTCATTTAGAAAGAAAGAAAGAAAGAAAAATTGTTTATTCTGCACAAACAAAACGCCCATTACAATAGTAAAAAAAAAGACAAAACATACATTCAAATCCGCCCCTAGATGACCCACTGATCTCATCATCTCATCATCTGCCTAGCCTTTTCCCAACTATGTTGGGGTCGGCTTCCAGTCTAACTGGATGCAGCTGAATACCAGTATTTTACATGGAGCGACTGCCTATCTGACCTCCAGCACCCAGTGACTGGGTAATACGATACCCCTTGGCAAGTCTGGTTGTCAGACTTTCGGCCCACTGACCTCATTGGTGTAAAATAAGTATGTTCCGGTTTAAAAAGAAATGAGTGCTAAATTATAGGGCCAAACGCTAGTTCGAATTTTAAAAAGAATGGTTTCATATTAACAATAGTATAGGAGCAAAATAATATTTTTACGGCGAGGGCGCTTTTTTGAATCCAGAACGAAGTGAGGGATTCTTTAGTAGAATACTGATTTTGCGCCCGAGAGATACACTCTTCTTTTCATCTCCCACTATGAGAAAATAAAAGGCGTCTCATATTCATTGTAATATTATTATTTAATAAGACATAGAGTAACAACTAAATTGAAATTAAATAGTATAATAAAACAACTAAAAACTTATAATATTTACATTTGAGACATTTTCGCAATTAAGAAAAAATATTGTTACAATTTTATTAGGATTAGAGATTTTTGTACATTTTTATTCAGCTGGCGGCGCGACTATGGGCCGTCGTACCAGCCAGTCTTTATTCAAACAATATTTGCGTTCGATTGCTTTGGCGCTGAACACTAAGATGTTCCAAATTGAAAAAGTGCGCGGCAAAGATAATTACGGCGCACTTATAAAGAGGATTAAAAACTCATTACTGCCCGCTAAAAGTTTCTTACAGAAAACACCACCTTTAGGTGCACTTAAAGGCGAACCAAGTCGTCTTTTTCGAATAGATGGGGTGAAAAAGATTTACCTGTCAGACATCCATCCAAAGAAGAGATTGCCGAATATAGAGCCGACCCAGAAGAGAGTGTTGCACATTCTGGGTAGCCAATCCATGTCGCAGACAAGAGAGAACTGGAAATTGAAAATGGAACTGATTATTCGCTTATGTCGGTAGAAAAAGTAATAATAGTAATAGCTATGTGAGATGCGAGTTCTTGTTTGAATTTTACAGAATCGTACAGGACGCGGAGGAATAGATTCCTTTGGCTATTGGCCGTAAAGGAGCAGAGCGTGTGGCACTGTGTTCAAACTCTGAGTTGGATAAAGTGTTACTGGGTTTTTGTACACTACGAGACCTAGAACATTCTTGGTAGCAGCCTGGAACTTTTTACATAAATCGAGGCGAGTCTATTACTATTTTCGGGATTTTGGCTGATATTAGTATTGGCTCGCCTCTATTTCACTTAATAATAATACGAGTATCATTGATTATAGAATTATATCCATATTTTTTTAATGAGAACTTAACAAAAAAGTTTGTATACCTTATCTTTAAATAAAAACTGAAGCGCTGGAAGTGTACGTAAACTGTTCCGGTACCGCACTAGTGGAAAATCAACCCTATAATGCTTCTTAGATAAAATTGGCGAAATGTGGGTATCATGATACAACACGCCAGTGTTGTATCATGATACCCACATTTAGACGCTTGCATTTTAACTTAAGGGTCCGGCTTTGGGCTAGGCGAACTTCGAGGTTTCGCATTGATGATCCATTTGTAATGGAACATCGGTTCTGTTATCGATTTTTGCAAAAGGCTTTTGCCGATAATAAAGAACCAGTTGTTAATATTTCTTTGCGACCTTTGAATGTGTACCTTTCGGGGAAAACGGTCGTGATGTTATGTGATGTTAGTTGACTTGCCAGTCTATAGATAAATGGTACTCACATCTGTAACAAGTGTATCCTGATACTGATCTGTACTGAACCGCCAGCCGTTGGCACACGGCGACGTGGTGTTCTTCCTGACGGACAGCACAGCATTCGTTATGTTGGATATCTAGAAATTGGAATAAATAGTTCAAAATAAAATTGCGATTTCGTCTAATAGACTCCGGTCGCATGTTGAACCACGCATAATTAAGGGTTCCGTAGTTGGGATGAACTTATCCCAACAACAAACTTAACATTGTAGTTGAAAAACAACTTCTCCCATACATTCAAAACTACAATTAATGTAAGTTCTAAACCATTTAGCTGCCAGTTGGGGACACTTGACTCTAACAAAAAATAACACTTATGAGCACGCAAATGGATCCCTGAATCGAAAAATGGTTTTCACACAACCGCAATATTTTTGAACGGCCTATTCAACGACACTCCACACCATGGGATAGTTGAGGGGAAAATCATCCCTACTTTACGAGTACCTTAAAAAAATACCCATTATTTTATTTAACCACTTTGACGGCGTGATCAATATGTACGCCATGCCAAATAACATATTTCTAGTACTAGAAGTGTCTGAGCTAAGCCGAGGAGACGGACAGACGGACGAACATGGTGTAACTATAAGGGTTCCTTGTTGACTACAGAACCCTAAGAAGGGGTGAGCATTATTGCATAGGACATAAGTTCAGTCTCGCACAGACTAAGAAGCATGGCACAAAATGGAGAGTAGGCCAATACTCAGTAGTGGGTGGGACAGGACTGCCAATGAAGATGTTGATGATGGCATAGGACTATTGTTCCGTATTACTCACCAAATCATTCTGCAGTTCATCGCTTACTGTTACCAGCTCAAATATTTTCACCGTATGAAACGCGTTGCCTTCTTTGATTGTCACTTTTCTGGGAACCAAGAGATAATAGTTATTAGAAAACAAAAAAAAACCTATAATTAAATCCGTCCTAACTGTTGAATCAATCTATCCATGCGCATTTGCCCCTCAATCCTGACAAAATCAAATCACCCAATAGTGTATGCCTTTTAGCAGGATGGCATACAGACTAAAGGGTTGAGACTGACATCTGCCTTTCTGAGACACCGAAATTGGTATACGGAGTGAAGAGGTGAGAGTTAACACTGTCATAAACAACGGTTTTAATATTACCACTCCTCCATGTTGGTAAACTCTTTCTCCGCGATACCAGGTTGACATAAGGATTGGAGAGGTTTAAATTGTAGTAAACCGTAATAGGGAATATGCATGTGATTCAATTAAGGGTCAAATATTTTTTTCTATAAACTATGTTACTTCAGAATTAGGCCTCCATCAATATTTATGAATAAAATTTCTTTTTGAGCGAGAAATTAATTTTTAAAAGGTCCCAAAAAACTGTGGGTAATTCAAATACTTGAAAAGGCTAAGAGCGGATGTGACTTAACAATCCGGGATAACAATCAAAATGTCAATGTCAAGTCAATCAACAAGTGTCAAGTCAATGTCAAAAGCTCATAGAAAATGGAGTGTTTGACGTTGACTTGACAGTTGCTTGTCTGTTTTCACGGATCGTGACGTCACCACACCAAGCGCGCCAAATGGAGGGCGTTTAAATAGCCCGGATCGGTTGGATATTTTTAAACATTTTTTTAAGTACTTTAAATTGCTTTTTTGCCGTCGAATTTTTTTAAACTATTATTTGACTATGTAAACTATCGAATAAAAATATTTAAAAAATACATGCATATTCCCTATTGTCATTTTCGTAATGAGTTTTAAGTATAAAACGTGTTTTTTTAATCCAGTTTCATTTGAAAACGAATATCAACAAAACGCAATAATTATGCTAATGGCTCTTTACTCATATTCATTACTTAATAATAATAATTACTTAATTTTTACTACACCCGTGGGAGATCATCAACTCATCAGTGAACAGCCGTCCATTATACAAAGTGACGACAAATGAACATTTAATTACGATGCTACTTCTATAATAATCTGGAGTGGTCTGTACTTTGTACTCACAAAAGCATCTAATTTTGAGTAATTGCCAAACATTCCTTCATATCAACAAACATGCTACATTATAGCGTTGTTCTAGTAATCTATTTTTGCATCAAGTATAGGTACCTACTGAAAGTTTATTATTAATGCCTTTCTCAGATAGAGAGTTCTGTCGTCTATTGCTCGGTTCCTATAAACTAAAACAAATGGGTTTTGTTACCAATGGTAGCTTTTTTAACCGACTTCTTCAAAAAGGAGGAGGTTCTCAATTCGACTGTGGTTTTTTTTTTTTAATGTTTGTGTTACGCCATTACTCCGCCAATTACCTATGAATCTTTTTTTGTTTGTTTTGGTCGTGCCTCAGAGGTGGTCCCATATAAATTGTATTAACTTTGCTTGCGTAGTTTTTGAGTTAGCTTCAATAATTACGTATTTTTCCCACTTAGTCTATGTAGACGATCTTATTTGACTCCGTTACTGTTATTTACATAGCAGGTAGTGGTATTCGAATTTGTATGGGGTAGGTACCACAACTAAAAAGTGAAAAATAAAAACTTTTTACAAAAAAAGAACAACCGACTTCCAAATAGAACACTAAAAAAGTGACAAATAACTTTAATTCCGGATGTTGGTGGCAAAAAACGAAAATTGAAAAGCAAAGTCACCGACTTCCGAAATTAAAGTCATTTTTCACTTTTTTTTCACGGTAGTTTTTTTTTTTGTAAACAGTTTTTATTGTTTTGCCGAACTGGGCATATAAATAGATTCGTAAACTAATTTTAAAATGAAATAAAATAAAAATAAATAAAATATCTTTATTTCAGACCTAAGCAGTCCATAGCAGTGGTTAGTGTAAACTGTGCTTACATGCTATGTTAGTACTTAATTCTATTTAACATAAACCTATACCTAATTCTACCCAGTGCCTTTGGATGGGGCAGTCCACTCTACTAACAATCATTTTCAGGATGCTGTTCTGAGTGCTACGCAAACGTTGCAGTAGGGAAGCCGCTTTCTTACGCATGGCGTGATAGCCATCCGTACGTGCTTCAGCAAACATTCCCGACGCACTGCAACGTCGCGGCAACCGCAACAGCATCCTGAAGGCATTGTTGTATTGCACGCGCAGGACGTTGTAGGCTCGGCTCGTATATGACACCCATAGGCCGCTCGTGTAGAAGGACTGACAGAACGCTTTAAATAATCTGACGTTTAGGTGCCTATTTTACCTGTGATAGCTAGTTTTTCTTATATTTCGATATAGGAGGGTCTTCTGTACAAAACTATGAGGTTTTTGCTTCATTATTGGTATAGATACAAGAGTCCTTATTTTTAACCAATAACGGTCCGTGAATTATGGACGATTCCTGTCCATATAGCCCTCATGTCGTTCTAGGAGTGGTAACTTACTTACTGAGTACCTATTTACTACAGCAAAAGCTTGAATGTAGAAGACAAACTTTGATTTTATTTTATTAGTATCTTCCGTAATCAAAAATAGAATATATGAATTTAAAATAAATGGCGCGTTAAAAAACCATTTATCATAATAATGAAGCAGTATGCAATCATATTTTTGCATGAAGGTAGAGGTACCTATGTTTGTTTATGGTATGGCATTACACCGGAAACGCTTGATGATGCATACTTGGCATTATCACCATCTATGGTAGTTTCCATAAGACTATAAACCTTCCATCAAAATTCATTAAATCAGCTGTTATATATACGTATATTAAATTTATTTATTTCAGATCACATGATCCATAGGTTGTTAGTAAAGGTCTTAACCTAATGTTAGTAAAACCACGCTATACACAAAATTGTAATGACTGACACCTACATGTGCAGCCGTATCCAGTGAGCCAGCATGGGGCTGTTCCACCTATCACACAATACGCTCAGGTTGCAGCACTTAGTCTACCGAGAATAGAAGCGCACCGTTTCCGAATAATGGCATGAGAACCATCAACCCTGGCCTCTGCGAATATCCTGGAGGCGCTACAAAAGCGTGGTAGACCCAACAGCATCCTGAATACATTGTTATACTGGACACGCAGGGCGTTGTATGCCCTCAGCGTATACCTGACCCACATACTGCACGTGTAAAAAGACTGGCAGTATGCTCTTAAAAGGGTTAATTTGACTTGTGTCGTACAACTTGCAAATCTGCGGATCAGCATATTACCTCGGACAGCCATCGCCCTGCGTTCCCTTTCTATGTCCAAATTATGGCATTAAGTTATGACAATAAAAATATAGTATTTTCATCATCATCATAAACGCATGATCGGATCTTATAACAACTTATACCAAATACAGACTATTTTTTTGCACAAAAATTCAATGAGCATAAATTCATAAATTACAAGATGTCTGCTTCTTCAATTAAAAACCACGTGTTTGACGTTTTTTGTCAACATTGTGATGGATGACTTGTTAAACGGCTCGTTAAAGCGATAAAATTATAATTATTAATATAAATGAGCGTGTAAATATAGTTACGAAATGATATATTTTAATTTAGTAGTGACAAGATAATAATGTTGATGTTTTGACGATGTTTAATTGTCTTTTTTGTGTGTTTATTTTAATAATATATGCAGGTATCTGTATGATTAAGACGAAGATATTAAATTGTCAAGTTTGACAAAAAATACATAAATATTTGCTAACAGTGTCGGCCAGTCGCAATCATCGCCACGAGTGGACCCGACAAGTTTTTTTTTAAGATTGTAGGTACTGTGTTTTGCATATTTTTACCTTCTAGTACTTATGTAAGCCCCTCCTTCTAGGCCAATAGGTATGCTTGTGGAAGCAGGTATTGGGTTCCTGACAATTATAGTGCAATGGGCGGAGAACGAACTTTAAAGACAGTAAACAAATTCTAGAATTTATGACACTGAACCTAAGACTAGGCACTGAATGATAAAAATTTTCTTACAATATTTGCGGTCCTCCAAATATGGCTTAGGTACCATACGCTACATACGTCCGATGTTAATTTAATCCTGCACGAAGGTGCACGAGTATCAAGTACGCAGTCGACATTGGAGTTTCCACTTTCAAGTAGGCTTAAAACTTAAGTATAATTTACATACAACATGTTCGCACGTTTTTTTTGCTCGTCAATCAATTGGTTGCTTTAATCCTATTACTGGAATCAAATCGTGATGGCTTGGAGGCCTGCTATAACATGAAGCTGAGGGTTTAAACCTCCTTGTTAGGTTTAACTTGTGACCAGTGTGACTTTCTCAATTTCTAGGTCACCTGTTAATCCAAGGATTGGCATTCTAGTTGTTTCTGGCTTCTTACTTGGGAAGACCATAAGGAACATAAGTACCTACATAAGCATGTTCTTCACTGACTTATGTACCTACCTTAATATAAAAAATTATCCCCCCTAAGGGGGATTTTACTAGTTTGGCAATTTGGGCACCTCACATGGTAGAGAGTAGTAATCATGCTCGTGCTCGCTCGCTTTTGACATGCAGTGAGCATGATACATACATGCTGGTGGTGAAAGGTGATTTTCGAGAAGATCACTACTAAAAAAGTATCGTCGGATAAATCCAATCTACACACACGATGTGTTGACAAATGAAAATATCGATTGTCTAAATTGAAAATAACTAATTATACTTCGGGCAGTGAAGAACTAAAATACTTTGCCAAAATTACAAATTCTAATTAACTATGGAACAGATTGCCAACTGTCTGGTCTGGAGCATTGCACTGCCGCTTCTAGTAATGTAAACACGCCAGTTATAATGCTGTCATTCAAATCACAAGAATAGCCAATTAGCCACTACTCAAAAACTTTAAATGTACATAAATTATTATATCGGTATGCATTACGTCAAAAAAGCAAGTAGAGTCCTTCTGGACCCCAACCATATAACCAAAACGAGTAAAACCACCAGGTTCACATAAATCAAAGTTACCTTTCTTCAATATAATCTCTCAGCACCTCACGCAACTCCTTGGGGTCTATATCGTAAGCTTGACATGACTCGTACGATCCATGCTCTCCTGGTACTGTCAATGAACGGAGCAGATCATCTGGAAGGCTTAGGTTATCTAGTTCAGGAGGCGGGGCGCACCAATGTTCTGGAGTTGCGTTTGTGAAGACCTGGAAAAAAAAGAATACTTGTTAGAAAAAGAAAGATTATAAAATAAAGATAGAAAACTTGCTATTTAAAAAGAAAGAAAGAAAACTTTCTATAAAAATCTGCTTTCAAATGAGGTTTTTCATTCAACTAAACTATTAGCCTATGATTGACCTATTGCCAAAAAGCTCTCGTTTCCGATAGATTAATGGAGTTCAATAATTTTAACTCAATCAACCAATCGAAAACAAAATTGGTTCGCATCAATGTTTTTATCTCAATTCAATAACCTATTGGCATTACTTTTGCTAAAGGAATACAAGAAATTAAACATGCTAGTCAATACTACTTTGGTCTCACACATCAATAAAATAATAATAACACCTACAAATACTTTAAAGTGTGTCATGTTTTCATACAGATTTACGACGAAGCGCCACTCATACAATATTCAAAGCATTACGTAAAATAATTTGTATGACAATAGTTAAAATCATGATCGTGTCAAACAATATTATAGAGAGACTAGTTTTACCTAGTAAAGTATAAAGGAATCGTGAGTTTACTTGGTGAGGTAATCGGAATACTCGAGACGTTGAGATGAAATTCTTGAGTGTGGTGCATGACTAAAGTGAATGGTGTGCTATGTAAAGTCCATTCCAAAAATATCTAATAAAAATGTAAACAAATGGATCAGAAAATTGACCTTCCTGGAGTGCCAATTTTTAATCAAAGTCAAAGTCAAATAATTTATTTCAAGTAGGCACATTCGATGCAGTTTTTGAACGTCAAAAACAAAGACATACAACTGATTCTAGTCGCCCCTTCCGTTTTCGTATGGGCAAGAAACTCCACCGTTACTCTTTTAAAAAATGTTTTACAATATCTTGTATACATAATAATCAAATTGTAAGTAATTGAGTGCCTTGATATGATTATTTGAATACTTTTGTAATTTTCAGTCAAGATGTTTTTAATTTGACAATTGAGGTTAATGTTATAACCTCAATTGTCGATGTATTTTCAATTACATTTTAATAAAGCTATGTACAGTCACGGACTTTAATTTATGAGCCACCTTCAAACTTGTCAATTTTGCAGTTTCATACATTCACGAGATTACACGATTAAACACGAACTCAAATCGCACGCTCGTAAACAAGATGACAAATAAATTACTTTTAATCGGAAATATCCATAGAGGTTGACTTTATTAGTTAACCTCTATGGATATTTCCGATTAAAAGTAATTTATTTGTCATCTTGTTTACTTTCATACATTCACGAGATTACACGATTAAAGACGAACTCAATTCGCAAGCTCGTAAACAAGATGAAAAATAAATTACTTTTAATCGGAAATATCCATAGAGGTTGACTAATAAGTTCTCAATGATAAAAATAAATACAATGTTGCATTAAGTTTATCCAATCTATTTGATACCGACCTCTTTTGAATCATAGCTCATTAACTCCATAATTCTGAAAACTTAACTGAAGACAGTGACAGTTGAAATATCGATGTCAGAGAATTTCTCCGTACGCTAACGTTACTATGCAGCAGTAACCTAGCAACAATTGTTTATCGTTGCTAGGTTACTGTTGCTAGACCTGCAATTGGTTGACTTTGAGTAGTCACTGCTGTCAAGTTTGTAGTTCCGCTCTCAGGTTAGCCAACCGGTAATGATACGAAATATAATTTTCTTTTTCTAATACGAAGACATATGACTTTGCGTGTCGGGAACCGAATAAACCCGATTTGCATTACACGGCTAAAATGCGAACAGTACCAGGTGGCTTATCAATTAAAGTCCATGACTGTACCTAAGCAATAACTGTTGGAAAAAATTGTGAGATATAGAGTTGAATGAAACCTTTGAAATACAGATGGATGTATTACTAATTTCCTTTAGTGAGTGACGCGTAAGAATTTAACCTGAACAGGGTTTGTTTACAATTTCATCGGATACTCTTGGAATAGGTTGTAGTGCATTGAGTTAGGGTGTGGTTTCTCCAACTAGCTAGATGCTATTAATGATTATGTAGATGCATTGTGAAATAACGTTATGAGGAAAACGGCATATCCTAGAATGCAAAAAATCGACAAAAAGTGACATCCACCAACCCGCTCTGGGCTCGTGTGCAATGGTGGATAACGGCCCACTCCCTTTCAGAGAGGAGGCCAGAATCCCAGCAGGAAACCTAGGTCCATTTATGTTTATTGGGGATTTGAAAAAAACGTTCAGCTTGGATGATAGTCGTGAAATCGGGATGTTTTATTTAAACGGTTATTCCGCATCGTCTATAATAAGTTATAATTAAAAATGACATCGTGCTACAAGAATTTCATTGGCTACATAATAAAAATAAAATTACTTAACGTCAAAATAGCTCTTAAAAACCTACAGACATTAAAATATTATAATGACTTTAATCTGCATATTAAAAAAGGAGTATCAATTCCACATTCCTATTTCTGTTCTATAAACACCATTTTAACTTTATCATATACCTCATTATTCTGTTATTAAAAGAAAATCTTAAATTCAACCTAAAACGATATTTTTCAATAGAGTTTCATAAGTAACGAAGGAGGCCGGAGGAGGATTAAAAAAGATGGCATGCATGCAAGTGACGGGATGTCTGAAAGTGGCGCCATTGAGAGAAAGGGAATCGTTTGGCTTGGTATGGGCATGTGATGAAAAGAGACGAAACGCATTGACTAAATGGATGGGGAGAGGTAGAGGAAGGCCAGAGAAAAGATGGATGGATTGTGTGAGGAATGATATGAAAGAAAAGGGAGTGAATGAAGGGGAGGAAGATGATGATGAAGCTGAACAGTTAACAACATTTCATAAATTCCCGACTAACTTGAACCAAGTGGCTTGCATAATTTCAAGATTACAATAATTAGTATTATCCCGCATAAAAGATTTGGATGAAAGGCACACGAATAGTTTATAACTAACAAAAAGTACTAGGCTTGCATGAATTCACGTTTAGTTTATCAATTGGACCCGGTAGGTGGCGCTGTACGGGCAGGTCCGCTAGTTCTTTATAATAATTGTATCCTATCGGTATCGATGAGACTCGCATAAAGCAGGGAAGCATGGCTCAAAAGGAAGAAGGCCTATACTGCAGAGGGTGGAACAAGGCTGCCAATGATGATCTCAAAGGCAGATCAATCGGAGTAATTTTTGAATTCTACTAAATGTACGCAACGAATTTTTTACTGATTAAGTTTATTGATAACACTATCAATAGTGTATGGAGTGTATGCTATTAGTTCTGTGATTTGTAATCATTATTGCTGATAAAGAGTATTGAATTTTATTGTGGAAGTAAAATACCTATGACTAATTTATTTTCACAAGGAACCGAAATTTGGCTTATACAAAATGAAATGATGATGAAATAAGGTACAATATTCCCTTTTCTTGCAACTTTACCAATATTTCGTAACGAATCTCTTCTGCTGTTGTCTGACATAACCAGGCTGTCATAATACAAAACGAGATAGAGAAAGATCGTGAGGTGAGTAATAACTTCGATTGGACACAATTATTCATCGTAATCACGTGCGCGTTCTATCAAGAGTGAAACGAAGAAGCGGAAATAACAATGATTTTGATGTAAAAGAGTTTCCTTGGAGTTTTTCCCGTTCTTCTCCACTTGCCCGTTCTTCTCTTTAAGCACCTACTACTACGCTATGAAATGGACAGCTAGCTTCATATTTCTTATTGAACGGCTCCTTGACAATCTGTTATGTATATGTTTGGCCCTTTCAATACAATTTTACATGGAGCTAGATATCACCAGTTTTTCCTAACTAACCATCTCTAATATGAAATGTAGAAACAAACGTTACGTCAATATGACATTACGACTGTTTTTCCCAAAGGGTTAGGCAGAGCTGTAGATATAGTACATCCACATTTCGCCAGATAAGTATAAGTTCCATGTACTAAGAGGCGTGCCATCTTTCTTTACATACCGAGACTCCTCCGTGTCTCGGAAAGCACGCTAAGCCGTTGGTCCCGGCTGTCATTTGTGGATCTTTGACGTCAGAAGCTCGAAAGTCTGACAACCAGTCTTACCAAGGGGTATCGTATTACCCAGTTACTGGGTTGTGGAGGCCCGATAGGCAGTCGCTCCATGTAAAATACTGGTATTCAGCTGCATCCGGTTAGACTGGAAACCGACCCCAACATAGTTGGGAAAAGGCTAGGCAGATGATGATGACTAAGGGGCGTGCCTATTCCATCAACCGGGCGTCTCTGGGCTGGTACTGAAAAATTACTGCTGGAAAATCCCAATAACACTTTGCCCGACCTAGGAGTCGAACCCAGAACCTCCTGCTCAGCAGTAGCGCTTGCGAACACTAGACCATAGAGGCAGTTACAATTGCAGATTACAGCGCCGCTCGGCCCGCACCGTACGTGTGTATACTTATGGCTAAATCGTTGCGGTGCGGTGCCGCATCGCATTGTGTGTACCGGCTCTTATCTCCGACACATTCCGTTATTGATTTATAATGCGATGTTTACAAAATGTTTCAGTGTCTAGGAGGCACCTCTTATCTAATCACGGTAAGCACCCACTTATTTTTGTACTTGTATTTACTATAAATTGTCTCACTTGGAAGGATTTTGCGGTGTTTATAAGTCATTGGCTTTGATGGTTGTAAATTACATATGAACAACAGAACAAGGATCTTCTGGCGCCAAAATCGTAACTAAAGACACCATCTTGTTTTTTCAATACAATTTCCGTGACAATTTCAATAGACAAGTGACAACCGCTTCAAAAGCGTTTCGTATTTCTACAATGACTTACAACAGGATTGAAAAAAATACTTTTCTTTTCGATAGCTTATGTCAGTCCTATACATTTTTGCCTTTTCCATCATTTGTTATCGCTGATAGACACTGATTGCCACTTACACACTGATTGCTGATTGTCATTTTGTCTTGGGTCTCTGACATCACACAAATCCTGCATCGCGCTAACAGAGTTTACCGCGCGATCGATATATAAATATAACTTTCCGATATCAATCCTCAGGTAGTTGCTAGCCAGACACAACACCTATCTGGTCGGAGGATCCTCCCTTTTTATAGAGGATGAGAGAACTTTACAGCCTGTTTCTCATAGTTCGTAATTCCACCTTTGTCAGCCCAGAACTGCCAAGGATTAATATTTGTTACAGGAGTCCAGCTCAATATAAACAAAAATAATTTATTGATGTCAGTTGGAAGTTGACCCCAACATTAAACCGTTGGAATCTAGTTTCTAAAAGGTTAAAATCTTGATTGAGATGATGATTTATGAACAAGACCCTGCCCCCTGCTTTTGTTCACCGCGTATTCAACGTGACGTCTCCAATTTGTAATGGCTGCCACGGACACTCCTCTGTTAATTGTAGCGAGTTTTTTGTTAGGCTTTACTCTATGTATATTTTTTTAAATGCTTCATGTTTATGTTCAAATATGGTGTCAGATATCCTGCAACAATATCTGTTTTCTAATTAGGTACTTTCGTCAAGTTTTGGAAAATAAGTGATATTTTATTTCGATTGATTCGTGCTAAAAGTACAGCTTACATCTCGACGCTAAACTATGATGTCAATACAAAATTAGGAATAGACCGATCGACCTCGTAATCGCTTGAACAATTCCCAGTTAATTGAAACTTTACTAAGGTTGAAGTTTCCGAACTGTAACATAGCCTGTTAGTTACATCTTACTAAATGCCTACAATCTATGCAAACTACTTCAAATAGATAATAAGAAATAGATTTTATGACATGCAACTGACATTCAACTTATTTCGTAACCGATTAAGACTAATTTGTTTCATTTTGACAGTTCAACAACATTCATTGCGTTGTTGAGAAGATTTTTTTTCGAACTTATGAAGCAATGGATTAGACATCTGTTTCAAACTGATTCCAATTCTGATTGATCGTGTAATACGCAATTAGGGTGCAGGTTGTAACAAAACATCGAGGGCCTTACCACAAAAACTTAGACACTAATTGTTAAACGTGTAAATGTCAGTTTTATGTCAAACTCCGTAATGAAATGTCATGTTTAAAAAAAAATTAATTATAAAATTAAAAATTGTTTATTTCGCAACCATAATAAAACAAAACAAATGTTTAAAAGGCTAGTTTAGGCTAAACAATTGACAAACACGGTTTTGTGGTAATAAGGCGAGAGTCGTGTTCGAAGTGCGGTCCGATAAAATTTAAAAACGGCGAATCCTCATTATTCCGTTACAAGTGCTCTAGTGACAAAGCAATTTACGAGATTATAGATGGTGCTACTGGATTTTCAATAAATCATTGATGGTGACACATTAATCGGTGACGTGTTAGTGATATTCATTATTCCTACTAGCTGTACTGGTAAACTTATCTTTTAGTTTTGAAGTGTCATTATCTAACTCTTCAAAAATGATTGCAGACAATTCATTCAATAATCAGTAGCCAGTTCTTGAGTGGAGATATTTATTACAGTTCGATTCAAACTTAATGGCGGCTCGGAACATGAGGCGAGTCGCTGCGCAGTAACAATTTCATGTGACAGCGGGGGTGAGGGGTGAGGTACTGCGCAGCTAAAAGCTAACTTCCGAGCCGCCATTAAGTTTGAATCGATCTGTAACTACTTGTAATGTAATGTTATAAGCTGGTTACATAAATCAATTTTGTCCACAGTTGGATAACTAAAAACGAGTTTTCATACTATTTATTGTTCAAAACAACAAATAAATAAATAATCATTGTTCAAAACAACAAATAATTAAATGATCATTGTTCAAAACAGCAAATAAATAAACTGTAAAGTTTACTTTTACAAAGTCATTTTTTTTTTAATTTTCGTCTGAACTTTAAAACTATGTTCCTATCATTTGAATTGTTTTATTCATAACGAAGAACTGTTTCCTTGAATTAATTAAGAAGGTAGAGTTTATTCTGAATTGACTGACTGTATACTGATTCTAGTTGCCCCTTCGGCAACTTGAATTAGTTCTATTTCTTTGTTTTTGACGTTCAAAAGTGCCTTTAATGTGCCTACTTGAAATAAATTACTTGACTTTGACTTGCGCAGACCAGGGACGCATGGTACAAGGCTGCCAATGATGATGATGAAATGGCATTTCGCTTCACGTTTGAAAGTCTATCTAAGTATGTATTTCTATTTAAAGGCGTCATTGCACGATTTATCTGATAAATAGACGCAACATAAGTACCTAATCCTTTCTCTAAATCACTTTCACAACTTTCGCGACGTGACAAGCAACTAATATGGTCTACATCTGTGACTAGTACCAGTAAACAGATGTAAATGACTAGACATTCATAATTTGAAAGAGCATGTAATGAGCTCATGACTTACGATACTTGAGAATGTCCGGTGCACCCTGGACAGTCAGTCTCTCTATCAACCTTGCCGACTAGAATGCATATATTATATTTATATGATGGTGTTAATACGGAATAGAAAAAACGAAGGAATACTTAGGTAGGTACTGACATGCCAATTTCATAGATCGAGAGAATTTATCAGTATTTATGACTAATAACTGCCTGAGGGCGACGCGACGATTCCTTTTAAATTCATCAATACTCGTATAGGCTCATTGACTAGGCTAGCTCGGTGCGTTTTTGTATGAACTTGAGTAGTGCGGAAACACATTCAAAATGAAATACAATTTGTAAAGTCTGTTTTTTAATCTCATAGACAATTTGACAGGTGCAAATGTCAAACTCCAAAATGAAAAAACAAGCAACAATCACTTGAAATCTCTACGAGATTAAAAACAGACTTTACTTGATTGTATTTTGGACGCGTTCTCACACTTTTGGGTATTTATTTTGAATAATGCCTCGTATAAAGCAGATACAAAGATTTAGCGTTGAGGTGAGGTACCTATCTATGAGAGGATCATGGAAAACGATGGGCAGATTGAATTATAGCCCCAAGTCTTTTCCATTACTCTCGAATTAGTACAATACCGATCAGTCAATATAACAACTACTTCTATTATTGGAGATATCACTTAGTATAACATCGCTAATGAGCTAAGTCTTTAGAAAAGTTATTTCAGGAACTAAAGTAATAAATAAACGTGTGGAATGTGGACTCAAAGTGGCAAGCGTGGCCGGCAGAGTATAATGCGATTTTGAGTTTGATTCTAAGGTCGGGCAAAGAGGGATTGCCGTGGGAGTGACTGGCTGGTTGTGTGACGGGGCTCGAAAGCTTGAGGAAGTGATGGTGATGACGTCACGCTGAACTAGCTGCTCGAAGGCTTCACCAATTTCCATTACGTCGGTCACCAGTGTAAAGGTATGATAAACGGGGTGTAAAGTTCACTCATTCTCCGTAAAAAAGGGTGGATATTCCGACCAGACGGGTTTTGTGTCTGGTGGGCTACTGCCCGACGATTGTTGTCGGGACGTTGTATATATGCCCGTCGCGCGCTTGCACGGCAGGATTTTGCGTGACGTCAGTGTGAAGCGCAGTTCGAATGTGAAAAAAAAAATTCATGCGAATCGCTTCAAGAAAAAATATTATTATCTAGAAGTGTCGATTCGCCCGTTTTCGGACGAGTATATTCATGCGAGTCACCAATAAGCCGATACTTTACAATTATTTTAAAGAACAGAGAGAATTCTTCGATGTTATTCCATACAAACTTTCACACCCAATATAGGATGAATTTTCCAAAAATCTTTCATTAGTGCTCGCTTTCGATAATTACGGAACCCTTGTGCAAAATTTCATGATTCTAGACATCCTAGACGTTCCGGCTATGCGTTGTTTATCGGTGAATGAATTTAAGATATTAGAATATTATTAACAATGTAAATAAAAAGTAATGGGCTCGTGGCTAAGTAATAACAGCCGCTCGGGTCGATCCATCAGGTTAAGCTACGCTTGCCGGGGTTGGTCCGTGGATGGGTGACCATTTTCACATATCGAGACTCCTCCGTGCCTCGGAAAGCACGTTAAGCCGTTGGTCCCGGCTGTCATTTGTGGATCTTTGACAGTCGTTACGAGTCGTCAGAAGCACGAAAGTCTGCCAACCAGTTTAATCAAGGGGTATCGTATTATTCAGTTACTGGGTTGTGGAGGTCAGATAGGCAGTCGCTCCATGTAAAATACTGGTATTCAGCTGCATCCGGTTAGACTGGAAGCCGACCCCAACATAGTTGGGAAATGGCTAGGTAGATTGATTCATTTTGTAAATAAAAAGTAATATGACAATAATAATCTCAAGAATTAAATAAATTTGACATCAAAACAACATGTTATTTGACAGAAATAAGATAAAGTCAGTGAACCTTCTCTCAATATTTGTTGTCTTGTCTTTCAAAACCAAAATAAATATTTATGTTTCTGTTGTTTATTTAGCTACAACTGGTTTTTTCTGCCGTAGAGATGGCCCCATGGTTTGTAAACCCTATATAGACTCAATCGCTTTCAAAGCGTTCCATATATTTTTTATTTTTTTGGATTATAGCAACTGAATAATTACTAACTCATCCAAAATAGTCCATCCCTCTTTTTTCCCGACACATTATTATTCACGCATTTTTCAATGTACTTTTTTGTTTTATTGTTTTAAATCTGTGAGTCTATCATTGCTTGTTATGTTATGCCCTATCACTTCACATTTACTAAATAACTGATTATGTTTATCTATGTACCGTGTGGTGGGACCCTGGTGATCTCCTATACAGGTATTCCTAGTGCAGACACAAGTCTCTCACAAACTAGTGTCACATAGTTTTTAAGCATGTCTCAATTATAAGATCCCATTGTTTGTGAAGAGAAAATAAATTATTTGAATTTGAATATTTCTACAACGACTTTCAAGAGGATTGACATAAAAGCATTTCGGTAGCATATAATAATATGTCAGTCTAATACATTTTTGACTTTTCCACCATCGTTATCGCTGATAGAATGACGCTTTGCTGTCTCTAATGTCGCTTTGGCCATCCGGTACATAGGAACCAATATGCGGGTACATAACCTTGTACTGAATACTTTCTCACGTATCGGCGCCGGCGCTATAAGGATAGCTTTTGCCAGGGTGAAGAAAATATGAGCCAGTTAGCAACGTGGTAGCGGGCCGACAGTTCACCCTGGACTGTCGGCCCCACTGAACAAATCAGGTTATGTAATGCATCCCAAACGGAATGTCATGGACCCAAAGATAGGTTATGTGAGATAGCACCGAGGTTTGTAAACTGACAAATGCTATGTGGCTTTTTCAATATTACCATGTGGTAGTAATTTACCTTCTTAGCTCTTCTAACAAGATCGTGTGAACTTATATCAGTCTAAAATCGTCAACATGCAATGAACATGCAAAAAGCGTGATGAATGTCATGATCTATTGTTGATGAAAGTGATGATCAATCCCGTCTTGTCTCTCAAGAAGATGCTTTTGCTTTGCAATGGAAACATTACTGACGCTGAAATTCGTCCTCGACATTTATAACGTAGGTGACTTCAAGACATCGAGTGAATAGATTGTTTCAAGGCAAGCGTACAGTACACCTTCATCAACCGCATGATCGCTTAACATCAGGTGTGACAATGGTTAACCACGAGATCCTATCCCATTAAAACAAATACATCAAAGCCTTACCTGAGAAAATACCAGGAATGAAGTAGGTATAGCTGCCAGCCCACATAGTAAATAGAATAACACTACATGCCAGTGGCCAGTCTTAGTGGCCAGGATTGCGGCCTCGTCCAACTCCTTGGTCCACGTCATTGTCACCTCACTATTTTTAACACTTTTTCAAAATTGCAACTGTTTCCGAGACCCCCCAAACTCGAACTCGACATTTTTTGCAAGGCAGTTATTTTTATTCGATATTTAGGGAACCAGTTATTTTATTATTGAATAATTTTTGGTTA
This sequence comes from Lithophane semibrunnea, assembly GCA_947363905.1. Lineage (NCBI taxonomy): Eukaryota > Metazoa > Arthropoda > Insecta > Lepidoptera > Noctuidae > Lithophane > Lithophane semibrunnea. The sequence goes on along the minus strand of OX376208.1, from coordinate 14,787,158 downwards.
TTATTTCTTGGACCTGTTTTTTTGTTATTTATGAAAATATACAAATTATCCTCGAACTTTAATATTAATATTAGCTATGTGTCTATTTTATTTTATTTATGTACTTAATAAATAAAGTTTTTAATTATTTTTGTAAGTAAAATATTTATCTCAAAAATTATTTCTACAGAAAATCACTTCGAGAGTTAATTTCTTTTAACAAATAATTACAATAACTTTTAAATTAATTCCAGCCACTCCGACAACACGCGTCCATGTTTCTAACTGTTGAAATTATACTAAATGTTCGCGGTACGTTCGGACTGACCAGGGGAGGTAGCCCGACCATGTCTGATAGCGCAGTGTTTGTTGAAGACAATAGCAATTGTAAGCGGTGTTTATTTAGCAGCGTTATATCGATAGAGTAGACTGAAGGATTACTATTTTGCAGATTTTCATTTTATACTCACGTTTATTCTATGTTCTAAGCTGACTTTAAAGAAAGTATCTATAATTAATTATCAATCCTAATTAAATAAAAAATGCGAAAGTGAGTTTGTTTGTTTGTTACGCTCTCACGCTAAAACGGCTGAACGGATTTAGATGAAATTTGGCACATGGGTAGATCATGACCTAGAATCCTAGATTAACACATAGCATACTTTTTATCCCGATATTCCCACGGGATCGAGACTTACGCGGGTGAAACCGCGGGTGCAGCTAGCTCTCTATAATTTTATTGATTCTTCTCAATAAATGAATAATTTAAATTCCAACGTTTTTTTTTTAAATTTCGATAATTTTTATTTTACTAAAACGTTATCGTTTAAGTACTTGAAAAAACTAGAAGCAAAGCTTACTATTCATGATGTTTTGAATTATGGACATGACTATGAGAGCGAATTTTACCGATATAACTGAACGCGATCAGCACATTTAAACCGAGTTCAACAAACATAACTGTCATTGGGAATATTGACACTGACAGCTCTTGCAATAAAATGGGCCATTTTTAGGGTTCCGTAGTCTACAAGGAACCCTTATAGTTTCACCATGCCCGTCTGTCTGTCCGTCCGTCTGTCCGCGGCTTGACTCAGAGACTGTTGTGTATTTACCCACCCCCGACCTAGTAATTACATCAGACTTATACACTGATATAACACACACACAGATTTGTTTTTCTATATTTTTTTCAGATTTTATACTGAATAAATATATTCTATTCTACTTAGGAATTGTTTGAATGATTGCTTTCAATGCGTTTGATGAAAATTATTAGTGAAAGCGAAAACCGGTTGAGTTTTGATGGTAAAGTCTGTCATATTAGAAACAATCCAAGCAATCCTGTGCGGTTGTGGTGCGACTGATAGCGGGGGGTACTGCTTGGAAACTATTTCATTTCATTGGCCAAATCTTTTGACCAAAGAATCCTTTTTCTTTTTGCTTTTTTCCGAACGTTTCGACTGTCAGTACGTGAACCACTATTACTATTTTAATTTAATTTAATCGATTTTTTTTGTAATTATTTAATTTATAATTTTAATTGTATGATCCAAAGTTGATTGAAATAAATAAAATAATAATAATAAAGACCAAATTATTTAGTTAAACATGAAATAAATCTATAGTACGTACGTAAGAAGATAAATATGGTCACCCATCTTTTTAATACCTTCAGGAAAATTGATATGAATTAATACTTTCAGGAAAATTGATATCAAAATGAAATACATAAATCATTTTTAAAACCGCGGGGAAACCCTAGTTATTATCAGTTGAGATATTATTCACCACAGACGCGCGACTTCGCGGTTTAGTGACGTAAACCACGCATGCGTCACTCGGCTCAAAGATGATTAGGAACAAAATATTGTAACATGAACGTGTAATGATGATAGTACATTTCGGATGAATAATTATAAATTAAACGGTTCCTAGATTATAACTGAATCCCTCCATTGAAATTAATGTGACAAGAATAGACGTAGTATTATTACTTATGCGTAGATATTCGTTTTTTTTAAATAAAATCTGTTCAGGTTAAATAAGCAAAAAGTTATTTGATATCCTACCGAAACTGTACGTGGAATATTATTTCGATCGGGAAAATGTATATCAATAGTCATACACGAGGGAAGCCACAGAGAAAACCTAGTTTTTTTAAATTAAATAAATTCATCTCGCTCACAATGGCACCTAACCTCTACCAGTGGCGCTTTCAAATCAAGATTTAGACCTGTTTTCAAGTATATATCGTACTAATGTATTTATAGATTAAAACTAGTTTAATGGCGCTGCTCAATATTATAGATAATTAATTATCTGTTTAATGTTATTTGCTTGTAGTTCGATTATTGTAATCTGTGCAATAATTTATTATAATTGACTTTTTATGATGTGATATTAATTTTAGGAGTTCTCTTTCAAATAGCGAAACGTTTTGCCGGTTAATTAGAGATACTGGGAATAAGTGACTTTTTCCCGACTACAAGTACTTTTAGTTATATGTTGTTTATTGGCTTTCAGTATACCACTTTTTTTTACAAGCCTGCTTGCAGCCCAGCCTATCAATCTGCCTAGCCTTTTCCCATGTTGGGGTCGGCTTCCAGTCTAACCGGATGCAGCTGAATACCAGTATTTTACATGGAGCGACTGCCAATCTGACTTCCACAACTCAGTAACTGGGTAATACGATACCCCTTGGTAAGACTGATTCACAGACTTTCGGGCTTCTGACAACCCGTAACGACTGTCAAATATCCACGAATGACAGCCGGGACCAACGGCTTAACGTGCTGTCCGAGACACGGAGGAGTCTCGATATGTAAAGATGGTCACCCATCCATGGAGTAACCCCGGCAGGCGTAGCTTAACCTGCCAAATCGACCTGTGCGGCTGTTATTACTTAGCCACGAGCTCCTCTGGGCTTGCAGCCCAGCCATTAGTAACTAATTGGTCACAGCGAAGCCTCTAATATTGCAGATATTTGTAAAATAAGAGGCATCGCAGTTACAATGCTATCCTATAGACAAAGGTATTGGTGGCAGAAATGGGTATAGTACATATGACCTAGTAGGTATTTCAACTGACGAGCTCCTTTCACAAAGAGTTACATTTTACTACTATTTATTTATTTTTTGCGAATCATTAATTCCTTACTTATAAGGGAGAATATCACCTATTGAACTGAACGTGATTAGCACATCTAAACTGCTTTAAAGAGCCCTATTCAGTGTCAAAATTGCGTTCCAATAATGATGACACTGACTCGACAACTCTAGAACGCGGTTCCAGCCTAATTGAAATTCGCCCTAAGTCGTTTATTTTTTTTGGCCTTTAAGGGTTCTGTACGTCAAAAGGACAAAACGGAACCCTTCTGGGATCCTTCGTGAGTCTGTTTATAATAAATACCTTTAAAGATATCTAAGAAAATTTATGAAAATTGGCCATTCCCCCTTATCTCCGAAACAATTGAACCAAAAATTTGGAAAAAAATACTGAAAATAGTTCTTTATACAGAAAAATCTATAAGAAGTCTATGTTCTTAAAGTAATATGGTAAAGCTCCCAATATTGTGCGTACAAACTTACATTTGCAGTTGGAATGCATAGGAGAACATTTTTTTTTTTTTTTTTTTTTTAAACTTTGCCCCACATGACATGTTTTTCAACTACAATTTTAAGTTTGTACTTGGGAAAAATTCATCCCAACTACGTAACCCTTCATTGCGCGTGGTCCGACACGCTCTTGGCCGGTTTTTTACCACAACACACTTTGAACTTTACTTAACAGAATGCATAAAAAAAAACAATGAATAAGAAATAGTAAGTAGTATTTATTTTAAAGCCTCAATATTTTTTTTTGTATGAAACAAACATGTTTGCATTGGCATATTGTGATATTTTTACTTAGAATAAAAACAATAACACTGCAATAAATTAAATTGATTTTTATTTCGGTAACAAATAAATAATATGAGTATTTTATTGAACCTGTCTTGAATAAATGAAATCTATTTTTAATCCCTTGTTTCAACATGTTGTATTCTTGCGATGAATTTTATGGCAGTATTTTTTGTTTTGCAGATAGACAATGTCAAACGATTTGATTGGCTTTTGTTGATTTTACGTTCAAGCAAACAGCAGTTGATATGAGATTTGACAGCAGACAGACTGATGTGATCTTTTATGTCTGTCTATATATAACAACGTGCGGTTTGTTTGATTAATGTAATGTGAATAGTTTTTAAATGTACCTGTTTTTAAACAAAAGATACAATCTAACACTAACATTATGTACAAAGGGAAAAAATAAAATAATATATAAAGGTAGAGATCATAGGGCATAAAAAAATTCTTCCGCATCGCTGTCAGTGGGAAAAGTGCCCAAAAGGCTGGCAGCATTGCCACGTTGGATGGCAATGTTTTGTTTTCACATCCTTTCAAGCAGCACCTTCTCACAAACCAGAATCTCAAAAAAGTACCAGGATATCAACAGCGTTAAGAGGCTCGCTGCTTTCAAGTTAATCCCTGGAGTCTAGGCATTCTTTGGCGTTTTCTGTGAAGTTCCAGGTGCCGTATAATGAAGTATTAATGCCACCAGTTTTCCAGTGTGAGAGAGCGACGGAGCTAGACAAGGCCACTAGCACCATCCCGTTTTCGCAGTGGAATAATGATGGCATTACACACACTTCATAATACTACCCCAGAACTAGCCAGTTCCAGGCAGAAACAACTATGATTACCAGGAGCTCATACGAAAATAGGAGTTTAGTAGTTCCCAGCCATACCACAAACGAGTATCAGGTCATACGCCAGTTATATGAGCAAACAAACCAGCAATACGGATGTTTGAGCATAATTTAGTGGCTCGAAAGCAATTGCAGAGTTCCTACAGAGGGTCCATGTTCTTTGAATTGAATTATTTATGTCTTGTATGAGCCAAATACGAGTGCTGATTACTATATGGTATATGCTGATGATTTTGGAATGTGGGAAAGATGGTGGCTTTCCATCCGTGGGAAATTGTGGAAAGTTATTTTCATTCTGGGAAATATACCGATTCTGATGTATTTACGATTACCTACATAATATTTTATAGTATGGTGGAGGTGACTATTTTATTTTTCTCAAACATGCTTGGAAATTCGAGCATTATTTTGACAACCTTCTTCGAGATAAATCGAAATTGCCGTACTGTTCAAAAACAAATGACGATGCGGCCGGCAAAGTAAGTATGAAAACCCATATCTGTCGTGTTTAGCGGCCAAATAAATGAGGTATTCCACTTTTATGAAAACTCATATCGGTTGTGTTATTTAAAAATGGAACGAACTTTTTACTTCAGCTCATCTAAGATTTTATTTGAATTTCGATTTGGCTGCAAATAGAGCTGTTTAAAATAAAGAAGAAACAAATTAACATATTGGCGCGTGAAAAATTATCGTTGTTCGTCATTGATTCTGGAAATTATAATTAATTTACTTTTTAATTTCCGCGTATTGTTTGAGAAAAGTACTATATAAGCCTTGGCCGCAAGCAGCGCAGCTATTGATGGACTCACGTTTGTGTGCCACGGCTTCGCCTCGGCCCACAATTTCACGATCGTCCGTCAACAGCCCAGTTGCAGGCCGCGACAGTAATGCACTATTGGATTCTCGAATCGAGAACCTCCTACTTTTTGGAGTCGGCAAAATATTCGAACCTTATCGAACTTCCAAATTAATTAGCCTAACCTAATCACGAGACAAAATAGATTAAATAATAATATCGTACGACATGATAATAAGAAGATATTTGTTAAATTCAGCGCAATAGAGATTATCTTGTAAGATAAAGACTCGTTTAAACGACGTAATACACATATAAATGGAAATCACTTAGAAACCTAAAAAAATATTATAACGTATTTAGGTTGTGGAGGTGTCTTGACAGTTCGTGACACCGTGAGCGAGCGTGATCGTGCGGGACCGTGCGTGATCCATCGCCACCGGTTCAATGTAAACCGCGCACAGGAAAGCAGCACAACAAGAAGTAATGTTTAAAAATATATAATACGAGAACAGTTCCTCTACGGAAACAGTAGTAAATAATACGGGAACAGTTCCTCTGAACTCTGCCACATTGACAGCGCTAACAGTGTTTTCGCACAGGTCCTTCAAGAGCAAGTTCTACCACAAAGCAGTAGGTAGGTACTGCTGTGTTCCTGGTATAAGGTTATGGATACCGGTGAAAAGTTCTAGAAAGTGAGATGCAGTTCTTTCTGATCAAGGAGAGTTGGCGCATTACTAAACCTCAAAAATAAGACCTTCAAATTGGTTTAGAAATGTTTTTTGGACCACCCATCTCACACTAATGTGCCAAGTGGAAAATTTCCTCTCTACAAAAAAAAACAGTTGAAAACAAATTCGGACAGTCTACCTCTCATACTAACTACTCAGAGATAAGACATTAAACAGATGTTGAAAATGAACCGCACATTTGAATTATTACGATATGATTTACAAGATTTTATTGCTATTGATTGCTTTGTTTATCAACTAAAGCTATTATTAGTCTACATTATGGTCCAGGGTTCCAGACAGACGAATGGCGATGCACCAGCGATACAGGTATGGTAGATACTGGTTACTCACCAACCAGTGACAGTGTTAACCAGTAACTGGGTTGTTGAGGTCGGATAGGCAGTTGCTTCATGTAAAATACTGGTATTCAGCTGTATCCGGCTTGAAGCCGACCCGAACATAATTATAGGAAAAGGCTAGATAGATTGAAATACTGGATAATCCATCAACACAATCTTTGTGCGTACTGCCAGGAGTGGAACTCGTTGCCGCACCTTGCGTACATAATCAGCCTACAATGTTCCCACTGCTGGGACACAGGCCTCCTCTCTGTGAGAGGGAGTGGGGCGTAATCCACCACGCGGGCGCAGTGCGGGTTGGTAGATGTCATGATGTCTTCGTTTTTTTTATTTTATTCTAAGACATGCCGGTTTCCACACGATGTTTTCCCTCACCGTTTTGAGAGCAGTGGTGATGAAATTATTTACACAAAGTAAAGCGCGTGGGTTCGATCTCACGACCTATGACTCGTAAGTCGGGGCCGCTACCACTGGGCCACCACTGATTATGCCATTGGTGCGTTCCCAAAAACAGCAATAATAATTATTATTATTTTATCAAACAAATTAAAAAAAAAAAGATAGTTTTCCTCATCTTTGATTAACGATCGATCTTTTCAAGTGTTTCCACTCACATCCTTATCAGGTCAAACGAAAATATTTGAGGAATGTACCGTCATATGAGTGCTATCTCTTCTTTAGATAAACATCACATGAAGAACTTACGCATTTTCCGACTTGCTACTGACTATAGACACAAAGGTTTGACTAGTTTTTTTATTAGTCACGACTAGTATCGGACTACTTTTGGATTAAGCGCGACAAGATTAGGACTATAGTCCCACCGAATTTCGTTTTCGGTTTTCGGCCATTTTTGGTGGCCATATGTAAGCTTAAAGGATTAATACTCCAAAAATGTATAATAAAAAATATAGTTTTTGGTGATTGGCAACCCTGCGTTTTTGGACGTAAGGGGTGGTTGGAGCTAGCTTGCTACATTATTAGTAATCTGTGGAGCGATTGTTCATGAACAACACAGTCTATATCTTTTTAGAATTATTAGAATAAATGACAACAAATAAAAGGACCTTAATATCCTCTCAACAAGTCGTATTTATTTACATCTCCGAAGCGGTATAACAACACCACACCCACAAATTGGCAAAATCCTGAGTGGTTTGTTTCACAAGATGGACGACCGGCACAAGAAAAAACGAAAAATGCGATTGACTCGAACACCGAGTGTATCTCTGCCTGATCACCGGATGGCATCCATGGTCAGTGTAACACGAAAGAGAACGCTTCGCTCATCAAGAGACCGTAATGAAAGAAACAACGGATTTTCGTCGAGGAGTCATATTCGCGATGAGAGTCTGCGCCAGAGAAGTATACAGGACAGAGCTGAATACGGAGGTTCTCTATGGAGGAGGACACGCAGTCGCTGTGAGAATCGGCACCAGGAGCAGACTCGCGACACTACTGGATCCGGAGGTTCCTGTGGAGGACTCGCAGTCTCAGTCGTGGTGAGAAAGATCAGATGGTGCAGATTCAGGACGGAACTGGATGCGGAGACTCCTTGCAGAGAAGTGTTAGTCAAGTCTTTGATCAACAAGACTGCAATCAAACTACACCCCTGGGTATGTTTTATAATCATTCAATCATTGCTGAAAATGAGTTGAGTTTATTTTTTTATGAATTAATTCCTTCTGTAATGAATAATCAATCAAGTATGGTAGGCATGTAGTGCCTGAATTTGACCCTATGATCAAAGGTTAAATTGTAAATATATGGGTGCTCAAAGTAGAAGAGTGCCAAGTTATATGTATAATTGGAGTGATGATCAGATTAAACACTATGTATTGCCTATGTTAAGTGGGGTAACCAAAAACATGGTACCAGGCATCTATGTCATTCACTTAGCAGCTTGGAAATATAAATTAATGTAATATTTTCCGAGAATTAATGCTTATGCTGTGTTATTAACTGAAATGTTATCAAAGTGAGTAACATTTAATAAGTCGTTGGAACTCTATTATTATATTAAAATTAACATGTTGAATTGATGTGAAATATTTGGTCAGCGTACTGTGGATTGTTCAGTATATGAAATAGAGGACCGTGGAAGTTAGGAAGTTTTGAAATATTTTCAAACTATTAAACCTCATGAATGTGATAGGACTAAAACCAGCCAAGATATAAAAAAAACTGATTTACAACAGGAACTGAAATTTGAGTGCTTATTCTAAACAAGCAACAAATAATGAATCTAAACAGCCTAAAAGAAAAATATTAAATGTTACAATTGTACACAAATAAGTCACTACAGTTTTCTATCTAAAAGAGTTATTTGAGTGCACTGAGTGCAGTAAACAAGCCATACAGCTAAGTAAAAATCAAATAAATAAATAATTTAAAAAAATATTAAATACCACAACAGAAAGTGTTACACATAGAAACTGAGACCACAGATAATAGTAAATATATAATACATTTAAAAAATAAATGGCACAGTTATGCAAGGATATGTGGACTTGGGTAGTTAATGCACGTTGCTGAGATACAGCGAACTTACAGGTATAGATTGGACAGATAAAAATTTACCTACCGTGACAGTGATAGGGAATAATGTTGTACTTCTATTAGATTCTGCTTATGAAGACATAGAAATACAAACTTTAATAAAATTGAACACATCAATAATTTAATTGTTGAAGTAACATTATCCAGTATTGATGGAGGTCATAGTTTCACTAAAAAGCAAGGGATCACTATTACTAAAACTACAGATTCTTTGATCTTTGAATGCAAGGTGACTATGAAATTTCAATTGATCATTAAATGTGACACTACAATACTGCCACAGCAAATGCTGGTAGTACAAATATCATACAATAGTGATTATTAAGTTTCTATTATAAGGGTTCATTAAGAGGAAAGCCTCATGGGGGAATATTACTTGTTACCGGGGAATATAATGTTGCAAAAGGAGAGGGTGCAATATTATTACAAAATGTTAGTGAGACATCATTGTTTTTACAAAAAGGTGATTTGTTTGTGGAATAGAATAGATCTTAACAATAAAATGGTTGATTCTGATTTAAATTTAGATCATTTGAATGTAGAACAAGTAAAGAAATCGAGTCATTATTATTGAGTATTGAGACATGCCTTTAAATAATCTTAAGGGTTTAGGATTTACAAATGGAATATTGAGCCTGTGAAATAGTATAGATTGGTGGAACAACCCATTTTGGCTTTGTATGATCCAAAACTGTGTACAGAACTACACACACGCATCAAACCTAGGTTTTGCCAGAATCCTATTACAACGTAGTACAGATGGTTTACTTAATTGCTCAAGGACTTTCCAATTAAATACGGTAATTTTGGGCTACGCGCGCGGCCCATCTGGTAGCTTAGCGGAACCAGTAGTATGTTTCATCCGAAAGACAACAAATGATGAAAAAAAAAAAAAAAAACAATTATTTCGAATTGGAAATACTGGCAGTTATAGCGCCACTAAGCCGTTTTCGTGTTTACTTTAGGATTCATTCAAATTTAAAATTATAACCGATCGCAATGCACTGCGTGAACCACGCTTACAAAAGTAGACAGCGGAGTATGTTGGGTAGTCCCACGAGGTGCAAGGTGGAAGGTACCTATTGTGAATGAACCACGACGATGTAGGACGCTTTGGGTTGACAAAACCTATAATCGCTTGCAAGGAACCTTCCGGTTTTTCCAGAATGCGTCGTTTTACAAAAAAAAAAAAAACGTCTCAGATTGTCTAGAATGCGTCCATTACAAAGCATCAGGGGGTCCTAAAGGTCTGCTCCATCCCATTCCCAAGATAGAAACGCCATTCGACACTCTTCATGCATGTACCACTTAGATCCATTTCATCGATCCGATCAAAAAAAAGTAGGTAATGTGTATGTATGTATTAGTAATAATAGATTCTTTAACGAAATATGTCAACACTAGTGCTGTCAGAGACAAAAACTATAACATTTAAATTATTTTGGAGTACTACTTCGCCATATCGATAGAGATCGAGGTTCATGTTTTACTAATCATAAGTTTAAACGGACGGACGGTCGTTTTAACGGTTTAGTTTAGTTTTGATGATGAAGTTTAAAACAATTTATGTAAAAGTTAAAACTTAAACATTGTCTAAATGCTGTGGCCACCTCGAAGGCCAATGGGCAAGTTGAAAGCACAAAATGCCATGAGGAGAATGGTAAAGCTTCGTAACCATTAATTTGTTAATGGAATCAATAACTCAAATGGCAAAAGCCATCAGAACTGTTGTTTGGGATAAGTTAGTGAGTTCATCTGACAACTTGATTAGTGACATAATTGCAGAAACATCGAAGCATAAGCTTATGAAACCGGTGATAATCTTATGAAATTTAGATTGGATGATGGTAAGAAGATAAATAAACAGCAGGAGAATTTCAAAAAGGGATTTGATACTTATTAAAAAAAAACTACTTAAAGGTAGGTCTCGTTATGATTGATTGAACAGCTGTTGACAAACAACTCTAAAACTCAAGAAACTAGTTTCTAAATTCAAAGGACCATAAAAAAAATTAAAGTGCTACCTAACGACCTATACTCCTATTACTAGAAAAGGTAACAGGAAAATATAAAAATGTGGTTGCTATTGACAAAATATTTCCCTGGTTAAGTTTCATGGATACAGCAGTGGAAGTGATTAAGATGAAAATGAAACTAATGACACTGACACAAATGGTGATTAAATATATTTTATTAAGTGCAAAAATAAAAAGTAAACAGTAGAAATACTATCGATGGCTGCGTTTTATTCCTAATGTTTTAACCAAGCAATTTAATTGGTGCACTTGAATGATAAAATTGTGATCATTATTATGAGTGTAAATCTTTAAAAGTAACAGTCTGTAGATGATTGATGACAGAAGTTAACTTGTAAAACTTGCTAATCAAATGAATATAATATGTGCGGAGGATATGAGGTGACCAGGTAGGTTGCTAGATCATATCTATGCGGAATTAAATATGATATGTGCAGACTGTGCAGAGGATATGAAGTGACCAGATGGGTTGCTAGATCATATCTATGCAGAATTAAATATAATATGTGCGGAGGATATGAGGTGACCAGGTAGGTTGCTAGATCATATCTATGCAGAATTAAATATAATATGTGCGGAGGATATGAGGTGACCAGGTAGGTTGCTAGATCATATCTATGCAGAATTAAATATAATATGTGCGGAGGATATGAGGTGACCAGGTGGGTTGCTAGATCATATCTATGCAGAATTAAATATAATATGTGATTATGTGCGGAAGATATGAAGTGACCAAATGGGTTGCTAGATCATATCTATGTAGAATTAAATATAATATGTGCGGAGGATATGAGGTGACCAGGTGGGTTGCTAGATCATATCTATGCAGAATTAAATATAATATGTGATTATGTGCGGAAGATATGAAGTGACCAAATGGGTTGCTAGATCATATCTATGTAGAATTAAATATAATATGTGCGGAGGATATGAAGTGACCAGGTGGGTTGCTAGATCATATCTATGCAGAATTATGAGCATAGTATATGTAGGAGTGACCAGGTGGGTTGCTAGATCATATTTATGCAGAATTGTAAGCATAGTATATGTAGGAGTGACCAGGTGGGTTGCTAGATCATATCTATGCAGAATTATGAGCATAGTATATGTAGGAGTGACCAGGTGGGTTGCTAGATCATATTTATGCAGAATTGTAAGCATAGTATATGTAGGAGTGACCAGGTGGGTTGCTAGATCATATTTATACAGAATTGTAAGCATAGTATATGTAGGAGTGACCAGGTGGGTTGCTAGATCATATCTATGCAGAGTTGTAAGCATAGTTTATGTAGGAGTGACCAGGTGGGTTGCTAGATCATATCTATGCAGAGTTGTGAGCTTAGTATATGTAGGAGTGACCAGGTGGGTTGCTAGATCATATCTATGCAGAATTGTAGGCATAGTATATGTAGGAGTGACCAGGTGGGTTGCTAGATCATATCTATGCAGAGTTATGAGCATAGTATATGTAGGAGTGACCAGGTGGGTTGCTAGATCATATCTATGCAGAGTTATGAGCATAGTATATGTAGGAGTGACCAGGTGGGTTGCTAGATCATATCTATGCAGAGTTATGAGCATAGTATATGTAGGAGTGACCAGGTGGGTTGCTAGATCATATCTATGCAGAATTGTAGGCATAGTATATGTAGGAGTGACCAGATGGGTTGCTAGATCATATCTATGCAGAGTTGTAAGCATAGTAATTATGTAGGAGTGACCAGGTGGGTTGCTAGATCATATCTATGCAGTAATAATAATTATGAAGAATGAATTGTAATGAAGTACTTTTTATTCTTGTGTAAGAAAACCCTCAATCACTGTAAATGTACAAAACATAAGTAAATACTTTATAAAGTGAGAGGACTCCCTTAAAGCAGGATGGTCGAACACTTAGTAGCTTGTACCTACCTTTATAATAATTGAGTAGTACATGCTGTTAGTAATTTTGTGAATAGATAATTATTATGTAGTACTTTAAGCATTGGTTTTGCAACGTTGGAAACATGGAACATGGAAATCATATCTAGTAGATTAGACAAAGTGCAAATTTTATGTTATATAAAAATAGCTGTTAATGTGAAGTCTGAAAGAATGATGATTTACAGAGATTTTGAAGACTTAAGCAATTCATATAAATTGGACTCATAGCTATTTATGCGAATGCTTGTTAATGTTAATACTCATAATCATAGTGTTCTTTTGAAACAAAACAGGTCACTTTGATTATAAGTATTATTAGCCACTAATAAAGATGCAAAACATAGTTTAGTATTAGTGTAATCAGCAACTTGATTATTGCTTACTTCAAGATTATAGTCCAGAAACAATTTTGTACTGTTATGATGTGACAAGTACAAACATGATTTTATGTCACTATTATAGTAACTTATTAATTACATTTTCTATTTTATTATGTACTTTGTACTATCACTTTCAGTAGACCAACATGCAATGTTGATTGACTAATAATTAATAAGTAAGTTGTGAAAACTTAACTTGTTTGTCTGTTGTTTGTAGGTGATGTGACATAATGACATTATGTGTAATTCATGCGTGACAGTTGGTATCTTGTTGCCAAATTATAACTATAATATTTGAAACTGATGAGAATTACTGAGACTTGAATGTGAATTAATGATTAGAAGTGTTATGAAATGTACCTTGTTGTCAGACTGTAACTATAATATCAGAGATTGATGTGAATTGTTGAGACTAATATGAGTAGAAGTGTAAAATGTACCTTGTGGTCAGATTGTAACTATAATAGGTACTTGAGACTGATGTGAATCATTGAGACTGAATAGAACTGCTAAAATGTGTGTTGTTTTGTCATAAACATGAGACATTATTTGTTTATCATTCAAATGTTATCAAAAAGGTTAGTTAAAGGTAGCCCTAAAAGTTTATTGTTAATATTGCTCAGTTCTAATTGCCCATTGTATAATTTATTCATAAGTGAGAGGACTCACTTATAGTAGGATGGCCGAACTGTAAGCTTAAAGGATTAATACTCCAAAAATGTATAATAAAAAATATAGTTTTTGGTGATTGGCAACCCTGCGTTTTTGGACGTAAGGGGTGGTTGGAGCTAGCTTGCTACATTATTAGTAATCTGTGGAGCGATTGTTCATGAACAACACAGTCTATATCTTTTTAGAATTATTAGAATAAATGACAACAAATAAAAGGACCTTAATATCCTCTCAACAAGTCGTATTTATTTACACATATTATATCATATGTCATTTTCGTAATTGGCCGAAAAAAAAATTTTGCGGCTGATCCCAAACAATAACTAATTAAACTATTATTTACAACAAATAAACGCACAATAACTGTGAAAATGTTGTCGTTTTCGATTTTCGGCTGAAAATTAAAATCATGCTGAATAGGTATCGTTTTCCCCAAAAAAATAATTAATTTTCGGTCGCACTCCACTTGGAACTAGTCAAGTAGGGTTTGTTTACATTATGGGCACATTATTTTAGTAAGACCATAACGATCAATATTATTGTTATGATGGACTGGCGAAAATTATAATAATTAAATCTATGTACAAAAAACTCCATTTTATTATTCGTGTCTGTAAGTCACGTATCCGAAGGATAACTTTTTGATTGATTCCTGTAGCTATTTGTAGTAAATATGTACAGAAGGAGCGGTGACATTACGGATGACTGGTTTTATTAGGGTTCCGTAGTGAATTGAGCAAATAAAATGCCGAATGTGAAACATCAGAAATATTTGTTATGACAAGGACATGTGTCATCGTCATCATCATCATCATTTCAGCCGAAAGACATCCACTGCTGGACATAGGCCTTCTCGCATCCAGCGGATTCTTGCATCTTCCGACGGAAAGAAATGGTAGTCAATCAATCGTGGGTTCCACGATCCACGATAATACGTTTAACGTCACCTTCAGTAAAAGGTTGAAGAAACATCAATATAACAATATTTGTCTCGCTGATTAATTCAAGTATTCTATTTGTTTTAACAATATTCAGTTTAAGTAAACAAAATAAAAACCGTTTTGTAATAGACACGTCAAAAATAAATTAATGTACATAACTGTTAAATAAATAAAAATTAAATTAGAGCTGGGTTCTGTCTCAACCCTAACAAACGACACTTTTGCTATTTTGGGCATTTCTTACAAGCAACCCTGATTTTTTATTCTATTACTTTGTGAACTGCAAAAATAAAGGTACCTATTTAATATTCTTATCTTTGACAGTCGTTACGGGTCGTCAGAAGCCCGAAAGTCTGACAACCAGTCTTACCGGGGTATCGTATTACACAGTTACTATAGTTTGTGGAGGTCAGATAGGCAGTCGCTCCGTGTAAAATACTGGTATTCAGCTACATCCGGTTAGACTGGAAGCCGACCCCAACATAGTTGGGAAAAGGCTAGGCAGATTGATTGATACAATATTCATACTTTACTTATATATGTATCCTAAGTAAATAGGTATAAATAGTTGCGCGACAGAGCGTGCAAGACCTTTGCCGTCGCCAATCATGCGTGCACCTGTGATCTATTGGTTGATATTACACACGTGTGAACGAAAATTACATACTTCTCTGCAATTCTAATAGCCTGGTATCAAAATGCTTTACTGTCTACCAGTGGTGGATTATAGATGGGTCATGCAAAAATCCATTAGATACTCAAAAATTATACAATTTATTCTTTATTACAAGTAGGTATCGATCTTTTGGAAGGATTCACCCTGAGCACGTATACACTTTTCCATACGTCTGAACCAATTGGAAAATACCTCGGACCACTCTTCTTTAGACACCTCAGCAATCTCGAAATTATAGGCAGTCGGTGCATTCTTTGCTTTCAAACCTTTTCCCCTTTTGTATTTCTTTGTTTCTTGGAAACACGTAAAAATCACATGGCGCTAGGTCATGCGGGAATATGGTGGGTGAGGGAAGATAGAAACGTTTTTTACCCGACTGCCCCAGAAGGACGGTAATGTTTTTCAAGAGTATGTATGTATGCATGTTTGTATGTATGCCTATTTCTTTGGCATGCTCTGTAGCCTAAACGGCTTGATAGATTTTAACATACGAAGTGTCGTTAAGTTCGTCTTAATTGTGGGAGTGACATAGGCTATAATTTTTTTATATATTTTATCTACAAACAAAAAAAAGGGAGGGGATGGTTTTTTTTTTAAATAAATTACTTTATTGGTATCAAATAAAAACTAGTAGATTTGATTACCACGTTAGCTTTGACCCATTGGCCGAAGACTTCAGCCTATCCAAGATGGCAAAAATTTTAAGATTAGAACCCTTTTCACGCAGTACAGAATCCAAGACCACCCAGAACCAAATGAATTAATAATGGTGTAAATTAATAAATGTGAATTAATAGTGGTGGTAAAGGTGAATTAATAATTCGACTTTAGTTATAATTTAACCGTGTTTTTGTATGTTGTGCTGTCTTAAATAAACGTTTTATCTATCTATCTAACCAATAAGCAGGGGGCACTATCTACCTTTTCTCTTCAAACCCTCATAGCTTCGGCCTGGATAATGCTAGAGAGCTCAAATTCTCAGGATAAGATTATAGTTAGCAGACTTATAAAACACACTAAGTTTCATTTGTCTAGCTTTAATACTTTGGATTTTATTATAACCTAAAGTACGTCGATTTCGTCACTGATTTAAGAAGAATAAGAAAATATTTCTATTTCCTTTCGCAGGTCTGCTGGAAGAAATTTCTTAAGAAATAAGCAGTACCTTTGTACTCATATTTTAATGATGTCCTATCTATTATGTATTTTACTGTGTGTACATAAATAATAAAATAAATAAATAAATATTTGCCGTTTCATTGAACCATTGCATGATACAGTGACCTAATTTCTTCAAGTGTAAGCCCCACGGAGTAAGATTAAAATAATACTGCTGTAAGCGGTGGTGGTAGGCCCCCAGATAACTATTTAAGTGTAAAAGCGTTATGTCTGGCAACCTACTTTACATGAAATGTTTTGGTGGGATAATATTTACCAGGTTGAATTTTATTGTTTCCCTGCCAACTATCCAGGAAGGCCCAAGCTCGAAGATTGAAACCCCGTTAATCCAGTACACGTGACCAGAATTACCAGGAGAACATGCGTCAGCTGGCAGTGAATAGTTCCGCACACATCGATTAGTTAATAGACAGTAAATTGTTTCTAATTGGGACGTAGGTCGTAGTTGTCCTATTGCGCTGGACTATTGTGTACACAGGTTTAAGAGGAAAAAGGTTGATTATACAATTATACTTAGGTTTAGTTAGCTAATGAATGGAGTACACAAACCCACGCTTGGTCTGTGTGGTGGATTAAACGGCCCACTCCCTCACTGAGAGCGCCCGAGTTTCAGCTTTAGAAACATATAAGCCTATGTTCACTAACACTTTAAAGGCGTCACCTAAATATGATTGCATTGTTGTACAGTCACGGACTTTAATTGATAAGCCACCTGACACTGTTCGTAGTTTAGCCGTGTAATGCAAATCGGGTTTATTCGGGTCCCGACACGCAAAGTCATATATTATGTCTTCGTATTAGAAGAAGAAAATTATATTTCATATCTTTACCGGTTGGCTAACCTGAGAGCCAGAACTACAAACTTGATAGCAGAGTGACTACCCAAAGTCAACCAATTGCAGGTCTAGCAACAGTAACCTAGCAACGATAAACAATCGTTGCTAGGTTTCTGTTGCGATAGTAACGTTAGCGTACGGAGAAATATTAATAGTCATTTCGACAAGTTCGAAAGTAACGTCTCTGACATCGATATTTCAACTGTCACTGTCTTCAGTTAAGTTTTCAGAATTATCGAGTTAATGCGCTATGATTCAAAGGAGGTCGGTATCAAATAATGCAACATGTAGGTATTAATTTTATCATTGAGAACTTATTAGTCAACTTCTATGGATAAGACTATTTCCGATTAAAAGTAATTTATTTGTCATCTTGTTTACGAACATGCGATTTGAGTTCGTGTTTAATCGTGTAATCTCGTGAATGTATGAAACTGCAAAATTCAAAAGTTTGAAGGTGGCTCATCAATTAAAGTCCGTGACTGTACACACGGCTACACATCAAGCTATACATTTCCAGTATAAGCTGACCTCGCATTGTACGGAAATTATAAACAATGCGAGATCAGCGTAAATTGATAATATATAGCTTGATGTATTGATCTTGAATGTGTAGCCGTGTTCCAACTCTCTGCGCGCGCTGAGCAAGCGTTAAAATACCAATAGTGCGCTTTAATTTGATCATTAATTATAGTGAAATGGGGCATATAATTTTAACCTTATTCGTACCTCGACCCCCAAGATACAGACTTTTGGGGCTCACTGGCAAATACTTTGTAACCTAGCAAATGCAAAATGTGAGTTTGTTTGTTTTTTACGCTTTCACGCTAAAACGGCTGAACGGATTTAGATGAAAGGCACATAGGTAGACCATGATCTGGAATAGGACATAGGATACCTTTTATCTAGATATTTCCACGGGATCAAGACATATGCGGGTGAAACCGCGGGGGCAGCTAGTAGGTAATATTTGCTATCCAAGTGGAAGTGGTCCCAACTTTTGTTACCCTGTGTACCTGCTTACTGTATTACCTAGACAATAAACTAATTTCCAGTCTATTTCTATCATCCTAACAATATGAAAAGTAGGTAGAGAGAATCTCAATTTTTTTTGTCGGAAAAATAAGTTCAGTCTTGCAAAATTAATAATTCTGCCCAATCCGCATTCTGCACAATTAATTTGAATTCCAAATACGTAAGCTCGGGCCATGCAACGTAATACGATACCAGGATTTAAAAAAACCGGTACAAAAACCAGAATCGGTATTCTATTGACGAACATCGATGGAATCTATCCATCAAGCTGTCAACTTGACACAATTACCGGTATCGGAAGATCTCCAGACGGTTTTAGTCGTAAGGAAAATATAAATGACAAAGGTCGCTAGTAAAGTAGGTACCCTAATTGTGTACTAACTCACTTTCCATCACAATCTGAGGGCTTGAAGAATAATACTAAGCCATTGCTTCATAGATTCGAAAAAATCGTCATTTAGACAACGTAAATAACGCAAATGAATGTGATTGAATTGTCAAAATGAAAGACATTGCGATCGATATTGTTATTTTATGTGTGTTACGCAATAAACCCGCAGATCTACAATTCTATGTAGTTCCTAAAATAAGGTATTTTCAGGTGTGTTGAGACCAAAAGCAAAACTGTCACAGTTTACACAAAATAAATGCTTGTTTATCAGTCTGACAAGTGCGTTTTCGTGGGTTTGCGAAACTGTCGAAAGAATAGTCCGACCTTACAATATAAAAGTCCGATTATCATTCCATGTAAAAGTGAAAAAAATAATGGTTTTACCTATACACCTAACGAAAATTAGAGGAATTGAAAGAGCATCGACTTACTCGATCAACTATTTAAGAATTCACTTGATTTTTTAAATAAAGTAGGTATCTCTGCAGCAGCCAATCCAGCTTTAACTCTTGGAGTAAATAAGGCATTACTAACTGCTCGTTCAAGATGAAAAAACAGAAAGAATAACACCCTATTTAAATACCTACTCCTCAATTTGAAACTGACAAATGACGGCTGTCAGCGGTGCGTGATCGTGCGTCGAGACCAATCGACACCTTGACGATTGCTGGCGTCATTAGTGACGCACGCGCAGACTGGGTATTGAGACAAATAGAAAAAATCTCATGAATGAGTTGATAGATAGAGTACATTTTATGTACTTACTCGTACCTCTAAGGTACCGGGTGGCACACGCGTAAACCAAATAAAAAATCTTGTAAGTAATAGATAAGGGGGTAGTGTGTTTGTATGTTCCGGGTAATCTTCGGAATTATTAATCCCATTCCGAAAATTCTTTAATTAATGGAAAGCTACAGTATTGCCGAGTGTCTTATGATATATTAATCAAGAAATTTAACGCGGGCAGAAGCTAATTAGAAATAGACACATTTGTGGTTGATTATCTAACTTTAATTATTTTTAAACAATTTCAATATAAGAATGAAGAACGATGTTATTCATAAAATAAAATATAAGTAAAAATCTTTTTAAAAACAAGCTTTTATTGAACTATAAATGATTTTCCCATGGCCAGCTTCCATCTCCATTATCAGACCTTGAACACCACCTAGTTTCAAAGCTCTTGTTAATACATAGCCAATGATTCCAAACACGATGGTGCATATTGTTTGATTGAGGAGTTCCCATGGCCAACTTCCGGCTCCATCATAAGACCAGCTCCATGGCACCATTTTTTCAAAATGTCTCGGTAGTTAAATTAGTATGCCAAGTTTCAGCTCAATCGAATGTGCTTGAAAAATGGATGACAATTGGAGTAACCGGAAATACATACGAACAGAGCAAGCTAATATAAAGCTTGTAAAAATACAGTACAAGTTAAGTACATCGCCGGTTACATCCCGGTTAACCAGGTACAAAAAAAATTGAGGATTCTAGAGGTGCCCATAGGTACCTCAAGATCGTAAGAAGAGAGAGAGAGAACCCTCTGCACATTTATTTATTTAAACTTTTTGCACTAAAAAAAGGTACAAAGGCATTCTCTACCAGTCAACCAAGGGTGGTGTAGAGATTAGATGGCAGGTGCTCTGATTGAGAGGAACAAAGAGAAAAAAAATATATACTATATCGTTTTGCATTATAGATAAAACAGGTTTCCAGCACATTCTGTGGTCACTTTGCACATAGTAGCGCAGGTTTTTGGTGAGAGTGGTGAATCTGTCGCACAGACGACCGCACATCAGTGGTAACAGTTTGACCCTGGCTTAGCGCAATACAGAGTTTCAATAGAATTACAGGCCAGCTTATTATTAATGGAAAATAGAGGCACTTTGTACTGGGCCCATAACCTAATGGAAAATAGAGGCAATAATAAGCAGTGGACTGATAATTACGAAGTATATTTCGTGGTCAATATTTATACATATATGCGACCTCTTCCAATAATTATATATACTGGTTTTGTACCATTGACCTGATTGTACCAGTTACAAACTGCTGGAGAGCTCATTTTTCATCACAGCATGACCTATTGTCGTGTTACCTTGTCGCATAAATTTTCCTTATGATTATAATAACTTTATGATACTTGTCTAGCAAGCTCACGAGCGCCAGGCGTCCGTCGCCGAATCTCGACTGGATGCCGTAATTGGATATTTCAGGCATATTCAGGATTATGGTTACAAACATGAAAATGAACATGAACATGAACAT
Source organism: Lithophane semibrunnea (assembly GCA_947363905.1). Taxonomy (NCBI): domain Eukaryota; kingdom Metazoa; phylum Arthropoda; class Insecta; order Lepidoptera; family Noctuidae; genus Lithophane; species Lithophane semibrunnea. The sequence goes on along the minus strand of OX376208.1, from coordinate 14,765,638 downwards.
TGTGTGAAACATGTTCTTTTCTTCGTGTCGTTTTTCAGATGATATATACACCCATTTGCAAAAAAAACGGGCGGTTTTGATTTTTATAAATTATTGGTAATCATTTAGTTGTAAAGAGGTTTTAATAGCCAAACTATGTTACTGGCACTTAATAAAGAGTCTGGGTAAGAAAAAAGTTAATTCCAAATTCGAAAGTTTTGTTTAAAGACAATAATAATCCCGTTTTCCGTTTGTGACTTTTACTAACATTTTGCAGGTTTGCGGTTAGAAGGTTATCCTGGCAACTAAAACTAACTTCTCGTTGTTTTTAGTAGAATAATTTGTGTTTTTCGCATAATCCAGCCTTATTGTGAGTTAAAAGTGATATCTTTGTGTCGATTGTAATGGCAGAAAAAGCAATAAGAGCTAGTAAAATTGTAGCGCTGCTGGAAGAGGGGTGTAGCCAAAAAACTATATTCTTATTGATTATAACAAATTACTTGTCATATAAGTAAGCTAATGACATAGTAAAAATATTAATATTATCCATACAAAAGCCAATTGGTGCCGATTCTCTTATCACAAATTCTCTAAACTAAACTAAAAATCACTAAAATTAAGTTTATTCCTGTCAAACGACGATTTCCTATTCTGAAAATAGACTAAAGTGACACAACTTAACTGCTGGAGAGCAGTATAATTTAGTTTGACAGCACTAAGATGGCACTGAGTTTTATTTTAGTGAAAATGCTATTCTGAATTTGACGTTTTAACCAAAATTTTTGTTCTATATCTAAAATCCTCTAACTTACTCTGACTATTTTTAATCACGATTAAAAATGTGTGGAATAAAATTAGATGTCATGAACTAAAATTCAAACCAACACCTCGAATTCAGTTGCAAAACGGTATTGTATCTTTTTTTATTTTCTTTTGCTTATATCTCGAAAACGGTGTGTCCTATCGCAAATTAATGAAAATTTTGACCCCCTTAGCAACCCGCAAACCCTAAATACTCAACATGTTGGTAATTTAATTTTTTGTTTTCTTCCAAAAAGTGAAAAATTCAATTCAAGACACATTGCGCGCCTCTCCGGCTCAGAAAAAATCACGTGGTTGGCAAACAAGTAGGTACCAAGTGGAGTCGCGATTGTCAAATTCGCTTTTAGTTCTGTCAAAATAATTTTTAAATTTAGAGATTTTTTTTGGCAGAATAGCTCTAAGATTCTCATAGTAAAAAGTAAGGAATTTTAGTGATAGTTTAGTTAGTTTAGTTCGGTGTACAAGAGAATCGGCACCAATGACTGTTAAGGTGCCCGCTATTTTGCAAAGGGGTGTATATATGTATATTCACGTTTATTAAAAACTAGTTGATGCCCGCGGCTTCCACCGCGTGGATGTCAGTTATTATATACTAAAACCTTCCTCGAGAACCACTCTATCCATTGGTGAAAACAGCATGAAAATCGGTGCAGTAGTTTTTGAGTTTATCGCGAACAGGACGACAGACAGACGCGACGGAGGACTTTGTTTTATAATATGTAAGGATAAGGATTAACTTAACAACTAACGTTTCGTTCACAAACAAAACTCAAAAATACTACAGAGAAAGTGATTCACAGATAAACCTACAGACGACCGTTCACACTGCTATGTAGGATGGAGAGGTATATTGTTCATTTGTTTGCCAGCATTTGTTTCACGTGTAGCGTGACCGTGTGTCGCAGTAAACGATCCTGCATACCTACATTTTCAAACAAGATAATATAATTATAGTATAGAGTGCGCGCGACAAACTATGAACAGTAGACACGGGTTTGAACAATACGACATAATATATACCTCACCACACTCACTCACTTGTCAGTTCGAGATTCATCATCAATCATTTTGTAGGGAAATCTGAAGTACCTACCTCTTGTATGTCCTACCCAACACTAATCTATAGCCCACTTGTCTACGATGGAAACTAAGCAATTTGTGCAATACGCGCACTCTATGTAATATTATATCTCTATGGCCGTGGGCTTCTGTGGAGCGGTGCCTTACTTGTCGCGGCGTCGTCGTGGGCGTATTGAATGCCCATAATATTATTCATTGATGAATGACGGCCTCAATATTGCGTGATTTTGCGTCATTACCTTGACGATTGTTGACGGCATGAGTGACGCACGTGTAGGTACATACATTATTATGGAAAGTCAAAATGTGTATAGAAATCATTAGTTAATAAATATTAATACAAGATTAAATTATTTACTTATATAGATTTAATATTTCAGATATTACAGCATAGAATTAAGCACACCAGCGGCAGCGTCACCTGTCGCGCGAAGACGTAGGTCTGTATCTTGCGCGCACTCAATGTCCCGAGCATTTTTCGTCAAAGTCAAATTAAAAGAAATCCATCCGATTTTATTATTGTCAATTATTTATGCTGATTAGTATGGTTTGAACCTGTTAGGTTATTTCTCCACACCTATCATCAGTTTCCGTGGTGTAGCGGTTATCACATCTGCCTAACACGCAGAAGGCCCCCGGTTCGATCCCGGGCGGAAACATAGCTTTTTGTAATTTTTTTAAGGTCATGATCGCAGTTTTTCTTTGTTCTCGACTTGATTAGTTTATTAGAGATAAAGGGCGTGCATTTAAAATCAAATTTAATTTACGAACTTTCTGCTGTTCGTGTTTTACAAGTAGTGTTTACTGAAAGACTCATAAAATATATCTGCATTTTGTACCTAATTAAATTATTGGGTGTTATTATGATTGATTGCATTTGATAATGTACCAAACATTACAAAGTAATGTTTGTTTGTAATTTATAGATGAAGAACTTTAATAAGCTCCATCTATTAGCGAATGGACATAGTTGAATTTACTTAAACTGTCTTAAAAGTTATGCTACTTGCCGCTAGATGTCGCAAGCGGTTTGAATTTTCAACAAATTTACACAAATATTATCCCTTGATCTTTTCGACTACTAACATCTTGTGGAAAACTGGATAATTTGGCTCTAGGATAATAAGTAAAACATGATAATTATTTGCCACGAACGGCCGTTCTGGGCATGATATTTTGAACAAGTTTTAAAAATTGGTGCACATGAATAAATGTCGGAGTGGGTACCCCGATATTTAGGAATTAATATTAACATAAATAACATTTAGTTGGTAAGTACACGGTCCCAAGATGCATTAACATATTTTGGACTTACGAAGTTACAAACGACGAAATGACGGGCATTCTAAAGCGCCTAAACAGAATGACTAGCAATTTGGTAAAGAAGTAACATTCTTCTATTTTAATTTATTATTCCAACAGATTTTTTATTATTTCGTTTATTCACTTTTTATCTTATTTCATTATACATGTCTAATATTAAAAAAAAAAAGAAAAAATCATTATGGTTCAGTCATCTCTAAAAAAGTTATTTTCGTTGTTAGCAATCGCAAGGCCTCTACTGCACCTTTATAAATATGGTATTGGTATTGGATATTGGTTCTTTACATGGCTAATTATGGATATTTTTAAATACCAATGTATTCGCATCAATATAATCGAACATATTGTTATTTTCTTAGCTGTCCACTGACCCTAGTCTGCGAGTATTGTTTGTTTAACTAAGTAAACATAAGTTATCAAAGCAAATGCGTTTTCAGGAAAAAAACTGCGCACCTAGATCGTTGCACGATAAAAAAGCCGGCCACGTGCGAGTCGGAATCGCACACGGAAAGGTTCCGTACCACCGTACATTATTTAACAAAAAACGCCCTTTATTTAATTTAATTTGTATTATTTAGCGGCAAACAGTCTTACCAAGGGGTATCGTATTACGCAGTTATTGGGTTGTGGAGGCAGTCGCTCTCGCTCCATGTAAAGTACTGGTATTCAACTGCATCCGATTAGACTGGAAGCCGATCCGAACATAGTTGGGAAAAGGCTAGGCAGATTGATTGTTGTTAAAGCGGTAATAGAAATAAACAATCTGTGGAAATTCAACTGTCTACCTATTACGGTTCGGGAGATACAGCCCGCTGACAGATAGACGGACGGACGGACGGACAGCGGATGCTTAAAAAATATTGTTAAACATTTTTAAAAGAGTAACGGTGGAGTTTCTTGCCCATTCTTCTCCATACGAAAACTACCTTTTGGAAGGGGCAACTAGAATCAGTTCTATTTCTTTGTTTTTGACGTTCAAAAGTGCTTTTAATGTGCTTAATTGAAATAAATTATTTGACTTTGACTTAGTAATAGGGTTCCGTTTGGCACCCTCCGGGTAAAGAACCCTAAAAATGCAATGTCTGATAAAAACTGCAACGGGTTATCTTTGCAAAAGGTTGACGGCCTCAGTTGTAAGCTATATACTTATTTTCTATTTATTTCCATGCCTTCTTTATTGAACTAATAAAATGATTGAGTCGCTCCATGTTGCTTGACTAAGAAATAAGTTTAGCACCTCCTCAACCTTGATTCAAATGTCAAGTTTTATTGAATTAAATTACTAGATACTCCCTTATAGTTATAACATCCATATTAATATTATAAACTAGCTGTCGCCCGCGACTTCGTTTGCGATCCAGGATGTAAAGTAGCCTATGTCCTTCTCCAGGTCATGGTCTACATTTGTGCCAACATCCAAATCCGTTCAGCCGTTGTGAGCTATAAGGGCTTCGACTTGTGGCGACGAGGGTTTTCACTTTTAGCACTGATTTCAACGGCACTTCTCCCAACCGCACTTGAGCACGTCTACTAATAGCACTGAAACAAAATGTTGATAAGTGCGGTTCGGTGGAACAGTTTGTTCATATTATTTTCAGTCTCCGAACAGCACCTGCGTACAGTTTGTAGTGATGGGACGTATGTATTCTTTGTCCAGGACATTACCAACATATCGATACGGCAACTGCATGTCGACCCACGCACAGTAAGGCCGCTTGTAAACGCTAAGAAAAGTAGCCGCCGTCGTTTCTACACACGAACTCTTGAACACTGCTTTTCGGCGCTGACCAAGAAAAAAATCTTATCTGCGCTAGACGCGACACGCGATATTACTGCGGTGCGGAAGGGGTGTTCGTGCCTAGATCCGACACAATCCTTGTCGTGTACATGATGAATTGGTCCTGACTGCAGCAGACACGGTGAAATTTCATAACGTCTACAAGCGGCATAAAGGGCTCCGTTATTGTACGTAATGGTGATTATGGAAGACATCTGTCAAAATGGCGCAGTCGTATCTAGTTTCTACAATAAGCTAATAGTATAGGAATTATTTTTTGCGAAAATAACCCATTGTTGTGTTCCTTAATACTTTGAAATTGGAGTCCACCTTTTACGAGATACCGTAAGAATAGTAGATTGTAGCTTAAAGCTCAAAAAGAATTTAAATTGATCGTAAAGTTTTTGAAATGAAGTTTTTCAACGTGGCTTGCGGTAGACTGGCAGAAATCGTCACGCGAAAAAGCATTCATACTTGCGACTGTCTTCTTCTAATTCAAAGAGGACGAAAAAGAGAGAGAGGGAAAGAGAAAGTGTGAATTTGGTCAAAATGAAAATCTACGATTGCAGCTGCAATTTTCATATTTTTCGTCATGGGTGTCGTTTTCACACTTTTAGAGAGCGCTAAAGTCAATCGTGAGGTCAAAATGTAAATCCATGATGACGTCTGCGAAAATTTACTATTTATTTTAAATCATATGTGAGAAGGAACTTCGTTCCTGACGGGGGTCATTGTTTGTGTCCTACTGTTGGGCAAAAAGGTCTTTTTATTTTATTTAACAGAGTTCGAGGGTTACGTCAGAAAGAAAAAACATTATAAGATACCTTCCCCATTAAAAAGGAGAATATTCATTTGTAAAGGAACCTCTATAGTAAAAACTATTAAATGACATTCTAATATGTAACGCCGTTAGTGCCCCGAAGCCGCGAACCGCGGTGCGACAAAAGGGTTACCTCACTTAGTTTTTTTATTTCCTGATCTCGTGTACTGAATTGACTGGCGTTACATCGAGGTATTGAGATGTTTGTATGATACTGATGATTGATGTGATATCCCCATAAATAACTGTTCACCAACGATAATTTTATAATTTTTCGGCTCGTGACTAAGATATAAAATAGTATAAAATGGAGTCCGCAGCCGGTTGCAGTAGCAAAAGTGACATAAGTTACGGATCAAGTAGAAAAGGGGCCGTAACTCTTAATTATAACAAAAAGCAGTATAGAAAATTTAGGGCATACAGAAGCGGTCACTCTTTTTGGCGGTGCTTGTCTCAACCACCGTGTACAGGGTAATTGACAATGGATACAGATAGTAAAAATAACCAAGCACACGTGCCCAACAAAAATTATTAAACAAGATCTTAAAGAAGTCTAAAACCACCTTAAACATCAAGTAACTACTACTGACGAGCCCAATACCAAAGATTTATAAAAACGTTTTTAATCATTTAAGAGATCAGGGTCTCCCCATGGCTGTCGATTTTATTCGAAAACTCATTACAATTATTACGACGCAACACGCCAAAGATACGCGTGAAAAACATAACCATGTCTTTGCTGTCACGCAGTAGGGTAAAATTTTAATAAGTCTAAAAAGTAACTCGTATTTGGAGCACTTATGGATACTCATTTTAGAACCCCCGACAAAAATAAAGCATCTTAAAAGTAAAAAAAATAATAAGTATGTATTGGCCCTAAAAGTTGTAGGTCACATTATCTACTCCTTGCTTCAGGTGAACAAGGTGGAATTATTCGGTACAAGACTTAACTAAACTTCTGCTGATTTGTATTATTTGGATAACTCAGTATCGGAATTGTAATATTGGAACTTACGTTCCGAGATTCCGATATTGCGATATTCCAAGATTCCGAGATTCATGCCCTAATTTGTATCGATATGTTTTGTTTGATAATGCCTTGGACAAAAAAGTACGTCCCATCACTAAAAAAATATTTTACGTAGGTGCCGTTCGGAGACTGAAAATAATATTAATAAACTGTTCCACCGAACCGCACTTATCAAAATTTTGTTTCAGTGCTATTAGTAGACGTGCTCAAGTGCGGTTGGGAGAAGTGCCGTTCAAATCAGTGCTAAAAGTGGATTGGGAGAAGTGCCGTTCAAATCAGTGCTAAAAGTGGAATACCTCAAAAGCCGCACGGGTCGATCGATCAGTTTAAGCTACGCTTGCCGCGGTTGATCCATGGATGGGTGATCATCTTTACATACCGAGACTCCTCCGTACTTCGGAAAGCACGTCGGTCCCGGATTGCATACATCTTTGACAGTAGTTAGGTACGGATCGTCAGAAGCCCGAAAGTCTGACAACCAGTCTTACCAAGGTATCGTGTTACCTAGTAACAGGGTTATGGGCGTCAGATAGGCAGTCGCACCATGTAAAATACTGGTATTCAGCTGCATCCGGTTATACTGGAAGCCGACTCTACGACGAGCCCAATATAGTTGGGAAAAGGCTAGGTGACTGCCTTTTAGCATGACAAGCCGTGTGTGTGCCCGATAGGATTTCATATCGACAAACATGACGGTCGTTCATACTAACTTACTTCCCCTATACCCCTTTCAGGTAAGAATTTACAAAAATCCTTCCATAATGCTCCCTTTCGATACAGAAGGAACCCTTGCGCAAAATTTCATTACGCTGTGCGTTGCCTGTCAGTGAACATAAGATTTTAATTAAGTAGATAGGTCAAGCCAAGAGAAAATGATGTGGTCCATACCCATTTAATAATTATTTATTAACTACCATTAATTTTAATCAATCATGATGTCGCAAATCATTTGTCACTCAGATTGACTTTCGCGAAAAATTCTCGACTCCTACGCATAATGACTAGGTGGCGCGCGCGTGGGCCGCTCGGAATTGATTTCGCCTTTATACTATATTATTTGCGTGAAACATGTTGTCAGATATGTGGTCCTAGTACTTAGATGAATATGACGAGGCATACGGTGCCCTGAATAGGACAGTATCTCAAGTATTCTTCAAGCCAAAATAAGCTATAGGTATATCTATTTAACTGGAAATGAGACCACTTTTCCTTTTCACCCTTTGCGTCTAGCGTAGACCTACAACCACAGAGCTTGGTAGATATTTCAAGTAGCCATGCATCACCGCAAACAGGATCTCATAGGCTGACTACCCATCTTCCTTGGCTATAATAACGTTATGTGATCCTAGTCTTTAGGAATCGTATCAGCTCTCATACTTAGGCATTGAGACGCAGTAGATTAGGCTCCATCGGCATCGTCCAGCCTCGCGACCACCTTGCTGATTGACTCATATTTTTACCACGGCTATATACTACCTTAATATATTTAGGTACTGTGTATAGAAGACCAAACCAATTCGGGCTTACACTTATTTAACGTTTTACGAAGTATGACCAAAGATTTCAATCGTTAGATTCGCCCTACTGCGCCGAAAGATGGTCGCGTTTCGTTTTGACACCTCTCACACACACACAATGTCGCAGTCGCCATGGAAACGCCATATACGGAATGGTACGGTGCGGGCATATCCTGATGATTAAAATCTTTGTATAGAACTCCCCTTAATTAGGCTCGTTCGAGGAAGCATAGATTCCATGTTCTTCAAGATAATATTAAGCGTAACTGCGTAATATTTCTGATGATCTTACTTACTTTCATACAGTAATATTATATACTTACTTATATTCTATGAATCCTTATCATCGTAATATTATAATCCTGTAAACAGTGCGTTCAATCGATATTATTATTCACAGGTCATTTGCTTGAAGGTGAATTGATGTTAATCTATAGAACGCATTAACTTTTATACCTACTAACAAAATATGAGTAACTTTGTGTCTAGACAATAGAGACCAAGGTATTTACAATTGTGCTGTTCTCATATACTGGACACTAACAAGGCAATTTTTCCACCATCGCGCTTTGGTTAGCATTATCAAACTATAAATTGCAATAGACGTAGATATATTTAGTAACCTATTCCGCTTAACTATTCTTCATAAAAATCCCTTTAAGAAATCGACACTTGTTTCACCTCTCAACGAAGCATGCTCAGGATGACGATTGACCAGTCGCAAATCAGAACACGACGTGTTGCCACACCGAGTGCTGGTCGCAGAGAAGACTGAACGAAACTATAACGTTCCCGCTGCCGGAACACAGGCCTCCTCTCTATGACGATCGCAGGCGCAAACCCAGTGCGGGTTGGTTCCAATTTTTCGATTTTTCTTCATCGGGGAAAGGTAGAGATTCAAAGGTTACATCAGACTACTCTAATAACACCATATTGTGGCCGTCATAAGCATTCGAAGGACATTGCAGAAAGTATAAACTTAAAAAAAAAGTGTTCACATTCACAGATATAATAATTTTACAGTACATAATGACCTCTGCCAAACGGCTAAGCAGTTGTTTGATAGACGTAGCTGCTTTTTTAGTACACATCCGAATCTTAACTTTCCTAACTATAATATAATAAGAATTTTTCACTTATTGCTTTGCAAATTCTATTGCCTGCTTCCATTATCCGTTTTGACACCAATCAACGGTTAGGAAAGGGATACGTCAATATACCACCGGGTGGAGATTGAACCCACGACTTCTCACTCTCCGTACCTCACCTACAGGCTCCCCATCATCATCATCAGCCTATAGCAGTCCACTGCTGACATAGGCCTCTCCAATTGCACGCCATTCAGCTCGATTCTCGGCAGCTCTCATCAAGCTGCTACCAGCCACCCTGCGAAGATCGTCGCTCCACCTAGCCTGAGGGCGTCCTACCTTACGTTTGCCGATTCGCGGTCTCCGCTCAAGAACACGTCTACCCCAACGGTCATCGGTTCTACGGCTACTATGGCCGGCCCATTGCCACTTCAGCTTGCTTATTCTGTGAGCTATGTTAACAACTTTGGTTCTCTGCTGGATTACCTCATTCCTGATTCTATCTCTCACAGATCCTCCAAGAATAGGTCACTCCAAGCCTCCCCACAAACCACCAATTCGTGGTCTTGAGCACAATTTTCTAAACTGATGTTATATTTTTTATAATAAAACTGGGTTAGTATGACATAATACTAGGAAGCGATCACAATAGTCGGTTCTTCTCATTTTGCACGCCGTTGCGTCAATCTCGGTGCAACTTTGAGATTTCGTGTACAGGATGGTGTTTTTACGGGAAATGTAGGTTTTTGGGTTTAAAGGCGCGTTTTCATTAATATAGTAAAATGATAGGGTTTACGTCACATTATTTATGAATAAACAAACTGTTTTGTTACCTTTATTACTTATGCAATAATAGTTTGTGATGTATCTTAACTTTTCAATTTCTTCGGAACGTAGGTATAAAAACTTGGATTGCGGAACTTTAGTGTTTACATACTCGTACAGAACTTTTTAAATATCAACAAAAATAGTGGCACTGGTAAAAAAAATATTTCTTAATTTTTACGCACCATGGGAAAACTTTTAAATAAAATACTATGTACCATTTCTGTATAAAAATGATCATTCTGTATAATACACCGTTCCGGTCTACTTGCCCAGTTGTCGGCAAGTTGCCGTGTTATGTAACACCCTGTAGCAACCGCCGACACTTTTATTGGTACAACGTCATCTACAACTAATTCAGTCTGTGGTCTATTGGAACCACCTTGGGTTTATAGAGCCCTAGTACCTAGCAGACATAATAATCAGCTGTTTCTTTGTAAGCTGTTGATATTTCGCAAGCCAATAAATAAAGAAGAGGGAGGGAGATGATCATTAGGCGGCACTGGCATAATGAAAGCACCTCAAGCTTATGCTGCCTTGGTACCCTGCAGACATTATGATCAGCTGTTTCTTATAGGTCAAAGTCGAAAATCACCGTGAATCGTGATAGGCTGTGATGAGGAGGCCTTTCTCAATAGGCACCACGGGTATATTTGAAGCCCCTTAAGCTCATGCCATCCTGGTACCGCGAAGAAATAGTCATCAGCTGTTTCTTGTGCAATAAGTCCGATTTTAGCAGCCATTGGATACCTCTCTCACTTATGCAATACGGTGCTTATAAATTAGCCTTATAAAGGACCATGGGGGATTTTGTATGGACTCCGTCCCCACCCTCCAACAGTCATAGGATACGTGTCAATATGTTTTTAGGGATCCCGAGAAAGACTTACTGTCTTGCTCCATTGCAAAATCAATGGGGTTTTTTTGTAATAACAAAAAACTTTTCTGTTAGCTAACCTAACCTAAGCTATAATTGCCTATCCTTGCCAAACATAACCTAACCTCACCTAACCTAACAGTGATAATTTGATCTTGGATTTTGAAGGTCAAATGGAACTCCTCAATGATGAACAGCATTTGTGTATTCTTGTGATTGGATAATTGTACAAAAAACTTAAAAAAAAACGGCTAACCTAACCTATTTTTTTTTTAATCCTCATGGATGACCTCTGCCCTGGGGCGGGCGGAGGGGTCTGTCAGACTCTTACTGACTAAAAACCACCCCAGTGTTCCAGCTCACACCTTCGCCGGGGGTCACGGGAACGTAAAATCTTCCGCAACCCCAGACTGGCCCGCCATTGCGGGACTCCTCGGGTCAGGGGCCCCCCCGTGACCCGAGGAGTGAGGTGTTTGACTCGCCCCGTGACGTCTAAGAGGGGCGCGCGTGGAACACTACGCACAGCCACCTTGGGTCCTGATGTGTAGGGGGCGACGGACGTCCCCGAGTCCGTCGTCCCTGGACCCATTTAGGGGGGCTGGAAGAGGGTGTTTACCGCCCTCCGCCGACGTCCGGTGCGCCTGCTGCGGGCCGGGTGAGTGGAAGAGATCTCCCTCTCCCTTTCCGCAGCCACCTTCTGCGAAACGACTGTCTCATGGAAGGAAACCACCGCGTCCCAGGACTCCTCGCTGCCGACCATCGACTCGACTACGGCCGGCAGCGACAAGTCACTGCCTTCTTCTGAGATGAGGGCACGGCGCGGCCCCTCCTAAGCGGGACACTCTGCCAGCGTAGGCCGCGCCGTGTCCTCCTGGCATTCAACGTAGTGGTGACACCGGGCGTCCGGCTCCCTGTTTATGCGACACAGGTACTTCCCGAAGCAACCATGCCCCGAGAGCACCTGCGTCACCCGAAACGACAGGGAGCCGTGCCTCGTCCCGAGCCAGCGCTCGAGCACCGGCCGGACCGCCTCGATGATGTCGAGGCCGGCGGTAGGGCGTGAAAGCCTGTCCCGCCATTCCGCCACCAAGACCTCGCGAAGCTGAGACCGATGCAGCTCTATGTGTCGCTGCATCGGTTGCTCACCCCGCACTCTCGCTTCCTCGCGCCACCGATACGATGACGCGAGTACTTTCGCCTCGAGGTCCCAGGGCGGGGATCCGGCCAGTGCACAAGCCGCCTCGTAGGAGATCGTGCGATACCCCCTGATGACTCTGACGGCCATCGCTCGACAAGACTGCGATACTACCGGCCGTCAGGTCAGCCGCCCAGATCGGGGCCCCGTAAAGGGCCATCGATCGCACGATTCCCACGTAGAGCCGCGTTGACAGCGCACAGAAGCTGACCTAACCTAACCTAAACTTTTCGGTTAGCTAACCTAACCTAACCTAAACTTTTCGGTTAGCTAACCTAACCTAAACTTTTCGGTTAGCTAACCTAACCTAAGCTATAATTACCTATCCTTACCAAACATAACCTAACCGAACCTAACTTTAAAAAAAGGTATCAGAGAAAAAAAAAATGGTCCCTGATAAAAAGAAAGGTAGTCATGAATGAGAACCAGATTTAGGTCACTATATTCTATGCCTCTTAAGTGCAAACTAAGAAAATATATAAATGTAAAATAATGCTAATATTGAATAAAAAAAGTAATATTCCAGGAAAACCCCACATTTTTGAAAAATGTCGCCATAGTAAAAAAGTATCGAACCCACCAGACGCTTCGAATGACACTAGTCTCAAGCGTGTTGGTGGGTGGGGGACGTTTCTTCCCATGGTCCTTAGACTTTGAAAGCCAAAGAGGGTGATCCATGCTCGTTCCTTCCTTGTGAAAAGCGCCTTCACATTGCAGTTGGATAATACTGGGACAGGATAGTTTTTAAATAAAACTATCCGGCGCTTTTCACAAGGAAGGAACGAGCATGGATCACCCTCTTTGGCTTCAAAGTCAATTAATTTCCTCACGATTTCTTCGAAAGTCAGAGATGTCTAAAAACTTCGAAAAAGTCATTTTCCCCACTACATCGTGTTCCCGAAGTGACTCTCTTACCTAATCATTTTCATAGCATAACATCACGCTAAGTATTACCCGGGGTGCAGGCAAAGTTTTATTAGTAATTTATTAACATGTCGACAGTGTTGTAGAAAGTATTACCAACATCCAGGCACAAAACAAGGTTTCGAGCTGTTTGTTATTTAGAATGACCAGTAATTCTACCCGATTTTGAGTTTGAGTTTGACCCCAAGCTAAACAGTGGCGCTTACAACCGCTAGATAAACAAGGCCAACCACCAAAATAAATAGGAATAATAAAAATATCGTCAAAAGATACCCAACACAGTTTTGAATTACAATGAATGAACGACTCACGTATCAACGAAATCGCTGAACGAACAGAATGTTACATCGACCACCTTGCTGACAAAATACTAACGATTGTTGTATTCTCAGTAAGATTCCAATTAAAGTCATTATTCGTTTGTTTTTCTTTATAAATTAGTCACCTGTCACCTGGTGGATTTAGCATGAAGCTCGGGGTGCAATTTCATGGTGGTCTTGCAAATTAACGTGACACACAACATGGGAATTATGCCACATTTTTTTGTATTTTTAGCTAATCAGCAATTAGTCAGTGAAACTTTCTTTAAGTAACTTTATTTTTAAGCTATGCACATGACGAAGGTTTTCTAAATTGTCATTATTACAGACTGACCTGAATCCGCGACCCGTACCTATAGTTTAGCTTCCGTGCCGTCTATTCAGAGCCGGTTAAAAGTTCCCCTTTCTAGCGCCACGCGGGTTTTCCTCGGGAGCGTATCGGAGGCTGCGCGGGAGTGGGTCGGCGACCCGCCGCGCGGCGGCCTTGCACGTGCGACTGTACAGCCAAGCGACAGAGTGGATCGTGGCGGTCGGCAGTGTTGTCTCCTTAGTTACTACTGTACGAACTTAAATCCAATAGTAACTATAGGTACGAAATTAAATTCTTGTTGGCTAACAAAAAACTGTAATGACAAAAATAATAGGTTGTAGGTTTATTTTAATACTAATGGCAAAATTTACTACGAATTTGTATTTTTACCATAAACAAAGAAAACATTACGGGATGACTTTGCCAATGGCTGTTAACTTTTAAATTCGTAGATTTAAATTGATTTTTGTCAATTTTTGTACGGAAAATCTGTCAAGAATTTAAAATGATTCCTCGGATGATAAGAAATATAATTTTAACATGTGTTGTAAAAATCAGCCCTTACTTTAAAAAATGCATCGAAACTAAATACTTATTAGAAATGCACTCGGCAACTATGTCGCTCGGCTGTACCGGCGCGTACAACGACCGGAGCGTTGACACTAGTCTATGCATTTTTGGTAACAACACACCGCGTGCACTTTAACTTCCCTTAACTCTTTATGCTGATGGTATCCTGGTCCTCCTGGTACTGAAATATACCAGAGGAAAGAGAGGGGTGGGTTTAGTGGGTATTGGGGAAAGGGATTGACTGAATGAACTATTCATAATATATAAATAATTATAAATTAAAGTCGCTTTTCGAGTTTCTCTGTATGTCCGCGTTGTTCTTCTAAACCACGCAACAGATTTTGATGAGGTTTTCACTATCGTTTAGAGAATTTATTCCGGAAGGTTTATATTCTTACGAATATTATAAATGCGAAAGTAACTCTGTCTGTCTGTCGGTCTGTCTGTCTGTCGTGCTTTCACGCCAAAACGACTGAACCGATTTAAATGAAATTTTGTACGCAGATAGTCTAGATAGAGCCTGAGAAAGGACATAGGCTACTTTTTATCGACATACCACGCGGGTGAAGCCGCGGGCGGAAGCTAGTATGTTATATTACGTTAGTATTAAAGTTACTAATAAATCTCGATGTTTTGTCAAATCGTAAAATCCGTGCGAAACAGCGAGTCGCTAGTATTAAATAAGACCAAGGCTAGGAAAAGTTACAGGAAAGAAGTCTATGAAATTTAGAAAGGGCTAACTTGTTCATGCAGGGGAACAAGATGGCTTATAACAAGTAAGCTTATTATTGCTACTTATTAGTTTAGTCAACAAAAAATCTGGAAACATCTTAGACTAGGCGGTTAAGGTAGCGGACCTGGGGGCCACCACCATCGCTTACCGCAGTATTATTTTAATCTTACTTCGTAGTGGAAAGAGGTGGAGCTATACGTCCTATAGAGCTCCGACGTATAGCTCCATCTCTTTTCCCCACGAAATAAGATTAAAATAATACTGCTGTAATGTAAGCGGTGGTGGTGGGCCCCCTGAGGTGGCCCGCAAGGCACCAGCCGGGGATCGTGGAAGGCGCACAAGATCTCATGATCCCCGGGCCAAGTGTGTGAAGGGAACACAGCTGGGGTGGTTTTTAGTCAGTAAGAGTCTGATAGACCCCTCCGCCCACCTCCCCCAGGGCGGAGGACATCTAAAGGAATTATCCACACCGGAGCAAAAAAAAAATGCAGTTATGGGGGGATACGGTAAGGTAGCCCGCGAAATTCAAATTTTCTTACGATTTTTGCAATTCGACAATGACGAAATCGTCATTCAATGCACTTACATGAACTTAGAGAGTTGTATGTTGTATTGCTGATTCTAATATTTATAATTCTGTAAATCCATAATTGTTACGGCCGCACCTGTTATTCATCTGCAAAAAAACGTAAGAAAATTTTAATTTCGTGGCTTAGCGCATCCACTTTATGGAACGGTGCAAGCGTTTCTTTCTGAACATCATCATCATCTGCCTACCCTTTTCCCAACTATGTTGCGGTCGGCTTCCAGTCTAACCGGATGCAGCTGAATACCAGTATTTTACATAGAGCGACTGCCTATATGATCTCCACAACCCAGTAACTGGGTAATACGATACCCCTTGGCAAGACTGGTTGTCAGACTTTCGGGCTTCTGACGACCCGTAACGACTGTCAAAGATCCACAAATGACAGCCGGGACCAACGGCTTAACGTGCTTTCCGAGGCACGAAGGAGTCTGGATATGTAAAGATGGTCACCCATCCACGGACCAACCCTGGCAAGCGTAGCTTAACCTGATGGATCGACCCATGCGGCTGTTATTCGCGCGTTTCTTCCTGAACAGATAATTTTAATTCAGAAGAGTCGGGATTTGTAGCATATTTTTAGCTGTTTGCAAATCGGAAATCGGTTGTCATGGTGTGGACAAGAGATGCGGAAGAGAGGAAAATTTCGTGAGGAAAGCTTTGAGTATGAATGTCGATGGCTATAAGAGTAGGGGAAGACCAAAGAAACGATGGATGGACTGTGTGAAACATGGTATGGCTAGAAAGGGGGTGACTACCGAGATGAAGACTAATAGAGATTTATGAAAGAAAAAGACATGTTGCGCCGACCACAAATAAATTGGGTTATCGGCAGGAGAACGATGATGTTAGCTGTTAGTCGAGTCGAGAAAAATAGCTCTATTTCACGGCTTATCTCCTAGTTACCCAGGATTGTAAGAATAAAAGGCATTATTTTATTTGTTTATCTTCCTCCTCAAATACACACAGAAAAGTAGGTCATAATGTGAGTAAACGGACTAACAAACTCATTTACTATACGCTTATTTAGTTATTTAATTAGTCATACTAATTATCACATTTTATTCTAGAGAAAACTTACTTCTTGCGACTTTGGCGTTTGAATAATATGATATTATTATAATTATTACTGCATTGCTAAGCTCAAAGAATTGAAAGAAAAAAAACAACTAAGTGGGAAAAATAGGTACGTGATATTGAAGCTAACTCAAAAACTATGCAAGCAAAGTTAATAAACTTTATATGGGATCACCTCTGAAGCATGACCTACCAAAACGAATCATCATCAATTCAAAATTGGCGGAGAAATCCCATAACAAACAAAAAAAACATACAGACGAATTGAGAACCTCCTCGATTTGAAGTCGGTTAAAACAGTGAGGTTGACAGAAGAGCTGACATGTTGCTTTATTTTTTATTTAATTAAAATACCATTGGGCAGGATAAAATTATAAGTATACACACAAGCAAGCACACCGTAATGGTAGAATGTAAAGTGGCCATTATAGTTTTAAGATCATTGTACACCTATATTCTGGCAAATAAATGGATTTTTAAAGTTTTTAAGGCATAAATAATAAAAGTATTCTATTATATTCTATTCTTTAGGCGTAAAAACGCAAGGTCTACAGACAAAGTTACTTTTGCATCTATAATATTAGCACGTATAAATAGTTTATGATAGTTAAAATTAAGCATATAAAGCGTCTTTTTTCTAACACCTCCCATGTCAATTCATGCTACAAAAGCACCTACCTTCGGCGCTAGTACCAAAAAGGCTTGTTTTTTTTCTGCTGCAGATAAGTGCATCGGCCTAAGGGCCAAGGGCCTCAGAGCAGGCCCTTAACCTCGGTGAAAGTACGACTTTAGACCATCTCGCTTATTTAGTTCATTCACTCTGGAAGGGACAAGGTGATGAAGTCGCTAGACTAACTTATTTTGATTTTTTATAACACAAAAGACTATTGTTTTGTTTTTAATACGCAAAATAATCGCGCAAATAATGTTTTTTTTTCTAATGCGAACAGAACGAAAAGCGGGTTTCAGTGAGTTCTGCGGTATGGTGGTACTTATTTTATTATTATTAATTTTTGGTTTATAAGTTCATAAAAACAAAAAAACAAATAAATTAAAAAATACTTTAAAAAAGTTTTTGCTTGTATTTTCAATTAATTTAATGAAATTACTTTTTTACCATTTATGCACGCTCCATGTATACAAACAAGAAAAAGGAACGCTACCTTAACTACCTTTTAGAAACCAACTTCCCAAAACAAAGTAAAAATTACAAATTGTGGACTTTTACATTTAGCAAATACAATACAATAGAAATAATTTATTTTCTGATAACTTAGGTATACAAGATGGATTTTTTTATTAAGTAAACACACACAACCAATCCAGGAACAAAAATTACAAAAAAAAAAAAACACTGAAGTCTCCACGGCCGCCCCTGCGCCAAATTTTCAAGGCTGATAGAGGCGGAAGAAAGCTTGGAAAGCGACAGTGGAATGCTCTGCGGTGCTTACGCATCCCCCCCTCCCTCACCCCTACCTGCCCAGAGGGGGGGGGAGAGTGCAACGCCTTCAGGGCATTTCTTTTGGAAGAAAAGAAGTCATAAAAACTGTACTACAATAGTTTTTTTGTGAACTGATGTTCTTATGGATTTAAATAGGGAATAACTTCGTATGGTTGTTAGATATTTAGGGGGTTTATTTGTAACGTTGCTTAAAGATAAAGTAATGATTAGCGACTGTTTTACCATACATTTTTGGTGTTTGAACGGCACTTAACTTTGCAACGTTTATAAATAAACCGTTAGATGCATAGGTAGTTCGTTAATCTTGAAAGTGAGTCTGTCACGCTAAAACAGCTGAACATATGTGGATGAAATTTGGCACATGGGTAAACCATGACCTGGTTTAGGACATGAATATTTTTTATCCCGATATTCCCACGGGATCGAGGCTTATGCGGGTGAAACCGCGGGGGCAGCTAGTTAGTTAATATATGTCAAAATAAAGTCTTCTCAATCCCTCGTATGAGCACGAATCATTAGGACGAATAATGGTGCCGATTCCCTTGTTCAAAAACTAAACTTAATTTAGGCTATTTGCATCTTTTTCTCTCGTATAAAACGTGAAAGGGACGGACGCTTCCGGCATTTGACAAAAACGTATCGAACAAAATCACGGCGCAATTCAAGGCATAAACCAATTTGACATCTGAGTTTATCGCGTTCAAACAGACAGACAGACGCGTTGGGGGGACTTTATCTTATAATATTATGTTGTTGTGAAATTAGTTAAATTAAACAGCAGGCCACAATGCATCTTAGCTAAAATAGCTTAGATGATCCTCCAATTCACACTGTGAGCTACAGAGCTCTATGAAATGACTCCGTAGCAACGTGAGCTAAGCTAAGCTAACTTATAGCTTAGCACGTAGTGTCCCTTGTGCTTAAAACAAACTCAAGCTAGATTTACGTCGATCTAGATTGTCTAGATCTGAACCTTTCAATCTGTTGTCACTAGTCGTTGAGTCATTGACACTTGTATAGGGATTAAGTTATTCAAGATCAAAGGCTTTGATACTTGTCTAACTTAAGTCTGGTTTTAGCTTTAAATTAATGTCTAAAGCCTTATGCAAGTCTACAGTATGGTTATAGTAAACTAGCGAGCCGCCCCTGCTTCGCACGGGTGCCTTGATGACATATCAACTTTATCAAAGTTAAATATATAATAAATCTTATGGGGAAGCAGAGAACCGTTCGAAGTGGCGGTGCTTGGGGAGGTCTATGCCCAGTAGTGGACGTCTTTCGGCTGAATCTAAAGAGAAGAAGTTCGCCATTTTAGCGCACACGGTTTGTAAATAATAATTCCAAAGGACTAGGAAAATCTGCTATTTCCCTTCCCTATGACAATATGCAAAGAACACGGAAAAATGATGAAACAAGCAATACAAACGACATCATGATAATCACAGTTTCATCACGTTTTCGTGCGTGATAGACTACCAAGGATCCAGATGATTTCAGAGATAATTATAATTATGTCACTAATTGATGGATTATTGTAGATGAGAATAAAAATGTTTTTACATTGGGTTCTGCATGAAGACACCAACAATCATGCCCTTTAAACCATAGTGCGGTAGGGTAAGTTTGCCCTAGTGTAAGTTTCTTTGAACCATCACGACTTTACGCATCGACCGCGTTCGGCGCTCCGATTGGCCCTTCACTAGTAAACGCCAGTGAAGGGCCAATCGGAGCGCCGAACGCGGTCGATGCGTAAAGACGAGACAGCTAAAAGAAACTAGCACTAGGGCCTCAGAAAACAGCAGCACTGCTTGACGATAGAATGAGGTATGGTGGTAGTACTTCTCCGGACGGGCTCCTTCACCAAGACCTGGGTAGCATAATCAGCCTATAATGTTCCCACTGCTGGGACACAGGCTGGGACACAGAGCAGTGGTGATGCAATTATTTACATAATGTAAAGTGCCAGTCTGGGTTCGAACCGACGACCTACAACTCGTTAGTCACTAGTCAGAGCTGATACCACTCGGCCACCACTGCTGTCCAGTAATTTAGAAAGAAAAATAGGTTTATTTGTTGATTTATAGATTACGAGACGATTCATCTTCAGTTATATTGGCATTCAGTCCATTCTCCAAACCTACGGATTATTGTTAAAAACTTTAATAAATCCGTTCAGCCCTTTTTGTTGTTTACCACTCACAAACAGACAGACGACTTATTACTTTAATTTATACAATGTAGAGATGAACCAAGAACAATTTTCTTAAGGAATCCTAATTGTCTAATTACAAACGTTGTTCTTCCTTAGTGACGCATCAGATTTAATTAGTGCATTGTTTTATGTACTTATCACGTAACCTTATTACCTACTACTGGTTGACTATTTACGGATATAAATCCTACAGAATAGTGTTTCAGTACTAACTAAATGTATGCGTAGATTGTTAGCACTCTGACATATTTTTTTGGAGAATTACTCTCTACAATATTTGACCAAGGATAGGTCACAAGCGATCCAATTCCATAAAAATGAGACAAAAATCTTTCCTAAGCAATTATTGTCTTTAACTTGAGTAGTTAAGGTTCATTTTTATGTTGAATGGCTACCTGTATTGCCCCATACTATCGCCTCTACGCCGATCTCGTGGGATAGTTCCCAGAAGATAATTGTAATAGAATTTTATACTAGTTAGTTCTATTCGATTATGTTTGCCTAGTACTCGTGGTTTGCTACAAACTTATGTGCAATAGTCGCCCTTATGATTCTGGTAAATAAACATTATGGCTAGTGGCTAGCAAATTACTAATTGAAATTGATGGACAAATTGAGCTGTTTTGATGGATTTAATGACTAAATCAATGGATTATAGGGTATTCCAAAATATGGGCCAATTGAATGAAAGAACGACATTTAAAAATACTCTGTCACAATCTGATAAATTCAGATTATCCGATCATTTTTGTTCGTAATATACTTTTTCAACAATCAATCTTGCGCATTGCGAAAACGACGATAGTTACCTAGCTATTACACAAATCTATACTGGAAATATACCTAGGCAAAAAAGTAAAGACACACAGATTGCTGCATTTCACCACTACCTATGCACTAAGATCGATCGATAGATAGGGTATTTAGATTTCATGTACCTAAACTTTCTTATTGTGGAGTTAACGAATTCAGTCTTAATAAGTTAAAAGGAAAATCAGATCGGGACTAACAAGTAGGCTACTTCCATTTTGGTATTTCCCTAAAGGCCAAGCCCCCTGAAAGCCATTAGATAAGTAAAATCGCCTACGAATCGAATCTGAGATGCACGAGCTCTTCGGTCATTATGTAGCCCTGGTACCAGTGATTGAGTTTATTGATATTATTGAGGGATCAGTGATGATTGATTGGTGATCGATCAATTATCATCATCATCATCACTTTTTATGGAAAACTTGATTGATACTTGTAGAATTTCCATTTTCAATTTTTTTATTTGAAGCTGAAGGTTCTTATAATTCAGATGTTAAGTTTTATTTTAATGTGAGGAAACATGAAGTAAAATTGATTATTTTTTTAAACTGGTAAAATAAAAAAATGACTTTGTTACATATAATATTGCATCAGCAAAAAAAAATTATAGCTAAGTTACCTTCCGGCCATACAATGTTGAATTTGCAAAATGTTGAATTCGCAAAATGTTGAATTCGCAAAATGTTGAATCCCAAAATGTTGATGTAGTTAGTTATTTAACAATGTTCCAAAAATATACATACCTCAACCATCGAGAGGGCAATCAAAGAAAGGGAAACCTAGATTTAATGGTGGAGAATCGCTAACACCCAGTGAGCTACTCAGTAATCAAACTTCGTTCCTTCTTTAAATGAGAAGAGGCGTTTGCCCTGGACAAGCAAGAAATTAGTGTAGGTATATACTCGCATGTATAATCAGCTTTACCGGGTATGACCATCTTGTCAACTACATTCCGTGGGTTTTTTTAATACTTACCTATCTTTCTTTAAATTATTTCTTATATTTTGGGTTTTTCGACTATTCCTTGCCCATTGCCTATTGCTATCGAGGCATAGTCACCTGGAGTATATAGGTTCTATAAAAAAATTCAGGTCAAGGTTAACTTCATGACCACTAACCCTCTTTTCTTTTCGTAAGGTACTTTGATTCCAATTTTTTGAAAGAAGAAATTCCACACTGCAGCTCCAGTGGCAGGATCGTGCCTTATTATCTTTTTAGGGAGTAAAGGCCAAAGGCAGAGAACAAAAAACAGGTTTCTTTTCTGGGAAAAAAGGTTATAAAAAATAACTTAATTCTATGTGAGCGACGTCATGAATATGATTCCAAAGTAATCTTGATACTTTCATCTGAGTGTCCAAAAATAGTACATAAATATGAGTGGCTGGCTTCACTACGTGCGGTGCTTCATCAAACGCCTAAATCCGCATTTACATGCGACGCGTGCGCTCCCTCCCCACCACTGTGCGCTTGCGCGGACAAACTTTCACTTTCATTTGTAGGGCAAACGTTTTACTGTGACAAAGTCGTCCGGGTCCCCTTCATGTTGATGTAAAGTCAACTTTGACGACTTGGAAATAGAGTTGGATTTCATTTGAGTCTAGATTAGTTTATGGAACTCTGTTACAACTGGGAATTCAAATGACAAAAGTCGAAAGTGATGATTCGAATTTCAACGGAATTGTAATTCTTGTCCGATTACCTTTAGGTTGCTTTTTGGATGATGTAGCGATGCTGTTCAGATGTTTTGCTAAAAAGATGCGCGAGTTCCGATATTCAGAGCCTTTGACGGATCCACGTTTTGTATTATGAAATAGAATTGACACGAACTTTTGTGTTATTTTTCTCTAAAATCATTTTTTACAATTAAGGTCTTGCACCATTTACAGTCTTGAATGGCCTTAATAAAAATAAAATTATGAAATTCGATTTCTTCCTGTAAAAAATATAAAAGGCCAGTATTTCATGACACGTATTTGTACGTGTTTGAGAAGAACCAGGGCTATTCTGCTATGTTACTGAGTATAATTATCTAACTTTTAAAATATCCTTTGGAATTATATGTAGGAATCTAGTCATGTCACGTACTAGGTTTACTAGGAATAATTAAAAAATAATTTCTAATTACAGTTTCATATTGTGTAATTTTTTCATCAAAAGAAATAGGATTTATTAACGACTAATAAACTGACATCAAATTCGTCACTAAAGTATCTGAAATACTGCAAAAATTTAGTACAAAAACCCCTTACTTTTCAACCGACTTCAAAAAAGAGGAGGTATTCAATTCGTCTGTATGTTCTACCTTCTTTCAGTTCCGATCTAACGTCATAGCTAAAAGAAGTTCCAGCCGGTCTATTCTGTAACCACCTCACCGTGAAAACTTAGGTGAAGTGAGCTTGAAGTGAACTGTCACTGCCTTAGCATTAGTAGGTATTGATGACAATGACAGCTCACTCCACGCTCACTTCACCTAAGTTTTCACGATGAGATGGTTACAGAATAGCACTACAGGATCTTCAAAGGAAAAATATTTATTAAAATGGTGTCAGTCAGATATGTATTAAAAGTTAATTTTAAAACGGAAACCGAAGATGTCCTACTTACGGCTTTAGGGTGAGTCAGAAAAAAACCCGTTATAACTTAGACGCCTATCACACCGATGTGTAACACTAAATACGTAGCAAATTTTAAATGAACTTAACATAATGCTTAAATTGCCCGAAAGGGTAAGCAAACCTGAAGGGTTAGGCAGCGGTGTACCTACAGTACTCCTACATTTCGCCAGTTATGTTTTGGTCCCATGTAATAAGGGGCGAGCCTATTGCCACCAACCGGGCAAAAATCCAGCCTCCAGGCTGCTACTGTGAAATTCCAGATGAGAAAACCCATTAAACATTCTTTTATTCATTTCGGATTTTATTCTGATTTCAGATAATGTTTAATTGTTGTTAATGTTTTGAACTCGGAAAGCAAAGCCGTTGGTCCCGGCTGTCATTTGTGGATCTTTGACAGTCGTTACGGGCCGTCACAAGCCCGAAAGTCTGACATCCAGTCTTACCCAGGGGTATCGTATTACCCAGTTACTGGGTTATGGAGGTCAGATAGGCAGTCGCTCCATGTAAAATACTGGTATTCAGCTGCATCCGGTTAGGCTGGAAGCCGACCCCAACACGGTTGGGAAAAGGCTAGGCAGATGATGATGATGACTTCTTGAGTAGATGGCCTAACAAGTGACAATCGCTTCCAAAGCGTTTCGTATTTCTACAACGCCTTTCAACAGGATTGACATAAGCTTTTCGATAGCATAAGTCAGTCCTATACATTTTTGCCTTTTCCATCAACGTTATCGCTGATAGAATGTTACTTTTTCTAGGGCCCTAGTTAAATATGATCCACAGAAAAGTGCCCTTAGCGATAGCGCGATGATTAGCATTGATGAGGAAATAACAAAATATTTCAATAATTATAATATTTGTAATGATTGTCTACGCGTAATTTATATGCCCTGACATGCCGCATCGGTGTGACACACGTCCGTTATGCGTACGCGCCGTTTCGCGGATGTATCATGGCGGATTCAGGATCTCTCACACTCTTGCTTTCATTTGAATATTCATACTTTTACCTTGACACGCATTGTGTGATAGTAGCGGGTGTTGGTTTTGTTAAAATGAGTCTACCTCTTCTGTTGTATTGGCAGGAACTGGACTAAGAATAACTCAAATTTTATATAAAATACTAGCTGACTGAAGACACGTTGCTTGTCCTGATTCCTAGAACTCGATCGCAGCACCACCTACCGGGTCCAATTGTGAATCTAAAACATTCAGGGACCCACTCAAATACACAAAAAAATACATCAAAATCGGTCCAGCTGTTTAGGAGGAGTTCAGTGACATTCACACATCCAGAAGAATTATTTATATGAAAAGAATAACCAGTCAGGTGGCGCGTGGCTGACAGTCACTGCACTGTCCAGAAAGAAAGAAAATTGTTTGTTTTGTAGTTTTTAACGGCACTCTCCGCATCGAACTACACCCTAATATAGGCATCCATGAAGTGACTCAAAGCAGGCTGTTTTTTCAGTTTAATATTTCGTCAAATCATCAATGTTGACTTTCTCCATCCCACTGGGACTAGGATAGCTATTCTATAAACACCTCACCGTGAGAAATTAGGTGAAGTGAGCTGTCAATCGAGAGATACTCTCTTCTTTTTGGCTTATTAAGCAAAATACTCATGATTGCATTGTTTTTATGATTTTGTTAGTTTTAACGTTCTTTGTTTTTATTTTTGTAGTTCCTGTGCGTGTCCCAAATAAAATAAATTTTATTCTTTATTTTTTTTATACTGCATAATTCCACAAATCCATTGACATCTTTAAAATTATCTTCGTATGTAGGCTTTATGAGTGCCTAGATTTAAGTTCACTATAATAAAGTATACCGTCAATTTTATATACTACACATACAATATAATACATTTAAAAAAAAAACATTCGACACTTTTTCACAGAACTTTAAATGACTTCCTTCCACCAAAGGGGTGGCATAAAAAGACAATTGTATTACATAACCTCTCGCAAATCGTTGAATGTCGGTCAGTCGGTTGTGCAATTGTGAAAGGTTGCATAAGCCAGCTTAGGTGAGATGAAGCTCTTGCGCCAGACCCGAGGCGCGGTGTAGACGCGACAAAGTTTTGATACGGGAAATTGGCATCAATAAAAATGTAAATAAAAAAGATATTATTGACGTATTTTTTTTTAATGTAAACACGAAAGTGAGTTTGTTTGTTTGTTATGCTTTCACACGGCTGAAAGGATTTAAATTAGGCACATGAGTAGACCATGACCTGGAATAGGACATAGAATCCCTTTATCCCGATATTCCCACGGGATCAAGACTTACGCAGGTGAAACCGTGGGACGCAGCAGTACCTAATAAAATTCTTAGGTAGTCAAGCCCTACTTA
Organism: Lithophane semibrunnea; assembly: GCA_947363905.1. Taxonomy (NCBI): domain Eukaryota; kingdom Metazoa; phylum Arthropoda; class Insecta; order Lepidoptera; family Noctuidae; genus Lithophane; species Lithophane semibrunnea. Next base: position 14,739,331 of record OX376208.1, on the reverse strand, counting down.
TTTAATTATTTTATAATAAAGATCGGTCAAAATTAATTTAATCAAGTTAGGCTGAGAATCAGTCCTGCCAGGGTTGCGGGTTAGTCCGAAAGGGATACCGGGACCTTGGCAACAGTCAACTGAAGGAATACGGGTGGGCTTTAGTCAGTAAAAGTCTGACACGACCTTCTGCTTTGGCTGAGAATCAGCACTTTTTCAGCGATACTAGTTGAGTAGAGATAGAAAAAAAAACTTCTAATAGCGGCTTGAAATTAGGAACGAATAAAGTGAAAAAAATAACCAAATGATTAATAAAAATATACGAATGATTCCAAAAATCGGGTCCTATCTATACTTTGGTTAATGACACGTATTTTATAGACCATTGCGCAGTGATAAGCACTGTTCGTGCAGTATCTGTCTTATGCAACTAATTATTATCTCTAACTAATTACGTAGTTAAAGAAATTATTGATAAATCATGAAAATTACGTGGTGGAAATTGTTAAAGAACTATTTGGAAATTCGAGCTATAAAATGTTTTAAGTAATGAAAGAGCTCCTAGGGATTTTGAGAATAATAGATTATTCCTAGGCTCATATGAAAACATCAGATTTTATGAAAATTTTAATTTTCATCATGCAAAAAGAGAACAATATTATTTTTCGTTCATTTGATACCGACATTGAACATTTTGTTAGTACGGCAACAATGTCCATATTGTTGCGTCATGAAAAGTACTAGGACAACATAAAAATGGAAGAGCTACACCATTAGCGAATTCACCTGGTACCCGTTACATTGTAATAATTTTGTGTAACATACCAGGGCTACATAACATTACAGAATTAGTTATTTCAATCCATACTGAGATAGAAATATTCTACCGACTTTCGCTTCTGCGATCCTCGGACAATCTTGAGATCGAAAGGGGGGATGTATGTAGGTTGCGCCAATGTCTTTGTTCCCCTCCTATTTGCGGCGATTTCAAGCTAAATCGTGATGCTGTGCACTCATTTATTCGTAGAATTCGTTAAAAGGTAGTTTAATTATTGTAATTTCATGCATAATACCCCCATTATGCATAAAATTGGAATTTATAAGCAGGAGCTCGTTGATTTAACAGAGAGAGGATTTTAAGTAAAAATTAAGATTAAGATCCGATTAATCTATTTTGCTAATTTATGCCTATTATAATAAAATGTATTTTAATTATTTTACATAATTTATTGTGGCTTTAGTTCCTGATATAAGTATTCGTTTGCACGATTAAACTGTTCATAGTTTCTTTCAAAATGGGCCTGATTTATAAAAACTGCGTTTTTTAGTCTGTGTTTAATAAAAAAATACTGGTAACTTTCTGGAAGTATTGGTCCGCATCACCTTAGTTAAAAAAAGCAACGACACATTTTTGTGTTCGATAGGAAAGAACACAAAAATGTGTCATTGTTTTTTTTATCTAAAACCAAAAAAACATACCGAAGTAATTATTTTTCTTCGATGAAAATTGAGGCCACGAGAACCATAATGGCCTGATTGCAATGGACAAGCCTCTTGAGAGCCATAGAAAACAAAAACAGTATTTTTTTAATCAACTAGCACTCTTCAGAATACACGCATTTATAACTTTTATATTTTAATTAACTTTAACTGGAAAAAATCATAGACACAATTTTAATTGGAAAAAATCAAGACTGAATAATGTAAAAAAAATTGTAGGCCACTGGTTCTCATGGCCTCAATTTTAGCTAGCTAACTATTAGGGTTCTAAAGATACAGCCCTGAGAAAGACAGACCAAGATACACATGCGTAAGATTAGAACTAGGGTAATGTTCACAGTCTTTAGGCCTGATTCAAAAACTATCAACGGTACCCTGGTTCCTATCCTAATCCTAATAATATAACCATGTAAGTAGAGCGAATAGGGATAATCGTCTGTTGGTGCCTCATTTCATTCATCATATATCAAAACTTCTAACGGGCCTCTGCGAGTTGGCTTTGACACGTCGTAAGCCTTCTAAGGTCAGGATCCCAGGGTCCCGAAAATGTCAAAGACATTAAAAAAAAAATGTAATAATCGAAAAAATTGCATTTCTGGAGACCATTGCATCAAACTCAAGAATTAAGTTCAAAAACTAGTTTCTAAGTTACATGACTCAAGCCTAGTCTTAAACAATTAAATTTAAAACGTTCCAAAAGCCATTGAACTAAAATTCGAAGTCATTTTTTCTCGTGAGAACAACGAAATAAAATTACATAAAAATAAAAAATGGTAGTTCCATGTGTTACATAAGTGCTTAAGATCAATGATACGGGGGAAGTGATACAAGCTTGTGTGTTAGTAGGTGAGAGAGTTGCGCAATTATTGTGCTGATACAGTTTTTTAATTACCCTCTCTGTTACGTGATAAACACTTGTATTTTTTTGTTTTTTTTTGTGCGAGAGAAGGTGAAGATGTCATGGTTTGTGGGTATAAAAATCGTAAACGGTCCGTGTCTATACATTAAAGATTTTTGTAAAAAAAGTACTGAAAGCCGCGAGAAATAAGTAATAGAAAGTAAAAAAATATTTTTTGAAATTTTTGTCTGTTTGTTTGTGAGCGCATCACGTAAAAGCCACTCATTGGATTCCAAATTGAATTACTGAACAATAAGAAGCTTTATTGTGAGTAACATTTAGTCTTTATTTCATGAATCAAAAGATATATGAATTTAACACTTATGATTTTTTTTTTTTCGGGGTACGTGCAGGTGCAGCGCTTGACGGTATTCTGTTCACAAGAAAATTGTGCAGTTTCCGAGCTGTAACATAACAGAAAGTACTAGGCTTGCATGAATTCACGTTTAGATTATTTTAAGTACATCACTCACTTTTTTGTTCTATTCGTATCTGCAATACTATATATCGTATATTTGTATTTGTATGAAAAATGTTTTTGTTAATCCACCGGAAAAGTCGGAATTACACCCGGGCAACGCCGGGCACGAACAGCTAGTTAAGTAATAATATCATAATCACGACTGTATACCCAAGGGTTGGGCTGAGGAGCACAATTTTTTATTTGTTTGGTTTATCGCCTTCTCTAAATTAATAATAAAGTGACTAGTAATAGTATTTTTAAAGAATAATAGCAGAAATTGGTAATAACTCGTCCTTTATCATGATAAAGGACGAGTTACTCGTATTACCAATTTCTTTTTCATTAAAAAGATTTAAGAAAACGACCAAACGTTACTTTTTTTCTTTCCAAAAAAACGGTAAAATAAATGACTGTTACGAATATTATCGGAGATTTGCATGATAACAAAATAACAATTAAAATTAATGTTTAACTACTGTGTCAGTCGGTGAGCGATGTTGCACAATAGTTGTGCTATAATATCATAATGTTATGCGCGTGCGCGTCTGATACACATTTTTTTAATTACCGTTTTGTTACGTGATAAACATAGTATTTATTTCGGTCTATCTTTTTGATAACTGCGTTTAGCTTTATTTCTAATTTATTTTAATTTATGTTTTGAAGAAAATTAGTCTCTCCGATGAACCTATTTCTTTTTTATACTCTTTTATTTATTTTTAAAAGTATTCAAGCATTCCGTTTTTAAGTTTTTATTATAATCATCTTTTAAAGTTAATTTTCATTAAAAATAAAAATAAAGTAAGTAATTTTTTCAAGTTCTTTTACTACAAGTTTAAATGGTATTAAAATTAAAGTCAGTATGACAATGTCACTGGGTGAGATAACAAATATGTTGCGCAATAACTACCACTAATATTTTTATTGTTTTAATGTGCATGCAACCTGATACACTTTTAAAATCGTTCCGTTTGTTACTTAAGAATAGCAATTTTGTATTCTACATTTCGTGTTTTTTGTTGCCAGGAAATTAAATGTCGAGTCTTTTAAAAAAAAATCAATGATTAAGTACCTAAAACATATAAATAAAATAATGTTTTACTTTAGTTTAAGTTGTGTACAAGTTTATAGTTAGTAGATTGCTTGATTATATTGTGTTTTTACAAATAAATAGGTACTTGAAATAACTTAAATAACCAAATTAAGTAGGTACATATGGAAAAAGGGTTACTTACCGACACACTTTTTCGTTTTTTCTCTTTCATCGATCAGTATAGAAAACGGACGTATGCGGCGACGTACGATAAACAAAATTAATTTAGCTCCGCTTCATCAATCCGTAAGCTTAGAAAGCATATAATCATTTCATTAAGTTCTGTAAATAAAGAAAATCTTATTAAAAGCAACCCACCAGTTTTCGAGATTACATTGTATAAACAAACTTAGAACCATAAATATTAATCAGCCGTAAGTAGTGGTCCGACAGTTAAATTTTACTGCAAGTCAACCGAAACTGGCTACGTCACTAGGAGTCAAGAAGTTCGACAGAGGGCGTTGTCCGCAGTGAAATTCGGCGTTATGCCGTACCCGGCGGCCTTCACGCCGCTTTCCATTGTACAGTACCTTCGTTTTCTGTTCGCCTAGTACTTTGTTTCACTTAGTATGCACAAAAAAATGTGGCTCGCCGGTTTGTTTACATAAAAAATGGTAATTTAGTTTTTATGGGGACGAGAAAAAATATAATGTTTCTTGTGGGTTGTTATGAGAATTTTAATTTTTATATTATGTTTGGGTGTTTCTAGCCGCCATTATATGGTGCATTCATTTTGTCCGTAGCTATGTACAATCGTAAATAGGCAATGAAGCATAGATAGGATCGCAAAATGCATAAATTAGTAGATACCATGTTGCTAGCTGCACTATGATTCATAAAGGCTACCTTATTTCCGTCCGCTAGCTAGCTAAACAGTTACTGTAATATACATGTAACGTGAAAACTATGCTATGACTATGATACAGGTTCATACTTTAAATTCTATCTTCTTCAGCTAGGCAGCAAGGTAAGTAGCGTAGCTGCTCAGGGAGTATCGCAGACGCTTCACAATTTTATTTTCAGTATTGTGTCTCATGGAGACCTAGTATCTCAAAATCCCTTAGTGTTTTCGATTTCCTATTTAGTTTCCAATTTAATCAGGTTCTTTTAAAAGGCTTTTATACAGAACTAGCTTCCGTCCGCTGTATCGTCCGCGCGGTATGTCGATAAAAAGTAGCCTATGTCCTTCCCCGGGGTGCCATCTATCTCCTTGCCAAATTTTATCGAAATGCGTTCAGTGGTTTGACAGACAGACAGAGTTACTTTTGAATTTAGGTATAATATTAATAATTATATTTATGTAGATATAATATAGTATGGATGCACGTATTCTACACTCTGCATAGTGCTTGTTACGTTGGTTCCCATACTTATAAACGATCGTAGGACGATAATGCCATAAAGCAAGTTGGGCTAGTAGGTTGATTCAAAATGACATCATCAATGCATAGGTCAATGCTGTAGGTAGCCCATTTATTGGTTACTCCTGTTACAGAGTTCACGAAAGGAGAGAGTGGAGGACTATAACCGCCTGAGGATGCTGATTTCCTGCTGATTATTTGTTACGTTGTGGATTGGAGATTCCATTCGAATAGATACAAAAAGGATTCCCTGTCACAAATGTGGTTCTTTCTTCTATATGGTCCCATTAAAATAGATGGACAAATTTTAACATAGCGTTCAGTACGTCTAACCAAAGATATCCAAGCAAAAATAAAACAGTGATTACAGTGATTTTATTTTGCCCTAAAAAAATAATTGCTGGCACACTAGAATAAACACATCCATAAGGCTGCGTTTCCACCAGAGATGTGCGATGGAAATTTGTCGTGCGAGGATATCTAGCTGTGCTGTGAAAATGTGTGGGGGTTTCCTCCAAAGCTGTGCGATGAAAATGTGCCTATGAGGATGTGTAGCGGAGCTGTGAAAATGCGCATTAATGTGTGGTGCGAGGATGGATGGACTGGCTGGTACAGTATGCGCAAACCTCGCAACACATCCTTCTCAACACATATTCCTCGCAACACATCCCTCGCACACATCCCTCGCACACATCCCTTGTCCACATCCCTCGCTTGTTTTGTATGCGCAAAAATCTAGCACCGCTGAGCCGTTTCCACCAGAGCTGTGCTGACCGAGGCAAGGTAAATGAAGCGATTATATTGGGTCTTTACAAACACATTCCTCGCTGCGCATACTCGCACATCTCTGGTGGAAACGCAGCCTTATGGGTAGGTACTTGCACTCGCGTTTATTATTTGTTACTTTTTATTTAATATAAGTTATTTCTCTCTGTTACGATAAATACGCCTAACCCCTAGTAACCAACATTTTTAGTGTATTTTTGTTAGCTGATTTATTTTCTTGTAATTATGTACCTAATACGTTTTTCTTATTTTTTGTTTTTATCATTGTCCTTATTTTGGTGGTTTGAATGATTTCTAAAAGTTTGTCCATCTATTTTAATAGGACCTTTATATTTTCAGTCAGAAACAGTGACATTTTCCGCCTGCACATTTGACTTTGTTACATTTTCAAAGCAGATTTTTCATTTATTGCTTTCAGTCAGAAACTAATAATGTACAGTCACGAGCAAAAATATGTATACACTCAGCAAAATTCAATAACGTTTTTCTCGTGGAATAACGATTTTAACTTTGAGATGATACCTATTTCATAATAATAGGGGTTCAAAAATACTATGTTCGTTATATCATAAAATTACAATCAATACAGTAGAAGAAAATCACTTTTAAAAGTTGCTAAGTGTATACATATTAGTGCTCGTGACTGTACTAGGATGTCTTTGTGACAGCTGTTGATTCTGGCCCATAAAAGATAAATAGAACTATAATTCTGGATTCTTACAATAACAATAATCGTGTTAGCATTTACCAATGATTATATTCTACGACTTTTAAAGCCCTCTTCCTGGCTAAGTCCAAATTATGTTGTATTCCTATGAGAAAACCCAATTTTCCGGCGGCAGTGCGGGGCGAGGCAGCGGCGGGTGAACGCTCTCCATTCGACGCTATCATCCGCGGTGCGCGCGCGCAACGGCCTTTATTAGTGTGCACGAAGGGCGTGCGATGTGCATATTTTTTATGTTACAAACTTGCAGCGATAATGTGTAAGTTTATTATAGTAATATTTGATTTGCTACACATAAAACTTGCGGAAATATGAATCTAAATGATGGTGAAAACCAACTAAAATTGCGGTACTAGTTTAAAAGAACAACGCGGTTATACAGATACACATGAAAATCGACTTTAATTTATATTATGTATAGATTTTTATCGGATATCGTGAATTAAATTAAAACTAATACTACTGCTTAATCCTGGAGGAAACGCTGTGATGCCAGCCTTGATTCTATAAGTAGATAAAGTAATTGATTTAGAAATAGGACTGTATAGGAAATGCGTATGTAGAAAAAAGTAGGTATATTAATTATAGACCATAAACGATGGAAAAATTACTGTCTATTGTTTATAATCGTTGAAGGAAAATAAGATTACATTGAAGAAGGAAGTGAGTGCCTTTACAGTTAAATTATTTTCCGAGAACATCGATAGAATTCGAGTTACCGTTATATAAACATGATTTTTTAAATCAAGAATAAATAACGTAACTCACATAAACATCGAAAAACTTCTAATTTATTTTGTAAAAACTAAAAAACCACACTAATAAAGGTCCGGCCCTCCAACACGTGTCCCTTCTATCTCTGTGACCCACTTACGCACACATTCACACTTTCTTCCATGTGTGTGTGCGTGGGCTGAGAGCTTTATACCCGTAATGCATTCAGGCGTGTCTGTGTGTGCGTCAAATTTGGAGTAAACAGCTTGTATGTGTGCGTTTATCTAGGATTACTGTGTACGTACTGTGGGTTCGGCTGTAAATCTTTTTTACTGTTGTAAAAAAAATCTACACGTGATTTTTTTTAAATGTTTTACTCAAAAAATCTTTTAAAAAAACAATGGAGTTTACTTGCATCAAAAGTAGAACAGATAAATATTGCCTACTTTGTCAAAAAAATATTATAATTCATACAAATAAGTAACTGAAAGTCACTTATCTTAACAATTATCATCAAAACCCACAGTAGGTGATAAAATCTAAATAGAATTATCTTAGAAGGGCAATAATGCGTCATCTAAGCGAGAATCGCACTTTAGTTGCAAACACATTAAACAATACACTATCCTCCTACTTTGTGGCTACTAGAGTAGACCAAAGACCAAATAAAACAATAATTTTGATACTGACAAAGCGATGATGTGGTTGCAAGGAGTATCGTAGTTATTATAGTTTGAGCGAGACCCCTGTATCGTGCCTTAGGTATACGTGCGCGTCGAGACGGGGGCAATGCAGGCTGCTCATTCGTCAACGCTCACGGCGTTCCGTCACTCATTCGTCAACACTGCCCTCCGCTCCCTAAGGCCTAAGTAATACGCTAGCACGCAGTGCTGCCAAACTTTTTATACGAGTAGCCTGTGGATTAGCTGATCTCAAAGGTCGATCAATGCCTGCGTGTCCAGTATACTAATGGATTCAGGATGCAGCTAGGGCTGCCTCGCTTTTGTAGCGCTTCTGGTATGTATGTGGAGACTCGGGTTGATGGCTTCCATGCTATGATGCGCAAGCGAACCGCCTCCCTACTAAGCAGAGTGCGGGGCAGGACTAACAGTATCCTTCGAGTAATTGCTGAGAAGCATAACTCGGCAGTCATAAAGGCTTTCGTTCGAGTTCTGGACAGATAGTGTGGTAATCTATCCTGAGAGCCTAGACAAAGTGATATTCTATCAGCGATAACGATGATGGAAAAGGCAAAATGTATAGGACTGACATAACCTATGGAAAAGCTAATGTCAATCCTGTTGAAAGTCGTTGTAGAAATACGAAACGCTTTGGGAGCGATTGTCATTTGTCTAGGCCCTCTGAACTCGAACGAGAGGTTTCATGACTACACACTTTTTATGTACCGTTTGTAATATCTGTCTATACTAACATAGTTTGTAAGATTATTTTTGTAACTAATAAGTATGGACTTTATCTGACTAAGTAAATAAATAATAATAATAAGGCGCGGTACAGCGGTCTCAGTCAAACTATACCCAGTAATTGTGTTGTGGAGTTCATATAGGCAGTCCACGTTGCCAGGGTTGCGGGAAAGTCCGAAAGGGATACCGGGACCCTTGGCAACAGGTAACTGTGGAACACGGGTGGGTTTTAGTCAGTAAAAGTCTGACACGCCCTCCCACTCCACCCAGAGCGGGAGAAGTCATTCGAGGACTTCCCACCCTCAAAAAAAAAGATAGGCTGTCCACGTAAAATACTCTACACCTACATCTGATTGCATTGGAAGCCAACCCCAACATTGTTGGGTAAAGGCTACGATGATGGTCTGGCTGCTGGTGCACCGCCATCAGACGTAGTAGCAGCTTCGTTACTCAGCTCATGGTTATGGTCTTCCATATAATGCTATGAATTGGTAGTCAGTAATAAAACATCTAGAACAGTGCCTCCTACTTAAAACGAAATCTGTACTAATTCTGAAGCATTATTTTCTATGCATATACTTAGACTCATGCGCTACTAGGATGTGGACAATGCGGTGTAACGCTTGTGTATGTATTGATGGATGTTTGCACGAATTACTATCCATTTGTTTGATAGCATATGAGTATCAAATCGTATGAATTATCTTTTTCTTTTATTGTGTTTCCTGTCCTGGTAAAAGAAACGAAAATAAAAACAATTTTTAATTAAAATATCATCGACCATATTATTATTGCCGTTTCGAAGCCTTAGGCTCAAATTTTAGTCCTAGTAGCCCACTGAATGTCAGCCATTCAAATGGAGTTTGCCATCTGACCTCTCAATCTGCCTAGCCTTTTCCGAACTTATTTTAATTAACTATTAGTGTTTGGTATGAAATTGTGACATGTAATTAACTTGACTATATTTTTATTTTCATTTTGTTAATGTGACTGTGACATTTGATTATCTACCAAAACAATTTTGTGTGCCTTCTGACGGGACACAGCATGGACCGACATTTTATTTGTAAAACATTTGTATATTTCTTTTTTACCCTTTATTCACAAAATTAATAAATAAATTTTTGATTTGAATTAGGCATCGGCTTCCAGTCTAACCGGAAGCTGGATGGCAGCTGAATACCAGTATTTTTTTATTTCTTTCACACATATAAACCGGTCAGCTTTCATTCATGTTAATTAGTAAAACCTAAATTAAGCTCTGCCCACATAACAAAACGGTTTTAGATATTATACGGATATTTCCTCTTACTTCTAAAGCCTCTAAAGTAGTTTTTACATAACATGCTTATGCGTAGGCAGTTGCTTGATTTACTTTTAAATAACGCGACTTTTCAAAGTTATATAAACGCAGATGAAATTAAATTATGATGTCACGTGTCAACCCATACATAATGTACTACATAACAATAATCAGCCTACAATGTCTTTACTGTTAAGACTAATGAATTCTCTCTGTGAGAGAGTGTGAACCACACCTATATTCCACCACGCAGGCTCAGCCGGCGATGGAATAAAAAACAGTTTAAACAATATTATACTAGCGGTGTGGTGGCGGCGCGGCGCGGCGTCGGCATCGCCGGCGGCGGTGCCGTACTAACACAGCTTACAGGCGTGGTAACGGCGCGCTGACGGGGTCGTGTCGCCGAGCACTAAGATGGCACGTCATGTCTTAATTGGTTGTAGACCATACCAGTTTTCTCAATTTTTTCCTTCACAGTTTTTTGTGTAGTACCAAAGTCGGTCAGTCTTTCAGAAACTTGCAGATATTTTAAAGGAACAGGGATAAATCTCCATGGTTATTTTTTTACCATTAGTGGGTACATCCCGGTTTCGAAATAGCTACCTAGAAGCCAAGAAGGTCTTAAATCTTCAGCTGTACCACGCTATCATTACTTATATGCAGCGATAACGTAAATTGGTTCACAGGCAGCGCATACGCAGCCCGCAAAATAAACCGGTATAGATTAAATTTTATTTTTATTGCGAATTGTTTTATTGGCTTGCATCTCATTACTGTGCTAGCTACTTGTCAAAATTTTATGGTGATCGATCTAGATATTCTATCGGGGAAACTCAGTAGGAAATACTCAGTGAAGTATGGAAAATAAAGTCAACGAGGTCTCGTCCTATTTGTTTTTATTTGTCTCGATAATCAGGTTCGCCCCCATGAGACATGGGATTAAATATGTATATCTAGCGAAATGTGGTAACGATTCCTTATACCAGCAGGCGTAGCATGGCGCTTTCTATCTCTACGAAGAATAGACATAGCTTTTTCTATACAACGTGACAGTTTGTTTCTTCATTTTTGACATCCACCGTAGAAATCTTTCTATAATCTGTCATTTTGTCTTTCATTTCTAACGATCTTTGTCTAGGTCTTTTTGTAGGTAGACAATTTCGGAAGAAAGTTTTCTATCCTTACTGTCAAAATCACACTGACATCCGATAAGTCCAATGACAAAACAAAGAATTCTGAGTCGAATTATGTAAAAGAGTGAATTTCGAAAAAAGTGCAGTTGACTCTTTCTACTTAGCTGCCGTCTCGTACTGTCTACAGGAAACGTCATTTTTGTCTACTCTTCCGTCGACAAAACGGTGCTCATGCTACGCCTGCAGGGGAGTATAGCCGTAATGTTGTGGTACGTCCGGATGAAAAGACGGAAATTCGAGTGGACTGCTTCCATTCGCGCTCGGAAACAGACATGATTTTATTTTATGGCTGTCTAATGGTAAAATATCTTACGCCAGTTAACTGAGGCTTTATGATCTCTCAGAGCTCCATATTTAGCAACAAACGAGTTGGTAGGTTAAAATATCTGGGTAAAACTGAAAGTGATGCAGACGGGTTAGTTTCCGTCTAACCGCACGTTGTCGTTAACTGGGCCAGTTAAAAATAACGGCTAACATTCCCGTCTCAGTTAGCGCTCCGCTTTTGCCAAATGTTTAACCCTGATCGGTTCAGGGTGTAGAATGTGGGCGTCGTTTAGACCTCATTGAGAGGGCAAGTTTACCTTCAAACTTGTTGATAGTTCTTCGCTCCTGATATCTTGGTGATCGTGTATTCCCGTTGTGGGGACAACGGGAATAGGAAATGGGCATACACGTTGGGTATTGGCTAATAGTTTTTTTTTTTTTTTTTTTTGTTTTTTTAAAAAAAACGTTGCCCCACACTAAGAATTTCTTCCTGTATCGTGGGTGCGTTTACAAACATAGAAACTCACATACACTAACACCCAGACCCGGAACAACTACTTGCAGATCATACAAATATTTGTTCCGTGCGGGGATCGAACCCGCGACACGTTGTGCAGCAGTCCATCGCTCAGCCACTGCGCCAACCGTGTCGTCGTTAATCGGACCTATTGGATTTTGTGTGTAGCGGTAGGGAATCCTAGCTTTTTGATGGGGATTTTTTTTTTTCGGTGATTAATTTGTTTTGTTTTACCCATAATATCCGTGGTTTTACCGGTCTTTAACGATAAAAAAATGATGTGACAACCGGTAGTAAAGTTTACTGCGTGAATTTATAAATTATTTGATAATGCCATTCATTTTCTCTGTTTGGTCCTGACCATATTACTTTTTCGTTCAGGGATTATTTTAGTTCGATGTTTGGAATTTTATCACTAATCTCTGAAAGCTCTCGGTCAATAATAAAATTTAAAAAAATGATCAAATCGCCTAATAATGTCAATAAATATAATGGAGCTGTTATACGTATTACGATCGGCACGGTTACCGCACGCGTAACGTCCGGCCTGCTGGCTTGTAGGGCTGGCACTCGGTGAAATGTGGTCTATGGTACGGAATAAAAAACGTTTTCACACCACCTGCTCAATATCATTTCATATCAAGCAAACCTAACCTCATCATATACTCATCATTATAGCCTAAGGTCTATAATGACTTACTTTCCATAGGGTCTAGCCGGGCAATAACATGGTAGATACCGAATTTCATTATAAACCGCTGTTCAATAATTTTATTTGAAAACCAAAAACCTAACAGAAAAACGAATTGATTTTTATTACCTCAGTGATAAAGGTATCCTCGTCTTTGGCGAGCTTGAATACCTCACTGAACTCCGGATTCTAGTCTTACCTATGCTAAATCTACTACTCTCAAGCCCGCCACGAATTGCAACTTGAGCACTTCCGGGTAGACAAATAGTGGGTTAACTTTCTGTTATTATTTACATAAAAACATTGAGTTGCGATTTAAAGGAAAGAAAATACGGGAAGCCTTTCTTTCAAACCATAGTTTATAGGCTTGAATATTAGACGAGTTTGTCACTTAAATGAATCAATCTGAAAACATGTTCTGCTCAAAAGTAGCGATCGCTGTGGCCAAATAGTAACTTTATTATTAAATAACGTACACACAGTCGTAGTTTGTGTCATGTCAACGTGCTATAAATCAACATTGGTATAGTTGTTTCACTCTATAATGTATTTTATACAAAACACTGACAGCCCTACCTGACGCGACGGTGCAAGTGCAGTGCGTATTTATATCGGCCCAAATTCTAAAGTGGGATGCGTTTGTGGGCCAGCCCTGCGTATCCCTCACGCTTATACATCTCGTCGTTTATGTGCTCCTAGTACCTGTCGACGATTTATCGATAGATTGCGACGATTAAAGTCGTATCTATCGATTGAGAGAGATAGATATTTTTTATTAAGTTTTTTTTAATTTACAAGTTATTTCCGACAAAGAGGAATCACAATAAAATGTCGAAAAAATACTGATAACAACCTGACAGTTTTCATTCAATTTTCAAACTCAGGTAATTATTTCAGTTGTTGATCGATTCTTTCTTTATTTCAGTACCAGCGTTTCTACTTCGTTTTTCTTCTTTACAGCATAAAATTTAGTTTCACGCGAAGCAATCTCGTTGTTTGTGTCTATTTGTTAGTTCATACTGTTTTTCAGCAACCTTTTATTATATTTTTTTATCTTAGGTACTTACATGTTACCTAAAGGTTGATGTTTACTTGAGTAGCGCTAGCGAGTTAAGTCCCTTGATGTCTTCTTCTTGATACGTGACATTTCACAATGAAAAACTAGGTCTGACGTTTGGACACATAACTTGTTACTTTGAACTTAACTCGCTACATAACTAATGCAAATGTAAATCAGTAAAATACGGCCGATATAAGTCGACACGTCTGAACATAGGCACTACGAACTTTCGCGCATGTTCTCTCACTCACACTCGCCTCATATCACTATTTGGTTCCTAAAAAATTTTACTGCGCAGCCCTCTGCGCGAAGTTCTGAACTGCCAAGTTATAACGGCCGTATTGTACTTGAAATAAAAACTTCTTTGCCATGCATTACAAGCCGTTTGGTTGATAAAGATGTGTCATCCGTTCGCAGGTCCTAACGCCCTAATACCAGTACCTCACGAAACAGGAAACAGAAGACCGATCATAGCACCCGGAAGCCTGGATAACCTCGGTTATTAATTAATAATAATGCCCTATAAATTATAGAATGCTGCTAAAACAATGGAAACTCGAGTTTTTTTCCTTTGCCTCGTCACGCGATTCAATTGTCGTTGGAAGGTTGTGGAAGTAGGTACATAGAAAAATATGGAATAATTATAATGTCAGTTTCAGTATTGCAGGGCAAAGCCCTCTTCCTGTAACGTAAAGAAACAAGCATGGAGCACCATCTGTTAGTCTGTGCTCAATAAATGTATTTTGTCTATTTCTCTTCTTTCTGTGTGTTCCTGATTTTTAGACATTTCCAATTTCATTTCGAATAATGTTCAGAGGGTAGACCAGACAAAGTGACATTCTATCAGCGACAACGATGATGGAAAAGTCAAAAATGTATGAGACTGACATAAGCTATCGAATAATAATGCTAATTTCAATCCAGTTGAAAGTCGTTGTAGAAACACGAAACGCTTTCGAAGCGATTGTCACTTATCTAGTCCCTCAGTTATATTTGAAAATAAACGCAATCTGCAATCTAAGTACCAATTCCTGCTCATCTCTCGAAAGTTATGTTAGTAGGTATGCATAAGAGCTAAGGTGGGCTCAAGTCTGTACAGCAACAGTACTCGAAAACATGACCACTAGCTTTCCAGTTCGCGCCGAAGCCAATTGTGGTATTGGCTGATTTATGTAGTTTACTGGGCGTTGTAAAATTAGTCTTACCAAGGGGTATTGTATTACCCAGTTACTGGATTGTGGAGGTTAGATAAGCAGGCGTTCCTTGTACAATACTGGTATTCGGCTGCATCCGGTTAGACTGGAAGCGAACCCCAACATAGTTGGGAAAAGGCTAGGCAGACTGACAGTGAGCTGTAAAATTCCGCGATTTCATTTTTCTGCTTACTCTTGATTCACCATTTCAAGCTAGTCAGTTCGCGTCTTTTGCAAGCGTCAAGCGTTCACCATTTTTGACTGCATTGCATATCACGAGATAGTGATCAAACGCAGTCTACCAAATTAACAATTCCTACATATTTATACTACAATCTTCATACATTCAATTGGTCACAATGTTTATGACGTAGCATCGCAGGTGTAAGCACTATAAAATCGCCGATGTAGGTAATTCGAAGAAATCGCCGGTTTTGTACATAATTTGATACGAAGTGTTAGTGTCAGCTTACAGTACAATATTGTTGTCCAAATTGGAATTTACTTATTTCGGTGATTTAATATAACGCCCGTACTTTCCAAAAGGGTAAGCAGAGGTGCTTCGTACACCAACATCATGCCAGCTATTTTGCATTCCCATGTAACAAGGGCCAACCTATTGCCATTAAACCAGGAAAATCCAGACCCAGGGCTGCTACTGCCCCTGCCAGGGTTACGGGAAAGTCCGAAAGGGATACCGAGACCCTTGGCAACAGGCAACTGAAGGAACACGGGTGGGTTTTAGTCAGTAAATGTCTGAGACGCCCTCCGCTCCGCCAAGAGCGGGAGAAGTCATTTGATGATTTCCAAAACTTAAAAAAAAAAAACAGGGCTGCTACTGCCATTTACCGGATGAAAGATTCTAGTAATACATAACCTGACTCCCGGTATGAAATCTGCTTCAAAAAAGGTTTTTCTACCTCGTGGTTTTGGTCAGAAGATGGGTTGATTGCGGGACGGGCCGCCCATAGGTATACTGGTGAGATTGGCAGTTGCTCCATGTCAAATTCTTATAATCAGCTGCATCCATTTAAACTATGTAGAAGCCAACCCAACACACTTAGTTTGGATGGAAGACTAGGGACTACTGCCCAGGGTGCGATGTGATCATCATTGGCAGCATTGTTCTACCCATAGTCAGCTTATAATGTTCCCACTGCTGGAACACAGGCCTCCTCCCGGCGAGAGGGAGTGGGCCGTAATCCACTACGCGGGCGCAGTGCGTTTTGGTAGATGTCACATTGATGTCTTCGAATTTTTGGTTCTAGGACATGCCGGTTTCCTCACGAAGTTTGCCTTCACCGTACTGAGAGCCACTAATGAAACAATCTTCACAAAGTAAAGCGCTTGTCAGGGTTCGAACCTACGACCTATAACTCGTAAGTCGCGGCCGTTACCACTGGGCTACCACTGCTCGCCTTGTTCCACCCATTGCTGATTATTAATATTCTTTAGGATTCCTCCCTGTTGTGCCATGCTTCCCTGGTCTCTGCGAGAGTGCGACGTACTCAAACAAAATATGCGCATATAAACAGTACCTAGATAAAATAGTACATGACTAAGCATTATAGAAGAAAGTATCACACGTCTATAATTACATCTGAATCCAATTGACAGTATAAATATAATGTCTGTCAAGGTGATCAGGGATACAATGCTGGTATTTTAGTAGCTGTCTACTGCCAACAGTTGGCGCCAGGTGTGTGGCCAATGTTTGGTCTAACGTTGCATAAGAATAATGACTCCGTTACACGCCCACCTGAGCTGGATGACTAAGAAATAAACTTAGATTGAAGTCTTCTTAGATAAAACGTGATCTGAAATCAGAGTAAGATCCGAAATGAATGAATGAATGTGTTAATGGGCTTTCCCATTTGGAATGTCTCAGTAGCAGCCCGGAGTCTGGATTTGTGGCCAGTTGATGGCAATAGGCTCGCCCCCTATTATGCATTGCGAAATGTGGGTCCTATAGGTCCACCTCTGCCTAACCCTTCGGGGAGTAATCCCCGAAAAAAATAAAAAATAACATAATTTACATCACGCCTGTATAGGCGTGATGTAAATTATGTTATTTTTTATTTTTTTTTAAACATTGCCCCACACTAAGAATTTCTTCCTGTATCGTGGGTGCGTTTACAAACATAGAAACTCACATACACTAAAACAGAGACCCGGAACAACTATTTGCAGATCATACAAATATTTGTTCCGTAAGGAATGATATTATCAGGATAAGAACTAAAGTTACCGACATATCTTGCAGAGTTAGCAAGTTGAAGTGGCAGTGAGCTGGTAATGTTTGTTTAAGAAGCGATGGTTGTTGGAGCCAACGAGTCCTAGGGCCTAGACAAGTGACAATCGCTTCGAAAGCGTTTCGTATTTCTACGACTTTCAACAGGATTGACAGAAGCTTTTCCATAGCTTATGTCAGTCCTATACATTTTTGCCTTTTCCATCATCGTTATCGTTGATAGAATGTCACTTTGTGTAGGGCCTAAGGCGCTAGACAAAGTATAGGACTAGGAAATGTGCCCTAAGGAGTGGAGGCCGCGTATCGGCAAGCATAGCGGGAGACGCCACCCAGCTGGATGGACTGACTTCCTTAAAAGGTGCCTGGGACAGACTGGCTGTGGAAGGCGGAGGACAGGGTGTTCCGGCGCAGCCTGGGGATACCTATGTCCAGCAGTGGAGTCTTATAGCCCGAGTAAAATAATTGATTGTATTCAGCTGGACGCCCTTCTCATTTATAAAGGGGACAAACAGAGATCACGGTTCTTTTCTGGGGCCGACAGTGACACTCCATAGTGACCGAGCGTCTTGTCTTGGTTTTGATTCCTGTGTGGAACAATATAGTGTATGGCCTATACAGCGTGTAACAAAAACGCAGTTCGATCCGTGAGGGTGTTGTTATGAATCATACTGAGAGTCTGTCAAAGTGTTTTTTTTTGGAAAAAATAAAAACAAAATTGCCGCATTTTTTTTCAATGGGAAATTTTACCGGTTTATTACATGTGGCGCGTGTGGCCGTCGTTTAGTGAGTGTCTACAAATCCTACCTTATAAACTCTGTAGAAAATTGGAGAATGGGCCCCTGTTTATGGGGTTCTGCCCTGAAGCCCAATAAAAATAAGATACATACCAATAGAAAGAGCTTTTCAAGGGGAACCTTTCGTACTAACACGACTTTTGTCAATTGTTACTCAGATCGGAGTAAATGACCTAAATGGGTGTGAATACCTGGGCATCGAAATTAAGGAATTTTCGTGGTCCAATAGCCATAAGAAATACATCAATGGAAAGAGCTTTCCTATGAGAACCTTTGCTATTAACACGACTTTCGCCTATTATTAGTCAGTTCAGAGTTAATGACCTAAATAAGTGATGAATTTCAATAATGCTTAATTACTCACATTTAGAGCTCTGTAGCTCCTTTCGTACTAACAATCGAGAGAAGCGTCCTATCACAAAATATTAGCCTTGAAGAGATCTTTCCATTGGCATATATCTCAACTCTATTGGGGTACGCGTCAGGCTTAACGATCTATCCGGTCGACCGACTCTTAAAAACATTGTTCCTAAAATGGCATCTATTGGAGAGTAATGTTTTAAAAAGTTCGCTTATAGGCGAATGTGACATCATATTGAATGGAGAAAAACTGGAATTTATTAATCAAACAGTTTTCCTGGGAATCACGCTAAACGAGAAATTACAATGGGGACCCCATATAACATCTCTTGCGGGGCGGCTAAGCTCGGCCGCTTATGCTGTTAGAAAGATAAGACAGTTAACAGATGTAGAAACCGCTCGTTTGGTCTATTTCAGTTACTTCCACAGCATTATGTCGTATGGCATTTTACTGTGGGGTCGGGCGGCTGACATTGAATCCATCTTTGTTTTGCAAAAGAGAGCTGTCAGAGCCATTTATAATCTATGTCGCCGCGAATCTCTCAGGGAACTATTTAAAAGGATTAATATTATGACGGTTCCTTGCCAATTCATTTATGAGAATATTATGTATGTATGAAAAAATCTAAATCTTTTTAATAAAATAAGTGATAGACATAATTTTAACACTAGAAATAAAGATAAAATAGATCAACCATTTTTCAGACTAGCTAAAGTACAAACATCTTTTATGGGGTACTGCGTTAAATGCTACAATAAAATACCTAGTAATATATTGCAATTAAATGAAAGAAAATTTAAAACTCATTTTAAAAGTACACTTTGTAAACAAGCATATTACAAATTAGAGGATTATATCCAAGATAAGAATGCTTGGAAACATGCTGGTCTTGCTCCATAGGACAAATTCGAGGCTGGACAAAATCAAACTGGTTGCTAATCTAGTTTAAAATTTATTATTTTTATATCATCGATTTTTTTTTACATTTTATGATAATTAATCTCACACACTGTCCTATTAGTATTACTTGCAAGTTTGTAGAAATATTGTGTTATCGTATACTTTAATGTTTGTAAATATGTGAGCACCATGTACCTATTACATACTTAATTTATTTATTTGTCATTGCTCCAATTTTAATTTTTAATTCTTTTTACCTATTGTAATTGTATTCTCGGTGCATCGTCTTCACATGTAATTATATAATTGATGTACCTATACCAAATATTGTAAAACATTTTTTTTTTAAAAGAGTAACGGTGTTGTTTCTTTCCATTCTTCTCCATACGAAAACTACCTTTTGGAAGGGGCAACTAGAATCAGTTCTATTTCTATGTATTTGACGTTCAAAAGTGCCTTTAATGTGCCTACTTGAAATAAATTATTTGACTTTGACTTTGACTTTGCTTCAAAGATGATGTTTGCAGGGCACTGAATCATTAAAAGTTATTTAATTGACGAAATACCAGAATTCCAATACTATTTAATTACTCACATTTAAATTTCTGTAGCTCTTTTCGTATTAACGATCGAGAGAAGTCTTCATAACAAGAAATATTCTTCTTGATGAGATCTTTGCATTGGTATATATCTTACGCTATTGGGCTCTAGGGCAGGAACGACCAACCTCCTTTATAATGAAATTGGGATAATTTTGTTTTGGTACAAAAAATGTGAATTTAAAATTGCAATAACGTTTTATAATTTCAATAATAACGTTTTTTTTTTCTGGTAATGTTATTGCAGAAACTATGTGCCCCTTTCGGATCGAACAGGTTTTTTTACATGGTATTGTATATGATGTTGTAGTAGTCGTTGTTCCGGGTCTGGCTATTTGTAAAAACAGCCACGATACAGGAGAAATCCCAAGTACAGGGCAACAGAGATAATCGTCAGTAAAGTTGTGAGTGAGGCTAACAACGGAAATATTTACAAATTCCACACTGACTTTAACAAATAGAGTTCACAATCGTGTTAGACACTTACGTTACTTAGCAAAGTAAAATCAAAGTGCGGTGTGTGAATCTTGCTCGAAGTAGGGAGCGCCGGATTTGAGCATCAACATAATCTACGTCTTCTAAGATATATTTTCATCTTGTCCTATCTTCTGATTACATTTATCATACTGCCACACCGTTATTTACAAATATAGATAAGAAATCTATCCTCCAACATTTGGGCCAATGTTGGTCAACCTGATGGTAAGTTGGACAAACAAGCGATTGGCACCGGATATGCCAAATATTCGACATATCCAGACATGTCTTATTCATTGCTGAAGTATGCAGGTTATTGGTGGTATTGAAGACTTAGAACAGCTAGTGTGAATTGACTTCCTATTTTTAACCGACTTCCAAAAAGGAGGTGGTTCTATGTTTTCTGTATGTATTTGACCCAGCAAACTGACCCACTAAAAAGCGAGAAATAGAAACTTATTTAATGAAAAAATCAACCGACTTCCAAAAAGCACTGCAAAGTGAAAAATAACTTTAATTTCGGAAGTCGTTGGCAAAAAACGAAAATTCAAAAGCAAAGACACCGTCTTCCGAAATTACTCAATACTCAATACTTTATTGCAATCCATAATGTGTACATAATAGTTGGTATATTAAGACATCGAACCAATAATGGACCCTGAATTAAAGGTATTTTTCACGTTGTAGTGCTTTTTTGGAAGTCGGTTGTTTTTTTTTCTAAGAAAGTTTTTATTTTATTAGCAGTCTGTACCTGCTTACTGTAAGACATTTCCCTAACTCGTTCATTTTCGGTAGGACAGACATAGTATAACCTATTTTCCTATCCTTCCTCAGAAAGAAAGAAAAAAACATTATTGACATAAAACAATTTTTGCAACCAAAGATACTTAGAATTCTCTGACTCCTGCGTAAGGTTTAACTGTGTTGCAGGATCGTAAAATCGTTTTGACCACTCTAATATCGAAATCCCACAATCCGCGATTTTGCGCGATTCCGCGATAACGGACTGTGGGAAGGTGTACGTGCGGGTTATCGCAGACATCGGAAGTTACTCGGTGCGTGGCGATGTGTGGTCATCTGCCGTGCGTGTCCGTCTGCAATATAGCCGATCGTCGGATTCCACCATAAGCCATCGAGTCCTGCGGGAAAGTCCGAAAGGGATACCGGGACCTTGGCAACAGGCAACTGAAGGAACACGGGTGGGTTTTAGTCAGTAAAAGTCTGACGCCCTTCCGCTCCGCCCAGAGCGGGAATCGGTTGAAGATTACCCAACCTCAAAAAAAAAAAAAAAACCGTCGAGACCAGCACCCGTATTCTGTATAATGTCACCGGGAAAACTTAGGTGAAGTGAACAGTCATTCCACCTGATGCTGAGAGATTGTCACTGTTGACAGCTCATTTCACCTCAGTTTTCACGGTGTGATTTTGACTGTCGGCAGATTTCTTCACATTTCTTTGTAGACAGGTATTTAACCCATCCAAAGGTCTTAAAAACACACACAGCTCTAGTATTTAGTGCTTAAACTAGCATTTCTGGTATCAATTACGTCAGCTTTTACCTGTACACCACAGACTGGCTTTTCCACAGAGCTCGGAATCGCCGCGCCGGCGATACTAGACGGCAGTACTAATAAAATTCGTGCCGTTGAATGTGCGTTGAGTGCACAACTTCTGTCACGTACCAGCTTCAAAACCGTCAGTATCTATACAAGCCGGTTGCATTAACATAATTATACACTAGCTATCTAACTGCGCAACTTATTTTCGTAACAGATTAAGACTAATCTGTTTCATTTTGACAGTTCAACAACATTGCGTTATTTACGTTTTTGAGTAGCATTTTTCGAACTTATGAAGCAATGGATTAGCAATTTGTTTCAAGCCGATTCAGATTCTGATTGATCGTGTGTTACCAAAGAGTATTAATCATTGTGTAATACCTAAGTGGGTAATACAAGATTAGGGCGCTAGCTGGAATGCCGTTTAAAACTCCCCCCGCTATCCCGCAAGATGACGGCGCGGCGCGGTGGGGCACCACGCGGGTTGCAGATGAAGTGTTTAGTTCCGCAGCATTGCCATCTCACCGTGAAAACTTAGGTGAAGTGTCTTAACATCAGTAGATATCGATGACAATGATAGTTCACTTCACGCTCACTTCAACTAAGTTTTTACGGTGAGATGGTTACAGAATAGCAATGCTGGTGTCATTTATGTCTAGTGCAAGTAAACGGTGACTCGCTTGATTTGTATGGAAAGTGATGACAGTGCCGCTTCTTCCGGCGGCCGCCGAGGCGTCTCCGTCCTCTGTGGACTTTTATAAAATAGAAATACACCTCCTGCCCAGCCCTTCGGGGAAACAAGGCGTAATGTTAGGTTTGAAGTATAATAGGCTTGTCAAAAGAAAACAAAAGGTATATTTTTCTATTAAATAGGTATATATTAAATTTAATTGCACCTATAACATCGAAGTTACGTGGTTTTGTAACCACTAGCATTATTGTCAGAGAAAATTAGCAAGGCCTCATTCGTTCCTACCAAATAGGACTTTTAAAGCGACATATACAAAGTAGGACCGAAATATTATATACACATATATATATATATATATTTGATAACAACGTCATTCCCAAAAAGCAAAAAATATATTGTAATATTGACAGACAAAAAAACGTATTTTTTTCGATATGTAGTAGTTATTTTGTGCAAAGTTGCTTGCATTGGTTTTTCTTTTTTCAGTCTATCAATATTTTAATCAATATTTTCGCCCATAATAACAAAATGTTAAGGAAAAAATAAT
This sequence comes from Lithophane semibrunnea, assembly GCA_947363905.1. Taxonomy (NCBI): domain Eukaryota; kingdom Metazoa; phylum Arthropoda; class Insecta; order Lepidoptera; family Noctuidae; genus Lithophane; species Lithophane semibrunnea. Next base: position 14,715,989 of record OX376208.1, on the reverse strand, counting down.
AGTCTTTGGCTCAGAAGTATAGAAAGATTTGATCTTGTAGCACCATCTGGACGACATAGAAAAAAAAAAGTTAAAAATAAAACAACATTTTTTACATCAAAGCATAAGAAAACAAGTCAAATAAAAGGCCCTTGATACGCAAAACGCGGGAAAAACAATCTGCCATTTGCAGTTTTTTTGCAAATTGCAATACTTATTCGCCTATTTAGTACTTATAAATTGAAGCCAAATCAATTTTTTCTTTAGTTTTTTACATTTAACTTTCTTAATATATTTATAAAGAAGTAGTTGAAAAAATTTCAAGTGCTTAGGCTTATTTTATATTATATTTTTAAATAAAAGCAGGTAAAAACGGGACGGAGTATAGTGTATATTATGACGTCTACACACAAGTTATTTAAATGTATTTTTTTTTTTTTATAAATAGTGTTTTATGTTACAGTTTTTGTGAACAATATTAAATAGGCTTGTGTGAAAAATAAATATGCTTAGAAGTTAATGTTAATAAAATATAAAACAGCTGTTTTTAATTGTATGTAATATTTTTTACAAATTCTTTAAAAAGTTTTATTATAAAAATACACATATGTATGTAAATAGTGATTATTTTGTAATACAGTATCATATAAAATACAAGATATGTAAAAGTTTTTCGTTTACTCTATTAGTGTGTAGATGCCATTTATCTTATATTCATTATTACATTGTAGGATTCAATCTGGTAACTATCTGTTTCGAGACCCGTTTTACAATGACTGCCATCCCTAATTTTAGCAAAAAAACTACATTCAAAAATATTATTTTTATTTTTTACAACACTGCCATCAGGGCTGGCACTCAAAGTTAATATTTGCATTTTGTTTTTTTATTAAAATAATATACATCTGTTTTAAGCAGCCTTAAACCCGTGCTTGTAGCTACCGTAAAACAAAATTAAGTAGCGCATAACATTTACATCAATAAGTAATTTTAACATAAATAACTCCTTGTACTTGCCATCTGGCGACGCCATAATAGATCATGATTTTATCATTTAAAACATCACTTAATCTTAAAGTAAGTAGACAAGAACAATATCTAACAAAAAAGAAGTTAAAGGTACTTTAATAGGAATAAAAATTTTAGACTCAACAAAATAATATTAACCCATAGAAATATTAAACCTATACGCTTAGCGCTACGCCTTAAGTAGAATTATGTACACATTAAATATTTTAAAAAGAAAAAAATAGTTGTTTTTCTCAACAATCAATAAAATTTCTTACCTTAGAACGGGCAAATACAAACAAACATTTTTAATTTTTAAAGATTATAAGCTACCACAAAGCATTTACCTTTTCTGTCCTCTTACGTTTAAGGAGTTACGGAAAACAATTACAATTAATTCTAAACATTTGATTACTGATTCAAAATTATATACAACCAATTTACATTAAAATAACTATATTAATCTATATATTACAGTAAACTATCATAATTGTTAACGAAAAGTAAGAAAAACATCAATTATTTACTGTCTTCGTGGTATAAAATCTGATCAGTCATATTTTAATGATTTTATTATTAATGCTACGTGAAACCAGATGTCGTTTTCATAATGATTTATACAATTTTGTGTAATTCGCCCAAAATGTATATTTTGCCAAACAGTGTTTATTTACGGAAGAGAAAATCTTAGACTAAAATCAAAACGATCGTAATTCAAGTTCGTGCATAAAAATATAAGCAATAACAATTATTATTTACAATAGTTTTCATTTTAACAAGTAATCCTTTACGTTTTTACAACAATTTGGGAACGACATCAATTAATGGAGTGTCATATTAACAAAATCGATGACAAATGATGGAATATTATGACAATGAATTGACGTAGAATTATGATGCAGCCTTTATGTAAACTTAGACGTTATTGTTATGATTTTAGAGTACATTTTCGAGACAACAATGGCAGTGATCAGGTTTGCTGCGCGGGTCCCTGCCTACGTTTGAGATCACTTCTTTACGGCTGGGACACACCAGTAACATCAGATGATAGGTATTACACGTAAGAGTATAAAACACGTAATAACAAAGATTTATTTTATCTTGAATAAATAATATAAGTTTTTAAATTATACATTTAATTTATCAAACTGACAGATGACAACCCTATCTCAATAGCGGTAGTGTTGTGACGCATCTGCAAAAACGTCGTGATTTTTTTACTTTAAAAACATTGTCATCATGATTGAAAGAATGTGTATTTATTTAAAACTTTTCACGAAAGCGATGGTCTGAATGTCAGCGCAACGCAACCGAAAAACGAGAACTGGTTCAATCGTATGCATCTATGCTGTTACGTATTCTTCTAATCTTACGTTATTAGCTTAAAATCTAAACTATCCGTGTATATTTATAAAAAAAGTAATGTAAAAATCACATAGTAATTCCGCTAACTAAACTTACTAAATAGAGGCGTCACGTTTTTTGTTAAGTTTAGTTAATGCACAGTATCACACGGGCTTCCGGTATGCCGATTTTTACTCGATCTGTAACAAAAAAAAAATAAGACATTAATATTAAAAAGAAGAAAAAACAGAAAACAAAATTACACTAATAAAATATTAGTAAGTAAAGTGTTTTCTCAATGCCTAAAAATTATAGAGAAAAAAAAAATTAAATCGAAAAAAAAACAGTCATCACCAGCTGAACTGGACTACCGACTCCTAACCTAAAAACGACTTTCAAACTCCACATGACCGCAACCAAATCGTTTAAAAACGGTTTCATGGTCCACACAAGTATGCCAGCACTTGAGAACCATTACATCACTACGGAAGCTTGTCGACCGACTTTCACAGATTATGCAACGCCAAATTCAACTTACATAAGACCCCAAGACCCAATGTCCCAGTAATATTGTTACGTCACGGTAATTTTTGAAGTTGAATGTTAGTAGAAAGTAGGACGTGCGAAATGTCAACACTAATTTGTCTATTCACATTGGCACGGATTTTTTTAGTTCATCATGTTTTGCGTTAATTTTTTTTAGATTATTTTAAATGCATCTTTGACATTGTGACATCACTATTGAGTAGCATTTGACCCGATGGGTCTCCTTCCTGCTAGCTATTGGTGTAATCAACTTGAAAACTACTTCGAGTGCTATCAAAGTGTCGATGTAGGATAGAAGGACCATTACGACGCACGACATTCTGGGGGCCTACCACCACCGCTTACAGCAGTATTATTTTAATCTTACTCAGTGGGGGAAAGAGATGGAGCTATACGTCATATAGAGCTTCATCCCTTTCCTACACTGAAGTCATATTAAAATAATACTGCTGTAAGAGCTGGTGGTAGGCGGTCCCTGGTCCTAAGGACCAGTTCAAGATAAATTATATAATTAAAGAGTGTCGAAATCGTACCAACTACAGGTTCTCTCAAATACAGGTGAACTTGGACAGAAAACTTCGTTTTATTGGTTCCGTATTACTATAATTTATTATAACTGGGCTGTTCTTTAAATACGTAATTAATATTTTTTACTTTATGTACAAAGCTACGCTACACTCTCTTAGTTACACCATTGTTCTTAGCTTAGACTGATTCATCTACAAATTCTCCAGGTATATTGGTGGGACGAGATGCTTTTAAGCATATCCTAATTTTACAAAAAAAAATACTGCTGACTGTCTTGTTGGTCTAGTGGTCGCAAGCGCTACTGCTAATCATGCGATCCTGGGTTCGATTCCCAGGTCGGACAAACTGTTATTGAATTTTTCCATTAGGAATTTCTCAGTAGCAGCCCGGAGTCTGGCTGTGTGCCCGGCTGATAGCAATAGGCTCGCCCCCTTACATGGGACTTAAATAAAATACTGCAGGTTTTGTTACTTTCTAAGAGCGTTTATATCACAAAAGGCCAGAGGCTGACTAAGAGCTGCACCACCCAGGTTTTAGAACATCTGTTGTCCTAGGAGTGGCATCACATAAATATCAGTTACATAATCGTCTCAAATAGGCAACGGAAGACGATAAACTTTGCATTGAAGAAGTTTATGTCATAGAAAAAGGCTATAATACATTGCCATGTATAAATTTGAGAAATACGATGGTAGCGGTGTAGAATAAAAATATAAGATGTGCTACAAAAGTGACGGTTTGACAAACAGTAAGGAAATCTGAACTTTAGAATTGTGCGTTAAAAGGAGAAGTCTCAAAGAAACTATGGACAGATTGTATGAAATACAATATGTCAAGAAAGGGGTGAACACTGAGATGGTGGCTATGGAAGATGAACACACGCTGCTTATCTGCCCATAACTGAATAATAGAAATAAAGAGAAGAGGCTAAACGTGATGATTCATCTGGTTAGTCCCAGATAAATCGACATAAATTGGTAAATAGAACTTTGGAGATATGGAATTTTTATATATATGGGTTGTTATTGGGGATCTTAGGTATATATGGGTATCCAAAAAAACACGATACTTTTTTCTAACTTACGTATAAACTCAGCTAGTTCCATTACATGGTGCTTTTAGTTAAAATCTAGAACGGTAGAAAAGCAGACTGTTACGTATACTACTATCGAAATTCTATGTACTAAGGCTTGATTATTTCCCTCATCACGAGATTCTAGTAAAGTGAGCATCGTCTTCGCCGTAGGGAAATCAGATTAATTAACACTGTTTGTTATTCGTGGAGCCCACACTGGTCATTTACCTTAGTACCTACATGAGATAACCTCTAATAAATTAACAGAAGAAAGTAAGCTTTCAAAGTTGGTTAATAAATTAACCCAAAATAAGTTTTTGATTCGCTTAAAACGTGGGAGCTAAGCAATAAGCTTAATTTATTAACATCTTTTAGTATTTTATCTTGAAACCTAGTTAAAGAAACCATCTTCTTCTTCCAAACGAAGTACCAGGCACACAGAGATCCTAACAGTTCAATTTGATCATAAAAAGATTAAAGCAATCAAAAGTCAAAGTACCAAGTACTATCGTGGTATCCCGCGTCGGCGTATGAGTGCATTACCCGATGCGTTTCGGCGGCGGGTCATTGACCTTACTGTGTGATTTTTTTATGATACTAGCTTGGGACTCGTTCGTATATGACCTCGGAAATAGATTGTGAGTTTTTTTTTGTGTTCGGTGAAGTAGAGCGATGTGTGTGTGTAGTGACATCATATACGCACACGTGGATAAAATTAGATCGTCATTATTTAAACGCATCTGGTTAGAGGGACTTTTCTAGGGAAACGGTTCCTTTTTACAAAATCTTTGTAATAACTTGTTTTTTTCACTTACAGCAAATTATACGGTGTATTCGTTTTACAGGGAAAACCTTAAAGTAAGTTGAGGCGGACCTGTTAGTTAACAGTTAAAACAGAAGAACAGAACGAATGAATCTAAATTATCGAAGAAAACCTCACATTTGTATACGAGTCGATCTGCCATTCGTGATATTTAGGAATGAAAATCATTTAAAGCCGCACAGACATTTAAGTGGTAGTTGCAATAATAACAGGGACACATAAGTGGCAAAGAAAGTACCCAGTTACGCGTATGATTCTGGGACCACCACCCAAAGTGGCATGTGGTACAATACTGGAGAAACACTAGGAGTGCATAAACAGCAAGATTCAGAAGTCGTTGCTGAAACCTACCTACTAATACCTTAAATAAGACGTACCAGGAGCACATAAGTAAGAAAGGACCGGGAATTGATACCAATCTATCGCATGCATTTCCGCCATTCTACTCCCACAACCCGAGTAGAAATAGTAAGCAATTGGTAGCATCTGTTTTGCTTTCGTTTCACGAATAGACTACAAAATATATATAATAGATTTAAGCTGGAAAGAAGACGCGCGGGCTCGTGAAAGATGGAAGGAGTGGAGGGAGGCCTTTGCCCAGGAGTGGGACAGAAAGGCTAGGAAAAAAAAAAAAAAAAAAAAAGATTTAAGCACCTAAATACATTAAAAAGATTATTTTGTTTAAATAAAATTAAACTAGTCGTAAAACGTAACACAAATAGATTTTCATATGTAAAATTTAAAACGTATGCAAAGCGAGCCAGCATTATTTTTGTGTCAATGTATTCAACTCTATAACGCACAATAAGGTAAACTTCATTAGAAATGGGGTCGGTAATGTGCCCTGCGGTATCTCAACTGCGACTAAGGAATTTGACATTAAATTATATCAGAGAACAAGGAAGTAAAATATGAAAGAAATGGAAAGGTAGTTTGGATAGTATTTTGTACTATAATCACCAACCTGAAAGCAGGAAGGACAATTAATAGTCTTAAGCACAGAAGGACACAGTCAAAATTGAAGGTCAATAGGAGTTCAACGGATAAGTCTGCTCGTAAATAGAGAAATGCACTAGCAGTAAGTAATGAATCAACAAGAAAGTATATTTGGAGGACAAATGCAATTCCACTAGGAGAGTATGAAAGAAAAGATGCAGATCTTAATGCAATTCTTAAAAAAACACGCCGCAGACAACATTACAATTCTTACAAAACATTACGTTACTTATACAATAATGACATTGGCTGCACGCGTATTCGCGTGACGCTTCCTACATCCAGTTCGATGCAAGTGCGATGCACGCTGACGTAACAGAATCCCAAATGTGGGCCAAATTAATAAAAAAACATGGCCACGCCCACTACGGTAGCTCACGCACACGAGCTCGCAGTGAAAGTGCGTTGGACCGGCGCTTGCGCCGCTCAAAGCGAGCCGATTGTCATTTTAAATGCGGCCGTCGAAGCGGACACACGGCTGATAATTACGTTATGATTTGAGAGGTCAATGTTTTGGGGGAATAGAAGTATGCTGCTCAAATTATGTAATGGCTGTTTAATACGTTACCTAACAAACTTGAATTTATAAGTAGTACGCTTAACACATTTATTTTTATATTCGTGCTAAGCACGAAACGATTCATAAATGCATTTCGGTTAAGAACGGAAAACAGCTGACTGTCGATTTTTAAAGTATCGGGTAATCTCAATCACATCAAACCAATTATAGATGACACACAAAAGACTACTACAATAATACTACGTTACAAATACTATGATTCACTAAGAAATTATTTCACTCGTGATTGATCTACTATCCAATGACAAATTCCATAAAAAATCATTGATAAGATAACGATGAATGAGACAAAAACAAAGCATATCAAAACAACTGCTTATAGTCCGTCGTAATGCTTCCTATACAATATCGAACATCCACTGATACATTTCGCAGTACCATATTGGACCCTTTATGTAAGAGAGCAAGAGATTAATTGTATTCAGCTATTGTAAAGCTTAAGATTCTGAATTTGAATACAAATAGAGAAAATTGCTTGACGCTACAGATTTGTTTAAAGATGAACTAAAAAGCATACATAGAGTAGTCTTCAAATAAGCCTAAGAAGACTTGGATATAAAAAATGAAAAAGATTTAGCAAAGGAATCGGAAAATTACGAATCATGAAACCAAATAGATTCTTTCCAGTATTGTTTACAGAGCACTTGTAAGCAGAATCGTACCAGTTTTCATACCAATAGTTAAAGTAATCTTAAAGATAAGTACCAAATATAAGTGTATGGAAGTATGGAACATAATCAATGAGTAATATTTTTTCTCATGGAATGCGTTTGATAAACGAGACAATTGATTGTCAATAATGTCAACAGATTACGTGGCAGGATTAATAAACATTATTTTCATTCCAAAGAAGTAGGCATACTATTTATGAAGCCTATTAGAAAAGTAGGTATTAATAACTAACATAACACTAGGGTATCATAGCAAAGAGGAAACTAATTCATTGAAGAATAGTCAAACGTGTGTAGTAAAAAAGAAGCCTACTTTTTTAACATTACTACTATGAAACTATATGCTCCTAGTACATGACATTCGCCAAGAGCAAGCGCTTTTTTTTCTCTATAATCTATAGCGGCGGTTAACGTGTTGTTTTCTGGCTATCGTCAAATTCGATTTTATAATTATTAAAAGTTTTTCTAAGGAAAATCTGAAATCTCCCCATTAATCCAAAAACTTTGCAAAATATTCTTTATTACTCCTGCTCAAATAGTAAAGTCATATATGTAATATACTCTAACTTTCTTTTATTTTCTTTTACTATTTATTTTTGGTCCTTCCACACGCAATCTACCTTTACTCGCTGAACCCAAAATATATCTATCGGCGATCTATCAGATATGTTTGTTTGTTTGTTTAGCGATTTGATAACGAATGTATGTCATTATTATCACTGCGTGCCCTAAATACTCAACTAGCTATGAATGAGTGTGTACTTAGAGTTGGAGTAAGGTTTTTCAATTTGTTTTTGAAGTAAATAACGCTGAAGAGGCTTGGTCTATTATAGATAGTAAGATGACACATTAGCTTATAAGAAATTTGTTACTAAAAATTTAATTCGATTCTTTGGTTCTACGAAATTCAGTAAAAATATCAGCCTACTCACGAGCGAAAGCCAGTCATGCAAGAATTTCTAATAAAGTGGTAATTGTATCACTTACAAAACAAATATTGGGCAAAAAATGAACCATCCAATGAAAAAGATTTAAGTAATATCTATTCAATTGGTGATTCACACCAATTATTAAAAATATTACATGAAAGGCCTTACCACAAAAACTTAGACACTTGTTCAACGCGTGTTTAATGTCAGTTTTATGTCAAACTCCTTACAGAAATGTCATGATTAAAAGGTGTTTAGTCTAAACATTTGATAAACACGGTTTTGTGGTAATAAGGTTAGAATTTAAAAAAGTAAAATTGTCAAATCCAAGCTACAACGAACTCTTCTTCTAGATGACATAATAAAAAATAAAAAAAGTTTCTAATAATAAAAGAAGGAAAAAAAAATTCGAAAAAAAATTGTATTATATAAATTACCTCATATGAATGATCTAATGACGTTATAATAATTATGAACACCTGCTTGGTCAAAATTTCCTCAACCTGGCATTAATTGTTTCCCTAAACTTGGAACGAATTGAAAAGATTCTATTGTTTGCAAAATTTTATTAAACGTGTACCTCGCATACTGCGTCCACAGCGAAAAACATGTGACCTGCTATGGAAGCGTGGTCCTCGGCGTCAAACAAAGCCTCGTGACTTTCAAAGTGCAAAAAAATGTGTCTAAAAGGGAAACATATTTTCTCGGTAACAAAACGAAACCCACCAAAAAGTTTCGAAGTAAAAATTGCGAAATATTTGTTATAAGTACTGCTGAAATTCTTTCGTTAGAATATTGTTCGAGAAAGGTTTGTGGAACATTGATTTAAATTGAGAAATGTTCATGTTATGATGGTTTTCTCTTGATTTAATCTTGGTTTTGGTAATTAATTCTTTATTTCGTCGATTACGACATCCTTGGTAATTTATATTTCTTGGTAAAATCGTTCTATTGACAAAATATCAGTACTGAAAATCGTCAAATCAATTTATGACATTTGTAGAATGGAATAAAATGGAAAAAATATAATAATTCCTTCAACCAAAAATGACAATAGAAAAAATGGCATCCGAGAAAGAAAAACATACAAGAAACATAAAATCATACATTGCGTTGAGCATGCATATGATACCGAAAGGGTAACTAACTACATGTTTCTTACATAAAATAAACCTACATAAAAAAAAAAACCATATCCAAACAATATCAAAAATCCAAGCAAGGAGCTGGAGAGACTATTACACAACCGCTTTTTATTTCAGAAGAGGAATAATAGCACTTAGGGGAAGAAATTTGATCACGTGACCAACTTTGCGATCAACTTTAAAACAGGTGTTTTGAAACAGGTGGGCGGTAGTTGTGACGTTTTGGATATTAAGCAGGTGACAGGTGGCTGGTTTGTGAAAAAAGGAAAGAGAAAAAGAAGTAAAAATAGCAAAATCATTCGCTCTGTGCAATATTTCTAGGAACTGCTTTTTGTTCGGGATCAGTTACTCGAGAATGAACCTTATGAAGTAGTAAAGAAGAATGATGAAGATGATTTAAGGAGTTTAACTAAAGATTATAATCATTTTTGACTATCAGGTAAGTAGGTAGATAATTAATCGTACAAATATTATGAATTTGGAAGATATTGAAGATGATGTTAAGTTTGGTGTGTGTTTGTGTGAGTAACAAACATTCAAACTTCTTAAAAGCTTAAGAAATTAAGATGAAAGGCACACATATCAACTAAGAGCCCGTGACTCACGAGATAAAGCATATAAAAGTTTTTATACGACATCATAAAGTAGTTCCTTAGGACGTGCATAAAACTGTGGACAACAACTAGCCATTAAAAATATAGAATTTCGAAACAGAATCAATAATATTTTGCAATACGTTCATAACTTAGCTTTTATTAGAACCCCGAACCAGCGAGACGGCAACGTGATTTCTTCCAAACTTTAATTTGTAAGGTTTTTCTTCACCAAGATTTTAGGGCGTATTTTATTATAATTATCCCTTTGAATATAATATTTTTGGGTGAAATTCAATCAATGGTAGCTTACAAAGTTTCGCGTAACATTTTCATAACTTACACAATCATTAATAACACATAAAACCGTGGAGTTCTTCCTATGCAAATTACAATTTCACATGAGAATACAGAGATTAGTAAGAAGAGGAATAAGTTAGATTAGGAGACAGAGTAATCCCACTTCTAGAAATGCTTGACCACAACTTAACAAATACAAAAGAAAAAGCTAAAGCTAAAAATATTCTAGAACCCACAAATCATAAAAAAGACCCTACTGCACATGATGATCATAATAATAAAGGCATGTAACCTGTTGGGAAGCGACTACTGGCGACTAGTTGATAGGATATCGCATTCAATCTCATGACCTATTTTTGTATATTAAATGGCCTTGAAAGGGCTCGGAGTCAATTGTGTTAGCACTACGAACTCTCTTCGAGCTACCATGGAATAAGGAAATACATACACGTGGTATATAATAAAAGGCCTGTCTAAGAACAGAGTCTTAATTACAAAAGGGTTGGTTTATAATGATGTAAAATCATGAAGTATTGTGAAAAAATGCTTTTAGGGCTTGTTTTTCAGTGTTTGTGGTTTTTTTTGCTAAAGATTTCACAATATGTCTTATCCAAAATGTTGTATTTTATGTAGTAGGTATCACAATTTCGATTGTTTATTTTTCTGCAATGACAGAATCATTTAGTTTAACTATAATTTTTCGTGTTGTAAACCATTTGTCAGATCATTTCTATATTCAAGATAATAATAATATTATTTTAAAGTCTCATCGCGTGTGACGGAATTATTTTATACTACTGTACTATCGGTTCTTCCTGTATGTTATCGGTTATCAAATGGTCATTCAAGCGAAAAACGTATAATTAGTTCTGAATCATCTGATTTTAACATTGTAATGTATTAAGTTAATGATGTTAGCCGAATAGGCTTCCCCATTATCAATGTCACAAGATTTTTTACTGTTAAAATTGTTATAAGAATATATTCCAACAAGTCTGTGACAGTTCTCTGAGATTTTAGATAATGTGAGACAGTCGTTTCGTTCTACCCCTTTGTCAATAGGACCTGGACAGATAATCATCTTACACACTTTCATATCACTAATTCATGATTGACAGGACCTGCTTTCCAACTATCTTTCCTCTCCAATCAAAAGATGGCTTTTCGTATCTTCAGCAAAAGAATGAGGAGCATCTATTTTAGGGTTCAGAACAAACTTAGGTACTAAGTGTGTTCTCTTTCAAAAATTCATCATCTTCGTAATCATCGATAACTTCGATTTCTACCTACCCCGCAGAATAAAGGCGTATACAAATATAATCGTGTATGCCGCGTCACAGATTTCCCCGGACATTGCCGAAAACTTTCCAACATGGCCGCCGCTCCTGCGCCTAAGCAGCGACTTATGCAATAACTGAACCATGACATTTTTTAGTCTAGTTTGGGCACTATTTTTTTGTAGATATTTTTTTTAAAATAAATATAACTGAATTATATTGGTCCTTATACTGCAGAATTTGGTCCTTAAAAGCCAGATTAATTAAAACAGTTAATTAGCGATTCGAATTATATTGTTCCGATAATTTGTAACGAATCGAGCCTTCTGTATAAACAATGTAAGGACAGTGAATTGGACACTATTCTTGTTAGACTTCAAAGTAAATTTAATTTGAATTCAAATAAGATACTAACACTCTTAGGTCGTAGGCGATTGCTCGTAAACCAATGGCTGTACAAGCCTTATAGGCTTATACATTGGATAACCTTTAGATTTCAAAAACAAAGATAGAAATAAGAGTTTTATTTATATATGTCAGTGAATCTCCAAGGCAAGTCAAATTTGCCTACTACTTTCAGGATGAAAAATATTAAAAAAATAATGAAAAATAATAGTAAAACAATCAAAACAAATAAAGGCAACATTCTCTTGCATGACATAAGTCGTTCGTCGATCGTTTGACACACATACTGCTGGGTTGCGCAAAGCGGCGCGCGCGCCGGTTGGCACCGGCCCTCTGTTCTGCTTAGCGCATTTTGTAAGTTGGAAACGGATGTCTGGTGGATTCTAGAATCTAAATTGGCTATAAAAAAATAATAACTATTTTTTAATAGTTAAGTAAAAAGTGAAGTTAGTGACCTAATTTTTTTTGCATTACGTAAATAATAAAAATCACCAAAGAAAAAGACCAGCATAATTTACCATGCAACCCATAATCGCACGGTAAAAAAAAACTCCGAAAATTATGATTTCATACAACATAACATCGTCCAAAAACACAAAAGGCATATTAACGAAAAAAAGTGAAAGTGAACCACGCACACACGCACACTCGCACGAAACGCGCCCACTACCGTGTGTTTACGCACGTAGTGTTAATCTCTAAGTTGATTCATCGAAGTGTAGGTAGACTATTTATTATGTCCACAAAGATATGTTAATACGTACATTTGAATTTGAATAGCTAATGAACAAAGATTATGTGAGAAATCGATCACAGTGCAAACATAATCCGAAAATATCTTTGTGATCCTATGTCCTTTTGAGTTAATAATTTTTATATTTAAATAATTAGCAGTTTAATTGGAGTTCCCTTCGTTTATTTTAATGCTATCAGCTCTCGAAAGATACATAGATTAATTACAGAATGATTATACAAGTGGGACATATCGAATGAAATTGTAATAAAAATTCTATTCAAATTACGTTAAAAATACAAGCAGTTGTTGAGACAGCCCTGTTTCCCAGCTCATATAAATTACGCCCGATGATAACCGTCTTATTTCATTCAGTCCAACATGATATAAAAGCTTTACAGAAAAAAACGTTTAGCAGAAAGCGAAACCTCTAATAAATAGTCGCGAAAGTAGAACCCGTTATTATTTTGTCTGCCCACGCATTATTTTGCTAATCTTTTCAATTCATTGATACTTTAACAATCTTTTGTAGCTATGTACATTTATTTTGGGCTTTGCTGACCTACCACAACAGTTTTCTTCTTAATAATGCTTGTCACGCACTATAAACCTTGACTTTTTATTATTTGATACAAACTATTATTTTGTTAAGAATGGCATAAAAACTGGAAATTGACTAAACACGTCCATGAAAAAAAGTATGCGTTGTTACAATTCATATCCTACGCCGATGGAAGAAAGTGAAAATAAAGAAGATAAAAAAACTACAATGGAAGGTCGCAGATATTAAAAGTACTAGGAATGCATAGGCTAAGATAAGTTAGAAGAAAGTTTGACTTGAGAGAGCCTGTCAAAGCATCCGTCTCCAGGCTTGAACCAAAACAAAAAAGTTTTAATTCATTCTTGAAAAAGAAAACCTGATTTATATGGGACAGCATACTCATGAATCTCTCCGAATTTAATAGCATATTTTATTTAAGCCATGAACACTTTCAGAAGGAAGTACAATTTCAGTAAAAATAATTTTGAAATCGACAAATACTGTGAACTTTACTTACCATCATTCACTGACCTATCAAAGATCAAAGACCGAACGGGGAAGGCTTTGTAGGACAGCAAGCCATGTACTAGGAGCGCATAACTCCAACAGAGTTTCGCCGACACCGAATGGAAACCGGTTTGCCAAAATTTTACGCAGAATGAAGTTTCAAGTTGATGCTACGCAATTAGCATCCACACCTGAATTTAGCTACTAGTGTTCAGTTTCTAAATTTCAAATACATTCAGAACCTCGCGAACTATTGTTCCATAAGCGTGCAAACATAAAATAGTTAAAATCAACAAGTCAAACCGACGGAAGCCATTAAGTAGGGCACGAGAGGCGAAAATTTCAACTTTGACAGTCGAAATAGTGACTTAATTTGTCGGCTATAAGGTCCAGTTTTCTGCAGTGACGACGCAGCGGTGAAAACGAAAGTCGCCGTCAGACAACGTTTTGCACAAACGAATTTGAATATTAAATATTTCGATCCGGCATTAAAGAGTTATGCTCTTTTTCCAAGAGGCCTGGCATATTTTTCCGTATTCCGAGCAAATTTGACATATCCAGAAATATGGTATGATCCTTGCAGGGTTATGTATTTAAGCTTCCTACATCCGAAACAAATTTTATAAACCACAAGGAAATTATAAAGACAGGAAAAATGATCAAAGAAAATGAAATATTACGGAACGAGAATCTGATCTATCTGTGAGACTGAAATCACAGCATGAATGCCTTGAGAGAGAGACATGTGACTTGCAAAACTATAAATGAAAGAGTCTGCCCTAATCACAATAATGAAACTACAACTAGATCATTTAACTTAAGTGAAACTAAACGACAGCTAAATCAAAAAAGAAACGGTGAGAACAATAACAAAACTAATGTATTTTGTAACCTAGATACTTTCTTAGCAACAGAAATTATTAGCTTCAATGTTAGACGAAAGAGTCACACTACTATTGTCCGTTTTTTAAATAAATACAAAAAACCGTTTAGCTACTTTGACATTTATGCCCAAAATATTCGAGTATGTAAGTTAGAGCATCATTATCATCTGCCTAACCTTCTCCCAACTATGTTGGGGTTGGCTTCTAGTGAAATCGGATGCAGTTAGATCCCAGCATTTTACAGGGAGTCACCTATCTGACCTTCACAACTCAGTAACTGGGTGACACGATACCCCTTGGTAAGACTGACTACTAACTACTGACGTCGTACATAAGTGAGATATCACAATCAATGAAGATAGAACTTCACCCGAAAACTATATAATTATCTCAATTTTAACCAACAATGATCGGTTATATGAACCGTGTCATATAGGTACGTAATTAAAATAAAATAGATCGTAATTAAGCTTATTTAACACAATACAACATAATCAGCACACATTTGACGTCACTGTAGTTTACAAGTCGGTCAATATTAGAAAAATGTGAATTAAGCATATCTTTACTACGTTCGTGATGATTTTAGATTATATTACTTAAAAACTACTCACTTGAAGTAGTTTTTAAGTAATATAATCTAAAATCATCCATAAGTTTGAATACCTTAAACCTGCCGCATAAATATTTTAACTTCAAGCATAACTAAAACTGACTTCAAGACACTTGAAATACTAAGTTATACCTAGGTGTTCAAACGAATCACTATCAATGAAAGGACAGACCCAATAGATATGCATACAATTTCCTTTATGAATAATGTTGCTAACGAGATGGTCTCAAATTTTCAAATCGCAAATACAGTGGCCTAGAATATTGCGGAATAGTCCGAAAGGGATTCCGGGACCCTGGCAACAGGCAACTGAAGGAACACGGGTGGGTTTTAGTCAGTAAGAGTCTGACACGCCCTTCCGCTCCGCCCAGAGTGGGAGAAGTGATTTGATGATTTACCACACAAAAAAAAAAAAAAAAAAAAGGGGCCTAGAATAGAACCTTGCGGGAGGGATACCTATAGGTAAGGGTTACAGACCCTTAGATTTTTGTAAATATTCAAGGGCAAATTTAACTAATTTAGACTTAGGCCATCTTGGGCCCACG
The DNA here is from genome assembly GCA_947363905.1 of Lithophane semibrunnea. Lineage (NCBI taxonomy): Eukaryota > Metazoa > Arthropoda > Insecta > Lepidoptera > Noctuidae > Lithophane > Lithophane semibrunnea. The sequence continues at coordinate 14,699,967 of OX376208.1, read as the reverse complement.
TCTCTAACAAAAAGATCAAAACGCGGAAAATATATTTTCACCAGAAAATTCACGTGAAGTCTAGGCTAGGGTACAAATATAAATACTATGTACCAGGATATTATAAGTAGTAAAGAACTGAAATTAGAACTCAAATTGAACAAAACTGGAATATTAAAATATGTATAAATTACAATGTTAATCGTTGAAGGCGTTGTCCAGAGTTTATGATTCGTTTACAGTTATCACTTTTGTTATCAGTGTTACCTACTTTTTTTTTTAAGAAGTTATAGAAACAAAAAAAAATGCGTCTTTAAAGACTTTACTTCCGGGATTTTCCGGAATTTAGAATGCGGATGAATGTTTAATTGATAACATTATAAAGTAAAGGCATATTGTAAGTTCGATTCTCAATTGTCATACAATTTGCAAAAGCGTACGTAAAAGATTAATAAAAAGATTCTATACCGTTTGAATACGCTATTTTTACCTTATCTTACGGCAAATATACATGCCAAACTTTCCTTCGCATTAGTAACATTTTCGGCGCGTATTATCTGAAATCCTTCGGCCATTGCCATTTCAGTGAAGATAATCTTTTTTGCAAATATTCGCGTTATCATTTATGTAATACCGCAAAACTTATCTATGTAGGGTTAAGGCCATATTTAAAGGAAGTGCGATTATTTTAGTATCAAAACTAGATAAGTAATTTTTTATTTATGTATGCGGTCATAATGATGACTTTGATTTTGATAAATGCTGGTTCGAAGACTCTAATAGTCATTAGTGTTTTGACATTATCATTTTTAATAAACATTTTTTTTGTTTAAACTCGATAAGGAATTACCTTTCTTTGCATCCTACCAGGCATACAGAAGTTCAAGCGGGTTGTTCAGTTGAATTCCTGCTTATAGTAGTATACAAGCTATACCCTATGTCTTACGTTGATAATAATCTATTATGCGTGTATCGTAACCTCATCACATACACTAACATATGGCCGCTTCGAAAGTGACAGTAACTTCATTTGGTTCGCAAAGTGCGTACTAGACTCGCGATTCGAGTTAATATTCAACCTTAATCCATGTTAATAAGAACCAAAATAAATAATTGAAGGAATGCGTGATTTTCATCAAATCGTAAATTGAAAAAATAAACAAATGAAGTGGGACGCGTGGTCCTTTCACTTAATTGAAACTGTTCCTTCTCTCGCAGTGAGTTAGACAAAAATGCCTTTATATGGAAGTGAAAATCATAAACTAACTTAATCGGACTTAAAGTAAGATAAACTTTTTTATGACAATCTTGATCTATTCTTGAAAACGAAATACCAGGACTCCATGAATCGTAGCTGGCAGCAGTAACGTAAGCAGACTACCGTTAGGAAACATATCGGGCTGTCATAAATTCTACAGAGATTAAAATCCAGTACCGTACTGCCAAAACCAGAGATCGTAAACTGTACTAAAGTTCAAAGACAACTTCCAAGAACTGTTGAGACCCTAGTATTGCATCGCACGAATATTATGCAAGCAAAAAGCTGATAGGCAAGGTACAGTTAATATAAAATAAATATCCATCAAACGGGACTTCAATGAGTATTAGCAAAACACATAACTTTCACAATGATTCAGATTAAACGTGGCCGTATTATTGAAAATCACGTGCATTTCAACGTAACCATTGTAAACGAACTATTATAAATTGAGTTTTGAAAAAACAATTATGATTGAGAACACGTAAGCAGAAAATCTTAGTACTATGTTAATTGTAGTATACTCGTTCTTAACCATAACATACTGACTCAAAGGACCTATTTTATGATTGTTGATGAAGTATTTCCTGAACAAATATAAATTCTAATGTATGCTAATCTTTCACTAGAAGAAATCAATATCATTGATAGCTTCTGTCCACATTTGACACACTTTAATATTGAGACTGTCAGAGTAATCAATCAATCGATTTCAAAGTAAAACCAGTGTAACTACGTCGTTTGCAGAAGCCAGCGCTACTTATCGGTCAACTGTAGGAAAAAAGTCACCCGAGAGATGATTAGCAATCTATCACTGAAGGCTTGCACCACATGGGACATTATTGCAACATGCAGTTGCAGTAAGCTATCAGCGATCAACTCATATCGAACAAAAAAATACAGAAAGGACCAGGAAAAGTTGTCATAGCTCTAAAACATATATCAGTAGAAATTGAATTGGAAAACAGAACGATATCGGAAAATTAACATGAATTCGTAGACGAAAATAAAATAACTATAAACATTCTGTGATAAGGTGACAGCCCATATTCGGTCCAGTTCTTCCCAATAACGAGATTAAAAATGGTATGTGCGATATAAAACGTAGTATCGATTTATAGACATTTTTGGAACAGGGCTAAAAATCATAAAAACTATGAAGCTATTCCGACTACTAGATATAATGATGTTAAATTATAATTAGGTTTAAATGAAGATGCTTTTAAAGGTTAAACTGTCACAGAAGTGATTAGTTAATGATGTAATTTCAATTGCAATTGGATCATCTAGTCAAATTATGTTTTCGTAGAAGACTAGTCATATAAATTCATGATATTATAATGGTTAAAGGAAGAGAGTATTATGAACCAAAAATTGAATATCATTTAGAATTAGGATATCAGGAAGTTAAAACTGAATGAACCGAAAATCAAATAAAATTCTTGAATATACTAAATAACGAAAAAGCGAACATAAAAAACTAATAAACACCGCACGCATTTCCAGTTACATTCACAGCAATGCCCCAAATTCAGTCGCTTTACAATCAAAGAAACACTCATACAAACTGAACGACACTTCAGAACTACTACAATAAACAAATTGCGTAACGCTCTCATAAAATACAAAAACCTTTTCTATACACCATGTGATTTACGACTTTCCATGCTCCGCACGAAAATAATCACACACACAATTTTTGTATCGCACACAACACAGGCACGAATGCAGTTGGAACACACGTGTGTGAATACTCACCTATAATGGTCAAAGTGAGTGATCCGGCGCTTGCGGCGCTCCTAGCTGCAGCATCGATCGGCACAGCTCGGTGATCTCCGGGTGGTTCAGGTTGATCAGATGCACGTACATCTGTTTGTGCAGGCTCAGTTCCCCTGACACCGCCTCCAGCCTCTTTAGTAACACATCTTTCTCCCTGAGGAGTGTCTTCACTTTTTCCTCCACTTCCCGAGAACGCACTTTTGCCTTTTCGCGAGACTTCCTCACTGCTATGTTGTTCCGCTCGCGTCGCCTTCTGTACTCATCTGTACCTTTATCTAGCACTTTTCCTGACGACGAACGTCGCGGAGGAGCAGTCTTGTGTTTCAATAGCGGAGGGAGAAGAGGTGCTCCTAGAGGCGGTAACGGTGTGAATCCTCCACCGTATGGTCCACTGACTCCGACAGTCGGCTGAGGATTATATTGGCCAGTATATTGCGCACATGACACCGATCTTCGATAATCGTGGGGTTCGGGAGGCTCTTCCTTTATGGGAGGTGCCTGCTCGTGCCCCTGGTTCGTCTGAACGGGAGCGTAAGACGCCCCTGAGTGAACCGGCTGTGGCATGTACGCCAATGTAGTCCGATTGTACCTTGGCTGAGGAGATTTGCCACCAGGAAGAATTTCCTGGAATAAGGCCATACTCTCCTCACTTCGGAACTGGTCCTCAATGAGGTGTTGTAAATCCAAACTAATTTCTTGTCCATTGAGCTCGTCTAGGTCCGGAGGCGGGAAGGTCTGTCGTTTATCCTCTACTGTCTTCTTGAGGTCTGGTTGTGGTGGTGGTGGTGGCGCTGCGGCCTGGTCGTACATCTGCGGGGACTCCATACCGCCGCCCGGGCCAATCACGGGCCCAGCGGCGCCGGTAGCCCGTGGCTCCACTTCAAAGCACTGAGAAGCCGTCACTAAAGCACATGCACCGTCAAGTTAAATCCTTTGCGTATTGCGTTCACGTTGATCACGTGTAGGTGCGGAGCGGTAGTGGCGCGCGTGCGGGCGCGTCGGCGGTCGGGCGCTAACTGCGGCGCCGCGCCGCCCGCGCAATGCACGCAAGGTTGCCCGGAAGGAAGCGCTGAAGTTGCCGCTGAAAGTTCGCGAGTAAAAGTTTGTGCGGCCGCCTTGTTATTTGGGTGTTTACCCTATATTATAGATTATTGTGTGCTAATATTTTTTTTAGATTATATTTTAGATCTTTTTGAGCAGGTATTATATGAGATGATAGTTGAACATTTTTTTTATTGCTACTTTGTTTGTGACTGAAAAATAGTAACATATTTTTTTTATATTTACTTTTTTACATGATTATGTATTTAATTTTTTGGCCGATGTTGCAGGCTTTGGGCACTTTTCCTGTTGACAGCAATGCGGACGAATTCTTGTGATTATTTCCCTTTCCTTTTGTATGTACTTGATATATTATTATAATTAAGTATTTTACGACATTTTTCATTAAATTATTATGTCAATATAATACTAGAACTCCTAACTAATAATAATAGAAATCCAATGACGAAAATGAAAATAAAAGCAACGCTTAGATGTATCAAAAATTACTTTTAAGTTTTCACTTAGATATCTTCAAGCTCGTACTACAAAATTTTTGAACTAATCTACCGTAATAGCTTAAGTAGTTAGCAAGACTCATTAATTAGGATAAGTTAAAACGATTGCACTTAATAGGTAGAAGAGCGATTGTATAATTACTGCTGCACTTTTAAGATAACTTCATTAATAGATAGATAATAATTTATGTTATGTTAAATTAAGTAAGTAGGTAGTTAATATTTTCTTCATTTTTCAACAAAAAAAAACAACAGACTTCCAAAAAAAAACTAAAAATTGAAAAATAATTTTAATTTCGGAAATCGGTGGCAAAAAACTTACATTGTTACGTAGTTATGTCTAAGTATTTTTATATCTATTTATATAGTTATACTAGTTTTCTGGTCCTTTAGTAGGTTTTCTTGGGGCGAAAGGACCAACATTTTCATTTAGTGAATGCTTTTTAATTTACTTTTTACTTTGGTTTTTCGGGTTGTTCCATCAACTTCCGTTTTATAAGTTAAGTTTTCGTTGTTTATAACTAAGTTAGGTTCATTTTAGGACAATGTTTTTAATTTTGTAATGCAAACTTTGTTTATAAAAGTTCTCAACTTTTCCGTAACTCTTGGAAGTTTTGAAACAAGTTTCTTGCACACGTGGTGTATCTATTTATAAAATATCTTTTAAACTTTGTGGATGAGGTAAATTAATTTATAACTATTTGCTTAAATGAAGGTTGTTTTTTTTAAAGTTTTCTTTTTTTGCAGTTTTTATTTAGTTGCTCTTCCCGTTTTGAATATTATTATGACCTACAGATACATATTTATATTATAGAAAATACAATAGACGCTGATATATTTAGTAACCTATTCCGCTTGACTATTCTTCAAGAGTCATAAAAACCCTGTAAGAAATCGACACGTGTTTCACCTCTCAACGAGGCATTTATTGTATTTTATAATGGATTTCCGCAAAGTCACGCCTGAATCAATTAACTATATTATAGAAGTTTTTCAGGTATGAATATTGTGACTGTCAACATAACATATTACATAGCAAACGTAAAAAACATAGTTGTGTGTGAAAAATATAGTTTTGAGGTATTGGAAGAGCACCCAAGCAGTTTCATTCGAGTCTTTGACAAAAAACGACAATGTATTTTCAGTTAGCTATGAAAAAATAATTTTTTGGAATCTAGAGATCATACAACTATCTTACACGCCCCTGTCATCCCAATCTTGGGCCAAAATCACCCAACAATCGATTGACCACGTTCCACCGATTGTCACATCTCGATGATATTAATCGATTGCGTAGATACCATCGATATCGATGTTCGTGCCGATAGCTCCATTTTGCTGGAATCGTCATCACGTGTCTAAAGTCACATGTGTAACGATTTACGAGAATCTGTTTTTAATTGATAAAAGAATTTCGAAATTACCGAGAAAAAAAAAAGACTATCTGTTGTACGCGGCGTCTTGGGTTGCTCCGTGTGCCTACTCGTCCGGAGAAATACACATACACTCAACTCACGCTTTTTTCCCTTGGGGGTTAGGCAAGGACAATAGCCACATAGGTACTAAGGGCCTTACTTACTCCTCTTGCTTCGTTTACGTTCTTAAACATCTGGGGGCCTATCACCACCGCTTACAGCAGTATTGTTTTAATATTACTTCAGTGTGTGAAAGAGATGAAGCTCTCTCGACAGGACGTAGGTATAACTCCATCTCTTTCCCCCACTGTAGTAAGATTAAAATAATACTGCTGTAAGCGGTGGTGGTAGGCCCCCTGGTCATACACGCACGCCGAAGACACTACAAGAAAAATTGTTTATTTTGCACAAATAAGAATTATAAAATATACAGACTAGCCAAAAATATACAAAGTAGCCAAAAGCCACGTATTTGACAAATAAAAACAAAAAAACAGTGAAAAGTTTTACAATATTAGTACTTAATACCTATTTGACATTTCTTGGTACCCTGGGGTCCTGGACCTTTGTAAGGCGTACGAGGGCCCGAAGCCAACTAGCAGAAGCGCATTAGACGTTTTGAATAAAATGAGGCACCAACCGACGATTATCGCTGTATGCAAGTGCATCCAAGGACAACCCCCGTTAGGTGCAGGACTATTTCAGACAATGACTATATAGCTTAATACTCTTTGATTTCAGAGCATGGAAATAAAACGTATTGGGCTATGGGTTTGAGACTTTGAGTGGCTATAGTGGATTGGTTACCTTGAACTATATTATTCGCTTTTCTATTGCTTGATGTACCTACCTATTCCTGTCGCCAAATACCTTTGGTGTGTTCGGAAGGGTATGGTTGCAGTGTGGTACAGACACATGAGACATCGAGCACCAATCATATTGAACCACATACATAGTTCAATGAAAGAATTAAACATAAACGTATTTAAGACAAGGCTTAAATCTTTACTGTTGAAAGCATATTACGGCATTTCGGATTTTTTGGCAGACAAAATGCAATGATTGGTTTTTGACCTTAGTTGGCCTTAGTTAGCTGTCAAGTTCAAGTCCATTTAACATTGCACGTGACATTTTTGTATCATTTTAATTGTTATACTACTTTTTTCTTTCTTTTTGTTTAAACTTTATTTGAATATTTGACGTAGTAAACTTATTTTTTATATTTTTTGAAAATAAATTAACGTTTGATTAATGTAATTATATATTTTCAATTTTAAGTATCACATACCAGTATCATTTTTACATCCATGAATATTTGTACGCCTTCTGGTATACCATAGCGCGCTTGTAATTTTTTTATAACAACTATTTTATTGTACCTATGTTAACAAATGATTATGATTATTATGGTCATTTCAGCTCAATTTCTACAAAGTTCCTACGATCCCATCCCACTTGCTTGTTATCATTATCCCCTGCTCATATCCCAATTTATTTGTGGTCGACGCAACACGTTTTCATCTTAAATACCTCGCTAGTAGCCGTCATCTCGGTAGTCGCTTTCTAGCCATATCATCTTTCACAGTCCATTTATCATTTCTAAGGTCTTCCCCATTTCCATACCAGAAAAATTTAAAAGATGTTGTTCGCAAATTATTATTTCTTTTTGAAGTATAATGTTTATACCACATGTGTTGCTTGACCTAGTACATAACTGCTGATTTTAGCACATATTTACTTTTTGTAAATGGTGCATAATTTGATATTTATTCGCGAAAATATAATCAAGCTACTTAGTTGTTAATGAGCAGTTAGTTACTCAAATTACGAACATACGGGGCGGTGTATTTTTACTTCAGCTTGAATGAAATAATATCATGTTTTGAACAGTGGTGGTACAGTGTTTTTTTTTTTTTTTGGTAGTGGTAACAGCCGCGACTAACGAGTTGTAGGTCGTAAGTTCGAACCCTGTCAGGCGCTTTACTCGTGTAAATAATTTCATTATCACTGCTCTCAAAACGGTGAAGGAAAACATCGTGATGAAACGGTCGTGTCCAAGAACCAAAAATTCGAAGACATGTGACATCTACGAACCTCTGGGCCCGCCTACTCTTACTCGAAGAGAGGAAGCCTGTGTCCCAGCAGTGGGAACATTATAGGCTGATTAATCTTTTATGCAGTCAATACATTCTAAGTCTCAGAAGAAAACTGATTGTGTTAGTTAGGAGACAATGGCCTAGTGACTAGTTTTTACTTTCTGCTGTGTTGCGTTTGCGCAGTCTGTGTGAACGGCAATGACACGTTAAGTCATATATCACGTTTATCACGATCGGGTTAGCTATTAATATCTATAGTTATATAACAAGAAATTAATTTAGAACATTATTTCCACTTCCCAGTACGGGTTGGTAACTGTCCACGTCTTTGAATTTTTGGTTCTAGGACATGTCGTTTTCCTCACGATGATTTCCTTCACCGTTTTGAGAGTAGTGATGAAATGAATTCATTTTCACAAAGTAAAGCGCCTGTCCGGGTTCGAACCTACGACCTACAACGCGTAAGTCGCGGCCGTTACCACTGGGCCACCACTGCCGCTATATTGCTGAAAACTATTAATTCACTAAACATACAGATTTAAGAAAAGTTCTTGAATGGATACTGGGAATCACTAAACATAGTGTGGAATGCCCCCAAGCTGGATGTCTCCGTGACCTTCAAAATGCAGCTGGGACAGACTGGATGCAGTTGGATGCAGTCCATCCTTCAGTTTTCTCAGCCTCGAAATAGGCCGAGTAAATGAGACATTTTCGCCACTCTATTAAGCTCAGACATCAGCCATTTTCCAACTATTAAGCGAGTCTCGACTTAGGCCCTAGGTCCCCAGATCATCAACGGATCAAACGCAACAAGCGTGTTTCTTTTTCATAATTATAATATCTATTCATAGTTTATCATAGTTCCTAGACTTAGGGGTCATAGGAGTCAGCTCCTCAAAGTATTAGTGGTCCCTATTAGGATCCCTTTTCTATTCAATCCTAAGTTGCCCTGTACAAGTAAAACTGGTGACTCTACAGACACAAATCAGCATTACAGACAACTTACAAACCATTGAACGACTCGTAATCAATAAAGGAACCCTGTTCACCGGATAAGTGAGTCTTGATTATGGCATTACACATTATTTTATAATACGCCTAGACTGTTATTTTCCTTGGTACAGCTAGTGCATACTAAAGCCCTAGTAACAGTCCCCCCCTCCAATAGGGTGGGGGTGGAGGGGGGTGCGGTGAGCGGCCCGACTGCTGTGACGCAACCCTGCGCCCGCGCAATGTAATGCATTCGTGGTGGATTGGCGTACGATCGGAAGTGGAACACTTCTTGAAGATTTGTAGAAGAATTTATACTTTGAGCTAGCTGAACAGAAGATCAAGAAGATTTGCTTACTTGTAAATATTTGAATCTCTAATATTTGAAGTAAGAATCTTTTTCTTGCAAATTGCTGCTTGATGGAAATGTAAGGTGGTTCCGTACCTATAAAGCTGATAAATATGTAAACTAGTAGATATACTCTAAACAGTCTAAACCATTACCCTCAGCCTAGTTCTTCAATTTTCTAGACATTGCAATTGCATTGCAGAATCAAAGTCATAATTTGATATTGTGTTAATTAATAAAATATGTATAGTTGATATTGTGTTCAGCAAGGCAAGCAATTTTATGGTTGAACTAAGACATCATTCAATATTGTTTATTCCCTTCGACGTAAAGCAAGAAATTATAAAAATAAATATATTCTCTGAAAGATACATCAAATTATTACAACAGACATAGTAGTACAGGGATTTAAAATCACACAATTAAAATGCATCATCATCATTTCAGCCGAAAGATGTCTACTGTTGGACATAATAGGCGTTCCGCAAGCGTCGGCAAATAATATTCATGCCTAGCAAAAATCTTACAATGGCCAATACTCGCAACACGAATGTCTCAGTGAATGGATAAGTAGGCGAGCGACAGCAGAAAGTGGTTGCAGTGACGCAACCGCGCCGGTAACCCAGTCACCGTGCCTTACCAGACGATGGTGCCCACCATCACGACGCGCCAGAGGAGGTGGTAATGTCATCCGTAGCTAATATAGTCTTAAGGACCGCAAAGATGAGTCTTCGACCGTTTAAGTACAAAAATGATCTTCCTTTAGAAGATCCCACTTTTGAGGACTGTTTATTGAAATTGTGTCACTACTATCATTAACTTGTTTATTACGCTTGATGTCTACAGGAAAATCTTTCTAAAATGGCGAAGCGGTGGTAATGCCATTTGTAGCAAATGTGATCCTAAGGAGTGCAAGATGAGACTGTGTACGAGGAAGAGCTAGTGTGCGGAAAGGGTCTTCCAAGTGAAGAGTGGCATTTTTAGGGTCTGGTTTAATTTGGGGCGTTCAAAAAGTCTTACTTTATAGTAACTTTTTTTTTAAGAAAAAATATTGACCAGAGGGCTGGCTTGTTCTTTGGCCGAAGAATTAGCATTGTTATTCAACGTGGCAATGCTGCCAGTCTTCTGGGCACATTTTCGGATGACAGCGATGCGGACGAATACTTCGACGCCTTCGGTGCCTTTGTTTTTATATTTATTGGTATAGTTAGGTTAGTCCTTTTAGTTTTTTGGTTAATTTAAGTTGTATAATAAGTTACCCAATTTAAATGTATATATTTTACCTAATAAAACTATAAAAGCTATGATATTTGACATTGTTCCAGCGTAAAGGATCTGTTACTTTATAGAAAATCTCACCCATCGTACCATCACCATCCTCTTTATTCACTTATGTTTTTCCGCAGCATTTTGATAGAAGCGAAATTGAACTCTATGATTTAATTTTTAACATCATAATTATCATCTTTGTTTGGACATTCATGTATTTGTAATTTGTCTGTACAACGCTTTGAGGGTAATAATAATTGTCAGTTTCTCTGTTTCCCACCAAAAGTCAGAGGAGTGACCACCGTCACTTCCCACTGATGGGAAAGTTTATTTTTTATAAATAGCATCCGTAAGAAGATTATATTACTTCTGTGAAAGTGAGTGACTCAAGGGCATGACTTGAATTTGGAAGAGATGACGAAGATGTTCTACATTTTTTTCTTTAGCTGTCTGATCATAATTATCGTGATGACGTAATAGTAGACATATCACCATTTGTTTTCTTTGTCAAAAGTTGGACAGTTGCAATATGTTTAGGGTCAAAATGCTTCCATATCGCTCCATCTCGACCCCTCTCTTCGTCAAATAATATGTCTGTCATCTTATTCACATTCGATGCCTAAGTGCCTTATGACATATTCACGATATAGCTCATCTAGATGTCTTAGATCAAGCGTTTCTTCTATAACAAAAAAAATAATCAAGCTATAGTTAATAATCATAGTAACTATGTTTTTTTCTACAAACTGAAAGTTTATATTAGCACCGACCATCTGAAAGGGACTTTGAAACCACAAACTTTTGTAATTATCGCCAACTTACAAACAATAACTTCACCAAGACTAGTGAAGTTATCTACAGGATATCTAAAATAAAATAAATGGTCCTTCTGAACTAAAAATCAAGTATTTTCAGCTCAGAAAAAAAGGATTGACTTTACAAGATATTTATTCTTCTTTCCTAAAAATAATGAAAAGATTTCCCGCAGTAGTTTGATACAGGCTAACTTTCATTTCATTATGCTATTTCTAACATACGGATAAAATATTGGAACCCAAAACTGATTGGAATTTTTCCTCATTTCTTAAAAACACCATCATCTGCCTACCCTTTTCCCAACCATATTGGGGTCGGCTTCCAGTCTAACCGGATGCAGCTGAATATCAGTATTTTACATGGATCGACTGCCTATCTGACCTCCACAACCCAGTAACAGGGTAATAGGATACCCCTTTGTAAGACTGACATTTCTTAAAAACACCATTGACATTTATCATTTTCAGCAAATCCTGAATGAATCATTTTTAACTAGTTATAGACGGATCTTAACAGGTTCTTCAATGATTCGTCTTAGCCCCTGACCGGATACCATCACACGACAGCAAGTTGTGTAATCACCAGAAATAATTATAGAAAGTGGTCCTTTTGGGTTTTAACATACCATTTTTGGGACTTGACACATAAATATTTACTAAAGGAAGACTTTAGAAAGGAATGTTAACAATGCATATACGAAGCCAACTTCGTCACGCAAGAAAGATCGCGATACGAAACGGCAGAATAAATAAAAGTGTAGCAAATAAGATTCACTTTTCATTTTAAGAACTAGGAAAAACTGTAAGAGAATAAAGAATACCACACATAAGAAATGGCGAAACTAAAGAATAGTTCCAATTTACTTATGAATAATAACAAAAAAATTCTAAAATTGATCTTTTTAGCTGAAAATGACCACAAAAGTTAACCTAACGGTTCAGACAAAAAATCAATCAGACTAAAAACTTAAGTAAGACATCGAAATAGTTTTAGACAAAAAGAACTTGAATGTAGGTAACCACGCCGAGTACTAGGGCGTCATGAGTCGAACAGCGTTACGCAACCGGCCCACTCTCACTTTCGCGAGCTGAGGCCGCGCCGAGCTTTGTGCCGCCTCGCCGGTCCTAATATCATCAAGAACCTACTGCTGTGCTCTGATCGCCTGGTATTGTACTTACCTCGCAATAATAATAAAAAAAAAGTTTGTTAGCGGTTTCATCTCAACAGTTAACTCACCGATAACTGTTGGATAATATCGGAACAATTGGCCGACATTCTGAATCAGTCATTGATTTTATTCAATTTATCGTTTCTATCATGGTACTCATTATAATAAAATAATTATATGATGCTGTAGTCATCACCAAATTTTTAATTATTTTCATATTGCCTTCATAGTTAAATTAATGTCAATTAATAACTGTCTCTATTAGCTTGTCTGTATGTATTTATTAGTTTATTATTAGTCACTAATAGTACACGTCGAATAATTTAGTTTTAATGCAAATAAATTGATATCTTTTACAATTTGACAACTTCAAACTGATTATCTTAAATCAATATGACAGCTTTAATAACTTTTAAGTGCTGCGGAGCTCATACTTACATTAATTTGGATCGCATCTATGTTATTAATTTTCAATGTAATGTCAGCTTTGTAATGGTTTCTTAATTCATTATGAAACACCCAAACCAATTTTCTGAGTTATTTTTTGTATCTTAAACCCCTGTTATCCTTCAATACAACTATTTCGAATCTTACTATAAATATCGTCTTTTTTTTATTGTTTCCTTTTTCTAGAAATTCTATCTTCAACAGCGACCTGCTTGGTCTTTCTTGTCATTATGATGTCACAATGGTCCTTGTGATATTTCATTCTCATCTATCTTACGGGAAACACTGACTACTGACAGGAGAAAATCTACTCAAATCTTCCAAAAATGAATAGATACAACATAATTTAAATTCTCAAGTCACATCTGAACAATACAACCGATATAGGAGGTATACCAACATTCAAATTTTATGATAGTACACAGCAACATGATTCGTTTGAAGCGAAAGTGTGTCATACCTCATACCCACGCTGCGCAGGAGTAGGGATGTGGTATTTCCCACTACCTTAATATTATGAGACAGACGTTATAGGTATTAAATAATGGACTTTGACTTGCCTTTTCTGGTTTTGGTGATGCTGTGCAAGAAAATTTTGCGATATTGGAGATATTAGCACATATACTTGAGATGTTAATAGATAGAGAAGGAGAGGAAAACTAAAGAAAATATGAATGGATTGTGGCGGAAATGATATGAAAGAAAATAGGAGAGATAAGAAGAATGATGTAGAAATGAAATGAAATGAAATAGTAAAGGTTGACAGAGTAGAATGGAAGAACGACGTGTAGCGCCAACCTTGAGACGTGAGAAAAGGGCAGGAAAACAATGAAAGCCTCATAAAATCAGTTTGGAATAAAGATTTCCGCGGATGGAAGAGCATGGACTGCATTTTACACGAGAAGCCTTTGAGGTATACTTTTCCAGCTTGCTGTTGAACGTATTTGATTTGAACATAATAAATAGGCTTTCATTGTTCTTTTAATGTATTGTTTGTAAAATTCATTCAAATTTCGGTTGCGTTACTTTAACGAATCAGAGACCCGTTCAGGCCATAACTTTAACTGTGGGGAGCTGGCTCTAAATCTACCAACCTACGTCCAATTAGACGACAGTTTTGCTTTTGGGGGAATTATTGGGTACCAGGTTAACAGTAGGCTGTCGATACTGAGTGTATCACCAAAGTGTAGACAGATTATGTTGATTGGGCGTTAAAGTAGACGTTCACGTTGATGTAGATTCAATGAACGAATAAGTGATAAAGAGAAAACTTCGGAAATAAATGACGTTTCTGAATCACCTAATAAGGACGGGTTCTGACTTGTCCAAATGGAAAGTGAAACTTGCATAATATTGAGAAATCTATTTCCATTCATAAGCCTTATCTGGTGAGTGATGAAAAATGTACTGCTCTGTGGTTTTTATTGCGTTCTATATATTGTAAGCGATTCTTCACGATTCACACCTCTTAAGAATCATAAAGAAACAGGATGTCGCATGCTCCTGTTGCAATTTCTAGCTAAGTATTTTTCAATTTCGCCTGAAAGGACCATTTTGTTAGTCTTCTGATATCTTTAAGAATTATGTTTTTAAGAGGGCGAAATTCTTCATAAAACATCTTTGTTGTATGGAGAACTTACCAACATAACATTATGCCTGTGTTCCCTGAAGAGAAGAAGTTTAAATTCATGACCTTTTCAACGGTATACATGTAATTCTCATGTAGTAAAGTGCCAGCCTATTTGCCATTGCCATTAACCCAGCCACCAGTGTGAATTAATGTTTTTCTGACATTACTCAAAGGGAGGGTCCACAAACCAGGGATATTGTCAGCATATATAATACTAGCTTCCGCCCGCGGCTTCGCCCGCGTGGTATATCGATAAAAAGTAGCCTATGTCCTTCCCCGGGATGCCATCTATCTCAATACTCAATACTCAATATATTTATTTGCATTCCACAATGTTAACCTAGGTGGTAGGTCTCCTTGCCTTTTATCGACATCCCTTCAGTGGTTTAGGCGTGAAAAGGTAACATACAGACAGACAGACAGACAAACAGAGCTACTTTCGAATTTATAATATTAGTATGGATATATTTTATAAATAGAAGATTGACATTCTTATTGTTTCCATCACGGGTAGAACAACCTGGAAGAGGAGCTGGTACAGCAGCCAGGGTAGCGATTGGCGCAAGTAAAGAGAGTCCTATTTCCAGCATTGGATCAAGTCGTGCTTGATATCGTGGATGATAACGTTGATGACATTCTAATGTATCCACCGTTAACCTTCTAGGAGAGGACCTCTCACTCCTCTTCTACGAAAAGAGAAAGACACTTCATGCGAACAATGAGGCGAATTTGAATGAACATCGTGTCATTAGTTAGCAATGAATGAAGCTAAGTGTGTAGGCAGGACTGTAAGTGTTCTGAGTTAATTGAGTAGGTTGACGAGACAATTTGATAGGTGAATAAAATAATGTCACGAGTTTTGCTGTCAGGGTAACAAAAAGTCGGGGTCCGCTAGGACCGATGCCTGCCAGGGTTGCAGAAAGTCCGAAAGGGATACCGGGACCTTGGCAACAGGCAACTGAAGGAACACGGGTGGGTTTTAGTCAGTAAAAGTTTGACACACCCTTCCGCTCCGCCCAGAGCGGTAGAAGTCATTGGATGATTTCCCACCCTAAAAAAAAATGTAACAAAAAGAACCTCCGGTATGCTGATTTTTCTTCAGAGTGCAATGTAGTCCCGGTATCATCTAAAATATGAAGGCAGTCACCATCTTCTGCCAACTATGTTGGGGTCGGCTTCCGGTCTAGCTGGATGCAGCTTGATTCCAGTATTTTACATGGAGTCACTGCCCACTGCAGTCGCTGTGTCTGACCTCCACAACCCAGTCACTGGGTAACACTTACCCTTGGTAAGTCTGGTTGTCAGACTTTCTGGCTAAAGACAGTATAGTATCTATAGGTTATAAGAATAATGTTCATCGCAAAAAATGCCAAAATCAGTTGCAAATTGGAGATGAGCTGTAAACGGCGATATCTACACGTTTTCATGGCGTGTAAACAATCAAGTTTGGAACAGACTTGTTCCATTAAATATAATTTACAAACGATTTTTATATCTGTTCTAGTTTGTCAAACGCTTATCAGCCTGCAAGTAGTTATAAATGAGGGAAGTAGGTTACCATGCATGACATCTTTAGTATTATACTATTGACTTTGATTTGAATAGTCACAGAGGAGCCAGACAATAGAAAAGTGGATTAAGATGGGAGAAAAGAAAGCACGAGCTTAAGCTTTTGAAGAACCTTTGGCTTCAGCCAACGATGCCGCCCTGAACAAACCCACTGCCAAGCCCAACTAAAAATACAAAATTAAATCAAAATCGAACTAAGTCATTAGAGTTCAACTATGCAGACAGTGGCATTAGCATACAATATATTTTTATGTGACGGATAATTAGTTGGTCAACACTGAACATACTGACCCGCCGTCTCCATTGTCAACGACCTTGATACTATTCAGATGGGCTATATGTGCTAAGACGTAGTAAGGGTCTGGAGCAATGACATCGCTGTTGAGTTCTGATAACTTGGTACCAGCTGAAAGAAAATGATTTTCATTTGATGCGTCATTTCCAATGTCGACAATGAGATGGTACTCTTCTATTTGGGGAAGACGAGGGGTCTGGCAAGCAGTGTGCTGACCTCTGTGTTTCACCTCTGTGGACTTCTTCCTCCCTAGTACCTGAAAGAAAATGGTTTTCATTTGGCCCATCGTCTACATTGTTAAAAATCTCTGTAGTGGTCTTCAAGAGCTGTAGACGTATCTAGTTCGATGTGGAGCGACTATGACATCGGTTTTGGTTTCAGGCAGTTTACGGCGTAAAGAGAACTGCCTTGCAATTTCGTATTATGAATCGTCAAAACCAGCCAGTCAGCGGTCACGTGACACCCTGGCCGCCTTCTGCCCGAATATTGCCTAGCAATACCGTACTACGAACGTTCGTTTGACATTTCTTGACATATTAAAACTGTTAATAAGTAACCTCTCAATCCATTCAATATAAGCTCCTCTGAAGCAGCTTTTATTGAATGGATTGTGAATTGTTTTAGATTTATTTGTTGAAATTTTTCGAGCGTTATCCAGTTATATCAGGTGTGACGAATATGTTGTACCGTTTGAGTTTCTGGAAACTCTAGAAAGTAGCACTTCTGACTGATAAAAACATCGAAAAAACGATAAAATTGTAAAACTTCCACAACTTTTCCAACAGAACATAAGTTAGGCGCCGACGAGGGCGAAAACTCTCATCCACTGAACTATGTATAATAATTACAACTGCCTTTTAATATCTCGTTTATTTTTTTCATACTAAATTATAAATTTTTAAATATTTTGTAAAAGTCATTAAAAACATCATTTGAAAATATAAAAATAGGTGCGCCGGTATCGGGAGCAGGGTCCAAGCTACCAGTGGTTAGGGTTGCAGACTTGCAGAGACAGGAACCTCCTCACAATGCGAACCTTATCTGCCTTCTGAATCAGGCCCTTGATCCAACTGCCTAACGAGAGCCTCCAGAGCTGCTGGCCGAGGCTTTCGGCCATCAGCCAGGCCATTGGCCGTTCCGACAGTTGGCACAATGCAATGATAGCCGAGCTCATATTCCACATGTCAACAACTGCCTCTATTATAATATTATCATCTATTATGATAAAAACTGATTTTAAAAACACTTGAAAACCACCACACGGTTGTGTGATGTAAGTATATTCATCCACCACCATATCCATCCCGACCCATATTTTTGTTTATACTTCGAATCTAGTAGGTACTTAAAATTAAATAAAAATAATTTCTTTGTGCAACAATGACAACAATAAACATCGATGAAGTTGTCAAATTCCCAGCTGAATTTCACGTTCGGAAACTTAATCTCGCGTTAAAATTTGCAAACACACGAAATTATTAAATGAATTAATTATATAAGTAGCACAATATACATTGCGTTCATATTTTCACCTACTTTTAGTAACTAGAATATTTTTTCATAAAATACGTGATTTAAATAAAATCGTAACTTACCGATAAATTATGTCATTGTGTTTCTGAATGATACGGCAGAGAATTACAAGCCAGCCATAGACAAACTACCCAGCGTGAAGTCGGTCAGAATTATGAATGTCATAATACGAAATTTAACCAAGCAGGGATATGAATTGCCTGGAACTTGCCAGGTTTTTTAAAAGTTCGTAATAGGCCCCCTGGTATTTGAAAGAAAATGGTTTTCTTTAGCAACATCAATGTCATATTAATCATTTTCTGACATATTTGTCATTTCTTGACATATTAAAACTGTTATTATGTAACCTCATAATCCATTCAATAAAAGCTCCTCTGAAGCAACTTTTTTTGAATGGATTGTGATTGTTTTGGATTTATTTGGCGAAATTATTCGAGCGTTATGCAGTTAATATACAAAAATATCAGGTGTGACGAATATGTACCGTTTGAGTTTCTGGAAACTAGAAAGTGGCACTTTTGTGATAAAAATACCGAAAAAACACAGCGAAAAAACGATAAATTGTAAAACGCACAACTTTTCCAACAGAACATAAGTTAGGGGCCGACGAGGGTGAAAACTCTCATCCACTGTTCCATGTATAATAATTACAACTGCATTTTAATATCTCCTTTATTTATTTTCATACTTAATTATACATTTTTAAATATTTGTAAAGTTATTAAAAACATCATTTGAAAATATAAAAATAGGTCCGCCAGTATCGGGAGCAGGGTCCAAGCTACCAGTGGTCAGGGTTGCAGACTTGCAGAGACAGGAACCTCCTCACAATGCGAACCTTATCTGCCTTCTGAATCAGGCCCTTGATCCAACTGCCTAACGAGAGCCTCGAGAGCTGCTGGTCGAGGCTTTCGGCCATCAGCCAGGCCATTGGCCGTTCCGACAATCGGCATAATGCAATGATAGCCGAGCTCATATACCACATATCAACAACTGCCTCTAATAATAATATTATCATGATGAAAACTGATTTAAAAAACACTTGAAAACCACCACACGGTGGTGTGGTCTAAGTATATTCATCCAGCACTATATTCATCCCTAACCATATTTTTGTTTATACTTCGAATCTACGTATTTATAGTACTTAAAATTATATAAAAATAGTTTCTTCTTTGTGCAACAATGACAACAATAACCTCCATGAAGTTATCAAATTCTCCGCTGAACTTCAAGTGGAGTACGTTCGGAAACTTAATCTCGCGTTACAATTTGCAAACACACAAAATTATTAATTAATTAATTATATAAGTAGCACAATATACATTGCGTTCATATTTTCACCTAGTTTTAGTAACTAGAATTATTTTTATGTATTATTTTTTATAAAATACGTGATTTAAATAAAATCTTAACTTACCGATAAATATATCATTGTGTTTCTAAATGATACGGTAGAGAATTACAAGCCAGCCATAGACAAACTACCCAGCGTGAAGTCGGTCAGAATTATGAATGTCATAATACGAAATTTAAGCATGCAGGGATATGAATTGCCTGGAACTTGCCAGGTTTTTTAAAAGTTCTTAATAGGCCCCCGCTTTGTAGTGGATCTTCATGTCATATTGGGTTTTATTTTCTGCCTTTCTGTTTCTATCTCTTAACTCAAATCACAGAACATCATCCGCCAGTTGCAGTATTCTCTGGACATAGTAATAATGCGTTAATTTCAAATCCTCAAAGAATTTCCCCATGATTCCCAGCTCGCGACACCACTCTACTCACTCATGCGTTCCTAGTATCTGGCCAAACGTAAATCCATATTTACTCTATCAACAAAAAAATCATAACAACAACAAGAAAATCTATTCTGATACAAATAAACGTTGGACTAACACAAGAAATTCGCTGCGTCCGTGTTCCACACAATGTTATCAAACACACACATACACACCAAAGGGTATGTGACCTAAAAAATGTAACGAAAAGATGCAAACAATCTTTTTAAGTTTTTATAACAGGGCCGGATTTGGACGTATAAAGAAGGATAGAGACAGGTGCATGAGATAACAACAATGTAACTCAGGAGCCTGTTTAAAAAAGAGTCCGAAAAAGAGCTATCTAATAGATAAAAAAGGTTATTTTATCGATTCAGCCAGATAAGTCAATCTGAACTTATCCAAAGGATGCGAAAAAGTCTTAAAAAATATATATAATTTTTATAACTAGGCAAGTGTCCAGAAATTTTATTAAATAATAACTGAGGTGACTATTCGTAAAAATACAGTCACATAACTCATGGATTATCAAATTAATTAAATCTATCTTTGTTCACAAAGCAAATAAATTATAGCAAGTCATTAAATAAAATGTAATCATAAAAATAGGTAGGTAATGGAAAATATGACCACTCGTTTTCCACCAAACAGTACCTAATCTAAGAAAGCAGTTGGAGTTTAACTTGGGATTTCTAGATTCGTCTGCATTAGAGTATTGTGCCGTAGCAGCACCTTTCGGCTTTTGTTAGCTTTCTTAATAGTTTCATTGAAAACTCCTATTCAGAAATCCAAAACAAAATTACCATCCATTCCATAGATGGCTTTTCCACAGGGTTTTTTTCAATAGAAGCTATGGAACTGTATTTCTGCATCGGTAAAAGCAAAAGATTATCTAACAACATCTCTAAACAGCAGTCTAAATAGCACAAAATCGCATTCAAAAGGACATTCAACCAGGAAAGCAAAGCTAAAAAGAGATGTTTAAAATGCGCATAACTCAATGAATATCGATAAAAATCTTAGAAGCCGGCCCTGCGTCTTTCTATTAGTATCTGGTCGACCTATTTTAGGGATTGCAACAGAGGGCTACACACACAGACAGACACTTGTGTGTGGTCGCGTGGTACCATCCAACTGTATCTGTGTGCATAGATAGTGCGTAGACGTCCGTCGAAGCGAGGTGTCTTTTTAATTATAATTCGTAAATTATTTAATAGTTTGATAAGGTTTTGATGTGATTTCATTTGTTTTTTGATGTGTTTTATTCAATCATTTTTAAAACGAAACATGTTTCTTGGCAATGATATTGATAAATTAATGTCTGTAGGATATTTTGGCACTTCCTAGAAATTATGTTGTAAGAAATTGATTTGGATGAACGTTATAAAGGCTAGTGAAGTAAATATTGCAAATCATCTAGAAAACTATCAGGCAATACGCAGCTAACTGTCTGTTTCCTATATACCTACTTCTTTACGTGTACAAAATTGTATTTTTTTTTTATCAGCCTATAATTTTCCCACTGCTGGGACACAGGCCTCCTCTCTGTGAGAGGGAGCTGGCCGTAATCTGCCACGCGGGCCCAGTGCGGGTTGGTAGATGTCACATGTCTTCGAATTGTATCTGGAACATTTAATTTTTACCAGTTTCTTCTCAATTCATCTTAGTAGGTAACTTAATGTATCAGAATCAGAATCAGAATTTTTTATTTGTGATACATAGGTTGGTACAGCAATAGATAGAAATAAATTATAAAACATGTGCGCTATGATCAGCCAATTGAAGGCATACAAAAATATAAGAACAATAACAGTTAAAGTAATTATAAGGCAGACATTAAAAAAACAAAATAAAAATTAATTAACTAAATAATACGATCAAAGTCATGTAAAAGTCAATTCATATAAAGATATTAGTCAATACAATAATGTAATACCTAAACAATATCAGAGTATCATACATAACCGAGTGATTGTTTATATAATGTTTGTTTACATGTAATTACAGACAACTATGTGAACTATGATTCAGCATTCAGGCTTTGTTGCACTGTAAGCTTTTTTTCGCTTACTTATCTTATGATACATTTTTCTATATTGAGGGGCCATTCTGAATCTGCTGACAATTTTTCGGGCTTTAACATTTTTCACTGTTAGTACACATCACAATATAATTAAATGATTACAACTAAATGATGCAGATCTGCATAATTTAATTGTATTGTTTGTTCCATTTAACTTCTTTTTTTGTTTCAATATTCCTTTGGATTAGATACCATGTTGGGCTTATCCTTATTCTGTAAAATTTTCTTTGAAATGAGCATACATAGGTATACCTGATCTGATTCAGTTACAATACTGCAATTCAACTAACTATCAAATTAAATCAATACATTTTTATTTCGGACAAGACATCCATAAATTGTTAGTAAAAGGTTTGCACATAAAATTCAATGTTTAATAACTTAGACTAAAGACGAATTAATGAAAAGACCACCCAAACAACTACAACAACACAAAAAACCAGCCAAGTGCGAGTCGGATTCGCACACGAAGGGTTTCGTACCACCATACAATATTTAGCAAAAAAACGCCCCTTTAATTTTTTACTTTATATTATTTGTTGATATAGTGGCAATAGAAATACACAATCTGAAAATTTCAACTGTCTACCTATAACAGTTCATGAGATACAGCCCACTGACAGACAGACGGACAGCGGAGGCTTTGCGAAATTATTTATAATATTTATTTCGAAATGATCTATAATCACACTGAACCAAAATTCCATGAGAGTCGTGAAATGTGTGAACTAGATTTATTTATAATTCATTAGACATAAACGCATATGTAATATCACAACGATTTGTGTGTCATCAGCATCACATACTTAATTTTAAAAATAATTTAGTATCATGACAACCAAGAGCGGATCCAGGATTTATTTTTGGGACACACATGGGCCAAACAGATATGAAGTGTCTCCCAAAGCAGCATAGTGCAATACAAGATGTAGTGCACTATGCTGTTAGGCGGCTAAGTAATAAAAAAGCCGCACGGGTCCATCCGTCAGGTTAAGCTACGCTTGCCGGGGTTGGTCCGTTGATGGGTGACCATCTTTACATATCGAGACTCCTCCGTGCCTCGGAAAGCACGTTAAGCTGTTGGTCCCGGCTCTCATTCGTGGATCTTTGACAGTCGTTACGGGTCGTCAGAAGCCCGAAAATCTGACAACCAGTCTTACCAAGGGGTATCGTATTACCCAGTTACTGGGTTGTGGAGGTCAGATAGGTAGTCGCTCCATGTAAAACACTGGTATTCAGCTGCATCCGGTTAGACTGGAAGCCGACCCCAACTTGGTTGGGAAAAGGCTAGGCAGATGATGTTGTTATAGTAGCTACTTCATCAGCGTTCATGATTGAAGCAATGTATGCATTCATATGATAGATATGCATTCAGGCCACTCCATTCAGATGATTCGAACTGTTTGGGGGGGTGCACGTGCCCCTGTGCCCCCCCCCCCCTGTATCCGCCCTTGATGACAACTAAACCCAAGTTTCTTCACGAGCAGCGTATTCAGGCGATTATTATCGCTGTAACTAAACAGACAGCTGTGCTGCTGGGGAGTTTGTTGCGCCACTTCTTCTTCCCAAACGGAAGTTGAAAAAGTGCTGAAGAGGTTTTGGGGGACTGTCTTATGGTAATTTTCACGTTCAAAAGGTGCTGATTCTCAGCCTAGTATGAATAAATGACTTTTGATATTGATTTTTGATTTTATATCTCTATCATTATCTATCGCATTCAATACAACACTGGCTTAATCTATAGGCTATGAGAAAATGATTTTTTTCCTCCATAAAAGGTTATGTAGTAATTACGTCATACATTAATTAATAGTGATCACACACTATCAATTAACTTTACTTGCTAATGTCGGGTGTTAGTCTGCAGAATAAAATATGTCTACAGATAACTGGAAGTAAGTCCGGCTCTGTACTTCAAGAACTGTGATCCCTGATTTGATGATCAAAGTAGATTATAATCAGTGTGTATTGTCGCAGTAAAATGGTTGAAGCCGTGATATAGTTATATCCCTAGGGATATGGCTATATACCGTAATACTTATAGTTATATGAAAGCAGTTCATAACTGTCTTACTAAGAATATAACTATAATACGGCACGATCTAGTAATATAACTATTAGGGTACACCGACTAAAAAGGATAGGTTAGCTTAGGTTAGAACTGTGACCGCGAGCCTACGTCGAAAATGGTCGCAGTAACAAAATTAGGGCACTCCGATAGTTATGAACCGCTTTCATATAACTATATTACGGTATATCGCTATATCCCTAGGGATATAATTATATCACGAATGCTTTGGTAATTGATTGATTCTACTACGATACTGTGGCGCTTTCATTATCACCATCGCCACTAACAACGAAGAGTACTAAGGTGATTGGTATTTAAATTCAACACAAAAACCCACAATTAGTATGTAGTCACACGGACCAAATGAATGCACTTGCAAATGACCAAGTTGAAAGTCTGCTTAAGTATCCAACTGATCTAGGAACGAAAGTACAGAATGAATTAGTTTTTAAATAATCTACTGATCACATACTTATATCAAAGGAGATCATTCATTTTGGGCTAAAGTAGGAAAGTGCCAAACAAAAAAATATATATATTCCGTTAGAACATGTTATTCTCTTCACTTGTCACTATCAGACCAAATCTGTAGTGCTATTCCCTGCGCTGTTATATGATTTCGAAAAATACTGTTTTCAGTATGTTTTAGTTAAAATAATTAATAGTTATCCAATTAAAGTAATAGCTTGTAGTAATAAAAAATTAAGAGAAACACGTACTCTTTCGGATTATAGCTCTTTTTTTGTTCGGCACTTTCACATTTAGCCCAAAAATGGACGGTGAATCCCAGATGTTAATAGTACTTCACTACAGTCTAGCTTTTAGAGCCAAAGGCATACATTGACTTTGAATAGGAGAAGACAGAGGTAAAGTAGTGGAGAGGTTTGACACATTAAGTTCACATCATACCTAATGAATGCCTGCAGTGAGGTTCTGTAGAGGGCATAGGCCCTCGATAGAAGACTTTCATCTTCGCCATTTTTTTGGGTTTTATGATAGCATAAAACCCGAACTAATGACGAAGATGCAAGTCTTCCCTAAACTGAATGGCCCGTGGTTCAACACCTAGGTACAACACTGCTATCATTTCTGTCTTGTAGCCATAGGGAGTTTGATGAGTGACAGTTCTTTCCACGACATTAATACATTGCATGCATCGACCTTTAAGGGTGCGTTTCCACTGAAGCGGAGACGAGCGGAGCTGAGCGGAGACCTGCAGGAATCGACCAATCACAATGGTTGAAATCCATATTGCGTCTCTCGTCTCGTTTGTGATTGGAAGATTCCTGCACGTCTCGGCTCAGCTCCGCTCGACTCCGCTTCAGTGGAAACGCACCCTAAGGCCCTACTCTACCTCAAATTTTATCTCGCTCGTATCATACTACTCGACGCCTGAGTGAGAGCGAGACGGAGTGGGGTACTGGCGGCTCTCTAGTATCGAATAGTTTAGGTAATTGCTTTTTACGGTGAAAATAAAGGTAATTTAAAAAAATAAAAAACATAAGACCTGCTTTATAGTTAGTTCAGTTATTATGCAAAGTTTCATGATCTAATTTGAAGGATTTTTTTAATTCTAGCGGTTTATAGTTCGGTTTAGAGGTAAGTTTGGAATTTATTCCTATCGAGAAAATTTTATGAATTATATTTCGCCAAATATATGGTCTACCATCACTCCTCAACATTAACATATTTTATTACATTTATTTCAAAATTAATGCTGCAGTATTTTCGGCATAACGGAGGATCATGCTAAGCAATTGCCTTAATGTTTCCACTGCTGCGACACAAGCCTCCTCTCTATGAGAGAGAGTGGGCCTGTGCGGGTTCGTGGATATCCCATGTCTTATTGGTTCTAGGACTAAGACTTGCCGGTTTCCTCACCATTTTATCCTGGACCCTTGAAGTCCAATCCGTCCAATATTATTTTCTGATAGTTGCGGGTATCGAGCTTAAGGAGCTCGTGGCTAATTAATAACTGCCGCACGGGTCGATCCATCAGGTTAAGCTGCGCTTGCCGGGGTTGGTCCGTGGATGGGAGACCATCTTTACATACTGAGACTCCTCCGTGCCTCGAAAAGCACGTTAAGCCGTTGGTTCCGGCTGTCATTCGTAGATCTTTGACAGTCGTTAAGTCGTTACGGGTTGTTAGAAGCCCGATAGTCCGATAGAAAGGGGTATCGTATTACCCAGTTACTGGGTTGTGGAGGTCAAATAGGCAGTCGCTCCATGTAAAATACTGGTATTCAGCTGCATCCAGTTAGACTGGAAGTCGACAAAGTCGGAAAAGGCTAGGCAGATTGATTGAGTTGCGGGTATCAATACAGTTGAATCATTCCTATTTCTCTGGGACTCGTGAAGGCTTAGATGTTTTTCTAGTTGTACGTCTCTGCAGATTCAGGCTTGTAGTTTTTAGGTATAGCTATATTAGCAAAACCGTGAAAAGGCTAGTACCTACTAATACGTTCTAAGCCGCCACATCTAAGTATTTTGCTCGTAGAGTACCCACAGTGAGTCTATAAATACAAAAGGGCGCCATTTACTTGAATATTTGCATTTTTTAACAAAGTTGAAGTGTTAGTGTGTCAATTAGATTTAGTTCGTACGTATGTAAATGAATGAATCACCTACTACTTACTTTATTGCTTTAATGGATTTTTCCGTTACCTTCACGCTTTATGTCTTATGTGGTAAGTTGTAGTGGTGGCTAATGGTAAAATACATACTTATATCTGTATTTTAACATTCATGTCGTTTCACAAAAGCATTCCTTTGATATGACTTGACTACGACTAGTTCAAGGGTTGGAGTCCAAGAAGTTATAAGGGTTGTAAGAATTTCCTGTTCCCTGCTCAACATTTATACGAAAAAAAAAAAAGAGGATCGCCCATAGCCAATCGTTAAGCGCGTCACGAACAAACAACACTATCTATCGAGCTTGCCGGCAAACTTTGAGTTTAATATTGAAATGTTTTCAGCATCATCCATATAATTTGTGATTTTGGTAGTTAAGTACAACAAATTATAAGGTTTTGGCAATTTTTGATAAAAATAACGAAATGTTTTTTTTTTTCTTCCAGGATTATGATGGGGTGAAAAACACAAACTGTCTGTCACATAAACTTTAAGTATTAAGGCTCTTACATACTGGCGCGATTCGTCGCGTGACGCGACGCCGCCGCATTGTTCGCCGTGAAGTTTTCTCAGAAATTGTTTTAAGAGCCTTTACAAAAAAAAACAACGTTAGTACGTACGTAATTAACCCATGCCTTTGAGTTTAGTAATGTAGTAGTAGGAACATAGTTTTTTTTAGCCTTATAAATATTATATATTATATAAAATAATCCCATATTATTTTTAAATTGTAATTTAATAATCATCGATGAAAATTGAGGTTATAAAATTAACCTCGATTTTTGTATTCGATTTTTCTTCGATTGTTACTTAGAATCATGTGTGTATAAAATTGTTACTTTAAAATCTTGTACATAATGTATAGAATTCTATATAAAAACCCATTCAAAGTTTTTCCTGTAAACTTTTCTTACTAAATAATTAAAGTAATAAAAACTAAAACCCAACTACGACTAAAAAGGTATAAACAAGACACCACAGACAGACAAATTAAAAATCCGGAGTCACACGTGTTAGGGCATAAATCGAACAGATTACGTGTGACTCCGGATTTTTAATTTGTCTGTCTGTGGTGTCTTGTTTATACCTTTTTAATCGTAGTTGGGTTTTAGTTTTTATTACTTTTTTTATTTTTATTTTGGGGTTATAATATATATTTTTTTGAAATGTGCTCATTAAGCCATTTCATTTGATACCCAACATGCACATGGTATGACTAAACGACATTTTTTTTTTAGTTCCTGACTTTATTTCCTCTAAAGGGCGCCATTTTTAATTTAATGTGACGTCATATAGCCTATAACCAGCGGACGATCAAGACGCTTCCAACGGTACCTCATTTGTCAAATTGTGATAAGTGGTTTAGAAGATAGGAGGGAACAGATGAACATTCATACATACATACGTCAAAATCATAACCCTCCTTTTTTTTCGCCGTGGTCGGGTAAAAAATAATTACAATGTCTAGATTTTTTCGCAACGCGAGGTTTGGTAAATCGATTCAAAGATGAAAAGAATTGGTTACAGAATCAAACCAATTACGTAACAACTAATTTGGTAAGTCAACTGTTATAAAATCTTATATAATGGAATAAAAAGTAGATCTTATTATAGGGATGGTGTTTTTCAGGTGATGGGTTTCTCTGTGGGTGTACTCTGCCTAACCCTTCGGGGAATACAGGCGTGACGTTATGTTATGTTGTGTGTTTATACAGAAACTAGCATAGAAGAAAAACGTTTTTTATTCATAATTAACAAAAAACGTTTTTCGTACAAATACAAATATACGATATATAGTATTGCAGATACGAATAGAACAAAAAAGTGAGTGATGTACTTAAAATAATCTAAACGTGAATTCATGCAAGCCTAGTACTTTCTGTTATGTTACAGCTCGGAAACTGCACAATTTCTTGTGAACAGAATACCGTCAAGCGCTGCACCTGCACGTAATACCCCGAAAAAAAAAAAAATCATAAGTGTTAAATCCATATATCTTTTGATTCTGCAGGACGATTTTGATGAAATAAAGACTAAATGCTACTCACAATAAAGCTTCTTATTGTTCAGTAATTCAATTTGGAATCCAATGAGTGGCTTTTACGTGATGCGCTCACAAACGAACAAACAAACAGATAAAAATTTCAAAAAATATTTTTTTATTTCTATTACTTATTTCTCGCGGCTTCCAGTACTTTTTTTGCAAAAATCTTTAATGTACAGACACGGACCGTTTACGATTTTATTATATGTATAGATAGATCACACGAGTGTGAAAATAAATGTCTGAAACATTTCACGTAAATTATTTACTTTTTGATAGGAGCTCGTGGCTAAGTAATAACAGCCTGATGTTAAGCTACGCTTGCCGGGATTGGTCCGTGCATGGGTGACCATCTTTACATACCAAGACTCCTCCGTGTCTCGGCAAGCACGATAGGCCGTTGGTCCGGGCTGTCATTCGTGGATCTTTGACAGTCGTTATGGGTAGTAAGAAGCCCGAAAGTCTGACAACCAGTCTTACCAAGGGGTATCGTATTACTCAGTTAATGGGTTGTAGAGGTCAGTTAAGTAGTCGCTCCATGTAAAATACTAGTATTCAGCTGCATCCGGTTAGACTGGCAGCCGACCCCAATACAGGGTGTTACGGTAAACACCGTTATCCTTGCAACCAGTGGTTTGGTTTCTTTTATAGAACGTAAAATCAATGGAAAATTACAACTTTTTTTTTAATTCTACATTTTACCACAAGAGACGCAAGTTCGTTGCCCTATGCGCTAGGGCAACGAACTTGCATCTCAACACGGGCTGGGGGTACTGGATGTGACCTGATCGGCCGCGAGCGCGACCCCTCCCTCAGTCATGATGATTACTTATAAGTATTGTTTTATTGTGAATGTGAGGACTATGTGGATATTTATTTTTCGTTCTGTTAGTTTTAGCGAAGGTCTGGCAATTTGAGAACTTTATGCGACCTACCCAAACGTCCTTTCTTTGGTATTGTTCGTCGAGTCGTTGAGCTCCTTTAGTTCTGAGTTGAGCTCCACTATTACTGACAAATGCTTGCACTGACTGGACAGGTCCACTCAAATCTGTGTGGTTCTTTCCTCAAAAGACCATTTCAGACTCTTATCTACATGGTCCTCATATGGCCTGACCAAGATTATGTCTGGACTTTAAAGGAGACGGTGACCTCTGAGTTTGTTTCGGCCTTTCTTCTCAGAGTAGTCAGATAGGAAACGCCGACATCATCTAGCTTGTTTTTACAACTTTTTTATATGACGTGTAAAAGTGATTCCAATATCCTATTTACAGAATAAACAATTTCATTTCATTTCATTTAATTTCAGTCAGCTGTTTCGCTAGCGAGCACGGTGTCGGATAGAAACTTTTTAAAATCTTTTTATGAAAATAACGTTTTTTTGTTGTTGTGTTCGGTTATTTATTTATATATTTAAGTCAACTACCCATGGTTTGAATGACAAGAGTGTTTACCCTTACAGCCTGTATAGTGGGGAAAGGCTAGGCAGATTGATTTAATTTAGTTTTTGAAAGATTTTATTTAGCTTTTTTACTTCATTGCATCTTGTTATTATTTATTTCTTCAAACTTACAGCTATTATGTAGGTTAGTAGGAAAAGGTTTTTTTTTTTTTAGTATTTAAGTATCATAGCTGGTGACCTTCTGTACTTCTTGCCTACCTTCCTACATGGGGGTGCATGGGAAAAAGGAGTCAGTTTCCTATGACATTCTCTGCTAGTTGACCTGTTGGTTTTGTTGATATAATTATTTAACTAGCTTCCGCCCTCGGCTTAGCCTATGTGCTTCCGCGGGATGCCATCTATCTTCTTGCCAAATTTTATCGAAATCATTTCAGTGGTTTAGGCGTGAAAGGGTAACATACAGACAGACAGATAGAGTTACTTTATTTATAATATTAGTATGGATAGTATGAATGCTTGGAGTTATTGCTCTGGCATCAACATCAACACGATATGGTAAATCCGACTGCTGCACTTAAGCTCTCTCATTTTGCCATTATTCTTCTTATTTCGAGACAACGAAAGCTATTTATGACAATATTAAGTTCTAAAATTGACCACAGTCCTGTATTACAGACTCTCACTAAAGACTCACGTATTTACGTACTTGAAACAAAGGATGATGCCCATTTTAGTGGTCCTCCAATAGTCATGTGTAATACATCGTTGGATAGCTCTTTTTAGGCTAATTAGAAGTTACTGTGGCGTCTAATTCCAAATCCTTGTCCGTTCAGAGTTATACTGTACCAAACATTTTCAATTTTTTTGGATACTTCGTAATTCACTCCCCTTTTGAGCCTCATTACGGAGGCGTCGACATCACACGCTACCCAGTAACCGATCATGGATTTACTCCCCTACCCCCCCCCCCCCTTCCTTCTAACGGTTTGTTGAATCAGAATCAGAATGCTTTATTAGTAAACATAGGTCAAATTACAACAATGTTGATGGTCTTAGATTCTTCAGTTTTGTTTCCCCTCTTCAAAACAGCCTCAATCTGTCGAAATAAGTGACATAACGAACTTCAACTTGACGACTTCTCGGTACCCTAAATAAACGTTATTATACAACTAACCGTGTACAGTCAGCCTTCAAAAGATGTATACCTACTCCGACAAGAATTCATTTTTTTTTTTTTTTACTATAAAATATATATTTTATTTATAATCTAATCATTCTTATTATTTTTATATACAATCTAACACTAAAATTATATACAAAACGAAATAAAAAGTATTATAGAAAGTAGGGCTCATAGGGCGTCAAAAAATTCTTCCGCATCGCTGTCAGTGGGAAAAGTGCCCAAAAGGCTGGCAGCATTGCCACGTTGGATGGCAATGCTGATTCTTTGACCTAGAAATTGACCAGCCCTCTGGTCACGTGAAGAGTCGACCAACCGCTTGGCGATGTCCCGAAATACTCGATGAGCACTCGGACCCCACGGCCCTAGTGTTTCAACCCCAAACGGCTCAAAAATATAGCTACCAATAAGGTTGTTATATTTGCGCCGTTTGAGGTTTTCTGCACCTGCAGCAGCCGCCCCAGCACAGCCCGCCGTGCTAGGAAGATGGGATGGCGCGAGGGTGTCGACACAGGTTGCATCCCACACCAAAGGCCTACCCAACTTCCAAGGCATTATGGTCATTCCGTCTGGTCTCTTCCCATCGTCGCGTACCAAGCCATTGGGTTCTAAAACAGCTGGCACCCCGGCGGTGACAAGAGCCCGACGGATGATGTCATTAATGCTTGCGTGCCGTGCCAACCGGCCGGCGCTCTTGCTGCAGGAAAGGCCATGGTGTCCGAGGCGGTCGACTGCTTCACCGCACTGACAGCGATGTGGGGCCCCACAAGGAGCGCCCAAACGCAGACTTATAGCGAGCCGGAAAGTGGTATCACCCAGCATAGTGCCTATGTTGGGTGACGGTAGCGCCTGAAGCCAGAGGCCCGACTCCCATTCCCCCACAGCCAGTAGGCGGGCACGCTCAGCAGTATTGGTGGACGTATTAATGAGGTTATTCCGTACCAACCTGCAGAGCGGCTCATCCCACTGTCTCTGGGAGAACGGGTTCTCGGGCTTGTCCGTACCCGGACAGGCCACTTTCCAGGCGTTCATTGCATCAGTCAAACACGGCACTTCAAAGTCAACCTGAGAAGCAGTTAAGATTCTTGTGGTTAACTTTTCGGTGCTGTGGACCGAGGACAGGAACGCCGGTAAGCTTACACTGGAAATTTTGCGGACGCCGAGCCCACCGAAGCGAATGGGTAGTGTAGCTTGCAGCCACGCACGGTCGTCCAATGCCACATTTATGATTGATGTTAGAGTGCTCCGAATGATTTGATCAATTTTGTCTAAAAGGTGTGGCTTTTTCCATAAAGGTGAAGAGCGGAGAAAATACATAAAATTTGGACCGAAACAGCAGTATCTGATGAGGGTGAATGCCGAATGTAGGTTAATTTTAGAAAGTCTATCCGAAATGTCATTGAAATGTTTAATTTTTTCATCAATGAAAGGTGAGAAACTGTCTTCTAAAATTGGGGAACCTAGGAGGTGCAGTGAACTTTTTTCCAAAACTTTTATATCTGGGGCTATTGAGTTAAATTTCTGAATAGTCAATTGTCTGTCAGTATTGTCACAAGGGTAAATTTCGCATTTTGAGTAGTTGAGGTCAAGGCCAATGGATTGGAACTGCTGCTTAAGGAATTGGAGATCTTTTAGGACAGTATCTACGTCACCTCCTAGAGTCCCATCATCTAAATACCATACATTAAATTTTGAATTTAGTTGTTGTATTATGGGGTGAATAGCTAAACTGAAAATAACCGGCCCGAGGGGATCACCTTGTTGGCATCCGACTGCAGATTCCAAAACGTTGTCTTTATAGAGTAATTTTGATGGGTGCCTATAGCACTGCCACAAAAAGCCAAAAATATCCGGTAACACCTTTTTTGCTTCGGCCAACAGGGTGTCCCTGTTAACGGAGTTGAAGGCGTTCTTGACGTCAACCTTGAGGATGACCTCACCTTTACCGGAGTTTAAAAAACTGGAAAGGGCATGTACGGCAGCCTCGCAGCCCCCTTTGGATCCAAAACCAAGCTGTAGGGGCTGGAACTTGGTTTTTAAAATATCTCCATATAGTCTGCAGCATATTTTGGCTGCCGTACGCCTGTAGGTACACCCAACGGCGATGGGACGGATGCCGCCGTCCTTCTTGCGCAGGGCACACAAATTGGCTCCGTACAAGACATCGACGACGGCATCATTCACGCCGCCGTTGAGCATCAGGTTAATTAGAGCTGCAAGCTCCTTCAAAAGTGACTCACCGGCTTCCCCGGCGCCTGAACTCATTAAGTCTTTTAAATGCTGAGGAGTCAGGCCGTCGAGGCCGCCAGCGGAGCCACTTCGGAAGGAGCTCACGGCAGCAATCAGCTGGGGGGCGGTAACGCTAAGAGGCGTTAAATCCAGATTAGGAGGGAGAGGGGGGTCGGGGAAGGTGAGACCATCGGCAGGCTCTGGATGTTTACTCTCCAGGGCTGAAAGAGTTTCTGGAGAGTAGGGCGCCACCACATCGCTACTGAACAGTAGCCTGGCCGCTCCCCTGATGTCACCTTCGCTTAGTTTAGATTCTACAAGTGAACATATCCCTCTACGTGAAGGGTTATTGGAAACGGGTAATTTTGGGTCTAAAATGAGGGTCGAGTTGTTGCAATTATCTTTAATTTGATTCGTTAAGCTTTTTTTGGTCACCAAATTTTTTTGCACATGCAGAATCCTATAAGGGAAGGTGAGTAATTGCTCCCAGGCACATTGTGAGTTCTCCTGGGTCGCAAGACGGACGCATCGCGCCAAACTCAGTGCAACAGACCGTCTCGCGCCCCGGGGAACTCTCTTTAAAACTGGGGTAGAATTTTTTAATTTTGTTAATGTTTTCCACAAAGTTTGATCCGGAGGTGTTGGGGATGTGGCTGGGGGACACAAAGGTACACTATGAGACTTGTGGATCTTGCCATAGTGTATCCTCAGACCCCGTTCGCCTTTAAAAAAACGTGCCTGTGAGCAATGGGGACACCTCACCAGCTGGACATCAAGCGATGTGGCAGGTTGAGTGGCACAATTTCCGGCGTCGCTACGGCCCGCATTGAACATATGAAATAAAACAATTAAACTTACATAGAAAGAAAATTAACAGAAACTATATACACAGACGCACCACTCGGTAAAAACACAAAAGATAAATAAATTAGAAATAAAAATTTTCACTAATATGTCACTATTAGAATTGTCATTTTTGATGACTGCGGCGCAATCGTGGGGCCTGCGGCACCGCGCATCCAGGGCGCCGCCCTCACAGCCGTTGCCTTGGTTGCAGGCGTGCGTCGCGTCTTCGCCGTAAACAGCAAGTTATTAAACTCACAAAAACATTATTATGAGTTTATGAAAAAAAAATAGAATAAAACGAGAAGGTAGTGCCGCCGAGACGGGACGAGGCTCTCACGGGGTGCTGCCACTTGTTACATCTCCCGACAAGAGGCCCGCGCCGAGCGAATCATTTTTTATTCGTGTTGAATCCAACACTTTGATAACTTAACAACACCCGCGATATTTATTAAACTAGTTTCAACTAGATTTTCACTTTTGCTGTAAAAGTTCAGTGATGCTCTCAATTTACTTAATCAAATACCACTTAATTCTGGTTTATTTTGGCGCAATGAAATTCCAAGAACTTGGAAGTCTGGTGTAATATACCATTTATTGATAAAATCAATTAATCACGGTCGTACGCGTAATTGTGGAATCCGACGATCGGAAATATTCATTTATTTATGTTTATTTTATTTTATTTATATCACCTTCAGTTACATTCATTTTATAACAATACAATAATAATATGATAATTTAGCTTAGTCTAATAAGTTAAACAAGACACCTGTGTCTGAACTAGATTATCTGTATCTCGGACAACAGCGCTCTTCCTTATACATCAGACGTTTAAAAGCTAGTAAGTACTCGGTTACTAACATCATAAAAATAACTACAAAAGAAAAAAAGAAAAAGGATAAACCAAAGAGATTTATAATAAAAAGAGGGTGATGTATTTGTCTACAATCTAATTGTTCCATGATATTGTATCAATAACAATGTAGCCACAAAACAAATTACACATTGGGTACTTCATTGTAGCTATACAATAATACAGTATTAGCATAATCAGCCAATAATGTTCCCACTGCTGGGACACAGGCCTCCTCTCTTCGAGAGATCGACAGGGATTGGGCCGTTATCGATCTGCCACGCGGGCCCAGTGCGGGTTGGTAGATGTCTTCGAGTTTTTAGTTCTAGGACATGCGGTTTCCTCACGAACAAAAATTGTAGACAATCGAATGAATTCTTGTTGATGTGTACAACTTTTTGATGCTGTCTGTACATAAGTCGGTAGTGCTAAGATTATTATGTCAAAGTTTTACATAATCTAATTGGTATTTTCACAAATTATTTCGGATGCTTCACAGTTGAATGAAGCTTGTCTGTCGAAGCGTTACATTTTGAGAATTGTGCTTCTGTGATTTTAAATTCAAAACTCGGAAATTGTTTGTAGAAATAGAATCACAAGTTTTTTATGATAGAACAATAGAGCCGTGTTGCTATGCTTGCCACGGTTGATCCGTGGATAGGTGACCATCTTTACATACCAAGACCCGTGCCACCCATGCCTTGAAAAGCACGTTAAGCTGTTGGTCCTGGCTGTCATTTGTAGATCTTTGACAGTTGTAAGGGGTCGTCAGAAGCCCGAAAGTCTGACAACCAGTCTTACCAAGGGATATCGTGTTACCCACAGTAACTGGGTTGTGGAGGTCAGATAGGCAGTCGCTCCATGTAAAATACTGGTATTCAGCTGCATCCGGTTAGACTGGAAGCCGATCCTAAGACCCAACATAGTTGGGAAAAGGCTAAGTAGATGATGATGACTCAGAGCAGTGTTGCTAGGGAGTTTGTAGCGCTGTTTCTTCCCAGCTCAAACACTATGACACTTCATACAGAATCACCCTTAAACGACCACCCTTTCTCACTACGAAGGGTGGGGTTTTAGGGTTATTCTGTTGTAACTTTTGATGTTAAAAAATGGCTAACTCGCAGCCTTATACAATACTGCAATAATCCCCATCATCGGGCTCGTCTTACGTGTACCTACGAGTAGTATAGCACCTGTTACCTAGAGGCAAAAATGACACGTCTCATGAGCCGGTAGTCTTTGGCACCCATGAGATTTTGACAGATTTTGTATGGCATATCTGTCAAAAACGGATCATTGTGAGACCACTGACACGTTTGTAAATTAGTAGACTTGGCTCCCAGGTTGAAATACCTACATCATGCATGGGTTTTACGTAGAAACGAGAAAAGAAGAATCATAGTTTAATTACTTAAGGTGAAGTGGTTCCAACGCAGATGTTTTGATGCGTTTCGACTTCACGCAAAATCAATTTTTCTCTCACAAAAACAACGTATTTGCGTATTTTTTTTTATGATTACGAAAATTGAAGAGTGTCTTTAGTGAAGTATGAGGCCAGAAACACGATTAACAAAACTTTCCTCGATACAAAAAAACCGCAAAGTTTCCTTAAAATCTGCTTTGTAAAGAGAAAAACCTATTCCATTCGATTGTTATCAAAGCAACTGTAATAAAATTTTGTCTACGTGTTCACTATTAAATACTTTAAGGGATTATGGCCTTATTTTTCTATATAAACACAAATAAAATTTTAAAATTAAATATTTGTAAACTTAGTTGCGCGCGGACGGGGACATACCACCCCGCTCGGCTCCCGTCAGTCCCACTTCGCCTTAATGCACATGGAGATATCTTCCCAAGAAGCTTTATTTATACCGCACAACAGTACTTAAAGATAGGTCAAGTTTGCACCTACCTCCTATAATCATTATAATGATCGTCGAACATCATTACGCACATTTCTCGCATTTTCTACGATCCTGGTACCAGCGTGACGCAACTATTAGTTATTTTAATCGTTTAGATAAGTTTATAGTCGCCGCTAACTTATGTTTGTTATCAATACATAGAATAAATTAATTAATGTACAGTAAATTAGCATTCGACAATGGATCATTAGTTAAAATTAACTTGTCATTCATATCCATTTTCGAAATTACTTCAAATTAGTCATCGAGTCCTTATATGATTTAACTATAGGCAGTGTGGTCTCAATTTTAGGACCACCTCTATTGTAATTAATTTTGTTTTGATTACATTCACATTATGATAAAACAATTGTGAGTGACTAAGAGTCGATGACAAATCTGTCAATCAACTCAACCTATCGGAGTCCACTGCTGGACATAGGCCTCTTCCACAACACCTTGCCTTCCGCCTTCCGCATCCAGTCTGTCCCAGCCCACTTTTTAAGGTCGTCGGTCCATCTAGCTGGGGGGCGTCCCACACTACGCTACGCTAGCTGTAATATGTACTTCCCAGGAAAGAACAGAATAACTTCTGTCCGTCTTTAATATTCAGTAAGGATTTACACATCATAATTTTATTAACACAATGCAATGCAGAGACCAAAATCTCTCACCATAAAAACCAACGTTTTATAGATCATAATTATTGTATTTTATTCCACCAAAAAATTAATAATTCATAGGGTAGAAACTACAGAATGTCACTTGCAACGATCCTTAAACACTTTATATGTTTCGTCTACGTTATCTATATCTTGTCTTCCATGTGCGTCGGTTGCGAGTACTACTTAACTGAAACTACCTGTTGCACGCGACTTCGTCTGTGATCTAGGATGAAAAGTAGTATATGTCCTTCTCCAGGTCAAGGTCTACTCCTGTGCCAAATTTTATCCAAATCCGTTCAGCGGTTTTAGTGTGAAAGCGTACCAAACAAACAAAAACAAACAAACTCACTTTCGCATTTATAATAATTAATTAGGATATAATTATATTTAATTATGATAGCTTAGGATTAGGATTGTTATCTAAATTTTCAAGTTCTTAATACCTTATTCCTGCCTTGCCTTATACCTAGTCTTGAAATTTATTTGGGGTTGGCTCCAGCGGGTCTACTTCTCTCTTAAAAATACATAGTTAAACTCCTTTAAAGTTTTCGCATATTACATAATCGGTATATCGTTTCTTTGGTTATGCCCCTTCATCATCTTTATTTTCATTGTACATACCTATTTAACTTAGTTCTAGCAGTAATAGTGCGCCAGTAAGAATCACTTCTGGTCATGTAACGGTGCTGGGTAGATCTTAAAAGGCGCTCTGACCGCAGGTTCCACTTGAAGCCAGGCTTCTCCTGTGCCGTTTATAATTCAAGCATTAATAACGCTTATTTGATGATAGACACAGGTTCTTTAGCAAAACAGATTTTTAAATGTTTTTTTTTTTAACAAGCTACGCATTGGTAATTCGTGATCATTGCTAACAAATAGAGATTTTCGAGTACCGCAGATGCGATGTAACTCCAGAAACAGCTGAAATTTCTAATGTGCCTGTAATTGAACAGACACCTATCTATAGATACCCTAGAATAGAACGGGTTACACGACATTGGTCAAGTCTGATATTTGCCAAATCGGCAATTCGTCAAATTTTATATTGGTCAAAGCTGTAGTTCGTCAAATCGTATTTTGGTCCAATTACGAAATTTGCCTTATACGCTATTGGTCAAGTCCATGTACAGTCGAGTCGATAAAACATGCGTTTTGAATTCACATAACTTACTTGTAGTCTTACAAAAGGAAAAGCCGCCTGCTGTAGGTTCCTATTTACATCATTAAAATATAGTAATTGAGTATTCTGAGGCTTAATCTGTTTTGATTGTTACCTCCTTTGAATCTGTAAGAAGTGTCTGCCAGGTAGAATCTAGGCGGAAAATGCTGGCTTAATAGAATAGCGTAATATGCCGCCATCATTTGTTTTCCTGTCAATTATTTGACATTTCATTATTTGTAAAAGACAACAATTACTCGGTTCAATTACTTAATAATTGGAATGATGACTGACGACAATTTGAAAAAAATTGTAAGGCTAACCAAAAAATCTAGCGTTACTGCCCTATCAGTATATTCCTGATGGATGGTTAGAATAGTTGAGATGATGCCAGAAAATGATAGTAGGGCGGAAAAATTTCAAAAATATTTTACTGAACAATGGCAAATAAGGATTTCTCAGGTCATGTGTTGTGCAAATGAACGCCATCGTACCACCAACGCAGTCGAGGCTTGGCATCGGAGATTAGGGATTAAAGTTGAAGAAAAACATAAGTGAAATATTATTTAAATAAAGTTAAAAGACAAGATGAGAAACAGAGGAAAACATCAAATATTATAAAATATGCCAAAATAGAAAAATTAATAGAAAAATGATTGACTGGAAAATTAGATGCGTTAAAGTGTTTAAAACAGTTGTGTTGGGTATGAATTATCTGTAAACAATATGAATTCAATAAATGAGTTAATAAAAAAATATCATGAGATACTTTCATTATTACAGTTGATTGTACTTAAATTACTTGACCAATAGCGTATTCGGCAAATTTCGTAATTGGACAAAACGACGATTTGACGAACTACAGCTTTGACTAATATAAAATTTTACGAATTGCTGATTTGGCAAATATCAGACTTGACCAATGTCGTGTAACCCACCCCAACTTCCTTTTTCTTGACATAAATCAAGAAATTACTTACACGATGTGTTTGTCACAAGTTAATGGTGATTATGTTGGCTGCTGATAATTAATGAAGGGTTATTTATGAGTTACTTTCGTTTTATAATACTCTTCAAGAATTAAAAAATCTGAAAAAGCCGCAATACGTTCTATTGGGTTACACGACATTGGTCAAGTCTGATATTTGCCAAATCAGCAATTCGTCAAATTTTATATTAGTCAAAGCTGTAGTTCGTCAAATCGTCGTTTTGTCCAATTACGAAATTTGCCGAATACGCTATTGGTCAAGTAATTTAAGTACAATCAACTGTAATAATGAAAGTATCTCATGATATTTTTTTATTAACTCATTTATTGAATTCATATTGTTTACAGATAATTCATACCCAACACAACTGTTTTAAACACTTTAACGCATCTAATTTTCCACTCAATCATTTTTCTATTAATTTTTCTATTTTGGCATATTTTATAATATTTGATGTTTTCCTCTGTTTCTCATCTTGTCTTTTAACTTTATTTAAATAATATTTCGCTTATGTTTTTCTTCAACTTTAATCCCTAATCTCCGATGCCAAGCCTCGACTGCGTTGGTGGTACGATGGCGTTCATTTGCACAACACATGACCTGAGAAATCCTTATTTGCCATTGTTCAGTAAAATATTTTTGAAATTTTTCCGCCCTACTATCATTTTCTGGCATCATCTCAACTATTCTAACCATCCATCAGGAATATACTGATAGGGCAGTAACGCTAGATTTTTTGGTTAGCCTAACAATTTTTTTCAAATTGTCGTCAGTCATCATTCCAATTATTAAGTAATTGAACCGAGTAATTGTTGTCTTTTACAAATAATGAAATGTCAAATAATTGACGGGAAAACAAATGATGGCGGCATATTACGCTATTCTATTAAGCCAGCATTTTCCGCCTAGATTCTACCTGGCAGACACTTCTTACAGATTCAAAGGAGGTAACAATCAAAACAGATTAAGCCTCAGAATACTCAATTACTATATTTTAATGATGTAAATAGGAACCTACAGCGGGCGGCTTTTCCTTTTGTAAGACTACAAGTAAGTTATGTGAATTCAAAACGCATGTTTTATCGACTCGACTGTACATGGACTTGACCAATAGCGTATAAGGCAAATTTCGTAATTGGACCAAAATACGATTTGACGAACTACAGCTTTGACCAATATAAAATTTGACGAATTGCCGATTTGGCAAATATCAGACTTGACCAATGTCGTGTAACCCGTTGGGGTTACGGAATTATTTTTATTTCCATTAACAAACTGCTACCTCTAGCACCATCTAGCATCGAATAGCAACACTAATAAATATAGCGCCATCTCTTATCGAATGGTAAAAACTTATTTCGACATTGAAATTACTACAGGGGCAGGTCAGTGTCTGTTATCAAACATTTTTGAACTTTTATTATTTAAATAAATTGGTTACAGCATTATTTATATATACAGCTGTGGATTAACAGTAAAAAACCAACACCATTCTTACAATCTGAGTGACCTAGTCTCTTATAAGTTTCATGAATAAATCATAGATGGCGGTGTCTTCAAGAACATAAATTATTCAACAAAAAAATTACAAGATTCCTGTCGAACAAAAATAAAAATCCAGCATATATATCAATATTTATTTACTACCTGCACCTATATAAGCTATGAAGCTCTCAATACTGTCAGACTCGTTTGACTGAGCCCTCTGAGGAAAGATTTCTCTGCTCTCATCATTCGTCATAACCTCATGCAAAGCCAAAGTTCTCAACAATTTATCCGATTCAGTACCTTCACCATTCTCTATTATTCTATCATTAATCATATTTGTCAGATTAATTTCATCTATCTGTTTATCATCTAGATTACTCACATTTATCGATTCATAATCACTGGCTCTTCTTGTGTGAAACCCCGCTTCCTTAAGTTTCTTTTTTGCAAGTTCTATAAATGTTGGCGACCTCAGTGTCTCGCGGAGCCAGGATTTGATTTTATTCTTCTTGTCTTCTACTCGTGACTTGAATCTGTAACAGTTAAGAAGTCAGCACCCTAATACACGATCAATCGCAATCTGAATCGTTTTGAAACCGATTGCCAATCTATTGCATCATTAGTTCGAAAAAAAAAATCTGTTCAACAACGTAATGAATGTTGTTGAACAGACAAAATGAAACAGATTAGTCGTAATCGTTTACGAAAATGTGTTACGCAATAGAAAGCTGGTTGGATTTTTATCATCCCTACAAAAAATTAGACATTGACTGCGCATTTATTTTGTTGCAGTGAGTACGCATTGCAAGGGGCTTAAAACAGCCACTTTGGCAGAATCTTAGTAGGAAAATCTTATGAATCATCGAAAAATTTCACAAACTGACAATTCATAATAAGATCTTCATATTTACGGAATAATTCATCTGTTTGACAGTTTTCTATGGAGATTCGTACATGGTTCACACAATAGGAATTGCTTTTGTGTCCAATTAGAGGAATTGCTAACGACAGCTGGAAATTAATTGCTTTTAGTGGAATTGCTAATGAGGCCGTTTTAGACCCCCAAGTGCGTTGTCATTCCAGAGACAAAGATGGAATGAGGGAAGTGCCTGAAGGTAATTACACCGGCGCCAAAATAATGCTTGGTGGTAGAATTAGAAAGAAAGAAAATACAAATATTTGCGGTAAACATGAGGCAAGAAACACAAACACACAAAAAGGAGTGGTGAGAGGAAAATATGCGCCACATCCAAACAAAACGGCTACCTTTCAGCATAATGCTGTGACACTATGCGAGACAGAGCCACGGCTCTGTGTTTCAGCGACAGTTGGCGTTCTAATGAGATATTGAGGTAGTGAGCTCCTTCATAAGGCGCTCTACCTACTACTGCTTCTATACTTACTTCTGCAAGTCCTTCTCCCGTTGCCTTGCCTTCTGTATCTTCGGCAGCAGTTCGGGCACGGTGTCCGCTTCGTTATTCGTGATAGTGTCTTCCACCCACTCCGTGACCTCGGACACTCGGCTGTACACTCCTGGGGAGCGAGGGTCACCGCATTGCTTGCCGCCGAAGGATACTATGCCGAGGAGGACGCCGTCCCGGACTGCAGGGCCGCCGGAATCGTGCTAAGGAGTTGAAAAGAATGTTACAATATTTTAAATTTTACATTACCAGGGGCAGCAGTATCGACATAGATAGCTATTATTTTACGACCGAATTCGGTCGTAAAGTCCTAATAGTCTTAATAGTCGGTCAAAATTGCTTGGCAATCACGAAGAAATCAAGTGCTTGTCAAGCTATTTGGACCCAGCCCCAGGCCGTTAATGTAGTACCTACATCGAGTTAAGCAAAAAGTACAGCTTTTCGTCGTCTCATACAATGACAGTACTTTCCTAAGCTCAGTGTCATATTAATAGAAAGTCAGAATGCACAAAAAACTTTTAAGATTAGAAAACAGCCCTCTTAAAATAAATAGTAAATTCAAGCTTTACTAAAAGAGAGAGAGAGAGAAAGAGTGGGAGACAGAGGGAGATGGAGAATAATATTCTATTTTTCTGTCTACTAATCGTATGTGAGCGATGTGGCCTGTGTCCTTTTGTTTTTCGATTTATTTGTATAGTAAGTTAGCTCATTTATTTAGTGTAAATTGTGACTTGTAAGTATAATAATTTACTATTGTATTGTATTGCATTACCTGTTAATAAATAAATATCCCACTTACATTACAAGCATCTTTCCCACCGGTGGCGTATCCAGCACACAGCATCCGTGGCGTGATGTAAAATCGGTACGAGTTCTGGCAGTCATCCAGCCGCATCACCGGCACCGGGACGAACCGCACCCGGTCCGGGATGTGCCCGAAACCGGACTCCTGTTTACAGATAAAGTGTTGAGCCATGAGACAAATATAGGTAACATAGATATTACTAAGATTCCGCTGTCTGTCCGTCTGTCACCAGGCTATATCTCATGAACCGTGATAGTTAAGCAGTTTAAATTTTTACAGATGATGTATTTGTGTTACCGCTATAACAACAAAAATAGAATAAAATAAATATTTAAGGAGGCTCCCATACAACAAACGTGATTTTTTTGCCGTTTTTATAGATAATGGTACGGAACCCTTTGTGCGTGAGTCCGATCTCGCACTTGGCCGGTTTTTATAATAAAACTATTAAAGCAGTTCGCCCAGGGAAACACCTTTTTAGATGTAAATCTTTTTTGAGAACTAATAATAATGGTGAAAATCGCATTGAAATTATTCTCAAGGGTTTACAGATCCCATTTTGGATACATCGATGGCTGCTGAGCTTCTATATTTTATAGTATTTAGAAGATAGTACAGGACGACAGAACTAAGATGTAGCGT
The DNA here is from genome assembly GCA_947363905.1 of Lithophane semibrunnea. Classification (NCBI taxonomy): domain Eukaryota; kingdom Metazoa; phylum Arthropoda; class Insecta; order Lepidoptera; family Noctuidae; genus Lithophane; species Lithophane semibrunnea. Next base: position 14,655,625 of record OX376208.1, on the reverse strand, counting down.
CGGCATAATTCGTAAAACCGATCACCATCCGAACTAAGTGCGCATTCAAATCTCCAATCTTTGTTACAGCTTTAGATGAAAATGATCTTTACGCAAACGCAATAACTTGTAAAGTCATATAACCAAATACATTCGTAAAATTTTAATGAATGAATGCAAATTCATTTTGGGCTAAATTAAGAGTGTGCCGGCCAAACAAAAAAATTATATATTCCGTTAGAACATGTTATTCTCTTCACTTTTCACTATGAGACCAAATCTGTAGTGCAATTCCCTGCGCTGTTATATGATTTTGAAAAATACTGTTTTCAGTATGTTTTAGTTAAAATAATTAATAGTTATCTAAATCTAATAAAAAATGAAGAAAAAAACATACTCTTTCGGAATATAGCTTTTTTTTTGTTTGGCCAGCACTTTCACAAAGAGCCCAAAAATGTATGGACGGTGAATTATCTCCTTGCTACATCTGAGTTATGTCATCTAGTTTTTGGCAATGGCCAAGTCTATGGCACTCACATCAGTACTCCCCCATCCTGTGACGATAAGGATATCGCTCTCCTTCATCAGGTAATCTTTCGAGGGTAGGTTGAGGACAGCGATGTTCCTGCCTATTGGCATGGGCCGGTCTAGGCGCAGCAGCGAGTAGTCAAAGTCCGCGCTACCGGGCACGTACTTCCGCGGAAAGAATACCTGCAAATGTAGTTCTAAAAACCTGCTGTCTGGTCTCACGAGTTATTCAAAATCATCATCATCTGCCGAGCCTTTTCCCAACTATGTTGGGGTCGGCTTCCAGTCTAGTACCAGTATTTTACATGGAGCGACTGCCTATCTGACCTCCACAACCCAGTAACTGAGTAATACGATACCCCTTGGTAAGACTGATTGTCAGACTTTCGAGCTTCTATGAAATGAAATTGTTTATTCTGTAAATATCATATTGGAATCACTTTTACACGTCATATTAAAAAGTTGTAAAAATAAGCTAGATGATGTCGGCGTTTCCTATCTGACTACTCTGAGAAGAAAGGCCTAAACAAACTCAGAGGTCACCGTCTCCTTTAAGGTCCAGACATAATTTTGGTCAGGCCATATAAGGACCATGTAGATAAGAGTCTGAAGTGGTCTTTTGAGGAAAGAAACACACAGATTTGAGTGGACCTGTCCAGTCAGTGCAAGCATTTTTCAGTAACAGTGAAGCTCAACTCAGAACTTAAGGAGCTCAACGACTCGACGAACAATACCAAAGAAAGGACATTTGGGTAGGTCGCATACAGTTCTCAAATTGCCAGACCTTCGCTAAAACTAACAGAACGAAAAATAAATATCCACATAGTCCTCACATTCACAATAAAACAATACTTTACAAGTAATCATCATGTCATTTTGTATATGATATTCAATAATGTCAATTTGTATATAAAACTGGTAGGTATATTTTTATGGCTTTCCATAATATTCAAAATGTCACAATGCTTAGCAGAGCGAGCAGCTCAATCCCATGCATTTTTGTCTTCTAAATAATCTGTGATTTTATAGTACCCTTTTTTACAATTTGGTTTTATACAGCAATGAGAAGTTTGTTATAAAAGCGTATACATTAACCCATGAACGAGACGACCGTAACGACTGTCAAAGATCCACAAATGACAGCCGGGACCAACGGCTTAACGTGCTTTCCGAGGCTTTCTGACGACCCGTAACGACTGTCAAAGATCCACAAATGACAGCCGGTACCAACGGCTTAACGTGCTTTCCGAGGCACGGAGGAGTCTCGGTATGTGAAGATGGTGACCCATCCACGGAAAAACCCCGGCAAGCGTAGCTTAATCTGATAGATCGACCCGTGCGGCTGTTATTACGTAGCCACGAGCTCCTCGAATTATTAAAGAGAGTTAGTATCATCCTACATGGACACTTATGAAACGTCAGAAGCTAGGTGCACGATTTCAATTGGATCTATAGAGAAGAGCCGGCAAAAAACACTACGGTAACTCTTTTAAACATAATTGGATTTTACAATATTTAACAATAACTGTATTGCGCCAAGACATAGTTCAGAATAATAATACGAATATTTTTATTCAGGTGAAGGTCGCGGGAATCCGCTGAAAGAGTGCAGGCAGATGCTTCGAAGACGCCTATGTCCAGCAGTTTTTTTTCTAAATTATTTCTTTGTTTAAAACTGGTCACTTTAGCAATTTGGTCCTTCCCTACTTTAGTTAATTGGCCATCAGGCCTTCAATTGATTTTTGTGTATTGAATCCATTTGATGCAGTTATGAAGCATAAAGCCAAGTTTAAAGTTGCACGATTATCATCAAGTGTAGGGAACAGACGAGACGTTTTTTTTTTTGATGTAGGTAAATCATCAAATGACTTCTCCCGCTCTGGGCGGAGTGGAAGGGCGTGTCAGGCTTTTACTGACTAAAACCCACCCGTGTTCCTTCAGTTGCCTGTTGCCAAGGGCCCTGGTATCCCTTTCGGACTTTCCCGCAGCAACAGACGAGTCCTAGAGTGGAGATCGCATATCGGCAAGCGTAGCGTGGGACGCCCCCCAGCTAGATGGACCGAAGATTTTAAGAAAGTGGCTGGGACAGAATGGATGCCGATGGCAGAGGACAGGGTGTTGTGGCGCAGATTGGGAGAGGCTTATGTCCAGCAGTGGACTGCGATAGGCTGAGTTGGTTATAGGTAAACTTTATTTTACTAGACCCACCTTATTAACCCGAGCTTGGTAACCTCCTCGGTTGTGGAAGGAGCTTCCCGCTCTGATGATGAACGGCTGCAGCTTCGCCTTGTCTCCGTCGTAGGCTCTGCAAGGTAAAGGAGTATGAACTGAGCAAATCTAACTTGTGAGAAAGGTACACAGTAATCTCTACATGATTGGAAGTATGAACAATTTTTTTTAAATAGTTATTATGTTTAAAAAAATATATGATTTTCATTACAAACATACATAATCAGCCTAAATGTTCCCAATGCTGGGACACAGGCCTCCTCTCGGTGAGAGGAAGTGGGCCGTAATCCACCACGCCGGTCCAGTGCGGGTTGGTAGATGTCACATGTTTTCGAATTTTTGGTTCTAGGACATTCCGGTTTCCTCACGATGTTTTCCTTCACCGTTTTGAGAGCAGTGGTGATGAAATTACTTACGTAAAGCACCTGTCTAGGCGCATTCGGTTTGATATATCAAAATTACATACTGTTGGGTTTCGTTTCAAGTTTTACTTTGAAATATCTGTCTGAATATTACTATTTTGATATTTTTAGATTAAGTTTTAGTTTTTTTTTTGTGCCTCCAAAATGTCGGATACGGACCACGTTCCACCATTTGGTAACTCCTGTTCTAGTAGAATGACCAACTCACGCTTCCAAGCAATGTCCTGCAGTGAGCACCCACTGCTCATCAATGATGGATCCTCCACACCAATGCTTAGCGTTCCTGGAGATGGCCACGTTGTATGGATACATGCTAATGGTGGTCTCCATACCACCCACGATGCGACGCACGGCATACGACCGGAAAGCCCATGCTATGTTGCGATCGTCATGGTTCTCAGGAAATACTAAGAGGATATAAAACGTTTACAATAATTGTTACTACTATGAGATTCCTTATTTGTGCCTTCGATCAAGAACGGTTGAAGAGATTTAGGTTTTGAAGAACGATGTATACTACAAGTTCTCATGATCATTTTGTATGGAGAATAGTATTACTAGGAGACTATAAAATGTAAAGAATCTTTTAAAAAGTCACTCACAGCTACTACTATTACTGGAAATTGCACCATATTCTACAATACATTGTTGTCCTAGTACTTCGAGTGATTTTGCTAATAGTTGATTGATTTTGATTGGGAAGGCCCTATGTCAAGGAACCTACGGCGAGACTTATGTCCAACAGTGGACGTCTTTCGGCAGAATGATGATGGACATAGATAAGTTAGGAGTAAAGTAAAAGAGGTCCTAAAAGGCTTGTTTATTATCATTTATAGTATTACTCACATGTTTGTGTGGAGTTCGACCTGGTCCCCCGCCGCTTGACGAGCTCGTAAAAAACGGACCCGTCTGTTTTCGAAACTGGTCGAGCAACCCCGAAACAAACATGTGAGTAAAACCGGAAACAATAATGAACAAGAATTGGTTTCGCGAAAGTATTATCTCAAAATGCACACCGTTAGATATATTTTCTAAACTAAACTACACTGATCTAAAAACGAATCGAATGAATTTACAATTACTCGTGCCGAATTATTGCAATTATTTTTGTCGATTAGATTCACAAAATTCAATTCATCTATGCTTTCTTTTTTATTTTTATTTCTACGCTCTTATGGGTTATTTTAAGGTATATAGATTAACAAACCTGGAAATTCACCTCTCTCCTCGCGAGCCACCTTAAACCTCGTAGACGTCTCATCATTCCTAAACTTATATTTCTCTTCTAAAAGGGATTTTATATCTTCTTCATTATCATCATTTGTCTGTCTTAAAACACTTTTTTTTAAAGCATAGGGTGGTGGTTCGTCATAAGCGGTAATTCCATCCTCATCTTTATTTATAGCTAACAACTTGTCATCTTCTTCAGATAAATCCGTAGTTTCTATTCTAAGCACATTGTTCACAAATATTGAAATAAAAACAGTTATAATTATGTCTCCGTTTATGTGTATAATCATCTTGGTTTCATCTTAAATTTTTAATCCAAGTTGCTGATTTCCATTTGTAATGAGTTTTTGTGTACTTCGATAACATGTTTTATGTCTGCATTTTATGACTGCGTTGTCGTAAAGACAGATGGAATTTCTAAGGAAATTATGATTTTTCTCTTTGTGTTTCAGAATTTAGGTTAATTCAGTCTTTTTGCGGAGAATCTTGTTAGTATTTCTCTTTCTTACGATATTTGAAGATCATCTGAGTATTTTTCCCGTCTTAAATTTGTGTTTGGAACCACTTGTAGAAATGAGTCTTGCTCAAAAAATAATCTTGATGTTTTATGGAAAGTCATAAAATAACCAATGAAATGTGAATGTTCAATCAAGCAAATAATAAAAGGATTAAGTTAAAATAAAAGTGAGCTGGCTGCGTTTGTTTTTCAAATGTTTTATTGATGTTATAAAATCTTGAGTTTGGTTAGTTACGGACTTTTTATTTGAATCCTTTAATATTCTGTGACCGATTAGGTGTACGTAATGTATAATTTAGATAGATATTCAATGAAGCCAGAATCGTGACGTATTTAATGATACTGCCTTAAAGTTTCACCCTTCAAGTGCTTTATATGAAAAACACCTGATTTACTGTTTAATAATATATGGTACTATTCACAGGCCTTTTTAAAATAGCATGATCAGAAAATAATCACAAAAGAACCTTCAAGAATACTTAAGTACTTCTGGTGGACCCTGGGCAGCCAGCCTCGCTACCAACTTACTGAAGAACTAATTTAACAGAAGGATAGCGCTAAAGAAATTCAATTTAGTACGGGTATATTTGTTGGTTCTCGTTTATCGCTATTTTCATCATAGAAGGTTATAAAGAATTCAATAATTACAGGACGGTTGTTTGAACTACGTTACAGTTGGTCTACACGTCTCAAATCAATAGCAATGGTTTATTTATTTCGGGTCGTTACTATTTTTGGACCAGGCGTGTATATGTTAAAAGAGATATTGATTTGTTTTACGTGATACAAGGTTCTGTGGCGTATGGTGTTCCGTATGGCCAGTCTTTAATTTAGTAAAAGCCTTCAGATTAGATATTAGGGGAAGCTTGCTGGTATCAGTTAACGTGGTAAGAGCTGTTATATATATAACTGTTACAGTTTTTAGAAAGAACGCGTTTTCCCTAGTTAGAACTAGTATTTACTAAATGCCTTTGTTAAAACTAGAATTAACTAATGCTCAAAATTGAATATCAGTTAAAACTAGTTCTTACTAGATAAAACGCGTTTTTCCGAAGCGAGTCAGTTAAAACTGTTCCGACCGAGATTATAGTTCATCGTACCTTATTCAGAGTTGTCGCTTCAAAGGGGTGATCAGGGTTTTCACAAGATTGGAACGAAATATGGAATGCTCGACAAATTATATTGCAGGTATGTATTGCTTAATTGTTTTATCATATAATTATGTAAAAGGCAAAATTAGGTAAAAGCTAAATATTTAAATGTGCTTTTCAGGTCAGAATTCGAGGTGCTTGGGCGAAGCCCCGCTGTGTCCTCTTGGAGGCGATTGGCGGCGGTGACCTCTCGCGTCCGGCCCTGGTCCAGGCCATGGTACGGAGCGAAAGGGCATGGGAAGCAGTCACTTCCTTCTGCGAAGCAGTAACGCTCGCGAAGGAGGAGGCGGAACGCGTGAGAGAGAGGCCAAGTTTGCGCCCTCACGCCCCTAACCGCCGCCGTTGGAGACGCCCTGGGTGTCGGGAATCTCAGGCGGATTCCCGACCACCATAGGCACGGGCGTACGGCGAGCAATGGGTAGCTCGCCGTCCGATTAGGTACCACGCTCGGGTCGATGGCGTGGCGTGTTCCACGCGCGCCTCAAAGAGATGTCAGCACAATAGGCGGGGTCCGCTAGGACCGATGCCTGTCAGAGTTGCGGGTTAGTCCGAAAGGGATACCGGGACCTTGGCAACAGGCAACTAAAGGAACACGGGTGGGTTTTAGTCAGTAAAAGTCGGACACGCCCTTCCGCTCCGCCCAGAATGGGAGAAGTCATTGGATGATTTACCACTCAAAAAAAAAAACATGAAGATGTTCCAAATACAAATCCAAGGTCAAGGATAATATGCGCCGCGTATGCAAGACCCGCGTCCTTTTTTTTTATTTTATGGTTTTTTGATTATTTTTTCTTGCATGTTAACCAAGGTTCCTTAACAATGTTCCTTTTTGAAATTTTATGATTGGGTTCTGTTGACTTGCTTGATTATTTTATTTAATTTTAATTAATATTGTCACCTTGGCAACTACTTTATGTCGATGTTCCCTAAAATGTTCCTTTAGTGTAAGATTATTATTTATATTAGGTACGTGACTCTTTGACCTAGATCTTATTTATAAATATTTTAAAAATACTAAACTATAACTAAACTATATCTTGTTTTAATCCCAAATTAGTTTCTCTAGGCTAGTTTTAACTAAAACTCGGAGTGACAACTAGTTTTAACTGAAAATCAAATATATCAGTGGTAAATTCTAGTTTTGACTAGGTATTTCTAGTTATAACAAAGGCATTTAGTAAAAACTAGTTTTAAATAGGGAAAACGAGTACTAACGAAAAACGGGTTTTAACTGTAACATAACTATTTGATTTGGAACTAGGTTCAATATTTTGTCGTACTGATTTTTGAAGCTTGTCTTTCCAACGCTTCAAAGCTGGAAAGACAAGCTAATAAAGCAAGCTAATTTTTATTAAAACTTGTAAATATATAGGCAATACTGGTGGGTGAAGGTTAGTGAAGAAGAAAAGTAAAAACAAACAAATTAAATTAACACAGTATCAAAAATCTAGAATATTTGTAACTTTGCAACCGCGGGGTTTGCGGAAACCGATTTTTGAAAATCAGTTTTCTCATATGTTGGTACGATTTAAGTTGATAACTAAACTACCACGAGTTTCATCACCAAGGTCAGCTAAACTGTAACCATACCACAGATAACTATGGAACAATGTGTCCCTTTCTTTTTTTAGACGGGCGTTGATAGCTGCGACTCAGTTTTTAACTATTGTAGCTATCATCGTTACCATTGTAATTAATTAAGGCAATTTGTTTCTGTTCCAAATAAAAAACTGCTTACTTTTACTATAACAGTTCATGTAGTCGTAAATAGACTAGTCATTCTACTAGGAAAACGAGGTGGCATAGGAACACAAAGTGCTTTACATTGCACAATACAGTTCACGTGTACTCTGGCCACATCAAGGTACGAGAGGTCGTAAAAGTTTACAGTCGACACGTGTTTAACCAGCTATTACATTATGTTTTCCTAGTACCCACAACTATTTTACAATGAAGAATATCGCGGTTTTATTATGTAAAACAACGACCAAAAATAAGTAAATTCTCCAGATACTAAGCAAAAAGTTCATAATTTATGTAATGACGGAATACCAAAAAGAACCATAGCGTTTAGTTAAACGTCACTGTCACTTTTATTTACATTATATTTCAGAGAAATATTAATAGTTTTTAATATTATTTATTTTAAATTAAATAGAATATCAATTCTATGACAAGTCCTATTGCTCTTGTGGTGGCCTTATCTTTACTTATAAACGAAATTCACATACTTTATGATTGTAAGTATCTTTATTCTGAAAAAAATCGATTGATGCCTGTACCTTTGAGGCCCTTGAGGATTAGGTGGCACCTAAACATCTTAGTTTATTTCATAACCAGGCAAAAACGAATGGTGTTAGACTGAATCATCACATCATCATCAGCCTATAGCAGTCTACTGCTGACATAGGCCTCTCCAATTGTACGCCATTCAGCTCGATTCTCGGCAGCTCTCATCAAGCTGCTACCAGCCACCCTGCGAAGATCGTCGCTTCACCTAGCCTGAGGGTGCCCTACCTTACGTTTGCCGATTTGCGGTCTCCACTCAGGAACACGTCTGCCCCAACGGTCAACGGTTCTACGGCTAATATGGCCGGCCCTTTGCCACTTCAGCTTGCTTATTCTGTGAGCTATGTCGACAACTTTGGTTCTCTGCCGGATTACCTCATTCCGGATTCTATCCCTCAGAGATACTCCAAGCATAGCTCGTTCCATAGCTCGCTGAGTGACCTTGAATTTATGGACCAGCCGTACCGTGATTATCCACGTTTTGGCTCCGTAAGTCATGACAAGCAGGACTCACTGATTGAAGACTTTAGTCTTTAGACTAAATAGTAAATTACATTTTGTTATATTCTATTCTAGCCTATAAACCTACTTGCAGAAGCTGTAAAAAACAACAAAATATCTACACTGTGCTTCCATACCCAGCCCATTCGTTCTACCTGCTATATGTACCGCCAAATATCTTCATGTCAAGTCATGGGTTGCCTTGGCTAACCTGGAAGTTCTTAAACTGACTTAAGTTCCCGCAAACCCGCTCAGTGCAAATGTGTCGGTGCTGATCCTCAACCGATGGGACACGGGTCATTGGTCCCGCGTGCCCTGATACCTGATGGACGCTACTGTTTGGCACTAAACTCATAGCTAAACTCTGGGCTGACTCAATTGAAATTGCCATCGACACACTAAAAATAAAGAATCTTAATGAAAACAATCACCTCAGCATCTTTAAAATACTCTTCTGCTCTCTTCATCTGTTCTGTGTAGCCAAAGCTAGTTGTTTTATAGTTGGTTTCGTAACTGCTCGGCATCAGTTATATAATTCATCCTTCTTCCTCTTTATTAACTTATCTATCTTTTGTTACAGCTAAAATACTAAGAAATAAATTCTTCACTTCCAACTTGGTCTACCTATTGAGCGTATGCCTAGTTCTCCGTCAGATTGATCTATTTCCCCTAATTTTTTCGAGAAAATGCAATTTACTATTTTTGATTTTAGAGGTAAGTCCTAAGAACTATATATATCTATATCTTATCCAGTTATCTTATGTCAGCCAAATGAGTGAATGACCTAGAAATCACCGCGGGTAAGGCAATGAGACAAGCACATACCAGGGAAGTACGACACTAAAGGAGGTAGGCCTGAACACAGCAGTGGGCGGAACTGGCTGTCGCTGGTGACGACTAGTGAATCGTTTTTAAAGGATCAGCGTACTGCTCGCTTACTGCATTCATGTTTTGTAGGTAGCTGGCAGTTCTTGTCAAAACACAACATAGGCCTCCTCTTTTTGCAGTATATGCACATAAGCAAATTTCATATCCCTTTTTTTCAGATACCAATATCAATAATATTGTTAGAAGGATTTCTGTTCTACTTATGGAAGCCTATTCAAGATTACTTACTCTATAACGCTGATAGTATCCTGGTAAATTTAGCTGAAGAGAGAGGTCTAGAGTGGCTCGTCTGCCATCTGTGCTGTGGTCAAAGCAACTGCTCCACGATTTTTGCAACCCTGGTACTTAAATTTTTGAGCTTCCTCGTTTTGTTTGGTGTTTGTGCATGTGTGAAATAGTAATATATGTACAGGTTTAATCAAAGAAGTCAATCAATAAACGAAACATTAACAACTTTCGTGACTTTTATACAGCCTAGCTATAGAAAAACACGTTACATTACGTAGCCTATAATATTGTATACAAGCTTTCTTGTTCGTGGTACTATAAACAGTTTGCTGATGTTTCTAAAGGAGCACAATTTTGATATTATTTAAACTCAACTCGTTAGTGCTATAGAATACATTATTTAAAATAGTCTAAAAGCTGAATAATTTCCGTCTTCAAAGGGTGATTCATTGCGCATCCAACGGACTGACTAATTTCGCGCTATTTGTACTAAGAGAAATGAAATAGGGAGAGGAATGAATGTACTCAGTGAGCCATTGTTTGTTTTGTAAAAATGAGTTCATAATATTTTGAAAAGTGACGCGACTACAATAAGAATAAAAGACGGTTAATTAAAGCACCGCTCAAAAACTACTGCACCGATTTTCATGCTGTTTTCACCAATGGATAGAGTGGTTCCCGAGGAAAGTTTTAGTATATAATAACCGGCATCCACGCGCTCAAAAACTACTGCATCGATTTTCATGCTGTTTTCACCAATGGATAGAGTGGTTCTCGAGGAAGGCTTTAGTGTATAATATGTCACGCGGGCGAAGCCGTGGGCATCACCTAGTACTATATAATAGAGAAGTATAGGAAGAACGAATAAATTGGGATAAGCCAGGGCAGAGCATGATGGCGGCTTTATTGCATTAAAACATGTTTACCTAATGAACGTTATAATTAATAGGTCTTTACCTATGAAATTTCCGTTCTGCAGTACTGGCCATTTCAAATCAAAATAATTTTTGTTTGGCTAAGAATTCTAATTTCAAATTAATTTTATTTTAAAAACATGAAATTCTTTTTTCAAAAGAAGTCATTTGTTTAATGATTAGTGTTACATTTTCATCGCATTTCAATCTTTTTCGTCATCATGGATACGTTAAAAAATCGAGTAATTATGGAATATGAGTACCGTCGTGGCAGCAACGCGGCACAAGCGGCACGCAACATCAACGACGTTTACGGAGCTAACACTTCAAACCAACGCACCACCTGTTATTGGTTTGCTCGCTTCCGTTCTGGAAATTTCGACCTGAAAAATGAACCTCGCGGTCGTCCGAAGACTTTGGTCGACAATGACGAATTAAAGGTGATTGTGGAAGCTGATGATACACAATCTACGGCTGAATTAGCAGCAGCTTTCGACGTTAGCGTCAAAACAATATTGGTCCATTTGCGTCAAATTGGCAAGGTAAAAAAGCTTGACAAATGGGTGCCCCACGAACTCAATGATCGCCAGCGCGAAGTTCGCGTCGAGGCGTGCCTTGCACTGCTCAACAGACACACAAATGAAGGAATTTTGAACCGCATTGTTACCTGCGATGAAAAATGGATTGTTTGATAACCGCAAGCGCTCAGCAAGTTGGTTGGATCCTGGTTCAGTACCTAAACAATGCTCTAAACGAAAACTTACCCCTAGAAAAGTGATGGTCACTGTTTGGTCGTCTAGCGCCGGTGTGATTCATCATAGCTTCTTACCAAACGGGGTCAGCATTACTGCAGATGTGTACTGTGAAGAACTGAACACAATGATGGAGAAGCTGGCACATCTCCAACCAGCATTGGTCAATCGCTCGTCTCCGCTGCTCCTGCACGACAACGCGCGACCTCATACTGCACAGCAGACGGTCTCCAAGTTGCAAGAACTGGGGTTGGAAGCTCTCCGTCATCCGCCCTACTCACCAGACCTTGCGCTTACAGACTACTACTTTTTCCAGAATTTGGATAACTTCTTGGCGGGAAAAAAATTCAATACCCGAGAGGCAGTACAAAATGCCTTTGAAGAATTTGTTGCCTCCCGTCCAGCTGATTTCTTTAAGAAGGGCATCAATAAACTGCCACTGCGTTGGCAAAGATGCATTGATTGCATGGGTGATTACTTCGATTAATACAAATAAAAATACATGAAAAAAAATCGTTTTAATTTTTTCATACAAAACGGCAATTTCATAGGTAAAGACCTAATATGTTTTGGCGTACCGTTCTAATTAAAAACACAGAATCATAACATAACATCACGCGTGTTTTCCACGTAAGGTTAGGCAGAGGGGTACCGATAGTACATCCATATTTCGCCAGTTACGCTAATTAATAATGTAATTAAACGCCAATGCGCGGATGCTATGTAGGTACCAAGCCACCATAAAAGGCTGGTAGTGATCCGGAAATTGGCCCAGTAACGCGACACTGGGTGGGCCCTTGTCAATTAGTATTATGAGCGACATTCACTCAGTAAACAAAACTCGTTTAGCTGTTGTGGTCTATGCTCCTCGATGCAGAAGTTGATGATAACAAAACCAAATCGTTTAATCTGTGCCAGCCCTTCCGGATAAGTTTTTCTGGTTAACTTAAATGGCATATAATTTCATAAGTACAACTTCATTTATTTTTTACGCTATTTACTTGACCTAAGTCGTCAAGTAAATAGCGTAATTTATTGGGCCCATCATCTGCCTAGCCTTTTCCCAACAATGTTGGGGTCGGCTTCCAGTCTAACCGGATGCAGCTGAATACCAGTATTTTACATTGAACGACTGCCTATCTGACCTCCACAACCCAGTTACTGGGAAACACGGTACCCTTTGGTAAGACTGGTTGTCAGACTTTCGGGCTTCTGACGACCCGTAACGCCTGTCAAAGATCTACAAATGACAGCCGGGACCAACGGCTTAACGTGCTTTCCGAGGCACGGAGGAGTCTCGATATGTAAAGATGGTCACCCATCCACGGACCAACCCCGGCAAGCGTAGCTTAACCTGATGGAACCAACCGTGCAGCTGTTATTACTTAGCCACGAGCTCCTCAAATTCAATTTATTGGGCCCAAATAACATAAAAGTAATACCATCGATTCGAAAAGAAGAAATAAAACCAAAAAAATCCACAATCCTAGTGAATTTAGTTATTTACCCCATTTAATAAAAAAGGGGACATTTATGACCCATAATGCAAAGACACAACACTGGGATAAAATAAATAACAATTTAACTCAGACTCGGGCACAACGAGACAGTTAATTAAAGTTTATTTAATTATTTATTTAAAAACCTGCTTTATCTTTAGTACTTCATTCAGACAGTAGCGGTGGCTCTCGGTGGCTCAGAGGATTACAGACCAGCTTTTAAAGCAACAGGTTGCAGGTTGCAATGCTGGTACCATGTACCGCTATGAGTTTTTTAATATCAAAGTAATTACACTTGTTGTACACACGGCTACACATCAAGCTATACATTCCCAGTATATGCTGACCTCGCATTGTACGGAAATCCTATACAATGCGAGATCAGCATAAACTGAAATAGTATAGCTTGATGGGTAGCCGTGTGTTACACACGTTTGCAATTTGCAGGTCAGTATCATCAGCAGGCGTAGCATGGCGCTTTCTATCTCTACGAAGAATAGACATAGCTTTTTCTATACAAAGTGACAGTTCGTTTCATCATTTTTGACATCCACCGTAGAAATCTTTCTACAATCTGTCATTTTGTCTTTCATTTCTAACGATCTTTGTCTAGGTCTTTTTTAGGTAGACTATTTCGGAAGAAAGTTTTCTATCCTTACTGTCAAAATCACACAAACAACCGATAAATCCTATGATAAAACAAAGAGTTCTGAGTCGAATTATGTAAAAGAGTGAATTTCGTAAAAAGTGCAGTTGACTCTTTCTATTTTGCTGCCGTTTCGTACTGTCTACTGTCTACAGGAAACGTCATTTTTGTCTACTCTTCCGTCGACAAAACGGTGCTCATGCTACGCCTGCTGGTTGTAGATTAAAATATGATTCGTGACCATACCAAATATGGATATAATAAATATGGCACTATGAATAATTTCTGCCGTGTCATATTCGTAGGGTCAAATATAAAAACATTATCTTGCATAAACACTCGAGTCAGAAAAGTGTTCCAACTAACGGTTCTAGCTATGCATCCGTAAGCCTCATCTGCCTAGCCTTTTCCCAACTATGTTGGGGTCGGCTTACACTCTAACCGGATGCAGCTGAATACCAGTATTTTACATGGAGCGACTGCCTATCTGACCTCCACAACCCAGTAACTGGGTAACACGATACCCCTTGGTACGACTGGTTGTCAGACTTTCGGGCTTCTGACGACCCGTAACGAATGTCAAAGATCCACGAATGACAGCCGGGACCAACGGCTTAATGTGCTTTCCGAGGCACAGAGGAGTCTCGATATGTTAAGATGGTCACCCATCCACGGACCAACCCCGTCAAGCGTAGTTTAACCTAATGGATCGACCTGTGCAGCTGTTATTACTTAGCCACGAAATCCTCATGCATCCTTAAGCCTAAAAAATAAAAATAGATAACTCAGACAGCAGGCAGTGTTAACAGCTTACCCGTGCAGCAGACATGACAATTAAAAAAAGTAAATCGATGTCGTCAATCAAACGAGTTTCTAAAACAACCCATCTAACCTATATGGGTCAGTTGGTGAAAAAACCTTTTAAATTCACTCATCATAACCCTTATCACCTTGGTTTAGAGTTCAATTTCAGGAGTGGGGTTGTAAATGGTGTTAGTCCCCGCAGCATCCAACGTAATACGACGAAGATGAGTCGCTTCTATCTGGGAGATAATTGTGTAAGTGAGAGTGACAATTTATATTGGACGGATAATAGGAGCTTTTGCTGCGAGGGTCGAGTTGCTGGCGAAAAAAGTTTTCCTTGGTTTTGGGAAAAATAACCTTATTACATAATAATACCTTATTACAAATAAGCAAACCTCGCGAAATGTCATCTCTGCTTAACGCTTCGTGTCATTAAGGCGTGATATTATGTATATTTCCGCGGACTTCCAATAAATCAAATAGGTTACTCTTCCGACTGAAAATATAGGATCAAAATTGTTTTTTGAAGTGAAAACTTCTTAAGGCGCGTTG
The DNA here is from genome assembly GCA_947363905.1 of Lithophane semibrunnea. Taxonomy (NCBI): domain Eukaryota; kingdom Metazoa; phylum Arthropoda; class Insecta; order Lepidoptera; family Noctuidae; genus Lithophane; species Lithophane semibrunnea. Next base: position 14,640,496 of record OX376208.1, on the reverse strand, counting down.
AGCACTTTTAGAGTGAATAAAAATCATGGAACTCGTGTCATCGTCACACTTGAAGTGATTTGTTTTTTTAGCGCCATCACCGTCTACCGTTTAAACTACGTTAAGTTTACGCATTGTTGCTTAGTTTTGACTGCTATCGGCAGTCCTCAAACTGCCCCGCATGTTTTTTTATTTCGACATGGACCTATTTTTACCTCTATTTTGTCTGGTGGAAAGTCATAGCTGAAGTCTACGATGGAACGAGCAAGCCCAGAAGATGCCTGTTGACAAGTGACAATCGCTTCCAAAGCGTTTCAAATTTCTACAACGACTTTCAACAGGATTGACATAAGCTCTTCGATAGCTTATGTCAGTCCTATACATTTTTACCTTTGCCATCATCGTTATCGCTGATAGAATGTCACTTTGTCTAGGGCTTCTGCGATCACCAATAATTTCTGTTCCGGCTACCAAGCGTGGTGATTATGGAATTATCCGTTGTGACCAATTGTAGCATTAAAGAATTCCCATATATTGCAAAAATATATAACTGAAAAACAAGCATTGCATATTGTTTTTTGTAAGGTAATGAAGGCAAACAAAACACCATATTTCGGGTGGTTTTTGAAAACAATATCCTCCTTCTGGGGCAGTCGGGTAAAAATATTCAACGCTTTTTCTGACAGCATAAGATTTTACTTTACCCATTTCGATGGTTGATTTAAAAAAAAATATCCATGTAGTATTTTTTTACCCTTCAGTGGGTAGCCTACTTATGTCCTTCAGTAAAGTGTTGGTAATGAATGAATATTTGACGTAGCTAGTCAGTCCGGAGTGGCAACCCCGTAGAAACTGTTGCTGGGCGGCAAGTGACGCGCTCCCGCCCACCGCGAGAACGCTGGGGAAATGTATAGAGCTGTTGTGTGTACGCAAGATATACATGCTAGCTTACTATCCTTAGTTTCAAGTAACGTAACCCATTCGGTATTTTACGACGGATTAAAACATCAATATTTATTTAGCATAATCAGCTTATAATGTTCCCACTGCTGGGACACAGGGCTCCTCTTCTTGAGAGGGAGTGGGCTATGGCCACGCTGGCCCAGTGCGGGTTGGTAATATTTATTTAATCAACTTCTTTATGACACAAAACGATTTAAATTAGTAGTCTTCGTTTTCTCTTTGTCTAATAACATAATCTGTTTTAGAAATACAGACATTGAACAATGATTGCACATAGAAACAATATGCTTTCTAAAAATCGTGTTGCAGAAGTTCCTGGTCATACGAGGTGTTTTTTGTAGCTGCATGTTTTGCGAGTTCTGAGAACGGCTTGACTAGAATCTTTCTGATCTTATCAAAAATATTATCAAGATATACGCGATGAATTTTACGACGTTACCTATACGATATATGCCGATCTAATAACGTGCATCCGCAAAGAGTGAATGCGAGTCACTGTAATAATGTGAATTAGATCGTACTAAATACTAAATGAGCAGCACAAATACTGATAAACCAGGGTTGAGAACACTTTATCGTTTTCTTTTAATATCCATTCCCGTGTTCCATCCAGGTATGTGAAAGTATGTTTGACTCCCTATAAAAATACGTGTAATATAAACATACTTGGTACTAACAGCTCTATACACAGCTAGACCACCCTTAACTAACCAACAGGCGACAGTGTGCCCCCGACCGTGCGATCGCTAACACGCGTACCAGGACGCCAGCAAGCGCGGGAGATGCACAGGTACGACAACATTATTTATTCCTAACACACAAACAAACATTAACACCTGGAATGTTTACTTAGCACTTTAATCTCTTACTACACGAGGATAAATTAATACGGTTAAGTGTTTTGAACAAAGATTCGTGATCTTGATGTTCGTCTCGTTCATTGAGATGAATTTGTGCTTAAGTCTGCGCCTTTGTGTTCCTAGTGATAATTTGTTGGTTTCATGTTAGCTGCGTATTGAATTTCTTAAGAAAAGAAAGGAATAAAAAGTGTATTTTGTGCTTGAAAAATCTTGGAAACAAAAGCGTTCGAGATAAAAAGATAGATAGATAGATAAATAAAACGTTTATTTGGTGCACACAAAAGACATAGCACAACATACAAAATCACGGTTAAATAATAACTAATTACATACATAAATAGCTACAAGGTGCCAATATAAAAAAAACAGTTAAAGAGAACAGGACGCTCACTGTGATGACACTATTGTCTATGACAAACTTTAAAAAAAAATTAAACATTCAAAGCGCGTTAAAACAAAAACAAAAGTTGTATCTCATAAATTCTGAGAATGCATCTTGCAAACAAATCTAGGTCGAATCAAACAATTTCACAGAAGCGATTTAGTATATTTCATTGAAATTGAGCTTTTATTTATCTACTCAAATATGAAATTCAATATGACCTTTAACCTTTTCAGTAAAACGTGGGTAACTGATGATAAAATCGTTGGGAACCATGTTGTTCATACATCTACAATAAGATCTTACACTGTTATTTCATTGTCAATTTACCTCCAGAATTTAATTAAATCGTTACAGTACATTGTCATTTTGCGAGAGGTATGTGCGATGGTGGATTGTAATTGAGTTTGCCGACAATATAAACAAATTGTAGTTCATAGCTATTGGTTGAAACACTCTGAAGTAATCATGAGGAACAATAATTGACTGTGTGATGAAAGTGATTGAAATACCTAGTCTTTTCAATGTTATTTTTCTTCTGATTTTTTGCATCAAGTGCTCGAGTATTTACGTTGCAATAAGATTGCTCTTTGGATGCTGTTATAGGTAAAATAACTGTAAAATCTTAACACTGTAAAATGTGTATTTTACTGATTCTATTAAATTACCCAGTGAAAAATTTAGAGAACAATTATTAAATTGAACCCTGAAATGACGGCTGTAGAAATGTATCCAAGAAAAACATTTGTCCAAATTAACTTTAAAAAATAATAATAACTCAAGAAAAATTTTACTTTTAACTTTGAGTAGGTCAGTAAAACTACGTTACTATAGCTCAATCGATATTTTTGTATTTATCTGTGGAGGCTTCTAATTAGCCTGAAAGTTGTGTACTATTGTTTCGTTCTTTTTGTTCCAAATATAATTCATTTTAAAATAGTTTCTCTATAGATATATAAAACATTTACAAATATAAAAAATAGTGGTCCGCCGGTATCGGGAAAAGGGTCCAAGCTATCGATGGTTAAGGCTCCAGAGACAGGAACCTTCTCACGATGCGAGCCGTATCGAGGAGTAGGTACTGTTCTGAATCAGGATCTTGATCCAACCTCCTAACGAAAGCCTCGAGAGATGTTGTTCGAGGCTTTCGGACATCAGCAGGCGTAGCATGAGCACCGTTTCGTTGACGGAAGAGTAGACAAAAATTACGTTTCCTGTAGACAGTACGACAGCAGCCAAGTAGAAAGAGTCAACTGCACTTTTTACGAAGTTCACTCTTTTACATAATTCGACTCAGAATTCTTTGTTTTGTCATAGGATTTATCAGTTGTCAGTGTGATTTTGACAGTAAGGATAGAAAACTTTCTTCCAAAATAGTCTACCTACAAAAAGACCTAGACAAAGATCGTTAGAAATGAAAGACAAACTGACAGATTGTAGAAGGAAACGAACTGTCACTTTGTATAAAGTCAAAGTCAAATAATTTATTTCAAATAGGCACATAATATGGCACTTTTGAACGTCAAACAAAGAAATAGAATTGATTCTAGTTGCCCCTTCCAAAAGGTAGTTTTCGTATGGAGAAGAATGGGCAAGAAACTCCACCGTTACTCTTTTAAAAATGTTTTACAATATTTTGTATACATTAATTATATAATTATATGTGAAGACGATGCATCTATAATAAGATTACTGTACCACAAAAGGTAAAAAGAATTATAAATGGAGCAATAATGAATAAATTAATTACCAGATACATGGTGCTCACATATTCACAAAGATTGTAAAAGTATACGATATTACAATAGTCCTAACATTGTTACAAGTAGTACATACAAATAATAAATAAAAAAAAACTAAATTAGCTATCAGTTTGATTTTGTCCAGACACTAAATCGTCCTATGGAGCAAGACCAGCATGTTTCCAAGCATTCTTATCTTGGATATAATCCTCTAATTTGTAATAAGCTTGTTTACAAAGTGTACTTTTTATATGAGTTTTAAATTTTCTTTCATTTAATTGCAATATATTACAAGGTATTTTGTTATAGCATTTAACGCAGTACCCCATAAAAGATGTTTGTACTTTAGCTAATCTGAAAAATGGTTGATCTATTTTATCTTTATTTCTAGTATTAAAATTATGTCTATCACTTATTTTATTAAAAAGCTATGTCTATTCTTCGTAGAGATAGAAAGCGCCATGCTACGCCTGCAGGCCATTAGCCGTTACGACAATCGGCGCAATGACAGCCGAGCTCACATTCCATATGATCGAGTTGCGTCCGCCACAAATAAAAGACAGAAGAATTATAATGAAAACCAATCAAAATAGTATATTAAAATAGTTCGTTAAGCCGTTGGTCCCGGCTATTATTTATGGATCTTTGACAGTCGTTACGGGTCGTCAGAAGCCCGAAAGTCTGACCACCAGTCTTACCAAGGGGTATCGTATTACCCAGTTACTGGGTTGTGGAGGTTTGATAGGCAGTCGCTCCATGTAAAATACTGGTATTCAGCTGCATCCGGTTAGACTGGAAGCCGACCCCAACATAGTTGGGAAAAGGCTAGGCAGATGATGAATCAAAATAGTATATTGTCAGCTTTATCTGACACTGCGAATTGAACATGGAAAATGCATTTTCCACTAAATAAGCAAACAATTTGTGAATGGGAAAAAAAATTTTTGGATAACCATTTTGTTAAACCAAAAATGTAGATTTAAATCGTGTAAAAATCTTGACGCGTGTTGGACCTTGGACCCATATCAACATGAGTGTACGCCAAGAGCGTGTTTTGTTTTGAAGATCCTTTGGGTCCTTTTTAACCGACTGTAAAGAGGGGTTATGTTTTTACCTTCAGTGAAAGAGACAAAGGTCCCAACAAGAGTTTAATATTAATTACAAAAAAACGACGTTCCAAAAAAGCTTTACAAACTGAAAAATAACTTTGTTGTAGTGTTTCTTTTGGAAGTCGGTTGTTTTTTTTTCACTTTATGGTTGTGTTACCTACCCCACACAAATTCGAATACCACGCCCTGCTGTGTAAATAACAGTGACAGGAACTTATGTGAAGTGTAAATAATGGGAAAAAAAAATCAAGTAATAAAAACTTAAACCCAACTACGACTTAAAAGGTATAAACAAGACACCACAGACAGATAAATTAAAAATCCGGAGTCACACGTGTTAGGGCATAATTATCGAACAGATTACGTGTGACTCCGGATTTTTAATTTGTCTGTCTGTGGTGTCTTGTTTATACCTTTTAAGTCGTAGTTGGGTTTTAGTTTTTATTACTTGATTTTTTTCTTTTAGGGTTATAATATATATATTTTTGAAATGTGCTCATTAAGCCCTTTCATTTGATACCATGTTGGGTATCAAATGAAAGGGCTACGGGTACGATTAAACCATTTTTTTTTTAAGTTCCTCACTTTATGTCCTCTAGAGGGCGCCATTTAATGTGACTTCAAATAGCCTATAATCAGCGGACAATCACGACGCTTCTAACGATACCTCATTTGTCAAATTATGATAAGTGGTTTGGAAGATAGGAGGGAACAGATGAACATACATACATACATAAATACATACATACCGGTCAAAATCATAACCCTCCTTTTTTCTTCGCCGTAGTTGGGTAAAAATACGTATTATTGAAGGTTTTTGAAAGTCGGTTAAAAGTTAAAATGATTTCTGAAGGTACAGACGACCACATGTCTGATAGTGAAAATTTGACACAGACAGTGCCTTTATTTAGTGTCAATAAAGTCGCTTTTCGTGCGTTGTGTGGATTGCACTAATCCTAATCAACTATCAGGGAAGTCATTATATGCGCAATATTTACCTTTTTATGAGAAAATCGTAATTCTAGTTAATTACTCGTAAAACTTTGATTGTGTTACCGATGTTTTGATGTCATTTACGAGCTATACGACTGATAGCTTTGTTTATTTTATTGAATAACAAAAGTTTGCTCATGTCTGGGTCTGGACATCAAATCGAATTTCGTATGATTACGACAAGCTACACGTTTTTAATGTAGCATTAGCGGTACTGGAGATTATTTTAACTTGGTAGGTATCGAGAGAAAGATTGAGTCACAGAAGATACTGCATCAGATGTCCGAGAAATTCATTATAATAAATTTTGAATTTCAGGGGCGTTTTTTTCAAAACGCCCGCCCTTCACCGCTTCCTAGTGTTTTAACTGAGAGGAAGAAGTGGCGCAACAAACTAATGAACAACAAACAGTGTTAAAGTCGATTTTGACAAGTTCTTACGGCGCTGCACTCAAATCAAATCAATTTTTTTTTCACATATTTCACATAAACCTACATGGGCACTTATGAAACGTCAGAAGCTAGGTGCACGGTTCCAATTGGTCGTTTCCAATGGAGAAGAGCCGGCAAGAAAGTTAGTAGGCATGGGAGGACAATGTAGGCGTTTCAACAAGTACGAGGTACGCTGATAAATCTGTTTTGTTTTCTTAAGCCTGTAAATGAAAGACAACAATAATATTTTTTACTGAACTCAGTATCAAACAGGACTGCTCTTACCCTTTGTACTTAACCAGGCTTAACTTAACTGGGTAAGGTCGTTAATTTGTTGCTTAGATTCCGGTTAGTAACGGGCTTGTCCCTTCTCTAGGGGTCATAAGTATGGGATTACTCGGGTTGCCCATAGTATCCGCGCTAATAGGATACTAACTGGGATAGTAAAGCTTTTTAGTAAGAGTTTATACTGTTCAATTTGATATAAAGTGTAGTAAGTCAAGTGGAGTAATTAAGTTGATGTTTATTTAGTCAGCAAGAACAGGGTTTTTCATTTTGCATACTTTTGTATAGAATCAAATTTTTCTAACTGAACAGACAGCTGTGCTGTTGGGGAGTTTGTTGCGCCAGTTTTTCTTCCCAGCTTAAGCACTAGGAAGTGGTGAAGGGTGGGCGTTTTGGGGGACTGTCTTATGTAATTTTGACGTTCAAAAAGTGCTGATTATCCGCCTAGTTTGAATAAATATCTTTTGGTTTTGATGTTGAGAGGAAAACAATAATTATAAAAGAAGGTAAAGCGAATTGAAACTTACAGCGGGTTCAATGCTCTATGTTAGGGGTTTGGTTTCCGCACAAGTCCCTAAGGTGGACCACTATACGTGGGCCATAGCGGCCCAGCGGGTTCAAATTGGAGAAGAGTTGCGAGAGATAGGACTCAGTGGAACTCGTTAGGCCTTTGCTAACAGGCAAACTGAACTAAGTGACATTCTGTAAACTACTGAAAAATACCACAACGCAATCATGCTCAGAATAAAAGGGTTTCTTATTATTTACATAATAATAATAAGCCCTTTTTTCTTTTGCCATTTTTTTTTTGAGTGGCAGGTCTCTGAAGACGATGTCGAGGATAGAGAGACGTGGAAGAGAAAGACCAGGAAGGCCGACCTCACCACCCCATGAATAGAATAAGCCCTTTTATTCTGAATTAATTTAGGTTTTAGTAAAAGAATGGAAAAGAAAGAAGAAAATTTTTAGGATAAGCTAACGATTTCTTTTAGAAGTATTTAAAATATTTAAACCTGTGTTTGATTGTAAGTAGTGGAATAAAGGGCATTTTTATTTTATTTTATTTTATAATTTAGGTTTTAAATTGACATTCATAAACACGCGGCGCGCGCCGGTTGCGAATAGGTACTACGCACCTGACCTTTTTGAAGGACTTAACCAATAAGGTCGGAGTTTGTCCTTCTCGGGCGTTTCTACATCCGCGTTATAAATTCCTTTCATGAAATTCTCTTCACATGACCATTTAAGGCCACAGATCTTTTATGGACAAGGCTACATTAAGGGCAATGGTAGAATCTTGCTCGAAAATACCAAAAAACGCAACTTAAATTTAAAATATACGGTAGAATTTATAGCTTAAAGGAAAGCTCCCTTAAAAGTTCCGGAGGTAAGGAAGCTACGCGATCGTAGCAAAGCGCGCGCTACGACGCTACGCCGTAGCTCGTAGCGAGACGTTCGTTTAAGTACTTAGTACAGAATTGCTTTCATGGCGGTTTTTGTAAAGCATCAAAATGGAACTCAAATTCTTATGCCTTTCGTTCAAGGTTTAAAGTCGAGTAAAGGGAACTTAAATTACCATAGAATATTTATATACAGCATATATCTTTATACTCCTATAGAACATTTATTCTAGTAAATATAAGTTATTCTAGGAATGTTATGTAGGAAAAAATTTGTAGTTCTAAGTTTGAATTGTGCTGTCAATCCCTAGTATTAGTTGTCTCACTTCTCCTACATTTTACGGTGAGAAATCTTCAATTAAATTTTAGGTAATACTAAGATACGTTTTTTGCGTATCTATGTCAAGAAGTAGTTTTTTCTCCACTTCATTACTTCATCATCATCATCATTTCAGCCGAAAGACGTCCACTGCTGGACATAGGCCTCCCCCAAGCACCGCCATCGCCACTTCAACCGGTTCTGTGCGTCTCGCATCCAGCAGATTCCTGCCGCCGAAAACCGAAAGGTTCTGAGGGCCTAGACAAGTGACAATCGCTTCGACAGCGTTTCGTATTTCTACGAGTTTCAACAGGATTGTCATAAGCTTTTTGGTAGCTTATGTCAGTCCTATACATTTGTGCCTTTTTCATCTTCGTTAACGCTGATAGAATGTCACTTTGTCTAGGGCCTCTGGAATGGTGGCCGCATGCCGGAAGACTTAGCGTTGGAAGGCCCCCCAAAAGGTGGACCGATGACCTCGTAAAGGCTTCATTGCATAATAGAAATAAAAATGAAGATACAACTCAAAGGCGGAGGTTGCACTCATATCCACAAAGGCTTTTAAACAATAAAATAAAAACTTATACTGAAAAATCAGATACCGCCGTCTCAGGGTTAAAATAAAATGAACACTGCAACTTTACTTGCATCCCCGACAAGTTGCTATTATATTTTCTGCAGGCGCAATACAACCCACTTAGAAACAAGTTTCTCCTTTAAACCATATTCTCCTGGTACAATACTATTACGACGCTAAAAGCCTTGAGAGCCTTTCTCAAAGAAACATAGTATCGTGACAGCTTGAATTCAATCTCAGATAACGCGAATGTAAATTCAAACACGTGTCTGGTGAACATTTTTGACTATTTTCGTCGTCCGGAAACGCTTTAGGTAGTGTTTTATTACATAACCTTTAGTATTTTGCTTCATAGTTTTCAAATTGGAAATAACTTCCAGGTAAATTCAATTCAAAGTGAACAGTATAAAAACCGGCCAGCTGCGAATCAGACTCGCATAGGCTTTCCGTACAGTATTAATATCGAGCTAAAACCGCCAAATAAAATAAATAAAAAAATATCGCCAAAAAAAATATCCGCCGGATAAATTCCGGATAACTTATGTGGCAGATAACTTCAAACAAGTTCTTTTAATTTTTTTTGTGGTAGGTACGCAGAATAGCCCCCCCTTTAACACACTAAAACAGGCCCTAAAAGTTGTAAATTATGGATCTCTGTTACGTGACTACTTTACGAAATACAATTTAGCGTTTAACATAATGTATTTCTGTCAAACGTTTTAATTGACAGAGACCGAATGAATGCCACCACGAAGCCACTAATTGTGTCTAGCGGTACGTGACATTGGCGAAATTGAGGTGACGCGGCCACCAAGCCACTAATCACGAATCGAAGTTGAAGTAGGTATTTAGTGCAGTTTCAGTGCCCTTAACTTAGTCCGGTTTCATGCAATTGACCCTTAATTTTTTTATAAGTTACAAAAACTAAAACCCTATAACGATAAAAAAGTCAACTAAAAAGGTATAAACAAAGACATCACAGACAGACAAATAAAAAATCCGGATTAACACGTCGTGAGGGCAAAAATTGAACAGATTACGTGTGACTCCGGATTTTTATTTAATGTGACGTCACCAGCGGACGGTCAACACGCAGACAAGACGAAGAATTTATAAGTGTACTATCTGTATCGAACACTTGATAGTCTTCTTCAGAATGAGTTTTAGGAATGAACTAATACTTTAACCTCAATGGTGAGAGGTTCATTGAAATTCACATTATTTTATATTGCTTCTGTCACGAGCAAAAATATGTATACACTTAGCAAAATTCAATAACCATTTTTTCGTGGAATACCTATTGCAACTTTGAGATGATACCTATTTCATAATAATATGGTTTCCAAAATACTATGTTCGTTATAATATAAAATTACAATCAATACAGTAGGAGAAAATCACTTTTAAAAGTTTCTAAGTCTATACATATTGGTGCTCGTGACTGTACCTAAATAAGTTCCAAATTACACTTTACTTACGCATAGATAAATAGGTACATCACTTGGAAAGTTCACATTACCCGACTAATAATATTATGAATTAGAATTATGAATTAGAATATTATTATGTATTATTAGGAACTATGTATTTTAATTTTACCTAAACTCTATACTTTTGCATGCCCTGTAATTGGCAAAATATGGCTGTTCTGTATTTATATTATGTAACACCTTGACTTGTAACCGTATTTGCAAAATAAATTATCTTATCTCATCTTATCTTATCTAATATTAGTCTGTTATTTGTCCTTATAAAGGACAAAGGCCTCTTTTCATATTAGAGCTACCTGATGCCCGCGGCTTCGCCCGCGTGGATGTCGGTTATTATATACTAAAACCTTCCTCGAGAACCACTCTATCCATTGGTGAAAACAGCATGAAAATCGGTGCAGTAGTTTTTGAGTTTATCGCGAACAGACAGACAGTCGCGGCGGAGGACTTTGTTTCACGGACTTCACGGACAGTTGCGCCGGTAGCGCACCTCCGCCGCGAAATGACTCGCTTTATGTTCCGTTACTCGAATCCGATTCGAGTAGCGGAACATGATGCGAGTCAGGGGGCCAAGTCTACTAATTTAAAACGTATCAGTGGTCTCACTGATAATGAGTTTTCATAGATTTTGTATGGGATATCTGTCATTGTGAGACCACTGACACGTTTTTAAATTGGACTTGGCCCCCTGAACAATTGAACTACTGCGGTTTCGCTGCTATAGTTTCGCGGCGGAGATGTGCTACCGGCGTTAACGTGCTAAAGTCGACCTTCGAACCACCCCATTCACTTTCAATATAGTCATCTCTTTGCTACAGAAAATAAATAAACATCCACTAGGTGAGAATTTCGCTTAACTTTTACATCGTAGTCGGTACCGATAGGCATCTATTGAAACTGCTATCAAGATCTTAGAATGGGCTTCAATCCCCCAAATCTTTGACTTTGATTGAATCGACGCCGAATGGTGGCACAGTGGTTAGGCAATTTTATTTCTGCAGTTCGTTTCAGTTAATTGTATTAGTACTAGCTGCGCCCCGCGGTTTCACCCGCGTAAGATCTCGATCCCGTGGGAATATCGGGATAAAAGTATTCTATGTCCTATTCCAGGTCATGGTCTACCCCTGTGCCAAATTTCATCCAAATCTGCGGGCCTAGACAAGTGCAGTCGTTTCGAAAGCGTTTCGTATATTTACAACGACTTTCAACAGGATTGACATTAGCTTTTCGATAGCTTATGTCAGTCCTATACATTTTTGCCTTTTCAATCATCGTTATTGCTGATAGAATGTCACTTTTTCCAGGGCCTCTGAACGGATTTGGATGAAATTTGACGTTGCAGCGTAACAAAAAACAAACTCACTTTCGCATTTTTTTAATAGATATTAGATTAGAGATAGGTTCTTATTCTGCAGTGATAAAGCCATCATAATAGTCAGCGAAAATGAAATGGTCCTATTAGTCATCTCTCTCGCCCTAGAACAATAATGGCTCTAACACATCATAGTACGGCTTTGGGCTCCTGGTATTGTGTGCACGTTTGATTTGTGTCTGTAAAAGCACCGGTATCGTGACAGGAGTAATCTATGTGTGTAAGCAACGTTTCAACTCGAAATATTCTGTTTGTGCAGTCACCAGTGCGCAAGGTTGATGGGACTGACTGCAAATGTTGTGCTCAACGAAATTACTCGTTGGGTCTCTTTCAACGAACCCTAATCTCACGCAAGACTATACAATATTTTTAGGGTTCCGTACCCAAAGGGTAACGCTGTCTGTCTTTCTGTCCGTCTGTAACCAGGCTGTATCTCATGAACCGTTATAGCTAGACAGTGAAATTTTCACAGATGATGTATTTCTGTTGCCGCTATAACAACAAATACTAAAAAACAATAAAATAATTGTTTTAAGGCTTTCATACAACAATGGTGATTTTTTTGCCGTTTTTAAAGTACGAAACCCTTCTTGCGCGAGTCCAACTCGCACTGGGCCGGTTTTTTTATTAACTTACCAAAATTCAAACATCGCATCACACAAATATGCTTTAAAGTTTAAAACAATCAGCTAATTATTCAAAACATTTTCTCAAAGGGATGGAACTCAAAAAACTCAACAAAGCATTCTCACCGTTTCACAAAAAGCTTCAGTGTACTCTTGTGGTTTCATGCGAGCCTGGTAGCGGTCGTTGATATGTTGGTAACTGAAAAGACCGCTTAGCAAATACGGTGCCGGTTTAAGAAGATATCTTGTTTTTGTCACACTGGAATTAGAATGTTCATTATGTTAACTGACTGGAATTTGGGTGTATAATTTTACGTGCTTTTATTTATTTATTTTTTGTTAGAGTGATGTAAATAAAAGAACTACGAACTTAAAATCTAACTAATATTATAAACGCGAAAGTTTGTAAGTATGGATGGATGGATGGATGGATGTTTGTTACTCTTTTATTATTATTTTGTTACTCTTATTTGTTATTGCTTGCCGGCTCTTCTCCATAGGAAACGACCAATTGGAACCGTGCACCTAGCTTCTAACGTTTCATAAGTGCCCATGTAGGTTTATGTGGAATAAAATATTTTCATGTATTTGATTTTGACTTTCACGTAAAAACTACTGAATGGATTTGGATGAAATTTGGCAAACAGATAGTTTATAACCTGAATTAACACATAGGATATATACTTTTTATCCCGATATTCCCACGAAATCGAGACTTACGCGGGTGAAACCGCGGAGCGCAGCTAGTGTAATTATAATTAAATTAATATCGCAAAAGACAAAGACATAAGTGTCTATTTGAAAATGAATAACAAGTAAAAGGCAAGTTACGAAAGTTATTTTATATTTAAAAATTGGAAGGAAGATAAGCGAATCGAACGACAAAGTTTAATGAGTTGGGCCCATAATCTGCGTCTCTACGGAAAAATAAAGTAACTTTGATCCCATGAAAATTACTTGACATTTCACGCTTAGGGTCAACTCACACCGAAAAAGCGGCGAAGGGCAGCGAAGCGCCGCGACCCGCGCTCGGTAGAGAAGGCGCGTCCCGGAATTCTAAATTCCGGTAATGAAAATAAAGTTAAAATTCATATGACACTGAAACTGCGCTCCGCTTCGCTGCGCTTCGACGCTCTTTTGGTGTGAGTTGAGCCACAGTCCCAAAGCACTGATTATTCCTGATATAGTGACAATTGACTCCTCCCCAGTGACTATCGCAATCAGTTTCATTATATTGACATTTCAACTGATAAGTTAATAGCTTCATTGTTGAGAGGAAAGATATTATTACCTATTTAAAAACATATCGAGCAATTCGTTGCAATGAGCAATCTGAATTAAAAGATTAGTAATGTTAAGTGGACTTTCGAAACATTACTGTTTAACTATAGTAGTACAGCGATGGGCGTGACACCAAATCCTAAGGCGAAGATTTTTGATCTTGTGAAGAAATATAACGAAATTCGTACGTGATTGAAAAGCCAACACCCTTCATCCTTTAGGTATACAATATTGCTATAAATTATTCAGCCAATGCCAAAACCCTTTGACATAAAAAGATTTCTTTCACCAGGCTCTAGACTCAAGTACTAGGCTTCCAAAGAGCTATAGGAGATAAGTGGCTGTATTTTAAGGCCGGAAAATGCTTCGACACTTTCTTCAGAAATTGGAAATTGAGAGATGATCTTTTTAATGTCATCGTTAAATTCCCCTAAAATTGTTTAGCAATGTTAAAAATCTTGATATTTTTTAGGTTTTTTTATTGTTAAATGTTTGGAATTTCCTTCATTCTTAAAGGTCGATTTTGTATTTCATAAATTGTCCAAGTTTTTACATTTCGTACGAGTTTATGAAGAAAATTCTTCGATATTATTTTGTGAATACCTGTGCCCACCTACATTTGTCAAAATATTTATGCTGACCCAAAGAAAAGTTATCCAAAGGTCAAATGGTCGGTAAATAACGGTTTTATGGGACCGAAAAACTTTTTCGGGAAAATTTTGTTACAGTGGAAAAAAAATACAAATTTTTGGCACAGATAAATGTCTCTTACGCTATAATTATGCAAATGTAAAAAGAACAAACTTGTAAAGTTGATAGTAGGTACACGGCTACACATCAAGCTATACATTTCCAGTTTATGCCGATCTCGCATTGTATAGGATTTCCGTACAATGCGAGGTCAGCTTATACTGGAAATCTATAGCTTGATGTGTAGCCGTGTGTACAACGTCAGGTGCATATAGTACTTACAACCGGCGTGCGTGTTAACCGCTGTATTCAGAACGTAAACGAACCAAGAGGACTATGTGAGGAGCGTAAGCAGGTGGCGTTCTATATAGTTTCTGCCTACCCCCATAGGAAGAAGGCATGAGTTATGTATGTATAAAGGAGATCATTCACCGTCCATACATTTATGGGCTAAAGAGGTGAAAGTGCCGGCCAAACAAAAAAAAACTATATTCCGAAAGAGTACGTTTTTCCCTTCATTTTTTATTACTACAAACTAGTACTTTAATTAGATTACTTTTTATTATTTTATGTATAAAATATACTGAAAACAGTATTTTTCAAAATCGTATAATAGCTCAGGGAATTGCCGTTTCGACCCAATAGTGAAAAGTGAGGAGAATAACATGTTCTAACGGAATATATAATTTTTTTTATTTGGCCCGAATTTTTTTATTTGGCCTTTCATAATTTAGCCCAATATGAATGATCTCCTTTGGTAGTTATTATGTAGTAATAGTAAATATTCTGGAGAAGAATTAAATTTTACCACAATTGAAAAAATAACTGAATATTACTTACAAAAAATATGAAAACTTCAATATCATTTTGTTTCGTTCAGTGTATTTTATCAGGAGTTTATATCCTCGTAAAGTGTGTATGGATATTACTTGAACCTTGTATGAAATCTAAGCTGGCATCTCCAGGAAGATTCCGTACAATCGCAAACAATAAATAACACCCTTTCAGCTCTGTGCTTTCAGGCTGCACGAAATTACACCTCTTCCAAGTTTATAGTTTCCTAGTAGCTAATAACTAGTTGGGTCTGTGAATTTACCCCTGGTGCGAAGTAGATATCGATTTCTGTGTGAAAATTATTGTTTTGTATTACTCAATATCTTTAACTAAGTATTTTTTATGGGAAATATCAGTCTGTTTATGACGCTGCAGAGTAAAAGCTAAATCTCATTCGGAGATGGAACTAGCATTTAGAGGAATGAGGACCAGGGTGTAAAATTCACTCATCCTCTATAGAAAAGGGAGGATCCTGTGACCTGAAGCTCTACAAGACGTATAGCTCCATCTCTTTCCCCCACGAAGTAAGATTAAAATAATACTGCTGTAAGCGGTGGTGGTAGGCCCCCAGAGGGGTGTTGTGTCTGGCGGGCAACTGCCCAACGATTGATGTTGGAATCTTATACACCCCTTTGCAAAAAAAACGGGTACCTTAACAGACATTGGCTTTTGTATGGATAATATTAATATTTTTACTATGTCATTAGCATAAATGACTAGTAATTTGTTATAATCAATAAGAATATAGTTTTTTGGCTACACCCCTCTTCCAGCAGCGCTACAATTTTACTAGCCCTTATTGCTTTTTCTGCCATTACAATCGACACAAAGATATCACTTTTAAGTCACAATAAGGCTGGATTATGCGACAAACATAAATTACTCTACTAAAAATAACGAGAAGTTAGTTTTAGTTGCCAGGATAACTTTCTTATCGCAAACCTGCAAAATGTTAGTAAAAGTCACAAACGGAAAACGGGATTATTATTGTCTTTAAACAAAAGTTTCGAATTTGGAATTAACTTTTTTCTTACCCAGACTCTTTATTAAGTGCCAGTAACATAGTTTGGCTATTAAAACCTCTTTACAACTAAATGATTACCAATAATGTACAAAAATCCAAACCGACCGTATTTTTTGCAAAGGGGTGTATATTATGTCTATCCCGCGGTAAACTCTTAATTGCGCGATGCAGGATTTTATGTGACGTCAGGATTTTCCGTGACGTCAGGTCTTTGATGCGTAGTTTGCATGTGGCGATGTAGATGCCGCCACAATCACGACGCTTACACAATGTGTCTGCGTTTCCAAACTAATTAAATAAAATTCCAGAATTTTCTAACAATCGGTCCGCAAAATCTTTGGTGTCCTAAAAAAACTCGAAAATGAGTCACATTGTATAAAAAGATTAGTTCGTTTCGACTCATCAAAAAAGATCAACAAATATTGGTCAAATTACTTATATTGCTACTATCTAGACCCGACCATAAATTCAAGCTAGAAACGCAGAAGACAGAGAAGACTAGACTGAATTAGATTGAACGTGAGAGGCTACCAAATTATTCAGAGAGCTGTCAGTTGGAACGCTTTGTCAATCAGTGCACACGATCAATCTATCAGTTATTTCGAAGCTTCCGGAATGAAGCTGACTTGGAACTGAATTTACGACCACTTGATTGAATGATGCAATTAAGTGATTATGTTTTGAACGGTTGTAAATAACATGTTGTTAGGTAGGTAATGTAGTTATGTTGTAAATTCTCTTTGGCTCTAGGGTACTGTTTAGCTTCCTTACTATGTATTTAACACGAACGCTTTTTATGATAGTGCAATTCCTCAATGTTTTAACTTTCTCAGAACATAAGCAGGTATTAGGTTTTATATTGGATTGCCTCGATGCTCTAGTCCTGTAGACCCAGTGTACTAGTCCTTTTTGGGCAAGGGCGTGTCAGACTTTTACTGACTAAAACCCACCCGTGTTCCTTCAGTTGCCTGTTGCCAAGGACCCGGTATCCCTTTCGGACTAACCCGCAACCCTGGCAGGCATCGGTCCTAGCGGACCCCGCCAATTGTGCTGACATCTCTTTGAGGCGCGCGTGGAAATACGACGCGCCATCGACCCGGGCCTGGTCCTAATCGGACGGCGAGCAGGAATAGTGTCCTAGTCCTGCGGTCCAATTCCGATGCAAAAGTATAATTAGGTAGTATTTTGAACAGACTTCAAAAAGGTATTCAATTCGTCTGTATGTTTTTTTTCGTGTGTTTGTTACGCGATTACTCCGCCAATTATGAATTGATTTTGATGATTCTTTTTTTGTTTGGTAGGTCATGCTTCAGAGGTGGTCCCATATTAACTTTGCTTGCGTAGTTTTTGAGTTAGCTTCGGTATTTTTCCCACATAATATATGTTGACGATGTTTTAAGTTACTCCGTCACTGTTATTTACATAGCAGGTAGTGGTATTCGAATTTTTGTGGGGTAGGTACCACAACTAAAAAGTGGAGAATAAAAAAAAAACAAAAAAAATAATAACCGACTTCCAAAAAAAAGCACTCGGTGTCTTTGGTTTACAATTTTCGTTTTTTACCGACTTCCCAAATAAAAGTTATTTTTCACTTTTTTGTGTTTTTTTTTGGAAGTCGGTTGTTTTTTTTTGTAAAAAGGTTATTTCCATTAGGGCAGTGGTTCTCAAACGTTTTAAATGACGGAACCCTTTTGGGAAGCAAAATACTTGATGGAACCCTACAATAAAACAATTGTTTTTATAAGTGTATTTTTTATTAATCAGCATAATAAAAGTACAATGTAACAGTTACTAATTATTATTTACTTCACCACTTGGCAAGGACAACAATAGAAAACATTAAAAAAGAAAAAATCTAACTAGTGGGAGGTATGAAACTGTTTTTTATTTTTCATCAATTGGTTGATATCAGGTTTGATGGAAGAAAGTTGGAGTCTCATATCAGCTTCGGCGTCCAGTCTATTGCGATATTTTGTTTTCGTGGCTGCGTAGGTAGAGAATCCTGTTTCGCACAAATATGTAGTTGGGAACGGGAGCAGAATATCCAGAGCCATTTGGCCAAGCATTGCATATTCATCTTGGATTCTGCACCAAAAATCATTGAGAGGCGTCGTTTTGAACAGTGACTCCATACTTGTGTCTGATGACATTTCTAAAAGAGATTCATATATCTCGTTTGACATGTTTTCAGGCTTTTCCAAGTTGGGTAAAAAAGAATTATGAATCCATGAATTCACTTTAATTTTTGTATTGTGTTCTTCGGGAAAATACTTTTCAAAAGATGCGCGCATCGAACTGAGATATTGGACCAATTCAAAAACATCATCTTCAAACATTACTGAGTCGTTTTCGCTAACAAACTCACTGAGTAACGTAAAGCTTTCTATTTCTTTCTTACCAATGCAAATGATCCAAAAATCTAATTTTCTTTTAAAAGCAGTTATTTTATTATAGGCCTGAAACACTGTTGTCTGTTTACCTTGCAACGATAAATTCAATTCGTTAAGTTTTTGAAAAATATCCGCCATAAAAGACAATCGGAACAACCAAGTTTTATCATACAAACGGTCCTTCAAATTAAAAGAAGTATCTGCTGAAAGAAACATTTGTAACTCGGCTCTAAGTTCAAATAGCCTTGTTAAAGTTTTACCCCGAGACAGCCATCGCACTTCTGTATGGAGCAGCAGTGTTTTATGTTTGCTGCCATAATCTTCACACAATAATGAGAACAATCGGCATTGTAGTGGTCGTGATTTGATCAAATTAATCATTTTTACCGCTTCATCCATAACTAATTTTAGATTTGACGGCATTTGCTTCATCGCAAGTGCTTGTCTATGCAGAATACAATGACTGGAACTACAATTACGCGCTTTATTTTTAATTCGTGACACTGCTCCTGCTGTTTTACCTGTCATCGCCCTGGCCCCATCTGTACAAATGTCAATGCAATTGTTCCAACTGAGATTATTTTCTTCAAAAAATATATTAATTTTATTAAAAATTTCTTCTCCGGTAGTGTTTGTAAGCAGCGATGAACACATAAGCATGTCTTCTTCAAACGAACTTTTATATGGATATCTCACAATAACCAGCAGGATAGCCAAACCAGCGACATCAGTCGACTCGTCCATTTGCAAGGCGAATCGTGTATTTTGTAGACGTGTAACTAGTTCTTGACGTAGCTTGCCAGATCATGGATTCGTCGTGAAACAGTATCGTTTGATAGCGGAACAGTAGAAAGATGCTTTGCAGATTTTTCATCGAGCATACAATTTGTTATGTCTAATACACATGGTTTTATTAATTTCTCAGCGATAGTATGCGCTTCACCTGCTTGTGCAATGCGATAGCTAACTAAATATGATGCCTCCGTGGCCTTTTCGTTGATAGTTTGTGTTACATGCATCATATTTTTTTTTACTTTCTAATAACTGATCTTTTTTGCGAACAAAAAATTCTTTATTCTTGTCTTTAGACTCGGGGTGCACAGTTTCTAAATGTCGGCGCAATTTGTCAGGTGCCATGGAACTATTAGGAAGCAGTTTACTACAGAGCATGCAGAGAGGTGAGCCGTTGGAATCAACAAATCCGAAACTGATATAAGATTCATCATACTTCCTTCTTTTCGTCTTTGAAACCGTCGAGCTTGACGTCGTGGCATCATCTTCTGAATCGGTGATTGCTATATTCTCCGCGCGCACTGCATTTGAACATTCAGCGTCATTAGAAGATGTTGTTGCAACACGTTTAACACCTTTAAGCCAACGTTCCATTCTTCTTTATTTATAATGTCACACGTCAGGATAGTGGGGTTTAAATAATCCACAATCGTTACTGCGTATAAGAGACTAAATTTAGTACCTACGGTGAAGAAATGTACAAAACTGAGACAACAGAATACAGCAGGCAGTAAAACAATGAACACTAGTTTCTCGCTAGCGAGCTTGTAAGTAGGCAGTAACTTATCGCTCCGAACGCTAATCGTCAACTGACGACGGGCGACGCTTTTATACTTAGTCCTAGACTCGATCTCAAATATTCTCGAAAATACTCGAGTCGGCACCTTTGATAAACAAAAAGCAAAAATAAAAACAGAAATTTAAAAATTGCGTTGTAAACAATATCGACTTTATCCTTTAAAGTTAGAGTCGAAAGTCGCTTGTTGACAACTATATCGTCTAATTCAGAGGCGGCTTTTATCAAAGAGACTACGCGCTCACAAGTATACTACCCGCTCGTTTTAAATTTGCCGCTGGTGATAGGTATGACGTTCGAAAAGTAGCGTCAGCAAAACATAATATAAAAATATTTTTTATTTAATTGTAACAATAAAAATTGTAATATTTGGGTAAAACTATGACACATTATAAGTTTTGTTGTCACGTGGGGGAGGGTACGCGCATTCCACAGAACGGCAAACTTAGAGCGAACGGGTTGTACAAGTATAAAATTGTTGATACCAAACTTATGAGATATTGTACCAGCTATTGTAACACATGTTTCTACAAATACAAATAAATAAATAAATAACGTTCATAGCGTTTTGTCTCCACGCGGCCGCGGAGTCCGCGCAGCCGCGGAGCGACCAGAGAGAGGTGTTTTGATTTTTTTTTCTAAATTCTTACGGAACCCCGACAGAGGTATCACGGAACCCTAGGGTTCCGCGGAACACACTTAGAGTATAGCTGCATTAGGGTATTCTCAGTAGCAACTCAGTCTTTGAATGTATGCCAGGCTGATTGCAAAATGAGTTCACCTTATGCCTCTGTCTTCCTCCTCGGTCCCATATAAGCGAGATGTTACGTAAATTAAAAGATGAAGTTATTTGCTGATTACACCAACAGGTCCAATCCAGCTATTTCTCCATAATTTATGCAGCAACTGGTCGCCCCTGCACACGAGCGCGTTAATTTTCCTTACATCGGGATTCTGGCAGGACGCCATGACAGCGCTTAGCAGGAACCAGTTGATTTATTCATATATTTCATGGCCGTAATTCAATTTCAGAAACATATCCCGAGGTGATCTTTTCTCTTGAATTTATGTTTGCAGTAACTTGAATGCCAGATGCATTAAACAATGTCCCGGAATCAACGCACACCACTAAATACCCCAATTAGAATACTATGTTATTCATAATGTACATTACAATTATTTTTTACTATCTATCTATACTAATATTATAAATTCGAAAGTAAGGGCGCGGACATATATGTCTACGGTACGGCACCGGCCACCGTGTAACGGCGCGACGCCGCTAACTGGAGACGACACGGCGTCGTTCCGGTGGCCGGTGCCGTGCCGTAGACATGTGTCCACGCCCTAACCCTGTCTAAGTCAAATAATTTATTTCAATTAGGTAATTTATGTACCTAATTGAAATAAATTATTTGAATTTGATTTGATTATTTTTATTTGAAAGTCAAAAACAAAGAAATAGAACTGATTTTAGTTGCCCCTTCTAAAAGGTAGTTTTCGTATGGAGAAGAATGGGAAAGAAACTCTTTTAAAAATGTTTTACAATATTTTGTATACCTCAATTAAATCATTACATGTGAAAACGATGCACCTAGAATAAGACTACCATACCACAATAGGTAAAAAGAATTAGAAATGGAGCAATGACAAATAAATTAATTAATTATGTGATAGATACATGATGCTCCCATATTTACGTGTAGTAGTTTTATAAAAACACTAGAAAAAACGCATAGATCATGATTGATGATGATGACGACGTGTGGAACAAAGGGTAATTGTTGCCTCACTCAAAGTCCCTCGAACGTCAAGGGATAAAATATGGCGTATGCGATTATTAAATACAATATGGGGCGCTATTTAGCTGCCGCGTTTTCAAAGGCTAACTAATATTTCTTTGATTACATTTAGTTAATACCAATCCACCATAATGTTGTCTAGTATTTAGGATAATTAAACAATGTCACCCATGGGCATGCGACCGCCCGTATTTTTCTGTATGAAAAATTATTGAAAATTATCTTTAAAAGGGGGTGTATCTTTAAAAATGTTTTCTCAATTTGGATTCTGTTCATTATTTCTAAAAGTTTATGAGTTATTTTATCGTATTAGCTAAAATTTTTTATCTAAAATTGAATAACATGAAAAATATTAAAGATTTTTTTTTTCCCCTTTTAAAGTTAATTTTCGAGAAGTTTTTATGAATATTCAGAAAATTCTGGCGGTCACATGCCCATGGGTGACATTGTATACAACAACCTTCTTAAGAGAAGGAATTCATAGAAGTAACGACTATCTCGCGATAAAGATGACAAATAGTGCAGATTTGACTGAAGTTATCTTTATTTATGCACTCGTGACCAATAAACTACTTACTAAGATCCAGTTTACAGTAACTGAAGACGTTCATGTTACCAAAAAAACACTGAATAAAAAATAAAATGTATATCTCATACTAGACACCAAAACTGCCAAAACCATGCTAGACAAGCAGCCATGCATTATAAACAAGCCCGTCAGTTTAAACTCCTAACATGCTGTGTACCAGGCAATCATAAACAGTGAGGGACCACTAATAATTCAACGGGCAGAACTATACCACCTTTCAGTAGAATTTCCACCCAGAATCAGATAAGAGTAATGTAGTAATGTGATTTTAAGTGGGCTTCGAATAATGGGTAATTTCAAAGTGGAACATTGCCCAATCAACAGGTCACAGAACCGGTTTCCAGGTCACTATGGTTTTATTGCTCGTTGGCTAATAGGTACAGCTTTAAAAGCTTATCTGAAGAAATATTTACTTAGCACCATATCTATTTCTGCCGCCAATTTTCAGTAAGTTAGTTAAGGCTATGGGTGCAGGTGTAGTTACAGGTATTCAGCCTTGTCCCTTGGATTTTCCAGGCCAATCCAGAAACGACTACATTCAGAGTCTTACTGCCATTATTATGGCAGCTGGTCTCCACATGTATCCACCTCCACATTTTCGTCGTAGTAACAATTTTCAAAAGTAAGACAGCTTGCCAGACTTTCGGGCTTCTCACAACCCGTTACGACAATACAGTATGACGATTTAAACCGCTTTCCGAGACATGGAAAAACCATAATGTGTTTAAAAGTAGCCCACCCGTGGACTAACAGCGGTATTCGCAGCATAACCTCGTAGATTAAATTGTCGGTCCACAAAAATTGGCCAACCTAAGGGGGATAATGCACCGTTTTATAAAAATTAATTTAAAAACTTTTCCGTCGCTTTATTTCGTTTTGTAATAGTGCCAGTTACACACGCCGAAAAGTTTTTAATTCTCATATTTTTACGTGCTAAACTGGCGCAGAATGTTTATATATATTTTAAACTGAGTTTGGTTTATTACTTTGAATAATCCTGAAATAACGTTTTTTGTTTAATGACACGGACATTTTCAACCCTAATCATGTTTCCTGTCCCACCTGTGAAATTGTTTTGTGCGATCAACTTTCGCGTAAAAATAATAAACTAGCTTCGCCCCGCTGTTTCACCAGCATAAGTCTCGATCAAATCAAATCAAATCAAATCAAATATCCCTTGGATATATCGGGATAAAGCCAAACTCACTTTCGCATTTATAATATTCGTTAGGATTAGGATTCTGCGAGGTATAATTATTACATTTAGTGGCAAACATATCATGGGGGTTATGTATTTCATTCAATCTTTATCCGACTGCCCCAGACGGAGGGTATTGATTTCGTGGGTATGTATGTCTATTTCTTTGGCACGCTCTGTAGCCTAAACGGCTTGATGAATTTTAACATATGAGGTGTCGTTATATTCGTCTTAATTGTGGGAGTGACATAGGCTATAATAATATTTATAATTAAGATATATTTATAATTTAATAATATATTTGTATACTTATCGCTTATCTGCAGATACAA
Source organism: Lithophane semibrunnea (assembly GCA_947363905.1). Classification (NCBI taxonomy): domain Eukaryota; kingdom Metazoa; phylum Arthropoda; class Insecta; order Lepidoptera; family Noctuidae; genus Lithophane; species Lithophane semibrunnea. Next base: position 14,616,240 of record OX376208.1, on the reverse strand, counting down.
AAAAGGGAGGTTTTTTTTTAAAAAATTACTACTAATTCCAAATATTATATATAGGTAGGTTATTAATAAAACTAATCATGTTAATTTTTAAAAAATGCAAAAAACCTGACTGCAAAAACGCATAACTGTAAAGAGAAAAACAAAAAAATGATCCTTGCTAATATTATAAATTCTAAAGTAACCGGGTCTGTCTGTCTGTATGTCGGTCTATCTGTCTGCCTGTATGCTGTTTTTTTTCACGCCTAAACCACTGAACGGATTTCGATAAAATTTGGCAAGGAGATAGATGGCATCCCGGGGAAGGACATAGGCTACTTTTTATCGACATACGACGCGGGCGACAATACATCATCTATAGAATTTTGGCATTGCAAGTCCAATATCCTGAATTAAGGTGTAAGTTTTTCGTCTGCAATAACGAATTTCTTCTTTAATAATCAATTGCTTCAATTGCTGACGATAGATAGATAGATAGAATACTCTTTATTATGTACACCATAAAAATTACAGACATAAATTAGAAATTTTCGCAATTTTTTTTTTTAGAATTTTTTTTTTTGACGATTTTCGCTGTCAAAAAGTGCACTACCTATGTGGGTTGTGAGTCGTCTGCGAACTACAAGTAAAAGCGGTGAAAAACTCGTTTACATTTTAATACGGCAGTTAAATATCGTGATGTAATAATGCTTCACAAAAAGAAACGAATAAACTTCCCTAACTTTCCAACTTAATAAAAAAGGTATAAACTTCAGGATGAGTGTTTTGTTCTTTTTAAACTTGAATAGATTTATTTATAGTTGCATACAAGACTTTATCTACACCCATGATATGAATCTTCTATAAAAGGTTTGCAATACTAATATCGAAGAAAAATGGAGGGATACGACGCACGTGAATTCGAATTTTTCGAATTCGAATATCATTTGTTTTTAAATTCAAGTCGCTTTTCGTGGCTCCTGGCTGTGTGACCGCGTTGTTCTTCTAAACTACGCGGCGGATTTTGATGCGGTTCTTAGAGAACTTATTCCCGAAGGTTTATGGCGCATAATACAATAATATTAAACTTACATACATTATAGAATTCTCAATGTTTTTTCGCTTGCGTTCTTCGAAGAGGTCGAAATAATTATGCATAATGTTCATCTACATTATGCGAGATATTTTTTAGCCTCTTATAGTAGGGCGAGTGAGTATTTTATCATCACCACAAAACGATAAAGGAAAATATCGTGAAGAAACCATGTCCTATAGCCAAATTTTCAAAGACATGTGATATCTACCAACCCGCAATGAGCCCGCGTGGTGGATTGTAGCCCGCTTGGCTCACAAAGGAGGCCTGTGCCCCTGTAGTGCGAACTCTGTAAACTGATTCTTTTACATTTTCACAAAACGGAAACTTTTTCATTCGAAACCCCCATTTGATAACCATCAAAGAACATTAATCTGTCTTCCCTTCAACTAATGAATGACAAGCCTTCCCGCTGTCTCAGACAAGCTATTACACAAGTTTTCACATCACAGCCGCAGACGCTGGCAACACTGGCGTGCCACACAATCATATGCCAGAGATGAGACAGAAGTCACAAACATTATCCGGTGTAGGAAATCGGTTTTGTTCATTTCCCGCTTTATTTCCTTGTACTTTTCGTTCTATGATTCCTGGTAGAAGTATTAGGACTAGGAATCTAATTCATAACTCAGAAATATGTCAAGTAATTTTAGAAAAGGGCGAATGATACAGGAACACGCACAGATTAATAGACAGACACCGCACCGGAGTAATTCTATAAGAGCTTTGCACGCCGATTATGGCACGGAATCCTTAAAATACCAATAATTAATTTAGGTCTAATGAGGTAATTCATTGAGACTAAGAGATTGTGGGTAATTTTGCCACAAGTTTATCTCAATGCAATGTTTCTTTTTGTTTTTTAACCGATTTCAGAAAGGAGGAGGTTCACGATTCAACAGTTTTTTTTTTGTATGTTTGTTACGCGAATTCTCCGCCAACTATGAATTGATTTTGATGAAAGACACTGACTTCCGAAATTAAAGTCATTTTTCACATTTTAGTTGTTTTTGGAAGTCACTTGTTTTTTATAAATTAAAGAGTTTTTAATATGTCTGCATTTTCACAGACTTGAAATAAAATCATGTACACATACAATGCTGCACACGTACACCTACATTTATACCTAAAAGTCACTTTTCGCGCTTGTCTGTATGGCCGCGTTGTTCTTCTAAACCACACAACAGATTTTGATAAGATTTTCACTATCGTTTAGAGAATTTATTCCGGAATATAATACGTTAATGTTAAAGTTAGGTAGTTAGGTACACATAACTACACTCGCGACAATCTAAGAAGTCCGTTTTGACGTTTCGTTCTCGTACTTGTAATAAAACGTTATGCCTTGAGAATCGGTTTTAATCAATGTAGATAAGTCGTCGATTACAAACTCTCTAAGTATGTTTACTCGATATGTCTCGAGTATCAGTTTATAAGAAACAATTTTTTTTTTTTCATCGCTACACAAAGGATTTTTATAGCTGTCAAAACGGACTTCTTAGATTATCGCGAGTCTAAGAAATTTCGATGTTTTGTCAAGTCGTAAAAACCGTTTGATGCAAGAGCTCGTTATAGTTTAATTTGGAATGAATAAGTAATCTATTTTTACCCGACTACGGCGAAGAAAAAAGGAGGGTTATGATTTTGACCGGTATGTATGTATGTATGTATGTATGTAGGTATGTATGTATGTATGTTCATCTGTTCCCTCCTATCTTCCAAACCACTTATCACAATTTGACAAATGAGGTAGATATCGTTAGAAGCGTCGTGATTGTCCGCTGGTTATAGGCAATGTGAAGTCACATTAAATAAAAATGGCGCCCTCTAGAGGACATAAAGTGAGGAACTTAAAAAAAAGTTGGGTATCAAATGAAAGGGCTTAATGAGCATATTTCAAAAATATATATATTATAACCCCAAAAGAATTTAAAAAAAAATCAAGTAATAAAAACTAAAACCCAACTACGACTTAAAAGGTATAAACAAGACACCACAGACAGACAAATTAAAAATCCGGAGTTAGTTTTTATTACTTGATTTTTTTAGTAGATATATTAATTGATGCGTTAAATTCCTTCCAACAATGGCATTGGCAGCTCAAACAGACCAATTTTCAGACATCATCAAAAGTTGACCCACTGCCACAGCATGTCTGTCGTGTAGTGATGTTGATAAATATCTCGCATCGTATTGTTCCGAGACGAGTTGGGCACAAGGCACCACTATGACGCCGCATCCGTTGGGCACCGACAGAGAATGGGGTTGGGTAACGTGTATTTTCATGTTATGTTGACTTTACGACCGTTTCGGAATTGTTAATCACTCTTGACAGCATTATAGGTTGACCAGCTTCGCCTCGCGGTTTCACCCGCGTAAGTCTCGATCCCGAGGGAATATCGGGTTAAAAAGTATCCTATGACTTATTCCAAGTTATGGTCTACCCTTGTGCTAAATTTCATCAAAATCCGTTCAGCCATTTTGAAGTGAAAGCGTAACAAACAAACTCATTTCCGCATTTATAATGTTACTAGCTTCCGCCCGCGGCTTCGCCCGCGTGGTATGTCGATAAAAAGTAGCCTATGTCCATCCCCAGGATGCCATCAATCTCCATGCCAAATTTTATCGAAATCCCATCAGTGGTTTAGGCGTGAAAAGGTAACATACAGACAGACAGATAGACAGACAGACAGACAGAGTTATTTTCGAATTTATAATATTAGTATGGATAGTAAGTATGGATTATATAGTTAGGAGGATAAGGATTGAATGTATGAATGAAATCCTCCGATCCCAGGGTGGTTTAACCAGACTCGATAAATCGAATAAACCCCAAGATTTGCACTAGCCCCCGGAGCCTCATGCTTCATGGGGCTACAGAGGCCATTGCATATCAAGGAGTAGACCGGGGGGGTGGGGTAATAGTAAAGAATACGCGCCCTTAGGATACAGAAGGATTTACATCCTAGAGTACGAATAGTAGAAAGACGGGACATATTAATCTATGGATGGACATCTTTTTACGCGGTCGCTGCTAGGTTAGTTCAGGGGGCCTACCACCATCGCTTACAACAGTATTATTTTAATTTTACTTCGTGGGGGAAAGAGATGGAGCTATGCGTCGTGTAGAGCTTCATCTCTTTCCTACACTATACTGCTGTAAGCGGTGGTGGTATGCCCCCTGGTCGATCTTCACCGTTGAATCTTTTGGCGGGATTATGCTGCTTCCTCGACTGGCCGACTGGAGCCGAGTATATCCGATTCAGCGTCTCCGTATTACATGACGTTTTAGTTTCGGTCAACATTTTCAGGTTTCGGATTTATATGAGGACTACTTGGATAACACTTATTTATGTTTGATCCGGCGCGGCAGCGTATCGAGCGGTTGTGAATAGCTATGCAGTAAATCAGTTCTAAAACGTCCAACTGTACCCCAATGGGATTGGCGAGAAAAAAAAAACCGTCCCCACTTGACGTGTAGGGGAGGTACCCTAAAAAAAATATTTTTCACATTTTTTTTTACCACTTTGTCGGCGTGATTTATATATTTATATCCATACCAAATTACAGCTTTCTAGTACCAACAGTCTCTGAGCTAAGCCGCGGACAGACAGACGGACATGGCGTGGCGAAACTATAAGGGTTCCTTGTTGACTACGGAACCCTATAAATCAGTTCTGAAATGTCATGTGAGCAGTTGTACAAATGATTGCCCAACATGTCAACGTGACCGTTAATTTTAGTTACTCTGTCATCTATATTATCCATACTAATATTAAAATACGAAAGTAACTATGTCTGCCTATCTGTTACCTTGTCATGCCTAAAACACTGAACCGATCGGACATAGGCTATTTTTCATCCTTGATTTTTGTAAAAGTACATACAGGTGAAGTCACGTAATTCATACATAATTGAACATTATACGTGGCTTCGCTATTTCCTGCAGAGTGGAACTTAATTGACCATTCATTAACTATTAAACGACCTCTGTTTACCGAACCCAATAAATGTCAGTCAACGTTAAATGACTTTTTCAGGAACATCAGTGCGGTTTCCAATTCGTTGTTCGTGTCCGTTCCACGCTACCAACCGTAACTTCTGCTCTCCTAGTACAAATTAGTGTAATTAATGCTTTTATTGCCTTTGTATTTTAGGGTTCCGTACCCGAAGGAACGGCACCCTATTACTAAGACTCCGCTGTCTGTCTGTTCGTCTGTCACCAGGCTGTATCTCATAAACCGTGATAGTTAGACAGTCGAAATTCACAGATGATGTATTTCTGTTGCCGCTATAACAAAAATATTTAAGAGGGCACCCATACAACAAACAATTTTTTTGCCGTTTTATAGATAATGGTACGGAACCCTTCGTGCACGAGTCCGACTCGCACTTGGCTGGTTTCTTTTAAACACTGAACTCCTCTATCAAAATCTTAAATTCTTTAAAAAAATGTACTGTGTAATGTGTCTGTCAGTGAATGAACACACATTCTCAATCGCTGGTACTAGAAGCATGAAAAGGAAGGATTTTTGAAAATTTATCCCATACAAGGGTTAAGGGGATGACACTTTGTATGGAAGTTCGTAATTTTTGCCGATGGGGAATCCTATCGGGCCATGGCTTGTGTTTTAATAATAATTGTCATGTGTTTTTATGTCATCAAACTATTGATTTGGGTCCGCTCTTGAGCTTGATCTACGTAGAGAGAGCATAGGTACACACGGCTACACATCAAGCTATACATTTCCAGTTTATGCTGATCTCGCATTGTATAAGATTTCCGTACAATGCGAGGTCAGTTTATACTGGAAATGTATAGCTTGATGTGTAGCCGTGCGTACTCAAAGATATCAGTGCAGTAGGTACGTATTTCCCTGTGCTTTAAATACAAACTTTAATATTTTAATTTAGATCTTACTATACTCCATAGGTTTAGGTAGTTAAAAAAGGGTAAACAAAAAAAAACACGTGACTCATAGATGCTAAACCTTTTATTTCAAATGTTAAAATCATATTATAAATAGAGTCACATATTAATGGGCTCTATTCTGAATCTGAATCTGATGAACTATCTATTACATTAATAATAAAGCGTTCAGTGATATCATCAATTATTTTGTCTAATTTAAACATTTTCTATTCTTCTTTTAGTGCTGTCAACAAAGGCGTCTGATTAACCGACTAAACATAATACCTGCCCCTTCAGTTGCCAAACTACATCACAGTTGTACTCTTCAATTTAGCAACGTTATCTAATTCGTTGTATTTTCTAAAAAGGTTTGGGGAACCTGTCTTTTTGGGCTCTTTACAATAGACAGATTACAAAATATTATATCATTTTAATAAATCTAACTAAAAAATTGTGCTCAAGCAGTTACATCTACGAAGAGTAGTTTAAGAATGAATGATAAAGTTTAACATACTATAATAAAAGAGGAAACTATCATGTGATCGAAAATAAATTTAATTTTGTTATAACGTATTTTTAATCAAGAAAGTGTCAACTATAAAAAAAACTCTTTTTACGATTTGTTTACCTTTTTTTAACTACCTAAACCTTTATAGTATAGGTTTGTATCTTTACGAAATAAAATCTAAATAAAAATGATGAAGAAAAAAAAAATATTATGTACCTATAGTGATGCAGCCTTTTCCAATAAACCTGACTAGCAGGACTGCAATTAAGTCGGTTTCCAATCTACCATTACGAATGTACGTATCCATCTACGGTCGATTACCAGGTGAAGCAATACTACACTACTACTACTACTGTTACTATCTACTGCTACTGTCCTCACTAAGTCTATAAATACTATCAATATTTTATATTTTACATGGAGTGACTGCAATATTGCCCCATAACCGACAGCAACAACACATCACAGATATAACACAAACAACAACACAACACAGATATCACACAAACAACAACACATCACAGATATAACACAAACAACAACACAACACAGATATCACACAAACAACAACACAACACAGATGTAACACAAACAACAACACAACACAGATATAACACAAACAACAACACAACACAGATGTAACACAAACAACAACACATCACAGATATCACACAAACAACAACACATCACAGATATCACACAAACAACAACACATCACAGATATAACACAAACAACAACACAATACAGATGTAACACAAACAACAACACATCACAGATGTAACACAAACAACAACACAACACAGATATAACACAAACAATAACACATCACAGATATAACACAAACAACAACACAACACAGATATCACACAAACAACAACACAACACAGATTTAACACAAACAACAACACATCACAGATATCACACAATCAACAACACATCACAGATATAACACAAACAACAACACAACACAGATATCACACAAACAACAACACAACACAGATATAACACAAACAACAACACATCACAGATATAACACAAACAACAACACAACACAGATATAACACAAACAACAACACATCACAGATATCACACAAACAACAACATAACACAGATATAACACAAACAACAACACATCACAGATATCACACAAACAACAACACATCACAGATGTAACACAAACAACAACACAACACAGATATAACACAAACAACAACACATCACAGATATAACACAAACAACAACACAACACAGATATAACACAAACAACAACACAACATAGATATAACACAAACAACAACACAACACAGATATAACACAAACAACAACACATCACAGATATAACACAAACAACAACACAACACAGATATCACACAAACAACAACACATCACAGATATAACACAAACAACAACACAACACAGATATAACACAAACAACAACACATCACAGATATAACACAAACAACAACACAACACAGATATAACACAAACAACAACACAAATATACAGATATTCAAAAAGAGACCAAATCAGACTTTTGGTGATTTCGATTGTCATTGATGAACTCGAGAAGTTCTTTTCAAACTGACAGATCCTGTGATTCTCGTGGCTTTTGTCTATTACATCCATCATGCTAAACAAAATTGCCACACTATTTAAAGTCAGACATCGCTGTTGGTATTCGACCTCTGCTTATTGCCCGGGGACTAGATAAGTGCTAAGTTTACAACATCCGCGACATTAACAGAAACTATACAACTTTTTCGTAGCATTCGCTGACACTTATGTTATCTTGGTATCCCTCGGGATACGACAAGAAAAGGTTTTTAACATTTAAAGATCTTTAAAAAAAAAATAACTTCAGTGTGCTATGTTTATGTTTATCCTGAAAAAATCAGGCTAAGGGCGAATTTCACCAAACTTTTATACCGAGGTTTAATAACCGGGCGTCAGTCGGCCGAACTCAAAATAAACGGACGTATTCCACACGTTCAAATCAGACGTTCATCCCCTGAGAGTACCATCTTTGACCCGTGAAGGGACTGGACCTACATATGAGTAGTTACATAACCCAACGTTACGCAAGTCCGTACTAAAAGCATCCGTCCACATCAAGTTAGGAAGGTAAGAAAATCCACTCGTAATGAAACAGCAATGAAAAGATTAATAGCCTCTACGGTGACTATAAAAAGCAGTAAATCTCATAATTGGATGAACTGGGGGCCTACCACCACCGCTTGCAGCAGTATTATTTTAATCTTACTTCGTGGGGGAAAGAGATGGAGCTATACGTCCTGTAGAGCTTCTTCTCTTTCCTACAGTGAAGTTAAAATAATACTGCTGTAAACGGTGGTGGTAGTCCCCCTGAACATGAAGCATATAAGCTTCATGTAATTCCACTGAACTATATCTATACATATTATAAATTAAAGTCGCTTTTCGTGTTGGTCAGTATGTCGGCGTTGTTCTTCTAAACCACGCTACAGATTTCGATGAGGTTTTCAACATCGTTTAGAGAATTTATTCCGGAATATGTGTATTGTAAATACGTTACCATTACAGTTACTTAGAAATAAGAAATCTCGATGTTTTGTCAAGTCGTGAAAACCATGCGGATCGCTAGTATCAAATCAAATCAAATATTTTATTGGAACAAAAACAGTTTGACATTTTTTTAGTGTTCGTTAACAGCTACATTAGTTTAAAAACTGTGTTGCAGCCATTAGCGCCCACCTCCGAGAGAGGAGACGTTGGCGTTCCAACATTTATAATAATAAAACTTAAAATAGTTATAAAATAATCTAAAGTAAAAGAAGGTATCTTAACTATTTAACTAAAAAATAAATATATATATAAAAAAAAAAAACATAAAATTAAAATTATAATTACATTTTACATTTAAATTTAAACTTACATTTAATTATAGTATTTATTATAGTAAATATATGTGTATGTATCATAAGTTTATAGCTTATTTATGTACTGTACTGCTTTATCTATAATGCAATATGATATTTTTTTTTTTTTTTTTCTCTTTGTTCCTCTCAATTAGAGCACCTGCCATCTAATCTCTTCACCACCCTTGGTTGACTGGTAGAGAATGCCTCAGGCATTAAGTCCGCCTTTGTACCTTTTTTTAGTGCGAAAAGTTTAAATAAATAAATAATTACTAGTATTTATAACATTGTTTCTTTATTTCATTTTTCATACTTATAAATTATATTTTTAAATATTAGAATAAAAAATTATATAAAACATGTCTTAATAATAAACAATAACATTGTTTATTATTAAGACATTCAAAATCAAAATAGGTTAAAATGTTCCTCTAATGTGATATGTGAGTGTGTGTGTGAATGTGTATGTGTATGTAAGATGTATCTGTATGTGTCTATGTTTGCCCCTTCGTTGTAATCTACCTCAGTACTGGGGTACTGAGGAAGATATAGAAAATAACTGCCAGGAGTTATATAGGTACCTAAACTATTACTAAGCAAGGTGTTGTCTTTGGTGTATAGCCGCAAGCACGACTGCGGAGCGTGAGATTTTTGATTCTATTCTCAGGTCGAGCAAAGTGTTATGAGTTTTTAGTTTACCCATAGACTTGTCACCTATTAAACTAACGTTGGCCCAACATGACAAGCGCAATATGGGTACTTTATTATTAAACCTTTGTTGGAACGAAGTAGGAATTTACTGGTTGAAATCGTCACGTAAGGAAAAAGCGTTATGCCCACAATGCAACTTTCTCTCTGTATTTGTGTGGTAACTTTATGAGAGCTTCTAAAAATGACTCTGTATTAAAACGCGTCTGTAAGTAAGTCAGTAAGACAGTCTATGCGACCTAAAAAAAACTTCAAATAAAAAAGTCTATTTCAAGGTCTCAAGTTTCAAGTATCAAAAGTTTTTTGGAATGTAGTTCCTTAGGGTGGCTTGCGGTAGCTACTTTCGAGTTTCTCTGTCTCTCTCTCTCTCTCTCTCTGTCTCTTTCAATTATATACGAGTAGGTTTGTGTGTGCGTGCGAGTTTCACGTAGGGAATCTCGTTCCAAAAGGATTTCCCCGACCGCACACTTCTTATTTTTATTGTTATTCTTTAATACATTTATAATTTCTTGTCATAATAGTTTAAAAATAAAATTAGGTAGGTAAATCTGTTCAGAGATGAAGATGTATCATGAATTTTCTCTCACGAGCCTTCTGTCTAATATGTCTGTCTAGTTATAATTCGCAGCTCAAAGTTTTATTAGCCGAAGCGGTATTTTATTGCGCGCCACATAAAACATATGTGAGGGACTAGGGAACCATCATGATGCGTGGTGTATATTTTTATTATAATGGTTCCTCTAGGACAGATGCTGGTCATTTCATACATAGATGTGGCCTTTTCCTCTTATAAAAAAATGACAAAAAAATGTCTCTGGAAAATTAGTGCGTCACAATTTTAGCGGTGACCGCCACATAACGCCTAAAGTGACGGTCGTCATGAAAATGATGGCACCGGGGTTTGACTTTACGGTGTCAAAAAACACAATTTACTTTCATAATAACGATTCAGTGACGTCATTCGGCGGTAAATTGCGGACGCTATGTTGCGGCCACCACAGTCATGAAACAGTAGCTTTAGTTAAAATATAAATAACACAATATTTTTGGGCACAAATAACCATATTATGGCAAATAAAATTATGTATCATTATTAAAATTCCCACATGCATATGGCATATTTTGACAGATATAGTTTTAGGTGCATTTTCGTAAATAAATAAAGCAGTATGGCAAAATGGACAAAGAATTTGACACAATATTATATTTCCTTTTCATTTCATTTCATTTATAAAGGGTGGCAGGGGACATCGACGCGCTACCTGTTCCCATGGATTCAGTCCATGATTTGGAAACCCACTGCGTAGAAATTTTTCGCCGGATATAAAAAAAAAAATGCTATTCCATATATTTTGACCGCGTCGTTATTGCATTTTTCTATGAAGAGCTGTTTAAATTTCTACAGTAGGGGATAGGATCATGTGCTGAGTTCATGGTGACAATTCTACCATAATACAGGTATTATGGTAGAATTTCATCTAATTTGAATCCCATTAGTGGACTGTAGTAGATTTAACTAATTAAGATAGTACGTGTACAGTTAGTTAAGTGCTTAATTACTGGATAATACCTACTTGCGTTCACTTGAACGGTAGGTATGCTATAATCTCGCCATTTCGCATGAAATTGCATTATATCTAGGTACCTACCTAATGCAAGCTCTTTAGGAATTCAACATAAGCTCACTTTCATGATTATTTCGGTGGATCTTATTTATTTATTTACATGCAAATAATAGAAACTGCACTTTTGAAAATTACATCAACACTTTTTTTTACTTACTTTTTTTATCTTTTTTTTTTATAAACCTCAAGAAATCTTAAACGATAGTAATCTATCAGCATCGGGAACAGGGTCTACCATTTTTAGAAAAAAAGGAAGATCTTCCTATATACGGAATAAATTAATAGAATCTGAACAAATCTCGTTTTCGGTTTTCGGCAATAGGGAATATGCATGTGATTCAAATATGGGTCAAATATTTTTTTTTATAAACTATATTACTTCAGAATTATGCCTCCATCAATATTTTTGAATAAAATTTCTTTTTGAGCGAGAAATTATTTTTTTTAAAGTCCCAAAAAACTGTGGGTAATTCAAATACTTGAAAAGCTAGGAGCGCATGTGACGTAAAAATCCGGGATAGCAATCAAAATGTCAATGTCAAGTCAATCAACAAGTGTCAAGTCAATGTCAAACGCTCCTACAAAAAGGAGTGTTTGACGTTGACTTGACAGTTGCTTGTTTGTTTTCACGGACTGTGACGTCACAACACCAAGCGCGCCAAATGGAGGGCGTTTAAATAGCCCGGATCGGTTGGATATTTTTAAACATTTTTTTAAGTCCTTTAAATTGCTTTTTTGCCGTCGAATTTTTTTAAACTATTATTTGACGATGTCGATATCGAATAAAAATATTAAAAAAATACATGCATATTCCCTATTGTCGTCTTTAATACATTTTCGGCAATTAAGGTGTTTGGCCGAAAATGCAAATCACGCCGAATATTTTTTTCGTTTTCGGCCGAAAAAGAACGTCCATTATCAGTCGGACTCTACTAATTAATCAATCAAGGACGTGCAGTTTTAATTATATAATTTATTAATCGTATAAGTACCAGGGTTTTCTTTATAATTATACAGTAGCAAGTCGATGAATCGATTTTATTAATCGTTTAATATCGCAGTGAAATTGAGTATTCATGAAAAATTGATGGAAAATGGCTCGCCGGTATTTAAATCTCATTGTGAAAACTTAGGTGAATTGACCTTGAAGTGAGCTGTCATTCCACCTGAGAGACGGACACTTTTGACAGCTTACTTCACCTAAGTTTTAATGATGAGATTTTACAGAATAGGTCGGCAGGTGATATTCATAATTATATGAACTGTCACGTCTCATAAACAATCTCCATACGATTCGTATGCGATATTTTCCATGGAGTCACATCCAACGCGCGCTATATGCAAATGTCATCCACAATTAATACCGCCCGGCGCGCAATGTATTACGTGATCGCGCATACTCATCGTCTTAGCTCGGTTTTTACTTACACATTCATCGATATGGGAATTTAAATGGAGTGTATTGGGAGATGTTCATACTGGATTTATTGGAAGAATTTGAAATTGAGATACATATATGTATGGTTACCTCTTTCTATTTCGTGATTGTTACCATTTTGGGGAAAGATATAATGGATTAATACCATCTTTTAGGGGTATGAGGAACAGGGTGTAAAGTTCACTCATCCACCATAGAAAAGGGAGGATCCTCCTACCAGACGGGTGTTGTGTCTGGCGGGCAAATGCCCAACGATTGATGTTGGGTTCTTGTATAAATGTCCACTGCACGGTAAACTTTAATTGCGCGATGCAGGATTTATAAGACGTCAGGATTTTTCTGTGACGTCAGGTTTTTGATGCGTAGTTCGCATGTGGCGATGTAGATACCGCCACAATCTCTTTTTCCAAATCATAACAATCACGATCCAATAGTTGATGCTTGTCAAAATCATCATCATCACCCTATAGCAGTACTCCCATGTAGCTGCTACCAGGCTCCCAGCCACCCTAAGAGGATCGGGGAAATAAATAGTGGATTACCACTATCTCTTTCTCCAAAATGGTAACAATCACCATCCAATAGGTGATGCTTGTCAAAATCATCAGCCTATAGCAGTCAGCTACTCTCATGCAGCTGCTACTAGGCTACCAGCCACCCTAAGAAGGTCATAGCTATTGATGCTATTCTCGAGGGCGTCCTACCCTACATTTTCCATCACGTTTATCCCAACGGTCACCGGTTCTACAGCCAATATAGCCGGCCCATTATCAGTTCAATTTACGTATTCTATTGACTATGACTCGGCATAATTATGAGGATATTGCTTTATAGATTAGTTTTGGTGGGTCATGGGTTCGACCCATCGATGTGAGAAAACAATCTGTTTGTCCCGCATTGTTAATTGGGTCTCAGAACATTTCCAATTAAGAGAAAGATTAGTGGTTTAAGGTAAATACTATTAGTTCAAACCACACCAAACAGTTATCTGTAATTTAGTCCTTATCAGAATCTGTGTTCAAATAAATATATTTTTCATTTAAAAAAGTAGGACAGACTTTCTTTCGGATTTCGTAATGAAATTGTGAGCCAGCTGAATATTTCTCATCTCGCGTAAATTGTAAAACGTGCGTCTAAAACGGCCAAGGACAGGACATTCCGGGGCCAGCCAGTAATTGCTAGGCGACGAAATGTTTCATTACTGTACTGTGAAGATTGTAAATCCTAAAAATTACAAATGAACTTGACAAAAAGAAAGAATTTACCTATTGCTGAGTACTCGTAAGGATGTTTCCTAGATATTCCTATGAGAAAACGGGACTGACGACATCCGACCGGAGTGGACTCGATATCTAAACGATGACCCGTCCCCCTGGAAGGGTCATCGTTTAGACATCAAGTCAGTCCTTACTGACCATGGCAAGCGCAGCTTACCTTCACAGATTTAAGGTTCCATTTGTCTGTAATTTTACCTCGGGTCCCTCTAGTATAATGAGTGTAATATCTAAAGTCCGGCCGTCGCGAATTCGATCTTGATACCTGTCAATTTCATACTAATGAATATGTTATATATAGTATCACATTATAGACCGATCTCAATTCTTTCAACGTTTGCTAAGGTGTTCGAGTCTCTAATCTGCCCACACATTCAAAACCATCTGAAGCTGTTTTTAAGTGATGATCAACACGGATTTGTTAGTGCACGTTCCACGAGTACAAACCTAGTACCATTCACTGAACTACTAATTAAAACTATTGACTCGGGTCACCAAGCAGACGTTATTTACACCGACTTTAGTAAAGCGTTCGATAAAATTTGTCCCAAAATATTAATACATAAGTTGAGCGCTTACGGCATTACTGGAACTTTGTTGAATTGGTTGAGTTCATATTTAACGGATAGAACTTTTTTCGTAGTGGTTAATGGTTTTCAGTCTACTGTTTATGAGATTTCTTCAGGCGTTCCACAAGGCTCACACCTTGGGCCAATTTTATTTCTTTATTTTATAAATGACATACCGGTGTGTTTCCGAAACTCCGAGATTTTTATGTATGCAGATGACTTAAAATTTGTCAGAGTAGTGAAATCTGCTGAAGACGCAATGCTTTTACAGATGGATCTTAATAGGCTGATTGAATGGTGTTGTAATAATGAAATGTGTTTAAATACGAAGAAATGTTATCATGTTAAATACACAAGAAAAAAAAGCATGATACATTCTAAGTATCAAATTAATTCAGAAGTAATAAAAGAAGTAGATAATATACGAGATCTTGGAGTTCTGTTTGATAAAAAACTAACTTTCCTCCCCCATTTAGACAACATTATAAAGACATCTTCCAAAATGTTAGGCTTTGTAATAAGAAACTGTAGGACATTCCGTTTTAAAACTAAAATAATTTTATATAACAGTTTAGTTAGGAGTAGATTGGAGTACTGTAGTGTGGTTTGGCGACCACACTATGCTGTACATAATTTGCGTATTGAGCGTGTTCAAAAGCGCTTCCTTTGGCACTTAGCGTACTCGAGTGGCATAGCCAGAAGAAAGCCGTCTTACAGAGAAAGATTAAAACATTTTTTACCATGTGCAGTTTGGATATACATCCAAACTGCACATGGTAAAAAATGTTGCTCATAAATAACGTTAAATCTCCTCCGTATGGAGGAGATTTAACGTTATTTATGAGCAAAATTTAAAAAAATAAAATTCAGTGCCCTAGGCTGCTAGCCCTTTGTAACTTCCGTGCGCCTTCAAGAATCCCACGCAGCTCCATCACTCCACTCAGTCCTCCCTTTCGCCGAACAGTTTTGGGCTCCAACTCTCCGTATGCCAGATTTTGTCAAATCATAAACAGTTGTAGCGACTTAATTGATGTACACCATGATAATCTAGCAAAGCTAAAATATCTGTTTGTGAAATCTCTGTCCGATATGTGTTAACTTGATGTTTAATTATAGTTACAATGTTATGTACAATATGTATCATTAATGTGTAATGTATCATTATAGTTATATTGTAAATTTAGAGTACTAACTTAGCTTAATATTGCGCTTGTGGTGTTTACCTTTAAGTGAGTGTTACATTGTTACTTGTTTATAAAATAGTTTTTATGTATATTATTAGTGTAAACATTCGTTGGTGAACCAAATATATACAATAAAATAAAATGTGTTTTGCGAATTTGATCCTTATTACTACCTACTAGAAATTGTCCAACTGACAGGTGTCCGGAACGCATTCTCTCGAAAGCCGGACTGTAAGTACACTCCTTCTTCATTCATGTCACCATGATACACCAGAGGCATAGTGACATTCTATCAGCGATAACGATAATGGAAAAGGCAACAATATATAGGACTGACTTCAGCTATCGAAAAGCTTATGTCAATCCTGTTGAAAGTTGTTGTAGAAATACGAAACGCTTTCAAAGCGATTGTCACTTGTCTAGGCCCTCAGAGCAGCTACCATTGGCGTAGTTTAAAAATGAAGCTAGATTATTAGCGCGGTTTACTGGGTATGCAATGCACCCTCAAACTTGCACACACAGTTCAGTTTTCCTATATATACTGAATGTATCGAGTACATTCTCATCTCGCGCACAATGTGAAGCGCCTAACAAAGGCCAAGGGCAGAGAGAGACGGCGGTGGAGGCGGGGGCGGGGGCGATGGCGGGCGGGCCGAGGTTTTTCATTCATTCGGATAACAATAGCAGTTATAATTAGAGCAGCCGGGTTTGATAATTAATCTATTGGCCGAAATCAATTCATAATTAACCGCTTTTGGATTAAAATACTTAGTCATTCATATCGGAGTCTGCGAGTAACAGTAACGTAACAATTTGACTGGGCGAATTAACACTTTGAATGTTAATTCAAATTATTTAATTCAAGCCAAGACTCATAAAGGGTTAGTAACATTTGCCTTAAAACTACGTGTTAGTAATCAACACAATACGGTGACACATGTAACTGACAGCAATGAATTATAAACGGTGATTTTTAATTCACTGTTAACTTTTTCAGGGCGTGGAAGTACTCAAAATACGAGCAACTTTCACAGTGCTACCAACTTTGAAAAAATATCAGCTGTTTCATACAAAAATGCAATATGTAACCGATGAAAATGTATGAAACAGATGCATTTTATTTTGCTATTTCGTAGTTAAGTAAGTAATTTATTTACTTACTTCTCTCAAAAAGGTACATACAGTATGTTAACTAACAAAGGGCGTTCCCGTTAACCTACAATAGTATAGCGTGTATACATGCAAAAAAAAATATCATCATCTGCCTAGCCTTTTCCCAATTATGTTGGGGTCGGTTTCCAGCAAAAAAAAATATAACCATTCAAAAAAAAAAATTTTATTTTATTTGTGTCGTGATATGTTCACAAAACTATTAAATTTAAAAGAAACGTAAACGAACTATTAAACGTAAAAGAAACACTCTTTCAACGTATAAAAACAAGTGTGACAAGTGGGCGTGTACAGAGAGTTTATTTTCCGTAACAATTTAATATTTTTTGTGAATATTTTACTATACAAAAACAAAAAAAAACATTTTTTTTTATGGTAATATTTTTTTTAGCATGTATACACACTATACTATTGCAGGTTAACGGGAACGCCCTTTGTTAGTTAACATACTGTATTTGGTACATGTCTCGGTTACAGACAGATCCAAACCTTTATGAGAGCTGGAGTATATACTGGGTACGGGGCCTGTATGACAGATCTCCAGGCTCACACCCTAAGAAATACAACATTAAATTGCACTTACGTACTAACAACATTGTAAAAGCTCCAAGTACTCAGAGGAAGGGAAATAACGTACCTATTACAAAAAAACAAAAGGAGATGTGCTATGTGTATCTCACAGTTGGTCCCATAGTGAAAGTTGTTTATAATCATGAGTACTTTCACCTCCTGAAGGTTAACAGTGAATTAAAAATCACCGTGTATAAGGACAGTCTACTCTGCCAGCTATCATTTTCAGTACCCTGTTGGGCTGGCTATGAACCGTGCCACCATTGATGCAGCGCGCTTGCGCATTATTAGTATAAAAACAATCTACACGTGCCGCCGCAAACATCCCTGTCTCACTGCAACGCCATGGCAGCCCCATCAGTTTTCTGAACGCATTATTAAATTAAATTGGACACTTAGGGCTCCATACGATGCCCGCGAATACTTCTCCCACCAGCTGCATGTGTAGAAGCTGGTACAGAATGCTCTAAATACCGTCACCTTAACGTCTGCAGTAGGTACAACGTGCAAACCTGCGGGTTATCATATTCGCATATATTATTTAATGCTAAAGTTCAAAGAATGGGCGATCTATTCGCAGTAACGTACATCGCAATAACGTACTTTCGTTGTAATGTACATCGCAGTAATTAACTTTCGCAGTAACGTACATCGCAATAACGTACTTTCGTTGTAACGTACATCGCTGTAACGGACTTCGCTAAAATGGGGTACACCCGAGCTATTTTTAAAACCGATAGGGTTAGCCTGGAATTGGATAGGTTCCTATACTAGGCGGCTTTCTTTTCTTAGCATTGACGTATTTTATATCCAATTTCAACAGAGTTGAAAGGACCTTTTGAAAGGGATCGTTCAGGGAACCTCTGCTATCACACTTGAATCTGTAGCCAATCAACGTTGCTTGTTCCGGCTAAAGGGTATAAGTACCGGTGTAATTACATACACTCAATCCATTTCGAAGTACAATGGACGGCGTTGGCGTCTTTTAACGTACGCAACCGCATCATTCTAGTGGGAGCGACCGCTTCGAACAAAAGTTAAATTGGACCACTTTTAGATAAAGGTACGGATCAAAATTAAGCAAGGATTACGAATTTACTTATCCCTAGCTTAAACCTCCAACTGTCACTAACAAGACACAAGAGAATTTTAATTGTTATCACTTTCTAAAGGCCAATCGACAGTTGAGCGGTACCGTAGGTGGTTGGAATTTTTGCAAAATAATCTTTTAAGTTTGTTTCTAAACCAGCATCTTAATTGCGTAATACAATATCAATCACAATCTGAATCATTTTGAAAGAGATTGCCATGATCCATTGATTCGTAAGTTCGAAAAAAAGTTCTGCTCAACAACATAAATAACGTTACAAATGTTGTTGAACTGTCAAACGAAATTGTGTTACGCAATTAGAACAGAGGGCCTAGACAAGTGACAATCGCTTCGAAACCGTTTCGTATTTCTACAACGACTTTCAACAGGATTGACTTAAGCTTTCGATGGCTTATGTCAGTCCTATACATATTTGCCTTTTCCATCATCGTTATCGCTGATGGAATGTCACTTTGTCTAGAGCCTCAGGACATTTCAGTAAATAGTAGAAGGTATTAGTTTACTCTGAAATTGAGCAAAATCAAAAAATCAAAATCAAAAGTCTTTTATTCAAACTAGGCTGAGAATCAGCACTTTTCGAACGTCAAAATTACATAAGGCAGTCTCCCAAAAACGCCCACCCTTCATCACCACTTCCTAGTGCTTTAGCTGGGAAGAAGAAGTGGCGCAACAAACTCCCCAGCAGCACAGCTGTCTGTTCAGTTAGAAAAAAAAAAATGATTCTATACAAAAGTATGCAAAATCATTTACATTATGCAACACAAAACATAAATCTAATTATTAACCATATGTCAGCTAGCACACGCTAATATACCAATAAAAAAAAACGAGAACTATATGTACTCAAGCAGAAATAAAAGTAAATGTAAACATAAATTAACTAAATAAAAGCCTCCAAAGGGCGTGCCCGCCTACATATAGCTATTTTTAGATGTAACTAAAGTTATAAATGATAAACTAGGACCATTGAAGTAAAATAAATAATATGTATCAATTTTCGAGTTCGCTAGCTAACCACATATTGCAAAACAACTCATATAGTAAACATTGTTATGAGTAGATTATGTCAATAATAAATTAAATTAGAAAGCACATTCTTTAATCATATTATTTCTACGAATTTCTTTTAAAAATTCTCATGTTGTCCCTGAAATCTTTGCTCAAACTCAAACTCAAAGTATATATTCCAATTACATCCTTTACAGGCTCTTTTGAATTGCCAAAGAGTTGATTAGTTAATCAGAAAGTTGAAGCTAGTTACCCATTCCAAAACGTAGATCTCTATGGAGAAGAACGGGCAAGAAACTTCAAGGACAGTCTGCTGTTTACAATCTACCTCACTCAAAATAACCACTGAATCACATAGTGCTCTATGATACACATAATATAGAATACCTAATCATGTATCAAAGGTTACAAGAAATTAAAGTACCTTTTACCAATCCGTGTGGCATCGAACACAGAGTGTAAATAAGTCCAATCATACATAAATTATTAATACGGTCCGTCACGAACCACGATATCAATGTTCAATTATATTATTAAATACTTGCGACGCACGTACGTAATAACGGGGACCGGTGGCACATGAGTAAATAGTATATGGAGACCTAGCTTCATACGATGCTACGATAATACCAGCCTAGTATTGTCCTGCTGCAGGGCAAAGGGCTTTTCTTATGCAAAGAAGCTATGGGCATTGATCACCAAGCTTGCTAAACCGGATTGGCAATTTATATTTTCCTTCATTGATGTCAGTGATTTCCAAGATAAACTTAGAAGGTACTTGAGCAGATTTGGCGCTGCGATACTCACATGACGGGACTGTGCGGTCGAAGCTTAAGGGCGCACCCAATCACAAATTGCTTAGCATGATCCTCTGTTATGCCGAAAATACTGCAGCATTAATTTTGAAATAAACATATGTTAAAGTTGAGGATTGATGCTAGGTCTTATGTGAGGCGAAAACACGATTACATAAAATTTTCTCGATAGAAAAAATTCCAAAGTGACCTCTGCACAGAATTATAAACCGCTGGTATTCAAAAAATACTTCAAATTAGATCATGAAACCTTGCATGATAACTGAACTAACTATAAAGCAGGTCTTATGTGTGTCATTTTTTTTTAATTACCTTTATTTTCACCGTAAAAAGCAATTACCTATACTTTTCGACGCTTTAGAGCCGCTAACGCCCCACTCCGTCTCGTTCTCACTCAGGTCGCGAGTAGTATGGTGCGAGCGGGATAAAATCTGAGGTAGGGTGCGCCCTTAAGTTAAAATGGTCCTTTGCCGTAATGTTGGCACTATAACAACGAATCTATTAGGTAGCGCTGTAACGTAAAAATGTTAGTCCTACAGTCCTATTTGATGAAATGCACTATAATAAGATTTATCTTGATACCAAAAAGTGACGTTTAAACTGTCATTTAAACTTTCATTGAGTCGCGCTAGGTAAAAGGTGGTAAGAGGTAGGCTGGAAATCAGCACATTAAAAAAAAAATATACCCCGATTTTAGCTCTAATCGTTGACCACTCGTACTTTTTAAGTTAGCATCAAAGTGGGTTGGTCTCTGTCGTATATTTACTCAAATGCTTTATATAATTAACTTGACCACAGATTATATAGCCGTGACTATTTGTCGCGTATTTTTATAATTTTAATACTGCGGTCGTGTTGGTTTATAAGTAGACAAAGTCCAGGGTTTCCAAGCCCGATTGCCTTTCCAAGTTGTGATTGAGAAACTAAAGTACCCTCACAAGTCAGTAAATAATACAAGTAGGTTGTTATTACTTCGGAAGCTCTCAAACTTGACCGTCAGACTTAAAGGGTTCTTCAAAGTTATGAGAGCTTGATCACTTTGCAGTTGCTATGGACTTTGGAACGGTCAGTGTGAGGTCGGAATTCAAGCCCCGTCATAAAAGCTGAAAAATGTAGGTCATGTCTCATGGTCCTGTAATAAGGGTTTTCTGAAATGAAGTTCACTAGATGGCAACACTGAAGTCAAGTACCATTGCCGTAATGTTGGCTCCACTGTTAAATTTTAACAAAGGACCTATTAGGTGGCGCCGCGCGCCGCCCCGTATTTGTGTTCGTCCTACAACAGTCGAGCCAACATTATGGCATAGGAACTATTTGATGAAACGCACTCTAACAAAGCGCCTAGATTTTCTTTGTTCGTGAATGAATGAAATGAATGATGAACGTCATCATATATTTAAAATTCATTGTCGAAATGGAAGACCTTGTCAAAGTGGCGCCAACTGGTGGCATGAATTTTCATGAAAACCGTAATTATACCGGCTCCTAAATCTTTCAAATCGGAACACAGTAGCACTGTATTGCGGCGAAATAGTTATGGTGCTAGTACTTCCCCGGACGAGCTGCACAACTGTGACGTTGCAGGTTGCAATTCGGCAATGATTAATAGCGTACGGTATGACGCCAATTTCGTTCCACATCAATAAATTGCAAGTTGACAGTCGATACGACTGTTATTAATTAAAAGTATATAAAAACTACAGTTTCCAAGTGAATCATATGATAAATATAAAGGATTTAGACTAAAGTGTCATAGTTTCTACGATGGCATGAAGAGAACTTTGAGAGTAGTAGGACCTAGAATAGGCACCTATGATCTTCGGAGTGATCGCGACTAAATGTAAAGCTTAAGGCCTGTTACAGCATCTCCAGATAAGTTGTGGTGGATACTATCATACAAGTTTATGGAGTTTCTTGTCCGTTCTTCTCCATAGGAACATAATACGCTTTGGATTTGGCAACTAGCTTCATCTTTCTAACTGACCGACTTGTTGACAATTCAAAAGTGCCTGTCATCATCTGCCTTGCCTTTTCCCAACCATGTTGGGGACTTGGGGTCGGCTTCCAGTCTAAACAGATGCAGCTGAATACCAGTATTTTACATGAAGCGATTGCCTATGTGACCTCCACAACCCAGTAACTGGGTAAAACGATACCCCTTGGCAAGACTGGTTTTCAGACTTTCGGGCTTCTGACGACCCGTAACGACTGTCAAAGATCCACAAATGACAGCCGAGACCAACGGCTTAACGCCCAAAAGCGCCTGTAAATGATTTAATTGAAAAGAGGGCTTTGAGTTTGAGTTTGACAAATGTTCTATTTGTTTCTATTATAACCTATTTGAAAGATCGATTCGCGCTAGTATCATTCCATAATTTCTCAGTTCTTTTCCTGCACGAAATCTACCCACGCGACTCCCTTGAAATCAAAATATAAACCGCTATCTCTTTGACAATATTCTCGGAGTAAGCAGCATTAATTCCCAACATTTCCGAGCAATTCCGAGGCGAACCAAGTTAAGCGTATTAGTGTCGTTTGTATCTCTGTGTTGCACGAACTTGTTGGGTTTAGGATGCGTTTATATTGGGAGAGTAGCTGGTCCTTTATGAATATAAGCTGTATAGTGGTTCACATCTTCGACATTTACTATAGGGCAGATATAAAACACAATGCATGCAGTATTATTGGCTAGTTTCGACACCTCTTGTTATCTTAGCTGGCTCATAATTCTGTTTCACTTTTATGTAGGTACTAGCTGCGCCCCGCGGTTTCACCCGCGTAGGTCTCGATCCCGTGGGAATATCGCGATAAAAAGTATCCTATGTGTTAATCCAGGTTAGAAACGATCTATTTGCCAAACATCCAAATCCATTCAGTAGTTTTTACGTGAAAGCGTAATAAACATCCATCCATCCATACTTACAAACTTTTGCGTTTATAATATTAGGTAGGATTAATATTTGTTATCCTCAAACTGTGATATAGATCCTTAGTTTTTGAGGTATCAAAACCGATTTTTTAAATGGTTTATTAAAATTTCAAGTGAGCCGTCCCAAACATTTATGTTCGCATTAACTCGATAAAATGTAGGGATATTATTTTGCGATTTCATGGTTGGCCAAAAATTTCTGCAAGTTTGGTGAAAAATTTGTTCTAACCGGGTAACCGAAACGATAACGATGAAGCCGAAAGCATGCTCGCGGATTGCTCGCGATACATCCGAATGAGATACTAATAGGATATGCAAATATGAACTGTAATCTCTATATACATGGATCATACATTAAACTGCCATCGCAAACAATGATTTAAACCCAAGTCCACACAGACACATGAGATATTTCAGCTTTGTGTTTAGGATGGTAAGGCATATGCAGTGCCTCTGATATATAGATGTCTAAAGGCATCTGTGACCACTTACCATCGTCTTACCACTCACCCTTACCTATTTTGGTCAAGTGCGAGTCGGACTCGCGCACGAAGGGTTCAGTACCATTACCTATAAAAACAGCAAAAAAATCACGTTTGTTGTATGGGAGCCCCCTTAAATATTTATTTTATTCTATGTTTTAGTATTTGCTGTTATAGCGGCAACAGAAATACATAATCTGTGAAAATTTCAATTGTCAAACTATCACGGTTCATGAGATACAGCCTGGTTACAGACGGACAGACAGACAAACAGCGGATTCTTTGTAATAGGGTCCCGTTTTACCCTTTGGGTACAGAACCCTAAAAAACGCCTCCTACAGGTGACAGGTGGCAAACCGACCGACAGCAGCAACAACCGTTCAACAGTTCCAGCTTTCAGCACCTGTCATAAAAATATTTTAATTTTTTTAATATTTTAACAAATATCTCGCTTTTCAGTGCAATACCAGGCGGGTCACCTGCTTGTCTATATCATAACATGAAAATAACTGAACCACTGTGAACACACCTTAAAAGATAATAAGATAATGCTCTTGCCTCCCGCAAGCAGCTAAATAATGCACTCAGACCTCGTTTATTCATAAATGAGCAGGATGTTGGTACAAATCCTATTTCGGATACTGATACGAGAACTTTGCAAATGGAAACGGAATTATGGACTAAGCAAACAGGATAGGTTTGAGGAGTTTTTCTGTGTACTTATATGGAAGGATTAACCTGGCTGAAGTTTCAAAAATCCTTCCTTTCCTTAGTGGTCACTTTCGCTATATTGTATGGAACTCTTGAGCATGCCTAAAGACCCAGCGGTTTAGTCTGTGCGTAGACTGCCAGTCAATGAATGAATTTAAGATTTTTATATCAGAAAATGCAATAAACTACAATCAGCAATTTCTCGAATCTGTCAAGCAAACCTTCAAAAATCGAATGTATAACCACAACTGTTCAAACCTTGGTACCTGCCAGGGTCCCATAACATACAAACAAGTAAACATAGACCTTTGCTCAGTTCAAATTACATTCAAATATACATACAGGTTTGATTGATTGTGCCTCACATGTGACTCATTTGATAAATTGCGCCCCCTCAAATGTATTTGTACTAACTGATAAAATATGAAGGTATCCAAATAAGTTTCCTTCGAATATTCGAGTGAAGATTAGATAGGTACGTATGTTTTCGATAGTGTGATTTATGGGCAATTTTAGATCGAATTCACTGGAATATTGAAAATGAAACTAATGGCCGGGGTTAGGAAACACTAACTTTTAAGTGTCAATTTAAGCGGTGCCAGGTTTAGTGCAACCGGGAAATTGATTTGCCTACAAACTAGTTAGAATTTTGGTATATCTGGCCACAATGCAGGTACATGACGATCAAGATACCAGGAACTTATACGTGGCAAGATATGTGCAGTTAATCTTTAGCGCATACAAAGCCCTTCAGTATAAAATTCGCGACGTTTTTAATCCCGCACTACATTCTCGCCGTCAAATTCCCAGCCAGTTCGCGGAAAAAGTGATTACCTACAGTACGTTTCGTGAAATATTGGTACATTGGTTAAGTGCCTAAAGCACAGTGATGATGATGCGAACTGGTAAACGAGAGGTGGTTAATTTGATCCCTACCCGTTACACGGTTGACGAAAAATCTACTCCTAGCAAAAACTTGAACTCTCTTCTACTAGGTACTCTACTCTACTCTTCTTCTACTTTCTTATTTACGCTAGAAAACATTAAAAACCTTCTATTTTTACCCGACTGGTTTTAAATTTATTTATAAACTCACAAAAACTTTCGGTCAGTTACTTTTAAGCACTGGCCTTTCGAAGAATTGAAACCTATAAACAGAAACAAAAGAGTCAACAAAAATACCTTTCCTGTTTTGTTTGTCACAATATCTTGGACAAAGTCAAAAGAAACAAATTGCTATGAGAGAATAAAATTGTAAGGAAAACTCTCGCTCGACATAATTTTCATTTGGCAAAACATTAAACAGTTCCGTCGGGACACAATGAAATATTGTTTTGCCAAGTTATTTAATTAGAACGTTGAAATAATATGTCTCGAAGTAACTTGCAGGTTCACGAACCGACGGTTGACATAGGAAATACTAAATGTGACATTTCTAAAATAATCTGTGACTTTAAATTATATGTCGCCACAAGACATAACAAGGAGATTTCTATGCTTCAGGAAACTTCTTGTTATGTTTTATTCCTCACTAATGGCTGACCGTTTTGCAGTTATCCATACCTACGTAAGAAAAATAGTGTGAGGAAACTGTATTTTAATGCTCTGAAATCGTCAACATGCGTGGTGATCGCGGGGCCGGCGGCGTCCCTGGATAGTAGGTACCTACCTAAAAACATAAATCTCGCACGATAGATTGCCATTCAGAAACAAAATTGGCCCTTTCTCACCATATTTTAAGCCTTCCGCCCAACTACAGGAACTAGGAGCAAAGAGGCTTATATCTAACAATAGATTGACAATACTAGTTGAGTGATTGACAGGCGAAACGCGAAATTGCGCTTTGTTTTTAGAAATTCTGTTCTTTTGTTTGTTCAGTTGTTTTTTTTTTGTTTATTGTGCTGCATTTCATATTTAAAATGAAAAGCAAAATCATAGGAATAGTACCACAATATCGTAGAACACTGATCTCTTTGCAATTTATATGTATATTAGGGAGCGAAAAAAATATAAGTAGGTATTTCTGAAGACTTTTTTTGGACTCTTGTCTTAACATAAAATGTATCCTTTATTTTTTTGCTTGGGCAATATTGTAGCTTCAAATTAGTGAATTAATTTTTGGAATCGAATCAGTAGTTCCGAAGAAAAAAAGATTACGCCATATATACCTATATGGCGTAATCTTTTTTTCAACTATTTATAGGTTTGTATATATACAAACCTCTTAATAATATTTTAGTAAACAAAAACTAAGAAAAGTTAAAAAAAAAAGAAAAAATATTTATTTGGGACACATAAAGGAAACACAAATAGGAAAAAAGAAGCATCTAAAACTAACAATATTAACATATTTTTTAAATAAACGAACACAAAAAAAAACTTTACATACTGATGTTATACATACGTTCTAAGTTGGCACAGCTATGCTATCGAAACTCTTAGAAACAGAACACATTAACTTGTCAATTTTGTATAAATTCGTTCTGACTTTGGCTCTTGAAAAGTAAGATGATAAATACCACCATTCCAATTTCAACAGATTTATAATAAGATAAGGAGCCATAACTTCACGATCTGTTGGGCAAAATTCCAATTTAAAACTTTGAAGAGGAAAACAATACTTAACGGTCTTCCGACCAGTCGATATACATTCTGTAAAAATCTCACCGTGAAAACTTAAGCAAAGTCAGTGTGAAGTGAGCTATCAATGCCGAAGACAGCGTGAAGTGGGCTGTCAATGCCGGAGTCGGCGTGAAGTGAGCTGTAAATCCCGAAGTCAGCGTGAAGTGAGCTGACAATCCCTAGCATAAGGTGAAATGACAGCAGCTCACTTCACGTAAGTTTTCACGGTGGTATGTTTACAAAATACACCGGCTGGGATCAACATCAGACTAGACCAAAGTTAATCTAGGTACTCTTATACAACAATAATGTGTTTGTTTGTGTATTTTCGTGTATAAACACACTGCTAGGACTTTTATGAGCTTCACCTTTATCTTTGAGCAATAAAAAGTTTTTTATTGGAGGTTCGCGCATACGAGTAACATATACAGTTTGATAAAGTTCTTGGGAGTATTTTATAAAGGGTAAATGACCTCTATATGTTGCGTATACAACCTAATGGTTTTCTTTCTCAAATCTGAGCCTTCGAAAGAAAAAAAGATATTAGAGAAACACGAGTGAAGAGGAGAGCGATAGAACGAGCTATGCTTGGAGTATCTCTGAGGGATAGGATCCGGAATGAGGTAATCCGGCAGACAACCAAAGTTGTCGACATAGCTCACAGAATAAGCAAGCTGAAGTGGCAATGGGCCGGCCATAGTAGCCGTAGAACCGATGACCGTTGGGGTAGACGTGTTCTTGAGTGGAGACCGCGAATCGGCAAACGTAAGGTAGGGCGCCCTCAGGCTAGGTGGAGCGACAATCGTCACAGGGTGGCTGGTAGCCGCTGGATGAGAGCTGCGAATCGAACTGAATGGCGTGCAATTGGAGAGGCCTATGTCCACCAGTGGACTGCTATAGGCTGATGATGATGATGATGATGATGAGTGAAGAGCGAAATAATATGATGCAAACTCTCGATACCTGCCGCCAAAAAAGACATAAAAAGTACACATTTACAAATTAGCCTCCTTTTGACTAATTTTTAAATGTGTATTTTTATGTCATTTTTGTAATGTGCGTTTAGTTTGTGCAGAATAAACAATTTGTCTTTCTTTCTTCCTTTAAATGTGTATGTTTAAGGATCTCCGCATAGGCATCGAGAGTGTTTATCATATAATTTGCGAATTGCAGGATGA
This sequence comes from Lithophane semibrunnea, assembly GCA_947363905.1. Lineage (NCBI taxonomy): Eukaryota > Metazoa > Arthropoda > Insecta > Lepidoptera > Noctuidae > Lithophane > Lithophane semibrunnea. The sequence goes on along the minus strand of OX376208.1, from coordinate 14,587,462 downwards.
GTTATCCAAAGGTGATGATAAAAACAAGAAAGTAGACATTATGGGGATAAAAACACCTGGGTTAAGTAGATTTATTTATTTAAAACATTTTTTTACATACCGTTTATTACAGCATACTACTAAACCTCTGAATACCATGGTCTAAGATTTTATCAACGCGCTATTTGTGAAAATAAAAAATATGTATAACTAACGGTTGCCCGCGACTTCTTCTGCCGTTCAGGATTAAAAATATCCTATGTCCTCACCTAGGTCATGGTCTATCTGTGTCCCAAATTTCACCCAAATCCATTCAGCCGTTTTTGCGTGATTGGGTAACAAACAAACTCACTTTCGCAATGATAATAGGTATTACTTTGGATTAGTGCATTGTTCTTTGTACGAACCTCAAAATGAAAAAAACGGAACCCTGAAAATATCCCCTTATTCTTGTAGCATAACTTTTGCTTCCATAAACATTTTCGACACCATAAGCTATCGCCACATTTTAAAATGGAGGATTGCCAATTTAGTTAACTGCGTTTTGCAATTAGTTGAATGATAAATTGTGCTGGAGATAAAATGTGTTTGTTTGTAAGGAGAAATTAAAATAAGGTTTTTGAAGTGAACACTTTCTTTAGGCGCTTTGAGCGATTTTTGGTTAAGTGCGTTTTATCAAATAGTTCCTATGCCGTAATGTTGGCTCCTCTGTTGTAGGACCAATACGAATACGGTATGCCACTACGGTGCTACCCAATAGGTCCGTTTTTTTTTTTTTAATTTAACATTCGAGCTAATTATGGCAAAGGAATACCGAAACGCATTCTAGGGGTTAAACTTATGCCTGGGGTCGGTGCGTTGTGTTCCACGCGCGCCTCAAAGAGATGTCAGCACAACTGACGGGGTCCGCTAGGGCTGATGCCTGCCGGGATTACGGGAAAGTCCGAAAGGGCCCTTGGCAACAGGCAACTGAAGGAACACGGTGGGTTTTAGTCAGTAAGTCTGACATGCCCTCCCGCCCAGAGCGGGAGAAGTCATTTGATGATTTCCCAGCCTCAAAAAAAAGGGGGTAAACTTATAGATTCGCGTCACCGCGTCCCGTAGTGCAGTAACCTAAAATATAGATGGCGCCAATACCAGTTTTAAGTTTTCACTTCTGTCGCCAGTTTTCCATCAGCCTAGCCTTTTCCCAACTATGTTGGGGTCAGCTTCCAGCCTAAAGTACCAAAGTTTTTCTTATTCAGACCTCTTTCAAAAAAATATTTATCGACTCTTCTATATTTCCCTCTTTCCGCCCTAAACTCCAAATATAGCTTAAATTAAATAGAAACCTCTAGTAACACTTTATTAGATAGGGAGGCGAGCGTCAATTGGATTTTCCTTTCCAACGCAAAATGATTTCCGTCTGAGCGCGAACGGATATGGAATGCTGAACATTTCCACCAATATCTTGCTCATAGATACTATATTTTGCAAACACCTGGAATTCATGATTGCCTGGTACCTACGTCTACGTGGTCTGATGTACAAGTTGCTTGGAAAACCGTTAAGTTCGATTCAACCGAGAATATTGGTTGGAAAATTGGAAAGCTTGTCTGATTATGGACTATAGAGATTTTATTCGGGATTAGAAAATATACATAATGATACTCAGTGGAATTTACAATTGCAATTGCACAAAACTGTAAGATAATTGCTTATAATTTATCTAACCTTTTGTAGCGAAATCGGGTTGGAAATACGATTTCAATTTACACAGCCTCGCATAACCATACTTCAAAAGTAAGGAAAACTATTCAGTTTGAGAGACCTCCGCTTTATAAAGTTATCGAAAGATATAAGAAATTCTTCATCAGTAAACAACTTTTAAAAATAGGTTAAATTTATCTAACCCACAATAAAAAGGTATTATCATCACCTACCTACTATTATTTGTATTTATTCCCTTTGCAGATATAGTTATTTATGCAACTGTTATATAATAAAGGGTATTAAAACACGAATGTGGGTTTTACTCGTGTGTTCACACGAGTGTTTTAATACCTAATTATATTCAGTTGCATACAAGATTTTATCTACACCCATGATATGAATCTTCTAGCGCTGTTTGAGAGCTATATTTGGCCTCAAAGTTACTGACAGTTGTGTGCCTATATTTAAGTCTCAGAAACTATTAACTTTCCCATGCCTCTATATCCTCGAATTAGCAATATTTGTTAAAACAAACCGTAATTTATTTGCCACATTAACAGAAACCAGAAAACGGAGTACGTCATTAAGATCACAATATCAGAATTTACTTCACACAGGCACATTTAAAACGAGTTTATTAAAAAAAAATGTAATTTGTATGGCTCCTGTTGTCTTTAATAAAATTCCCGATCATATGAAAACCTTGCCCTTGATGAAATTTAAAAAATGTTTTACTGAATTACTAGTAGATAAATGTTATTATTCTGTTCAGGATTTCCTAAATGATACATCATTTTGATAACTTGTATAATAATTATTGTGTTTGCATGCCAACAAGGCAGAATGTACACGGTTCTTTATTATGTTATTTACGATCCTATTTGTATGTACCTACATTCAAAGCAAATAAAGTGTATTCTATTCTATTCTATTCTATTCTATAAAAGTTTCTTAGCAATACCAAAAATGGCGCGGTACGACGTGAATTCGAATTTTTCGAATTCAAATGTGTTTTGTTTTTAAATTACGGTGCTTTGTTAGTGAAACGCTCGTGAATTACAATGTTCTTTTTTTGAAATGAGTTGCATAATGAAATTCAGTACAACATTATAACACCCGTTTGGATGATATTATGGTTACTATGACACTGGATGTTTATTGTTGGCTATAAGCTAACTGTTTCAGATACTTTTATAGACGATTTATAGCATGGGTGTAGATACAATAAAATAAATGATTGTTGTTAAAATGCGATAAAAATATGTGATCAAATCATTGATTGAAATAATACAAAGTTTCTAAAAGCTCTGAAAAATTCTCAGATTCTCACCGTGAAAACGCCTGAATTCATCTCGGTCGCGTACGTCTGTCGCGCGTGCGTATATACATTGTGTTCTATATAGCACCATACTGCGAACCTGTCGTCCGCGGCGCGTACTACGTTGCTACACGGATCTCAGAAAGGATGAACAGTGATATGAAAATTGTTTAAGTATGTTTTTTTTTTTATTAATCTATAATGTTCCACTGCTGGGCAAGCTTCTCCCGCATACTTATAGTTTATCTACTTAATAAAAACCTTAAATTCGTCAATTTATTTGGTCACTGACAGGCAACGCCCAGCAGGGTCTAGAACAGAGGTACCCACATTTTTTTTTTTTCTTTTAGACACTTTCAATATGTTCCTAGTTTTGGTGGACCCTCTTCTGCTACATTTGGACCATATTCACAAAACACGACGTAAAATTTTTTTTTAACGTAAACTTAAACCCCCTTTGAGGGGTAGATCATGACCTGAAATAGTACTGTAGAGGTTTTATGCGATATGCAACCTCACGTTGGGCTGGCTGGTAGAACCGCAGCCTTGACTTGCGAACGCTCCAGCAGTCGGTATTTAAATATTGACAGGTGTGTTTTTTTATGTTGTGAGGGGCAGAGCAGCCCGGACCCTCCATATGTATAAACGTGTCTTCTAATTCATAAATCCTTGGAAAACTTCCTCCTCTTTGAAATTACCTCCACCACACATCCTCACATATCTAGGTAACGTCCCTCAGACGTTACAGTACATAGGATACTTTTTATCCTGATATTCCCACGGGTCGAGAGACGCGGGTGAAACCGCGAGGCGCAGCTAGTTAGAGTATAAATAGGTATAGGTAGTAGGTGGACAGTGCAGGCCTTTTTTTTTAATTTTATTGTTTTAATCATATATCAATTTTATATTCTTAATTTTATTTTTATTATTTTATTAATTATGTTTGTGTTTTTAATTATTGTGAAATTTTAAATGTTTTATGATCTTATATGGATCAAAATATATGATATTTGATTTGATTTTGAGGATGGGAAATCATCCAATAACTTCTCCCGCTCTGGGTGGAGCGGAAGGGCGTTTCAGACTTTTACTGACTAAAACCCACCCGTGTTCCTTCAGTTGCCTGTTGCCAAAGTCCCGGTATTCCTTTCGGACTAACCCGCAACCCTGGCAGGGGACAGTGTAGGCCTGTCAGGAAGTATTAGATATTTCGGTGTTAAACCCGTCTCCCATCAGACGAGGAAGGTCGTTATAAAGCGACCTTGTCAAGTTACACTGTAACGTCAAATTAACGGCCGTACTTCGTTTGTCCCATTTTCTTTTGTGATTAATGTCGCAGTGGCTTTTAAGACAGTTTAACGAGTTCTCAGCCACAGAGAGTGATAGCGTGGATCCTCTTTCATGACCATTTTAATTATAGTGGCTTGGCGTTGGCTGGCTTGTGTGTTCATAATATTGTATGTGTGTGCTTTCTTGCGTAGTACCTACCTATGATATGGTTAGTCCATAAAGGAAAACGAGCTCTGTCTCAGTGTTGCTACTATCATGTACTAGGTTCCACCCGCGGCTTGGTCCGCGTGGTATGTCGATAAAAAGTAGCCTATGTTCTTTTCCAGAGTTCAAAGTATCCCCATACCAAATTTCATCCAAATCCATTCAGCCGTTTTAGCGCGAAAGCATAACAAACAAACAAACTCACTTTCGCATTTATAATATATAGTTAGGTTAGGATACAGAACAGAGGTAGGTACCCACGGCTTTTTAATATCAAGCTATACATTTCCCGTATGAGCTGATCTCGCATCACCAATGAAAAAGTCCTATGTAGTAGGTAGCGACAAATTTGCCATAAACTGGGCCATTCAGACACTTTTTTTTTTGTTGAGCTTGGGAATTCATCAAATCACTTCTCCCGCTCTGGGCGGAGCGGGAGTGTTAGACTTTTACTGAATAAAATCCAGGCGTGTTCCAGCAGCCCTGGTATCCCTTTCGCACTTTCCCGCAACCCTGCCAGGACAAATCCAGAACCTGGGCTGCTACTAAGAAAAATGTGAAGAAAAAACTTATTAACATGTTGCCCAACGTGGGAATCAAACTCAGTACCCCCCCCACTCTCTGAGCATCAAAATGTGCCCTAGTATAGATAACTCCAGTGCCAGTGTCCAGTATCTTTATGGATGAACTCGGTTTAAAGACAATGTCATAATAATATTTTATGACACACTAAAATGTTTCATGTGTGTAATGTTGCATTGTATTTTATTGATATAGACATTTTATTGCAATGAGGCGATATTAGATCAGCACTTTGAAATATAAAGATGACCGAAACAGAATAACTAGAATCTTCTTCATAAAATCTTAGATTAGTTGTTTTTATTAGACTCTTAAAAAAGGAAAGTTTATCTTTTATCGGATAGGGAAGAACCCATTCCTTTTATCTCTAAAGAAGGTATAAAAAGCAGTCAGATTTATAATTTGATATCTGAAAAGCTTATGTACAACGTACTGGGATTAGCAACTTACCTATTATTATACAGGGTTTACACGCTCCGCAGGCTGATGGGATGAATTCAGTATATTATACTCAGACGACCGGTACATGAAATTATTTCAGGAACGTTATGGGAATCCAATAAACCTGATTTGTTTTATTACCTCACACGCAATGTATCGTTACCGTGGCAAAACGCACGAAGCCGCACTCCCCGTGGCGGGGGGGCGCGCGCGCGGCACGTGACTTATCAATGTAAATTCTGAGCTTCACGCGTCGTTCGCTATTAATAGTATTTCAACATAAATTGCTGATTTTTTTAAATTTTGTCTGTTTTATTTACATAAATGGAGTGCTGCGTACAGAGAATGTAATTTTACATTGAAATAAAGGAATAATAACTGAAAATATGTTAAAAAAATCCTGAGAAAATTACCGGTGGAATAAGATTCAAAATAAGGAGCTGAATGACCCCTGATAATTTGCGGTGGGCTGTCCGTTTCACCCTGTATTACTTAGGAAATATGTGAAAAGCTTGTTCATTTCAAGAATACAGCTACAGTACGAAAATAAAGATGTTGACTTACCAATAAAACCGGCCGAGTCTTACGCGCACACGCAGGGTATGCACAACATTTAGCAGAACACACCGAAAAAAACACGTTTCTTGGTTTCTATTATATTCGAATTTGATTCTTAATTTTTTCTCTTATATTCTAATTTGATTCTTTATTTTCTTGTAGTTAACCCTTTACTTTATTTTATTATTTGTTGTTATAGCAATAAAAATACACAATCTGTAAAAATGTTAACTGTCTACCTTTTACGGTTCGTGAAATACACCCGCTGACAGATATACGGACAGACGGACGGACAGCGGAGGTTTAGTAATAAGGTTCCGTTTGCCACCCTTGGGGTACGGATCCGTAAAAAGTGTGCCCTGTCCTATCCTGATGACTCTTTTTAAGCCCAAAATGCCCAAATCCAGCAGGAATATTATGCCCAAAATCCTTTCGTATCCTGTGAAGTACCAGGAAAACATTCCTGCAAGGAGCAAATTCCGTCGCTTCAAGTGGTCCTATCGATCGTCCACTAAACATTCCTATTAATTATTCAAGGCAAGTGACCCGTAAATAGTCGTTGGTTTGCTTCTCCGCAACCGGAGCCTTCCTTACGTTTTCCTTTAAAAGGGTATCATAAAATAAATTGAGCGAAAGGAGAATAAAATTGCGATTCTTTTCATTGCTTAATCGTGTAAACTTCCATTGCTAACTAAACATGGATTCAATAAATTGATGGTAATTTTGAGAATCGAAACTTTTTACCGTTGTGGTTTCGTTTGTCAGAAATTTTAAGTAAAAGAATAATGTAAAAGATAATTTTATGTAAACTTCAATTAACCATTTATTAATGTAAAAGTCGTGCTACCAGTCTGATAATTTTATACCGTCTCGTTTTTAATGCAATCTGGCACCAGCGTAGCTTGGTACCTGGCGAGAGATAATTCAATACACAGGGTACGTCCTGGCCTCGGAAAATTAAAACTAGGTACGGGTAGGAACCGTTGATAATTAAATTGCTATGCTATGATATACGCGAACAGACGGAAATGATTTCGTGAAATTAACGTGACACTTTTGTGAAAGAGCATGTCTGAGGAAGTATTTCTACCATAACTATATCTTTAACGGGTGTAAAAAGACACATAACGAAGCTGAAAGCCATTTATTTGATCTGGACCATACCTGGGAACCGTCTGGTTATGAAATGATCTCTGGTGATGAGATATAGAAGGTCAAAGTTCCAACATTAACAGACGTTTTTTAAAGAAAGTAAGTTTTAAATGTTATAAATTAATTTTAAATACTCCTACAAACCCGTTGCATGCACCTATAAACATAATGTTTTCCGTGCGTAACGTTGCCCCCTATCGTAAACAGTGATTTTTCACACCAAAAATAAAAATTGTTTCCCAGCAATTATTTTTGTGCAATCAATCTGCCTAGCCTTTTCCCAACTATGTTGGGGTCGGCTTCCAGTCTAACCGGATGCAGCTGAATACCAGTATTTTACATGGAGCGACTGCCTACCTGACCTCCACAACCCAGTAACTGGATAATACGATACCCCTTGGTTAAACTGGTTGTCAGACTTTCGTGCTTCTGACGACTCGTAACGACTGTCAAAGATCCACAAATGACAGCCAATTATTTTTGTGCAATGTTACTTAATTTGATGTACAAAATACGTAGTTGACGGCTATGATATAGGTCTTTTTACACCCTGTAAATACCAGGGTTGCTCTATTTACAGGCATATTTTAATTTTCAATCGACTTAAAAAAAAGGAAGCTATCAATTCAACACAGTATGTAATATTATTGGAACTACAATATCACATTAGATAATCTATAATACTTTCATAAATCCACCCGTCCGTTATTTTATGAGTCATTCGACCTTTAGGGATATTAACGCACCTGCTTTTCTATTGATATTGCAATGTGATGGGAACCACTTACCATCAATTAGTCTAGCTGTTTCATGCTTGTTTGTTACTCAAACCATAATAAAACTTCCAATTATATTGAAGCCTGTCTCGTTTAGTGCCTAGGTATTTGCACATGAGTTATTTTCCAGTCAGAGACCAACAATGACACTATAGGTAGACTAAGAGTGAGGACACTAGAGCATTATCGGTGCGTTGCGTCGTCGCACCGCTATGATTTCAACAAACGGGCAATCATCAACATAATCAGCCTATAATGTTCCCACTGCTGGGACACAGGCCTCCTCTCTTCAAGAGGGAGTGAGCTGTAAATTACTACGCCGGCCCAGTGCGGGTTGGTAGATACTGGTGCTGATTCTGTTGTTAACTAACTAAACTAAAAAGTTAATTACGAAAAGGACAGAAGATAAATTTTAGTTAACCTGACCTGACCTGACGTAAATTGACGTAATTTTAGTAGGTACATTTTTAATCACGTCTAATCTTTTGTGGAGTAGTACAGGCGCTGATTAATTTGACAGGACTAAACTAAAATGTTATCTTCTGTCCTTTTCTTAATGAAATAGAAAGAAAAAGATGTACTGAACTTTTTAGTTTAGTTTTTGAACAACAGAATCGGCTCCAATTCCGGTCATCGGTGTCGCAACTCAACGCCACTTACTGCGACGTCGCAGTGTCTCGGTGATGGGTGTGTCAGTCTTCGATAGTACAGTCTGTTGTCAACATTATCTAACCCACCCTAAAATCAAACGACTTTGGACCCTCTGCCGGTAACATTAAGGTTTATTTAATTTATATGAGCTTATCAGACAAGTGCTCGAGGACTCGATGAACAAAAATACAATAATAACACAGACACGCAAATTTGATCTTTAACGCGTAACGTTAAGGTAAACCCACCCAACATAGTCGGAGCCACTGGCATTATATATGTTTTTGTTAAGCTATTTTAATCATTATCTCGTTAAAATTAAAGTTGAAAACCTTTTAAGTCACGCTACATAATTACAACCCAATCTTTAATTTCGCGTATTCCCAACAAGTTCTTGTGGCTTAGCGGTTTGACGCTGGATTGACGACGAACAGCATGTGGGTTCGAAAACACAGTGCACCTATACATCAGTTTCTTTTTTAATTTGTTTTCATTTCTACAATATTGCTTGCAATATTAAAGAACGACCAATGTGATTTTCGCCTAATAACTAATCTTGTAAACGGGTGGGTAATTTAAAAAACTTTAAGTTCACAGAATTTATATTTACCAAGAATGGTTGAATACGAAGTAAAACATATTTACTTCGTGAGGTAGATCATAAATTCATCTAAGTAACAAAAGTTACACTACGCCTAATAGCAGTGACTGCGCACACACATTTGTAAATCGTTTAACTCGTTAAGTATTTTTAAGCAATTTGTTGTAATAAAGCATCATGTCGCAACGACTATACCAAACATAAAATAATATTTTTACATGAGCAGAATGTTGGAATTAGAGAGATTGGTCGCCGACTTAATATAGCAGTAAGTGTTTTTTTTATACCTATTTTATTTTATTGATTGTGATTAATGAACGCGTAGTTGGCTATTTTACCATTACATTCACTCCTTACAAGTTACATACACGGTTCCAAAAATGTTTATTTTTGTTTTAGAGAAATACGGTCAGACTATGGATAAGACGTTATGGAGACAATGGAAATATTCAGCGGATTCGTCCAGGACCAAAAGCCATCAAGTATAGTCCCGAATTCGAACGCCACCGGGCTATTGTTTCAAGCCACGTTGAAAATCCATTTTTGCCCATTCGTGCAACCGCAATAAACCACAACATATCAGTGGAAACAGTGAGAAGGCATTTACACGCTGCTGGGATAAAGAATTATAAACCGGCACAGAAAATTGCATTGACACCTGCTCATCGTGCAGAAAGGGTCCGTTTTGCCCAGGAATATTTAAATTTTAATTGGGAAGAAAATGTTGTGATCTTCACTGATGAAAAATCATTTAAATCGGACAAAGATGGACGTAAAATCTTATGGCGGAGGAAAGGAGAACGTTACAACGAGAAGTGCTTGCTACCTTGTAGAACTAGCGGTAGAATAACCCTGGGCTACTGGGGCTGGATGTCGTCCATGGGACCTGGTGAATTGGTGGAAGTTGGTGGTAGGTTTAATAGCAGTTTGTATTTGGAGATTCTGCGTGACGTCATGCTGCCGACTGTGCGAATTGCCTATCCAACGTCACATATTTATTTCATGCACGATAACTGCTCCATCCACCGTGCAGGCATTGTGCGGGAATGGTTAGCTGCTCAAGAAGGTGTGACAGTTATTAATTGGCCATTTAAAAGTCCTGATTTGAACCCTATAGAAAATCTATGGGGTCAGATGGTTTTAAATTGGGACACAACGGAAGTGCGAAACAAACACAACTTGGCTGAGGTCGTGACATCGACTTGGGAGCACATGAGAGGCAAAGATTTGTGTTGGAATATGGTGCGCGGTATGCGTAGCCGCTTACAACAAGTTATAGCAGGGGACGGTGCGCCACTCCGCTACTAGTTCATCTAGTAGGTATATTTAAACACACCATGTAAGTAAATGCTCAATGGATTGATTGTTAAACCATTAAAATGTTGCAGATTATGTGGTGATGTTATTGTTATAAATAGATTTTTTCTATTTAAATAACATGTTTATTCACTACATATAGGCAGCTATAAATTTGTAAAGCATTTCACAGATGAATTCATTTTCTCGATAACAAACTTAGCATAAGCATGCCTTTTTTAATGTTTATATGGCATACTATTATAAAAATAACATGTTTATTCACTACATATAGGCAGCTATAAATTTGTAAAGCATTTCACAGATGAATTCATTTTCTCTATAACAAACTTAGCATAAGCATGCCTTTTTTAATGTTTATATGGCATACTAATATAAAAATAACATGTTTATTCACTACATATAGGCAGCTATAAATTTGTAAAGCATTTCACAGATGAATTCATTTTCTCGAGAACAAACTTAGCATAAGCATGCCTTTTTTAATGTTTATATGGCATACTAATATAAAAAGTATATTAATTTGGAAATATATGAGCATTTACTTGCTTTATCTTACTTAAGTGTTTTAATGAAATAATAAACATTATAAACTTGCAATTTTTTAGTTTTATTTCTATACAAACTGCCCGTTTAAAAAGACAATACCCTACGTCGTCTGTTAAAGAAATGTAAAAAAGTGTAATAAAATATCTAAATTTAGGCTAAACTTGGTTTCGAACGTAGACAACGATGAACATCGCACTACCTTAGTGACCACAAGACCAACTCAACTCTTATAAGCCGCATTGAAATTTGATCTCAGTTGTAATGCTAGACGCAATATTCTAAAAAAAATTAACCATATAGTATACTATCATAAAGTTTATTCTTGCACAGCACGAGCAGCCATCTTCTCCTCGTGCAAATTATTTTGTATTTTAAATAATCACTCCATAGTAGCATTTGAATACCAGCTTTATAATGAATACGAATATTTATTTTTCAACTACCCACTTATTACAAGTTATGTGAAAATATTACCATTTAAAAAAGTTTATGTTCAGTCTGTAGTTCTTTACAATAATACAAGAAATAGTTTTGGAATATAAATTCTATATTGAAAGCAAAACAATAACTTTGTCGAAGGATTTGATCTCGATACTTGTTTTTCTCAGTCTTATACACAGACTACGAGACCAGAATTACTTAAGCTCAATCATTAAAATAAGCTATAACACTTAACATATTATAACAAATAGTTATAAAATATAACCTAATGCAAACGTTTTAAAGATCAAATTTGCGTGTCTGTATTATTATTGTATTTGTTCATCAAATCCTCGAGCACTTGTCTGATAAGCTCATATAACTTGAATAAACCTTAATGTTACGTGCAGAGGGTCCAAATTCGTTTGATTTTAGGGTGGGTCAGATAATGTTGACAACAGACTGTACAAACATTACTGCGCTACGATGTGATACATCTCCACTCCGGCGTCACACAGTAACATAGCTCTCTGCTTCGTCTCTCTGGTCCCCTGGTACGTTGAGTATCCTTTTCGTCACCGAACGTTGTCGCAACGTATCGTGTGACTTCGCTAATGAAAAAAAAAAAAATGAAAAATGTTTATTTGTCCCAAAACAGTTACATGGATAACATAATGAGACATCCCCAGTAGGTAATTGATAATACCTGTGTTGGGGCCATCTCGCTCCTTCCCATAATATTAACAATATTGAGACTAATGCACAAATACACAACAGTATCTAGTCGTGCAGTAATAGTTGGTGAAGGAACACATTATAGGTAATCATAGTCGTTGTCTACCTGCAGTGAACGTTTGATGCAGCTGTGAGGCTCCCAGGGCTATGTCCTTTGTACATAGTGACCCATTTATGCTTCAGTAATTATTGTTTACTAGCGACCCGTCCTTGCTCCGCGCGGATTTTACGACTTGACAAAATCTTGAGATTTTTTATTTTATGTATGTTGTTCTTAAAGAAAAAAACTCTAAATGATGGTGAAAACCGCATTAAAATCCATTGGGTAATTTGGAAGATCTAAGCGGTCGTATAGACAGACATGGAAAGCGCCTTTGTTTTATGCTAATGTTAGACATGCAATGTGTAACTGAATTAAGGCACATTATGAAAGTAGTTTGTCCAGAATCGTTTACTGAATCGATTTCTGTAATTTTTAAAGGAAATTTTGTATCCGAAAAATAATTAAAACTACCTAAATTACAGCCACACTTCTGCTGTAAAGTAGGCAGATTTAGTAGGGCAGATTTTTTTTCGAGCTTATGACGTAGTAGGTTAGCAATTTGTTTCAAAACGATTCAGATTGTGATTGATCGTGTATTAAACAATTAAGGTGCAGGATATGATAGCAGCCTATTATAGTGTATGCTAATTACAATTAGAGCTAAATTTCATCAATTTTTCTGCCGTGGTAGATTTTTCTATGATTAATTTGCTAATGATTAAATAGGTACTAAATGATTTAGTGCTCACTTAAGAGCTTATTCATTTTCTTTACTATTTCGTCATCAACAAAATTTTGGCGTAAAAAAGCACAACGCACAAGCGCAAAAGCCTTTTTACTTGTGCAATTCCTCATGGATTTCGAGGGTTAAATGGAGAAACTTCGATTTTATGTTAAGTGGGTACCCCTAACCTAGCCTACTCTTCGTGTTGTAAATTGTAACAGTAACGTGAATTCGCTGCACCATTGATCGCGTGCGTGCATGCATGCATGATCACGCGACCTGCACCAATCCACATGGTTAGAATCTCATTAAAATGTATCAGATGTGCCAATTTAATGGCTAGATATTTAACTGGCAATACATCTATACCATTATTATTTTCGATAGACTACGTGGCAAAACGTACAAGTAGTGAAAATTCAAACATATTTATTGTAAGTATTAAAACTTTCTTTGAACTGCATTTCTACATTCCATACCATTACATCAACCCCCAGGGGTCGAATATGGACAACATTTAGGGGTTGAACGTGGTCGGGTGTTGAGATTGTAGGGGTTGATCGTGGACTAATCCTTCTAAAAGACTCAAATATCAATTTAGCTGTCGTAATTATTTGACCAATCAAATCTCAACAAGAGGTTTAATTGAAAGTAATTGAAAAAATTGTCTAGTCCGGTCTGTAGGTACCATTATGTTATTTGTGCGGATTCATGTCATAACAACACCATTTATTATTGTGACAGACAAACAAACATCTTTAGTTAATTAACAGGGCCTTGTATGGAAGGCACCGTTTATGCGTACAGAACCCTAAAAAAAACTTTCCTAATCTGCCATTAAAAAAACAATAATAACCACCAGCTACCAGGCTAACATAACACGTAAGCGTACAGATTCAGCCAATCTTCCCAAGAGTAAACATAAATCTTCGTAAATCGGGATTACCTAACAGTTAGCCTGAATTTATTACCCGAGATCAATTTAACCCTTTCTAAATAAATAGGGTTACGGTGACAGTTATGAACTCTGTTGGGACTTGATCGAATCTTGTTTTTTTTTCGGTCGTCGAACTATGCGCGACTTTGGGAATAACAACCTCGTGCTGCACTTGCAGAGTCGCTAAAGAAAATCTGAGATCTGGTCCCATCGTAGAATGGCGGTACAAAATCAGCTTGAAGTTTTCCCACTACTGGGACGCAGACATCCTCTTTGTGAACGTCGTATCGTAATCCACCCGGGGGGTTGATAGAGGTCACATGTCTTCGAATTTTTGGTGATGGTTTTCACGGTGTAGACAGTTGGTATTGATTGAGATGGCAGTCACTCTAACTAAAATAATGACATCAACCGCTTCTGGTAAAAATAAAAACAATGTAACTACATTATTCACATCCCTCTGCCCGCGTTTCGTGCAAATGCGTTCCGTTTATAAGGCCTCGTTTACGGAGACGCGTCGTGTTGGGCGGCAGTCCGACCAAAATTCAAACATACGTATGTGTAGTATTCAAGACTTCATAAGTAAAACGCAGAAACGACTTATAGAAAAAAAAAATATTTTAGTAGGCTACCCGGAACCGAACTAGTTAGATTAGGTTAAATATTTTTACTCGCAAAAAAGGTTATGTTAGGTTACGTTAGAACTGCGACCCCCTACTACGCACGAGCCGAGTGAGCGAAGCGAGCGGCGAAAATTAGTCAACGGTGTTTTAGTGAAACATTAGTGAACCAGTCCGAGCGGTAGAAATTCAGTATTGCGTTTGTAATACCTCCCGCATTACAGAACTAAAAGCAGGGTAGCATTTAATCCATCAAACTGCGCGTTCAATTGCAAGGCAGCTCAGACGTACTGGGGTTCTGAATACTGGTTTCCATAATACGCAGCGTAGCACGCGCCATGATACGCTCGGAGAAGGCGCGCACGTCTGTAAATTGAAAAAAACGTTCGTCGGAAGGCCCGCGCGGGGAGTCGCGTGTCGCTCGAACGCGCGACTCCCCGCGTCTCTATAAGCGAAGCCTTAGCCGTTTTAAAGTAGAAGCTAACATTAGCGTTGCGTGCTTTGCAATATTTATAGAGTTTACTACCGAGCGCGCTGTTAACTTAAGCAGTAGCCACCAGTTACTCACGGTAACTATTTAACACTAGAAATTGGGTTAGATTCAATGAGGTGGGAAAACTGTGGAATTATGATAATTTTGCTATCAAATTGTTGGTTAAAATTGTTTTCGAATTCCGTGACTACACTTTACAAGAATTTAAAAAAATGGTTAAGGAAATTGAAATAAATATTTTGAGCTTGAATCTGAGATTTCAAGTGAGAATTTAATGTCATGCATATCAGCAAGATAAACAGTAAATGGTACACACGGTTACACATCAAGCTATACAGTCCCAGTTTATGCTGGCCTCGCATTGTATATCATTTCCATATAATGCGAGGTCACCTTATACTGGAAATGTATAGCTTGATGTGTAGCCGTGTGTACATCCAATAAATCATAGCAGGAAAAATCCGGACAAAATTGACACATAGCCAGTAAATTGATTAATAGCCGCAATGAATTAACCTCACACAGTAATTCAATTAATGACCACATGTTTAGTTACAACTAAAGAGGTTAAACCACTAAATGAGCCCTTTCAGAATTTCACTGCAATATTAGTAGTATTAAAATAGCCTACATGCATGGCGATACTAAAATAATACGTCCATTAGGTATATCCTGGGGCTGCAGTGTCGACATAGATAGCGATCGCTTTACGACCGGATTTCGCCCAAAATTGCTTGACAGGCACATGATTTTTTCGTCCTTGTCCATCGAATTTTGACCGTCTAGTCATTAGAACTTTCGACCGAATGCGGTCATAAAGCGATCGCTATATATGTCGAGACTGCAGCCCGTGTCCAGACAGACTCGCTACCTACCTATCCTGTCTGCCTATTTTGACGGTTTGAGCTATTCAGTACCTATTTCGTACGAGAGAAAACGATGAAAGAAAACTGCAATATTTTTCTGTTGAAGATTGTGCTGAGATTCGGGTAATCTTCTTCTTACCTGTATTTTCTTGTTTTGCGAAAATGTTAAAATAATCATATAAAGCGTTGATAATAACTACGAAAAGTGTTTACTAACACAAGCGTACGAAACGTAAGTAAAGTGATCAAGACAAAAACGGTTGTTGAAGCATAAGAAAATCTAAAACAACACAGCAATCTGCCAATCGATCGGCGCTCTTCCTGATCCAATTTGTTTAACGGAGTCAATTAACTGCTTGTCAGCGGTTCATCGGCTTTTTTATTTATGGCTGGTGGGGAATTTAATCTTCTGCAGACTCTGTAGTCCTAGTAATGGCATATGACTATATATGAGGCTTTCGAAACTAATTACCACATTTTGACACTTAGCTACAAAAAAAATAATCATTATTTAATTTTAAATAGTTAGATAAACAGTCTATTATATTTTTTCTCAAACATGCTTGGAAATTCATACATTATTTTGACAACCTTCTTTCGAGATAAATCGAAATTGCGGTACTGGTCAAATCTACGCGAGCGCCCGGCCGGCAATGTTTGTATGAAAATCCATTTAAGTCATGTTTAAAACTCGTTGAAAACTCATATCTGTCGTGTTATTTAAAAATGGAACGAACGAAGCAAGGGGCTAACTTATCCAAGATTTTATTAAAATTCCGATTTGTCTTGAAAATAGAACTGTTTAATGTATGTAGATAGGTATCTATTAATTAATGCTTAGGTATATTGTTTTTACTGTTTAATAATATTCTTTTTTGAAGGCTTAAATTAGTTCGCTAGTTAATAGTTGTCTATCTTTCAAATTAACTCAAATGCTAAATAACTGTAACGCTTGTGCATAGGATAGATCGACAGTTCAATAGTCCAACGGTAGGTATCAAGCTCATGACCTTACACTCGCCTTAACCATTGGTAATGCATGAATAAACATCGCTTTAATAATGCATGAATAAACAACAAAATGAAACCTGATGACCTCCACAGCCAAAACCCTCGGACAATTCTCCATTACAAGATTAACACACAAAATTTTAATTATACTTAATTGCCTTTCAAATACGACGTGCGTCCACTGGGACACATTATATACAACGGTACATAATGATGAACATCGCGTAATTTGACCAATGTACGCACAAATTGGATTAAATATAATTGGACTATTACGGGCTGTTTTTCGTTGTATGAAATTCAATTCTGCGTAATAAAACGTGTGACTGAAGTGTTTATTAAAAGGCTCACTCAGACATAGACTCGTTCTATATGGTAGTCAGTCACATTGGCGACCTCACAATTTAAGGTTAATCATTTGGTATTCGCGGGCAAGGCCTGGATGAGACTCCCATAGACCAGGGAAGCATGGCACAAAAGGAGGAGGTATATACTCGGCAATGGGCGGGACACGGTTGCCAATGATGATGATGATACACTTGATAGTATACCTACAACCATTTTAGTACCGAAGCCTCTTTTCTTACATAGTAAGCTCACAGCGTGATGGCAATTGCAGCCAATAATTATAATCCCGATTGTGTGGTTGAATTTGATCTCACAATATACATTCTTACAGTACCTAAAGGCTTTGAAGGGTTGGGAAACAATTATTTCCACAGATACTGCACAAAAAGATTATAATTCTCACCCCGAATGGTTTCCATTTCTATTTTTCACTCGTCACACTTTAAACGCTTAAGAGCTGCGCTCTTGTGGGTGCACCTTCCAGCTCTCTCTATTGAGGGCCAGCTCCTTGACCTGCTTATGAGAGAGTGAAGGTCGAGCCGTATAAGGGCTTTATAAAGGTACCAATACCTTTATAAATACGCCTGTATTCCTCAAAAGCTCCAATCTATTAGGTATGCTTAGCAGCCTAATCCTAACTAATATTATAAATGCGAAAGTGAGTTTGTTTGTTTGTTACACTTTCATGCTAAGACGGCTGAACAGATTTGGATAAAATTTGGCACATCGGTAGACCATGACCTTATTAGTTTTAGAGAGTTTTTATTCCGATATTCTTACTGGATCGAGACTTATGCGGGTGAAACTGCGGGGCTCTGCTAGTTTTTCTTATAAAAAGATGATGATATTCAACCATTGGGCGGCTCTATTGTCATACGCCTTTTAATATAATTGCCCGACCCGGGGATCAAACCCAAAAAACCTATGCTCAATAGTTGCGTTTCCGACCGCTAGACCATTGAGACAGCTATATACGCCAGTCCATCAATGCCTGGTTCGCAGCCTTGGTCGCGCAACCAAGGCTTGATTATTACAAATAATGCGCGGAAATACAAATTGAGTAAATGAATTAAAATTTCCAGAATCAATGACGAACAACGATAATTTTTCACGCGCCAATAAGTTCATTTGTTTCTTCTTTACTTTAAAAACAACTATATTTGCAAGCAAATCGAAATTTTAATAAAATCTTTGATGCGTTGAAGTAAAAAGTTCGTTCCATTTTTAAATAACACAATAGATATGAGTTTTCATAGTAATTTATTTGGCCGCTAAACGCGACAGATATGGAATTTCATAGTTACTTTGCCGGCCGTATCGTCATTTGTTTTTGATCAGTACAGCAATTTCGATTTATCTCGAAGAAGGTTGTCAAAATAATGCTCGAATTTCGAAGCATATTTGAGAAAAGGTACTATCTTCATCAATTAAATCAAAGTTCACTCGACAGTCATTTTGAATAAAGACAAAAAGTTCCTGCAGGAAAATATATTACACCAACCTAGGTATCAAAATTACTTAACTAAAATACCATAATCCCTTGTAAAATTAAATACTTAACTTCGCAGCCTCGGGCACAAGCAATTCGCTCAAAAAAATGTTTAACCTTGCTTTTTAGTCAGTCGTAGATCTAACCCAAAACTTTGGGCACAGCTGCGCTTAATGCTAAGTTATAAAATATAATTAATTTGCAGCAGCTTCAGATATGGAACATGAAATTGTTTTCTATGTTCAGTAACATTTAAATTAAAGCGTGACTTTGCGGAAATCCATTATAAAATACAATAGACGTAGATATATTTTGTAACCTATTCCGCTTAACTATTTCTCAAGAACCCTGTTAGAAATCGACACGAGTTTCACCTCACAACTAGGCATCCTCAGGATGATGACGATTGACCAGTCGCGAACCCGAACACGACGTATTGCCACGCCGAGAGTCGGACGCAGAGAACTCTCTGCACCCGGTGCTCGTGTCGACGTTTCGATTTCTTACAGGGTTTTTTATGAGTCTTGAGGACTAGTTAAGCGGAATAGGTTACTAAATAATTATATCTACGTCTATAATTGTACACATCAAGCTATACATTTCCAGTTTATGCTGGTCTTACATTGTATAGAATTTCCGTACAATGCGAGGTCAGCTTATACTGGAAATGTATAGCTTGATGTGTAGCGTGTGTAGTGTGTACTTTATTACTTGATTGATTTACTTGCCTCCATTTTACATGGGATACAACTGGCAAAATGTTGGTCTATGTACACTTACTTGTACATGTGTATTGAACACCCACATTCCGTCAGTTATAAAAAACTTATAAGAGCTGGTGCTGTTCGGGGTATACATACCTAATTATATATAGAGAATTTATTACTTTTCTGTCCGAGAAATCTCACTGCTCTGGGAAATGGAACCAACGAAGGAGGATCTTTGATGTCGTGACCCACTTACCGTACACCAATGAACATAAATAATTGTACCTACTTTACATCTCTGAATAGGTACTTTTTAAGGATTCATTAACATCCTTTCAGGGGGTGAAGTAACAACTCTATTTCCATCCCCTAGAGGGATTCTAACTAATTCTAAAAAAGTCAGCCGGTATATTTTTAAAATAAATTCGTACTCTTATTTCCCGTACAGAAAAGTTGTTGCTATTTTTATGTATGATCTTATAATATGATCTCACTAGTAATATAGGTACATAATTATTTTTTAGGGGTATGAGGAACAGGTGTAAAGTTCACTCATCCCCCATAGAAAAGGGAGGATCTTCCTACCAGACGGGTGTTGTGTCTGGCGGGCAACTGCCCAATGATTGCCCAAAAAATTGATAAAATATCTTCTGTTGGTGTATTCGAATGCTGTGCCATAGAGCTTATTAACCACAACACCATTTTTATATACATTTATAGGGTTCCGAACAGCAGGAATTTATCTCTATTTTTCGATAAATTGTTAATATTGTTACAAACTTGTACTAAGAAATCTCAAAAGATTGTCATAGCGGGAGATTTTAACATTGACATATTAAAACGAAACAATAATACAATTGAATTTGAAAATCTGCTATTAAATTTTAACTTAAAACTAGCACTAAACAAACCTACACGATTGAAGAGCCAAACATGCATAGACAATTTTGCTCATAATTTCAATAAGTCTTGCAAAACTATAATAGTAGAATTCGCATTATCTGACCACACAGCGCAACTTCTTAAATTCCCTGTAAGCAAAACGTGCGCAATAAATAAGTGGCGTACAAAAAGACGGGATTATAGTGACGATAACTTATGCAAGTTTAAAAATAATTTAAGCAGCTTGACATTTACAGAGGTATATAATGCTAACGACCCCAATATTGCTTATAAGGCTTTTTTAGATTTGTTTAAATTAATTTATGACCTATGCTTCCCTCATATTGGGATAACCGTAAATATTAAAAAAAAAGTGAATTGGATATCACGGGGCATTAAGATTTGTAGCAAAAAGAAACGACAACTGCTGTGGCATTATAGGTTAAAGCAGGTAAATAGAATGCGTCTTAAAAATTACACCAAGCTGTATAAAAAAATTATAAAGCTGACACAGTGCGCACAAAATAATTATAAAATTAAAACCTCAACAAATAAATCCAAAACGACATGGCAAATCATTAAACATAGCAAATTAAATATACCAAAACCCTCTATAGATAAAATTAAAATTAATAATGAATCCATCACAGAGCCAAAACACATAGCGGATCTCTTTAACAATTATTTTATCGACAAAATTCAACCCATAGTACATGCGGGAACTACAGTTACACGACATATTTTGAATAAAAGAGACTCTATGTATATGGCACCTAGTACACCTTACGACGTACTTAAAATCATATCAACTCTCAAAAATACAAAAAGTGTAGGCTACGATGGAATTGCCACAAAAATACTCAAAGCGGTAGCTGGCGTCATATGTGCTCCGTTAAGTTACATAATTAATTTGAGTATCAGTGCTGGCATATTTCCATCTGCACTAAAGACATCTATCTTAAAGCCACTATTTAAGAAAGACAATAAAGAGTTGATGGTGAATTATAGACCGATATCGCTCATCCCTATAATTTCCAAAATCTTTGAAAAATATATTCACAAACAACTCAACTCATATTTAGAACACAACAAGATCCTCTGCAATGAACAAAAGGGTTTCAGAGAGAAAAAAACCATTAATATGGCAATTTATGATTTTTTACACATAGTTATGACAAATATGGATCAAAATAAACCGGTGTGCAGTATATTTTGTGATATGACTCAGGCATTTGACTATGTTCAACACAGTATTCTGCTTCAGAAACTCGAAGCATATGGCATTAGAGGTAACGTACTAAAACTATTTGAGTCATATCTTCAGCACAGAAAACAAATAACGGAAGTCAGTAGGATAAACATCATTAAAAAACGAGAAGAGTCACATCGGTCGCAAGAACGTGAAGTAGTGTATGGGGTCCCACAGGGAAGTGTTTTGGGACCTCCCCTGTTTACATTATATATTAATGACTTGCCTAAGTCCACGGAA
Source organism: Lithophane semibrunnea (assembly GCA_947363905.1). Classification (NCBI taxonomy): domain Eukaryota; kingdom Metazoa; phylum Arthropoda; class Insecta; order Lepidoptera; family Noctuidae; genus Lithophane; species Lithophane semibrunnea. The sequence continues at coordinate 14,565,588 of OX376208.1, read as the reverse complement.
CAACCTATGAGCCTCTTTGCCGATGACAGCGTAGTGACAATTGCGTGTAAAAATCGAGACACATATAAATCTGACATTAATAACTCGCTAATTGCAATTATAGAATGGTTAAATAATAACAATTTAAAAATAAATTTAAATAAGACTAAAATCATGCACTTCAGTCAACGCTCTTTGACATTAAATAATAATCTAGACATAAACTATAATAATAATAACATTGACGAAGTTGATACAACAAAATTTTTAGGACTTACTATTGATAATAAATTAAATTGGAAGGCACATATAGAGATTATCAGTAAGAAAATAAGTACCTCAGCATACGCTCTGTACAAACTGGCATCAGTAATTAGTGTAGATGCTTTGCTCACCGCATACTACGGCTTGGTGGAGTGCATTTTAAGATATGGTGTTATCTTTTGGGGTAACTCGACTGACCGGGAACTAATATTTAAAACACAAAAGCGTTGCATTAGGTCAATGTTCAATCTGGCAACCACTCACTCACTCTTATTTTCAAAAATACAAAGTCTTGACATTGCCTTCATTATACATAATAGAAAATGCTTTGTTCTTAAGGTCCAACCCTCATCTGTTTTCTCGCATGGCAGATCGATTTCCACGTAATAGACGTGACAATAGTCAAATTTGCCTACATCAGTATCGAACGTCACTTATGCGGAAAAGTGTCTTTTGCATGGCTCCAAAAATTTATAATAAACTACCTAAAAGCTGGAAGCAGTTAACTGACGTAGTGTTTAAAAAGAAAGTTATAAATTTTCTAGCAGATAAAGCATATTATAATTTAAATGAGTTTTTAGATGAGAGATTTTGATGTATTTACTAATTTATTATTTTTAATTTTCTAATATTATCATGACATTTTTAAATAATTAGACTGATTGACATTATAACTTATTTTATGAATATTTGCATGCCATTGTTTAAGGCAAACATGATGATCTGTTTTTATCTTTCCTTTTAACATCTCTTGCATGCTGACAATTTGTGTTGTAAGTATGTATTTTACTAATGTTTGAGCAAATAAATCATTTTATCTTTTATCTTTATCTTTATCTTTATTGATATTGGATTCTTGTATATAAATGTCCACTGCTCGGAAAACTCTAATTGCGCGATGCAGGATTTTTATGACGTCAGGATTTTTGTGTGACGTTATACATTAATTTGTGACGATGTAGATACCGCCACAAATTAATTAATATAATGTAATTTTAAAGATTTTTATTTTTTACCTCGTGATCTCAATAGTAACAATTGAAGTGTTTTGTAAAAGTATTATTTTATTATAAGGTATTTTTGTATGCTGAAATGTGTAAGTAAGAAAATTATGTGGGACTTCTTATTAAGACTTTTTATGTACCATAATACATATATGCAAAATAAAGATATTCTATTCTAATAATTATGGTCAGTTCCGCCTTCAGTCTTACCATCTGTGGCTGACACGACTATAAGATCGATCATTTACGACAGCCGGATTACTACTAGAAGCGAATCTTTAATATACAAGTGCCACTTCGTGAATGTACTTGCATCTGGTCAAAACAAATTGATGCAATTTCGTCTGTTCAGATTGATTGCTTTCGACTCAGATCAAATAAAAAACCAAGACAGAGCGCAGCGAACAATACAGTGAAGCATGCCATAACTACACCCCCGCTTTATGCATACACGCACACATTTACAATCAAACTACACCTCACTAAGTGCACACATGTTTACATGCTCACGTCGCTGTCGACAGCGCTCTGTTTTTAACCCCCGACGGAAAAAGAGATGTGTTATAAGTTTAACGTGTTTATCTGTGTGTCTGTCTGTTCCATCGTAGCTGCCAAACGACTGAACCGATTTTGTTTTTTTTCTTAGGTATGATTCAAGAAAATCGGTTCAGCTGTTTGAAGATTATCAGCTCTTTCCAAGTGGGTTTTTTATTTGGTGAGTTTGTCGATTGAGTCCTTAGCCACCGACAGCCCGCTACTGTGCTGTAGATGTACTCGTGTTTAATAATTCGTGTTCCTAATAGTTCCTTGTGCAATACAAATTCACGCTTGCCAGCGACACGCACCCTTAACTACCCTCGTTGAGTGCGCCTTGACCGCTCATCCAACATTAAATTGCCACTTCACAAGACATAGGAAGGTTAATGTGATATATTACCATCTTGCTGTATTACCTGAAGGGGGGTAGGCTGAGAAGTGTTGTGACATTTCACTAGTATTGTTACAGAGGGCTTAAAATGGTCACTTCAGCAGAATCATACTTAAAAAAATATTATGAATCATCGCAAAATGTCACAAATTGACAATTCATAATATGATCTGCGTGTAGTTCATATTACGAAATAATTCATCTGTTTGAAAGTTTTCCATGGAGATTCGTAAAATGGTCCACATGTTATGAATTGCTTTTATGTCTAATTAGAAGAATTGCTAATGACAGCTGGCATTCAGGAAACGAACTGCTTTTAAAGGAATTGCTAATGTTTCCGATTTAGCCCCCCTGGTCTCATGTAGGGGGCGTAGTGACATTAATTGGGAACACATCTACTATAAGGTGAAAACTTCAGGGTAGCTCGCGAAATTCAAACTTTCTTACGTTTTTTGCAATTTGCTGGTCAATAGCAGGTTGTCTGTTGATTAAAATATTGTTCGCGACCGTAACAACCATGGGTTTACAGAATTATAACCATTAGAATCAGTAATACAACTCTCTAAGTTCATATAAGTGTATTGAATGAATATTTCATGAAATCATGACATTTGGGAGTTATTCTAACAAGGAGTATTGCTGATTCTAATGATTATAATTCTGTAAAGTCATATTTTTTACGGTCACGATTCATATTTTAATCAACATATAACCTGACACAGACCTACAAATTGCAAAAAACGTAAGAAAATTTGAATTAAAAAAAAAACACGTTTGTTGTATGGGAGGTCCCCTTTAATATATTATAATTATATATTATTTATATATTATTATATATATATATATATATTATTATGTATTTTTAGTATTATGTATTCTGTTTATTAGTATTTGTTGATAAAACGGCAACAGAAATACATCATCTTTGAAAATTTCAACTGTCCAACTATCACGGTTCATGAGATACAGCTTGGTGACAGACGGAAAGACAAACAGACGTACGGAAAGCGGAGTCTTGTAATAGGGTCCTGTCCCCCTTTGGGTACGGAACCCTAAATAACTGCAAAAACACTTGCTCGAATTGGAAATGCAACTCGGGAGCCCAAACTCAGGTAGTAGCGCTCGCGACCAGTAGACCAGCGTGCATATAGTGGAGGTTATTCATGATAAATTATTTTATTTCCATAGTTAGGTTTGTAGAAACACTTTTACATAATCAGCCTATAATGTTCCCACTGCTGGGACACAAGCCGCCTCTCTGTGAGAGGGAGTGGGCCGTAATCCACCACGCGGGCCCAGTGCGGGTTGGTGGATGTCACATGTCTTCGAATTTTTGGTTCTAGGACATGCCGGTTTCCTCACGATGTTTTCCTTCACCGGTTTTAGAGCAGTGGCGATGAAATAATTTACACAAAGTAAAGCGCCTCTCAGGGTTCGAACCTATGACCTACAACTCGTAAGTCGTGGCCGTTACCACTGGGCAACCACTGCTCTGCTCTTGCTGAAACACTTTTACACGTCGTCAATCATATTTTCAAAACTAGATGAAGTCGGCGTTCCCTATCTGACTACTCTGAGAACTCCAAAACAATCTCAGTCTCTTTCAAAGTCTATAGACATAATCTTGGTCAAATGAAAATTGACAATTGTACTTTCTCTATTTGTATGTAGGATTTGTGTTGTCTCCGAAGCAATCCGTTGTTTGGCTTCCCACAAATTACTGACAGACGAGAGAAGTGGGTCGCTTCCTTGTTGTGTTGTCTCGTGTCTTGTGTCAGTTCGTCAATTCTTGTTTTCTTATAAATGATTCACATCTTGGTGTCCGAATTTTTCAATTCTTACAATTAGCCTTGTTCAGAAGAAAAATACGTTTTAATGTTTATTACTTTTGGTTATTATTATGAGAAACTAGCTGTTTCCCGCGACTTTGTCTGTAGAAAAATAGCCTTTGTCCTTCTCCAGGTCAAGGTGTACCCCTGTGCCAAATTTCATCCAACTCAGTTCAGCCCTTTTAGCGTGAAAGCGTTCCAATCAAACTCACTTCCGCATTTATAATATTAGTAAGGATTGTCTACCTGCTTTTCGCTGGGCTACCGGTGGCTGTGTTTTGTGGCTCGTTTGCGCCGAACCGAATTGTCATTATTAGAATTCAGAGTTGCTGTGTTACCGATAACTAAGCTTATTAATAAATCCGAACCATAATTTTTTATAGTTATTTATGCAACTGTTATACAACCTTATTTTTTGTTTATGCTAAACCCGAAAAGGGGTCATTGTACTTATCATTTTGAACAATTTTTTCTATGGGACCAACCTTGAAATCGCGAAAAAAAAATCTGCTGTTGATTTTGAAATGATGAGTACAATGACCCCTTTTCGGGTTTAGCATGAACAAAAAATAATGTTGTATAATAACGGGTATTAAAAAACCAATGTGGGTTTATCATACGAGGCGAAGCCAAGTATAATAATAGTATCACATGAGTGTTTTAATATCTAATTACTTACAGTTGCATACAAGATTTTATCTACACCCATGATATGAATCTTCTATAAAAGTTTCTTTGCAATAACAATATCGAACAAAAATGGCGCGGTACGACGTGAAATTCGAATTCGAATGTGTTTTTTTTTTTTTAGTTACGGTGCTTTTTTAGTGAAACGCTCGTGAATGACAGTGTTCTTTTTTTAATGAGTAGCATTATGAATTCAGTACAACATTATAACACCCGTTTGGATGATATTATGGTTACTATGACACTGGATGTTTTAATGTTGGCAATAAGCTAACTGTTTCAGAAACTTTTATAGAGTATTTATAGCATGGGTGTAGATAAAAATATAAATAAAATATCTACCAAGACCCCATAAAAAAGAAGAGCTTTATTTACACAGAACTCCTGCGTGCTACAGAAGGCGCGAATACCCCACGTACAGAAGTGCCGTAAAACATTTAAAATAGAAATTCTTGGCAAAGAGGTACTGACCATACGCTCATGCATAATGTAAACCACGATATGATGTTTAAAAGTTTACCATTACATCCGCTACTATACCTGATAGTGATTCCCGGAAAACGCTTTGAATGGCAAGTAATGCCATGCAAAGTAAAATAAAAAGTAGGTATATATCTACTTTGTTAAAACAGTACATTATTTTCAAACTACCTAATACAGGTGAATGGCGCCGTTTATCCACGTTACAAGATTATATTTTGTGATATAATGTGTATTTTGTGTTTGTGTGGGGTTTAAGGGGGAGTAGTTTGACAGCAAAAAATCATATTTCACCCGCGCAACCCTTACCTACCCCTCTCATTAAACACGACGAAAACAAAACACAATGCCTTCCCGCCCGCAGAAACTTTTCGTCTGGCGTTTATAGAATTCGAATTTCAATCTTCTGTAGTTTATTTTGCTTATACGATACGCTAAGCTTGAATTCAGAACTATAGATCATGTTCATGTTTTGGAACAAGAAACTCAATGTTGACGTGGAAAAGTTCAAATTTAAATGTTACCAAATTTTATTTAGGACCTTGTACAATTTGTACCTAATGACGTCTTTGTGGAAAACTGTGTTACCAAGTAATAAATATAATGCTATATCGTGGATTTCTCTCTTTGGAGGATCGTGCAAAGTGATACCCAAGTAAAAAATAATATTCGTATAATGAATTTTGCACTGTATTGTGCAACGAATATGGCATGTGTCATGAAAACCTTTCCTGCGCCAAACGCGAACAATCCCCTTCGAAAACATTTGAAACATGTGAAAAAGAGGCCGAGTTCTGTACAAAAGAAATAAATGTAGGATTGTCGGCTTCACCACTAAAAGAATTGACATCTATTCATCTATGTAAATGGGTGCCAAAGTACCAAAGGGACTAATTATAATAAAGGCCCAAGGTACGCGCTCAGTACCGGCGCTGTGTTTTGGGCGCGCGCCCGGCGCGTTTTGGACGCTCGTCAAACGCAAAAAGATTTCCACATTTTGTTGTAACTTTTGAACCGTGTTTCTTTTAAGTTTATTACTAATGCGAAGAAAATGACAAGGAAAAATAGTGAAAAAGGAACTCGCGTCCAAGCGTCAAGGGCACGGTTAGGCTTCATTTACGGAGACGCGAGGAGTCGCGCGTGGCTTTGGGCGGCGCGGCTCGCACTGAATTCAAACATATGGCGTTGTATGAGTGCGTTTACGGAGACGCGATTTTACACGCGTTTGTTTGAAATGGAGCGTTTTTTGCGGCGGAGCCCGCGAATGGCATAGCCGCGTCACACGCGTCGTTTCATCACGGCGGCGCACGTAGCAGCAATGCCCGCGGCATACCTTCTCCCAGTCTATTTGTAAATCGCACAACGGAGATGCAAGTTGAGAGTGGCAAGTTGCGACATGTGCAAGCCTAACGGCGCCCGGCATGGGCGCTCGCTTAGACTGCAGCGCTTGATATAATTCGTTACATAGGAATTCATACAATTTTATTGAGCGCCCGAAACGCAGCGTACAAAATGCGCGTCTCGGGCGCTTGTTATAACTAGTCCCTTAGTAGAAAGTTTAGTATGGTCCCTCTTTGTAACTGTTGAAATTGTAGCTTTAAAAACATGCCAAGTTGCATTATAACTTTAGGCCTCATTTACGGAGACGCGGGGCGTGGCGCGTCGCGTGCAGTGTGGCGTCACGCGGCGCGTCTGACGTTTTTGCTGTTTACGGTGCGGCGGCGCGTGAAGCGGCAGTTATCATCCCACGCGTTAACATAAACATATGGCAATATACATCTTGATTGTCGCGGTTTTTTTTGGGGTTATAATATATATTTTTGAAATGTGCTAATTAAAACCTTTCATTTGATACCCAACATGGTATGATTAAAAAATATTTTTTGTTGTTCATGTCACCTAGAGGGCGCCATTTTCAATTTAATGTGTCTTCATATAGCCTATGACCAGCGGACGATCGTGAAGCTTCCAACGATACCTCATTTGTCAAATTGTGATGAGTCTTTTAGAAGATAATATGTGGGAACAGACATAGATAAATACATAGAAACCGGTCAAAATTATAACCCTCCTTTTTGCTTCGCCGTAGTCAGGTAAAAACTAAAACCCAACTACGACAAAAAAGTCAACTAAAGAGATATAAACAAGACATCACGGACAGACAAATTAAAAATCCGGAGTCATACGGAATCTGTTCGAGTTCGTTCGTTATACCAATAACCGAAGAATAAAGGTATTATTCTAAACAAGTTTTATTTAGGGGCGGTCAGTCGCTCCAATTGTTCGTCTAAGGGTCACCTTACAAGAAGTTTGTCAAAAAAAGTGGGAGTAAACGAATTTGGATCCTGAGTATATCTCAATAAGATTTAATCTCCAGTGCGAACTTTCAAATGAACGTGGAATGGGCTCGTTGGCTATGTTGTAAATTTTCTCCGCAAGAAAATTCACCGCAATATAGAGCAATGGCGCTAGTTTTACCTACTTCTTTCTATACTCCGTGCTACTATACCAGTCAAAAATCTGTCAAATAAAATGTATGTCATCTTGAGTTTTAAAATATCAACATTGAAATACCTAACTAAAAATAAAATTCTAGCAAAGGAACAGAAAGGATTCAGACAAAACATGACAGTGAATGTAGCAATTTATGATTTACTTAATATTGTAGTGCCAGATATGGACAAAAGAACCAGAACCAGTGCAATATTTATGGATATGACGAAAGCATTCGACCTAGTAGACCACGATATATTAATAAATAAGCTCAATATGTATGGAATAAGAGGAAATGTACTCTCGTTAATAAATTCCTACCTTAGTAATAGGAAACAATACACAGAAATCAGACGAATTTGTAAAAAGACCAAGAAAGAAATTAAATATATATCTGAAGTATATACAAATTCTTATGGCGTGCCACAAGGCAGCGTGTTAGGCCCTCCGCTTTTCCTTGTGTATATAAATAACTTTCCTAGGCACGTGAATCATCCAATGATTCTTTTTGCTGATGACAGTACTTTAGTAGTAAGACAACTTGATGAGAATAACCGCGAGACAGAAATAAAAAATGCATTGAAACAATCGACTGAATGGCTTGACCAAAATAATCTTATCTTAAATTTAAGTAAAACTAAAATTATAAATTTCCGACAAAGAACTGCTTCTACTGCGTCTGATATAATTTTTAATAAGGAAAAAATTGAAGCAGTTTCAAGCACTAAATTTCTAGGCCTAACAATTGACTACAAATTGAATTGGAAAGAACATGCAGCTCTACTAATAGCACGACTTAGTAAATATTCATTTGTTTTATATAAACTTAGCAAAGTAGCCAATAGATCAGCAGTCGTTGCCGCCTATTTTGGTTATGTTGATTCCATACTTCGCTATGGTATAATTTTTTGGGGCAACTCCTGTGAAAAAACCTCTGTTTTCAAGGCACAAAAACGTTGTCTAAGGTCCATATGCAGTTTGAAATCGATAGATAGTTGTAAGCCATATTTTATTGAGCTTAAAATATTAACATTACCATGTCTCTATATATATGAAACCGCAATTTTTGTAAAGAAAAATATTGAACTATTTCGCAAAAAAACAGAACATCATCCTAAATCAACAAGACAAGTTTATCGTCATGAATTGTACTTAAGGCCTTCAAAAACCGCCCTTATGCACAATAGCATACTGTGCATGGCACCTAAAATCTATAACAAATTGCCTAATTCTATTAAAGATTATAATTTATTGCAGTTTAAACGAAAATTATATAATTTATTAATCCAAAAATGCTATTATTCAATTACTGAATTTCTTTATGACAAAAATATTTAATTGACAATTTGATTATTTACTTATCTGACATTACTTTATATAGCTTCATGTACCTTGCATAATAATATAATATACTTCAGTAATAATGAACGAATTTTCTTAAAAAAGTGTAAGCCCAATGGGTAGTTTTTTGAGCACAATGTTTGTATTTTATAAGACCATGTAACCTCACCAAAAAACACACTTAATAAATGATTTGATTTGATTTGATTTGAATTTTTACCCGACTACTATATGTTTATTTAGACTCGGTATTTATTTATTTATCAATCAATAACACTTGTAATATTCGTTTTGGAAGTGGTTTTAGTGTTTTTTTTCATGTTTTCTATGTCTCAGTTTCTTTTGTGGAATGTGATAAATTACGAAAATATTATTTACGAAAATAAATAATATATCAGCGCAGCTAAAAATTTGAGCGTAGTCCTCTCGTCTCAACAGAGCGACGCCGACTGATTTGTGAAACAAAAATATGCTTGAAGTTCCCGTAATGTGCGACGGAAGATGGCTTCTTCCACGAACTAAGAACGTCGTAAGTCCTACAAGCTTTGATTCGTAATAAAACCAAAAATAAAAGGAATAAAAAAAAAAGCCTACACAATTTTTTTTGCCTTGTTTTAATACATATAATCATCTAATTTTTATCATAATAGGCATTAGCATTTTAAGTACAAATCGAAAATACGTGAAAATTAGAGGTAACTTCGTGATATTTTTTTATCGAGAAAATTTTAATATTTTGTGTTTCTGTTACACAAAAAGTTTGGAAATATCATGTAGTTACTCATACTATTTTTATTTTACACCTAAGTCTTATCAATTTCATGAAAAATCAAATTGAAGACAGGCAATTTTGCTTCCAACCCGCCCTTAAGTAAACATAGAAGCACAAAAACTTAAACTGTAGACACGACTTCATTTAAAGCAGCCTAATAAACCCGTGCAACAAACTGCAAGCCAATTAAAACTACCTTGCACCATAAAGCATGGTACCAGGACAGTATAACACGCAAGAGCTTATCTAGCAAACAGCTGACGTACCGAAAGTGCCACGAATGGCATGTAACAACGAAAACTTTCGGCGTCCGAAGTGCTTGCATTAGTTATGAGACTTTATCGACTGTCGATGTCGATGTCTCGTGGGAAATAGAGGCTAGATAATATAATTCGTTGAGTTTTGTAATATGATGTTTTATTGAAAAGTTTTATGTAGTAGTGAGCGAATTTTGGGACCAAGGATTTTCTTAAAATTGCAAAAACAATGTAGTTAGACTGGTTGTCAGACTTGCGGACTTCTGACGAGCCATAACGACTGTCAAAGATCTACGAATGACAGCCGGGACCAACGGCTTAACGTGCTTTCCGAGACACGGAGGAGTCTCGGTATGTAAAAATGGTCACCCATCCACGGACCAATCCCGGCAAGCGTAGCTTAACCTGATAGATCGACCCGTGCGGCTGTTATTACTTAGCCACGAGCTCCTCGCTACTAGCCCATAACTATCATCTAGAAATAAATAACCAACCCCATCGACTTCACCTATTTATACTTTTTACCCCATCACTAGTATTGCGCGCCCGTTGCCTGCAACAGACTTTAAATTTAGCTCTGACCTACAGCCTATTTCAGACTCTGTTTCGGTCTAGACATAATAGCTTCGAAATAAACCTTTTTCAAAGTTTTTCAGCTCAAGTTAGGCCTGAGTTTGGATGAAAATTATGAAAACGTGGTATGAAATATTTAGGTCGATTCTGGAATTAAAAAAGTTTTTATGACTTCGTAAGTTTTTGTAGCGTTACTAAGTTTTTTGTGTGAAGTGTTCAGTTTATATAAATATAAGCCATAGCTTTTTTCTCCTCTCATATCGGCACAAACTATAATAATATGAGTATAGCTCATGTCGTGCTCGATACATTAGCCAGCCAGCAAGGTGCTTACTTGCCTTACTGTCCAGGGTACGCCAGATATACAGAGTTACAGGGGCATTTGAAGCGCAACCTGTTACCATGGATTCAGTACATGATTCAGGTGGCTTAAAACGGCCACTTTGGAAGAATCATATTATGAACCATCGTAAAATGTCACAAACTGATGATGATGATGACAATGAAACTGACAATTCTTAATAATATGATCTGCGTGCAACTCGTATTACGCAATTCATCCGTTTGACAGTTTTCTATGGAGATTCGTATTGGTCCACAAATTATGAAGTTATTGAAGTTTTAATTTAAATTACGGTTATTTTATGAGTAAATACCTTATCATATCGTAATATCTTCGTGGGTTGCAGCTGAAAATCAGCGTCACTGTGTGTTGCCATCTGACAATATGCTGAGCTGAGGCCCTTTTGGCATTGTACTGACTGTTTTCTGTTTTTATTAGTTTTAAGGTATATTTTTGTGTGACAATGCCAATAAACGCATTTTTCTTTCTTTCTTTTCTTTCTTCCGTTCAGTGGTTTAGGCGTGAAAACGTAACATACAGACAGACAGAGTTACTTTCGAATTTATAATATTAGTAAGGATTAAGTCATTTTGTCATGCACCAATATTTACATCGAATATGATTCGAATCAGAATTCAGCTAATATGTATCACCATTTTGTGTCAAATTAGAGGAATTGCTAATGACAGCTGGGAATTCAGGAAATGAATTGCTTTTAGAGGAATTGCTAATGTGGCCGTTTTAGGGCCCCTGGATCTTTTTTGATGATTTTTTTTGTCAGTTATTGAAAAAAATTACTTTTCCAAACATTTTGACCGCGTAGGTATTGCGATTTTGTAGGATTTTTTTCAGCTCAGGGGCGTCCAGAATCATCCTGCCACCCTTTATATTAATAATTAATACAATTTAGAGCACCTCATCATTATAAGACACGTTACATCACTTTACAACTATCGAATTTAATATTCTTCTAAACTTCGTATTATTCTTATCCATGTTTCTGTTCATATTCAAGAATAAATTACTCGCGTGGTCGAACGCACGAAGTGACAGTAAAATCGTTCCTCTCCCTCTTACCGTTTTACCAGGAATGTAGGAAAGGAAAGCGCTCGGGAAATATAAAGTGTAAGTGATTTCAAAGATCACTCCGGCGTAAAGAGATCTTCTAATCATGAACACTGACTGAGATGGCTGTTGAAGTAGTTCTTTACATTTTAAATGAGCTCGGTTGGGATATAAAGACGCTTGGCGTATACAAAATATTAGTATAGAGAAACGAGAGGTTTATGGAGATATAAAGTCTGTATTTAATCTCGTAGAATAATTTGACAGGTGCAAATGTCAAACTCAAAATTGAAAAAACAAACAACAATAACTTGAAATGTCAAATTAGTCTGCGAGATTAAAAAGACAGACTGGTGATTGGAAGAGATTGATTAGAAATAAACAGCCTACCTATAAGCCTTAGCACTTTTAGCTGTGATTTTTATCTCATACACACTGTGGATTCGCATCGTAAAGCAAAAATATAAGAAGCGGCCATACGTAACGCAATTCATGAATAAACTCACTAAGGCTTACGAACTTATCCCAAAATCTTTAAAAGAATATTTCTACGCTCTGTGTACCCTTAAATTGACTTCTAAGCCGACAATTCTGTGTGCAATTATGAAAGCGAAAAGGCGTTATTGCACCTCTAAGAAATCTCTTTCTAAAATGTTACAAAGACCTAGAGCCATCGTAATTTTAATATTGTTAAATATCGTCCCATTCAACCAGCAAAACAAGATTAAATTCCTGTTCATTTTCAAGAGAAGTCAGACACGGTCGTATCGAACACTGTCTCGAGTAGTCCCGACTAGAGGTGAGGCGTATTTATCGTAACAGATGGAAATAACAGATATTTAAAATAAAAAAAAACAAATAACAATTTGTTCCTAAAGTGGGTGATAAACGTGCGTACTTAAAGTACGCGGTCTTTAAGTTCGCGACCTTACTGGGCTCGTCGTCGGTGACACACGTGAAGCTTCTCAGAATTTCATTATCAAATTGGCTCGCAGCTCGCGGCTCGCGGCGATGACAGACGGGCTAGTAAGCTCGCCGAGCCATAAGTACGCGTACTTGCTCGCACATCTATCACCAGTTTAACAATAAAACGTACGAGTTACTTAAAATAACAGATCCTCAAGACTGTTACCCGCGGTAACAGTCTTACTGTTAAAACTTCGGATACGATTTTGCGACTTTAAACGAAAAGAAATAGTGAATTCAGATTTAAATACCTATTTATCATCTGTGCAAAAATAACAGGCCGTTATTTAATAACAAATATTTGGATCTGTTACTTTTTTGTAACAGTAACAGTGATAACAGATATCGTGTTTAACCTGTTACAATCCACCTCTAGTCCCGACCGACCCAAGTCGTGTCCCGATCAATTCGTTCCGGCGCTCCGGAAAAAGTTTCATCGATAACATTAGTTAAGACTCAGGATTGGCAATAAACTTTCAAGGTCAACTCCCGGATGCTTTTTCTTTCACGAGTTAGGGGGCGATTTCATTGGGCAAAAGCGAGGCGATATAAGACAAATTGGAAAGTTGTTTTGAACATGGCGGTTTTTCCGCTGGCAAGAAAAAGAGATGGCCAAAAATTGTAAGGCCCTGTACCCCAGAATGTACAGATATGAGAAGAATAATTAAGAATTATAAGTTACGTATAGCAATGCAGTCGTAAAATAAAGTTATGAATTTTTGAAAAAGTGGATTTTTTCACTCAGTTTTCATCATGATGTTAAAATTAATTCATAAAATAATTTTCTAAACGTTAAATAGGTTGAGGTGTAGGCAATGACATTATATTAACAGATATGTTATACACTCACACAACAACCGAAAAAAGTGTTCCACGCAGCAGCGGCACACATACCCACGTTTCATTCATTTTTACATTTCACTAAAAGGAAAAACGTTACAATTGGAATGTTTTCGAGTCTTCACTATTGCGCGCTTATAACATATCTGTTAATTTAATATCATTGGGTGTAGGTATATAATTGTCTTAGGTGATTAGTATATCATATAAATGTAACTGAAATGTCCTTCCTTCCACAGATTACGTTATCCGATACCAATTTATAGTAAGTTACTATCAAATAGACTATCAAATGTAGGTAACTTGCATAAATCCGTCGTATATTCATACGTGAACTGTCAGATTCTGCTTATTATAATTGCAAAGCATTACAGCACAATGCTTCATAATGTTACCTTGTAGGTCGAAAATCGTTGGTCACCTGTCACCTATTGTTTAGTTTAAATATGATTGTCAGTCTTATTATTTTACGACACCTCAGTCCCCATCAGACTATTCATCTGCCTGCCTTTTCCTAACTATGTTGGGGTCGGCTTCCAGTCTAACCGGATGCAGCTCAATACCAGTATTTTACATGGAGCAACAGCCTATCTGATCTCCACAACCCAGTAACTGGGTAATACGTTACCCCTTGGTAAGACTGGTTGTCAGACTTTCGGGCTTCTGATGACCCGTAACGAGGGTCAAAGATCCACGAAGGACAGCCGGGACCAAAACGGCTTAACGTGCTTTCCGAGGCACGGAGGAGTCTCGGTATATAGGTAAATATGGCCACCCACCCACCCGGTAAGTGTCACTTAACCTGTTGGATCGACCCGTGCGGCTGTTATTACTTAGCCACGAGCTCCTCCACGAGTCCCCATCAGACCATGGCATGGGTGGAATAGAGCGCGAAATACCGCTGTGATATGCATTCATAGAAGAGTAAGAGTAATTTTTTTTTGTGATACATACTGACGACACAAGACATTCCTAGTTTTTCGTCGGGCATTCAAAAAGCTCTCTCATCCTGAATGAAACCGCACCTTAACAGAACTAAAGTTATTAGCACACTGGAAGCTCGAACTCACTTAACTATCGTTAGCCTGTGATAAACTAGACACAAAATGGCCGCCGCGCTATAACCGGAGTGAGCCACTTATGGCTAATGGCTCTGTACACAATGGACAGGATCGTTCGACGTATCAGATAGTTTACTTGATAATTTCGAAAACATCTTGTTGCCAACGTTCGCACGGGCGTAAGAATGTCGCGGCGGGATTTTAATGCTCACTGGATTTCCAACTCTCGGTGTTGAGCTTAGCATTGCGAATCCAACAGAGTGCATTTCAGTGCGTTAAAACACTCACTATTGGATTTTCAGTTTTCTCTAATGCTGGGGCCACATTTTCGCGAACTATTAGGCGAACTTCACGCGCTCTCTCGACGTCACCGCTCGACGTCTCGCTGAGCAACAGAGACCGCGCAAAGTTATAGTTCGCGTTATCACGACAATGTAGCCCCAGCCTGAGAAGTACGTTGAAAATCCAGTGCGCAAAGAAAAACACGGCGGAAAAAAATCCGAACGAATCCGAAGAATCCGGCGCGGAAAAGTCCGTTCATGTCTGGGTTTCTGGTCGAAATTGCTTATAGTGCCAAGTAAGTTAAATATAAACTTGAATGGTTACTGTTTGATCTTGAGATCGTTTCTTATTTTCAGCAAGCTTCATGAGTAAAATTCCTTGCTCTAGATTTATCAACTATTTTCTATTTTCAAGTTATTTGAATTTACTGGGCTTCACATCGAGTGAAAAAATCCTAGCAAGGCAAACTGGCCTAATCATTAGATAACATTACATTCTAACTAATATTATAAATGCGAAAGTGAGTTTGTTTGTTTGTTACGCTTTCACGCTAAAACGGCTGAACAGATTTGGATGAAATTTGGCATAGGGGTAGGCCATGACCTGGAATAGGACATAGGATTAGATTAGGAGGACTTTTTATCCCGATATTCCCGCGGGATCGAGTCTTACGCGGGTGAAACTGCGGGGCGCAGCTAGTAACACATAACATCACATCTTTTTACCCCGGAGGGTTAGGTAAAGATGTGGTAAACCCACATTTAGCCAGTTAAGTCCCACGTAGGTAATAAAGGGCGAGCTCAATGCAATAGGGAATATGCATGAATTTTTTTAATATTTTTATTCGATAGTTTACATCGTCAAATAATAGTGAAAAAAAAATCGACGGCAAAAAAGCAATTTAAAGCAGTTAAAAAAATGTTTAAAAATATCCAACCGATCCGGGCTATTTAAACGCCCTCCATTTGGCGCGCTTGGTGTGGTGACGTCACAGTATGTGAAAACAGACAAGCAACTGTCAAGTCAACGTCAAACACTCCTTTTTGTAGGAGCGTGTGACATTGACTTGACACTTGTTGATTGACTTGACATTGACATTTTGATTGTTATCCCGGATTGTTACGTCACACCCGCTCTTAGCTTTTCAAATATTTGAATTACCCACAGTTTTTTGGGACTTTTAAAAAATTAATTTCTCACTCAAAAAGAAATTTTATTCAAAAATATTGATGGAGGCATAATTCTGAAGTAATATAGTTTATAAAAAAAAATATTTGAGCCATATTTAAATCACATGCATATTCCCTATTGCATTGAATACATTAGATTTAGCTAAAAAAATCTAGACCACCGTATAATTATAGGTTAAAAAGATATAAAAAATAGTCGACGTATTTTTTCTAAGGAAGAGCAAAGAGTGCTTACTTATATATATATCTCATATTATCTTAGCCAGAGTATTCTTAAAAAAATCTTTCACGAAATTGAAATTCGCTGATTCACGAAGTAAATGGTCGTCCGGTTTCTAATGAAAGGCTAATGACCGTGAGCCCAATTTCCTTGAGATGATTTGCGCATTCTTATTTAGAACTATAGAAATTCTTGCCTTCCAAAGACTGTTTAGTAATCAATTAGATGAAGTTATGTATTTAATATTTAAGTTTGAGACCGAAAGTGGAGGCTATACTTAATTTTAGGGTTCCGTACCCAAAGGGTAAAACGGGAACCTGTTACTAAGGCTCCGCTGTCTGTCTGTCGTTCTGTCTGTCTGTCTGTCCGTCTGTCACCAGGCTGTATCTCATGAACGGTGATAGTAAGACAGTTGAAATTTTCACAGATGATGTATTTCTGTTGCCGCTATAACAACAAGTATTAAAAAACAGAATAAAATAAATATTTAAGGGGGCTCCCATACAACAAACTTGTTTTTTTGCTCGATATTGATAACGGCAATAGGTAGACGCTTGAAAAATTCACAGAATATTTAGTTACATATTCACTTTAAAAATAAATAATTAAATTAAAATAAAACAAATATTTAAGGGGGCCTCCCCATTTTTTGCCGTTTTTATAGAGTACGGAACCCTTCGTGCGCGAGTCCGACTCGCACTTGGCCGGTTTTTTTATTGACTGCCAAGGCGGTTATGTTTTTGGTTATAAGCGTTATCGAGGGTAGAAATGAGTGAATTTATTACTAAGATTTCCATAATAATATCGTCTTAGCTTATTGATTCCATTGCCGAACATATTTTGATTTGCTTATTCTGTTCATAATAGTATATTATGCAATTAGTGAATAAAGGACGGATTTAAAGCGAGGGCCATAGGGACCGTAGGGTGTGATTCATGATGATTGAATCACGAGCATAGCGAGTTATTCAAGTGTTAGAATCCTGAACGACGCGTGTGATTCATGGCCCTCGATATAAATCCGTTTTATTCAAGAGTTGCATACTATTCTTTATACCATGACTACGAGAAAAAGAACTTCGAGTACGTTGTTATGTCAATGTTTTGCCTTGGTTTTCTAGTACATACACCGTAGCATAGAATACATACTCCATAATGTTGATGAATTCTTTTCTTCGACAACTCATTAAAATAAGTTAGGAAAACAGACTGAAAATGTGCCAGAAGCTTGATTTTCATTTTTCCATTTGCAAAACTCATCGTAGGCTTTGATGTAAACCAGCTGTGATTTGTTGGGTAGCAAGTTTTCTACTATATCGGCCGCCTATTTAGGACAGCAATATATTCGAGCTTCATCTCAATGCTATACAAACTCCTATTTGATTTGATTTTCGAACAGCAGTTTAGCATTAGAATAAAAACTGTTTTGTGTTCTTTGCTGTCATTAGTAAATTGGCGCTATTTTAAATGTTGTAAGTTGTACGAACAAAAAGTTTAGTGTTATTTAATAAATAAATAGATTGAAAATGTATTCAAGTGATGAAAAAGATGTGTGACACCTGAGTTTATGAAAGAGAGGGCGGCTGATATACTAGAAAACTTGCTACCCAACAAATCACAGCTGGTTTATATCAAAGCCTACGATGAGTTTTGCTAATGGAAAAATGAAAATCAAGCTTCTGGCACATTTTCAGTCTGTTTTCCTAACATTTTAATGAGTTGTCAAAGAAAAAGAAGTCATCGACATTATAGAGTATGTATTCTATGCTACGGTGTAGGTACTATAAAACTAAGGCATAACATTGACATAACAACATACTTGAAGTTCTTTTTCTGGTAGTCATGGTATAAAGTATAGTATGCAACTCTTGAATAAAACGGATTTATATCGAGGGCCATGAATCACTCGCGTCACTCAGGATTCTAATCATCATGAATCACTCCCTACGGTCGTGATTCAATCGTTAAAATCCTTCACTTGCTCGTGATTCACCTATGGCCCTCGCTTTAAATCCGTCCTTTATTCACTAATTGCATAATATACTATTGCAGTAACCTAATTTTGAACTAGTATTTATTTCCCTTTGAACTTGGTCTCATAAATAATATTTTCTCTTACAAAACGACTTCCTGCTACCAGGCTAGCATAAAAGCCAGGAGTTGTTAGCATACAAATGAGTGTAATCTGTATTTCGTTGCAGGAACCGCATAGAGAGAACTGCTTCCAAACGATGGCGGGGTTCCGTACGAAGAGTTGCGTCTGCTGCTGTTTGTAAGTATACCTTTTAAGCGTTAAAATGGAAGTAACTACATGACACGAGACGTGCGTGGTTTGAACTGCTGCGGTGGAGCGCCCGTGTGTAGGGCATTGAGCCGCTAAACCATCGCTGCGTGAACAACCGGCGTCGAAATTTTACGTCCATATCCGAACGAACGTTTGTGCAACACGTCATACTTACGCCGGTGCTAATTGTTCTTCTAAAACAGCCAGAAAATATGTTTAACCCAAAAAAATACCTTGACTTCAAAGGCTCACCAGGCGACACGGCGTTTCATGGCATTGCATAGGATTTTAGTAAGCGGAAAGGTCTTTAAATCTTATTTTCGTACACTTACCCCTCACATTTCGTTGATATCGTCACGAGGAGACCGCAAACCGTGGAAATCTGCGGTATGCTACGAAAGGCTTAGGTATACAAAAATGTTAATGCTATGCTGTGGCATGCGGGCATGCCGCGTCGAGCCGCCCAGTAAGCGCCGGCTCTAAATCAAAATGTACTACAACTACCAAGTTCCGATGATTGGTTCGACGTGTAGTGGATTCGTAATGTGCTACGACATCGTAGCTGACGTAGCGCGTAGCTACAATGATTTCGAATTTGCTACGCCGTAGCAATATTTCAGTTTTTTGATGGACGAACTTTGTAATACTAATTATCTAGATTTATGCATATTCTTAAGACCGAAAACCTTATTAAAACATAAACGCGTGACTTGAAAACCTTCCCCTTTTTTTTGTCGGCTAAATACTTGGTAAGTTAAGTATCATGGATTGTAAAACATTTTCTGTTTGAAACTAGAAACAGGTTTCATAGAATGAAAACTGCGCACTTCTCTCTTACATTATTACTTTATTAGTTAACATTGTTTATGTTTCATTTTAGTTTCAATTTTATTATCTACAAGACTTAGTAGCAAAGTTTAAAGTTGTAATCAGAATGTTAACAATTTGTAACACACATTCTTCTTCTGTGCATCCATTTTCCAAGATATCTGAGCTGATACGTGATTCGTTTATTGGAACCAAGTTCTTTAACTAACAGAAATCACGCGAAAAATTGTTCATACTTGCAATTGTCTCCTCAATCATCAAAATGTAGACCAAGAGGGCCGCTGCAAAAATTTTCAATTTTTTTATCATGCATGGGTATCGTTTTCATAGTTTTCGAGTTTTCGAGGGTGCTAAAGTTGACAGTGAAGTCAAAATTTAAATCCAAGATGGCAGTTGCGAAAACTTTTTTTAATTTTAAATCGTACATCGTGATCTTCGTTCCGGACCGCACACGTTATTATTTGCTAGATAGATTCCGCAAATTGCTTCCAAAAAAGTTTTTATTTAAGAAAAAGATATGGCCAATCCATATTTGATGGCAACAACATTTATTATACGCCGCGCGTCGTCGTCATCTGGCGAATCGGTGATCGGAAGTGGCAATAAAGCCATCTTTACATAAAGCGGGTCGTGACTTGAAAACCATTGGAAAGCACATAAGAATACGAATTTAAACTAATAAATACACTTAACTTTTAAAGTAAAGTTAGTGATATCGGCTTGCTTGTCTTTAAAAACTGCTCGATGAAAACCAAACGCATTCATTTGTTTCTTTGCTTATTTGAGATAATGTTTGTCCACCGCCACCGTCAACGAGAAACGAGATTATTCAAACCGAACGTGACGTCTGTCGGTGGTGCGCGGTAGACACGCAGCCATAGTTCAATGTATGTATCGCTTCTTCGGCGCCGTATATCGTATTCGTTGACGTCTCGTTGACAGTGTTGGTGGACAAACGGCCTAACACTACATTATAATTTTAATAGTAATAGTAATACCTTTATTTGTGAGAATATTATTACATAGAGATGTTACATAGTTGTTAAAGTACAATATTCTGCCGTTTCCGGCGTAAAAAATACATTTTCAGGGTTTTGAATTAAATAGATTCTTAATCAACGTTTTACTCAAAAGAAGGCTCGAAGGACCAATACTGGAACTTTGGTCCTTCGAGCCGGATTTAAAGCAGAGCGATCCATTTTTGGTAATGATTTATTATGTTTAAATTCTGGTGAATCTCCCACATTTATTGGCGAAGGTAACAATTCAAGCACCTGTATTGCATTGGTTATTGCAGTGTATCAGTTTCTTTTCCAAATCGAAGTCTACATTTTGTTTTGTGTAAACCAGTTGACGACTACTATAAAACCACAATGACATGGCAACGTATAAGATTGGTTGACTCACTCGTTGGTCAAGTGGTACTGCTGAGCATAATACGGGTTCGGGCAAAGTGTTATTGGATTCTTCCATCAGGAATTTCTCAGTGGCAACCCGGAGTCTGGATTTGTGCCCGATTGATGGCAATCGGCTAGCTCCCGCACAACTGTCGATTGGCCTTCAAAATGCGATAATAATTAAAATTCTATTGTTTGTCGTTAGTAACAGTTGAAGATCTATTACATGACTGGTGAAATGTACCTTTGTCTGACCCTTCGGAGGTACAGGCATGATGTTATGATTGGTGTCGATATATTGGTGGACCAATCGACAGCAAACACCGTTGGACACTGCAACGAAATTGAGCCAAAATGAAACGCTAGCAAATTGCAAAATGTATTGGAGCATGTCATCTCTAGCGCACCGAATTCCGTCTATTTCCGTACCATGTGTTGCTGTGTGAGACATTCCGCAATATGCTACTAACCCAGCCTTAGCATAATCAGGCTATAATGTTCCTACTGCTGGGACACAGGCCTCCTCTCTGTGAGAGGGAGTGGGCCGTAATCATAGAAATATAAAAAACTTCTTTCTTATATCTATGGCAGTAATACACCACGTGGGCCCAGTGCGGGTTGATAGATGTCACTAGTCTTCGATTTTTATTCTAGGACATGCCGGTTTCCTCACGATGATTTCCTTCATTAGATCAAAACGCCAATTCTCGTACTTAAACTAACTTTCGATTCGCAACACAACGACAATCAATGTCAAAAATGTAGATAAATTAGAGGATTATTTCATAGATTGTAATGCTTTTAAAAACATGGGAATTGCTAAATACTCTTTGAAAACCGATGTGTTTCGGGGTTTATCGTGTTATAAACTAATAAGCAAGAATTGTATCGGGACTACATGGGAATGCCAGACGTACTAGGTATCGTAACTCGTCAAGATTGATTTGAGACAAAATTCAGTAGTTTTGTCTCAAATCAATCTTGACGAGTGATGAAGACTAACTGTTCACCTACGGCATAGCATCAATACATGTCATTGGTTATGCCACCCCAGTACAAGTAAGTTCAAAATTCTCATGTGCATAATTTTCCCTACATTCTGGAGTACAACAATGTTATGCAGTATTAAGCGCGGTTTTTACTGTCACGTTTCACATTTCATTTTATCCTCCTACGGCTTACAATAAGCATACTTATTATCCTTAAAACACTCCAATCTTATAATCGAATTTCCACCGACGAGTTGAAATTTCGCACACACGTCTAGGTTTGATGACAATACAATATTGGTGATTGATACCTATCCTACTAATATTATAAATGTAAAAGTTTGTGTTTTTGTGTGTTTGGATGTTTGTTACTCAATCACGCAAAAACGGCTGAATGCATTTTGATGAATTTTGGCAAACAGGATTAACACATAGGATACTTTTTGGTCTCGATATTCCCACGGGATCGACACTTACGCGGGTGAAACCGCGGGCCGCAGCTAGTAAGTAATAATTATTATAACCGATTTTTGACGCTATCTGAAGGTGGTTCAATAATTAAAAACTGCCTAAATCAATATTATAACCACGAAACAATAATCTACTCAAAAAGAGAGACCAGAGTCTAACCAAGGTCAGCAATGTTCAGGAAATATGTTAACAAATACAACTAAAGCCGACAATCTGCATCCGCAACGACTGTTCCGAATTTCTAAATGTTTCCGGATGATAAAATAAACAGTGCTTTTTGCATTCCCTGCTTTCCTAGTCCATCCGTTACTGAATTTCAATTTGATTTTGCAATTCAAAGTAGATCATTTATATTATTTTGGGGTTTTTGTTGATATATAATGCTTTAAGATACTTGCTTGCACTATGTCCCTGCGATTGTCGATTTTTTTTAATATTAAATGTGATGGGGCAAAATTATTATTCCATTTTATATTTGCATATCAATCTGGCTGTCAGGCAAAGAAGATTATGACTAATTATTTTAAAGGACCAGAATTTGAAATGATTTTTAAATACTTAGGCAAAGTACAAAACATAAGTTTATTGTTTTTTCAGATAACCTATCCTGCTTCACCCACGGCTGCAGCACCGGCTGGGTTTCAGGGGTACTAGGGAATGAGGCATTAACAGGAGGTGCCTGGTTAGCCGCACTCCCTTGCCTGGTCGCGTTGCCTGCTGCGCCGTTCTTTGCTGTACTGGCTGATGCGAGGGGACGTAAGGCAGGAGCGTTTTGTATCTGCATTAGTTTTATTGTAAGTACTTACTATTAACTTTTATAATATTCATTGATATCACGTTCTAGAACTAAACGAGCCGCAGTCTCGGCCAAATGTAACACAGAAAACTGTAAACACTGTTTTATTTAAACCACGTAAATGGTGGGACGACCAACAAGTAATAACTTCAACTTCAAAGCGTTTTCTTAGTAGTGTAATGAAGCAATTGGACAGTAAAACAACGTTTGGAATTTCTTCGATCTCATAGAAACTGTTTGACATGGCGTACTTATTTTCATTTCACATAACCAGGATGTAAAAATTTAAATGTAACCTTTGATACTAAAAACATCCACGCTGTTTCAGATAAGCTGGTCGCTAGCAGCATGGTGTGGTCCCCGAGGAGTATGGGCGGCCAGGGTAGCAGCGGGAGCAGGAGGTGCAGGAGCACTAGCGTTGGCACCACTGTATTGTGCAGAAATAGCCCCACGGACCAGAGGATTGGCAGCAATGCCAGCGTTGGCTTGCAGGTAATCGAAATGCCATGCTAAAAAATGTATCGGATTCCTAAACCCAGTTGGGCATTGCTATGGTCGGTAAAAAGTACATTCACCCAACTCAAGACAATATCCGAGTGGTGAACTGGTTTCTACCAGGATAGGATAAATCGAAGGACCTAGCAACATTCAGGCTAACGAGCCGAAACCAATCACACCACCAAATTTATCATCAAATTCTGATAATATTGTCATAAATATGAAGAAAGTTATTATCATTGCGGATCAACAGGGAAGATTTATTCAGAGAGCTCTGCAAAAACTCTTAGGCAAAGATTTTTTAGTCCGATGTTTTTGGAAGCCAGGAGCATCTCTACATGAGGTCTTAGACACAGAAAAAATAGAAATAAATTTACTGAATAAAAACGACTTCGTGATTGTTTTGGGCGGTGTTAATGATAAAAACCCAGAAGAAATTCAACTCGGTCTTATGAACTTTTTAAATACTACCAAAAACACTAATGTTATAATTTCTGAAGTACTATTTAATACTTATTTAAATGAAAGAAAGTTGAATTATAGATTGAAATTTATCTGTTCTCAGTACACTCATGCAACATATGTGGACATGAATTTCTCATTGTATATGCCAAAGTATCGCTTTCTATCACTACACACATCACAATTATTGCTTAGAGAAATTTTGAGAGCTGGTTATAAGCAAGACTATAACAGACATATCAAACATAAACTTAACACACATAGTAAAACTCCTACTGCTATTGACAAAAGTACTCAGACATTAACGCAAACAGAACAAAACAATTTAAGTTTAGATAATGAGAATATTCCGGCGAGTAATGATTGTTTTCGTTTATAAACACATGAATATTCTTCATCAAAACATTAACGGTCTACTTACTAAAATAGATGAGCTTACGGTTCATTTATACTCATTAGGAGAAAATACAAACAGCATCCCTGTCGATGTTCTCTGCATTACCGAGCATAATATGACTATAGAAGATGCTAAACTACTAAAAATGCCTAATTTTACCCTAGGTGACTCTTTCTCACGAAATAATAGGAATGGAGGTTCTTGCATAATTATAAAATCGAGCCATAAATTTAGAGTGGTTACTGAAGCCAAAAGTCTAAGTATTACTAATTTAATTGAATGTAGTGGCATTGAACTTATAGAACATAAAATTATAATATTATGTATTTATCGACCACCAAAAAATGGCAAAGAATATATTGACTTATTTTTCGCTAGACTAACGGGCTTATTACATAAAATATGTTTTACAAGAAAAAAAGTTATACTATGCGGTGATTTTAATATTAACAGGTTAGACGATAGCAACATCTCCCGACAGTTTGAGCAATTACTAGCGTGTTATAATTTGAAATTATCAATAAATCAACCGACTAGACTGAGTAGCATGACGTGTATCGACAATATAGCCCATAATATCAGAGGCTCCAATTCAAAAATTGTAGAACTCTCGCTATCTGACCATACGGCACAAATTTTAACGTTCCCTGTAAAGAAGAGTTATCACATCACACACTGGTTCAAATCTAAACGTGACTATAGTGAAGATAACGTGAGGAAATTTATAAATTGCATTGAAAGCCTCAGTTTTACAGAATGTTACACAAATAATGACCCTGAAAAGGCTTATGAAGCATTTTATGAGCTATTTAAGCTATTTATGATCTATGCTTCCCCATAATACGAGTTAAGATACCAATTTCCAAGAAACCAAAATGGCTAAGTAACGGTATCCGAGTATGCTCTAAAAGAAAACGTCAACTACTTTGGAAGTATAGGTTAACATCTAATCCGAAAGATAAAAAATACTTTAAAGCATACACAAACAGGCTAAGAACTATAATTAAAAAGACCCAAAAATCACAAAACAATTATTATATAAGTTCAGCTACCAACAAACCCAAAGCGACATGGCAAATAGTAAATAACTATAAAACTGTAACACCCAAAGAGAATATTATGGAAATTAAAGTAAAGGATAAAACAATTACGTCGCCGAGAGAAATTGCTGAAGCTTTTAATAATTATTTTATAGATGACATAAAACCTACAACTAAGGAAAATGATACCTACCCAAAAACACTGACATACAATAATTGTAATTCAATGTTCATGAAACCGACTAATCCGTACGAAGTTGACCAAATAATAAAAGGACTAAAAAACACTAATAGTACAGGGTATGATAATATAAATACTAAAATAATTAAAAGCGTTTCCCATATCATAGCTCCAGTACTCAGCACAATTATAAATCTGTGCCTAGAATACGGAATATTTCCGTCAAAACTAAAAATAACAGTCATTAACCCATTATTTAAAAAAGAAGATAGAAAAGAGATGAAATTTTATAGACCAATAGCTTTAATACCAATTATTGCAAAAAATTTTGAAAAAGTAATTTATAAAAATTTATATAACTATTTTGAATCCAATAGTATATTCACACATGAGCAATTTGGGTTTCGAAAAGGCAAATCAACGGGCGATGCACTTTTTAAATTTTTGAAGAAGGTAATGACAGGACTGGACAATAAAAAAAAAAAAAAAGGACTGGACAATAAACGACATATAACTACAATATTTATGGACATGTCTAAAGCATTTGACTACGTAGATCATGACATACTCTTAAATAAACTAGAACAATACGGAGTTAGAGGGAATGCTTTAGATCTTATAAAATCATACCTCAAAAATAGGGTTCAAATAACACAAATAACAAGAATATCAAATAAAACAAAATATGAACAAACGTTTCAGTCTAAGCCTAAAACAGTTAAGTACGGGGTACCTCAAGGAAGTATTCTTGGTCCACTTTTGTTCATAATATATATAAATGACTTCCCAAAAGCCGTAATCCATGACATGATATTATTTGCAGACGACAGTACAGCTATTTTCACTGACGAGGATGAAGATAAATACGAAATTAATGTAAACAATTCCCTTGAATGTATTATAAATTGGTTAAATGTAAATAATCTTAAAATTAACTTAGAAAAAACTTGCTATATTTCGTTTGCTAATATAAATAAAAAACTAAAGAACCTAAACGTAAAATACAAAGGTGAAACCTTAAAAGAAGTTAAGACAACCAAATTTCTTGGCATACATATTGACTCAGCACTAAACTGGAAAATACAGATTGACCATGTGTGCAAAAAACTAAATCAGTTCTCATATGCCCTCTACATGTTAAGAAAAGTTACAAGTGAGAGTACTTTACTAAGTGTTTATCATGCATATGTAGGCTCCATACTAAAATACGGTATCCTATTCTGGGGTAATTCACCGAACAGAGAGTGTGCTCTAAAAGCACAAAAAAAGTGCATCAGAAGTATATGCGGATTGAGACAGACTGATTCATGTAGACCAGTTTTCAAAAGGTTGAAAATCTTAACCCTTCCTTCACTATACATATTTGAAGCGGCAAGGATGATAAAACGCGATATAGATAAGTATGAAACTTTGAGAAGTGCGAGACACAAAACTGAACTTAAAGGCATTCAATGTAGAACAGTTAAATTTAAATCGAGTGTATTTGGTGTTGGAGTTAAAATCTATAACAAGCTACCAAACTGTATCAAGAATATCTCTTCATTAAAAGTTTTTAAATTAAAGCTTAAAGAATTTCTCCTAAGTAAAACATATTATTCAATTAATGAATTTCTAACAGACCGAATTATTGACTAAACTTGTTTTGACTTATTTAATGTGAAATATACAACCGTAATAATTATGTCTTCTAATGAATGTTAGTATGAGGTTGACTAAAACTTGACATGTTAAACGTATTTTATTTATTTAATTTACTTTTTGTACTTATCTAATGTAAATCGCATGACCAAAATAATTATGTCTATTAATAATGTCTGATGATGTTGACGCAAAATTGACATGGTAAACTTATTTTTCTATTTTTATTTTTTGACTTATTAAACTAAATTGTATGTCCCTAATAATTGTGCAAGAATTAATGTAAAATGAGGTTGACTAAAACAGTAATATAACCAACAACATTGATATACCTACCTACTTATTAATATAAATATTGTACACCCCATGGGTATGTTACAGTGATTCATGAATACTATTGTAAGATCTGACTATTTACCTGTGACAAACAATAAATGAATTTGAATTTGAATTTGAATTTATTTTTCTTTTTAACTCCAAAACTAAAACAATCTTCAATCATGTTCTAGTTGCGGCATTCTGTTCGCGTACGCAGCTGGCGGTGTTCTGTCAGCTCATGCGCTGTCTCTATCAATGGCGGTGCCACCTGCTGTACTCCTGGTGTCACTCATCTGGCTGCCAGAAACACCATCGTTCCTCATCAGCGTGGGAAGGATACAGGTTTGTCAAAAGAAGATTTCTGTCTCTCTCATCTTCAAACGATTTACAGAAACACGAACGATGTTTTATTCGTTTAGCGTTAACTGTGTTTAGGAGAAATAAAATTCAGTAATTATTGTTATTAATAGTAAATATAGCATGGCACATTGGCCGGTATTTCGAGCAACTTGGAAAAAAAAGGAGGAGTTACTACGTTCGTATGATTTTTTTTTTTTTATGTATGTTCACCGATTACTCCGCCGTTTGTGAACCGATTTTAAAAATTCTTTCTTAGTTCGAAAGGGTATACTCCCGAGATGGTCCCATATAAATTTTATTAAGTTTACTTGCGTAGTTTTTGAGCTAGCTTCAATATTACGTATTTTTCCCACATTTCTATGTAGTATAGTCATGTAGTATTAGTAGTACATAGTCTATGTAGACGATATAATTATTAGACTCCTTCACTATTATTTACATAGCAGGCAGTAACTTGTGTGGGGTAGGTACCAGCACTAAAAAGTGAAAAATAAAAACTTTTTACAAAAAAAAACAACCGACTTCAAAAAAACCACTAAAATAGTGAAAAATAACTTTAATTTCGGAAGTCGGTGGCAAAAAACGAAAATTAAAAAGCAAAGACACCGACTTCCGAAATTAAAGTTATTTTTCACTTTTTTAGTGTTTTTTTTTAAGTCGGTTGTTTTTTTTTGTCATGAATGCTTCTTACAATATGAATGTAAGAAGCATTCATGAAAACACATTATAAAATAATATCCTATCTATCGTACATTGTTACTCCAGGATGCAGCAAAAATAATGTGCTGGTTCGACGGCTCCGATTTCCGCGAAGACTTAACAGATGTGATAGAGCAGCAAGAAGTCAAGATCAGGACTTCAGACTGCTACGGGAGACGCGAGCCCGTCCGTCGCCAGGACTCGGACACCTTCCAGCCGATGCTGAAGAGGAGCAGTGGGCTGGACTCCAACTCAGAGAAGAAGAGGGAGCAGTCGGCTTGTCGGGAGCTGTGTAAGTTGCTTTAAGATACTTACAAAATTTAATTAAATGAGAAAATAATTTAACTTGCAGGAAAATTCCGAAAGAGAGTTTAGCAATGTGATACATACAGAGAGTTATACTTATATGGCGTAGTTCTGGAATTTACGCCATATTTGTATTGGAGCAGTGCAACGGCCGCGACTTACGAGTTGTAGGTCGTAGGTTCGAACCAAGACAAGCGCTTTACTTTGTATAAATTATATCATCATGTGACATCTACCAACCCGCACTGGGCCCGAGTGATAGATTAGAATAGAATAGAATAGATTTATTTATTTGCAATGAATGTAGGTACATATTATTAGGTGTTACAAAGTTTTAATAAAACTTATCATCTAAGAATTCTTGTACTGAATAATAACACTTGTGCAAAAGTAATTCTGTAACATGCTTTTTAAATTTAGTTAGTGGTTGTTCCTTGACATTATTTGGTAACTTATTATAAACAAGTGGTGCCATACAAATAACACTTTTTCTTAAAAGTGCAGTCTTAAAAGCACCCGTGCTTAAAAGATTTTTATATTGGGATCTAATACTTATTGTTCTATTTCGAGTTTCTTTCAAAGTGGTAAACTGGTGTGAATTCGTTTTAACAAATATACATAATTCCAATATATAAAGACATGGGAAGGTTAACAGTTTATGAGATTGAAATATAGGTAGACAGCTGTCAGTTACTTTTAGGGCAAACATAGCTCTGATGCAGCGTTTTTGAGCTTTAAAAATACTTTCTTTCTCGCTACAGTTGCCCCAGAATATTACACCAAACCTTAAAAGTGAAACAACCAGTCCGTGGTAGGCAACCAACACGCGATTACGGCCCACTCCCTCTTACCGAGAGGGGGCCTGTGTCCCAGCAGTGGGAACATTATGGGCTGATTGTGCTTATGCTGGAACTTACTTTCGTATCAGGCAACTCTCTCTAAGCACTTTGTTCCAATTACTTTTTCTGGTGTGACTAGCAAACATTCTGACGAGCTAATTGAAGAAAAGGTCCCAACATCTACTGTAGGCACCTCCAACACAACAATCCAAATGATTCCCGATGCTTTTAAAACTCTGTTATATTGTTTCAACTACTCTTATCTTCATTTCTTTAAGACCTTCATTTATTTAAGAAGGACTTCTCATATTTAAGACCTTTGATGTACCATATTTTATGCAAAATGAAGTTATTCTATTCTATTCTATTATTCCCCAGTCCGTCACCGTCGCTCTCGTCGCGCGTTATTCTCATGTCTGGTAGTGCTGAGTGCGGCTGCGGGCAGCGGCGCTGGCGCAGTCAACAGCTTTGCGGCCGCCGTGCTGCGACACTCCACGCATAGTGTGCCGCATCTGAACCTGACGGCTTATAACTATACAATGTATAACGGGTAAGTTCTAAATGGTAACGGATGAAAGCACCGAGCAACTTGGTTACAAGTTGGTCCTTAGTTATAATCCTTAAAAGTTTCCAGCAGTGAACTGTCAAAGCTTTGAACATTAAATTGATTCACAGTTTTTAAGAATTGACTTTATGGCTACCCAAATGTAATAAGCTATATTTTTAGGCGAAGTAAAATCTTATAAAAGCTGGTTGATGTCATAATTACTTATTCTTTGAAGGTAGAGGATAAAATTGGACATAGATCTTTTCCTTAATCTTCGATCAGGAAAGAATTGTCTAGTACCTCCTTTAACCTCAATCTTTTTTAAACATTTTTAGGTCTGCTCCTCGCCCACTATTCGAGCCATCTGAAGCTGGTTCAATACTATGCGGCACTGCGTTGGTCCTGGGAGCCGCTGTCGCAACTGTTTCTGTAGACAAACTTGGCAGAAAGGTAAGACTTTTCTACCCCAATCTCGTAGACCTTAATTTTTGTCAAAAATAATAATTAATTGTTTTTTACATCTTTCAGATGCTGCTACTCTGGTCCTGTTCAGGTATAACCTGTTGCCTCGCAATCCTAGGGGCGTACTGTGACCCTAATCTACGTCTGCATTCCTTGTATTCTCACCGCTTGTGGCCTTACAAACGTACGCACAACCTCAGAGAGAAGGGTCTGCAACTGACGGAGAACTTCACAGGAGTAAATACAAATCCAGAATGGAAAAATTATACCAACGATATTTCCAGGTACAGAGAGAATCTGGGTAATGACAGCGTTCCTGGAGACTGGAAAGTCGAGAATGTGACTAATGGTGAAGATGTGGATACGGCAGAGGAGAATCTTTGGGCACCTGTTGCTTTAATGTCAGTGGTGCTGTTTTTGTACAATATTGGATTGGGATCCGTGCCTTATGTACTTATATCTGAATTGTTTACCATCAATGTGAGTATAACATTTCACGAGTCAAGGAGATCTCTGTCATCTCAGTATTTGAATGCAATGTCTTGCTTGTGTAAAGTGTCATAACCCTGTAACTTATCTCCACAGGTAAGAAGCCTCGCATCCAGTCTCCTAATATCGTGGATGTGGCTCAGCAGCTTCTTCATCCTGCGGTACTACGGCACCATCGCTATCTCCGTAGGCCTCCACGGCACCTACTACATATGCGCCTCCATCACATTCCTGGGCTCCTTGTACATATTCTTCATCATACCTGAGACTAAAGGCAAGGCCCAGCAACAAATCGACGAAGACCTTGATGGACCCCTTTTGGTGCTCAACCGAAAGAGGAAGAATCGTGATCAACGATGACAGAGGATGCCTAAGGTTTTCACAGTGTTCTCATTGTTATAAGCTGCTGTCAGTTCATGGTGCCCTGGTAGGGTAGGACTTTGCCAAAAGAATGTCGCTCAAGTTTGATAGAAGCGATTGATAAACATATCGAGGTAAGAGTGTTTTTGATGATGTTTATGTTTTAATAAGTGAATGGAGGCATTATTTTGTATGCAAATATGCACAATACGTACGGTAGCAAAAAGATGAAATTAACATGGTTAATGTTTTATTAAAGAGTACAAAAAGGAATTTTAGTTGCATATACTTTTTTTTAAAGCTACATATATGTTACAGATCAATAAACACTGTAAAATTGACACAAAATAAGCCATGAAGTTAATATCACCTTTTTGTTACGTTGTGTATACATATATCACAGTATATAAATAGGTATGTGGTATAGTCAAGCCCCAAGGTTTTAAAGATATCCAAAATGTTTGATGTGAAAATAAATAGGCGACCAGGCCATTAAATTATATGTGATAGATAGTTATTATTGCATTATTGGAATTGATGTAATATAATGCACCAATGATATTGAAAAGCCAGTCAGGGAAATTAATATAATAATCAAAATAATAAGCTGTGTTATAGTCATTTCATAGAGCTAGAGGGGCTTGTAGCGAAGTAATAACAGCCCCCCACAGGTCGATCAATCAGGTTAAGCTACGCTTACCGCGGAAGGGTGACCATCTTTACATACCAAGACCTCTCGGCTCGAAAGTGTGACAACCTATCTTACCTAGGGGTATTGTATTACCAAAGGTCAGATAGGTAGTCACTCTATGTAAAATACGGGTATTTGGCTGCATCCAGTTAGACTGGAAGCCAACCCCAACACAGTTAGGAAACGTCTAGGCAGATGATGATGATAGCCATTTCATTGTGATTTGAATACATGTCAAAAAGTTGGTACACAATTTTTAGAACTTAATTTCCCTGACTTTATTATGCGATCACAATAAGAATAGGATTGGCCTTGATTAGGGGTTTACTAAACTCATACTGTTGTCAGTTATTGATACAAAACCGATGGGTTAGTTCAGACCAACGTGAAGCGACGCGACGCTGCGCGCACTTTTTAACAATTATCGAATTTATTTTCTTCACGAACAGGTATAATTTCAGTGTGAGGGTTGACACGACGTGTCAAAGAACGCTGAGATGCGCGGTGCTGAGCAGCGCCCTGCCAGTCTGCCAGTCGTTATGTACCTTATTGTGTAGTAAATAAATTCGATATTGTATCGGATCATAAAAAAGTGCGCGTCACGATACGTCTCGGTGTAAAATGACCCTTAATTGTGACTAAACCTTCGGGCAAACCTGCGCGACCAAACCCGGGACGCGGAACTCAAAGCGGGAGCGTCAACAACGCGAGCGACTACAGCTGGAACCGCGAACGCAATCCCACTTTGCCGACGGGGTGTTCCCGCGTTACAATCGCGTACAATCACACTCCTCGTGTTATTATAAGGCGCCTTGCACACCAAGGCGCGATATATAATAACACAAGCAGCGTCCGCCGCGCGGTAGACGCTCCCGCTCCCGCGTCCCGTGTTGTGGTCGCTCAGGTTTGGCCGAATCTTTATTTTGACACCTGTCAAAATGCCTCGTTCTTATTGTTATCAAAGTACTTTATCGTACTACCAACTAGGTACCTAATATGTGTTCTAATGCAATGTTATGTGTAACAAACAGTGGAAATTCGTTTCAGAATAAGAAATAACTTTTTTTAAAGAAGCAAAGTCGTTATGTAACAAAATAGATGTTGCTCACACAATATCAATATTTTAAATATTGTAGGTGTGATAATATTTTTCGATTAATCTGTTTGTGATGAATATATCATTATCATGCTAGTGATTTGGTGGATATTTGTGTTTTGCTTATTTATTTTAAAAAGAGGTTGACAGAAAATATTATTAAAAAAAGACTTTTCTGCACATTATTTATGGTTTTGATAGGAAATTAGTATAAATATTTTTACAGTGATATTTACATAAGGACCTAACAATTGTATGAAAAAGACTTCGCGTCCTTAAGGTTGATGCGCTAAGGTAGCCTGCGAAGTTCAAATTTTCTGAAGTTTTTTTACAATTTGCAGGTCAGTATCAGGTTGTATGTTGATCTAAATATGATTTGCGGCCGTAACAAATATGAATTTACAGAATTATAAACATAAGAATCAGCAAGTTCATGTAAGTGCATTGAATGACGATTTCATGAAATTTCAATGCACTTACATGAACTTAGAGAGTGTGTGTGTGATTCTAATGTTTATAATTCTGTAAATCCATATTTGTTACGGCCGTAAATCATATTTAGATCAACATATAACCTGATACTGACCTGCAAATTGAACTACTACATAGGTACTTTCATGTGGCATATGTTTCATCACTGTTGAGCATTTGGTCCAAAATGTCGCATGGTCCTTTGAATTTCGCGGGCTACCCTAGCGCATCCCCCTTAATAAAAAGATAGTCGTTCATATGTCACTCATTTGTTTGGAAAACCTGAAGGCCTTCTGTCGACGCGACGACGCTTTCGGATTCGCCGAACAAAATGAACGCGACAATCGCAAATATCGCGCGGCGACCGCGTTGGTTCGGACGCGGCCTTATTCTGCCACCAATCGCTTACCCGATAATGATGTAAACTATAATTATAATAAAAAATACCAAAGATTTTATTGGACATAGTTTCAGTGGATTTTAAAGTAGTGTTCTATAAATGTTTGTCAGCGAATCATTCGTTATTTTAGTTGGGCAAATTATTAATCATTGTAATATACCATAATAATTATACCTACTATTTTTTTTTATTAAGTACTTATTTTGAAATTAGTTACGAAGAAATATTTTATGTTCCGTAATTATAATATATCAAAATATTTACTTTTGTTATTCACTACTACTTAAGACTTTAAAAAATACGTTCATAAATAATAAAAACAATTTCTTCTTCAAAATTTGTGCGACTTAATATCTACTTTTTGTTAACATAAAGTAAATAATTATTAAGTCTCACATTTATTACTATAAATTAATATATATTATTACTCTAAGGAATTATTATACTAATATTCAGTGTGCCCAACTATGTTAAAAACTGTTCAATCCGCACAAAGGATGTACAAACGTACATAGTATAGTATAGCTCAAGATAGTAAAAATTATAGACGGAGCATGATTTTTAGCCAAATTTTATCGAAAAATAAAAAATATTTGTGGAATTGAATGTTGATAATATTATGTACTTACTACGTTTTGTATGGATGATTAAATAAATGGCTTTAAATGTGCGAAGCGTTAATTTACTATTTATTCTACTTTAAAAAAGTTTAAATGTAATTATTGTATATCATCAAAAAGGAATTATAGATAATCTAAGAAATATTACACTAAAATTGTCCCAAGAGTCATTAAAATACGGATAGTTGTTATAAACATTTTAATTTCCAATAATAACTTCACATAAATGCGTATAAATTAGCGAGTTCTTACCTTGAGATTCTCCGTTGCAAAATCTCTCTAAATTACATTTACTTAAAGTTCATAAATTTACTCAAATAGATTGCAATATCTAACATAAATTGATATGTTTACTTTGTAAAAATTAATTAATTATTCTAACTATCTTTGAACATAATCTGTTTTTTTGTGCGTACACATATTTTTCTGCCCGTGCACTTCACTTCAAAACTTTTTAAAACAACTTATCCCTTATAGCGGGCCATAGAAATTCAAGTAGTTTGATCAAATAGAAATACGAAAATTCATATTTTTTTATGCCATTTGACAACACTCATTTTGATCAAATTTTCCCACACATATTCATACCAATTTGATAAAACTGTTTGAACCAGCCTGTTTGATAAGTCTATGACCCGCATTACTTCCAAGCGTACAAATATATCGCCAAATAATTTATGAGCTCTTAGTACCCTATTCACACAGCCATTACAGGGTATCAAGCTGGAAAAAATCATTACTTTTTTAAATGTAAACCAAAAATACGGTACAAGTACATCCCTAGAGTTTAAATTATTATCAAGAAAGACCAAAAAAAGGAACGGAATAGCCGACTAATGGGGACTCCAATAAATGATGAATAATCTTAGTCCCAAGTCGCGAGTCAGAGAAATCAAAAATGTTAAAAAGTAAATTAAATGCTATTAATTGTTTTATCTTTGAAACACTGAATTTCGGAAGAATTCATTCAAAAACATTTTCCAGATTCAAATAAAATGTATCTCAGTCTACAACACAGTCGCCCCTTTCCTCTTACGACTAACAAAAATCACCAATGTACAGACACCCTACCTAAAATTACAGAAGAATACATTAAAAATATTATCACTAATACATTTCCTAAAAAAATATACCAATCATCCTTTGACATCCCATAATCACAGCCTAATAAAACCCTGCATTAAATCATCAAATAGTTTTTGAGTTAGAGGAACATATTCCCCGGTCTTTTGATCCAAGAAGAATAAAGGATCACTAATGAGTTCTAGATCAAATCCTTGTTCCATTAACTCTTTCTTTTTGAGCTTAAAAGTGGCAGTGAGTGGTGATGCTGGCAGGATCCTGACGAAGAGTGGTCGAGCGAACACGGGGAGTGATGAACGGAGACCCTTGGCTAGTGAGGTGAGGTCGAGGTTCTTCTCTGGGTCGGCGATCGCCGCCATTCCTGCTTTGCCTTCAATGTTTGGAATCTGTGAAATTGTGGAGTGTAATTTTAGGATCAACAAAAGAATAATCTGAAAACTCCCAAGTCTAACATCACCTTATTGGTTGGCTATTCTTATGCAGCAGTAATCAATTACTATTGAAATAAAGATTAATGAGGCAATGGAGAATTATATACGAACAAACCGTGCGCCCGATGTATTTTCCTATCGTCAAAAATAACGAACTTCGAGAATTAAAGTCCATTTTTTTTTTTAAGTAGATTTAAATCACGAAGATTTATTTTTCAGATTAATTACCTTAACTCCATATACGACAGCATCTTTCAGTCCAATCAACGTGCTGATAACTCCTTCAACTTCTGCTGTCGACACATTTTCACCACGCCACCTACAAACACAATCGTGAATTAATAATGGATGAATTACTGTGCGAAATATGATTACTTCTGGGAAGGATCACAGATAACGGCTGATAAAAACGTTGTCATCATCTGCCTAGCCTTTTCCCAACTACGTTTGGGTTGGCTTCCAGTCTAACCGGATGCAGCTGAATACCAATATTTTACATGGAGCAGTCGCTCCATACTGGTTTGTGGAGGTCAGATATGCAGTCGCCTATCTGACCTCCACAAACCAGTTACTGGGTTATACGATACCCGTTGGCAAGATTGGTAGTCAGATTATCGGGCTTCTGACGACCCGTAACGATTGTCAAACATCTACGAATGACAGCCGGGACCATCGGCTTTACGTGCTTTCCGAGACACGGA
Organism: Lithophane semibrunnea; assembly: GCA_947363905.1. Taxonomy (NCBI): domain Eukaryota; kingdom Metazoa; phylum Arthropoda; class Insecta; order Lepidoptera; family Noctuidae; genus Lithophane; species Lithophane semibrunnea. Next base: position 14,528,160 of record OX376208.1, on the reverse strand, counting down.
GGAGTCTCGATATGTAAAGGATGGTCAACCCATCCACGGACCAACCCGGGCAAGCGTAGCTTAACCTGATCAGGTTAAGCTACGCTTGCCGGGGTTGGTGCTCGATCGGTACCAGGCTGTCATAACATCAAGAAGCTCACCTAAACGTGTCTCCAGTGCGGTCCTTGAAGTAGAAGTACCCGTAGTGGTCCATGACAAGAACATCTCCAGTATTGAAGTAACAATCTCCTTCAGCTCTTACATTGCGTACCATCTTCTTCTCCGAAGCAGTCTTGTCGGCGTATCCCGCGAATGTTAGGATCGCTTTATTTGGATCTATTTTACCTAGGAGAAGACCTGTAATGAAGGTTATGGTCATTTTTCTATAGATTTCGAGGGTTAAATGAAGGGTTTCGAATATTAAGAGCCTACCTGGTTCATGAGGACCGCAAGTAATACACCTGCCATTAGCGTCCCTCAGGATTTCTCCAGTAATCTCATCACACCTGAAAAATAGAAAAATAAATATTTGGTTTCAGATTTTTCCACACTGATCGTTCTGAATGAATGAATCACCATGTACTTATAGACGTAAGATTTATTGAATGTATTGTGTTTTTACCTGACTAAACTAAGCGGGTAGATGGTTGAAAATATTCTGCTCAAGAAACCGATAGCTCCCACCTTCGAATCCAGGTTTACTGAAAAATGCAAGTTACATTGTCAAAAAGTGAAATTAAAGATATTTTGCCGTTTTATATTCAAAGGCCATTATTTTAGACAAGGGAGGTCAAAAAGACCAATGCGGCTCAGAAAATATCATCTAAAAAATTACGTGAAAATCAATTCAAAGTAAATGAAACTAACCAAGATTGCTATTCCCCTCAGTAGCTCCATAGAACTCCATGACCCTTTTGATTCCGAATCGCTCGACGAAATCTGTCCAGATCTGTGGCCTTAGTCCATTGCCGAAGATCACGTTGACTTTGTGAGCGCGGTCGTTCGGACCAGGAGGCACAGCAAGGAGGTAACGGCAAATCTCGCCTATGTATTGGGTTGCCTGAAAAAAGTTATCGTTATCATAATACAGGGTGTTAGGGTAAACACCGTTATCCTTGCAACCAGTGGTTTGGTTTCATTTATAGAACGTAAAATCAATGGAAAATTACAACTTTTTTTTTAATTTTTTTAGATCTAAATGACATGACCAGTGGGACTATGGGCGCCGGCATAGGTGTCGAAATCAATGTGCAGCAAATATTGTTTTATTTTTGCAATTGTTGTATTCTACAGTTTCCAGACAAAAAAGTTTCACAAGTCTAAAAGATCAGGAAACTGAGAAAAATAAAGATAAGTATTCACTAAATAACTCTGGTTTTCGATATGAGATGGCGCTAGGCGTTGTGGTAATCGAGTTTTTGACAATAATTGTCGCTGAGATGAGATTGCGACTTGAATTTGAACGTTTTTAGTTAAGGGAATTAGGCAATCACCGCCGCCCATAGCAGGGTTTTAGCTGATGCATTGCCACCCTTTCCCCAAATAAACGCTGCTTTATTAAGTTTTGCTGGCTCACATGCAATTGAACCGCTATGTCAGACTTTATACCTGCAGTCTTGTTGTTATGTAGTAGGTATTGTTCCAATGTAGTTTAAGTACATACCTGATTATTCAACCACCGGGCAAGTCTCGCCTGCAGGGGTTAGGTTAGCATTGACATAATATGCCTTTGAACCCGCCTTACGAAATATACCACAGTTTATGCATCTCATCTTAATATCCATGTAATCGAATCGTAGAGCAAAACCGAAGAATCCTTTTTATATAGCAATGGTAATCAGGCTTTGAAGATAATTATCAGTTCGTAAATAATAGCAATGGTCGTTAGAAATAGAACACAATAATCGCACAGTACACAACGAATATGTAAACACAACGTGACGCCAAGATCGGATGGATCGGTAGGGATGGTGAATGGTGATCTGAGATCGATAAATGATACTCGAGTTTTTCTCGAACCTAAAACACTAAAATCGAAATCATTTGACTGCCTCGTTGGTCTAGTGGTTCCAAGAGTAGCTGTAGCGCTGTGCCGGGGAATCGCACCCAGGACCTCATGCTCAGCTACACCTGAGCATTAGGTCCTGGGTGCGATTCCCTGGTCAGGCAAAGTGTTATTGGGTTTGTTCATCTGGAATATCTCAGTAGCAAGTGGAGTCCGGATTTGCGCCCGGTTGATGGCAATAGGCTCGCCCCCTAATACACGAGACTTACAACACAACTAGCAAAATGAGGGTGTTTGAGTACACCTCTCCCTTCAGACATTAGAAGCGTGATGTTATGTTATGTTATTATTAATCAAACACAGTTAATAAAATATTTTTGAATTGATATATTTTTCAAAAATATTTTTTTTGTGAATCGATTTCATGCTTTGACTCTAATCGATTAATTGGGGATTTTATGAAAAAGATTCCTACATTGTGCCTTTGGTCCCGCCACTAATGTCAGATGCATTGTCAAAGAAATAACAGTCCTTTATACACCAAATGTCAATAAAAACCTAACCTGTAGGCGTGCAAACTTAGATTATAAAATGTAAATAAATCAAATTAATCAAAAACAAAACATGCATTATAATATATTATTCCATGTCATTTATTCTCTTGATCGAAAATAACTCGTTCTTATTTTATTTTTCCCCATACTGTTTAGCTTATTATGGTTACCGGATGATTATGGATACAATGGAACGTCAAAATCGGAAAGTACTTATAGAGTGCTTTTCATCATTATAGTTCCTATGCCGTAATGTTGGCACTTTAACAACGGACCTATTAGGTGGCGCCGTAACGTACAAAATTCGTCATACAACAGGGGAACCAACACTACGGCATAGGATGAAACGCACTCTAAAAGAATAGCGGAAGCAATTAAACTACTGTTTTTGCAGATATTTTAACCTTGGCTTTATTCGGTATAATTTATCCATGATAAATTAGATCTTAATTTTTAAATCATAGTGTATATACACTGTAATCCTGCACAAGTTCCCGAATTCGAGTGCAGGAACTGGTCATGTCCTTTTACCACAAGAGACGCAAGTTCGTTGCCCTATGCGCTAGGGCAACGAACTTGCGTCTCAACACGGGCGGGGCGTACGGGATGTGACCTGACCGGCAGCGAGCGCGATCCCTCCCTTAGTCAGTCAGCTGTTTCGCTAGCAAGCACGGTGTCAGATAGAAACTTTTTAAAATCTTTTAATGAACAGAACGTTTTTTTTTTGTTGTGTTCAGTCATTTATATTTATATTTAAGTCAACTACCCATGGTTTGAATGACAAGAGTGTTTACCCTTACATCCTGTATGTTAATATTCTCGGAAAAAGAAGAATGTTACTTTGCTACATAAAACTCCCGATTAGCCCTATAATTTTTAAAGTCATTATTTTTTTTTTAAACAGCTATGAAGTCTTACAGTGCATCCATACTTCGCCGCATCGCTCCAGTAATTTGAAGCAGAGAACTTTTTCCTCAATACGACAGTACATCCAGTGACGATGCCGAGGCCTGCTCCTAGTACTCCGCCTGCCGTGTGATGAAGAGGTAGAGGATCGTACACCACGTCGGAAGGTTTTAGCTGCGCCGAACTCTGCACTCCTAGTGGAATTAGCAGGTACCTAGTGAAGAAAATAAAAATGGGACTTATTTTTTACGCTTACACAAGATCTTAAAAGGTCATCATCTGCCTAGCCTTTGCCAACTATGTTGGGGTCGGCTTCCAGTCTAACCGGATGCAGCTGAATACCAGTATTTTACATGGAGCGACTGCCTATCTGACCTCCACAACCCAGGAACTGGGTAATACGATACCCCTTGGTAAGACTGGTTGTCAGACTTTCGGGCTTCTGACGACCCGTAACGAGTCTCAAAGATCCACGAATGAAAGCCGGGACCAACGGCTTAACGTGCTTTCTGAGGCACGGAGGAGTCTCGATATGTAAAGATGGTCCCGGACCCATGGATCCCGGCAAGCGTAGCTTAACCTGGTGGATCGACCCGTGCGGCTGTTATTACTTAGCCACGAGCTCCTCCAACACAAGATCTTAGGGTGTATTCATTTATAACGCTATACACCCTTATGTTGTAAGTCTGAAAGGAAATCTTCCAAAGTTTCGTTCCTTATAAGCAGTCTCATACCTATATAATGATGATTTTAAGTTTTAATGGCCCCCCTAGCGTTACTAATAAACATTCTGATGTTTTCAAAAGCTTTGCTCACCTAATATTAGTAATAATAGCCGCCTTTGGGAAGCCAGTAGTTCCACTGGTATAAATATACAGTAGCGTGTCCCTTGGCTTTGCTTGTCCGCAGTCGACCACAGGATCTATCGACATTTCGCTCACTTCAACTGTTAGAGGGACCGTATCCTGGAGAATTGGGGCTGACTCCCTGTCCGGGGAATTGTACTGGAAAAGTGGGATGTCCGGGATTTCAGGCTGGATCTCTTTTATGGCTGGAATTGTAAAAAAAGGTAGTCAGTCTGGGATGTTACCGCAAAGATCTTGATCATCTTCATGCCCGTATCCTTTTATTAAGAGTCTCTATAGCATGTATTCTTCCATATCGTTCTATCTGCCGTCTACATAGTTACTGTATATAATTTAGTATTCACGGTCATTAATTTTGATAAAGTAAAACCAGTCCTGCTGGCATTAATACAATAGCAATAAAATTATGTGTATTATACAAGTTTTTCCGTAACTAACGTTTTAACTTATTCATCTTTATCATGTTTTTTGTTAACTTCTTATTAATAACATGTCATGTTATTATCTTAAATACTCACATATAAGCGAAGTATACGTTTTTTAGTACAATTTTCAACGACCTTTTCTTTGTTTTTTTCAGTTTATAAATATAAAAAATGATGAATGGAATAAATAAGTTGTGAAATACACTTTTTTTAATACGTTTTCTGCATCTATACATGTTATAAATTAAAGTCGCTTTTCACGTGTCTGTATGTCCACGTTGTTCTTCTAAACCACGCAACAGATTTTGATGAGATTTTCACTATCGTTTAGAGAATTTATTCCGGAAGTTTGTGTATAATATTAAAGTTACATATAACTAATAAATCTCAATGTTTTATTAAGGTAGTTTTTAAAATAAAATCACTTACCATCACTCATTTCGTCTCCGAACACAACAGCTTTGCATCCTGCTACCCTGATACAATGGATCAGTTGACCTCCCTTCAGATTAGTATTTATAAGAGCAGTAGTGACCCTGATCTTGGCTAGACCTAGCCATAGGAAAACGTATTCAGGCTGAGTCTCCATGAACAGCGCTATCACCTCGCCAGGCTTGAAGCCTTGACGTTTGAAGTACCAGGATATTTGGTTGCTGAATTCGTCACCCTGGAAGTAAATATAGAGTAAGCTTCTAAGCTTAGTCATCTTTTGGATGTAACTGAGTTTTCAATTTATGCTTTATTTAAAAGAAATTCCTTCTAACGTAATGTCGTTGTGGTTGGCAATGAACAACTATGTGGTTTATTAAAAATACAATTCGATTCTATGGCCTTCCAAGCTATTGAATCCTGCCTAAATAAAACAAAAATGTTTTATTTAAATATTTGTCCTACGAGCCGAATGCTTCATAAAAGGAAAATTTATATTACTTATTACTTATGCCGATGAGCTGAATAGCAAATATATAGTACACGTGTACAAAACACTAGGTTATCATAAGTGAGAAGAGGGTTACCTCGCGGAAACTCAGCGCCCTGTCTTCCATAATAAAAACGTTTTTGTCAGGGTTCATCCTGACTACCTCAGCCCACCTCGTGACCACTGTCTTCCCTTGACGCTCCCACATCGTAATTCTAAATATTGTGTACAGCAGTACTCGAAGACCTCTGGAAAAAAAAGAAAGAATTTATTAGAGTATCTGGGTCGTTTAATAAACACCTCTTTGTCATAGGAGTCACAGACAGTCCGCTGTGCAGGGCCTGCATGGAGGATGACGAGACAGCAGCTCATGTGCTACTACTACACTGCCCGGTGGTCGCCACATACAGGGCAAACTACTTCGGTAACCCAAGTACCCTACGTGAGATTGTCAGCAACACCAAGGCGTTGCTGGCCTTCTTGGAGGAGCTGGGGTGGATCGAATAAGCGATTTCGCACCCGTACGCAAAATACGCGCTTTATCGTGGAGTTGCGGATACCAGCCCGTATTACCTATTACTTATTAGCGTATCTACGACATTTACAAAAAAAATGCATTGGTTTAAGTTTAGGCGCGTGGATTACTAAAAAGATCTCCCCTCGACTTCAAAATTCATTTATAACATGCTTCAATACAATCGTAATTTAGGGAGGAACGTTGGTATTTAATGTGTCTATACATCTCCAAATTACACAATCATATTTCACTAACTAATAACAATGTCTGACGCTAGATTCAATAATCTTGAATCTTCTGACGGGAATAGGTTAACAAGGCACGAGACGGACAGTTTATTGCTCGTCCATTCTTCAAATATTATTACACGCTAACTATTGCATTGCAGTAGATATAGCACCGTAGTACCGTACCCGTAGCATTTATAGCGGTCACGCATTATGTAGTTCATCATCATAATTATTGGCAGCCGTGTTCCTCCCACTGCTGCTGGGTATAGATCTCCTCCCTTATGTGCCATGCTTGCCTGGTCTGTACGAGTCTAATCCAGGTCGTCCTATATGTAATTACGTGTAGTTAATAGATACAGCCGGGACTTTGCGGAAATCGTTCTGCGTCCAGCGCTTGGCGTCGCCCAGTCAGGATGTTACAGGATGTTTTATGACTCTTGAGGAATAGTTAAGCGGAATAGGTTACCAAATATATCTATTGTATTTTAATTACGTGTAGCCAATTCTTGTTGAAAATTTCCGCAGTAGGACTTCATATTTCAATATCAAGTTTTCTTAACCTTGATATAATATTATTCCAAATATTTAGTACTTAACAAGTCATTGTTACTATTTCCGATGCAATGGTTTTGGGTGACAAGATGAAAACAATGATCGTATCGTTTGGCCAAAGTAAGTGTCAATTTCTAATGCTAAACATTAAATTGAACTCGGTGGTGCAACTTAGCAAATTAAACATCCCCAAAGCTATTTTTCGCGGGGCTCGTGCCTCGTGGCGTAGCTGCACGGGTCGATCTATCAAGGCTAAGCTATACTTTCCGAATCTGTCCGTGGATGGGTGACCATTCATTACATACTGAGACCCTCCGTGTCTCAGAATTAGCCCCAGTTGTCATTCGTAGACCTTTTGTAGGACTGTCTTGTCAGAAGCCCGAAATTCAGACAAGACAAGAGGTGTTGTGTTGTTACTCAATAGGTAGTAAAGGTCAGATAGGCATTCGCTAACCAAAGTCGTCGAACCAAAGTTGTTGATATCACAGAATAAGCAAGCTGAAGTGGCAATGGGCCGGCCATATAAGCCGTAGAACGGATGACCGTTGGGGTAGACGTGTTCTTGAGTGGAGACCGCGAATCGGAAAACGTAAGGTAGGACGCCCTCAGGCTAGGTGGAGCGACGATCTTTGCAGAGTGGCTGGTAACAGCTGGATGAGAGCTGCCGATAATCGAACTGAATGGCGTGCAATTGGAGAGGCCTATGTCAGCAGTGGACTGCTATAGGCTGATGATGATGATGAGGCAGTCGCTTAGACTGGAAGCCAACCCTAACTTAGGCCTAGCCTTTTCCATATGTAACGTATCTGAATATTACCTGGCGTTAAAGCCCAAAACACACACAGAGCGGGTGCGGGGCGGGACCGGGTCGGGTCGTTTTCATCGCGTGAGTCGCGCGGTTCATCGTGTTCACACAGAGCGCGGGCGCGGGGCGGCAGCGGGTCGGGCGCGGTTGTACTTTGACAGGCGGCAGCGGTTGCAGTGTGAAAATGTCGGTGATTCTGACACGGGCGAAGAATTATTATTTTTACTTATTTTAAAAAGAAGAACGAGAAAATGGAAAAGGTTGTAGGTTCATGACATTAATAAAAAAAGACATCAATATGGAGAATATCATCGATGCGTGTATTGCAACGAATGTAACGACGCTTCACCCGCATTGCTATTCTGTAACCATCTAACCTTGAAAACTTAGGTGAAGTGAGCGTGGAGTGAGTCATTGTCATCGATACCTACTGATGCTAAGGCAAGTGACAGTTCACTCTAAGCTCACTTTGATACTTAGACACTTAGTTTTCACGGAGATATTTTTACAGAATAGCACAACCGCTCCCGACCCGCGCTGTTGTGTCAGCGGGCGCGGCTCCCGCTCCGCGCCCGACCCGTGCCCGCGTTCTGTGTGTTGACATCCACATAATTCCTTGAATTACAATTTATGACACCCGCCGTAATCCCGCGCCCGACCCGCTCCCGCCCCGCGCTGTTGTGTCGGCGGGCGGCGGGCGCGGGTCCCGCTCCGCGCCCGACCCGCGCCCGTGTTCTGTGTGTTGACATCCATATAATTCCTTGAATTACAAATTATTATACCCGCCGTACTCCCGCGCCCGACCCGCTCCCGCCCCGCACCCGCTTTGTGTGTGTTTTGGGCTTAATAGTGAAAGTGCAAAATAGATAATATTAACTCGACCTTTCAGTTCAGTGATATCACTCACTGCTGGGGTATTTTTATCATAATTAATCAAAATACATTGATTAATATAGGTATCTTATAATATGACGCTAGGTTAGTGTGGGTAGGGAACATCACACTACTTACATAAAACCAAGTCAACTTCGGAGATTTTAAATTGCAACGTGACGGGATACGACTGGCCATTTATTCGCTCGTAGCTCTGCTCACCCCACAATAAAGTAACGTTACATACACATCCATATATTCCCACATGCAATCCACCAGGCAATCATAGAATTACATAACACTTCGATGACGAGCGCACTCGCATGTTCGAGCTGGCCAATCATTCAATCATTGAAAGCAACTACAGTGGACTGACACTTCTTACTAGTACCAACATCTTGCTGTTCTCCTGGTCTAATGGTGGGCATCCGGCTTACCTTAATACACAGTTATTACATGTCTCGTCAAATCTTTGATAGATAGAAAGAAACATGTCAAATGTAATCAAAATATAGGTCAACAATGACTTCATTGTTATTATTGACCCAGTATTTGTAAGTAAGAGTTAACGAATTTTCCCAGTTAAGAGACTTAGCTAGATCGATTTTCCGCCCCTCTAAACCCCTATATTGCAGCTTCCATCGAAATCGTTAGAGCCGTTTTCGTGAACGTGATTACAATTATGTTTAAACAAATATTGCGCAATTAATAGTCTCATAGGATTATAGGGACGTGACTGTCAATTTATTGCAAGAATGTAAATGGCAAATATACAGGATGTAAGGGTAAACACTTGTGACTGTCTGTCACCTATCCCTAGTTAATAACAAAATATTATATTTATTTTAAAACAAGTACATAGTTCGTGCCTCTTAGGAAGACATAAATTCTCTATTTTATGGGAAACAAGCTATGGACAAGTGCCACGAAAAGGTCGAAGGCAATAATTCAACAAATTCTAAAGAAACGACTTAAAATATCCGATTTCTAATCTTAGGACAATACTAGTTGCACATATGGTAACCATAAACCGAGCCCAGGCAATACCCAAACGGACCCTTTTAAAACAATTGAGAAATTGTACAAAAACGGCAATAAATCTATTCTGCAAAACTGTGGGAAGACGCGCTGGCTGAACGTGGTGTTTTAGGAAATGAGGGCTGATTTTGAAGTCCAGAACGACACTTGGTTTTAGACCTCGATAGGGTAAGGACGTCCGTATCTAAACTAGTTAAGTTAGGAGGCTTGGTGAATACCAAGAGGCCATGTCCGAGTGGGCTGTCGTAAGATAGCGACTATTAGTTATTAAGTTAAATATAGTTGGGTTAAAGCCCAGTTTAGAGTAATCTAGTATTTAACGTAGTATGTGTGTGTGTTTGTTGGTGCGACTGGGTGAGTCTTTCATTATAATAATTATCCTTGGCTGGTAATGTTATTACAGTTATTTTAACTAAACAGACAGAGACGTGTTGCTGGGGAGTTTGTTGCGCTACTTCTTCTCCCCAGCTCAAACACTAGGAAGTGGTGAAGGGTGGGCGCTTTGGGACTGTCTATAGGCCTTCAAGAGAGTTGATCCACAACTCTACTTAATTAATGATTCTTGAGATTTGATTCTCTGCTTTATTACGTAGTATCGACCTAATTCTTGAATTATGTATTCTTTGCCTCTGACTTTAAGAGAGAGATTATCCAAAACTCTATTAAATAATGATTCTTGGGACTCGGTTCTCAACTCCAATACCTAGTAATTTATGAATGTTGTATTCTTTATCTCAGACCAATAATTCGGTCAGGCTGACATGAACACGTGTCTTACAGATATGCTTGTTGTGCAAAGGGTGAACTTCCAGGGGTTTGGGTGACCACAGTTATTTCATATTCAGTCCAAGGACTGATAGGGACCATGTCTCCATATGAGCATGACGCCGACGTACGCCGCTGGAACTAGCCGCCCCGTTGCTAGACAAGGACGGTCGCACGGTTGCCGCAGGGAAAGCCGCTTCGTCACGTTTATCAGTTCGAGAGAACTGCTAGGGACCATGTCTCCAAAAGGGCATGTTGACGACACGATGCCGCTGAAAAGCCGCTTGCGTCACTTTATGGAAGTGTATCTCTGAGTACTCCGAGTGTGGATGTGAGGTATCGTGTGAGTAATGGCTGACCAAATACCTGTTACGCTAACGTAAGGGTTACTCACAGATTTATAATATACTTTGCATCCCTGTACTATTTATTAACTTTCTAAAACCACATCCAATTATTCATAACCATGAATTCATGTCTTATTTACAATCTCATTCAATCCTTTCCTTGCCTTTTAATGGGACAAGGCATCGGACTTCTTTAATGAATTCATTTCTTATGTCGGTGGGAGGGTGACCAAGTCTGGGACGAGCCCTACAGAACAGTGCGGATTCGGCGGAGCACTGTTCTTTCCCCTACGGGGAAACCGACCTAAAACACTAATATTAGCATAATTAGGAAAAACGAAAATTTTATCAGCCTAGGGTAATTTAGGTACAGTCACATGTGGTGCCGTGACCAGGATTCTCGTCATTAAATGTACTGATTCACTTCAGTGCAACGAGAAAGAACAACTTATGGGTTACTACAAAAACAACACAACGTAATTTTATGGTTCTATTAATTATAAGAGACGGCAAGAGTTACCAACGGCTACAACAACTTAAAATATGTTTAATTTAAGTTATGGTTTGATAATGGTGGTTGAATTCTTCAACTATTGGGAGTGGGTTCAATTCCCGCATAATTTGTTAGTTGATGTGCTTAGATTCATTGTAAACGAATCTTGGGTTCGATTCCCGCCTGATGTATTGGTTTATAAGTGCTTGGATTCCTGTGTCACGGCTTGTGGGTTCAATTCCCGCATGGTAGTTGATTTTAGGGCTTTGAATCCGATGCTATTGATAGTGGGTTCGATTCCCAGATGCACGGATGTAATTTTAAGTAGGTTATGGTATGATTTTTGTTTGGGTTCCTTTGCTAACGTAAATAAGGGTTCGACTCCCTGCAAACGTGAGTTTTGTAAGTGACAGTTTGTCAATATGATATAAGTTTGTTCAGTTGAGATTTATGAGTGTGTGTGTGTGTGGAGTGAGCTTAGGTATAAGACACACCCTTATTATGGGTAAACCTAATATTATTAGTAACTAAAACCTAACAAGCGTAATGCTTATAAAATGACTGATGTAACTGGGTCCATAATTGAGACTGATGTAACTGTTTTTCCCACCAACTGTATACATTATGGTACGCAATAAAGAATTGAGAATTGACTATTAATTTACCAAGACTGCAGTGTGAATATGAAATACGTTAATGGACGATTTCTTAATTTTAAAGTTACCTAGTAGTTTAAGTTGAATTAAATTACTTATTAGCTAATAGGCTAGTAAGTATCACCAACTGTGATTTTTATAAAAGAAACAAAAAAATTAAAGAGGAGAAGTAAACAAATCTTTCTAACTCTGCAATCAGCAGGCGTATGTCATATAAATTGAATAGATACTCGTGTGGCCTTATTTCAAATTCCAGGATGTTTAAGTCGTCACTTGGCCGCGACTACGCTATGGCAAAACCTTGTTTGTGCGTTGCGTTTCCTAAAAAGTTTCTGCAAAATCAGCTGCCATCGGCTGACTTCAACAGCAGTGGCTGTAGCGTGGCTCCTGTTACGAAGCTAAGTTTCACTTTTATTAGACACCTCAGTTACTCATATCTACGTGGTATGATTTTTGTTATCTCACAAAATACAATTTTATAGGTTTATGTTTTAGGACTTTGGTACTTGCTTCTATAGTTATCAGTTCGAATATACCATAGAATGTTTTTGTCAACATTTTTATAATCTGAGGGGTATTTAACAGCATTGTGTGCTAATAGGCCGACAATTGTTTGGACAGTCTAGGATTCCTAAATTTTCTAATCAGTATAGTTTTCCAACTCTTATTGGATTTCAAAACTGCTCTAACCTCTTAGAATCAGAGGGGGGTGCCCAATTGGAATAAAATCTAATATGTTTATGTGCGGACTATTTCAGTTACTGGATACGACTGCGGGCAGTTGACCAAGCTGACTCAGCATTGAGGTGCATAAGGAGAGGCCTCTTTCCAGCGGCTACTACGATAGGCTGAGTTTAGAACGAGGGAGCACTGTAGGTAGCGTGCCACGATAACACAAATACTCTTAAAAGAGACCCTGGTATGTAAAACTACATTATAAGCAAGCACAGGTCTTCTGAACTTACTTGAAGCGCGGTAGTGTGATTTGTTTCGGACAAGAGTATTTTCAACAAGAATAAATTCAAATATTATGAAGAAATTATAGTATCGATTGAAGATGCGAAACAGTAACAGATTATAGCAGACATTGCAACTTATTGGGATCTTATTGGATTCATGTTCTAACTGGAGCAATTATAATTAATTATTTGATTAGGTTAACATAGCAGCACCATTGTGAGCGTAGCGTACCTATGGGTATTTATTCTAAAACAGTTTCATTCAAAGGCAGAGTTCATCCTATTTTGAAAGCTCATACGCTGTACTGCGTCACGCGTCTGATTTTCAGAGGGGGGAATGTGACTGTCTGTCACCTATCCCTAGTTAATAACAAAATATTATATTTATTTTAAAACAAGTACATAGTTCGTGCCTCTTAGGAAGACATAAATTCTCTATTTTATGGGAAACAAGCTATGGACAAGTGCCACGAAAAGGTCGAAGGCAATAATTCAATAAATTCTAAAGAAACGACTTAAAATATCCGATTTCTAATCTTAGGACAATACTAGTTGCACATATGGTAACCATAAACCGAGCCCAGGCAATACCCAAAAAGACCCTTTTAAAACAATTGAGAAATTGTACAAAAACGGCAATAAATCTATTCTGCAAAACTGTGGGAAGACGCGCTGGCTGAACGTGGTGTTTTAGGAAATGAGGGCTGATTTTGAAGTCCAGAACGACACTTGGTTTTAGACCTCGATAGGGTAAGGACGTCCGTATCTAAACTAGTTAAGTTAGGAGGCTTGGTGAATACCAAGAGGCCATGTCCGAGTGGGCTGTCGTAAGATAGCGACTATTAGTTATTAAGTTAAATATAGTTGGGTTAAAGCCCAGTTTAGAGTAATCTAGTATTTAACGTAGTATGTGTGTGTGTTTGTTGGTGCGACTGGGTGAGTCTTTCATTATAATAACTATCCTTGGCTGGTAATGTTATTACAGTTATTTTAACTAAACAGACAGAGACGTGTTGCTGGGGAGTTTGTTGCGCTACTTCTTCTCCCCAGCTCAAACACTAGGAAGTGGTGAAGGGTGGGCGCTTTGGGACTGTCTATAGGCCTTCAAGAGAGTTGATCCACAACTCTACTTAATTAATGATTCTTGAGATTTGATTCTCTGCTTTATTACGTAGTATCGACCTAATTCTTGAATTATGTATTCTTTGCCTCTGACTTTAAGAGAGAGATTATCCAAAACTCTATTAAATAATGATTCTTGGGACTCGGTTCTCAACTCCAATACCTAGTAATTTATGAATGTTGTATTCTTTATCTCAGACCAATAATTCGGTCAGGCTGACATGAACACGTGTCTTACAGATATGCTTGTTGTGCAAAGGGTGAACTTCCAGGGGTTTGGGTGACCACAGTTATTTCATATTCAGTCCAAGGACTGATAGGGACCATGTCTCCATATGAGCATGACGCCGACGTACGCCGCTGGAACTAGCCGCCCCGTTGCTAGACAAGGACGGTCGCACGGTTGCCGCAGGGAAAGCCGCTTCGTCACGTTTATCAGTTCGAGAGAACTGCTAGGGACCATGTCTCCAAAAGGGCATGTTGACGACACGATGCCGCTGAAAAGCCGCTTGCGTCACTTTATGGAAGTGTATCTCTGAGTACTCCGAGTGTGGATGTGAGGTATCGTGTGAGTAATGGCTTACCAAATACCTGTTACGCTAACGTAAGGGTTACTCACAGATTTATAATATACTTTGCATCCCTGTACTATTTATTAACTTTCTAAAACCACATCCAATTATTCATAACCATGAATTCATGTCTTATTTACAATCTCATTCAATCCTTTCCTTGCCTTTTAATGGGACAAGGCATCGGACTTCTTTAATGAATTCATTTCTTATGTCGGTGGGAGGGTGACCAAGTCTGGGACGAGCCCTACAGAACAGTGCGGATTCGGCGGAGCACTGTTCTTTCCCCTACGGGGAAACCGACCTAAAACACTAATATTAGCATAATTAGGAAAAACGAAAATTTTATCAGCCTAGGGTAATTTAGGTACAGTCACACACTCTTGTCATTCAAACCATGGGTAGTTGACTTATATATAAAAATAAATGACCGAACACAACGAAAAAAGAACGTTATTTTCATTAAAAGATTTTAAAAAGTTTCTATCTGACACCGTGCTTGCTAGCGAAACGGCTGACTGACTAAGGGAGGGATCGCGCTCGCTGCCGGTTAGGTCACATCCCGCCCGTGTTGAGACGCAAGTTTGTTGCCCTAGCGCTTAGGGCAACGAACTTGCGTTCTATAAATGAAACCAAACCACTGGTTGCAAGGATAACGGTGTTTACCCTAACAACCTGTATAACAGAACCCAAAGAGATAGCACAACAATTTAATGACAATTTCGTATCTTCAGTTAAACCGAATGCTAACTACTCAAAGTAATTTTTTTTAACACGCCTAGATCGCACAAATCCATGTTTATGTCACCAACCGTACCAAAAGACATAACTATGTACAATAACAAATAGTCTTAAAAACACCAACAGTACAGGCTATGATGATATTAACACCGGAGTAGTCAAATCAGTTGCTCTTATTATAGCACCCATATTAAGTGACATAATAAATAAAAGTATTCAGAAAGGCACTTTTCCCGATAAGCTAAAAATTTCAATAATAAAGCCATTACACAAAAAATTCAATAAAACAAAAGTTACCAATTATAGGCCAGTTGCACTGATACCAATTTTTCAAACATTTTTGAGAAGGTTTTATATAATAGCATGAACAGCTATTTAGAAAAAAATAATATTTTTTGCAAGGAACAAATGGGCTTTAGAAAAAATAGGACCATTAATATGGCTATTTATAACTTTTTAGAAAAAATACATCATAACATGGACAACAGAAAACCAGTGATGGCGATTTTTATGGACAAGACTAGGGTGTTTGACTTTGTAGACCATAAAAGGCTATTGACTAAGCTCGAAAGATATGGTATCAGAGGTAACGTGCTTAATCTGATAAAGTCTTATTTGGAGAATAGAAGTCAAATTACACAAATTAGTAAAATAAATATAAAGATCAAAACTGAGGTAGTTTACTCCTCTAGCTCTAGAATACTGTCATGTGGTGTGCCACAAGGTTCTGTGGTAGGACCCTTACTTTTTATATGCTATATTAATGACTTTCCGCAGGTAGTCGAACATCAAATGTCACTATTTGCCGATGACAGCACTGTTATATATGATACTGGCACTATAAAGGAATTAGAAAAGCGTATAAAAAATAGCCTTATTCCTATTATTGACTGGTTAAATGCTAATAACCTTAAAATAAATCTAACCAAAACTAAAGTTATAAATTTTAAAATTAGACACAAAGAACAATCACAGGTTCAAATAAACTATAGAGGGACTAAAATACTTGAAGCTAGTTTTACAAACTTTCTTGGACTACATATTGACAATGACATGACATGGAGGACTCAAATTGAAAGTGTTTGTGGAAAGCTTAGTAGATTTTCATATGCTCTTTATATGCTGGGTAAAATTGCGAATAAGACCGCCTTACTCGCAGCTTATCATGGTTATCTCGCCTCGGCTCTGCGGTATGGCCTCATATTCTGGGGAAATGCCCCTAAGATTCAAGAAGTACTTATAGCACAGAAAAAATGTATCCGAGCGATTTGTAAAATAAAACAAACAGAATCATGCAAGCCACATTTTCATAAGCTAAAAATATTAACTTTACCGTCACTCTATATTTATGAGGCCTGTATTTTTATAAAAACAAAACTTGAATTTATATAAATTTGTAGAAAGTAAACGGCGCTCAAAAAAGTTGCAGGTGTTAGCACGAAAACAACATTTCAGCAACAGCTTTTATGCAATGGCTCAAAAGCTATATAATAAGTTACCAGGACCAGTTATCACAAGTATTGACATTAACGAATTTAAAAGGAATCTATTCAAATTGTTAAATAACAAGGTATTCTGTTGACGAATATTTAAATGACAAATTTTAATTGTAATGCCTACCTAAATTATTTAGTATGTCACATAACCTATGAACCTGTCATAGGTTATGTGACATACTAAATAATTTAATAGTTAATTTTGATTATGATTGTATTAATGAATTAGTGACATTACTGTTTTTATTTTGTATTTTTTGTTCTTTTAACTTTATTTAATTTGACATTTTTAGTGATTGTACCGACCAAAAAAACTTTTGATATTTTGTATGCCTTTTGGCGAGACACAGCTCGGATCTTATGTATTATAACACCTTCTAAATGTACCCTGTGTTCACGAAATAAATGAATTTGAATTTGAATTTGAAGAGTGGCTGCGAATTTGTAAGATTTTTGGCGATAATGAATTGCAGATTTATCTTAATATTTGTAAAAACCGGTTAAAGCTCAAAATATTAAAGCTCATAATATAAAAGATGCATGGCGCAATGCCATGCATCTTTTCCGAATACCTACTACTGGCAATTTTTTTGTATATTATCGGCAATTAACCACATTTTGTACAAAAGATGACAAATAATAAATGCAGTGCAAAGACCCATTCCGCCATTAAGTAGGTAAGTACTCTGGCAGTGGCACGTTTGCTTGATTTCTTTAGCGCTCAATATTGCAAGAATCGGATAACTAGTATATAGAATGTAAAAAGTATAGTACCTACTGGAATTATTAATCTTTCCTTGGTCCTTCGGTCCAAAATATGCGTCTTTGAAATAAATATTTATTTTCTGTCTTTACCTTATCTCCAATGCTTGAATACCTACTAAACTAATATAATCTTCAAATTCGTAATCTTAAGTTATAAGAATAACTCTAGAAGAAAAATCTAGTATCTAGAAAATGCGCTTGGAATGTTAACCGACTGCGGCCCCCTTGTAAACAGTTTATGTACTAGGACATCAGGAGAGGCCAAGGTCCAACAGGCAATTGCTGCAGACACCTTGTGGCCACACAATGGAGAGCTATCAACTGCGTCCGGTGCTTCACATTATTCTGCACGGGTTATGTGCGTCTACTAGTTTTGGAGTGACAGGAACAAAAAAAATCTCCTCTACATTGCGTTTGCAATTTTTATTAAAACTATTTTCATTTTATATTCACAAGAGACTACCGAGGCGATGACTGATAGATATGGAAGAAAAATACATATTGCGCTGATAGTTAATTGATTCCGGCGTGACTGCGGAAATCCATTATAAAATACAATAGACGTAGATATATTTAGTAACCTATTTCGCTTGACTATTCTTCAAGAGTCATAAAAACCCTGTAAGAATACGATTGACCAATTGCAAACCAGAACGCGACGTAAAGTCTTTGCGTCCAGCGTTCGGTGTGGTAACACGTCGCGTTCTGGTAATAGTCAAGCGGAATAGTTTACTAAATAATATCTACGTCTATTGTATTTTATATTGCGCTGACCTTAAATCAATTGAGATAAGGGCAAGAGAATGATGAGGAGGACTACTAGGCAAAACTATGCTTAATCTTACTTTACAGGAATAATTAACATCTTATTACTAGATACAACTTAATTTTTTGCTAATAAGAACATGACCCTGCTAGAGTTGCGCACTGGACCATTTGCTTCAAAATTTTCCTCTAAGTATCTAACGAAAGTAAAACTAATAGGCATTGTTATCTCCACGCCAATATTATTATTATATCTATTTTAGACTTAATAATAAAAATATGTAGTTTAACATACAGACAGGCATAATTAATTTTGTCATACACTATCTCTTTTGAATGTATATGTATGTATGTTAACAGACGGACTCGCTGTTATTAATCAACGTTTAAATCCAAGGGCAAGTTAATAAGTCGAAATTGCATTTCGCTGCACCTGTCTGAAGTTGATTGCTTGATAAATGTGTGTTAAATTACGTGTTTATGAGAGGAAATCAAACAGACAAACAGTAACTTGAATATTAGCATTTAGAAAATCAAGGCTACTTTAAGATCAGATACAAAAGCATCAAGATATCTCAGAATATCACTAAAGTTGCAAAAATACAAATTTCCAACTTGAAGAAATACAAACAACTGTTCCAAATAATTAGGGTTTCGCGCCCAAACGATGTCAGCGACCATTTCACACGGTTACATTAAAATATTGTTGCTAGCTTAGGGACTAGATTTTCCGTAACCACAATGTTTTCATAAGAAATAATGTTATCCTTCAGTTTCATTGAATAAAACAACATTACTATATTTACTATAAACAATATCATAATATGCATAAACATAATAGATAGACTTTGATCAATAGACATGTTTGTTTATATCTCCTTCTGTAGGAAGAAATACTGCAACAAAACCCAGGCATTGTTTGTTAGTAAATGTGAAAGAATGGTGGACTTCGAACCGTTTACACATACTAGGGGACAATGAATGGACAGAGTATCGAAGACATGCGACACCGCACTGACCCTTGCACCGTTGATAACGTGTAATAACAAACATACGCGAAAGCAATTGGGGCGCTTTTCTGTAACTTTTGTTAACGTGGTCCTTTTGTATGCAGATTTACGTTAATCAACAATTTAGCTGCTTATGTTGCTCGAATAGATTTAACAATAGAATTAGTTTCCGGGTGACCAAAAAAACTTGTCTGTATAATAAATTCATATAAAGTGTGAAATAAAAATTATGATAATTTGATTTTTATGTACGTTAGTTACAATAAAAACAAACATTATTACATTTGATGGTTAGCTCGAAGCTAAAGCGCATTTAAGATCGTAATTAGCAGTTATAAAGGTTTCTGTACAGAGCTAACTGGTTTTCAGACAATTCGATTCTAGAAACTGGTGGAAGGTTCGAAAACTATAATAATAAGTACAAGTTAAATGTTGGCACAGTATTCTTAAAGGGCCCGACACGCACATAACGAGTAGGTACCATAAAACGAAGAACAAAAATACAGTTGTCAGTACAACCATTGCAGAAACATACTAATAGTTAATACAGTTTATTTTTAGTATCTGGGGGCCTAGCCAAAATCCCTTTTCTGTAAGCGTTAACGCCAACGGAAAGATCAAATTGTATGGAGTTGACAGCAGCAGTCACGTGACAGCTCTAAAGCGAATGTCAACTCCATACAATTTGATCTTTCCGTTGGCGTTAACGCTTAGAGAAAAGGGATTTTGTCTATAGCCTCTGTAGTCCTTCCACTCGGACATCGCCAGCAATTTTGCAGAGCAATCGATTAAGGAGTTGTAGATGGAAGCATATGTACAGCAGTTTGCAAACCTGGGTAATTTGAACATACGTGACAGTTTGGGGCATAGGTACATGTTTAGTTTTGTCATATCTCAAGTCTTGTCACACGTATCGTTATAAATACACTATGCTTCCATTCGAATTACAAATAATTTTAAAAAATGGGTAACAACAAAAGAACCAGTAGAAAATGCTTTCCAATTCCTTGTTACAAGTCTTTTTGATTTTGGTTCATAGGACCACATTATTGTGTTGCTCCCTATCAATGAGATTAGCTTACTATGTGAAATCAGAAACCCTATTCTGTGGTCTGAGAACAGCTCCTGTGTTAACCACAGTCAAATATACAGGAAGTATTATTTCATATTCATACAGCACCACATATGGAAATCAATTGAATTATCATTGAGAACTAACTGTTTCTGACTCTCTGGGATAAATATATTTGATTTTATTTGAATTGTAATGCGACCTAAATGCTACTTTTACTTGGCATTTACTGACTAAACGAAGAAGAAAATTAGAATCTCCGCCAACCTGGTGGAATTATTTATAATTTTAGAGATAATGTGTAAAAGGACCAAAAATTTAGAAATCAAAATTAAATTATTTATTTATTAAAACTTTATGCACAAGTAAAAAAAAACAATACTGTACAAAGGCGGACTTAATGCCTGAAGCATTTTCAACCAGTCAACCTTAAGGTGATGCAGAGACAAACATGGAAGGTGCAACATACGAGATAGATAACTCGAAAAAGGATAAAAAGGATAAATAGTAATACATAATAATACATATTTTATATACTTACATACATACATATAAACAGAAGAAACTTTGTCAGGAAAAATAACGATAGGTAGAGGAGAAAACAAGCCCAGCAAATCAGCGCCGCAATGATTCTGCCAACTTCGAACTTAATTATCTCTTAGGTACTCACAAAAAATCCCTGTAATGCGTCTTCTTCCATATATAAATCCATTGATATCTATCTCCCGTCATGAAAAACGTGCCGAGCAGGGCCACAGCTCCCATGGTTGTCGGGGACCCTCGTGTCAGCCATCCTAATACCGCACATGTCGCCGCTATCGATGTCAGAATAACCCCCTTGCACTTCTCCGCCTCTTCGAAACGTACTCCTGTCTTTCCTGTCATCCTGGTAGTTTCATTTGTCGTGGTGCATAGTTCGTTGGCTGTAACAAAAATTAAAGTAATATAGTAAATTCCGTAACCGAACCGCAGACGGCAGCAGCAGGCGACAGACGTGTCGCTGCGACACGACTGGTTTCTATGTTTATGGTTATCTTATCATAAACCTTAACAAAACAAATATAATGCATTTCTATCAAAAAAATCTTCCTTTAAACCTAAAAATTAATTATAATGGACAAACTATTGATAGCGTTAACGTGGCAAAATTTTTGGGTATATTTATTGACAGTCAATTAACTTGGAAACCGCAGGCTGAAGAAGTTTGCAAAAGATTAAGCACGTCCGCGTATGCTCTCTACAATCTGTCCAAGAAAGATAACGTTGATACATTAATGGTTGCATATCATGGTTTGGTGGTCTCTGTTCTAAGGTTTGGTGTAGTATTTTGGGGTAATTGTACCGAAAGGGAGTCTATATTTAAAGCCCAAAAACGGTGCATAAGATCCATTTTTAATCTCAAGGTTACAGATAGTTGCATACCTTTTTTCAAGAAATACAAAATACTAACTTTTCCCAGTATATACATTCTTGAAGTAGCTATTTTCGTTAAAACTAACAGGCATCTATTTCCGGCCTTAAATGATACGAGGATGCGAACTGCTGCCATGAGATCAAAATATCAGAGTCTATTGTGTACTGGTAGATATAACACTGCTTTGCTTAAAAAAAAAATTATTGGTATGGCACCTATTTTATTTAACAAATTGCCAAATTGTATTAAGGATCAGCCCTTAATCAAATTTAAGAAACTGCTGTCGTCGTTGCTGACAGAGAAATGTTATTACTCTGTTACCGATTTTATAAATGATGAATTGTAATATTTTACTTCACTGTATCTCATACAATAAGCCAATAATTTCAGACTTAGCTGATCCATGATCTAATTTTCAATTTAAGTACCTACCTAGTTTCTAAATTATCTGTAAGTTACCCACTATATTTTTGTATGCCAACAGGCAGAATGTACTGGGAATATATCTTAAACGAACACCCTTATTGTAACACCTACATTCTATACAAATAAAGAAATTATTTATTTTATTAATTTATGTATTTCTATGAAAATGACGTATCGCTAGCTACGGAAGGTATCTCATAGAAATTGCTGCTGCTGCCACCTGCTGCGGAAATGGTACCTTAATTCTTCAAAACTAAACAAACAATTTACATTTGACAATAGGGACAAAATTCTAAAATAAACAGCCGGTTTATAGTGTCACAATACAGACACATCACATATTTCTAATTACCAATATGACAATGTTCCTACTTATGGGGCTCAGGCCTCCCCGCTGTGAGAGGGAGTGGGCCATTATCCACCACGGGGGCCCATTGCGGATAGCTGAACAATGATATTACTTACTATCATAAAATTCTCTTGTGACCGTCACACCTCCTTAATAACGCCTAGCAACTATAGTTGTTGCGTTTTAGCATGGTAATAGAGGTCAATGACCCGCCTAAAGTTTTGGTTTGAAAAATGTTCGAATAACGAAAAACCATACAAATTAAAAACCGGCCAAGTGCGAGTCGGACTCGCGCACGAAGGGTTCCGTACCATTAAAAACGGCAAAAAAATCACGTTTGTTGCATGGAAGCCCCCTTAAATATTTATTTAATTCTGTATTTTAGTATTTTTTTGTTACAGCGGCAACAGAAATACACCATCCGTGAAAATTTCAACTGTCTAACTATCACGGTTCATGAGATACAGCCTGGTGACAGACGGACAGAGAGACAGACGGATGGACAGCGGAGTCTTAGTAATAAGGTTCAGTTTTACCCTTTGGGTACGGAACTACAAAACCCTAAAAACCATACCTTCGCGGTTATTGTTTGGGTTCCTACGGAGAGATATAAGGGAAAGGGCAATGACCGATATTGTCACGCTAAAACGCGATTACTATACCAATTAACACGGATGTCATTCGCGAAAGTTAATTAAGCCGCACCTTAATTTTTTTCTGCGAATAATCTTTCTTAGTTTTACTAAATTAAAGAATTTGCAATAATATCCTACTACCTACTATCTTATCACTCCTAGACGAGTGTTATAATAATATACTTGTTAATATCTGTGACAATCTTATCAGTTCAATATTATGCAACGTAGTCTTTCTTTCCCTTGGTGCGAATGCGAATGGACTCTGGTTTGTTGATGAAGAAATCACTATTGTTTTACGGTATGTAAGTACTGTTATTATTACTCTTCAACTGTTACTTTGTACTCCTGTAACCCGATCTTGAGAGGTGAGCAATCAGAAATAAGCGTCGAGACTGTGTCAGAGTCTTAGAAAAAAAACAACCGACTTCCAAAAAAAACACAAAAAAGTGAACAAAAAACTTTAAATTCGGAAGTCGGTGTCTTTGTTTCAGTTTTCGTTTTTTGCCACCGGCTTCCGAAATTAAAGTTATTTTTCACGTTTTTTGTGTTTTTTTGGAAGTCGGTTGTTTTTTTTGTAAAAAGTTTTTATTTTTCACTTTTTAGTTGAGGTACCTACGGACCTACCCCACTCAAATTCGAATACTACTACCTGCTATGTAAATAAAAGTGACGGAGTCACATAGAATGTCGTCTACATAAACTAAGTGGGAAAAATACGTAATATTGAAGCTGACTCAAAAACTCCGCAAGCAAAGTAAATCAAATTTATATGGGACCACCTCTGAAGCATGACCTACCAAACAAAAAGTCATCATCATCATCATCAAAATCGATTCATATTTGGCGGAGTAATCGCGTAACACACAAACAAAAAAAAAACAGACGAATTGAGAACCTTAACCTTTTTTTTTGAAGAAGTCGGTTAAAAATGAATCAACTGCTTGAGAAAATTCAACGAAAAACCCTCTACAATCCAGTAACAATGAAAACCAAGACGGAGTCATGAATTTTGCCGAAAGGTAGCCTCAGGAAGAAAAGCAGTACCTAATGCCGACTATTTCTGTTTCAATATCTCGTGCTACTCGTGTTTATATATCTGCTTAGCTTCTGCCCGCGACTTCTTTCGCGTGGAAGTCGTGAGACACCACAATATATTAGGTCCCCACCTATGAAATCAGCGTTTTGTATGGGGAATTATAAAGAAGTTGCATTTTTCATACTAACAGTTTCTTAATTTATATAGCAACCATGAACACTAATGTTTTGAAACTTTTATGCACTAATGTTTAAAAACTAAGATAACGTATGCCACTTAGATTAAGCGACAAAAATAAGCTTTGGTTGAGTAAAAAAAAAAATTGTGGCCATTTCTGCAAAAAAAAATGAGGAGTCATTTTTAAGGTATTTTTTATGCTTAGAAAACTATAAGTAATAAGGTTTTATTACTATAGTTGTCTATGATGCTCATTATTCGATGTAATACCAAGCAATTGATGAATATTTTAAATCATAGCAGTGACGAGTTTCTTTATTAGTGAGAAAAAAACGCCAATTTCATAGGTCCCACCCAATACTTAAATAACAGTCACATTTCCCGCCCGCGCTATTTCTTCGTTTTCGCTTATTTTTGCTCAACTCCTAATGGTCATAGCGTAATGTTAAATAGCCCATAACCTTCCTCAGGAATTGGACTATAAAATACAAACAAGAATTTCAAATCCAACTAGAGTTCCAGAGATTACCGCGTCAAAAACAAACAAACAAAAACAACAAAAAAAAAACAAACTCTTCTTCTTCTCTTCAACTTTAGATAAAATAGGTATATTAAAAAATAACTACCATAATTATGTCATATCAATCCTTTAAGTAAGCAACGTGCTTATATTCAAAAATATTATTAGGTATATACGAATACTAGCGACCTGCATCGCACGGTTTTACGATTTGACAAAATGTCGAGTGGGACTGACGGGAGCCGAGGAGGGTGGTATGTCCCCGCCCGCGCGCAACTAAGTTTATTTGTGTTTATATAGAAAAATAAGGCCATAATCCCTTAAAGTATTAAATAGTGAACACGTAGACAAAATTTTATTACAGTTGCTTTGATAACAATCGAATGGAATAGGTTTTTCTCTTTAAAAAGCAGATTTTAAGGAAACTTTGCGGTTTTTTTGTATCGAGGAAAGTTTTGTCAATCGTGTTTCGGGTCTCATACTTCACTAAAGACACTCTTCAATTTTCGTAATCATAAAAAAAAATACGCAAATATGTTGTTTTAGTGAGAGAAATTTTGCGTGATGTCGAAACACATCAAAACATCTGCTTTGGAACCACTTCATAACTATGTATTATCGTGCTATACACAAACCTTCCGCTGCTTGTGGTGACTGGTCGTCTTGCTGATCTCGGTTTTGTTAATGTTATTAGTAATTCATTTTTTATTTATTTTACTTCGTTGGTCCTAGTTTATCATTTAAAACTTCCAGTTGCAGCTATAAATAGCTATATGTAAGCGGGCACGCCCTTTGTGCCTGGAGGCTTTTATTTAGTTAATTTATGTTTACATTTACTACTTATTTCTGCTTGAGTACATATAGTTCTCGTTTTTTTTTTTTTATTTTTTTTTTTTTTTGGTTGGTAGCCCTATGTCAGCTAGCACACGCCAATATGCGTGTGCTAGCTGACATATGGCTAATAATTAGATTTATGTTTTATGTTGCGTAATGTAAATGATTTTGCAAACTTTTGTATAGAATCATTTTTTTCTAACTGAACAGACAGCTGTGCTGCTGGGGAGTTTGTTGCGCCACTTCTTCTTCCCAGCTAAAGCACTAGGAAGTGGTGAAGGGTGGGCGTTTTGGGGGACTGTCTTATGTAATTTTGACGTTCGAAAAGTGCTGATTCTCAGCCTAGTTTGAATAAATGACTTTTGATTTTGATTCTAAACGATGGTGAAAACCTCATCAAAATCTGTTGCGTGGTTTAGAAAAACAACGCAGACATACAGACAAACACGAAAAACGGCTTTAATTTATAATAATGTATAGTATAGATATATATAAGCACGATGCTTACCTATACTATCAAAGGATCTAATATTATCTAAATTCCTAAGCCTAAAATCTAAATTATTAAAGCCTACTGCATCGTAAAACTAACTATCATTGATTACTTTTATCTTTTATCCTCTGTTAATCCAAGATAGCACACAAAGGTAAGTACTGAGAACTGGTTACTAGGTAGACCATGACTTCTTTTCGTTCACTAATAGTCCACATTAGTGAAATTATAACACCCCTCTTTTTCCGTCGCGGGTTAATAAAATATAAGTAAAAATCTTTCTAAAAACAAGCTTTTAATGAACTAAAAAGGATTTTCCCATGGCCACTTTCCGGCTTCATCATCAGACCCCGAACACCACCTAGTGTCAAAGCACTTATTAATCATCTCATCTGCCTAGCCTTTTCCCAACTATGTTAGGGTCGGCTTCCAGTCTAACCGGATGCAGCTGAATACCAGTATTTTACATGGCGACTGCCTATATCGATATATAGTTACTGGGTTGTGGAGGTCAGCTCCACAACCCAGTAACTGAAACTGTCTTGTTTAATACATACGATGTTGCTATCTTGTTTGATAGAGGAGTTCCTATGTCTTCCGGCTCCATCATCAGACCAGCTCCATGATATCATTTTTTCAAAATGTCTCGGTAGTTATATAAGTATACCAAGTTTCAGCTCGGTGGTCGGATGCCAGAAAGTGCTTGAAAAATGGATGACAATTGGAGCAACCAGAAACACATACGAACAGAGCAAGCTAATATAAAGCTTGTAAAAAGAACTAAGCGGGTAAACGTAAGGTAAATAAGAACGATTTTAAAATTGAAAATACTCGTTTCGTACATGACTTATAGTCAGTTTGAAGACTTTTTATTTATTTATAGGCACGTATGGTTAAAACTAATAAAATTGTGTTTCAGTGCTTGCCGCATAAATGTTAACCAAAATGCTATGGGGTAATTGTATTGTCTGTTTACTTCGCGCGTTGGTTCTATGGCGAACCCACCACGGTCTACGGATGTCGTCGAAACGAATGCTAAAATAAATGATGTTGACATTTGAACTAAAGCAAAAAAAAATCAATGTATACCTATTTTAATAGTATTTTTTAAAATCTAGTTCTTAATTATCAACGGAAACAGATATTGAACACACATTTTGAACAAATCTGAATTCGTAAAATGAATTGCTTTTGTGTCAAATTAGAGGAATTACTAATGACAGCTGGAAATTCAGGAAATGAATTGCTTTTAGAGGAAATTGCTAATGTGGCCGGTTTAGGCCCCCAGATGTTTATTTTGAATGAAACAAAAAACACACGTGTTTTAATTATGCCTGACACGAGCCGCAATGTATTAGCAACATACCGACTATTCTTCAATCTTTATCTCCCAAGGAACACAAAATAGTGAAGGAACACTCATAAAAAGAAAACCAAATGAATTTTGAGACCTTGCGCCAGAGCCATGTGTCGTTACATGTCCCACTGCAGATAAAAACGCATGACATTTGAGGGCACACGCACCTTGCGCGTCAATTAGCGCTGCAATGTGAATTCATTGAAGGCACCATCAGGAGTTTTAGAGGTGCTCGTGGCTAAGTAATAACAGTCGCACGGGTCGATCCATCAGGTTAAGCTACGCTTGCTGTGGTTAGTCAGTGGGGTGACCTTTACATACTGAGACTCCTCAGTGTCTTACAAAGAAAGTACAAAGAAAGCAAATTGCAGAATTCGCCCATTGTCTGTCGGTTTGAGTGGAAATTAAGGATTTTGTCGAATATATTTGTCTACACACACATTGAAAGTATAAACTATACTAGGTACTATGAACTCTCCAAAACGAGTCTTCCTTTACAATATCATTCATATTTTTCAACACTGTTTAAAATGCAGTTCAACTAAACACAACTACAGTACCTACCTAGGTAGTTGCAACCGAATTGTCTCTAACAAAACATTATAAAACCTATCCCAAAGCATAACAAACATAAAATAACAACCAGACATCAATAAACATATTAAAAAATAACTAAATATTATCATAAAACTCACCCGAACAAATAATACTGATAACGAACTAACACTTGTATAGTAAACACTGGCAGATAGTGACTAGCGTCTGATTCGCGTGGTCTCTAGTACTGGACTGGCCATGAACTGATGGAACGTGATGTATCAGCCAATAGCGTTGTAGCGAAGGAACTGATATATCGTTATTAGAGTATCGAAGGAACTGATATATCGTTACTAGAGTATCTGGCTTTATCGTTATTTTTGCTAAATTCGGTGCTCGGGTAGGAACTGGCGGCTTCGTATGATAAAAGGATGAAAAGTTTTTTGTTCCCGCCAGAAACACTATACCTTGCTGACTAACTAACTCTTTACCAGCGCATGAGTAATTCTCGTTTAACTCGGGATAACTTGAAATGAGTACCTACTGTAATGCTGAACTTTTGAAGTTATTTAGGGCAAAATATTTATAAAAAAATGTCGGGTATACCAAATCATATGTCCTGTTCCTCAGTCTGTGCTAAAGTAAGTGTTGAAAAATATCTAAATTAAATAGTTGTAGTCGTTACAAGTAACTTTCAACACCTTGTCTATTTATAACTTTACACATTTTTTTGTTATTTTCGAGACAAACCGGTTACATAATATAACCTTCAAGCGTATATTCGTTGAAGTCGTCAAACTTGTTATTTACTAATTTCGCTGATTTAAATGTTATTGAGCTCGGCAAATTACTCACCCACCTGAACCCCCTCCTAACACAAGAATATTAATAATGCGTAGCTTCTGGAGTTAACTAGTCCAATACAAGATGTTTCTGTACACACGGCTACACATCAAGCTATACATTTCCAGTATAAGCTGACCTCGCATTGTACGAAAATCCTACACAGTGCGAGATCAGCATAAACTGGAAATGTATAGCTCGATGTGTAGCCGTGTGTACTCTCTATAAACGCATAAACAAATTCACCAAAAAAAACGTTTAAAAGTGTGCAGCCAAAAACATCGATAGAAATGACAGTTTCTAAAAATAACGTTATCATAGCATCCCGTCCCAACACTATAACCGCTGGACAGGGGACACCGCGATAAAAATAATCATATATTTACAATATTCTCAAGTCGCTTACGTCTTTTCAACACTCTTGATTTAATATCCATAGAGTCGTTGAATCAAAGGTAGTAAACGCATTGATTTTGTTTGTTATGTATGCGCTATCTCATTCATATTCTGCGTGTACCTATACCTTACACAATAGGACAGGTCAATCGCGATGCGACTGATACAATGTGATCATAAATTACTAATCAATCTTTAGACATAACAACCAGAATTTTAATTACTCTTAATAATTTTAGAGCATCTTCAAAAGGATCGAAGGATGCTCTCAAATCTCCTACATACACCACCCGGTTTAGATGAGTACTTTCTTATCGATTTGATCAGAAATGAAATTGTTTATTCTGTAAATAGGATATCGGAATCACTTTTAGTAATAACACAAAAAAAAAAAAACTAGATGAGATCGGCGTTTCCTATCTTGACTACTCTGAGAAGAAAGGCCGAAGGTCGCAATCTCTTTTTAAGTCCAGACATAATCTTGATCAGGCCAAGAGGATTATGTAGATTAATGTCTGAAATGGTATTTTGAGGAAAGAACCACATATATTTGAGTAGAGCTGTCCAGTCAGTGCAAGAATTTGTCAGTAACCGAGGAGCTCAACTCAGAACTTAAGGAGCTCAACGATTGACACAACGACGAAAGGACATTTGGGTAGGCCGCTTATAAAAAGCAAATTAGAAGAAAAGTAAACAGTCAAGATAGTCCCACGATCTGATGAAAACTTCGAAGATATGTTGGAAGAGAGAGGTGTTCCAGTTTCGCAAGAGGTTTTTATAGATCTTTTGATCAGATAGTTAAAAGAGAGAGAATGAGACGAGCGATTGACAGAAATGGTTTAAAAACTTCTATGCTGTTCGATGAGTTTCTACAGAATTGGAGCCAGGATTCGAAATTTTCCAAAGAGTAGATAACTATGGAGTTTCTTGCCCATTCTTCTCCAAACGAACCTACTTTTTGGAAGGGGCGACTAAAATCAGTTGTATTTCTTGTAAATTAAGACACTCAAAAGTGATTATGAATACTCAAGAGTTTCTACTCGAATAACGAAACTAGTGCAAAGTAGCAAAGTGTAGATGCAGTACACGGCACACATAACAATGCATGCCTTATAGGGTAGATTTTTGAGCTACTATACTACTATTTAAGACCCTGTTTTTTTTTTTTTTTTTTCCTCTTTGGCAACTGAGCCGATGTCGACTATTCTGCCAGCGTCATGTCTTAGTATCACCAAAAATCGCATTAATAAAATTTTGACTTTGACTTTGACACCTCTACTTAACCCTCCAGTAAATACAGCCGTCATGATATTGCTGATATATGCGGGCTTCCATACTCGTAATCTCCCAACATCTCAATCAATCGTATTCGGTCCACTATTGACTGTTCGTCTCATCTGATCAGTAAGGGACCTTGACCTCATTGCATTGAGTCAACGGCCGGTAAGTGGCTACTAACGTTCACTAATGGACAGTAGATAAAGTGTACCGACTGTTTGTAAATATTGATTTGATATAAAATTGTAGTGTGAGTTAATTTTATATTGTAGGTAAATACAGTAAATAATTATGTAGGTATCTACTTATTCATAAACTAGGGTCAGCCTTCAGTCATGTCTAGACAGAGCAGTTATAAACGCTACTGATAATGCACTACTCGTTCAGGTCTGACACAATTTAGATTACCGCCCGTCGACACGAAGAGAAATAATATGACATGTGTAATATGTTCCACTAAGAAAAATAATATGTGTGCCTTGGCTGTTACCACCAAAGCTAAGTAGTGTAGCTAATGTATGTGCTAAGAAGTTATGCTTTTCGCGTATGTAATAGCTTCGTTGAACATTTTTCCACCAGAGCTAAGCAAAGTTATGAAATGAGAATCAAACGATTCTATTAGCTGATATCATACACATCCATCGCTTCGCAGCTTAGCGGATCTCTGGTAAAAAAGGGCAGCCTTTCCATAAACTCAGCGCAATATGCGTTTCTCAGTGCCAGCGGTCTGTTTCACAAGTGATTAGTATTAAAAAAATACGTATTGTTATTTTCTACTGTTTCTACGATGTTGTTAGACCTCTAGTAAGCACCGATCTCACCCGATTAAGCTTGTGACGAAGTCCTTCTCATCCATACTCATCCTATCATTTAATACGGGCAATCCTTTATGGCTGGCCACATCATTATTCCATTTTCAATTTGAATTCAGAACGCCGCAAACTCCCGTGCAGTATTTTTCCAGTCTGCTGGACACTTGATCTTTGGACTTGACCGAGCGTGTTATATAACGATCATCTTTCTAAATACTGTGATATACTATATTTATATAATCATGTGTGTGTAACCAGTAGTAAACCGTTCCTCCTATCGTCTACTGTGTTTACCTCATTATTTAACGTTGTCCGGTGAGACCCTCACTAAGCGAGCTAGCAGAGGGCAGAGGGGTCTCCCGGTACAAGCTGATGTAAACCCCTGGAACCTGGAAACCCACAAATATCCAATTCGATTTGAGCAAGAGTGTTCCATGTTCGTTCCAGTTGCCTCTGCCGTTGACGCGTGCCGCTCGTGCGGACGAGCACTTACCCAACTGTTTGTATTATGTGAAGTGGTCTTTGCTAGTACGTCGTAGTAGTACGCCTCTGTGAAAACAATAGACCAGTAATAGTGTTTAATAACATTATCTAATTACGAAAATATGAGAGTGATAATATCCTCTGTAATCCGAGGGATTTCACTTTAATCCAGTAAGCGATGTCTCAGTCTGCAATAACTTCGAGTAGGTAGGTAAATTCAGCCGTATTTGGTAATCTAAGACTGGAAGTTAACGAAAAATCCTAACTTTTGGCTAACGGTGGAAAATTCAAAGTAGCTACAACATTTCTTGTATATTTTTTCTTAATAAAAATAGGCAAGCAAGAATTTCAAACAGTTTGTTATTTTATTAACAAAAGTCATATTTTGAAACCAAGAAACAAAATCATTTTTTCTTCATAAACAATTCTTGAATAGCATAAACTGGCAACCCTTTCGTCTCCGGCAAGAAGTAAAAGAAGAAGACAGCAGTAGAGAAGCAGACAAAAGAGAAGAAATAGAAGACTGGGGGCAGGCCAACAGAAGTTACTAGGAGGTTGAAGACGAACAGGATGAGAAAGTTGAGTATCCACGCCCATTCCACTGCTAACATGGACATGATGCTTTTTACCTGAAAAGAAAATAGGTACTAGGTTAACATGATTGAATGTAGGCTTTGTTCTAGGACTGAAGCTAGGGAAACACAAATCATTTTATAGCCGTCTTTAAAAACAAAACTTTCTAGGCAAGAGGCAGTTATTTATTGGAGAAAAATCGAGATTACAAATTCAAACCTTAATAAGTAGTAATAATGACTAACCTCGGGTAAAAATACTTCAGCCAAAACCACGACGGGCACTGTTCCTGCCCCAAACGTATAGAATGTCGTGAAGACGTATATGAACATTGGTATCGTCCATTTTGGGCCCCACTCCGTCAGGATCTGGCTTCCTAGTACTATGCAGCAGAAACCAGCAGCGATGGATGAGTAAATAAGGAGCGGCTGAAAAATAAAATAAAATGGGATAAATAATTTCTTACCTGCATCACAACAACATTCTTTCGGAATTCTGAAAAACATGGACTGAGATGAAGGATAGATCTATTTCACCTGCCTTACATCAGTATCACCTACCTAATCAGAAAAGGATGGTGCTATTCATTGGTATGGTTTCATCCCTTTCTGACACCGTATAGGACATTATCTGGTTCGGAGAAATGAATGAGTTTAGCTGTCTTCCCGACCAAATTCTCCTAACAGAACTGAACTAAGGGCACCAGGAGGATAGTAGACAAGAATCACACATCTCCTCTGACTACATCTCCCAAGACTGCCAACCACATCTGTTTGGTTAGAGATAACAAAGGCTATGCTAACGCCAACACTTCTGGGACCAGGAGATCAAAGAACATAGTAGATAGCTCTCACCCGTCTCCCAACTACATCAGTTAAATAGGCAGAAATAGACCCGGATATAATCATGACGACTCCCATCAGAACGCTGCAAAGGTTCGGAGAGATGACGTCAGCAGGTAACGCCTCTGCGAATAAGGGTTCTGCATACACCATCACTACCGGGAGACCTTGGAAGACGAAGGCTACCTTCAGGATCATGATGACAAAGAATTCGCGTTGAGTTGACGGCGAGTTTTCTGTAAAAGCAAGATTCCATTATACAAGCTTTATCACAAAATTAATAATTACCTATTGTAATAGACATATTACGTGTAAAAGCCACTGTAGTACGGATGGGCAAATGTTTCTACAACTGCGACGAGCATACATCTTCCTCCTCTCATAAAGAACGATATTATTGATAGTGGAAATCTTAATACTTACTGAAAAATTGCCAGCATGACATTTTCTTATTCACCAACGTCGGCGGTGCATATTTTTCTTCTGTCAATGATTGAACGTCTGCGAAAGCAAAATAATTAATTTAGAGATAGCATTTCCACATTTTCTATAAGCTATAGAAGCTGTCCATAATCTTAAGATAGTGAAAGTGCTTTCTTTCTTTGTACTTGCTAGACGCCACTGATAAGTCTACGAAAAAATAAGAATTATTACCTTCGGAATGAGAGTTGAAAATCCGTCGTAACTTATCCAACTCTTGCGCTACTTCTTTGGATGTGGGCTTTTCACT
The DNA here is from genome assembly GCA_947363905.1 of Lithophane semibrunnea. NCBI lineage: Eukaryota > Metazoa > Arthropoda > Insecta > Lepidoptera > Noctuidae > Lithophane > Lithophane semibrunnea. The sequence goes on along the minus strand of OX376208.1, from coordinate 14,493,990 downwards.
TCTGTAAAATGCTATAGATTTTGCAGCTTCCTGAAATTACGGAAATACTCATTAAATGATGACGAATTGGTACCAGAGTTACAACAAACCCCGGGAGTAAAAAAGACTGGGTCACTTCATCAGCAACTAACCTCCTCTCGGCCTCTCGCCATGAGAGTCAAAGGCGACTCCTTGAGCACAGAAATAAGTAGAACACCAACCGCAGATAAGGATAAACAGGCGTATACCATCTGGTGGTACGATAAATATCCACCTAAGAAATAGGAGACGAGAATTCCAAAGCCGTAGAACTGCATCGGTCCCGAAGTCATGGTTCCTGAAAAATCAAAATCAAAATATTTTATTCCACATAAACCTACATGGGCACTTATGAAACGTCAGAAGCTAGGCGCATGGTTCCAATTGGTCGTTTCCTATGGAGAAGAGCCGGCAAGAAATTCCACGGTTACTCTTTAAAAAAATATTGGCTTTTACAATATCTTCAAATTACAGTGTAAGTAGGCATGGGAGGACAATATAGGCCTTTCAAGAAGTAAGCACCAAGAAAAGAAAAAAAAGGCCTCATTTGCACGCTTCGTTCTTGCTTCAGTGTCCTGATAAGTAATTGTTGCAAGGGTGTAAAGGCAGAGGCCCAACGTCAACTCAGTAGCCCAACTGTGAAGGAAGGAAATAGTCGAAATGGCGAGTGTGAAACTGTGAGATCGAATCAATTGCACTATGGTCGTGAACCTCCCAGTATAAACAAAAGTTTATAACACTTATCCATGACAGCCATAACGGAAAGATCCAGCTAATAATAATGTCAAAGACATTTAAATACTAATATATATTAATAACAATAATTTTAATTCGAAAAAAAACATAATATGTTAGTAAACATGCAGTTTGGACAGATAATGGACAAGCGGGCAATCACATTTCCCCGCAATGACCTATGTATATGTTGTAGGTTCGATTGACTCGTAAATAGGAAAGTAATGAGCATTTTTTTATGTAAGCTAGCTGCTGTCTTGAATTAATCCTAGACCAGTTTTGATGTTAATCTTACCTCTAATGGAGTCCTGGCATATTTCACTGATGTAAATTGTGGTTTCTAGAAAGATAGCGAACCCGAGCCCTCCTATCAACATTGCGGTAAGAATCACTTCCACTTGGCTCGTCAACGCTATTATTGACCAGGCGATCTGAAATATTTTATGAGGAAATTCAGGTGACGAAGTGCATATTTTAAACTCTTTGTCAAATGTCGCGCTTGCGACTGCAATTGCAACGAGGCTGACTAAATCACTTCTTAACACGATATGCTACTCTGGTACTCACCACGAAAATCAAGGAAGTTAATATGACGGACTTCTTCCTCCCCAATCGGTCTAACACCACTCCAGCAATAGGATTGGCTATCAGCGATCCTACGGCTGATAAACTCCCAAAGAGCGATACTTCTGCTGCCCCCATAGGCCGGTGCAGCGTGGTGTTCTCAGATTTGAAGAGGATGATGGTGGAAGATGGCCATGCCATCATTATGCCCATGTTTGTGCAGGAACAGCATACTGAAAATATTGTCTTGATATTTCGGGAAAGGTTATATACAGGTATTCAGCTGCATCCGTTCAGACAGGAAGCCGACCCTAATATACTTGGGAAAAGGCTAGACAGATGATGATGATTTCGGGAAAGGTTTTCACCTCACAACCTCGGAAAAATTCTGTTTATCATTCGAAATCCGAGTGCAAAAGTGCATTTTATCCGCAAGCGTGGAGAGTTTATAAAATTCGAACCTTTCTATTCAATCATTTTCTTTACCATCATCAGCCTAGCCTTTTCCCAACTATGTTGGGTTCGGCTTCCAGTCTAACCGGATGCAGCTGAATACCAGTATTTTACATGGAGCGACTGCCTATCTGACCTCCAGAACCCAGTAACTGAGTAATACGATACCCCTTGGTAAAACTGGTTGTCAGACTTTCGGGCTTCTGACGACCCGTAACGACTGTCAAAGATCCTCGAATGTCAAAGTCAAAGTCAAATAATTTATTTCAAGTAGGCACAATAAAGGCACTTTTGAACGTCAAATACATAGAAATAGAAATAGAACTGAGTTGCCCCTTCCAAAAGGTAGTTTTCGTATGGAGAAGAATGGGCAAGAAACTCCACCGTTACTCTTTTTTTTTTAAATATTTTACAATATTTGGTATACATCAATTATATAATTACATGTGAAGACGATGCACCGAGAATACAATTACTGTACCACAATAGGCAAAAAAGAATTTAAAATGGAGCAATGACAAATAAATAAATTAAGTATGTGATAGTTAGTTCGCAAGAAGCTGGCAGTATCATCACAACGGTAATATTTTCCCATTGTTTGTCTTATTTGTTTTAGTATGTTCGTGTAGTTATGTGTATTTTTTTGTTTTTATATTTATATATATTTAGGTTTATTATATATAGGTATATGGTATATGTATATATAGTTTTAATAGGTTTACGTATTTAAATAATATTTATTCCACAATTTTCGCTATTGCACCTACCACTGTTTGTCTCTGCATCACCCAAAGGTTGACTGGTAGAAAATGCCTATGGCATTAAGTCCGCCTCTGTACATTTGTGTGCTTAAAGTATTAAATAAATAAATAAATAGTTACATGGTGCTCACATATTTACAAACATTGTAAAAGTATACGATATCACAATATTCCTACAAACTTGCAATTGATACTAATAGGACAGTGTGTGAGTTTAATAATAATAAAAGGTGAAAATGTAAAAAAAAAAATGACAGCCGGGACGAACGGCTTAACGTGCTTTCCGAGGCACGAAGGAGTCTCGATATGTAAAGATGGTCACCCATCTACGGACCCGCCCCGGCAAGCGTAGCTTAACCTTATGGTTGACCCGTGCGGCTGTTATTACTTAGCCACGAGCTCCTCCTCATATAATCATTTTCTTTACCACTCCACTGATAATGCGTTAATTAATCCATATTTCATGTCAGTGCGCCAACCTCATTTTAAAAATAATCGCTCTGGCCAGCACAACGAATGCATGATAAAAAAATCGCTCAACGCGTACCCGCGTACCTAGTCTGTTCAGGAGCATCGCACTCTTGCACTCGCACTTGGACGGAAAGTAATATTGCAAAATAAACGTAAACAAACAGTAGGATACTTACGTAGAATAGTGCCAATAACTTGGAAGAAGATACCCATAACTATTTATTAATTCTCGTACTTATTCCTTCGCACTGGCATATCACTCCTTCTAAATGGTCACACTGTAAAAATTCAACAACTGACATTACTCCATTGCGAAACTTCGAAATATTATTATTTTTTACCCAGAAAAGTAAGATTGTTGGTTCACGTCCACGGTTCACTTCACATTCGTGCCCTATTAAAAATTCCTATAAAAGAAAATCAACCGTTTTCCAAACGTGGAGTTCACTTAGTTCATTATTACCTAAATGTTCTACTTAGATACTTCGGTGCATAGTCTAAAGTGGATGTGTACACACGGCTACACATCAAGCTATACATTTCCAGTATAAGCTGGCCTCGCATTGTACGGAACTCCTATACAATGCGAGATCAACTGGAAATGTATAGCTTGATGTGTTGGCGTGTGTACCTCTTCTAGGTATTGATAAATTCATGATTTACGCCAAACACAAGACTAATGTAATAATATTAACATACCTATCGCCTATTTACAGTCATTTAACAGTATTTAGCACTTAAGAATACATGTCTTTCAGTCACTAAACACATGAGTACTGTGACAATACTGCTGAATAAAGGCCTTCAAAGCTACTCCGCATAATTTGACACTCTAAAGGTCTATTACATAATTGCATAACATTAGCCGTACGAATGATCCTACACTTACCTAATTATATCCTATAATCAAAAACTTAACACCAATGTGTCTCATAAAACAGGGTACATAGGTATGTAGTTACGCAATGGAAAAAAGTGTAAAGGTTTTTGAAGAGTCGCTTGCTTCATTCGGGAATCGAACCGACACAAATGCGAAAACGTAACAGCCTGTATTTTTGGCCACCAGTAGATACGACAATTTTCTTCGTCCCATCGATCTAAGAGAATTAAATCATAAAATTTTGCAACGCATTGCAATAAGTGACTGTGTGAACGCCTCCTTACTTATATTCGCCTAGAAGCGTAAAACAGGGCATGAAAGATAATTTGTATCGGTAGACGCTAGGGTATTTAGAGTTATAGAATTTTGCTTGTTATAATTCCGCTCAGTATTTATGTTTGTACAGATACAAGTCAACTAGAAGGCCTGGACTCTACAAACCTGGTAGTTTATTGATTCAGGCGTGACTTTGCGGAAATCCTACTATCCTACTTAATATTATAAATGTGAAAGTTTGTGTGTTTGGATGTTTGTTACTCAATCAGGCAAAAACGGCTGAATAGATTTGGATGAAATTTGGCAAACAGATAGCTTATAACCTGGATTAACACATAGGATACTTTTTATCCCGATATTCCCACGGGATCGAGACTTACGCGGGTGAAACCGCGGGGCGCAGCTTGTGATGAATACATATAATTATGGTTAATAAATGTTATGGAAAACGACATTATTAAAAATGAAAAATATAGCAAATAAATTGATGGATTAAAATTATTATGAGACTTGATCGATTATGACCAATGAAATTAATGAAAATGATTTTGTTATTTCACGATTATGGCAATTGAAGCGTTATTTCTAATGAAAGTATGGCAAATACAGGCATGGTGTATGGTGGGCGCAGCTAGTCCATTATAAAATAAAATAGACGCTGATATATTTAGTAACCTATTCCGCTTGACTATTCGTCAAGTCATAAAAACCCTTAGAAATCGACACGTGTTTCACCTCTCAACGAGGCATCTTCAGGATGACGATTGACCAAACCTGATCAGAAGTGGTCGCTTTGCGGCCGTCGCCGTCGCGTCGCACAGACACTCCTTCTACCCTCTTAGATGAATCGAACAGATTACGTGTGACTCTGAATTATAATGGCCTTACCACAAAAACTGAAGACACTTGTTCAACGCGTGTTTAAATGTCAGTTTTATGTCAAACTCCATACAGAAAAATCATGTTTAAAAGGTGTTTAGGCTACACAACTGATCAACACGGTTTTGTGGTTACAAGGCAAGGTTAAGGTAAGGTCTGTGTGTACTTACATCTATGGTGTGATGTCTTAACCGCCATCTTGGATTTTATGTTACATCTTATAGCCTATAACCCGCGGAAGAGCATGAAACTTTCAACGATACCTCGTTTGTCTTTGTCAAAATACGACGAGTAGTTTTGGTGTTATGAGTGAACTGATGATCATACTTTTATACATACATAGACTACTAAAATCATAACTCTCTTTTGGCTTTGCCCAGTCGGGTAAAAAGTAACTGTAATAGTAATTTTATTTCTCTCAAAAAGGTACATTTTTGGTACATGTCTAGGTTACAGGCAGATTCAAACCTTTGTGAGAGCGGAGTCTATACTGGGTTCGGGACCTGTATGACAGATCTCCAGGCTCACACCCTAAATATTACAACATTAAATTGCACTTACGTACTACAACATTGTTAAAGCTCCAAGTACTGAGAGGAAGGGAAATAAGTATTACAAAAACAAAATATGTCTGCCTGTTACCTTTTCACACCTAAACCATCTGAACCGATCGTTATGAAATTTGACAGATAGGTACCCTGGACCTAGAGAAGCGCACAGGCATTTGCATTTCAACATCAATATTTGAATAAAAAAAAATAAAAAAATCTCAGACGAAGTCACGGGCAACGGCTAATTGGAATATATAATGTAATGTAATGAGCTTCTTATAATTGGCGTATCATACGTGCTTCTTTTGTTTTTAATCGTAATGACCCGAAAACCGTGGAGAAGTATGTATTAACAAAAGTGTTATTGTGAAACGAAAAGTGTTAAGAGAGTAAATTCATGTACATTTTTGACTTCGCTACGATATATGGTGTAGAAATATTAGCGGTGTGACCACGAGTCCGGACTAAAGGAAAATCATTGCTGTTAGTCACACTGGTGTTACAACCTGGTGTAACCTAAATTAACAAATATTTAAATTTTACAATACTGTTTTGTATTAAAAACAAATATGACAGTCATCATTTATTATTTTCTTCATAGGGAATGCGATTGGGGTTATTCCGTTTATCCATCCCAAAAATCCACCCTAAGGTGGATACTCGGAAACCCAAGACTAAATAAGAAGCAGTCTGTAAGCTTCATACTAACGTCTCGCGCGGGAGCACTACTACACGCACAGCGATGTGTGCGTGGCCTGTCACGGACAAGGCGCGCGGGGGGTGCACCGGCGTCCGCTAGAAGAAAAACCGGTTTGAGCCGACTCAGTGCGAAGATTAAGTGCAGGGGTATATCGTGTGCCAGCGGCAGCGATAAGTACGACGCGGAAGTTTAGTTTTTTATTTTAAAAAATGCCAAATTGCTGTACTGTGCGTATTAATAATAGAACCGCTAACGTGCCTCTTTGTTTTTATGTACCTAAGTTTTGCTTTAGTTTTTAATTTTGTACTCATTGTTAATTTATTAAAATAAGTATCTATGCACTTTCTAGCCGCACAGGAAGCACAGGTTCAACCTAGTTCAGGCAAATATGCAACTGTGCTCTATTTTAAACTGTTATTGTATTTATTGTAAACGTGTCCCTTCTTATAAATAAACAAATTATTAATATTAATAAATAATACAATAGTAGGGTTTTTATATCCAAAGGATTCTGTCCTTTGTACCTATACTACACAAACCTTACACATTTTTAATGCTTATTACAGAATTATTTAGTTACGAGTTAGGTACCTACCCAATATCCACAATAACTAGGATGGCGATGAGGTTTTCCCATAAGAATTATTATTTATTATTGTTATGGTTTAAGTAGGTACCGCCTGTATCAATTGGCGTGTTATTGTTCGTCTCCAATTTGTTTCGTATTTTTGTTTTAGTGGGTATGTAGGTACCAAAGTATATTTCCACATGAAATACTGACTGTTCACGTGGTCTTAGCAAGATGCCGTTTGACCTTTTCTATTATATAGGTACTTACTTAACACACTGTTGGATTTTCAACTATCCAACAAATCAGTGCGCGAAAAGAAATCACCACGGGAAAAAATCTCTCCTGCGTATCTGGGCTTAACATAATTAACCATTAAGCCTTTCAAAGCTACACTATTTTTTTATGTTACTTACCAAAATTGGAAAACGGTAAACTTATCAGTGCCTGTCCGTCCGTTCGCGTTCGTCCGTCCGTCTACCCGTCTGTCCGTCCGGCCATCCGTCCGTCTGTCCATCTATCTGTGCTCATTGCCGAATCTCGACTCCCACCTTGCCCGGTTTTATTTTATTTTCAATAACCGAGTGACAGCCCTATGAAAGTAGGTAAGAATTTTGAGCTCTGTTAGGAAGCTTTCATTCTGCTCTTATTTATTCTGTGCTCGGAAACGTATGTCCGAGAATCCACCCTAGGCCTTGTTGAATGAACGGAATCAATAGGCTTAGGGCGCATTCCCTATGAAGAAAATGAACGGAATACCCCGATTATAGTGCACAATAATAGCACAACGCATATGGAATATATTAATATTGTTCAACGATTGTTATCAATGCATTAAACAGCTGAACTGCCCTGTTCAATTCATACAAATGTATAAAATAACTTAAAACTTCACTCCCTCTAGTAAACGTAGATTATTTAGTGGTGAGTTGGTGATAGGATGTTGGTTCTTCCTGATAACGATATCGACACAAACTGTTTGACGTCTAATAATAATAATGTATAATTTGTGCAATCTCTAGCACTGGAAGTCATGGGGAGAGGCCTTTGCCCAGCCGAGCGATGATACAGGCTAACAGGAACAGCAACAGTGCAATATTCTGGCGCGTGGCCGGAATCGGAACTAACGCCATCTTGTCAATGTCATTCAAGTGCCAAAGATTCCTGTAGCACTGTAAAATACTACGAATATGTGGTAGTGTTCCTAATGGAACAACTACCTAATATCGATTCACATTTAACACGTCATCGATCCAGTAGAAACAAAGGACATTGACCATCCATATATGGGAGTTGGACCAAGTGCTGCCCAGAATGGAATGGATAAACTATTTTTTGTTGAGTGTTTTTTATGGATGAAGATCAACCAACCAATGGCGCATTTCGTTAAATAATGACAGTAATTATGTTAAACAACACATTCTTATTCCATTTTTATGCATATCATTTACATTGTAGTGTAAAGCACTTGTCAATGCATATTCAACGAGTCCAAACACGATGGTGCTGTCTTGTTTTGTTGAGGAGTTCCTTTGGGTACTTTCCAGCTCCATCACCAGACTCTGGATACTACCTTGGACTATACTAAGTACTTGTCAAAACAAAGCCAACGAGTCCAAACACGATGTTGCTATCTTGTTTGGTTGAGGAGTTCCTATGGCCACCTTCCGGCTCCATCATCAGACCCTAGACACTGACTAGTATAACGCACTTGTCAATGCATATTCAACGAGTCCAAACACGACGGTGCTGTCTTGTTTGGTTGAGGAGTTCCTATCGGTACCTTCCGGCTCCATCACCAGACCCTCGATGCAACCTTGGGCTATACTAGGTTATTATCAAGACAAAGCCAACGAGTTCAAACACGATGGTGCTATCTTATTTGGTTGAGGAGTTCCTATGACGACCTCCCGGCTCCGTCATCAGACCCTGGACACTGCCTAGTATAAGGCACTTGTCAATGCATATTCAACGAGTCCAAACCCGACGGTGCTGTCTTGTTTGGTTGAGGAGTTCCTATCGGTACCTTCCAGCTCCATCACCAGACCCTGGATGCAACATTGGGCTATACTAGGTACTTATCAAGACAAAACCAACGAGTCAAACACGATGGTGCTATCTTGTTTGGTTGAGGAGTTCCTATGGCCACCTTCCGGCTCCATCATCAGACCCTGGACACTGGCTATTGTAAAGCACTTGTCAATGCATATTCAACGAGTCCAAATTCGATGGTGCTGTCTTGTTTGGTTGAGGAGTTCCTATAGATACCTGCCAGCTCCGTATGAAGGAAATAACTTTTTAACCCCGGGACCGATTTTTTATTTTTGTATGTATAAATTGATGCAAGGAACCATTTGGAAGCACTCCCAGCTGGGCAGCATTTGGTCCAAATTGGTCAATATCCTTTTAGGTCAGGCCACAGATGAATACAGAAGATTCACTTCACAAAATCATTTAAATAAAAAGCGACTGGAAGAGTCGCTTTTTATTTAAATGATTTTGCGGCATAATAAAGTCCTATTCAGGCGGCACAGCGCTAATTACCTACAGTTATATTCACCTACAAGTTGCCTCTCTTTCTATCGCTTAAATCTTATATCTTCGGACTAGGTTACACTCAATGAATTTGCCCGACAAGACGGGCCCGCCGCGTACTTGTAGCTTTATACCTAAAACTGCTGCTGGTGGAGCCGCGCGGTCGGTATTAAAAATAGGCAAGCAAGAATTTCAAACAGTTTGGTACTTTATTAATATCTATCATATTTTAAAAACAAGAAACAAAATCATTTTTTCTTCATAAACAATTCTTGAATAGCATAAACTGGTAACCCTTTCGTCTCCGGCAAGAAGTAAAAGGAGAAGACAGCAGTAGAGAAGCAGACAATAGAGAAGAAATAGAAGACTGGGGGCAGGCCTACAGAAGTTACTAGGAGGTTGAAGACGAAGAAGATGAAAAAGTTGAGTACCCACGACCATTCCATTGCTAACATTGACATGATGCTTTTTACCTGAACAAAAAATAGGTACTAGGTTAACATAATATAAGTAAATCCAAAACATTCTAGGCAAGAGGCAGGTATTTATTGGAGGCAATCGAGATTTCAAATTCAAACCGCTAATAGTGATACTGACTAACCTCGGGTAAAAATACTTCAGCCATTACCACGACGGGCACTGTTCCTGCCCCAAATATATAGAAAGTCGTGAACACGTATATGAACATTGGTATCGTCCACTTTGGGCCCCACTCCGTAAGGATCTGAGTTCCTAGTACTATGCAGCAGAAACCAGCAGCGATCGATGAGTAAATAAGGAGCGGCTGAAAAATATAATAGTGGGATGAATAATTTCTTACCTGCTTCACAACCACAATTCTTTCTGAACTTTTGTAGAAGATGGATTGAGATCGAGGATAGAAGATCTATCTCACCTGCCTTATGCAATAATTATCACCTTGTCAGAAAAGGATGGTGCTATTCATCTAGTATAGTTTCATCCCTTTCTGACACCGTTTTAGGAGATTATCTGGTTCGCAGAGATGAATGAGTTTACTGTTTTCCTGACCAAATTCTCCTTACAGAAATGAACTAAGGGAACCAGTATAAGAAAAATGAAGATAGTAGACAAAAATCATACATCTCTGACCGGTTTACTAATGTTTGCCATAATTTTACATACCATACCTGTATTTGCCATAATTTCATTAGAAATAACGCTTCAGTTGCCATAATCGTAAAATAACATAAAACCATTTTCACTAATTTCATTGGTCATATCGATCAAGTGACATAATAATTTTAATCCATCAATTTATTTGCTATATTTTTCATTTTCAATAATGTCGTTTTCCATAACATTTATTCAACATAATTATATTTATTCATCTTAAATTTTTTTATTCATTAGGAAACCTAAAAATAACCCAACTGATTCACCAACAATAGAGAGAATCTGGCGCTTGGCGGCCGCTGCCGCGTGCAAGCGTGCATGCAAGCAAGTAGGCATCATGCAAGCAAGCATGCAGCATGCAAACGAGCACGAGCATGCAACATGCAGCAGGCAAGGTTTCTGTCACGGCTCCGGCGCTGCGGGTCTTCAGCGGTCCCACGGGAGCTTATCGTCGCAGATGGTTTAACGCTCACCATCGCAGGCTTACAATCACCTGCTCCGCAACTCTCCGCAACCTCGCCCCTCTGCGCCGCGATTCTAAATTACACTCTAGGGGTAGGACATGTACAAGACTTCTCGGAGTCGGATTTACAGCGATTCGTTTCTGTCACTAAAACCTTATTATTAGCAAATGTTTTAGGACTAACAATCTATACATATATTATAAATAACGACAGTTAACAATCTATGCATGGATAATAATTATTCTCGGACAAACAATTTTAGGAGACCAAAGGGAGTACCGTTTCTAAATTATATTCAATGTTGCTTATGTCAAGTATCGATTATGTAATGTGTTACTTATAGAAACTAATGTTATTAGGGAAACTGATTTTATTGCAAATAAAAGTTATGACTAATAAGTTGTTATGACAAGCGTTATTAGTATAAATGATAATAGTGTAAGTAAATATTATGACGGGCGACGATTATGGCAAACAATAATAGTGCAAATGATTTTATGGAAAACAAGACGATACCGATCCACATCTCCCAAGACTGCCAACCACATCTGTTCGGTTGGTGATAAAAAAGGCTCTGCTAACGCCAGCACTTCTGGGACCAGGAGATCAAAAAGCCAAAGGAACATAGTAGACAGCTCTCACCCGTCTCCCAACTACATCAGTCAAATAGGCGGAAATAGCCCCGGCGATAGTCATGACGACTCCCATCAGAACGCTGCAAAGGTTCGGAGAGATGACGTCAGCAGGTAACGCCTCTGCGAATAAGGGTTCTGCATACACCAATACTACCGGGAAACCTTGGAAGACGAAGGCTACCATCAGGATCATGATGACAAAGAATTCGCGTTGAGTTGACGGCGAGTTTTCTGTAAAAGCAAGATTCCTTATTATCACAAAATAATGTTTACCTTATTGTAATAGACAATACCGTATAAAAGCCACTGTAGTAGGGATAAGCAAGTTTCTATAACTGCAACAAGCTTACATCTTCCTCCTCTCATAAAAAACGATATTATTGATAGTAGAAATCTTAATACTTACTGAAAAATTGCCAGCATGACATTTTTTTATTCACCAACGTCGGCGGTGCATATTTTTCTTCTGTCAATGATTGAACGTCTGCGAAAGCAAAATAAATAATTTAGAGGTAGCGTTAGTGAAAACGTTTTTTTTAACACTATTTAGTTGTGGTACCTAGCCCACACAAATTCGAATACCACTACCTGTTATGTAAATAACAGTGGCGGAGTCAAATAAGATATCGTCTACATAGCGTAATTATTGAAGCTAACTCAAAACTACACAAGCAAAGTTGATAAAATTTATATGGGACCACCTCTGAGGCATGACCTACCAAACAAAAAGAGTCATCAAAATCCATTCATAATTGGCGGAGTAAATGCGTAACAAGGGTGCATACAAAAAAAAAAAGACCATACAGACGAATTGAGAACCTCCTCCTGTTTGAAGAAGTTGGTTAAAAAGTAAGAATTACCTTCGGAATGACAGTTTAAAATCCTTCGTAACTTATCCAACTCTTGCACTACTTCTATGGATGTGGCCTTTATACCTCTGTAAAATGCTATAGATTCTGCAGCGTCCTGAAATTACGAAAATAGGACTCTTTAGATGATGACAAATTGGTACCAGGATTACAACAAACTCCGAGAGTAAAAAAGACAGTCACTTCATCAGCCCCAACTTACCTCCTCTCGGCCTTTCGCCATGAGAGTCAAAGGCGACTCCTTGAGCACAGAAAGAAGTAGAACACCAACCACAGAAAACGATAAACAGGCGTATACCATCTGGTGGTACGATAAATATCCACCTAAGAAATAGGAGACGAGAATTCCGAAGCCGGAGAACTGCATCGGTCCTGAAGTCAAGGTTCCTGAAAAGAAAACTTATTTTAGTTATTTATCCACACCCATGCTATAAAATCCTCTATAGAAGTTTCTGAAAAAGTAAGCTTATTGCCAACATTAAAACAACCAGTGTCATAGTAACCATAATATCATCCAAACGGGTGTTATAATGTTGTACTGAATTTCATAATGCAACTCATTTCAAAAAAAGAACATTGTCATTAACGAACGTTTCACTAACAAAGCACCGTAATTTAAAAACAAAACACATTCGAATTCGAAAAATTCCGCCAGTTTCTAAAACGCCTTTCCAAGCGTTACTTCGATACAACCGCCAAACATCGCAACCCTCTGGTTGTCGAGGCCCCTAGTTATGTCCCCTCTAGGATTAGTAAAGTCCGCCGTCTGAGGCATACACTCGTAGAGCCAGATGACCCCATAACCCTCCGCCAGGAGAGCAGTAGGGACACCAGCACAGTACAGAAAAACAGAAACAGACGCTTCCCGTCATACCGACCTCGCAGCCGAGGTCCAGCGCGACCGCAACCCCGATTAAATTCGTCCCCCCGTCTCTTGTCCGATGAAGTGCCAGCCCGCGCCGTAGCTGACCACGTTGCTTTAAATTCCCCGATTAATAATAATGAATCTGATATTTTGATCTGCTGGGGAGTTTGTTGCGCCACTTCTTCCCAGCTAAAGCACTAGGAAGTGGTGAAGGGTGGGCGTTTTGGGGGACTGTCTTATGTAATTTTGACGTTCGAAAAGTGCTGATTCTCAGTATTTTGTAAGTTAAGTAAGTTTGAATAAATGACTTTTGATTTTGATTTTGATCCAGCCTGTCCCATCTTGCTGCCCTCCCGTCAGTGTCGTCCTAAGCCGAGGTTCGTACCCCACAGGGAGTGCCCTTAGTGAGCGCTCATTTAGTTTTAATTTTGAATAGTTTTATGCCCCCGGCTGGAGGCCCTGAGTGTAGTAGCTTAAGGCAGCCACAGGAAAATCCGGTTAAATAGTTACGATTCTTCGGTCTTATCGTAACTCATTCTCAGTAGTCACAAAGTGGCTACTGAGAATGAGTTACGATAAGACCGAAGAATTACTACATGTATCAATCGCTTAATCTTTAAGTAGTTAATTAATTCATTTATTTATAATTACATTTACACAGACTTATATACAATCAAGTTTTCACCATATTTTATCTCACTCTCAATACATACGCAAACACATTCCCCCACATAGGTACTTTAACAGACACATCATAACATGCATTTTCTAGTAGTAAGTAGTTTTTCTTAATAATAATATACTGTGCTCGTCATACAACTACTGTTATATGTTCAAATTATAGGCGAGGACGCTGGCACCCTAAACACAAGTTAAATCTTACTCTGGGTGCCAGAGTTTATAGAAAACACTCTTTATTTTAGTTGTTACGCTGCATAGTGTTTAGTGTTTACCTAAGTGTTTATGTACAATGGAAGATAATATATATATTTTTTTTTTCATCTAAAATCAACTATTGAGATGCCCTAGTTAAAAAAAAAAAAGCAGCGGCAGTTCGCGTTCGGCACGCCCCGAGTGTACTCTCCGTATCGACATAGGTCGGTCGTGATTACCTCGACCCTTGCTGGACTTGAGCTAGCGGCGTGTATCGTATGTTTGGCTGTGTTGGCGTCGTTAGCGAAGCTCATACCACTCAGACGATATACTAGGCATGTAGAGATTCCTTACCTAGTTATTACTGTTAGTTAATTCCTTAGTTATCTCTGTTAGTTCCTCCTGTTAGTTAGATCTCAACCTTGTTAATAACGTAACGTTTCAGTACATATGTCCTCATTGGCGTTCTTGCTTCAGTGTCTAGATAAGTAATTGTTGCAAGGGTGTAAAGGACGAGGCCCAGCGTCAACTCAGTAGCCCAACTGTGAAGGAAGGAAGTAGTCGAAATGGCGAGTGTGAAACTGTGAGATCGAACCAATTGTAGGTACTTTCGTCACGAACCTCCCAGTAGAAAAGTTAGCATGACTTGTCGATAAAGCAAAGATCTAGCTAATATAGGGGTGAGGCGTATATATCGTAACAGATAAAAATACAGATATTAAAAAATAACAAATAACAGTTGTTCTTAACAATAAAATATACCTGTTACTTAAAATAACAGATCCTCATGTTTGTTACCGCGACTGTTACCTACTTTCAAAACTTCGGAAACGATTTGCGACTTTAAACGAAAAAAAGAAATAAAGAAGATATTAAATTGAGATTTGAATACGTATTTATCGTTCGTACAAAAAGAACAGGCTGATAGTTAATAACAGATATTTGGATCTATAATTATTTTGTAACAGTAACAGTGATAACAGATATCGTGTTTAACCTGTTACAACCCATCTCAGCTAATATATAATGTAGGTATGATTGACTCGTAAATAGCAAAGTTATAAGCATTTTATTTTTATGTACGCTGCTGTCTTGACAATTCAAGACAGCAGCGTATATACCCCATTTTTGATGTTAATCTTACCTCTAATGGAGTCCTGGCATATTTCACTGATATAAATCGTGGTTTGCAGAGAGATAGCGAACCCGAGCCCTCCTATCAGCATTGCGGTAAGAATCACTTCCACTTGGCTCGTCAACGATATTATTGACCAGGCAATCTGAAATTACAAAGTTTTCAGGATATTCAGGTGACAAAGTGCATATTTTAAACACTGTGGTCAAATCCATGACGCCACGCTCAAATGTCACGCGACTGCTATTCCAACGAGGCTGACTAAATCACTTCTTAACACGATATGCTACTCTGGTACTCACCACGAAAATCAAGGAAGTTAATATGACGGACTTCTTTCTCCCCAATCGGTCTAACACCACTCCAGCAATAGGATTGGCTATCAGCGATCCTATGGCTGATAAACTCCCAAAGAGCGATACTTCTGCTGCCCCCATAGGCCGGTGCAGCGTGGTGTTCTCAGATTTGAAGAGGATGATGGTGGAAGATGGCCATGCCATCATTATGCCGATATTTATGCAGGAACAGCATACTGAAAATATGGAGTTTACCAGTTATTCGTGTCTTTATATTTCGAGATAGATGGTTTTCACCTCACAAGCTCGGAAAGATTCTGTTTTTCATGCGAAATCTGAATCTGAAATCTTTACCACTCCACTGATAATGCATCTAATTTCATGTCAGTGCGCCATCCTCATTTTTACCCGACTACGGCGAAGAAAAAGGAGGGTTATGATTTTGACCGGTATATATGTATGTATGTATGTATGTTCATCTGTTCCCTCCTATCTTCCAAACCACTTATCATAATTTGACAAATGAGGTATCGTTGGAAGCGTCGTGATTGTCCGCTGGTTATAGGCTATGTGAAGTCACATTGAATTAAAAATGGCGCCCTCTAGAGGACATAAAGTGAGGAACTTAAAAAAAATGGTTTAATCGTACCATGTTGGGTATCAAATGAAAGGGCTTAATGAGCACATTTCAAAAATATATATATTTTATTATATTACCCCAAAAGAATTAAAAAAAAAATCAAGTAATAAAAACTAAAACCCAACTACGACTTAAAAGGTATAAACAAGACACCACAAACAGACAAATTAAAAATCCGGAGTCACACGTAATCTGTTCTATTTATGCCCTAACACGTGTGACTCCGGATTTTTAATTTGTCTGTTTGTGGTGTCTTGTTTATACCTTTTAAGTCGTAGTTGGGTTTTAGTTTTTATTACTTGATTTTTTTAGAGTAATCGCACTGGCCAGCACGAAGACTGAATGAAAAAAAAATCGCTCAACGCGCATAAAGGAGGAGATGGGATAGAGGTACCTAGTCTGTTCTGGAGCGCCGCACTCGCACTTGGACGGAAACTAATATTGCAAAATAAAAGTAAATAAACATTAAGATACTTACGTAGAATAGTGCCAATAACTTGGAAAAAGATACCCATAACAATTTTTTAGTTCTCGTACTTATTCCTTCTTACACTTTTTCTTGTGGTTTTGTAGTCACACTGTAAAAATTCAACAACTGACATTACTCCATTGCGAAATATTATTATTTTTTCCCAGAAAAGTAAGATTTTTGGCTCAAATCCACGGTTCACTTCACGTGCCCTATTAAAAATTCCTATAAAAGAAAATCAACCGTTTTCCAAACGTAGAGTTCACTTAGATCATTATTACCTAAATGTTCTACTTAGATACTTCGGTGCATAGTCTAAAGTGGATGTGTACGCACGGCTACACATCAAGCTATACATTTCCAGTATAAGCTGACCTCGCATTTTACGGAAATCCTATACAATGCGAGATCAACTGAAAATGTATAGCTTGATGTGTTGGCGTGTGTACCTCTTCTAGGTATTGATAAATTCATGATTTACGCCAAACACAAGACTAATGTAATAATATTAACATACCTATCGCCTATTTACAGTCATTTAACAGTATTTAGCACTTGCGAATACATGTATTTCAGTCACTAAACACATGAGTACTGTGACAATACTGCTGAAGAAAGGCCTTCAAAGCTACTCCGCATAATTTGACACTCTAAAGGTCTATTACATAATAACATAATATTCGCCGTACGAATGATCCTACACTTACCTAATTATATCCTACATACCATCAAAAAACTTAACACCAATGTGTCTCATGAAACATAAAACAGGTATGTAGTTACGCAATGGAAAAAAGTTTTTGAAGAGTCGCTTGCTTCATTCGAGAATCTAACCGACACAAATGTGAAAACGTAACAGCCTGTATTTTTAGCCACCAGTAGATAGGACAATTTTCTTCGTCGCTTTTTTAACATCGATCTAAGAGAATTAAATCATAAAATTTTGCAACGCATTGCAATAAGTGACTGTGTGAACGCTTCCTTACTTATATTCGCCTAGTAGCGTAAAACAGGGCATGAAAGATAATTTGTATCGGTAGATGCTAGAGTATTTAGAGTTATGCAATTTTGCTTGTTATAATTCCACTCAGTATTTATGTTTGTACAGATACAACTCAACTACAAGGCCTGGACTCTACAAACGTGATCAAAATTGGTCGCTTTGCGGCCGTCGCCGCCCGTCGCGTCGCATAGACACTCCTTCTACCCTCTTAGACTTAATCGAACAGATTACGTGTGACTCTGAAATTATAAGGGCCTTACCACAAAAACTGAAGACACTTGTTCAACGCGTGTTTAATGACAGTTTTATGTCAAACTCCATACAGAAATGTCATGTTTAAAAGGTGTTTAGGCTCAACAACTGATCAACACGGTTTTGTGGTTACAAGGCAAGGTTAAGGTAAGGTCTGTGTGTACTTACATCTATGGTGTGATGTCTTAACCGCCATCTTGGATTTTATGTTACATCTTATAGCCTATAACCCGCGGAAGAGCATGAAACTTTCAACGATACCTCGTTTGTCTTTGTCAAAATACGACGAGTAGTTTTGGTGTTATGAGTGAACTGATGATCATACTTTTATACATACATAGACTACTAAAATCATAACTCTCTACGTAATAGTAATTTTATTTCTCTCAAAAAGGTACATTTTTGGTACATGTCTAGGTTACAGGCAGATTCAAACCTTTGTGAGAGCGGAGTCTATACTGGGTTCGGGACCTGTATGACAGATCTCCAGGCTCACACCCTAAATATTACAACATTAAATTGCACTTACGTCCTACAACATTGTTAAAGCTCCAAGTACTGAGAGGAAGGGAAATAAGTATTACAAAAACATATGTCTTATTATAAAATATGTCTGCCTGTTACCTTTTCACACCTAAACCATCTAACCCATCGTTATGAAGTTTGACAGATAGGTACCCTGGACCTGGAGAAGCGCACAGGCATTTGCATTTCAACATCAATATTTGAATAAAAAAAATTAAAAAAATCTCAGACGAAGTCACGGGCAACGGCTAATTGGAATATATAATGTAATGTAATGAGCTTCTTATAATTGGCGTATCATACGTGCTTCTTTTGTTTTTAATCGTAATGACACGAAAACCGTGGAGAAGTATGTATTAACAAAAGTGTTATTGTGAAACGAAAAGTGTTAAGAGAGTAAATTCATGTACATTTTTGACTTCGCTACGATATATGGTGTAGAAATATTAGCGGTGTGACCACGAGTCCGGACTAAAGGAAAATCATTGCTGTTAGTCACACTGGTGTTACAACCTGGTGTAACCTAAATTAACAAATATTTAAATTTTACAATACTGTTTTGTATTAAAAACAAATATGACAGTCATCATTTATTATTTTCTTCATAGGGAATGCGATTGGGGTTATTCCGTTTATCCATCCCAAAAATCCACCCTAAGGTGGATACTCGGAAACCCAAGACTAAATAAGAAGCAGTCTGTAAGCTTCATACTAACGTCTCGCGCGGGAGCACTACTACACGCACAGCGATGTGTGCGTGGCCTGTCACGGACAAGGCGCGCGGGGGGTGCACCGGCGTCCGCTAGAAGAAAAACCGGTTTGAGCCGGCTCAGTGCGAAGATTAAGTGCAGGGGTATATCGTGTGCCAGCGGCAGCGATAAGTACGACGCGGAAGTTTAGTTTTTTATTTTAAAAAATGCCAAATTGCTGTACTGTGCGTATTAATAATAGAACCGCTAACGTGCCTCTTTGTTTTTATGTACCTAAGTTTTGCTTTAGTTTTTAATTTTGTACTCATTGTTAATTTATTAAAATAAGTATCTATGCACTTTCTAGCCGCACAGGAAGCACAGGTTCAACCTAGTTCAGGCAAATATGCAACTGTGCTCTATTTTAAACTGTTATTGTATTTATTGTAAACGTGTCCCTTCTTATAAATAAACAAATTATTAATATTAATAAATAATACAATAGTAGGGTTTTTATATCCAAAGGATTCTGTCCTTTGTACCTATACTACACAAACCTTACACATTTTTAATGCTTATTACAGAATTATTTAGTTACGAGTTAGGTACCTACCCAATATCCACAATAACTAGGATGGCGATGAGGTTTTCCCATAAGAATTATTATTTATTATTGTTATGGTTTAAGTAGGTACCGCCTGTATCAATTGGCGTGTTATTGTTCGTCTCCAATTTGTTTCGTATTTTTGTTTTAGTGGGTATGTAGGTACCAAAGTATATTTCCACATGAAATACTGACTGTTCACGTGGTCTTAGCAAGATGCCGTTTGACCTTTTCTATTATATAGGTACTTACTTAACACACTGTTGGATTTTCAACTATCCAACAAATCAGTGCGCGAAAAGAAATCACCACGGGAAAAAATCTCTCCTGCGTATCTGGGCTTAACATAATTAACCATTAAGCCTTTCAAAGCTACACTATTTTTTTATGTTACTTACCAAAATTGGAAAACGGTAAACTTATCAGTGCCTGTCCGTCCGTTCGCGTTCGTCCGTCCGTCTACCCGTCTGTCCGTCCGGCCATCCGTCCGTCTGTCCATCTATCTGTGCTCATTGCCGAATCTCGACTCCCACCTTGCCCGGTTTTATTTTATTTTCAATAACCGAGTGACAGCCCTATGAAAGTAGGTAAGAATTTTGAGCTCTGTTAGGAAGCTTTCATTCTGCTCTTATTTATTCTGTGCTCGGAAACGTATGTCCGAGAATCCACCCTAGGCCTTGTTGAATGAACGGAATCAATAGGCTTAGGGCGCATTCCCTATGAAGAAAATGAACGGAATACCCCGATTATAGTGCACAATAATAGCACAACGCATATGGAATATATTAATATTGTTCAACGATTGTTATCAATGCATTAAACAGCTGAACTGCCCTGTTCAATTCATACAAATGTATAAAATAACTTAAAACTTCACTCCCTCTAGTAAACGTAGATTATTTAGTGGTGAGTTGGTGATAGGATGTTGGTTCTTCCTGATAACGATATCGACACAAACTGTTTGACGTCTAATAATAATAATGTATAATTTGTGCAATCTCTAGCACTGGAAGTCATGGGGAGAGGCCTTTGCCCAGCCGAGCGATGATACAGGCTAACAGGAACAGCAACAGTGCAATATTCTGGCGCGTGGCCGGAATCGGAACTAACGCCATCTTGTCAATGTCATTCAAGTGCCAAAGATTCCTGTAGCACTGTAAAATACTACGAATATGTGGTAGTGTTCCTAATGGAACAACTACCTAATATCGATTCACATTTAACACGTCATCGATCCAGTAGAAACAAAGGACATTGACCATCCATATATGGGAGTTGGACCAAGTGCTGCCCAGAATGGAATGGATAAACTATTTTTTGTTGAGTGTTTTTTATGGATGAAGATCAACCAACCAATGGCGCATTTCGTTAAATAATGACAGTAATTATGTTAAACAACACATTCTTATTCCATTTTTATGCATATCATTTACATTGTAGTGTAAAGCACTTGTCAATGCATATTCAACGAGTCCAAACACGATGGTGCTGTCTTGTTTTGTTGAGGAGTTCCTTTGGGTACTTTCCAGCTCCATCACCAGACTCTGGATACTACCTTGGACTATACTAAGTACTTGTCAAAACAAAGCCAACGAGTCCAAACACGATGTTGCTATCTTGTTTGGTTGAGGAGTTCCTATGGCCACCTTCCGGCTCCATCATCAGACCCTAGACACTGACTAGTATAACGCACTTGTCAATGCATATTCAACGAGTCCAAACACGACGGTGCTGTCTTGTTTGGTTGAGGAGTTCCTATCGGTACCTTCCGGCTCCATCACCAGACCCTCGATGCAACCTTGGGCTATACTAGGTTATTATCAAGACAAAGCCAACGAGTTCAAACACGATGGTGCTATCTTATTTGGTTGAGGAGTTCCTATGACGACCTCCCGGCTCCGTCATCAGACCCTGGACACTGCCTAGTATAAGGCACTTGTCAATGCATATTCAACGAGTCCAAACCCGACGGTGCTGTCTTGTTTGGTTGAGGAGTTCCTATCGGTACCTTCCAGCTCCATCACCAGACCCTGGATGCAACATTGGGCTATACTAGGTACTTATCAAGACAAAACCAACGAGTCAAACACGATGGTGCTATCTTGTTTGGTTGAGGAGTTCCTATGGCCACCTTCCGGCTCCATCATCAGACCCTGGACACTGGCTATTGTAAAGCACTTGTCAATGCATATTCAACGAGTCCAAATTCGATGGTGCTGTCTTGTTTGGTTGAGGAGTTCCTATAGATACCTGCCAGCTCCGTATGAAGGAAATAACTTTTTAACCCCGGGACCGATTTTTTATTTTTGTATGTATAAATTGATGCAAGGAACCATTTGGAAGCACTCCCAGCTGGGCAGCATTTGGTCCAAATTGGTCAATATCCTTTTAGGTCAGGCCACAGATGAATACAGAAGATTCACTTCACAAAATCATTTAAATAAAAAGCGACTGGAAGAGTCGCTTTTTATTTAAATGATTTTGCGGCATAATAAAGTCCTATTCAGGCGGCACAGCGCTAATTACCTACAGTTATATTCACCTACAAGTTGCCTCTCTTTCTATCGCTTAAATCTTATATCTTCGGACTAGGTTACACTCAATGAATTTGCCCGACAAGACGGGCCCGCCGCGTACTTGTAGCTTTATACCTAAAACTGCTGCTGGTGGAGCCGCGCGGTCGGTATTAAAAATAGGCAAGCAAGAATTTCAAACAGTTTGGTACTTTATTAATATCTATCATATTTTAAAAACAAGAAACAAAATCATTTTTTCTTCATAAACAATTCTTGAATAGCATAAACTGGTAACCCTTTCGTCTCCGGCAAGAAGTAAAAGGAGAAGACAGCAGTAGAGAAGCAGACAATAGAGAAGAAATAGAAGACTGGGGGCAGGCCTACAGAAGTTACTAGGAGGTTGAAGACGAAGAAGATGAAAAAGTTGAGTACCCACGACCATTCCATTGCTAACATTGACATGATGCTTTTTACCTGAACAAAAAATAGGTACTAGGTTAACATAATATAAGTAAATCCAAAACATTCTAGGCAAGAGGCAGGTATTTATTGGAGGCAATCGAGATTTCAAATTCAAACCGCTAATAGTGATACTGACTAACCTCGGGTAAAAATACTTCAGCCATTACCACGACGGGCACTGTTCCTGCCCCAAATATATAGAAAGTCGTGAACACGTATATGAACATTGGTATCGTCCACTTTGGGCCCCACTCCGTAAGGATCTGAGTTCCTAGTACTATGCAGCAGAAACCAGCAGCGATCGATGAGTAAATAAGGAGCGGCTGAAAAATATAATAGTGGGATGAATAATTTCTTACCTGCTTCACAACCACAATTCTTTCTGAACTTTTGTAGAAGATGGATTGAGATCGAGGATAGAAGATCTATCTCACCTGCCTTATGCAATAATTATCACCTTGTCAGAAAAGGATGGTGCTATTCATCTAGTATAGTTTCATCCCTTTCTGACACCGTTTTAGGAGATTATCTGGTTCGCAGAGATGAATGAGTTTACTGTTTTCCTGACCAAATTCTCCTTACAGAAATGAACTAAGGGAACCAGTATAAGAAAAATGAAGATAGTAGACAAAAATCATACATCTCTGACCGGTTTACTAATGTTTGCCATAATTTTACATACCATACCTGTATTTGCCATAATTTCATTAGAAATAACGCTTCAGTTGCCATAATCGTAAAATAACATAAAACCATTTTCACTAATTTCATTGGTCATATCGATCAAGTGACATAATAATTTTAATCCATCAATTTATTTGCTATATTTTTCATTTTCAATAATGTCGTTTTCCATAACATTTATTCAACATAATTATATTTATTCATCTTAAATTTTTTTATTCATTAGGAAACCTAAAAATAACCCAACTGATTCACCAACAATAGAGAGAATCTGGCGCTTGGCGGCCGCTGCCGCGTGCAAGCGTGCATGCAAGCAAGTAGGCATCATGCAAGCAAGCATGCAGCATGCAAACGAGCACGAGCATGCAACATGCAGCAGGCAAGGTTTCTGTCACGGCTCCGGCGCTGCGGGTCTTCAGCGGTCCCACGGGAGCTTATCGTCGCAGATGGTTTAACGCTCACCATCGCAGGCTTACAATCACCTGCTCCGCAACTCTCCGCAACCTCGCCCCTCTGCGCCGCGATTCTAAATTACACTCTAGGGGTAGGACATGTACAAGACTTCTCGGAGTCGGATTTACAGCGATTCGTTTCTGTCACTAAAACCTTATTATTAGCAAATGTTTTAGGACTAACAATCTATACATATATTATAAATAACGACAGTTAACAATCTATGCATGGATAATAATTATTCTCGGACAAACAATTTTAGGAGACCAAAGGGAGTACCGTTTCTAAATTATATTCAATGTTGCTTATGTCAAGTATCGATTATGTAATGTGTTACTTATAGAAACTAATGTTATTAGGGAAACTGATTTTATTGCAAATAAAAGTTATGACTAATAAGTTGTTATGACAAGCGTTATTAGTATAAATGATAATAGTGTAAGTAAATATTATGACGGGCGACGATTATGGCAAACAATAATAGTGCAAATGATTTTATGGAAAACAAGACGATACCGATCCACATCTCCCAAGACTGCCAACCACATCTGTTCGGTTGGTGATAAAAAAGGCTCTGCTAACGCCAGCACTTCTGGGACCAGGAGATCAAAAAGCCAAAGGAACATAGTAGACAGCTCTCACCCGTCTCCCAACTACATCAGTCAAATAGGCGGAAATAGCCCCGGCGATAGTCATGACGACTCCCATCAGAACGCTGCAAAGGTTCGGAGAGATGACGTCAGCAGGTAACGCCTCTGCGAATAAGGGTTCTGCATACACCAATACTACCGGGAAACCTTGGAAGACGAAGGCTACCATCAGGATCATGATGACAAAGAATTCGCGTTGAGTTGACGGCGAGTTTTCTGTAAAAGCAAGATTCCTTATTATCACAAAATAATGTTTACCTTATTGTAATAGACAATACCGTATAAAAGCCACTGTAGTAGGGATAAGCAAGTTTCTATAACTGCAACAAGCTTACATCTTCCTCCTCTCATAAAAAACGATATTATTGATAGTAGAAATCTTAATACTTACTGAAAAATTGCCAGCATGACATTTTTTTATTCACCAACGTCGGCGGTGCATATTTTTCTTCTGTCAATGATTGAACGTCTGCGAAAGCAAAATAAATAATTTAGAGGTAGCGTTAGTGAAAACGTTTTTTTTAACACTATTTAGTTGTGGTACCTAGCCCACACAAATTCGAATACCACTACCTGTTATGTAAATAACAGTGGCGGAGTCAAATAAGATATCGTCTACATAGCGTAATTATTGAAGCTAACTCAAAACTACACAAGCAAAGTTGATAAAATTTATATGGGACCACCTCTGAGGCATGACCTACCAAACAAAAAGAGTCATCAAAATCCATTCATAATTGGCGGAGTAAATGCGTAACAAGGGTGCATACAAAAAAAAAAAGACCATACAGACGAATTGAGAACCTCCTCCTGTTTGAAGAAGTTGGTTAAAAAGTAAGAATTACCTTCGGAATGACAGTTTAAAATCCTTCGTAACTTATCCAACTCTTGCACTACTTCTATGGATGTGGCCTTTATACCTCTGTAAAATGCTATAGATTCTGCAGCGTCCTGAAATTACGAAAATAGGACTCTTTAGATGATGACAAATTGGTACCAGGATTACAACAAACTCCGAGAGTAAAAAAGACAGTCACTTCATCAGCCCCAACTTACCTCCTCTCGGCCTTTCGCCATGAGAGTCAAAGGCGACTCCTTGAGCACAGAAAGAAGTAGAACACCAACCACAGAAAACGATAAACAGGCGTATACCATCTGGTGGTACGATAAATATCCACCTAAGAAATAGGAGACGAGAATTCCGAAGCCGGAGAACTGCATCGGTCCTGAAGTCAAGGTTCCTGAAAAGAAAACTTATTTTAGTTATTTATCCACACCCATGCTATAAAATCCTCTATAGAAGTTTCTGAAAAAGTAAGCTTATTGCCAACATTAAAACAACCAGTGTCATAGTAACCATAATATCATCCAAACGGGTGTTATAATGTTGTACTGAATTTCATAATGCAACTCATTTCAAAAAAAGAACATTGTCATTAACGAACGTTTCACTAACAAAGCACCGTAATTTAAAAACAAAACACATTCGAATTCGAAAAATTCCGCCAGTTTCTAAAACGCCTTTCCAAGCGTTACTTCGATACAACCGCCAAACATCGCAACCCTCTGGTTGTCGAGGCCCCTAGTTATGTCCCCTCTAGGATTAGTAAAGTCCGCCGTCTGAGGCATACACTCGTAGAGCCAGATGACCCCATAACCCTCCGCCAGGAGAGCAGTAGGGACACCAGCACAGTACAGAAAAACAGAAACAGACGCTTCCCGTCATACCGACCTCGCAGCCGAGGTCCAGCGCGACCGCAACCCCGATTAAATTCGTCCCCCCGTCTCTTGTCCGATGAAGTGCCAGCCCGCGCCGTAGCTGACCACGTTGCTTTAAATTCCCCGATTAATAATAATGAATCTGATATTTTGATCTGCTGGGGAGTTTGTTGCGCCACTTCTTCCCAGCTAAAGCACTAGGAAGTGGTGAAGGGTGGGCGTTTTGGGGGACTGTCTTATGTAATTTTGACGTTCGAAAAGTGCTGATTCTCAGTATTTTGTAAGTTAAGTAAGTTTGAATAAATGACTTTTGATTTTGATTTTGATCCAGCCTGTCCCATCTTGCTGCCCTCCCGTCAGTGTCGTCCTAAGCCGAGGTTCGTACCCCACAGGGAGTGCCCTTAGTGAGCGCTCATTTAGTTTTAATTTTGAATAGTTTTATGCCCCCGGCTGGAGGCCCTGAGTGTAGTAGCTTAAGGCAGCCACAGGAAAATCCGGTTAAATAGTTACGATTCTTCGGTCTTATCGTAACTCATTCTCAGTAGTCACAAAGTGGCTACTGAGAATGAGTTACGATAAGACCGAAGAATTACTACATGTATCAATCGCTTAATCTTTAAGTAGTTAATTAATTCATTTATTTATAATTACATTTACACAGACTTATATACAATCAAGTTTTCACCATATTTTATCTCACTCTCAATACATACGCAAACACATTCCCCCACATAGGTACTTTAACAGACACATCATAACATGCATTTTCTAGTAGTAAGTAGTTTTTCTTAATAATAATATACTGTGCTCGTCATACAACTACTGTTATATGTTCAAATTATAGGCGAGGACGCTGGCACCCTAAACACAAGTTAAATCTTACTCTGGGTGCCAGAGTTTATAGAAAACACTCTTTATTTTAGTTGTTACGCTGCATAGTGTTTAGTGTTTACCTAAGTGTTTATGTACAATGGAAGATAATATATATATTTTTTTTTTCATCTAAAATCAACTATTGAGATGCCCTAGTTAAAAAAAAAAAAGCAGCGGCAGTTCGCGTTCGGCACGCCCCGAGTGTACTCTCCGTATCGACATAGGTCGGTCGTGATTACCTCGACCCTTGCTGGACTTGAGCTAGCGGCGTGTATCGTATGTTTGGCTGTGTTGGCGTCGTTAGCGAAGCTCATACCACTCAGACGATATACTAGGCATGTAGAGATTCCTTACCTAGTTATTACTGTTAGTTAATTCCTTAGTTATCTCTGTTAGTTCCTCCTGTTAGTTAGATCTCAACCTTGTTAATAACGTAACGTTTCAGTACATATGTCCTCATTGGCGTTCTTGCTTCAGTGTCTAGATAAGTAATTGTTGCAAGGGTGTAAAGGACGAGGCCCAGCGTCAACTCAGTAGCCCAACTGTGAAGGAAGGAAGTAGTCGAAATGGCGAGTGTGAAACTGTGAGATCGAACCAATTGTAGGTACTTTCGTCACGAACCTCCCAGTAGAAAAGTTAGCATGACTTGTCGATAAAGCAAAGATCTAGCTAATATAGGGGTGAGGCGTATATATCGTAACAGATAAAAATACAGATATTAAAAAATAACAAATAACAGTTGTTCTTAACAATAAAATATACCTGTTACTTAAAATAACAGATCCTCATGTTTGTTACCGCGACTGTTACCTACTTTCAAAACTTCGGAAACGATTTGCGACTTTAAACGAAAAAAAGAAATAAAGAAGATATTAAATTGAGATTTGAATACGTATTTATCGTTCGTACAAAAAGAACAGGCTGATAGTTAATAACAGATATTTGGATCTATAATTATTTTGTAACAGTAACAGTGATAACAGATATCGTGTTTAACCTGTTACAACCCATCTCAGCTAATATATAATGTAGGTATGATTGACTCGTAAATAGCAAAGTTATAAGCATTTTATTTTTATGTACGCTGCTGTCTTGACAATTCAAGACAGCAGCGTATATACCCCATTTTTGATGTTAATCTTACCTCTAATGGAGTCCTGGCATATTTCACTGATATAAATCGTGGTTTGCAGAGAGATAGCGAACCCGAGCCCTCCTATCAGCATTGCGGTAAGAATCACTTCCACTTGGCTCGTCAACGATATTATTGACCAGGCAATCTGAAATTACAAAGTTTTCAGGATATTCAGGTGACAAAGTGCATATTTTAAACACTGTGGTCAAATCCATGACGCCACGCTCAAATGTCACGCGACTGCTATTCCAACGAGGCTGACTAAATCACTTCTTAACACGATATGCTACTCTGGTACTCACCACGAAAATCAAGGAAGTTAATATGACGGACTTCTTTCTCCCCAATCGGTCTAACACCACTCCAGCAATAGGATTGGCTATCAGCGATCCTATGGCTGATAAACTCCCAAAGAGCGATACTTCTGCTGCCCCCATAGGCCGGTGCAGCGTGGTGTTCTCAGATTTGAAGAGGATGATGGTGGAAGATGGCCATGCCATCATTATGCCGATATTTATGCAGGAACAGCATACTGAAAATATGGAGTTTACCAGTTATTCGTGTCTTTATATTTCGAGATAGATGGTTTTCACCTCACAAGCTCGGAAAGATTCTGTTTTTCATGCGAAATCTGAATCTGAAATCTTTACCACTCCACTGATAATGCATCTAATTTCATGTCAGTGCGCCATCCTCATTTTTACCCGACTACGGCGAAGAAAAAGGAGGGTTATGATTTTGACCGGTATATATGTATGTATGTATGTATGTTCATCTGTTCCCTCCTATCTTCCAAACCACTTATCATAATTTGACAAATGAGGTATCGTTGGAAGCGTCGTGATTGTCCGCTGGTTATAGGCTATGTGAAGTCACATTGAATTAAAAATGGCGCCCTCTAGAGGACATAAAGTGAGGAACTTAAAAAAAATGGTTTAATCGTACCATGTTGGGTATCAAATGAAAGGGCTTAATGAGCACATTTCAAAAATATATATATTTTATTATATTACCCCAAAAGAATTAAAAAAAAAATCAAGTAATAAAAACTAAAACCCAACTACGACTTAAAAGGTATAAACAAGACACCACAAACAGACAAATTAAAAATCCGGAGTCACACGTAATCTGTTCTATTTATGCCCTAACACGTGTGACTCCGGATTTTTAATTTGTCTGTTTGTGGTGTCTTGTTTATACCTTTTAAGTCGTAGTTGGGTTTTAGTTTTTATTACTTGATTTTTTTAGAGTAATCGCACTGGCCAGCACGAAGACTGAATGAAAAAAAAATCGCTCAACGCGCATAAAGGAGGAGATGGGATAGAGGTACCTAGTCTGTTCTGGAGCGCCGCACTCGCACTTGGACGGAAACTAATATTGCAAAATAAAAGTAAATAAACATTAAGATACTTACGTAGAATAGTGCCAATAACTTGGAAAAAGATACCCATAACAATTTTTTAGTTCTCGTACTTATTCCTTCTTACACTTTTTCTTGTGGTTTTGTAGTCACACTGTAAAAATTCAACAACTGACATTACTCCATTGCGAAATATTATTATTTTTTCCCAGAAAAGTAAGATTTTTGGCTCAAATCCACGGTTCACTTCACGTGCCCTATTAAAAATTCCTATAAAAGAAAATCAACCGTTTTCCAAACGTAGAGTTCACTTAGATCATTATTACCTAAATGTTCTACTTAGATACTTCGGTGCATAGTCTAAAGTGGATGTGTACGCACGGCTACACATCAAGCTATACATTTCCAGTATAAGCTGACCTCGCATTTTACGGAAATCCTATACAATGCGAGATCAACTGAAAATGTATAGCTTGATGTGTTGGCGTGTGTACCTCTTCTAGGTATTGATAAATTCATGATTTACGCCAAACACAAGACTAATGTAATAATATTAACATACCTATCGCCTATTTACAGTCATTTAACAGTATTTAGCACTTGCGAATACATGTATTTCAGTCACTAAACACATGAGTACTGTGACAATACTGCTGAAGAAAGGCCTTCAAAGCTACTCCGCATAATTTGACACTCTAAAGGTCTATTACATAATAACATAATATTCGCCGTACGAATGATCCTACACTTACCTAATTATATCCTACATACCATCAAAAAACTTAACACCAATGTGTCTCATGAAACATAAAACAGGTATGTAGTTACGCAATGGAAAAAAGTTTTTGAAGAGTCGCTTGCTTCATTCGAGAATCTAACCGACACAAATGTGAAAACGTAACAGCCTGTATTTTTAGCCACCAGTAGATAGGACAATTTTCTTCGTCGCTTTTTTAACATCGATCTAAGAGAATTAAATCATAAAATTTTGCAACGCATTGCAATAAGTGACTGTGTGAACGCTTCCTTACTTATATTCGCCTAGTAGCGTAAAACAGGGCATGAAAGATAATTTGTATCGGTAGATGCTAGAGTATTTAGAGTTATGCAATTTTGCTTGTTATAATTCCACTCAGTATTTATGTTTGTACAGATACAACTCAACTACAAGGCCTGGACTCTACAAACGTGATCAAAATTGGTCGCTTTGCGGCCGTCGCCGCCCGTCGCGTCGCATAGACACTCCTTCTACCCTCTTAGACTTAATCGAACAGATTACGTGTGACTCTGAAATTATAAGGGCCTTACCACAAAAACTGAAGACACTTGTTCAACGCGTGTTTAATGACAGTTTTATGTCAAACTCCATACAGAAATGTCATGTTTAAAAGGTGTTTAGGCTCAACAACTGATCAACACGGTTTTGTGGTTACAAGGCAAGGTTAAGGTAAGGTCTGTGTGTACTTACATCTATGGTGTGATGTCTTAACCGCCATCTTGGATTTTATGTTACATCTTATAGCCTATAACCCGCGGAAGAGCATGAAACTTTCAACGATACCTCGTTTGTCTTTGTCAAAATACGACGAGTAGTTTTGGTGTTATGAGTGAACTGATGATCATACTTTTATACATACATAGACTACTAAAATCATAACTCTCTACGTAATAGTAATTTTATTTCTCTCAAAAAGGTACATTTTTGGTACATGTCTAGGTTACAGGCAGATTCAAACCTTTGTGAGAGCGGAGTCTATACTGGGTTCGGGACCTGTATGACAGATCTCCAGGCTCACACCCTAAATATTACAACATTAAATTGCACTTACGTCCTACAACATTGTTAAAGCTCCAAGTACTGAGAGGAAGGGAAATAAGTATTACAAAAACATATGTCTTATTATAAAATATGTCTGCCTGTTACCTTTTCACACCTAAACCATCTAACCCATCGTTATGAAGTTTGACAGATAGGTACCCTGGACCTGGAGAAGCGCACAGGCATTTGCATTTCAACATCAATATTTGAATAAAAAAAATTAAAAAAATCTCAGACGAAGTCACGGGCAACGGCTAATTGGAATATATAATGTAATGTAATGAGCTTCTTATAATTGGCGTATCATACGTGCTTCTTTTGTTTTTAATCGTAATGACACGAAAACCGTGGAGAAGTATGTATTAACAAAAGTGTTATTGTGAAACGAAAAGTGTTAAGAGAGTAAATTCATGTACATTTTTGACTTCGCTACGATATATGGTGTAGAAATATTAGCGGTGTGACCACGAGTCCGGACTAAAGGAAAATCATTGCTGTTAGTCACACTGGTGTTACAACCTGGTGTAACCTAAATTAACAAATATTTAAATTTTACAATACTGTTTTGTATTAAAAACAAATATGACAGTCATCATTTATTATTTTCTTCATAGGGAATGCGATTGGGGTTATTCCGTTTATCCATCCCAAAAATCCACCCTAAGGTGGATACTCGGAAACCCAAGACTAAATAAGAAGCAGTCTGTAAGCTTCATACTAACGTCTCGCGCGGGAGCACTACTACACGCACAGCGATGTGTGCGTGGCCTGTCACGGACAAGGCGCGCGGGGGGTGCACCGGCGTCCGCTAGAAGAAAAACCGGTTTGAGCCGGCTCAGTGCGAAGATTAAGTGCAGGGGTATATCGTGTGCCAGCGGCAGCGATAAGTACGACGCGGAAGTTTAGTTTTTTATTTTAAAAAATGCCAAATTGCTGTACTGTGCGTATTAATAATAGAACCGCTAACGTGCCTCTTTGTTTTTATGTACCTAAGTTTTGCTTTAGTTTTTAATTTTGTACTCATTGTTAATTTATTAAAATAAGTATCTATGCACTTTCTAGCCGCACAGGAAGCACAGGTTCAACCTAGTTCAGGCAAATATGCAACTGTGCTCTATTTTAAACTGTTATTGTATTTATTGTAAACGTGTCCCTTCTTATAAATAAACAAATTATTAATATTAATAAATAATACAATAGTAGGGTTTTTATATCCAAAGGATTCTGTCCTTTGTACCTATACTACACAAACCTTACACATTTTTAATGCTTATTACAGAATTATTTAGTTACGAGTTAGGTACCTACCCAATATCCACAATAACTAGGATGGCGATGAGGTTTTCCCATAAGAATTATTATTTATTATTGTTATGGTTTAAGTAGGTACCGCCTGTATCAATTGGCGTGTTATTGTTCGTCTCCAATTTGTTTCGTATTTTTGTTTTAGTGGGTATGTAGGTACCAAAGTATATTTCCACATGAAATACTGACTGTTCACGTGGTCTTAGCAAGATGCCGTTTGACCTTTTCTATTATATAGGTACTTACTTAACACACTGTTGGATTTTCAACTATCCAACAAATCAGTGCGCGAAAAGAAATCACCACGGGAAAAAATCTCTCCTGCGTATCTGGGCTTAACATAATTAACCATTAAGCCTTTCAAAGCTACACTATTTTTTTATGTTACTTACCAAAATTGGAAAACGGTAAACTTATCAGTGCCTGTCCGTCCGTTCGCGTTCGTCCGTCCGTCTACCCGTCTGTCCGTCCGGCCATCCGTCCGTCTGTCCATCTATCTGTGCTCATTGCCGAATCTCGACTCCCACCTTGCCCGGTTTTATTTTATTTTCAATAACCGAGTGACAGCCCTATGAAAGTAGGTAAGAATTTTGAGCTCTGTTAGGAAGCTTTCATTCTGCTCTTATTTATTCTGTGCTCGGAAACGTATGTCCGAGAATCCACCCTAGGCCTTGTTGAATGAACGGAATCAATAGGCTTAGGGCGCATTCCCTATGAAGAAAATGAACGGAATACCCCGATTATAGTGCACAATAATAGCACAACGCATATGGAATATATTAATATTGTTCAACGATTGTTATCAATGCATTAAACAGCTGAACTGCCCTGTTCAATTCATACAAATGTATAAAATAACTTAAAACTTCACTCCCTCTAGTAAACGTAGATTATTTAGTGGTGAGTTGGTGATAGGATGTTGGTTCTTCCTGATAACGATATCGACACAAACTGTTTGACGTCTAATAATAATAATGTATAATTTGTGCAATCTCTAGCACTGGAAGTCATGGGGAGAGGCCTTTGCCCAGCCGAGCGATGATACAGGCTAACAGGAACAGCAACAGTGCAATATTCTGGCGCGTGGCCGGAATCGGAACTAACGCCATCTTGTCAATGTCATTCAAGTGCCAAAGATTCCTGTAGCACTGTAAAATACTACGAATATGTGGTAGTGTTCCTAATGGAACAACTACCTAATATCGATTCACATTTAACACGTCATCGATCCAGTAGAAACAAAGGACATTGACCATCCATATATGGGAGTTGGACCAAGTGCTGCCCAGAATGGAATGGAAAAACTATTTTTTGTTGAGTGTTTTTTATGGATGAAGATCAACCAACCAATGGCGCATTTCGTTAAATAATGACAGTAATTATGTTAAACAACACATTCTTATTCCATTTTTATGCATATCATTTACATTGTAGTGTAAAGCACTTGTCAATGCATATTCAACGAGTCCAAACACGATGGTGCTGTCTTGTTTTGTTGAGGAGTTCCTTTGGGTACTTTCCAGCTCCATCACCAGACTCTGGATACTACCTTGGACTATACTAAGTACTTGTCAAAACAAAGCCAACGAGTCCAAACACGATGTTGCTATCTTGTTTGGTTGAGGAGTTCCTATGGCCACCTTCCGGCTCCATCATCAGACCCTAGACACTGACTAGTATAACGCACTTGTCAATGCATATTCAACGAGTCCAAACACGACGGTGCTGTCTTGTTTGGTTGAGGAGTTCCTATCGGTACCTTCCGGCTCCATCACCAGACCCTCGATGCAACCTTGGGCTATACTAGGTTATTATCAAGACAAAGCCAACGAGTTCAAACACGATGGTGCTATCTTATTTGGTTGAGGAGTTCCTATGACGACCTCCCGGCTCCGTCATCAGACCCTGGACACTGCCTAGTATAAGGCACTTGTCAATGCATATTCAACGAGTCCAAACCCGACGGTACTGTCTTGTTTGGTTGAGGAGTTCCTATCGGTACCTTCCAGCTCCATCACCAGACCCTGGATGCAACATTGGGCTATACTAGGTACTTATCAAGACAAAACCAACGAGTCAAACACGATGGTGCTATCTTGTTTGGTTGAGGAGTTCCTATGGCCACCTTCCGGCTCCATCATCAGACCCTGGACACTGGCTATTGTAAAGCACTTGTCAATGCATATTCAACGAGTCCAAATTCGATGGTGCTGTCTTGTTTGGTTGAGGAGTTCCTATAGATACCTGCCAGCTCCGTATGAAGGAAATAACTTTTTAACCCCGGGACCGATTTTTTATTTTTGTATGTATAAATTGATGCAAGGAACCATTTGGAAGCACTCCCAGCTGGGCAGCATTTGGTCCAAATTGGTCAATATCCTTTTAGGTCAGGCCACAGATGAATACAGAAGATTCACTTCACAAAATCATTTAAATAAAAAGCGACTGGAAGAGTCGCTTTTTATTTAAATGATTTTGCGGCATAATAAAGTCCTATTCAGGTGGCACAGCGCTAATTACCTACAGTTATATT
Source organism: Lithophane semibrunnea (assembly GCA_947363905.1). NCBI lineage: Eukaryota > Metazoa > Arthropoda > Insecta > Lepidoptera > Noctuidae > Lithophane > Lithophane semibrunnea. The sequence continues at coordinate 14,458,637 of OX376208.1, read as the reverse complement.
CACCTACAAGTTGCCTCTCTTTCTATCGCTTAACTCTTATATCTTCGGACTAGGTTACACTCAATGAATTTGCCCGACAAGACGGGCCCGCCGCGTACTTGTAGCTTTATACCTAAAACTGCTGCTGGTGGAGCCGCGCGGTCGGTATTAAAAATAGGCAAGCAAGAATTTCAAACAGTTTGGTACTTTATTAATATCTATCATATTTTAAAAACAAGAAACAAAATCATTTTTTCTTCATAAACAATTCTTGAATAGCATAAACTGGTAACCCTTTCGTCTCCGGCAAGAAGTAAAAGGAGAAGACAGCAGTAGAGAAGCAGACAATAGAGAAGAAATAGAAGACTGGGGGCAGGCCTACAGAAGTTACTAGGAGGTTGAAGACGAAGAAGATGAAAAAGTTGAGTACCCACGACCATTCCATTGCTAACATTGACATGATGCTTTTTACCTGAACAAAAAATAGGTACTAGGTTAACATAATATAAGTAAATCCAAAACATTCTAGGCAAGAGGCAGGTATTTATTGGAGGCAATCGAGATTTCAAATTCAAACCGCTAATAGTGATACTGACTAACCTCGGGTAAAAATACTTCAGCCATTACCACGACGGGCACTGTTCCTGCCCCAAATATATAGAAAGTCGTGAACACGTATATGAACATTGGTATCGTCCACTTTGGGCCCCACTCCGTAAGGATCTGAGTTCCTAGTACTATGCAGCAGAAACCAGCAGCGATCGATGAGTAAATAAGGAGCGGCTGAAAAATATAATAGTGGGATGAATAATTTCTTACCTGCTTCACAACCACAATTCTTTCTGAACTTTTGTAGAAGATGGATTGAGATCGAGGATAGAAGATCTATCTCACCTGCCTTATGCAATAATTATCACCTTGTCAGAAAAGGATGGTGCTATTCATCTAGTATAGTTTCATCCCTTTCTGACACCGTTTTAGGAGATTATCTGGTTCGCAGAGATGAATGAGTTTACTGTTTTCCTGACCAAATTCTCCTTACAGAAATGAACTAAGGGAACCAGTATAAGAAAAATGAAGATAGTAGACAAAAATCATACATCTCTGACCGGTTTACTAATGTTTGCCATAATTTTACATACCATACCTGTATTTGCCATAATTTCATTAGAAATAACGCTTCAGTTGCCATAATCGTAAAATAACATAAAACCATTTTCACTAATTTCATTGGTCATATCGATCAAGTGACATAATAATTTTAATCCATCAATTTATTTGCTATATTTTTCATTTTCAATAATGTCGTTTTCCATAACATTTATTCAACATAATTATATTTATTCATCTTAAATTTTTTTATTCATTAGGAAACCTAAAAATAACCCAACTGATTCACCAACAATAGAGAGAATCTGGCGCTTGGCGGCCGCTGCCGCGTGCAAGCGTGCATGCAAGCAAGTAGGCATCATGCAAGCAAGCATGCAGCATGCAAACGAGCACGAGCATGCAACATGCAGCAGGCAAGGTTTCTGTCACGGCTCCGGCGCTGCGGGTCTTCAGCGGTCCCACGGGAGCTTATCGTCGCAGATGGTTTAACGCTCACCATCGCAGGCTTACAATCACCTGCTCCGCAACTCTCCGCAACCTCGCCCCTCTGCGCCGCGATTCTAAATTACACTCTAGGGGTAGGACATGTACAAGACTTCTCGGAGTCGGATTTACAGCGATTCGTTTCTGTCACTAAAACCTTATTATTAGCAAATGTTTTAGGACTAGCAATCTATACATATATTATAAATAACGACAGTTAACAATCTATGCATGGATAATAATTATTCTCGGACAAACAATTTTAGGAGACCAAAGGGAGTACCGTTTCTAAATTATATTCAATGTTGCTTATGTCAAGTATCGATTATGTAATGTGTTACTTATAGAAACTAATGTTATTAGGGAAACTGATTTTATTGCAAATAAAAGTTATGACTAATAAGTTGTTATGACAAGCGTTATTAGTATAAATGATAATAGTGTAAGTAAATATTATGACGGGCGACGATTATGGCAAACAATAATAGTGCAAATGATTTTATGGAAAACAAGACGATACCGATCCACATCTCCCAAGACTGCCAACCACATCTGTTCGGTTGGTGATAAAAAAGGCTCTGCTAATGCCAGCACTTCTGGGACCAGGAGATCAAAAAGCCAAAGGAACATAGTAGACAGCTCTCACCCGTCTCCCAACTACATCAGTCAAATAGGCGGAAATAGCCCCGGCGATAGTCATGACGACTCCCATCAGAACGCTGCAAAGGTTCGGAGAGATGACGTCAGCAGGTAACGCCTCTGCGAATAAGGGTTCTGCATACACCAATACTACCGGGAAACCTTGGAAGACGAAGGCTACCATCAGGATCATGATGACAAAGAATTCGCGTTGAGTTGACGGCGAGTTTTCTGTAAAAGCAAGATTCCTTATTATCACAAAATAATGTTTACCTTATTGTAATAGACAATACCGTATAAAAGCCACTGTAGTAGGGATAAGCAAGTTTCTATAACTGCAACAAGCTTACATCTTCCTCCTCTCATAAAAAACGATATTATTGATAGTAGAAATCTTAATACTTACTGAAAAATTGCCAGCATGACATTTTTTTATTCACCAACGTCGGCGGTGCATATTTTTCTTCTGTCAATGATTGAACGTCTGCGAAAGCAAAATAAATAATTTAGAGGTAGCGTTAGCGAAAACGTTTTTTTTAACACTATTTAGTTGTGGTACCTAGCCCACACAAATTCGAATACCACTACCTGTTATGTAAATAACAGTGGCGGAGTCAAATAAGATATCGTCTACATAGCGTAATTATTGAAGCTAACTCAAAACTACACAAGCAAAGTTGATAAAATTTATATAGGACCACCTCTGAGGCATGACATACCAAACAAAAAGAGTCATCAAAATCCATTCATAATTGGCGGAGTAAACGCGTAACAAGGGTGCATACAAAAAAAAAAAAGACCATACAGACGAATTGAGAACCTCCTCCTGTTTGAAGAAGTTGGTTAAAAAGTAAGAATTACCTTCGGAATGACAGTTTAAAATCCTTCGTAACTTATCCAACTCTTGCACTACTTCTATGGATGTGGCCTTTATACCTCTGTAAAATGCTATAGATTCTGCAGCGTCCTGAAATTACGAAAATAGGACTCTTTAGATGATGACAAATTGGTACCAGGATTACAACAAATTCCGAGAGTAAAAAAGACAGTCACTTCATCAGCCCCAACTTACCTCCTCTCGGCCTTTCGCCATGAGAGTCAAAGGCGACTCCTTGAGCACAGAAAGAAGTAGAACACCAACCACAGAAAACGATAAACAGGTGTATACCATCTGGTGGTACGATAAATATCCACCTAAGAAATAGGAGACGAGAATTCCGAAGCCGGAGAACTGCATCGGTCCTGAAGTCAAGGTTCCTGAAAAGAAAACTTATTTTAGTTATTTATCCACACCCATGCTATAAAAACCTCTATAGAAGTTTCTGAAAAAGTAAGCTTATTGCCAACATTAAAACAACCGGAGTCATAGTAACCATGATATCATCCAAACGGGTGTTATAATGTTGTACTGAATTTCATAATGCAACTCATTTCAAAAAAAGAACATTGTCATTAACGAACGTTTCACTAACAAAGCACCGTAATTTAAAAACAAAACACATTCGAATTCGAAAAATTCCGCCAGTTTCTAAAACGCCTTTCCAAGCGTTACTTCGATACAACCGCCAAACATCGCAACCCTCTGGTTGTCGAGGCCCCTAGTTATGTCCCCTCTAGGATTAGTAAAGTCCGCCGTCTGAGGCATACACTCGTAGAGCCAGATGACCCCATAACCCTCCGCCAGGAGAGCAGTAGGGACACCAGCACAGTACAGAAAAACAGAAACAGACGCTTCCCGTCATACCGACCTCGCAGCCGAGGTCCAGCGCGACCGCAACCCCGATTAAATTCGTCCCCCCGTCTCTTGTCCGATGAAGTGCCAGCCCGCGCCGTAGCTGACCACGTTGCTTTCAATTCCCCGATTAATAATAATGAATCTGATATTTTGATCTGCTGGGGAGTTTGTTGCGCCACTTCTTCCCAGCTAAAGCACTAGGAAGTGGTGAAGGGTGGGCGTTTTGGGGGACTGTCTTATGTAATTTTGACGTTCGAAAAGTGCTGATTCTCAGTATTTTGTAAGTTAAGTAAGTTTGAATAAATGACTTTTGATTTTGATTTTGATCCAGCCTGTCCCATCTTGCTGCCCTCCCGTCAGTGTCGTCCTAAGCCGAGGTTCGTACCCCACAGGGAGTGCCCTTAGTGAGCGCTCATTTAGTTTTAATTTTGAATAGTTTTATGCCCCCGGCTGGAGGCCCTGAGTGTAGTAGCTTAAGGCAGCCACAGGAAAATCCGGTTAAATAGTTACGATTCTTCGGTCTTATCGTAACTCATTCTCAGTAGTCACAAAGTGGCTACTGAGAATGAGTTACGATAAGACCGAAGAATTACTACATGTATCAATCGCTTAATCTTTAAGTAGTTAATTAATTCATTTATTTATAATTACATTTACACAGACTTATATACAATCAAGTTTTCACCATATTTTATCTCACTCTCAATACATACGCAAACACATTCCCCCACATAGGTACTTTAACAGACACATCATAACATGCATTTTCTAGTAGTAAGTAGTTTTTCTTAATAATAATATACTGTGCTCGTCATACAACTACTGTTATATGTTCAAATTATAGGCGAGGACGCTGGCACCCTAAACACAAGTTAAATCTTACTCTGGGTGCCAGAGTTTATAGAAAACACTCTTTATTTTAGTTGTTACGCTGCATAGTGTTTAGTGTTTACCTAAGTGTTTATGTACAATGGAAGATAATATATATATTTTTTTTTTCATCTAAAATCAACTATTGAGATGCCCTAGTTAAAAAAAAAAAAGCAGCGGCAGTTCGCGTTCGGCACGCCCCGAGTGTACTCTCCGTATCGACATAGGTCGGTCGTGATTACCTCGACCCTTGCTGGACTTGAGCTAGCGGCGTGTATCGTATGTTTGGCTGTGTTGGCGTCGTTAGCGAAGCTCATACCACTCAGACGATATACTAGGCATGTAGAGATTCCTTACCTAGTTATTACTGTTAGTTAATTCCTTAGTTATCTCTGTTAGTTCCTCCTGTTAGTTAGATCTCAACCTTGTTAATAACGTAACGTTTCAGTACATATGTCCTCATTGGCGTTCTTGCTTCAGTGTCTAGATAAGTAATTGTTGCAAGGGTGTAAAGGACGAGGCCCAGCGTCAACTCAGTAGCCCAACTGTGAAGGAAGGAAATAGTCGAAATGGCGAGTGTGAAACTGTGAGATCGAACCAATTGTAGGTACTTTCGTCACGAACCTCCCAGTAGAAAAGTTAGCATGACTTGTCGATAAAGCAAAGATCTAGCTAATATAGGGGTGAGGTATATATCGTAACAGATAAAAATACAGATATTAAAAAATAACAAATAACAGTTGTTCTTTGTTACAAAACTTCGGAAACGATTTGCGACTTTAAACGAAAAAAAGAAATAAAGAAGATATTAAATTGAGATTTAAATACGTATTTATCGTTCGTACAAAAAGAACAGGCTGATAGTTAATAACAGATATTTGGATCTATAATTTTTTTGTAACAGTAACAGTGATAACAGATATCGTGTTTAACCTGTTACAACCCATCTCAGCTAATATATAATGTAGGTATGATTGACTCGTAAATAGCAAAGTTATAAGCATTTTATTTTTATGTACGCTGCTGTCTTGACAATTCAAGACAGCAGCGTATATACCCCATTTTTGATGTTAATCTTACCTCTAATGGAGTCCTGGCATATTTCACTGATGTAAATCGTGGTTTGCAGAGAGATAGCGAACCCGAGCCCTCCTATCAGCATTGCGGTAAGAATCACTTCCACTTGGCTCGTCAACGATATTATTGACCAGGCAATCTGAAATTACAAAGTTTTCAGGATATTCAGGTGACAAAGTGCATATTTTAAACACTGTGGTCAAATCCATGACGCCACGCTCAAATGTCACGCGACTGCTATTCCAACGAGGCTGACTAAATCACTTCTTAACACGATATGCTACTCTGGTACTCACCACGAAAATCAAGGAAGTTAATATGACGGACTTCTTTCTCCCCAATCGGTCTAACACCACTCCAGCAATAGGATTGGCTATCAGCGATCCTATGGCTGATAAACTCCCAAAGAGCGATACTTCTGCTGCCCCCATAGGCCGGTGCAGCGTGGTGTTCTCAGATTTGAAGAGGATGATGGTGGAAGATGGCCATGCCATCATTATGCCGATATTTATGCAGGAACAGCATACTGAAAATATGGAGTTTACCAGTTATTCGTGTCTTTATATTTCGAGATAGATGGTTTTCACCTCACAAGCTCGGAAAGATTCTGTTTTTCATGCGAAATCTGAATCTGAAATCTTTACCACTCCACTGATAATGCATCTAATTTCATGTCAGTGCGCCATCCTCATTTTTACCCGACTACGGCGAAGAAAAAGGAGGGTTATGATTTTGACCGGTATATATGTATGTATGTATCATATGTATGTATGTATGTATATTCATCTGTTCCCTCCTATCTTCCAAACCACTTATCATAATTTGACAAATGAGGTATCGTTGGAAGCGTCGTGATTGTCCGCTGGTTATAGGCTATGTGAAGTCACATTGAATTAAAAATGGCGCCCTCTAGAGGACATAAAGTGAGGAACTTAAAAAAAATATGGTTTAATCGTACCATGTTGGGTATCAAATGAAAGGGCTTAATGAGCACATTTCAAAAATATATATATTTTATTATATTACCCCAAAAGAATTTAAAAAAAAATCAAGTAATAAAAACTAAAACCCAACTACGACTTAAAAGGTATAAACAAGACACCACAAACAGACAAATTAAAAATCCGGAGTCACACGTAATCTGTTCTATTTATGCCCTAACACGTGTGACTCCGGATTTTTAATTTGTCTGTTTGTGGTGTCTTGTTTATACCTTTTAAGTCGTAGTTGGGTTTTAGTTTTTATTACTTGATTTTTTTAGAGTAATCGCACTGGCCAGCACGAAGACTGAATGAAAAAAAAATCGCTCAACGCGCATAAAGGAGGAGATGGGATAGAGGTACCTAGTCTGTTCTGGAGCGCCGCACTCGCACTTGGACGGAAACTAATATTGCAAAATAAAAGTAAATAAACAGTAGGATACTTACGTAGAATAGTGCCAATAACTTGGAAGAAGATACCCATAACTATTTATTAGTTCTCGTACTTATTCCTTCTCACACTTCTTTTTTCTTGTGGTTTTGTAGTCACACTGTAAAAATTCAACAACTGACATTACTCCATTGCGAAATATTATTATTTTTTCCCAGAAAAGTAAGATTTTTGGCTCAAATCCACCGTTCACTTCACGTGCCCTATTAAAAATTCCTATAAAAGAAAATCAACCGTTTTCCAAACGTAAAGTTCACTTAGATCATTATTACCTAAATGTTCTACTTAGATACTTCGGTGCATAGTCTAAAGTGGATGTGTACGCACGGCTACACATCAAGCTATACATTTCCAGTATAAGCTGACCTCGCATTTTACGGAAATCCTATACAATGCGAGATCAACTGAAAATGTATAGCTTGATGTGTTGGCGTGTGTACCTCTTCTAGGTATTGATAAATTCATGATTTACGCCAAACACAAGACTAATGTAATAATATTAACATACCTATCGCCTATTTACAGTCATTTAACAGTATTTAGCACTTGCGAATACATGTATTTCAGTCACTAAACACATGAGTACTGTGACAATACTGCTGAAGAAAGGCCTTCAAAGCTACTCCGCATAATTTGACACTCTAAAGGTCTATTACATAATAACATAATATTCGCCGTACGAATGATCCTACACTTACCTAATTATATCCTACATACCATCAAAAAACTTAACACCAATGTGTCTCATGAAACATAAAACAGGTATGTAGTTACGCAATGGAAAAAAGTTTTTGAAGAGTCGCTTGCTTCATTCGAGAATCTAACCGACACAAATGTGAAAACGTAACAGCCTGTATTTTTAGCCACCAGTAGATAGGACAATTTTCTTCGTCGCTTTTTTAACATCGATCTAAGAGAATTAAATCATAAAATTTTGCAACGCATTGCAATAAGTGACTGTGTGAACGCTTCCTTACTTATATTCGCCTAGTAGCGTAAAACAGGGCATGAAAGATAATTTGTATCGGTAGATGCTAGAGTATTTAGAGTTATGCAATTTTGCTTGTTATAATTCCACTCAGTATTTATGTTTGTACAGATACAACTCAACTACAAGGCCTGGACTCTACAAACGTGATCAAAATTGGTCGCTTTGCGGCCGTCGCCGCCCGTCGCGTCGCATAGACACTCCTTCTACCCTCTTAGACTTAATCGAACAGATTACGTGTGACTCTGAAATTATAAGGGCCTTACCACAAAAACTGAAGACACTTGTTCAACGCGTGTTTAATGACAGTTTTATGTCAAACTCCATACAGAAATGTCATGTTTAAAAGGTGTTTAGGCTCAACAACTGATCAACACGGTTTTGTGGTTACAAGGCAAGGTTAAGGTAAGGTCTGTGTGTACTTACATCTATGGTGTGATGTCTTAACCGCCATCTTGGATTTTATGTTACATCTTATAGCCTATAACCCGCGGAAGAGCATGAAACTTTCAACGATACCTCGTTTGTCTTTGTCAAAATACGACGAGTAGTTTTGGTGTTATGAGTGAACTGATGATCATACTTTTATACATACATAGACTACTAAAATCATAACTCTCTACGTAATAGTAATTTTATTTCTCTCAAAAAGGTACATTTTTGGTACATGTCTAGGTTACAGGCAGATTCAAACCTTTGTGAGAGCGGAGTCTATACTGGGTTCGGGACCTGTATGACAGATCTCCAGGCTCACACCCTAAATATTACAACATTAAATTGCACTTACGTCCTACAACATTGTTAAAGCTCCAAGTACTGAGAGGAAGGGAAATAAGTATTACAAAAACATATGTCTTATTATAAAATATGTCTGCCTGTTACCTTTTCACACCTAAACCATCTAACCCATCGTTATGAAGTTTGACAGATAGGTACCCTGGACCTGGAGAAGCGCACAGGCATTTGCATTTCAACATCAATATTTGAATAAAAAAAATTAAAAAAATCTCAGACGAAGTCACGGGCAACGGCTAATTGGAATATATAATGTAATGTAATGAGCTTCTTATAATTGGCGTATCATACGTGCTTCTTTTGTTTTTAATCGTAATGACACGAAAACCGTGGAGAAGTATGTATTAACAAAAGTGTTATTGTGAAACGAAAAGTGTTAAGAGAGTAAATTCATGTACATTTTTGACTTCGCTACGATATATGGTGTAGAAATATTAGCGGTGTGACCACGAGTCCGGACTAAAGGAAAATCATTGCTGTTAGTCACACTGGTGTTACAACCTGGTGTAACCTAAATTAACAAATATTTAAATTTTACAATACTGTTTTGTATTAAAAACAAATATGACAGTCATCATTTATTATTTTCTTCATAGGGAATGCGATTGGGGTTATTCCGTTTATCCATCCCAAAAATCCACCCTAAGGTGGATACTCGGAAACCCAAGACTAAATAAGAAGCAGTCTGTAAGCTTCATACTAACGTCTCGCGCGGGAGCACTACTACACGCACAGCGATGTGTGCGTGGCCTGTCACGGACAAGGCGCGCGGGGGGTGCACCGGCGTCCGCTAGAAGAAAAACCGGTTTGAGCCGGCTCAGTGCGAAGATTAAGTGCAGGGGTATATCGTGTGCCAGCGGCAGCGATAAGTACGACGCGGAAGTTTAGTTTTTTATTTTAAAAAATGCCAAATTGCTGTACTGTGCGTATTAATAATAGAACCGCTAACGTGCCTCTTTGTTTTTATGTACCTAAGTTTTGCTTTAGTTTTTAATTTTGTACTCATTGTTAATTTATTAAAATAAGTATCTATGCACTTTCTAGCCGCACAGGAAGCACAGGTTCAACCTAGTTCAGGCAAATATGCAACTGTGCTCTATTTTAAACTGTTATTGTATTTATTGTAAACGTGTCCCTTCTTATAAATAAACAAATTATTAATATTAATAAATAATACAATAGTAGGGTTTTTATATCCAAAGGATTCTGTCCTTTGTACCTATACTACACAAACCTTACACATTTTTAATGCTTATTACAGAATTATTTAGTTACGAGTTAGGTACCTACCCAATATCCACAATAACTAGGATGGCGATGAGGTTTTCCCATAAGAATTATTATTTATTATTGTTATGGTTTAAGTAGGTACCGCCTGTATCAATTGGCGTGTTATTGTTCGTCTCCAATTTGTTTCGTATTTTTGTTTTAGTGGGTATGTAGGTACCAAAGTATATTTCCACATGAAATACTGACTGTTCACGTGGTCTTAGCAAGATGCCGTTTGACCTTTTCTATTATATAGGTACTTACTTAACACACTGTTGGATTTTCAACTATCCAACAAATCAGTGCGCGAAAAGAAATCACCACGGGAAAAAATCTCTCCTGCGTATCTGGGCTTAACATAATTAACCATTAAGCCTTTCAAAGCTACACTATTTTTTTATGTTACTTACCAAAATTGGAAAACGGTAAACTTATCAGTGCCTGTCCGTCCGTTCGCGTTCGTCCGTCCGTCTACCCGTCTGTCCGTCCGGCCATCCGTCCGTCTGTCCATCTATCTGTGCTCATTGCCGAATCTCGACTCCCACCTTGCCCGGTTTTATTTTATTTTCAATAACCGAGTGACAGCCCTATGAAAGTAGGTAAGAATTTTGAGCTCTGTTAGGAAGCTTTCATTCTGCTCTTATTTATTCTGTGCTCGGAAACGTATGTCCGAGAATCCACCCTAGGCCTTGTTGAATGAACGGAATCAATAGGCTTAGGGCGCATTCCCTATGAAGAAAATGAACGGAATACCCCGATTATAGTGCACAATAATAGCACAACGCATATGGAATATATTAATATTGTTCAACGATTGTTATCAATGCATTAAACAGCTGAACTGCCCTGTTCAATTCATACAAATGTATAAAATAACTTAAAACTTCACTCCCTCTAGTAAACGTAGATTATTTAGTGGTGAGTTGGTGATAGGATGTTGGTTCTTCCTGATAACGATATCGACACAAACTGTTTGACGTCTAATAATAATAATGTATAATTTGTGCAATCTCTAGCACTGGAAGTCATGGGGAGAGGCCTTTGCCCAGCCGAGCGATGATACAGGCTAACAGGAACAGCAACAGTGCAATATTCTGGCGCGTGGCCGGAATCGGAACTAACGCCATCTTGTCAATGTCATTCAAGTGCCAAAGATTCCTGTAGCACTGTAAAATACTACGAATATGTGGTAGTGTTCCTAATGGAACAACTACCTAATATCGATTCACATTTAACACGTCATCGATCCAGTAGAAACAAAGGACATTGACCATCCATATATGGGAGTTGGACCAAGTGCTGCCCAGAATGGAATGGATAAACTATTTTTTGTTGAGTGTTTTTTATGGATGAAGATCAACCAACCAATGGCGCATTTCGTTAAATAATGACAGTAATTATGTTAAACAACACATTCTTATTCCATTTTTATGCATATCATTTACATTGTAGTGTAAAGCACTTGTCAATGCATATTCAACGAGTCCAAACACGATGGTGCTGTCTTGTTTTGTTGAGGAGTTCCTTTGGGTACTTTCCAGCTCCATCACCAGACTCTGGATACTACCTTGGACTATACTAAGTACTTGTCAAAACAAAGCCAACGAGTCCAAACACGATGTTGCTATCTTGTTTGGTTGAGGAGTTCCTATGGCCACCTTCCGGCTCCATCATCAGACCCTAGACACTGACTAGTATAACGCACTTGTCAATGCATATTCAACGAGTCCAAACACGACGGTGCTGTCTTGTTTGGTTGAGGAGTTCCTATCGGTACCTTCCGGCTCCATCACCAGACCCTCGATGCAACCTTGGGCTATACTAGGTTATTATCAAGACAAAGCCAACGAGTTCAAACACGATGGTGCTATCTTATTTGGTTGAGGAGTTCCTATGACGACCTCCCGGCTCCGTCATCAGACCCTGGACACTGCCTAGTATAAGGCACTTGTCAATGCATATTCAACGAGTCCAAACCCGACGGTGCTGTCTTGTTTGGTTGAGGAGTTCCTATCGGTACCTTCCAGCTCCATCACCAGACCCTGGATGCAACATTGGGCTATACTAGGTACTTATCAAGACAAAACCAACGAGTCAAACACGATGGTGCTATCTTGTTTGGTTGAGGAGTTCCTATGGCCACCTTCCGGCTCCATCATCAGACCCTGGACACTGGCTATTGTAAAGCACTTGTCAATGCATATTCAACGAGTCCAAATTCGATGGTGCTGTCTTGTTTGGTTGAGGAGTTCCTATAGATACCTGCCAGCTCCGTATGAAGGAAATAACTTTTTAACCCCGGGACCGATTTTTTATTTTTGTATGTATAAATTGATGCAAGGAACCATTTGGAAGCACTCCCAGCTGGGCAGCATTTGGTCCAAATTGGTCAATATCCTTTTAGGTCAGGCCACAGATGAATACAGAAGATTCACTTCACAAAATCATTTAAATAAAAAGCGACTGGAAGAGTCGCTTTTTATTTAAATGATTTTGCGGCATAATAAAGTCCTATTCAGGCGGCACAGCGCTAATTACCTACAGTTATATTCACCTACAAGTTGCCTCTCTTTCTATCGCTTAAATCTTATATCTTCGGACTAGGTTACACTCAATGAATTTGCCCGACAAGACGGGCCCGCCGCGTACTTGTAGCTTTATACCTAAAACTGCTGCTGGTGGAGCCGCGCGGTCGGTATTAAAAATAGGCAAGCAAGAATTTCAAACAGTTTGGTACTTTATTAATATCTATCATATTTTAAAAACAAGAAACAAAATCATTTTTTCTTCATAAACAATTCTTGAATAGCATAAACTGGTAACCCTTTCGTCTCCGGCAAGAAGTAAAAGGAGAAGACAGCAGTAGAGAAGCAGACAATAGAGAAGAAATAGAAGACTGGGGGCAGGCCTACAGAAGTTACTAGGAGGTTGAAGACGAAGAAGATGAAAAAGTTGAGTACCCACGACCATTCCATTGCTAACATTGACATGATGCTTTTTACCTGAACAAAAAATAGGTACTAGGTTAACATAATATAAGTAAATCCAAAACATTCTAGGCAAGAGGCAGGTATTTATTGGAGGCAATCGAGATTTCAAATTCAAACCGCTAATAGTGATACTGACTAACCTCGGGTAAAAATACTTCAGCCATTACCACGACGGGCACTGTTCCTGCCCCAAATATATAGAAAGTCGTGAACACGTATATGAACATTGGTATCGTCCACTTTGGGCCCCACTCCGTAAGGATCTGAGTTCCTAGTACTATGCAGCAGAAACCAGCAGCGATCGATGAGTAAATAAGGAGCGGCTGAAAAATATAATAGTGGGATGAATAATTTCTTACCTGCTTCACAACCACAATTCTTTCTGAACTTTTGTAGAAGATGGATTGAGATCGAGGATAGAAGATCTATCTCACCTGCCTTATGCAATAATTATCACCTTGTCAGAAAAGGATGGTGCTATTCATCTAGTATAGTTTCATCCCTTTCTGACACCGTTTTAGGAGATTATCTGGTTCGCAGAGATGAATGAGTTTACTGTTTTCCTGACCAAATTCTCCTTACAGAAATGAACTAAGGGAACCAGTATAAGAAAAATGAAGATAGTAGACAAAAATCATACATCTCTGACCGGTTTACTAATGTTTGCCATAATTTTACATACCATACCTGTATTTGCCATAATTTCATTAGAAATAACGCTTCAGTTGCCATAATCGTAAAATAACATAAAACCATTTTCACTAATTTCATTGGTCATATCGATCAAGTGACATAATAATTTTAATCCATCAATTTATTTGCTATATTTTTCATTTTCAATAATGTCGTTTTCCATAACATTTATTCAACATAATTATATTTATTCATCTTAAATTTTTTTATTCATTAGGAAACCTAAAAATAACCCAACTGATTCACCAACAATAGAGAGAATCTGGCGCTTGGCGGCCGCTGCCGCGTGCAAGCGTGCATGCAAGCAAGTAGGCATCATGCAAGCAAGCATGCAGCATGCAAACGAGCACGAGCATGCAACATGCAGCAGGCAAGGTTTCTGTCACGGCTCCGGCGCTGCGGGTCTTCAGCGGTCCCACGGGAGCTTATCGTCGCAGATGGTTTAACGCTCACCATCGCAGGCTTACAATCACCTGCTCCGCAACTCTCCGCAACCTCGCCCCTCTGCGCCGCGATTCTAAATTACACTCTAGGGGTAGGACATGTACAAGACTTCTCGGAGTCGGATTTACAGCGATTCGTTTCTGTCACTAAAACCTTATTATTAGCAAATGTTTTAGGACTAACAATCTATACATATATTATAAATAACGACAGTTAACAATCTATGCATGGATAATAATTATTCTCGGACAAACAATTTTAGGAGACCAAAGGGAGTACCGTTTCTAAATTATATTCAATGTTGCTTATGTCAAGTATCGATTATGTAATGTGTTACTTATAGAAACTAATGTTATTAGGGAAACTGATTTTATTGCAAATAAAAGTTATGACTAATAAGTTGTTATGACAAGCGTTATTAGTATAAATGATAATAGTGTAAGTAAATATTATGACGGGCGACGATTATGGCAAACAATAATAGTGCAAATGATTTTATGGAAAACAAGACGATACCGATCCACATCTCCCAAGACTGCCAACCACATCTGTTCGGTTGGTGATAAAAAAGGCTCTGCTAACGCCAGCACTTCTGGGACCAGGAGATCAAAAAGCCAAAGGAACATAGTAGACAGCTCTCACCCGTCTCCCAACTACATCAGTCAAATAGGCGGAAATAGCCCCGGCGATAGTCATGACGACTCCCATCAGAACGCTGCAAAGGTTCGGAGAGATGACGTCAGCAGGTAACGCCTCTGCGAATAAGGGTTCTGCATACACCAATACTACCGGGAAACCTTGGAAGACGAAGGCTACCATCAGGATCATGATGACAAAGAATTCGCGTTGAGTTGACGGCGAGTTTTCTGTAAAAGCAAGATTCCTTATTATCACAAAATAATGTTTACCTTATTGTAATAGACAATACCGTATAAAAGCCACTGTAGTAGGGATAAGCAAGTTTCTATAACTGCAACAAGCTTACATCTTCCTCCTCTCATAAAAAACGATATTATTGATAGTAGAAATCTTAATACTTACTGAAAAATTGCCAGCATGACATTTTTTTATTCACCAACGTCGGCGGTGCATATTTTTCTTCTGTCAATGATTGAACGTCTGCGAAAGCAAAATAAATAATTTAGAGGTAGCGTTAGTGAAAACGTTTTTTTTAACACTATTTAGTTGTGGTACCTAGCCCACACAAATTCGAATACCACTACCTGTTATGTAAATAACAGTGGCGGAGTCAAATAAGATATCGTCTACATAGCGTAATTATTGAAGCTAACTCAAAACTACACAAGCAAAGTTGATAAAATTTATATGGGACCACCTCTGAGGCATGACCTACCAAACAAAAAGAGTCATCAAAATCCATTCATAATTGGCGGAGTAAATGCGTAACAAGGGTGCATACAAAAAAAAAAAGACCATACAGACGAATTGAGAACCTCCTCCTGTTTGAAGAAGTTGGTTAAAAAGTAAGAATTACCTTCGGAATGACAGTTTAAAATCCTTCGTAACTTATCCAACTCTTGCACTACTTCTATGGATGTGGCCTTTATACCTCTGTAAAATGCTATAGATTCTGCAGCGTCCTGAAATTACGAAAATAGGACTCTTTAGATGATGACAAATTGGTACCAGGATTACAACAAACTCCGAGAGTAAAAAAGACAGTCACTTCATCAGCCCCAACTTACCTCCTCTCGGCCTTTCGCCATGAGAGTCAAAGGCGACTCCTTGAGCACAGAAAGAAGTAGAACACCAACCACAGAAAACGATAAACAGGCGTATACCATCTGGTGGTACGATAAATATCCACCTAAGAAATAGGAGACGAGAATTCCGAAGCCGGAGAACTGCATCGGTCCTGAAGTCAAGGTTCCTGAAAAGAAAACTTATTTTAGTTATTTATCCACACCCATGCTATAAAATCCTCTATAGAAGTTTCTGAAAAAGTAAGCTTATTGCCAACATTAAAACAACCAGTGTCATAGTAACCATAATATCATCCAAACGGGTGTTATAATGTTGTACTGAATTTCATAATGCAACTCATTTCAAAAAAAGAACATTGTCATTAACGAACGTTTCACTAACAAAGCACCGTAATTTAAAAACAAAACACATTCGAATTCGAAAAATTCCGCCAGTTTCTAAAACGCCTTTCCAAGCGTTACTTCGATACAACCGCCAAACATCGCAACCCTCTGGTTGTCGAGGCCCCTAGTTATGTCCCCTCTAGGATTAGTAAAGTCCGCCGTCTGAGGCATACACTCGTAGAGCCAGATGACCCCATAACCCTCCGCCAGGAGAGCAGTAGGGACACCAGCACAGTACAGAAAAACAGAAACAGACGCTTCCCGTCATACCGACCTCGCAGCCGAGGTCCAGCGCGACCGCAACCCCGATTAAATTCGTCCCCCCGTCTCTTGTCCGATGAAGTGCCAGCCCGCGCCGTAGCTGACCACGTTGCTTTAAATTCCCCGATTAATAATAATGAATCTGATATTTTGATCTGCTGGGGAGTTTGTTGCGCCACTTCTTCCCAGCTAAAGCACTAGGAAGTGGTGAAGGGTGGGCGTTTTGGGGGACTGTCTTATGTAATTTTGACGTTCGAAAAGTGCTGATTCTCAGTATTTTGTAAGTTAAGTAAGTTTGAATAAATGACTTTTGATTTTGATTTTGATCCAGCCTGTCCCATCTTGCTGCCCTCCCGTCAGTGTCGTCCTAAGCCGAGGTTCGTACCCCACAGGGAGTGCCCTTAGTGAGCGCTCATTTAGTTTTAATTTTGAATAGTTTTATGCCCCCGGCTGGAGGCCCTGAGTGTAGTAGCTTAAGGCAGCCACAGGAAAATCCGGTTAAATAGTTACGATTCTTCGGTCTTATCGTAACTCATTCTCAGTAGTCACAAAGTGGCTACTGAGAATGAGTTACGATAAGACCGAAGAATTACTACATGTATCAATCGCTTAATCTTTAAGTAGTTAATTAATTCATTTATTTATAATTACATTTACACAGACTTATATACAATCAAGTTTTCACCATATTTTATCTCACTCTCAATACATACGCAAACACATTCCCCCACATAGGTACTTTAACAGACACATCATAACATGCATTTTCTAGTAGTAAGTAGTTTTTCTTAATAATAATATACTGTGCTCGTCATACAACTACTGTTATATGTTCAAATTATAGGCGAGGACGCTGGCACCCTAAACACAAGTTAAATCTTACTCTGGGTGCCAGAGTTTATAGAAAACACTCTTTATTTTAGTTGTTACGCTGCATAGTGTTTAGTGTTTACCTAAGTGTTTATGTACAATGGAAGATAATATATATATTTTTTTTTTCATCTAAAATCAACTATTGAGATGCCCTAGTTAAAAAAAAAAAAGCAGCGGCAGTTCGCGTTCGGCACGCCCCGAGTGTACTCTCCGTATCGACATAGGTCGGTCGTGATTACCTCGACCCTTGCTGGACTTGAGCTAGCGGCGTGTATCGTATGTTTGGCTGTGTTGGCGTCGTTAGCGAAGCTCATACCACTCAGACGATATACTAGGCATGTAGAGATTCCTTACCTAGTTATTACTGTTAGTTAATTCCTTAGTTATCTCTGTTAGTTCCTCCTGTTAGTTAGATCTCAACCTTGTTAATAACGTAACGTTTCAGTACATATGTCCTCATTGGCGTTCTTGCTTCAGTGTCTAGATAAGTAATTGTTGCAAGGGTGTAAAGGACGAGGCCCAGCGTCAACTCAGTAGCCCAACTGTGAAGGAAGGAAGTAGTCGAAATGGCGAGTGTGAAACTGTGAGATCGAACCAATTGTAGGTACTTTCGTCACGAACCTCCCAGTAGAAAAGTTAGCATGACTTGTCGATAAAGCAAAGATCTAGCTAATATAGGGGTGAGGCGTATATATCGTAACAGATAAAAATACAGATATTAAAAAATAACAAATAACAGTTGTTCTTAACAATAAAATATACCTGTTACTTAAAATAACAGATCCTCATGTTTGTTACCGCGACTGTTACCTACTTTCAAAACTTCGGAAACGATTTGCGACTTTAAACGAAAAAAAGAAATAAAGAAGATATTAAATTGAGATTTGAATACGTATTTATCGTTCGTACAAAAAGAACAGGCTGATAGTTAATAACAGATATTTGGATCTATAATTATTTTGTAACAGTAACAGTGATAACAGATATCGTGTTTAACCTGTTACAACCCATCTCAGCTAATATATAATGTAGGTATGATTGACTCGTAAATAGCAAAGTTATAAGCATTTTATTTTTATGTACGCTGCTGTCTTGACAATTCAAGACAGCAGCGTATATACCCCATTTTTGATGTTAATCTTACCTCTAATGGAGTCCTGGCATATTTCACTGATATAAATCGTGGTTTGCAGAGAGATAGCGAACCCGAGCCCTCCTATCAGCATTGCGGTAAGAATCACTTCCACTTGGCTCGTCAACGATATTATTGACCAGGCAATCTGAAATTACAAAGTTTTCAGGATATTCAGGTGACAAAGTGCATATTTTAAACACTGTGGTCAAATCCATGACGCCACGCTCAAATGTCACGCGACTGCTATTCCAACGAGGCTGACTAAATCACTTCTTAACACGATATGCTACTCTGGTACTCACCACGAAAATCAAGGAAGTTAATATGACGGACTTCTTTCTCCCCAATCGGTCTAACACCACTCCAGCAATAGGATTGGCTATCAGCGATCCTATGGCTGATAAACTCCCAAAGAGCGATACTTCTGCTGCCCCCATAGGCCGGTGCAGCGTGGTGTTCTCAGATTTGAAGAGGATGATGGTGGAAGATGGCCATGCCATCATTATGCCGATATTTATGCAGGAACAGCATACTGAAAATATGGAGTTTACCAGTTATTCGTGTCTTTATATTTCGAGATAGATGGTTTTCACCTCACAAGCTCGGAAAGATTCTGTTTTTCATGCGAAATCTGAATCTGAAATCTTTACCACTCCACTGATAATGCATCTAATTTCATGTCAGTGCGCCATCCTCATTTTTACCCGACTACGGCGAAGAAAAAGGAGGGTTATGATTTTGACCGGTATATATGTATGTATGTATGTATGTTCATCTGTTCCCTCCTATCTTCCAAACCACTTATCATAATTTGACAAATGAGGTATCGTTGGAAGCGTCGTGATTGTCCGCTGGTTATAGGCTATGTGAAGTCACATTGAATTAAAAATGGCGCCCTCTAGAGGACATAAAGTGAGGAACTTAAAAAAAATGGTTTAATCGTACCATGTTGGGTATCAAATGAAAGGGCTTAATGAGCACATTTCAAAAATATATATATTTTATTATATTACCCCAAAAGAATTAAAAAAAAAATCAAGTAATAAAAACTAAAACCCAACTACGACTTAAAAGGTATAAACAAGACACCACAAACAGACAAATTAAAAATCCGGAGTCACACGTAATCTGTTCTATTTATGCCCTAACACGTGTGACTCCGGATTTTTAATTTGTCTGTTTGTGGTGTCTTGTTTATACCTTTTAAGTCGTAGTTGGGTTTTAGTTTTTATTACTTGATTTTTTTAGAGTAATCGCACTGGCCAGCACGAAGACTGAATGAAAAAAAAATCGCTCAACGCGCATAAAGGAGGAGATGGGATAGAGGTACCTAGTCTGTTCTGGAGCGCCGCACTCGCACTTGGACGGAAACTAATATTGCAAAATAAAAGTAAATAAACATTAAGATACTTACGTAGAATAGTGCCAATAACTTGGAAAAAGATACCCATAACAATTTTTTAGTTCTCGTACTTATTCCTTCTTACACTTTTTCTTGTGGTTTTGTAGTCACACTGTAAAAATTCAACAACTGACATTACTCCATTGCGAAATATTATTATTTTTTCCCAGAAAAGTAAGATTTTTGGCTCAAATCCACGGTTCACTTCACGTGCCCTATTAAAAATTCCTATAAAAGAAAATCAACCGTTTTCCAAACGTAGAGTTCACTTAGATCATTATTACCTAAATGTTCTACTTAGATACTTCGGTGCATAGTCTAAAGTGGATGTGTACGCACGGCTACACATCAAGCTATACATTTCCAGTATAAGCTGACCTCGCATTTTACGGAAATCCTATACAATGCGAGATCAACTGAAAATGTATAGCTTGATGTGTTGGCGTGTGTACCTCTTCTAGGTATTGATAAATTCATGATTTACGCCAAACACAAGACTAATGTAATAATATTAACATACCTATCGCCTATTTACAGTCATTTAACAGTATTTAGCACTTGCGAATACATGTATTTCAGTCACTAAACACATGAGTACTGTGACAATACTGCTGAAGAAAGGCCTTCAAAGCTACTCCGCATAATTTGACACTCTAAAGGTCTATTACATAATAACATAATATTCGCCGTACGAATGATCCTACACTTACCTAATTATATCCTACATACCATCAAAAAACTTAACACCAATGTGTCTCATGAAACATAAAACAGGTATGTAGTTACGCAATGGAAAAAAGTTTTTGAAGAGTCGCTTGCTTCATTCGAGAATCTAACCGACACAAATGTGAAAACGTAACAGCCTGTATTTTTAGCCACCAGTAGATAGGACAATTTTCTTCGTCGCTTTTTTAACATCGATCTAAGAGAATTAAATCATAAAATTTTGCAACGCATTGCAATAAGTGACTGTGTGAACGCTTCCTTACTTATATTCGCCTAGTAGCGTAAAACAGGGCATGAAAGATAATTTGTATCGGTAGATGCTAGAGTATTTAGAGTTATGCAATTTTGCTTGTTATAATTCCACTCAGTATTTATGTTTGTACAGATACAACTCAACTACAAGGCCTGGACTCTACAAACGTGATCAAAATTGGTCGCTTTGCGGCCGTCGCCGCCCGTCGCGTCGCATAGACACTCCTTCTACCCTCTTAGACTTAATCGAACAGATTACGTGTGACTCTGAAATTATAAGGGCCTTACCACAAAAACTGAAGACACTTGTTCAACGCGTGTTTAATGACAGTTTTATGTCAAACTCCATACAGAAATGTCATGTTTAAAAGGTGTTTAGGCTCAACAACTGATCAACACGGTTTTGTGGTTACAAGGCAAGGTTAAGGTAAGGTCTGTGTGTACTTACATCTATGGTGTGATGTCTTAACCGCCATCTTGGATTTTATGTTACATCTTATAGCCTATAACCCGCGGAAGAGCATGAAACTTTCAACGATACCTCGTTTGTCTTTGTCAAAATACGACGAGTAGTTTTGGTGTTATGAGTGAACTGATGATCATACTTTTATACATACATAGACTACTAAAATCATAACTCTCTACGTAATAGTAATTTTATTTCTCTCAAAAAGGTACATTTTTGGTACATGTCTAGGTTACAGGCAGATTCAAACCTTTGTGAGAGCGGAGTCTATACTGGGTTCGGGACCTGTATGACAGATCTCCAGGCTCACACCCTAAATATTACAACATTAAATTGCACTTACGTCCTACAACATTGTTAAAGCTCCAAGTACTGAGAGGAAGGGAAATAAGTATTACAAAAACATATGTCTTATTATAAAATATGTCTGCCTGTTACCTTTTCACACCTAAACCATCTAACCCATCGTTATGAAGTTTGACAGATAGGTACCCTGGACCTGGAGAAGCGCACAGGCATTTGCATTTCAACATCAATATTTGAATAAAAAAAATTAAAAAAATCTCAGACGAAGTCACGGGCAACGGCTAATTGGAATATATAATGTAATGTAATGAGCTTCTTATAATTGGCGTATCATACGTGCTTCTTTTGTTTTTAATCGTAATGACACGAAAACCGTGGAGAAGTATGTATTAACAAAAGTGTTATTGTGAAACGAAAAGTGTTAAGAGAGTAAATTCATGTACATTTTTGACTTCGCTACGATATATGGTGTAGAAATATTAGCGGTGTGACCACGAGTCCGGACTAAAGGAAAATCATTGCTGTTAGTCACACTGGTGTTACAACCTGGTGTAACCTAAATTAACAAATATTTAAATTTTACAATACTGTTTTGTATTAAAAACAAATATGACAGTCATCATTTATTATTTTCTTCATAGGGAATGCGATTGGGGTTATTCCGTTTATCCATCCCAAAAATCCACCCTAAGGTGGATACTCGGAAACCCAAGACTAAATAAGAAGCAGTCTGTAAGCTTCATACTAACGTCTCGCGCGGGAGCACTACTACACGCACAGCGATGTGTGCGTGGCCTGTCACGGACAAGGCGCGCGGGGGGTGCACCGGCGTCCGCTAGAAGAAAAACCGGTTTGAGCCGGCTCAGTGCGAAGATTAAGTGCAGGGGTATATCGTGTGCCAGCGGCAGCGATAAGTACGACGCGGAAGTTTAGTTTTTTATTTTAAAAAATGCCAAATTGCTGTACTGTGCGTATTAATAATAGAACCGCTAACGTGCCTCTTTGTTTTTATGTACCTAAGTTTTGCTTTAGTTTTTAATTTTGTACTCATTGTTAATTTATTAAAATAAGTATCTATGCACTTTCTAGCCGCACAGGAAGCACAGGTTCAACCTAGTTCAGGCAAATATGCAACTGTGCTCTATTTTAAACTGTTATTGTATTTATTGTAAACGTGTCCCTTCTTATAAATAAACAAATTATTAATATTAATAAATAATACAATAGTAGGGTTTTTATATCCAAAGGATTCTGTCCTTTGTACCTATACTACACAAACCTTACACATTTTTAATGCTTATTACAGAATTATTTAGTTACGAGTTAGGTACCTACCCAATATCCACAATAACTAGGATGGCGATGAGGTTTTCCCATAAGAATTATTATTTATTATTGTTATGGTTTAAGTAGGTACCGCCTGTATCAATTGGCGTGTTATTGTTCGTCTCCAATTTGTTTCGTATTTTTGTTTTAGTGGGTATGTAGGTACCAAAGTATATTTCCACATGAAATACTGACTGTTCACGTGGTCTTAGCAAGATGCCGTTTGACCTTTTCTATTATATAGGTACTTACTTAACACACTGTTGGATTTTCAACTATCCAACAAATCAGTGCGCGAAAAGAAATCACCACGGGAAAAAATCTCTCCTGCGTATCTGGGCTTAACATAATTAACCATTAAGCCTTTCAAAGCTACACTATTTTTTTATGTTACTTACCAAAATTGGAAAACGGTAAACTTATCAGTGCCTGTCCGTCCGTTCGCGTTCGTCCGTCCGTCTACCCGTCTGTCCGTCCGGCCATCCGTCCGTCTGTCCATCTATCTGTGCTCATTGCCGAATCTCGACTCCCACCTTGCCCGGTTTTATTTTATTTTCAATAACCGAGTGACAGCCCTATGAAAGTAGGTAAGAATTTTGAGCTCTGTTAGGAAGCTTTCATTCTGCTCTTATTTATTCTGTGCTCGGAAACGTATGTCCGAGAATCCACCCTAGGCCTTGTTGAATGAACGGAATCAATAGGCTTAGGGCGCATTCCCTATGAAGAAAATGAACGGAATACCCCGATTATAGTGCACAATAATAGCACAACGCATATGGAATATATTAATATTGTTCAACGATTGTTATCAATGCATTAAACAGCTGAACTGCCCTGTTCAATTCATACAAATGTATAAAATAACTTAAAACTTCACTCCCTCTAGTAAACGTAGATTATTTAGTGGTGAGTTGGTGATAGGATGTTGGTTCTTCCTGATAACGATATCGACACAAACTGTTTGACGTCTAATAATAATAATGTATAATTTGTGCAATCTCTAGCACTGGAAGTCATGGGGAGAGGCCTTTGCCCAGCCGAGCGATGATACAGGCTAACAGGAACAGCAACAGTGCAATATTCTGGCGCGTGGCCGGAATCGGAACTAACGCCATCTTGTCAATGTCATTCAAGTGCCAAAGATTCCTGTAGCACTGTAAAATACTACGAATATGTGGTAGTGTTCCTAATGGAACAACTACCTAATATCGATTCACATTTAACACGTCATCGATCCAGTAGAAACAAAGGACATTGACCATCCATATATGGGAGTTGGACCAAGTGCTGCCCAGAATGGAATGGAAAAACTATTTTTTGTTGAGTGTTTTTTATGGATGAAGATCAACCAACCAATGGCGCATTTCGTTAAATAATGACAGTAATTATGTTAAACAACACATTCTTATTCCATTTTTATGCATATCATTTACATTGTAGTGTAAAGCACTTGTCAATGCATATTCAACGAGTCCAAACACGATGGTGCTGTCTTGTTTTGTTGAGGAGTTCCTTTGGGTACTTTCCAGCTCCATCACCAGACTCTGGATACTACCTTGGACTATACTAAGTACTTGTCAAAACAAAGCCAACGAGTCCAAACACGATGTTGCTATCTTGTTTGGTTGAGGAGTTCCTATGGCCACCTTCCGGCTCCATCATCAGACCCTAGACACTGACTAGTATAACGCACTTGTCAATGCATATTCAACGAGTCCAAACACGACGGTGCTGTCTTGTTTGGTTGAGGAGTTCCTATCGGTACCTTCCGGCTCCATCACCAGACCCTCGATGCAACCTTGGGCTATACTAGGTTATTATCAAGACAAAGCCAACGAGTTCAAACACGATGGTGCTATCTTATTTGGTTGAGGAGTTCCTATGACGACCTCCCGGCTCCGTCATCAGACCCTGGACACTGCCTAGTATAAGGCACTTGTCAATGCATATTCAACGAGTCCAAACCCGACGGTACTGTCTTGTTTGGTTGAGGAGTTCCTATCGGTACCTTCCAGCTCCATCACCAGACCCTGGATGCAACATTGGGCTATACTAGGTACTTATCAAGACAAAACCAACGAGTCAAACACGATGGTGCTATCTTGTTTGGTTGAGGAGTTCCTATGGCCACCTTCCGGCTCCATCATCAGACCCTGGACACTGGCTATTGTAAAGCACTTGTCAATGCATATTCAACGAGTCCAAATTCGATGGTGCTGTCTTGTTTGGTTGAGGAGTTCCTATAGATACCTGCCAGCTCCGTATGAAGGAAATAACTTTTTAACCCCGGGACCGATTTTTTATTTTTGTATGTATAAATTGATGCAAGGAACCATTTGGAAGCACTCCCAGCTGGGCAGCATTTGGTCCAAATTGGTCAATATCCTTTTAGGTCAGGCCACAGATGAATACAGAAGATTCACTTCACAAAATCATTTAAATAAAAAGCGACTGGAAGAGTCGCTTTTTATTTAAATGATTTTGCGGCATAATAAAGTCCTATTCAGGTGGCACAGCGCTAATTACCTACAGTTATATTCACCTACAAGTTGCCTCTCTTTCTATCGCTTAACTCTTATATCTTCGGACTAGGTTACACTCAATGAATTTGCCCGACAAGACGGGCCCGCCGCGTACTTGTAGCTTTATACCTAAAACTGCTGCTGGTGGAGCCGCGCGGTCGGTATTAAAAATAGGCAAGCAAGAATTTCAAACAGTTTGGTACTTTATTAATATCTATCATATTTTAAAAACAAGAAACAAAATCATTTTTTCTTCATAAACAATTCTTGAATAGCATAAACTGGTAACCCTTTCGTCTCCGGCAAGAAGTAAAAGGAGAAGACAGCAGTAGAGAAGCAGACAATAGAGAAGAAATAGAAGACTGGGGGCAGGCCTACAGAAGTTACTAGGAGGTTGAAGACGAAGAAGATGAAAAAGTTGAGTACCCACGACCATTCCATTGCTAACATTGACATGATGCTTTTTACCTGAACAAAAAATAGGTACTAGGTTAACATAATATAAGTAAATCCAAAACATTCTAGGCAAGAGGCAGGTATTTATTGGAGGCAATCGAGATTTCAAATTCAAACCGCTAATAGTGATACTGACTAACCTCGGGTAAAAATACTTCAGCCATTACCACGACGGGCACTGTTCCTGCCCCAAATATATAGAAAGTCGTGAACACGTATATGAACATTGGTATCGTCCACTTTGGGCCCCACTCCGTAAGGATCTGAGTTCCTAGTACTATGCAGCAGAAACCAGCAGCGATCGATGAGTAAATAAGGAGCGGCTGAAAAATATAATAGTGGGATGAATAATTTCTTACCTGCTTCACAACCACAATTCTTTCTGAACTTTTGTAGAAGATGGATTGAGATCGAGGATAGAAGATCTATCTCACCTGCCTTATGCAATAATTATCACCTTGTCAGAAAAGGATGGTGCTATTCATCTAGTATAGTTTCATCCCTTTCTGACACCGTTTTAGGAGATTATCTGGTTCGCAGAGATGAATGAGTTTACTGTTTTCCTGACCAAATTCTCCTTACAGAAATGAACTAAGGGAACCAGTATAAGAAAAATGAAGATAGTAGACAAAAATCATACATCTCTGACCGGTTTACTAATGTTTGCCATAATTTTACATACCATACCTGTATTTGCCATAATTTCATTAGAAATAACGCTTCAGTTGCCATAATCGTAAAATAACATAAAACCATTTTCACTAATTTCATTGGTCATATCGATCAAGTGACATAATAATTTTAATCCATCAATTTATTTGCTATATTTTTCATTTTCAATAATGTCGTTTTCCATAACATTTATTCAACATAATTATATTTATTCATCTTAAATTTTTTTATTCATTAGGAAACCTAAAAATAACCCAACTGATTCACCAACAATAGAGAGAATCTGGCGCTTGGCGGCCGCTGCCGCGTGCAAGCGTGCATGCAAGCAAGTAGGCATCATGCAAGCAAGCATGCAGCATGCAAACGAGCACGAGCATGCAACATGCAGCAGGCAAGGTTTCTGTCACGGCTCCGGCGCTGCGGGTCTTCAGCGGTCCCACGGGAGCTTATCGTCGCAGATGGTTTAACGCTCACCATCGCAGGCTTACAATCACCTGCTCCGCAACTCTCCGCAACCTCGCCCCTCTGCGCCGCGATTCTAAATTACACTCTAGGGGTAGGACATGTACAAGACTTCTCGGAGTCGGATTTACAGCGATTCGTTTCTGTCACTAAAACCTTATTATTAGCAAATGTTTTAGGACTAGCAATCTATACATATATTATAAATAACGACAGTTAACAATCTATGCATGGATAATAATTATTCTCGGACAAACAATTTTAGGAGACCAAAGGGAGTACCGTTTCTAAATTATATTCAATGTTGCTTATGTCAAGTATCGATTATGTAATGTGTTACTTATAGAAACTAATGTTATTAGGGAAACTGATTTTATTGCAAATAAAAGTTATGACTAATAAGTTGTTATGACAAGCGTTATTAGTATAAATGATAATAGTGTAAGTAAATATTATGACGGGCGACGATTATGGCAAACAATAATAGTGCAAATGATTTTATGGAAAACAAGACGATACCGATCCACATCTCCCAAGACTGCCAACCACATCTGTTCGGTTGGTGATAAAAAAGGCTCTGCTAATGCCAGCACTTCTGGGACCAGGAGATCAAAAAGCCAAAGGAACATAGTAGACAGCTCTCACCCGTCTCCCAACTACATCAGTCAAATAGGCGGAAATAGCCCCGGCGATAGTCATGACGACTCCCATCAGAACGCTGCAAAGGTTCGGAGAGATGACGTCAGCAGGTAACGCCTCTGCGAATAAGGGTTCTGCATACACCAATACTACCGGGAAACCTTGGAAGACGAAGGCTACCATCAGGATCATGATGACAAAGAATTCGCGTTGAGTTGACGGCGAGTTTTCTGTAAAAGCAAGATTCCTTATTATCACAAAATAATGTTTACCTTATTGTAATAGACAATACCGTATAAAAGCCACTGTAGTAGGGATAAGCAAGTTTCTATAACTGCAACAAGCTTACATCTTCCTCCTCTCATAAAAAACGATATTATTGATAGTAGAAATCTTAATACTTACTGAAAAATTGCCAGCATGACATTTTTTTATTCACCAACGTCGGCGGTGCATATTTTTCTTCTGTCAATGATTGAACGTCTGCGAAAGCAAAATAAATAATTTAGAGGTAGCGTTAGCGAAAACGTTTTTTTTAACACTATTTAGTTGTGGTACCTAGCCCACACAAATTCGAATACCACTACCTGTTATGTAAATAACAGTGGCGGAGTCAAATAAGATATCGTCTACATAGCGTAATTATTGAAGCTAACTCAAAACTACACAAGCAAAGTTGATAAAATTTATATAGGACCACCTCTGAGGCATGACATACCAAACAAAAAGAGTCATCAAAATCCATTCATAATTGGCGGAGTAAACGCGTAACAAGGGTGCATACAAAAAAAAAAAAGACCATACAGACGAATTGAGAACCTCCTCCTGTTTGAAGAAGTTGGTTAAAAAGTAAGAATTACCTTCGGAATGACAGTTTAAAATCCTTCGTAACTTATCCAACTCTTGCACTACTTCTATGGATGTGGCCTTTATACCTCTGTAAAATGCTATAGATTCTGCAGCGTCCTGAAATTACGAAAATAGGACTCTTTAGATGATGACAAATTGGTACCAGGATTACAACAAATTCCGAGAGTAAAAAAGACAGTCACTTCATCAGCCCCAACTTACCTCCTCTCGGCCTTTCGCCATGAGAGTCAAAGGCGACTCCTTGAGCACAGAAAGAAGTAGAACACCAACCACAGAAAACGATAAACAGGTGTATACCATCTGGTGGTACGATAAATATCCACCTAAGAAATAGGAGACGAGAATTCCGAAGCCGGAGAACTGCATCGGTCCTGAAGTCAAGGTTCCTGAAAAGAAAACTTATTTTAGTTATTTATCCACACCCATGCTATAAAAACCTCTATAGAAGTTTCTGAAAAAGTAAGCTTATTGCCAACATTAAAACAACCGGAGTCATAGTAACCATGATATCATCCAAACGGGTGTTATAATGTTGTACTGAATTTCATAATGCAACTCATTTCAAAAAAAGAACATTGTCATTAACGAACGTTTCACTAACAAAGCACCGTAATTTAAAAACAAAACACATTCGAATTCGAAAAATTCCGCCAGTTTCTAAAACGCCTTTCCAAGCGTTACTTCGATACAACCGCCAAACATCGCAACCCTCTGGTTGTCGAGGCCCCTAGTTATGTCCCCTCTAGGATTAGTAAAGTCCGCCGTCTGAGGCATACACTCGTAGAGCCAGATGACCCCATAACCCTCCGCCAGGAGAGCAGTAGGGACACCAGCACAGTACAGAAAAACAGAAACAGACGCTTCCCGTCATACCGACCTCGCAGCCGAGGTCCAGCGCGACCGCAACCCCGATTAAATTCGTCCCCCCGTCTCTTGTCCGATGAAGTGCCAGCCCGCGCCGTAGCTGACCACGTTGCTTTCAATTCCCCGATTAATAATAATGAATCTGATATTTTGATCTGCTGGGGAGTTTGTTGCGCCACTTCTTCCCAGCTAAAGCACTAGGAAGTGGTGAAGGGTGGGCGTTTTGGGGGACTGTCTTATGTAATTTTGACGTTCGAAAAGTGCTGATTCTCAGTATTTTGTAAGTTAAGTAAGTTTGAATAAATGACTTTTGATTTTGATTTTGATCCAGCCTGTCCCATCTTGCTGCCCTCCCGTCAGTGTCGTCCTAAGCCGAGGTTCGTACCCCACAGGGAGTGCCCTTAGTGAGCGCTCATTTAGTTTTAATTTTGAATAGTTTTATGCCCCCGGCTGGAGGCCCTGAGTGTAGTAGCTTAAGGCAGCCACAGGAAAATCCGGTTAAATAGTTACGATTCTTCGGTCTTATCGTAACTCATTCTCAGTAGTCACAAAGTGGCTACTGAGAATGAGTTACGATAAGACCGAAGAATTACTACATGTATCAATCGCTTAATCTTTAAGTAGTTAATTAATTCATTTATTTATAATTACATTTACACAGACTTATATACAATCAAGTTTTCACCATATTTTATCTCACTCTCAATACATACGCAAACACATTCCCCCACATAGGTACTTTAACAGACACATCATAACATGCATTTTCTAGTAGTAAGTAGTTTTTCTTAATAATAATATACTGTGCTCGTCATACAACTACTGTTATATGTTCAAATTATAGGCGAGGACGCTGGCACCCTAAACACAAGTTAAATCTTACTCTGGGTGCCAGAGTTTATAGAAAACACTCTTTATTTTAGTTGTTACGCTGCATAGTGTTTAGTGTTTACCTAAGTGTTTATGTACAATGGAAGATAATATATATATTTTTTTTTTCATCTAAAATCAACTATTGAGATGCCCTAGTTAAAAAAAAAAAAGCAGCGGCAGTTCGCGTTCGGCACGCCCCGAGTGTACTCTCCGTATCGACATAGGTCGGTCGTGATTACCTCGACCCTTGCTGGACTTGAGCTAGCGGCGTGTATCGTATGTTTGGCTGTGTTGGCGTCGTTAGCGAAGCTCATACCACTCAGACGATATACTAGGCATGTAGAGATTCCTTACCTAGTTATTACTGTTAGTTAATTCCTTAGTTATCTCTGTTAGTTCCTCCTGTTAGTTAGATCTCAACCTTGTTAATAACGTAACGTTTCAGTACATATGTCCTCATTGGCGTTCTTGCTTCAGTGTCTAGATAAGTAATTGTTGCAAGGGTGTAAAGGACGAGGCCCAGCGTCAACTCAGTAGCCCAACTGTGAAGGAAGGAAATAGTCGAAATGGCGAGTGTGAAACTGTGAGATCGAACCAATTGTAGGTACTTTCGTCACGAACCTCCCAGTAGAAAAGTTAGCATGACTTGTCGATAAAGCAAAGATCTA
The DNA here is from genome assembly GCA_947363905.1 of Lithophane semibrunnea. Taxonomy (NCBI): domain Eukaryota; kingdom Metazoa; phylum Arthropoda; class Insecta; order Lepidoptera; family Noctuidae; genus Lithophane; species Lithophane semibrunnea. The sequence continues at coordinate 14,427,253 of OX376208.1, read as the reverse complement.
GCTAATATAGGGGTGAGGTATATATCGTAACAGATAAAAATACAGATATTAAAAAATAACAAATAACAGTTGTTCTTTGTTACAAAACTTCGGAAACGATTTGCGACTTTAAACGAAAAAAAGAAATAAAGAAGATATTAAATTGAGATTTAAATACGTATTTATCGTTCGTACAAAAAGAACAGGCTGATAGTTAATAACAGATATTTGGATCTATAATTTTTTTGTAACAGTAACAGTGATAACAGATATCGTGTTTAACCTGTTACAACCCATCTCAGCTAATATATAATGTAGGTATGATTGACTCGTAAATAGCAAAGTTATAAGCATTTTATTTTTATGTACGCTGCTGTCTTGACAATTCAAGACAGCAGCGTATATACCCCATTTTTGATGTTAATCTTACCTCTAATGGAGTCCTGGCATATTTCACTGATGTAAATCGTGGTTTGCAGAGAGATAGCGAACCCGAGCCCTCCTATCAGCATTGCGGTAAGAATCACTTCCACTTGGCTCGTCAACGATATTATTGACCAGGCAATCTGAAATTACAAAGTTTTCAGGATATTCAGGTGACAAAGTGCATATTTTAAACACTGTGGTCAAATCCATGACGCCACGCTCAAATGTCACGCGACTGCTATTCCAACGAGGCTGACTAAATCACTTCTTAACACGATATGCTACTCTGGTACTCACCACGAAAATCAAGGAAGTTAATATGACGGACTTCTTTCTCCCCAATCGGTCTAACACCACTCCAGCAATAGGATTGGCTATCAGCGATCCTATGGCTGATAAACTCCCAAAGAGCGATACTTCTGCTGCCCCCATAGGCCGGTGCAGCGTGGTGTTCTCAGATTTGAAGAGGATGATGGTGGAAGATGGCCATGCCATCATTATGCCGATATTTATGCAGGAACAGCATACTGAAAATATGGAGTTTACCAGTTATTCGTGTCTTTATATTTCGAGATAGATGGTTTTCACCTCACAAGCTCGGAAAGATTCTGTTTTTCATGCGAAATCTGAATCTGAAATCTTTACCACTCCACTGATAATGCATCTAATTTCATGTCAGTGCGCCATCCTCATTTTTACCCGACTACGGCGAAGAAAAAGGAGGGTTATGATTTTGACCGGTATATATGTATGTATGTATCATATGTATGTATGTATGTATATTCATCTGTTCCCTCCTATCTTCCAAACCACTTATCATAATTTGACAAATGAGGTATCGTTGGAAGCGTCGTGATTGTCCGCTGGTTATAGGCTATGTGAAGTCACATTGAATTAAAAATGGCGCCCTCTAGAGGACATAAAGTGAGGAACTTAAAAAAAATATGGTTTAATCGTACCATGTTGGGTATCAAATGAAAGGGCTTAATGAGCACATTTCAAAAATATATATATTTTATTATATTACCCCAAAAGAATTTAAAAAAAAATCAAGTAATAAAAACTAAAACCCAACTACGACTTAAAAGGTATAAACAAGACACCACAAACAGACAAATTAAAAATCCGGAGTCACACGTAATCTGTTCTATTTATGCCCTAACACGTGTGACTCCGGATTTTTAATTTGTCTGTTTGTGGTGTCTTGTTTATACCTTTTAAGTCGTAGTTGGGTTTTAGTTTTTATTACTTGATTTTTTTAGAGTAATCGCACTGGCCAGCACGAAGACTGAATGAAAAAAAAATCGCTCAACGCGCATAAAGGAGGAGATGGGATAGAGGTACCTAGTCTGTTCTGGAGCGCCGCACTCGCACTTGGACGGAAACTAATATTGCAAAATAAAAGTAAATAAACAGTAGGATACTTACGTAGAATAGTGCCAATAACTTGGAAGAAGATACCCATAACTATTTATTAGTTCTCGTACTTATTCCTTCTCACACTTCTTTTTTCTTGTGGTTTTGTAGTCACACTGTAAAAATTCAACAACTGACATTACTCCATTGCGAAATATTATTATTTTTTCCCAGAAAAGTAAGATTTTTGGCTCAAATCCACCGTTCACTTCACGTGCCCTATTAAAAATTCCTATAAAAGAAAATCAACCGTTTTCCAAACGTAAAGTTCACTTAGATCATTATTACCTAAATGTTCTACTTAGATACTTCGGTGCATAGTCTAAAGTGGATGTGTACGCACGGCTACACATCAAGCTATACATTTCCAGTATAAGCTGACCTCGCATTTTACGGAAATCCTATACAATGCGAGATCAACTGAAAATGTATAGCTTGATGTGTTGGCGTGTGTACCTCTTCTAGGTATTGATAAATTCATGATTTACGCCAAACACAAGACTAATGTAATAATATTAACATACCTATCGCCTATTTACAGTCATTTAACAGTATTTAGCACTTGCGAATACATGTATTTTAGTCACTAAACACATGAGTACTGTGACAATACTGCTGAAGAAAGGCCTTCAAAGCTACTCCGCATAATTTGACACTCTAAAGGTCTATTACATAATAACATAACATTCGCCGTACGAATGGTCCTACACTTACCTAATTATATCCTACATACCATCAAAAAACTTAACACCAATGTGTCTCATGAAACATAAAACAGGTATGTAGTTACGCAATGGAAAAAAGTTTTTGAAGAGTCGCTTGTTTCATTCGAGAATCTAACCGACACAAATGTGAAAACGTAACAGCCTGTATTTTTAGCCACCAGTAGATAGGACAATTTTCTTCGTCGCTTTTTTAACATCGATCTAAGAGAATTAAATCATAAAATTTTGCAACGCATTGCAATAAGTGACTGTGTGAACGCTTCCTTACTTATATTCGCCTAGTAGCGTAAAACAGGGCATGAAAGATAATTTGTATCGGTAGATGCTAGAGTATTTAGAGTTATGCAATTTTGCTTGTTATAATTCCACTCAGTATTTATGTTTGTACAGATACAACTCAACTACAAGGCCTGGACTCTACAAACGTGATCAAAATTGGTCGCTTTGCGGCCGTCGCCGCCCGTCGCGTCGCATAGACACTCCTTCTACCCTCTTAGACTTAATCGAACAGATTACGTGTGACTCTGAAATTATAAGGGCCTTACCACAAAAACTGAAGACACTTGTTCAACGCGTGTTTAATGACAGTTTTATGTCAAACTCCATACAGAAATGTCATGTTTAAAAGGTGTTTAGGCTCAACAACTGATCAACACGGTTTTGTGGTTACAAGGCAAGGTTAAGGTAAGGTCTGTGTGTACTTACATCTATGGTGTGATGTCTTAACCGCCATCTTGGATTTTATGTTACATCTTATAGCCTATAACCCGCGGAAGAGCATGAAACTTTCAACGATACCTCGTTTGTCTTTGTCAAAATACGACGAGTAGTTTTGGTGTTATGAGTGAACTGATGGCCATACTTTTATACTTATACGACTACTAAAAATCATAACTCTCCTTTGGCTTTGCCCAGTCGGGTAAAAAGTAACTGTAATAGTAATTTTATTTCTCTCAAAAAGGTACATTTTTGGTACATGTCTAGGTTACAGGCAGATTCAAACCTTTGTGAGAGCGGAGTCTATACTGGGTTCGGGACCTGTATGACAGATCTCCAGGCTCACACCCTAAATATTACAACATTAAATTGCACTTACGTACTACAACATTGTTAAAGCTCCAAGTACTGAGAGGAAGGGAAATAAGTATTACAAAAACAAAATATGTCTGCCTGTTACCTTTTCACACCTAAACCATCTGAACCGATCGTTATGAAGTTTGACAGATAGGTACCCTGGACCTAGAGAAGCGCACAGGCATTTGCATTTCAACATCAATATTTGAATAAAAAATTAAAAAAAATCTCAGACGAAGTCACGGGCAACGGCTAGATGGAATATATAATGTAATGTAAAGAACATCTTATAGTTGGCATATACGTGCTCTTTTGTTTTTAATCGTAATGAACCGAAAACCGTGGAGAAGTATGTATTAACAAAAGTGGTATTGTGAAACGAAAAGTGTTAAGAGAGTAAATTCATTAGCATGCATATTAGCGGTGTGACCACGAGTCCGGACTCCAGGAAAATCATTGCTGTTAGTTACACTGGTGTTACAACGGTGTAACCTAAATTAACAAATATGGTCTTTAATTTAAATGACATGACCAGTGGGACTATGGGCGCCTGCATAAGTGTCGAAATCAATGTGCAGCAAATATTGTTTTATATTTGAAATTTATTGTTGTATTCTACAGTTTCCAGATAAAAAAGTTTCACGAGTCTAAAAGATCAGGAAACTGAGAAAAAGATAATAAGTATTCACTAAATAACTCTGCTTTTCGATATGAGATGGCGCTAAGCGTTGTGGTTATCCAGTTTAAGATAATTTTTTGACATTGATTGTCGCTCAGATGAGACTGCGACTTGAATTTGAACGTTTTTAGTTACGGGAATTAGGCAATCACCGCCGCCCATAGACATCCACAACACCAGGGTTTTTGCGTTGCCACTCTTTTCCCAAATAAACGCTGCTTTATTAAGTTTTGCTGGCTCACACGCAATCGAACCGCTGTGTCAGACTTTATACCTGCTGTCTTGTTGCTAAATAGTATTGTTCCAATGTAGTTTAAGTACCTACATACCTGATTATTCAACCACCGGGCAAGTCTCGCTAGCAGGGGTAAGGTTGGCATTGAAATAATACGCCTTCGAACCCGCCTTACGAAATATGCCACAGTTTATGCACCTCATCATAATATCCATTTAATCGAATCGTAGAGCAAAACAGATGAATCCTTTTTATATAGCAATGGTAATCAGGCTTTGAAGATATCAAGTTCGTAAAGAATAGCAATGGTCGTTAGAAATAGAACACAAAATCGACAGTACACAACGAACTGTAAACACAACGTGACGCCAAGATCGGATGTGCAAGTAGGGATGGTGAATGGTGATCTGAGATCGATAATGATATTGGATTTTTTTCCGAACACTAAAATTGAAATCATTTGACTGCCTCGTTGGTCTAGTGGTCACAAGCGTTGTAGCGCTGTACCCGGGAATTGCACCCAGGACCTGAGCATGAGGTCCTGGCTGCGATTCCCGGGTCAGGCAAAGTGTAATTGGGTTTGTCCATCTAGAATATCTCAGTAGCAAGTGGAGTCCGGATTTTTGCCCGGTTGATGGCAATAGGCTCGCCCCCTATTGCACGGGACTTACAACATAACTAGCGAAATGAGGGTGTATAGGTACACCTCTGCCTTCAGGGGAAGCGTGATGTTATGTTATGTTATTATTAAACAAACACAGTTATAAAGGGTGTAATAAAATATCAATTCAAAAATATTTTTTTAGTGAATCGATTTTTCATGCTTTGACTCGAATCGATTTATTGTGTATTTAATGTAAATGATTGCTACCTTAATATATTGTGCCTTTGGTCCCGCCACTAATGTCAGATGCATTGTCAAAGAAATAACAGTCCTTTATACACAGTGATTACCTATTATGGTGTTCGATCGTCACAAATATCAATAAAAACCTAACCTGTAGGCGTGTAAATAAATCAATTTAATTATAAACAAAACATGCATTATAATTATATTCCATGTCATTTATTATCTTGATCGAAAATAACTCGTTCTTAGTGTATTTTTCCTATACTATGTGTAGCTTATTATGGTTACCGTATGGTTACAGATACAATGGAACGTCAAAATCGGGAAGTACTTATAGAGTGCGTTTCATCATTATAGTTCCTATGCCGTAATGTTGGCACTTTAACAACGGACCTATTAGGTGGCGCCGTAACGTACAAATATTCGTCCTACAACAGTGGAACCAACATTACGGCATAAGAGCTATTTGATGAAATGCACTCCAAAAGAAAAGCGGAAGCAATTAAAATACTGTTTTTGCAGATATTTTAACCTTGGCTTTATTCGGAATAATTTATCCATGATAAATTAGATCTTTATTTTTAAATCTTAGTGTATTTACTGTAATCCTGCACAAGTTCCCGAATTCGAATGCAGGAACTGGTCATGTCCTTCTACAATACTGTTTTGTATTAAAAACAAATATGAAAGTCATCATTTATTATTTTCTTTTGTCTAAGAATCCACCCTAAGCCTATTAATTCCGTTCATTCAACGAGTACCCTAGGCCTCGTTGAATGAACGGAATTAATAGGCTTCTCTTCTTAGGATTCTCGGACATACGTTTCCGAGTATCCACCTTAGGGTGTATTTTTTGGGGTGGATAAACGGAATACCCCGATGATAATACCCCGGTATTGAACTGTAAAACTAGTAAGGTAAAAAGTATGAATAAGATAGAAATTTTTAAAAATAGTAAATAAAAAACTAACTTGATGGAACGAAAGAAGTAAAAAAGGTCTCTGATAATGTCCGAGGAAATTGTAAGGCAGGAGTGCGGTTTTAGCCGGTAAGAGTCCGGCACTGCCCAGGCTGGCTCGTTTGTGAGCCAGTCCGGGCGTCCATGAGGATTTCCAACTCCTGCCAAACAAAAAAAAAAAAAAAAAACACCTGACTTGACCTGACTTGACCTGACTTGACCTGACTTGACCTGACTTGACCTGACTTGACCTGACTTGACCTGACTTGACCTGACTTGACCTGACTTGACCTGACTTAACCTGACTTGATTTGAGTAAATTGGTAGTTGAAAGAAAAGTCGATTACGCACCTTGCTAAAGTGAGTACCTAATTGATGCCCTCGTGTTAGTTTCTATCCGAGACCGTGTTCTCTAGCGAAAAAGCTGACTGACTGAGAGAGGGGTCGCGCTCGCGGCCGGTCAGGTCACATCCCGCACCCCCCGCCCGTGTTGAGAAGTTCGTGGACCTAGCGCATAGGGCAACGAACTTCTCTCTCTTGTGGTAAAATGTAGACTAAAAAAAAAGAAAAAAAAAGTTGTAATTTTCCATTGAATTTACGTTCTATAAATGAAACCAAACCACTGGTTGCAAGGATAACGGTGTTCACCCTAACACCCTGTAGATAATCCTGAAATTTATAAAGAACATACAACATTCTTAAATAAATTTAAAACAAAATTTCTTGTTTTTTCTGTTATAACAATGTTTGCTATTTAAAAATATAACTTCATTGAATAGTCAAATTATTTACACAAACCACTTGGGATGAATTCAAGCTGAAAATTTTACTTGGCTAGTTTTTACATACAAGTTCTCTTATATTGGGCTTATCAACTTATCTTTTTTATCGTTGATAATTTCTGACTATAGTATCGCGCTGCAAAAGACCTAAAACAAACAGGATAACTTTGTTATTCTGGTGTGCGCGACAGCTACATGTTACACTCGCGCCACGTCATTGTGCTGTTATTGTGCTTTTCTAGCTGTTGTTATTGTGCGTACATTTAGCGGCTAACAATTGGGAGCTATTTTCTTTTATTTTCGACGAATTCGCAGTTTTGACCGTCTATTTAGGCATATTTATATCTTTACCGTTTCTTTATTGTAAGGCCAAAATAAATCTTACTCCTCTAAAATGTTGGCTTGCTGATAAAAACTAGCCAAGTAAAATTTTCAGCTTGAATTCTTCCTAAGTGGTTTGTGTAAATAATTCGACTATTCAATAAGTTATATTTTTAAATAGCAAACATTGTTATAACAGAAAAAACAAGAAATTTTGTTTTAAATTTATTTTAGAATGTTGTATGTTCTTTATAAATTTCAGGATTATCTATAGAACTTGGCACCCATTTAGATCTCAATTCTTTTGTCGGCGAAGTCGATAACCACACTTTGAATTTGGCTCCCATTTGACATTTATGTTTTTGATTGGATATCATTACTTTTTGTAAATAAATTACTATTATTCGTCAACTAAAAGTGATCCGTAAAATCTTTATTCAAATATAAGTAGCAAGGTTGTGGCTAAGTAATATCAGCCGCACGGGTCAATCCATCAGGTTAAGCTACGCTTGCCGGGGTTGGTCCGTGGATGGGTGACCATCTTTACATATCGAGACTCCTCCGTGCCTCGGAAAGCACGTTAAGCCGTTGGTCCAGGCTGCCATTTGTGGATCTTTGAAATCAGAAATCAGAAATCATTTATTTTGCAAAGACTGTGGGTACAAAATAAGGTGTTCACATTTTAACAAATAGTTTTTCCACACTCTACCTTACGGCATGCAAAAGTAGGTATAAAAGTATCTAGATCCACTCTGTTGAACAAAAAAAAAAAAAGAAAAAAAAGTATAAAAACAAAGTACAGTGGATGGATGGATCTGTGGCGGTATCTACATCGCCACATGCGAACTACGCATCGAAGACCTGACGTCACATAAATCCTGCATCGCGCAATTAGAGTTTACCGTGCAGTGAACATATATACAAAAACCCAATATCAATCATTGGGCAGTTGCCCGCCAGACACAACACCCGTCTGGTCGGAGGATCCTCCCTTTTCTATGGGGGATGAGTGAACTTCACACCCTGTTCCTCATACCCCTAAAGATCAACCGCATTCATGCATAAATACGGTAAGTAAAACTTAATAGTCTAATTCTAAAAATAGTAATAAACAAAGTATATAATTGTTTTGCACCAAAATTAATAGATAAATATAACATTATAAACTCTTATCAGTCAAAAAATCATGTACTGAATAATAGCATTTATTGATTAGTAATGATGTTAGCCTCTTCTTAAATATACTTAATGACTGATCTTTAATCGTATGAGGTATTTTATTATATATGACGGGCCCCATTGACAAAATACTTTTTCTCAATAATGCTGTTTTGTGCCTACCTGTGAACATTAGATTTTTATATTGCGATCTAACAGATCCTGGATCTTTACGGGACGTCAGAAGCCCGAAACTCTGACAACCAGTCTTGCCAAGGGGTATCGTATTACCCAGTTACTGGGTTGTGGAGTTTCGATAGGCAGTCGCTCCATGTAAAATACTGGTATTCAGCTGCATCCGGTTAGACTGGAAGCCGACCCTAACATAGTTGGGAAAAGGCTAGGCAGATGATGAAGTAGCAAGATTGTGTTACAATGTATTTCTTTCGTAACTTAATTAGCTACACTTACCCGCAGTGATGTCAGATCGCTGAGCCCGGCGTTGTAGTTTGTGTTAATATTGGTTGTCGAAGTTCTATAAAAAAACGTGTGCCGTCGGGGAAACTCCGTCAGGAACAAGTTTAATTCAATTGAATTTAAACCGCTTTTACACACTCAAAAACATACGTAACGTATAAGTACGAATTTTTTATTTATGGGCTTCTAGCTACTGCGGAAAATGTATTCTATACATTGCCTAGGTATTGTATAGAATACCTGAATTATACAGATTACCGGTAACATATATACGAATGAATATCGCCCACATGGCGCAAGGGCGATATGCACCGGAATCTCATCGGTGCGGGCGGCGCCGCGCCGCTATTTTTTTCGTCTTGTGGTCCGGCTCTGGTGCGACTCCGACATCATATACAGGAAGCCTAAATGACACCTCAAGATACGAACTATGACTATATTTCCAAACCCTTAGATCCCCGTGACCCCGGACGCGCCGCACCCCTGTTAAATTGCCCGCCTCGCGGAAAACTTAAACAGCCAATGATTAACAATTATTATTAATTATTGGTTGTATAAGTTATATAACATAATCTGGTACCTATATACAATACGATAAAAGCGACCTTTCATATTGGAACCAATTCTCCTACACAAGAAAATATGTTTGCTATTATAATTTCGAAAGGCGCTAGGTGTTAAAACTCGATTACTAGATTTTTTTTTTTAATCTTAAAAAAAAACCTGTTTTCTGATTTTTTCCTTTGTATACACACAATTACCAAGCTGGACACCAAATTTCAACTTTCTAGGTCATCTGGAAGTCGGTTAGGTTTTTGATCTATAGGTCAGTGATAAAAATGACGATTTTTAGACGTTGATATCTCAACAACCGTTTAAGCTGTATTTATGAAATTTGGGGTTCTAGTTAATCTAGGGGGTATTAATAAATAAACCAAGTTTCATGAGTGTATGTTAAATAGATTTTGAGTTATTGAGGGGTGCAAAGTAGCTCCAAATGGTTCGTGTAATATAACACACGGCTGCTGCGTCGCCCGTTCTTTTCTTGAACTTGGCTTGACACGCGGCCGCGTGTCTAGATTCCTGTAGCACTGTAAAATACTACGAATATGAGGAAGTGTTCCTAATGGACCAACTACCTAATATCGATTCACATTTAACACGTTTTCGATCCAGTTGAAATAAGTTATAGGTCAGGCCACAGATGAATACAGAAGATTCACTTCGCAAAATCATTTAAATAAAAAGCAACTCTTCCTACGGCATAATAAAGTCCAATTCAGGTGGCACAGCTTGCTCAACAACTTGCCTCTCTTTCTATCGCTTAACTCTTACATCTTCGGACTAGGTTACACTCAATGAATTTGCCCGACAAGACGGGCCCGCTGCGTACTTCTAGCTTTATACCTCAAACTGCTGCTGGTGGAGCCGCGCGGTCGGTATTAAAAATAGGCAAGCAAGAATTTCAAACAGTTTGGTACTTTATTAAACAAGTCATATTTTAAAAACAAGAAACAAAATTTTTTTTTTTTCATAAACAATTCTTGAATAGCATAAACTGGTAACCCTTTCGTCTCCGGCAAGAAGTAAAAGGAGAAGACAGCAGTGGAGAAGCAGACAATAGAGAAGAAATAGAAGACTGGGGGCAGGCCAACAGAAGTTACTAGGAGGTTGAAGACGAACAGGATGAAAAAGTTGAGTACCCACGTCCATTCCACTGCTAACATTGTCATGATGCTTTTTACCTGAACAAAAAATAGGTACTAGGTTAACATAATTGAATGAAGGTTTTGTTCTAGGACTGAAGCTAGGGAAACCCAAATCATTTAACAGCCGTCTGTAAAAACAAAACATTCTAGGCAAGAGGCAGGTATTTATTGGAGACAATCGAGATTTCAAATTCAAACCGCTAATAATGATACTGACTAACCTCGGGTAAAAATACTTCAGCCATTACCACGACGGGCACTGTTCCTGCCCCAAATATATAGAAAGTCGTGAACACGTATATGAACATTGGTATCGTCCACTTTGGGCCCCACTCCGTCAGGATCTGAGTTCCTAGTACTATGCAGCAGAAACCAGCAGCGACGGATGAGTAAATAAGGAGCGGCTGAAAAATATAATATTGGGATGAATAATTTCTTACCTGCATCACAACAATTCTTTCGAAACTTTGAGGAAGATGGATTGAGATCGAGGATAGGTTTACTAATGTTTGCCATAATTTTACATACCATGCCTGTATTTGCCATACTTTCACTAGAAATAACGCTTCAATTGCCATAATCGTGAAATAACAAAATCATTTTCATTAATTTCATTGGTCATAATCGATCAAGTCTCATAATAATTTTAATCCATCAATTTATTTGCTATATTTTTCATTTTCAATTATGTCGTTTTCCATAACATTTATTAACCATAATTATATGTATGTGTTCATCACTAGCTGCGCCCCGCGGTTTCACCCGCGTAAGTCTCGATCCCGTGGGAATATCGGGATAAAAAGTATCCTATGTGTTAATCCAGGTTATAAACTATCTATTTGCCAAATTTCATCCAAATCCATTCAATAGTTTTTACGTGATAGAGTAACAAACAAACATCCATCCATCCATCCATCCATACTTAGAAACTTTCGCGTTTATAATATTAGATTAGATTAGATAAAAAAAATATTCATTAGGAAACCTAAAAATAACCCAAATGATTCACCAACAATAGAGGGAATCTAGCGTTCGGCGGCCACTGCCGCGTGCAAGCGAGCATGCAAACAGGCAAGTAGCATGCAAGCAAGCATGCAGCATGCAAGCGAGCATGGTTTCTGTCACGGCTCCAGCGCTGCGGGGCTCCAGCGGTCCCACGCGAGCTTATCGTCGCAAATGGTTTAACGCACACCATCGCAGGCTTACAACCACCTGCTCCGAAACTCTCCGCAACTCTCCGCAACCTTGCCCCTCTGCGCCTACGCGATTCTAAATTACACTCTAGGGGTCGCCTCCTTCTGCGAAGCAGTAATGCTCGCGAAGGAAGAACCGCAACGCGTGAGGGAGAGGCAAAGTTTGCGCCCTCACGCCCCTAACCGCCGCCGTTGGAGACGCCCTGGGCGTCGGGAATCCCTGGCGGATTCCCGGCCACCATAGGCGCGGGCTTGCGGACTGCGAGCAAAGGGTAGCTCGCCGTCCGATTAGGACCAGGCCCGGGCCGATGGCGCGTCGTGTTTCACGCGCGCCTCAAAGAGATGTCAGCACAATAGGTGGGGTCCGCTAGGACCGATGCCTGCCAGGGTTGCGGGTTAGTCCGAAAGGGATACCGGGACCTTGGCAACAGGTAACTGAAGGAACACGGGTGGGTTTTAGTCAGTAAAAGTCTGACACGCCCTTCCGCTCCGCCCAGAGCGGGAGAAGTAATTGGATGATTACCCACCCTCAAAAAAAAAAAGGGGTAGGGCATGTACAAGACTTCGTGGAGTCGGATTTACAGCGATTCGTTTCTGTCACTAAAACAGAAGTTATTAGCAAATGTTTTAGGACTAACAATCTATACATATATAATAATATTCTCGGGCAAACAATTTTAGGAGACGAAAAGGAGTACCGTTTCTAAATTATATTCAATGTTGCTTATGTCAAGTATTGATTATGTAATCGATACTTGACATAAGCAAGTTATGACTAATAAGTATTAGTATAAATGGTAATAGTGCAAGTAAATATTATGACGGGCGACGATTATGGCAAACAATAATAGTGCAAATGATTTTATGGAAAACAAGACGATACCGATCCACATCTCCCAAGACTGCCGGCCACATCTCAATACTCAATACTCAATTTTTGCATTCCATATGTTACATAGATGGTATAATAAGTAAAAGATCAATATGGACCGTGTCGGGCACAGCAAAATTAGGTTCGGTTGGAGATAACAAAGGCTCTGCTAATGCCAGCACTTCTGGGACCAGGAGCTCAAAAAGCCAAACGAACATAGTAGATAGCTCTCACCCGTCTCCCAACTACATCAGTCAAATAGGCGGAAATAGCCCCGGCGATAGTCATGACGACTGCCATCAGAATGCTGCAAAGGTTCGGAGAGATGACGTCAGCAGGTAACGCCTCTGCGAATAAGGGTTCTGCATACACCAATACTACCGGGAAACCTTGGAAGACGAAGGCTAGCTTCAGGATCATGATGACGAAGAATTCGCGTTGAGTTGACGGCGAGTTTTCTGTAAATGCAAGATTCCAATAAACAAGCTTATTATCACAAAAAAAATATTACCTATACCTATTTTAATAGACAATGGTGCCGATTCTCTTGTCAAAAATTCTCTAAACTAAACTAAAAATCACTAAAATTTAGTTTATTCCTGTCAAACGATGATTTCCTATTCTGAAAATAGACTAAAGTGACGAAACTTAACTATAATTTAGTTTGACAGCACTAAGATGGCACTGAGTTTTAATTTAGTGAAAATGCTATTCTGAATTTGACGTGTTAACCAAAATTTTTGTTCTTTATCTAAAATCCTCTAACTCTGACTATTTTTAATCACGATTAAAAATGTGTGGAAAAAAATTATATGTCATGAACTATACTCAAACTAACACTACTATATTCAAACCAACACCTCGAATTCAGTTGCAAAACGGTACTGTATCTTTGTTTTTTTTTCTTTTGCTTATATCTCGAAAACGGTGTGTCCTATCGCAAAAATAATGAAAATTTTGACCGTAATACTCTACATGTTGGTGATTTAATTTTTTTGTTTTCTTCCAAAAAGTGACAAATTCCATATAAAAATACGTCGAGAGGGCTACATTGCGCGCATCTCCGGCTCAAAAAAAATCACGTGGTAGGCAAACAAGTAGGTACCAAGTGGAGTCGCGATTGTCAAATTCGATTTTAGTTCTGTCAAAATAATTTTTAAATTTAGAGATTTTTTTTGGCAGAATAGCTCTAAGATTCTCATAGTAAAAAGTAAGGAATTTTAGTGATAGTTTAGTTCGGTGTACAAGAGAATCGGCACCAATTACGTGTAAAAGCCACTGTAGTAGGGATAGGCAAAAGTTTCTATAACTGCAACAAGCTTACATCTTCCTCCTCTCATAAAAAACGATATTATTGATAGTAGAAATCTTAATACTTACTGAAAAATTGCCAGCATGACAGTTTCTTATTCTCCAACGTCGGCGGTGCATATTTTTCTTCTGTCAATGATTGAACGTCTGCGAAAGCAAAATAATTAATTTAGAGATAGCATTTCCGCATTTTCTAAGCTATAGAAGCTGTCCATAATCTTAAGATAGTGAAAGTGCTTTCTTTGTATTTGCTAGAGGCCTCTGATAAGTCTGATATGAAAAAAACTTTTTCACTTTTTTAATGTTTTTTTTTTGAAGTCAGTTGTTTTTTTTTTTTTTTTTGAAAAAAAATATTTTACCCTTTTTTAGCTGTGGTACCTAGCCCACACAAATTCGAATACCACTACCTGCTATGTAAATAACAGTGACAGAGTCAAATAAGATATCATCCACATAGACTAAGTGGGAAAAATTATTGAAGCTAACTCAAAAACTACACAAGCAAAGTTGATAAAATTTATATGGGACCACCTCTGAGGCATGACATACCAAACAAAAAGAGTCATCAAAATCGATTCATAATTGGCGGAGTAATCGCGTAACAAGGGTGCATACAAAAAAAAAAAGACCATACAGACGAATTGAGAACCTCCTCCTTTTTGAAGAAGTCGGTTAAAAAGTAAGAATTACCTTCGGAATGACAGTTTAAAATCCTTCGTAACTTATCCAACTCTTGCACTACTTCTATGGATGTGGCCTTTATACCTCTGTAAAATGCTATAGATTCTGCAGCGTCCTGAAATTACGGAAATAGGACTCGTTACATGATGACAAATTGGTACCAGGGTTATAACAAACTCCGAGAGTAAAAAAGACAGTCACTTCATCAGCCCCAACTTACCTCCTCTCGGCCTTTCGCCATGAGAGTCAAAGGCGACTCCTTGAGCACAGAAAGAAGTAGAACACCAACCACAGAAAACGATAAACAGGTGTATACCATCTGGTGGTACGATAAATATCCACCTAAGAAATAGGAGACGAGAATTCCGAAGCCGGAGAACTGCAACGGTCCTGAAGTCAAGGTTCCTGAAAAGAAAACTTATTATAGTTATTTATGCAACTGTTATATAATAAAGGGTATTAAAACACGAATGTGGGTTTGAGTATAGTAATCACATGAGTGTTATAATACCAAAAGAATCTTTTATTTACAGTTGCATACAAAACTTTATCTACACCCACGAATATGAATCCTCTATAAAAGGTTTGCAATACTAATATCGAACAAAAATGGCGGGATACGACGCACATGAATTCGAATTTTTTGAATTCGAATAAATTACAAGTTTTTTTTTCAAATGACTGTTCTTTTGTTTAATATGCTAACTGTTTCAGAAACTTTTATAGAGGATTTATAGCATGGGTGTAGATAAAGATATTTATTAAGTAGTACATATTAGGTTTAAGCCTTTCATAAGTCCTCATTGGCGTTCTTGCTTCAGTGTCCAGATAAGTAATTGTTGCAAGGGTGTAAAGGAAGAGGCCCAACGTCAACTCAGTAGCCCAACTGTGAAGAAAAGAAATAGTCGAAATGGCGAGTGTGAAACTGTGAGATCGAACTAATTGTACTTTCGTCACGAACCTCCCAGTAGGTATAAACAAAAGTTAGCAAGACTTGTCGATAAAGCAAAGATCCAGCTAATATAGGGGTGAGGCGTATTTATCGTAACAGATTGAAATAACAGATATTAAAAAATAACAAATAACAGTTGTTCCTAACAGTAAAACATACCTGTTACTTAAAATAACAGATCCTCATGTTTGTTACCGCGGCCGCGGCTGTTGCTGTCAAAACTTCGGATACGATTTGCGACTTTAAACGAAAAGAAATACACGAAGATTTAAACACGTATTTATTTATCGTCCGTACAAAAATAGCAGGCTGTTATTTAATAACAGATAGATACGATTTTCGACTTTATACAACAAGATATAAAGAAGATATTCAATTGAGATTTAAATACGTATTTATCGTTCGTACAAAAATAACAGGCTGATAGTTAATAACAGATATTTGTTATTTTTTTGTAACAGTAACAATGATAACAGATATCGTGTTTAACCTATTACAACCCATCTCAGCTAATATATAATGTAGGTATGATTGACTCGTAAATAGCAAAGTTATAAGCATTTTTTTTTATATACGCTGCTGTCTTGACAATTCAAGACAGCAGCGTATATAGCCCAATTTTAATGTTAATCTTACCTCTAATAGAGTCCTGGCATATTTCACTGATGTAAATCGTGGTTTCTAGAGAGATAGCGAACCCGAGCCCTCCTATCAGCATTGCGGTAAGAATCACTTCCACTTGACTCGTCAACGCAATTATTGACCAGGCAATCTGAAATATTTACAAAGTTTTCAGGATATTCAGGTGACAAAGTGCATATTTTAAACACTGTGGTTAAATCCATGACGCCACGCTCAAATGTCACGCGACTATTCCAACGAGGCTGACTAAATCACTTCTTAACACGATATGCTACTCTGGTACTCACCACGAAAATCAAGGAAGTTAATATGACGGACTTCTTCCTCCCCAATCGGTCTAACACCACTCCAGCAATAGGATTGGCTATCAGCGATCCTACGGCTAGTAAACTCCCAAAGAGCGATACTTCTGCTGCCCCCATAGGCCGGTGCAGCGTGGTGTTCTCAGATTTGAAGAGGATGATGGTGGAAGATGGCCATGCCAAAATTATTCCCATGTTTATGCAGGAACAGCATACTGAAAATATGGAGACAGTTATTAAAGCATACTGAAAATATGGGACAGTTGTTAAGGATGCAGGTGAAGACAAATTTGGGACCATCTCCTGGAGTGTGACTAGGTATATACCATATATATCTAGTCTGTTCAAGAGCACCGCACTCGCACTTGGAAATAAAGTAATATTGCTAAACTAAAGTAAATAATCAGTAAGATACTTACGTATAATAGTGCCAATAACTTGGATGAAGATACCCATATTTTTTATATCTCGTACGATCACGCTGTAAAAATTCAAGAACTGACACTCACACCATTGCGAAACTTCGAAATATTACTATTTTTTACCCAGTAAAGTAAGTTTTCTTGTTCACATCCACAGTTCAGGCATATGCAGTTATATCAAAATGACCAGCTTTAACAAAATAAAGTCCATAATTTTTAGTTCCTGCTAAATAGCGAAGTACACGCGTTGCAATACACCAATGACTTTTATTAACAGTTATTGTATTGACTTAACTGGCTACAAGTATATGCAATTTCTGGTCGAGTACATACAGCTAAATACATAAGACTTCCCAACAATTGTCTATATTTATGTACTTCATCATCTACACATTTACTATTATTTTTTTCAAACTTATAATTTACTGGCAAGGGGGTTCCAACAGACTTATAATTCGACATATTATATTTGTCCAATAATCGTTCTATATATTCTGATTGGTCTAAAATTATAACACCTTGTTTTCTAGTGACATTCATGCCCAAACAATTTTTAAGCTCTCCCAAGTCACGAATTTCAAAGTTATTATTTAAAATTGATAATACATTATTTATACAATTATTATGAAATACATATAAATTGTCTACATATAAACCTATTATTATATACTCTTATTCAGTCTTCTTTACATAAATACAAGGTTCACATTTACTTTGGTTATAACCATTTTGTGTTAAAACAGCATGTATTTTAGTGTTCCACATTCTACTCGCTTGTTTAAGCCCATAAATGCTTTTCTTTAATAAACAAACTTTGTAATCCTTTTTAAAACCTTGGGGCTGTTCCATGTACAAAGTTTCTTCAAGGTCACCATTTAAAAAAGCTGTTGTAAAATCAATATGGTTAATTTTTAATTCTAATTCAGTAGCTATTGTGAACAAAATCCTAAGAGATGAGTGTCTTACAACAGGTGAAAAAGTTTCAGAGAAATCAATGCCCTGTTTTTGACTGTAACCACAGGCAACCAATCTAGCCTTATATTTTACAAAATTTCCAGATGCATCATACTTTTTCTTATATATCCACCTACATTTTACCACATTTACACCTTTAGGACGTTCCACCAGAGTCCACAACTGATTTTTAATTAAAGAAGTGTACTCACTGTGCATAGCATTGTACCACTCCTCCTTCTCAGCTGAACTAATAGCTTCTTGATAGAATTCAGGCTCTGCTGGTGATTTTTCTCCAGCCATCATTGCAGATAAATCGTAATCTGTGTAGCGCTCAGGTACTTTACCACGCGTGCTGCGTATAGGACGAGTGACAGGCCGCTCGGCAACAACCGGCGAGACCTCATCTCCTCCTTGAGAGTTACCTTCCGGCAGAGAAGTCACATGGCAGTTACCTGCATCAGTTTCATCACCTTCAGAATCATCTCCTTCATCACCAGTGGCATATAGGTTGTCAGACAGTGGGGACAGATTTTGATGGTGTCATAGTAAAAAATGTTCAGTGTTATCTGCCCTTTTATGTAATTCACACGTGGTGGCTGGGTGTGATACTCCCTGGCCGCGCCACAGTGGAAAATTAAAAAGACATGTTTCTAGATAATTTGTACGCTAAATGTACTATACTGTTTATTCGTTATATTCGATAGCTAAGCGGGAGCAGTCTAATGAAAGTCGTGGACTGATTACAATAGTGTATTACGGAAAACAATATAATTAAATGAGATAAAAAAGGAAAACGCGGTATCTCCGCCGGGGTAAAATATGAAGTGAAGTCGCGGGCCGCGGCGCGAGCGAGGATCGTCCCCGCCGCTCCCCCGCGCTCCTCTCCGCCGCGTAGACCCGCTGCTGGCACACCGCCCGCGCGCGCCGCCTCAGCTGCCGCGCACCTCCAGTCCGTCATAGGGATGTCTTGTATAGACATGCTCCCCGGGTTGAAGTGTTCTTCAAAGAGGAAGTGGGCAGATGTTGTTGAAGCCACGTCGAATCGTCCCTCTCTTCGTCTTCAGCTCCGCGACTCTCGTGACGCCGTCGCGGCCAGGGTACACCTGCGCGACGCGCCCCAGCAACCAGCAGAGCGGCGGCAACGCCTTGTCTTTAATGAGGACCAGCGATCCCAACGCTATGTCACCATTCGTAGAGGCGGGCCACTTCGTTTTCTGCAGCGGCGGTACTGCCATACAAGCTGAAAAGCCCGGCTTGCCTTCAAAACTGAGCCAATCAATAAAAAATAAAAAAACTACTCTATACTTCCAAGTCAATCCTTTATGTCGCAAGAATTGATAAGAATAATAACATAAAAACTTCGCGCTGCACCAGCCGCGCACTATAAGTACAAACAATGCACCGTTGCCAAACTGCCACAGTTGCGATCTCGTTCTAACACTATAGCGTTAGGCGAGATCGCATCCATGAATGAAGACGTCAATTCTGTAGTACATTGCATCTTTCTCGCTCACACACGCTTGCGGCAACGGTGCAGAAGCCAGCTTCTAGACCTCTCATTTTTTGCATTGAAAATGCGTACGTTGTCGATACTATTAGAATGTACTTATTTTGCAAAATGTTCTAATATTTAAGCCCGGCTTTTGAGTTTTTATGAATGGAACGAATCGTGTGTTTGAAGTTCGCGCAAATGCACTAGCCGCGATGTTGACCCGCGTAAAGTGAGTTACAAGTCCGCGAAGCGACTCAATTTGTTATTGTTTTGAAATAATATTTTGAGATCAGTATTTTATTTTTCAATTGAGGTAATGAATTATCTAGTTTTATTATTTAAAATGATGTGATAGTTATTGCGGCTATGTCATTCCTTATGCTTAGTAGTGTTTTTATTTTCAAAATGTGAATTTGGAAACTGTGTTCGGAAAGGTATGTAAATACATTGAGTTTTCTGACAGTAAGTAACTCTTTGCTTCACCGTAATCAACCCCAAATTACTATAACTCGGAAATATAAACAATTAGGTAGGTATTTTTGTCAGTCGAAGAATATATTGAAATTGGCATTCGATTGTTTAGTATGTATAAAGTTAAGAGTATGACCAAACTTAGGTAGCCTAGCTGGTGCCATGAAAGACATCAAAATTTGTATAGTGTTGTTTGTATGGCAATTGTAGTTTTGGTAAACCACTAAAAAACAAACCACTTATTAGAATACATCTCATCAAGATCACAAAACACAATAATTTTCGTATCGAAGATATTCTTTGAAATAAAGGCGTTTTGAAATAAAGATTAGAGTTGGCTATTGTCATTATGATTAATTATAAAATGTTATATACCCAATGTAATGTATAACTTGGGGCCATCTAGCGGCTTTTGATAGAATAATTTTTATGTGACAAGTGTTGACAAAGTTATTATTATGGTGAAAAGGTCCTGCGAAGCGGTGTGGTTACGCGCAATTGTTAATAGATGGCGCTTACGACAATTCCGTACTGATGTCTGAAATAATATGTAGAACTCTTCTTCATCCGTAAATCGCTCAATTGTCTGTTTTTTTAAATCGTTAAAAATCTGTCGGCTTGCCCTGGTTTTGAACCCTAGGCACGCCACTGGTTTTCTGCTGTAAGTTGGAGATATATTCAAGATTAAATCTTTTCCAAAAGTGTTGCTTGATACATTCCATACGTTGGTAGCGCTCCAGACGATTGATGCTGGCATCAGTGACCTGCGGATTTGGAATAGACATTAGCGAGCGTCCAATAAGGAAATGAGAAGGAGTGAAGGCGGAAAAGTCGAGAGGATTAGTGGAAAGAGGAGTGAGGGGCCTGGAATTCAAAATTGCCTCTATTTGAGTAAGGCATGTAGCCATTTCCTCATAAGTGAAATGAGTAAGTTGCAGAAGTCTCTTTAAGTGGTGCTTAGCTGAACAAACCGCAGCCTCAGCGAGACCGTTGAAGTACGGCGAATACGCCGGTGCAAACCTGAACTCTATTCCCTCCTGAGCTATTTCGAATGCAATATCAGCGCCCTGCAAAAATGCGTATAATTCATTACACGCTCCGACAAAGTTTGTACCGTTATCGGACAAGATAGTACGTGGCCTACCGCGACGAGCGACAAAACGCTTCAAGGCAGCTTTGTAGGCCTCTTTAGAGAGGTCTGTGACAAGCTCGAGGTGCACAGCTTTTGTAGCCATGCATACAAAAATGCACAGGTAGGACTTAATCAATCCAGATCCCCGACCTTTCCGGTCAGATATCAAAATAGGCCCAGCATAGTCGACACTACTATTGAAAAAACGAAATTCTAAAGTGCTTCTTGTGTTGGGTAATTGTCCCATGATTGGCTGCACATTTTGAGCTTTAAATCTAAAACATTTAAGGCATTTGTTTACCGTCAACTTAGAGAGATTTCTGCCTCCCAAGGGCCAATAAGTTTGGCGTATAGTCGCTAAAAGCAATTGTGGACCAGCATGTAGTAGCTTTTGATGTTGCATTTGAAAGAATATTTTTGTCAAATGATGCTTACTACAGAGTAAAATTGGGTGTTTTACGTCATATTCGTACGGGGAATTATCTAGTCTGCCCCCTACACGAATAATATTGTCACAATCTAAAAAACGAGTCAAAGAAATTAGCCTGTTTTTACGTGGCAACGGCTTCCCAGATTTGAGGACAGTGTACTCATTTTCGAACATCTCAGATTGAGCTACACGTAAAATAAGTGACAAGGCATTTTTGAGTTCTTCAACAGAAAGAGAGCCCATTAACTTAGAATTAGGATTCTTCAAATTGTGAGTAAATCTTAGAATATAAGTTACGATACGTTGTAAATAATTAAAATTAGAATATTTATGAATTAATTTTTGTATAATTGAACTACGTGTTAGGTTAATACTAGAATTGTTATTAATATTGTGACTATCCACTAGATTTGAAATTACTTCAGGTAGATCCTGTTTCACGTGTTTATTGGGCTGTAGCGGCCACGTGTTTTCATTATTTACTAAAAATGGTGGGCCTGACCACCAAAGTGCAGAACCGCTGATAAGATCAGCCTTCAGCCCACGAGAGACAAGATCCGCCGGATTGTCCTTGGACGGCACGTATCTCCACTCACAACCAGAGCTACATTCTTGAATCTCGTTTACACGATTTCGAACGAAAGGCTTTAGTTGCTGTGATGGTGTAGCCAACCATCCCAGCACTATTGTGGAGTCACACCAATATTGAAATCGATGTATTGGCCACGTCAGAGAATCCTTAACCTTTGTGCACAACCTGGAACCTACCAGAGCACCACACAGTTCTAGCCGTGGAATAGTAGTAGGCTTGACTGGTGCCACACGGCTTTTGGAAGTTAACAGATGGACAGTGACCGTTCCTGAGCTAGATACTGAACGAATGTATACACACGCGCCGTAAGCCCTTTCGGACGCATCTGTAAAAACATGTACTTCATGAGTTACAGAATTGTTACCTGAAATCCATCGTGGAATTTTTAGATGATTTAAAAAAGGCAATGTATTCGCAAATGACAACCATGAGTCTGCTACCTCCTGCGACACTTCGTCATCCCATTCACATTTGTTCAACCAGAGTGTCTGCATTATTATTTTTGCTTCGACAATGCAGGGACTAACCAAGCCTAGTGGGTCAAATATTTGGCTAATTACTGATAAAATATGTCGTTTTGTTATTTTACAATTGGATTCCATATTAATAGAAAAAACTAGTTTATCAGACTTGCTTAACCAATGTACTCCTAACGTTTTAGAGGGAGTATCATTGTTGTTGTCTGAAAGATCAAGTATAGCACAGCTTGATTTATTTAGACTATCTAATTCTTTAAAAATTTCAGAGTTGTTAGACTGCCACTTTCTCAAATTAAATTGAGCCGATGCCAGTATAGACATTGTTTCCCTACATAGCTCTTGCGCACTTGAAATGGTGTCTGAGCCACTCAAAAAATCATCTACGTAAAAGTCATGCTGGATAGAACGCTTTACGACAGGATTCGTTATTGTATCAGCTAGACTGACTAAACATTTAGTAGCCAAATATGGAGCAGACGCGGTACCGTACGTTACCGTGTTTAACGTATACGTTTTTAATGGTTCTGTAGGGGTTTTACGAAATATTATCTGCTGTAATGGTCGTTGGACAGGGTTGATTTCGATAGCGAGATACATTTTTTCTATATCCGCTGTAATCACGAATTTATGCTGTCGAAAACGCAACAAAATAGAAAGTAAATCGTCTTGAACCGTTGGGCCTACAAATTGCAAATCATTGAGGGATATTCCTGTCGTAGTTTTGGTAGACGCATCAAATACGGTGCGTAGCTTAGTAGTGACACTAGACTCGCGCATGACCCCATGATGTGGCAAATAGTAATTTACTTCGCCGTCCGGTTTTAAATTAGAATTTTCCGTCATATGACCTAAACTTTCGTACTCTGACATGAACTCAAAATACATCGACTTGAATTTATGGTCACGTTCAAATCTTTTTTCTAAAGATAAAAAACGGCGTTTTGCGATACCGTATGAATCTCCTAGTGCAGAAGGATCAGACTTAAAAGGTATTGTAACCACAAAACGACCGTCGCCTTTACGCTTTGTGTTATTATAAAAACTATCTTCGCATGCCCGTTCTTCTAAAGAAAGGGAATGCTTTTCAGGTACTGAATCCAGTTCCCAAAATTTGGATAAATCTGTACTGGGCTTGGTTTTAGCAAGGTTGCAAAAATGTGAATGAGACGCATGTGAGTGACAGCCTGTGCCTGAAACTAACCATCCTAATTTACTCTCACATAAACTTGGTTGATTCTTACCGAGCTTTATGTGATTGGCTAAAATGACGCTCCAAAAAACATCTACACCAACTAGTATGTCTACCGCTGACCCATAGGTATAGTTATGTGTTTTAGGTTTATTGGAGATGATGGCAAAACATGTGTGATTTCTGGTAAAATTAAACAGTCAATGTTTACCGAATAGTCACCGCTACTGGATTCGATTGTGAGGTTGCAGGTTTGCGCACTAGTGCTGGTTTGGTTGCCCACACCTGTTATCGTGGAGCCCGTGTCATTTCGGGACAAACGCAGCTTGTTACACAAGTCCTCAGTAATAAAATTGGCTGTACTCCCGTTATCCAGCAGGATGCGGGCTTCGCACCTCCTGCCATTGCTGTTAACCGCCGTCACGATCGCTGTGGAAAGTAAAACGAACGAGCGAGTATATGGTTCCATAGTAGCCGAGGCGTTTGCAGAAAGAGCAATACTTTCTGATGTACTGGGCATTGGATTTTGCATGGGAGGAGGTTCTGTTCGTTCCATGTGCAATAGGGTGTTATGCCTAGCTGCACAGTACTTACAGCGCGTCATTCTACACGTTTTTTCATTATGACCCGATCTTAGGCAGTTCATACAAACTTTGAGGTCTTTGGCCTTTTTATGACGTTCTTCTATTGTTAATCTTTTGAAAGAATCACAAATGTAAAGAAAATGATCGCCAGAACACATAGGGCATGTAAATTTATTTTTACTTGAATTAGTGTTGTTAGTTTTATTTGTTCCCTGTGAAACTATGGCAAAACTTTTTGGTTTATTATTATTATTGTTTGTTCTATTGTGTTTACTGTTATCTTCTAATGTTTCCAGCAAATCAGCCTTATTATTTATAAACGTAGTGAATTGAGCAAGTGTAGGTTTTCCTGCTAATGTATTACGAAACTCTTCCCAATATCTGCTAGTGGTCGCATCTAACTTAGCTGACATCATATGTATAATAATAGTATTCCAATGCTCCGTGGGCTCATTCAGGTTCTTAAGCGCCCTTATGTTTGTGCTAGTCGTGTCTATAAGACGTCGTAAGGCAACACTAGATTCAGTAGTGACTGGTTCAACCGCGAACAAAGCCTGCATGTGTTTATCAATGAGAAGACGACTGTTATTGTATCTTTCACACAACAAGTCCCATGCTAATTGGTAATGATCCGCTGTGAAGTCAATATTTTTTATGACTTCAGCTGCCTTGCCTTTTAAAGAAGCACGTAAATAATGGAACTTATTTATACTGTATATACAAGCACTGTCATGAATTAAGGAAATAAATGTGTCCCTATACTCTAGCCAATTCTGAAAACTGCCATCAAAGTGCGGTAAATCAATCTTGGGTAATCTAATATAATTATTTTTAGTCCCACCTGACACTATTGCCTCTGACCTTGCCTCAGAATATGCGGAGTCGCGACGTTGACGCTTGCCATCCAACCCGGGCAGCAAACTTCGCGCCACGGCTACCAGCGAGTAGTACTGCTGCTCAAACTGGTCCCTCGTCGCGTATGCCTCGTCTGGCTTGTCCGAAGAAACTTCGATCTCCGTCTGTAATTCATCAAATTCGTTGTACAAGGCGTTAAATTTGTCGAAGCGGGTTTCTAGCTCAATGATTTGCAAGTTTGAAAGAGTGTCACAGCTTTGAAGCACATTCAAATAAGCACTGAAGGTTGTAAGCTTGGCTTTCATTGAGCTTCGTTTTTTCACCAACTTGTCAGCCATTTTGTTAGTAAAAATAATGACTCAGCAGAGAATTCAAAAAATTAATTAAATGACGGTTAAGCAAAAATAAATAAAAAATGTCACTGTGCTATCACGCTAAAAACAAGCTAAATAATGGAACGCGGTGTCCCAAGCTACAACCAAAGGAATAAATAACTCTTTACTTGTACCTAAACTTGATAGTCACGCTTTGTGTTCATGCAATAGGTATGAAAAAACTTTAAAAACTGAATACCTATATTATAGCTTGAAATAATGAGAAGCATAGACAATTAAATACTGAAAATAGCTAGTTGTCCAACTCAATAGGGCAATGAATAGGAACTACTAGAATAACAGCGTTATAAATCTATAACCTGTATAAAAAGAACACTGGAATAACGGTGATAAAAAAGGAATAATTGGAACGATCTCACGAATATCCGAATCCTTCTCCGCTAGGTCCAGCTGCGACTTCAAATCTCCAACCGTAGGCGACGATGACACTGCTATTTTCTACCGTCGTGACGCGGGGTCAAAGTCCTCCAACGTCTCGCACTCGTTCTTGTTCTCGTAATATACTAAATCTCCTCGCTGTGTTGTTTACTTGCGAAGGACCATGTTTATTCGTTATATTCGATAGCTAAGCGGGAGCAGTCTAATGAAAGTCGTGGACTGATTACAATAGTGTTTTACGGAAAACAATATAATTAAATGAGATAAAAAAGGAAAACGCGGTATCTCCGCCGGGGTAAAATATGAAGTGAAGTCGCGGGCCGCGGCGCGAGCGAGGATCGTCCCCGCCGCTCCCCCGCGCTCCTCTCCGCCGCGTAGACCCGCTGCTGGCACACCGCCCGCGCGCGCCGCCTCAGCCGCCGCGCACCTCCAGTCCGTCATAGGGATGTCTTGTATAGACAATACGGTACGTGTAATGAAAATAATTGTACCTCAACGAATAATGAAATATAATGAAGTTTATGTGGCGCGGCTGGGGAGTATACTCCCTGGCCGCGCCACCATGGTTCTTGTAAACTACTAGGCGCACCCGAATATAGTAAACGCTAAATAAATGTACGCAATACGTACTCCTCCGTACGCTATAGAGAGATTCGGAAATTTAATTACACTAGAAATGATAGCCTGGCGTATGTGGCGCGGCCAGGGAGCATACTCCCTGGCCGCGCCACAAAGAGTTATAAGGTGTACCTGGGCATGGTATGCACTAAATAAATGTACGCAATACGTACTCCTCCGTACGCTATAGAGAGATGCGAAAATTTAATTACTTTAGAAATGATAGCCTTGCGTATGTGGCGCGGCTGGGGAGTATACTCCCTGGCCGCGCCACAAAGAGTATCTGGGCCAACAGGCCCAGATACGCCTAATAACTCTTTGTGGCGCATAACAATGCACTAAATAAATGTACGCAATATGTACTACCCAAAAGTGTAACAATATTACGGAAAAACGTAATATCTTAAGAGAAAACAGACAGCCGACTCAGCAGACTTGCTGATCTTTGTACTTACTAGATGTGGCCTACAAAATTAGAAGTACAGGGTATTATCTCAGTGAGATGATTGCATAGAAGTGCTAGAAATATGCAACACAATACGAATGTAAATGCTTTACAAGAATAATTGACATTCAAGAAGAAGATAAGAAGTTGGTAGGTACTTTTTAGTACAGTCAGCAACGAAAGTCGTTATCACTGCTACTTTTACATGACATCTAAAATTACACAAAAGAAAGTGTGCCGTGGCAGCGGTCGGCGAGCGCTTCTTCCAAGGTGGTTGCAGTTGCTTGACTATTTAGTAACAGGACAGAATTTCATAAAACTCTATACGATAGCTTTATGCTAAAAAATATTTCTGTTTCGCACGCCATTACTGTTGTTATGTATGACACCGAACCACAAGCGACAAAATTTAGAACTAAACATCTACAATCTGACGTGAAACGTCAGACTGTAGATATTATTTCGCAGAAATGTTTCGCAGAAAATGTTTCCCATAACATTTGGTCCTTGTATTTTTGTTTTGAATATTATTGTTTTAACGACTATTTACTTGAATGAAACATACTTCAAAGAAACACAATTTAATGAATTTTATAATCACATTTTTTTATTTAACAAATTTTTCAAACAGTAGAATTATTTTTTAACGAATATTTTTGGTCCGAAAATCATTATCCATAACACGTTTGGTATAAACCTCAGTAAACATAATGTTCAAACATTCGGAATTTAGTTTTACATAATTATCTTTACTTCTAAAACTATTCTGTCATAATATCGAGTAATAAAATAATTTAATCTCCTGAATTTGCATGAACTAAAGTCATATGTCCCTAAGTATTTTATTATATAACGTGTATTATTCCGAATGTTCATTTATAATAAAATTGTTAGTCTTAGAACATTTGCTAAAATTAGGTTTTAGTGACACAAACGAATCGCTGTAAATCCGAAACTGTCGAACTGTCTTTAATTTAATAATTATTATTAAATCATAATTTTATAATAATCTAGTAATATAACTATTACGGCACTTCGACCAATCAGGTTATGTTAGGTTTGAACTGTGACCAACTACGCGCGAGCCAAGCGAGCGAAGAGAGCGGTGCCGCGGCAGCAGCCGGCGAGCGTTACTTCGAAATTGATCTAGTTACTTTACTCTTTGAATTGATCGCAGTAACAAAATTAGGGTACTCCGACCGTTACGAACCGCTTACCTAAAACTATACTACGGTATATAGTGTTACCAATTATAAAATAGAAAGTGACACTCGATGTCATGTTTTTCTAGGTAATATGTTTTTTATAAACTAAACAATATGTGGATAAAGAATATTTGATTTGTCATTCTATGAAATGAATAAATAAACATTAAATTTTCTTTGTAACAAGAAACATTGATTTAAATTTATTCAAAGTAAATATCCTGCGTATATATTATTCTATGAAATGAAAATATAAGAAACATTTTATGTGAAACGAAATTCTATGAAAATGTATATAAAACAACGTACAACCATGTAAAATAGGAGCGGATTTGACAATCCATCTGCGACATATTACTTATACATATAGTAAATAAACTAAATCAAAATCAAAAGTCATTTATTCAAACTAGGCTGAGAATCAGCACTTTTCGAACGTCAAAATTACATAAGACAGTCCCCCAAAAACGCCCACCCTTCACCACTTCCTAGTGCTTTAGCTGGGAAGAAGAAGTGGCGCAACAAACTCCTCAGCAGCACAGCTGTCTGTTCAGTTAGAAAAAAAAAATGATTCTATACAAAAGTATGCAAAATCATTTACATTATGCAACACAAAACATAAATCTAATTATTAGCCATATGTCAGCTAGCACACGCTAATATACCAATAAAAAAAAAAAAAAAAACGAGAACTATACATATAGTTCTCGTTTTTTTTTTTTTTTTTACCTTTTATTTCTGTTTGAGTACAAACTCAAGCAGAAATAAAAGGTAAATGTAAACATAAATTAACTAAATAAAAGCCTCCAGGCACAAAGGGCGTGCCCGCCTACATCTAAAAATAGCTATATGCTATTTTTAGATGTAACTGGAAGTTATAAATGATAAACTAGGACCATTGAAGTAACGTAAATAATATTTATCAATTTTCGAGTTCGCTAGCTAACCACATATTGCAATACAACTCATTTAGTAAACATTGTAATGAGTAGATTATGTCAATAATAAATTAAATTAGAAAAACATTAAAAATAAATTGATTATACAGTCAAATAAAAAAAATACATATATGAACTCATATAACCTGTCAGTGGGTAAGCTAATGCTGGAGAAAGAACATAAACATTGTCTTGAGTTAATCACAGCGACCAACTATTCTTATCATTTAAGTAGTCGTCAGCGGCGGTACTGCCATACAAGCTGAAAAGCCCGGCTTGCCTTCAAAACTGAGCCAATCAATAAAAAATAAAAAAACTACTCTATACTTCCAAGTCAATCCTTTATGTCGCAAGAATTGATAAGAATAATAACATAAAAACTTCGCGCTGCACCAGCCGCGCACTATAAGTACAAACAATGCACCGTTGCCAAACTGCCACAGTTGCGATCTCGTTCTAACACTATAGCGTTAGGCGAGATCGCATCCATGAATGAAGACGTCAATTCTGTAGTACATTGCATCTTTCTCGCTCACACACGCTTGCGGCAACGGTGCAGAAGCCAGCTTCTAGACCTCTCATTTTTTGCATTGAAAATGCGTACGTTGTCGATACTATTAGAATGTACTTATTTTGCAAAATGTTCTAATATTTAAGCCCGGCTTTTGAGTTTTTATGAATGGAACGAATCGTGTGTTTGAAGTTCGCGCAAATGCACTAGCCGCGATGTTGACCCGCGTAAAGTGAGTTACAAGTCCGCGAAGCGACTCAATTTGTTATTGTTTTGAAATAATATTTTGAGATCAGTATTTTATTTTTCAATTGAGGTAATGAATTATCTAGTTTTATTATTTAAAATGATGTGATAGTTATTGCGGCTATGTCATTCCTTATGCTTAGTAGTGTTTTTATTTTCAAAATGTGAATTTGGAAACTGTGTTCGGAAAGGTATGTAAATACATTGAGTTTTCTGACAGTAAGTAACTCTTTGCTTCACCGTAATCAACCCCAAATTACTATAACTCGGAAATATAAACAATTAGGTAGGTATTTTTGTCAGTCGAAGAATATATTGAAATTGGCATTCGATTGTTTAGTATGTATAAAGTTAAGAGTATGACCAAACTTAGGTAGCCTAGCTGGTGCCATGAAAGACATCAAAATTTGTATAGTGTTGTTTGTATGGCAATTGTAGTTTTGGTAAACCACTAAAAAACAAACCACTTATTAGAATACATCTCATCAAGATCACAAAACACAATAATTTTCGTATCGAAGATATTCTTTGAAATAAAGGCGTTTTGAAATAAAGATTAGAGTTGGCTATTGTCATTATGATTAATTATAAAATGTTATATACCCAATGTAATGTATAACTTGGGGCCATCTAGCGGCTTTTGATAGAATAATTTTTATGTGACAAGTGTTGACAAAGTTATTATTATGGTGAAAAGGTCCTGCGAAGCGGTGTGGTTACGCGCAATTGTTAATAGATGGCGCTTACGACAATTCCGTACTGATGTCTGAAATAATATGTAGAACTCTTCTTCATCCGTAAATCGCTCAATTGTCTGTTTTTTTAAATCGTTAAAAATCTGTCGGCTTGCCCTGGTTTTGAACCCTAGGCACGCCACTGGTAGTCGTTAATAGAGTAATACGCCTTTGAACAAAGGTCGCATTTTACTTTAGCTTTAAACGCATTATAAGGCAAATCTAGCAAAGAAGAGGGTAGCTTGTTATAAAATGTTATACCAAGCCCAACAAATGAGTTATGAACCTTATGAAGCCGGTGAAAGGGAACTCGTAGTTTGTCCTTATTCCTAGTGTTAACATTGTGGATATCACTGTTTTTAGTGTATAAGTGTATATTTTGCCTAATATATAAGATGTTGGCGAAGATGAATTGTGATGCCACCGTGAGAATTCTTTTTTTTTGAAATTTTCTTTTGTGTAAAATTACACAAAAGAAAGTGTAGATGTCATGTAAAAGTAGCAGTGATAACGACTTTCGTTGCTGACTGTACCTAATAAAAAGTACCTACCAACTTCTTATCTTCTTCTTGAATGTCAATTATTCTTGTAAAGCATTTACATTCGTATTGTGTTGCATATTTCTAGCACTTCTATGCAATCATCTCACTGAGATAATACCCTGTACTTCTAATTTTGTAGGCCACATCTAGTAAGTACAAAGATCAGCAAGTCTGCTGAGTCTGTTGTCTGTTTTCTCTTAAGATATTACGTTTTTCCGTAATATTGTTACACTTTTGGGTAGTACATATTGCGTACATTTATTTAGTGCATAACATGCCCAGATACGCCTAATAACTCTTTGTGGCGCGGCCAGGGAGTATACTCCCCAGCCGCGCCACATACGCAAGGCTATCATTTCTAAAGTAATTAAATTTTCGAATCTCTCTATAGCGTACGGAGGAGTACGTATTGCGTACATTTATTTAGCATTTACTATATTCGGGTGCGCCTAGTAGTTTACAAGAACCATGGTGGCGCGGCCAGGGAGTATACTCCCCAGCCGCGCCACATATACTCAATACTCAATACGTTTATTGCATTCCACAATGTGAACTTAGGTGGTAGGTACATGAAGACATACATTCGTTTTGGAGCATTGTGGGCCCTGTCGGGCATAACAACATAAAAATTAGGAGGAGGGCTATTATAGATATTTGTTAACAATTTTAATATTAATCTACTCTTTCGTTTTGTGTAGGTAGGTAGGCTGATAACTAATTGTGTACATATAATTTTTACCACTCATATATTGGATTTAAACATTAATATTTATTTAAATTATACATATATTATTATTATCATTGGTAATTATAAATAAATTATTATTGCGTTTTTATTATTGTTTATTTATTAAATTTATCATTTAAATATTCATGTACATTATAATAACATTTACAGATTAGAAATTGTTTTAATTTATTTATAAAGATATTAAATTTTTGTTCATTTTTAATTTCATCAGGTAGTTTATTATATATTTTAACTGACATTACTAAAGTGCTTGTGGAGTGAATTTTTAGCTTTGAACCTGGTTGGTTTAGTCTGTTTTTGTGTCGTAGTGTGTAGCGAGTCTGTATGTTTTCGCGTGTAATAAAGAGTTTTTGATTATTTCTAACAAATTTGCACATTTCCAAGATATATATGCAAGCTAGGGTTAGAAGTTTATGTTCTTGGAAATGGGGTTTGCAGCTGTCTGTGTTATCTATGTTAACTAGTATTCTAATCAGTCGTTTTTGTAGTATGAATAGTGTTGATGCGTCTGTACTGTTTCCCCATAATATTACGCCGTAGTTTAACCATGCGTATGCATAGGCATAATACGTAACCAGAGCAGTGGAGAGATTTGTGGATTTTTTTATTTCACGGAGGGCATAGGAAAATTTTGATAGCTTTGACCTGATTTTTTTAATATGTGATTTCCAATTTAAATGTGTATCTATGGATAAGCCGAGTAGGTTGAATTCTTTTACTGTTTCAATTTTTGCGTCGTTGTAAATAAATGTTAAGTCTAAAGGGGTTTTCTGACGTGGATGGAAGGACATGATTTTAGTTTTATTGAAGTTTAATTCAAGGTTGTGTTCTGTCATCCAAGTTATTATTTTATTAAGTATGCTTGTAAGTATTTCGGTTAAGTTGGTATTGTCGTGGCAAGAAGTTAGTACTGAGATATCGTCGGCAAACAGAACACATGATTCATTTATTACTGTAGGGAGGTCATTTATATAGATAATAAATAAGAGGCATCCAATAACACTCCCTTGGGGGATTGAGGCGTTAATTTGCTTGCTATCTGACCGAATGTATTGGATTTGTTTTTCATGTTCGTTGTAGTATTCTACTTCGACTTGGTGTTCTCTATTTTCCAAATATGATTTGAACCATTCATAAGATTTTCCGCGGATCCCTATTCCTTGTAGCTTGTTAAGTAGAATGTCGAATTGCACTTTATCGTAGGCTTTTGTCATGTCTAATAGTATACCTACGGCATATTTTTTCTTATCAATTATATTTATGGCTTCCTGGATAAAATTATACACTGCTAGAACTGTAGAGTGGTTTTTTCGGAAACCATTCTGGGATTCATGAAAAATTTTATATTTTTCGCAAAACGAATAGACGCGATTACACATCGCTTTCTCGAATACTTTCGAGGCTGTAGGTAAAAGAGCAATAGGGCGGTAATTAGAGGGGTCGGTTTTTGAGTCTTTTTTATAATTTTTTTGTGAATTGGCTTTATAATGGCTTTTTTAGGTAGTTCGGAAATCTTCCTTCCTCAAAAGACTGATTGACTAGCAAGTAGAATGGAAGGGTCAGCTCATCTGCACACTGTTTGACTAGGGTTGGTGGTATTTCGTCTATTCCATGACTGTTTTTGTTTTTAAGGCTTTTCAATATTAAATTTATTTCACTGGGATCTACTGTACTTAGGAACATGGTATTTGCAGTGCGGTGGACCACAGAGATGTTTCGCGGTTCTTTGCCGGGGGTTTGCGCATATCCTTCTCCGATAGACGCAAAGAAGTTATTAAATATATTTGCTGTTTGCTTCGGGTCCGAGATAGCATTGTCATTTACGTGTAGCGTTATGTTTTTTTTTACCTTTTTTACGTTTTTATTCGTTCGTTCGTTTATAATTTTCCACATAGTCTTTACTTTATTATTAGATTTCATTAATTTATTTATATACTGTAGTTTTTTACCTTTTTTTACAATTTGTTTTAATGTTTTTCCATATATTTTGTAATGTTGTTTAATTAAAAGGTTATTTGTTTTAATAAAGAGTATTTTTTCAAGCCTTTTATTTTTACAAGATATTTTGATGCCTTTAGTTAACCAATGTTTTTTATAGTTTGTTTTTAGCTTTAATTTTGTTTTTGGTATGTATTGATTAAGTATGTCAGTAAGTGTATTGTTAAATGATTTATAGTTTTCATCAATATCCCTACCGGGCTTGATTATATCGTTCCATTTTACTTCTTTTAGTGTAGATTTGAAACATTGTGTGTTTTTGCTATTGAACAGCCTCTTTTCAACCCACCAGACTATATGTCTAGTTTGCCGGGGTACAGCCAATTTTATTATTGTACGACTATGGTCAGAGAACCCCAACTCTTCCACTGTGGTGTGTGATTTTATATTGCAATTTGTAAAAATTAGATCTAGACACGTTGAGGTGGTTTT
Organism: Lithophane semibrunnea; assembly: GCA_947363905.1. Lineage (NCBI taxonomy): Eukaryota > Metazoa > Arthropoda > Insecta > Lepidoptera > Noctuidae > Lithophane > Lithophane semibrunnea. The sequence goes on along the minus strand of OX376208.1, from coordinate 14,392,716 downwards.
GGTCACTCGCGTTGGTACTTTTATATGCTGTACAAAATTAAATTCTAACATGAGATCTAAGAATTGGTTTGTTTTTAAGCTACTATCCAATACATTTATATTAAAATCTCCTCCTATAACAATATTAAGTCTGGAGTCTTTCTTATTTAAGTAATCTAATATTAGTTTTAATTGTTTATAAAATATAGCTTCCTCTCTCCTATTCCAGTAAATAATTATTAATAGTAAATTCTCTATTTGTAACTCTATTGCACACACTTCTATCACATATTCAACTGACATGTCTGTTATATCACTTCTTTCTAAGCATTCTATGTGTTCTTGTAGAAGAATACAGACGCCGCCACCAGCGCGAGTTTTTCGGCAGAATGAAGCCGCAACCTAGTAGCCACTAAAATTTATTAAATCCAGTCTTTCCTTTGATAGCCAGGTTTCCGATACACATAGCACGATGTTTTGGTGTTTTTTGAATGAAGGCTTCCAGTAAGTGTTGTTTATTGCAGAGGCTTTGGATATTTTGAAATAATATTCTAAATTGTAGGTCTTTGTTTTCGAGGTGTTCTGTTTCTGTCTCCTGTGTTAGTGTAGCGGCGAAAAAAATTGTTATTGTTTTGAGACGATGATAGGTCTGCTTGTGTATTCCATTTACTTGTGTTCATTTGGTTGTCGGGTGTATTATCTATTTTATTAGTTATTTTTCCATCAATTATTAGTTGATTATCGCGGATTACTGCGTGAAGTCCTTGCCTTCTTGCATTCAACATTTCTTCGCGCAGCAATTTCCATTCTCTTCGTGCTTCATCATCTAAGAATTCCGATAAAAATAGTCTAGTTCCTCGAAATACGTTGCTATTTTCCTTGAGATACGATACCATCCTTTTGCTTAATATTTCTATCACTAATGGGCGGTTCTTCGAGCTTCGTTTGCCAATTCTATAGGTTTCCTCAATGTAGCCCATCAGGTCAACGTTCATAAATTCGCGAAATAAGTTGATCAATCTGATATGTAAGTTATTTACAGGCTCCTTATAATATTCATCAAATCCGTATAATACTATTTTCTTTGAATAGCTTTCAGTGCAATTAGTTTGGCAAGTGTTTCTTCGCGTCTTCAAGCTCTCTATTTCAGTTTTTAACTTTTCGTTTTCAATTTTTAAGTTCTCAATTTCCGTGTTTACATGTTGGATGTCCATTTTCCTCTCTTCATTTTGCCTTAGTAAGCAATTTGTTTCGCGTTCAAAATCTTCTCTTAACTTTGAGATGGCCTTATTTAACTCTAGTTGGATAGTATTCTGTAATTCGGTGATGATAGACCTATTATTTTCTTTTAAACGAAGCATTATCATTTCACCTATGTTCTGCAGTGTAAGTTCTGTTTGTGTAATAGATTGGGGTGATTTACCTTCATCTTGCGCGTATATTGTGTCACCCAATAGACTTAAGTCCAAGGAACTGGTAGTATCATTCATAGGTTTTATTGTTCTTCTAATTGTGACATTGTTTATTTCCGGTGGTGAGGTTGTCGGGCGTGAGTCTTGTTCTTGGGGGCGTATGGGTGTGTTTATATTTCCTCGCTTTGGTATTTTACAGTAACACGCTAGGCATTTCCAGGTTTAAATGCTCTCTGTTTCCTTCATTATTTTGAAGCGCTCATTATTAATATTGGCACACTCCAAGTCATAGACACTGTTACATAATGAACAGGTTAAGTAGTCGGTGTTGGGTACGTTTTGTTTACAACCAGTACATAAACTTCATTATATTTCATTATTCGTTGAGGTACAATTATTTTCATTACACGTACCGCATAGTACATTTAGCGTACAAATTATTTAGAAACATGTCTTTTTAATTTTCCACTGTGGCGCGGCCAGGGAGTATCACACGCCAGGAAACGTATTTCGAACATTTTTTGTTGATACTGCTGGCAAACGGTATTGTCTTGTTTGCCATAATATTGTTTTCCATAATCTTCCTCAGTCATAATATTTACTTGCCCTATTATCATTTATACTAATAACGTTTGTCATATCAACTTATTAGTCATAACTTTTATTTGCCATAAAATTAGTTGCCATAATAAGATGTGTCATAATCATTACTTTCTATAAGTAACACATTACATAATCGATACTTGACATAAGCGTTTATTGACGAAGAGAAAACGAGACGAAGCTGCAGTGGTGAGCGTTAAACCATCTGCGACGATAAGCTCGCGTGGGACCGCAGAAACCATGCCTGCTGCATGTTTTATTTTGTTTTTTTTTTTTTGCCTTTTCTTCGTGCTGCATATAGCCCTAGCTATGTATAGATTGTTAGTCCTAAAAAAATTGCTAAAAATTAGGTTTTAGTGACAGAAACGCATCGCTGTAAATCCGACTCTACGCAGTCTTGTATGCCCTACCCCTAGAGTGTAATTTAAAGTCGCGTAGGCGCGGAGGAGTGAGGCGGCCCGCGAGTTGAAGAGCAGGTGGTTGTAACGCTCGACGCCGCAGCTGAGGCTGAGCCGAGCCTCAGCTGCGGCGTCGAACGTGAGAAAACGGATCTTCGCTAGGTGTCCTAGTTTTTGAGATATAAATGTGGCCCTGCTGGGGAGACTCTCTCCAGATCGGCCACCTATAAACCCTTATATCTTTTGAACCAGTGACCGACAAATTCTGATATTTGGCGACAAATTTCGACAAATTAGCGACTAATGTTTTGTGTAATCAAAATTAAAATCCCTGATGGTGGCCCTGCCAGAGACAGCCAGTGACACCTATACGACGTAGTAGGTACTTGACAGTCGTATAAATCCTTAGCAAACATTTTTAGAGCGATGAAAGCGGCCTATAGCTCTAAATAATTTATGTGCTTATCGCGTTCGCTATTCAACCACGGACCACTTGCATTTTCACCAACACAGGAGGTGCCCCATCCCTTTGTTGAGGCGTCAGAAAATATTTCGATGCTATAGTTGTTATCTCTAATACGCTGCTTCGAATCAATAGGTAACCTTTAACCACCAATGAAAATCAGGCATTAATGAATCAGGGAGAATCATTTGCTTGTTATAATCTTCATAAGATTTAAACATTTTCAGTGCATGTGATTCAAATATGGGTCAAATATTTTTTTTTATAAACTATGTTACTTCAGAATTATGCCTCCATCAATATTTTTGAATAAAATTTCATTTTGAGCGAGAAATTAATTTTTAAAAAGTCCCAAATAACTGTGGGTAATTCAAATACTTGAAAAGGCTAAGAGCGGATGTGACGTAACAATCCGGAATAACAATCAAAATGTCAATGTCAAGTCAATCAACAAGTGTCAAGTCAATGTCGAAAAAGGAGTGTTTGACGTTGACTTGACAGTTGCTTGTCTGTTGTCACAGACGGTGATGTCACCACACCAAGCGCGCCAAATGGAGGGCGTTTAAATAGCCCGGATCGGTTGGATATTTTTAAACATTTTTTTAACAACTTTAAATTGCTTTTCTGCCGTCGATTTTTTTTTTACTATTATTTGACGATGTAAACTATCGAATAAAAAGATTAAAAAAATACATGCATATTCCCTATTGTTTAGTTGTACCATTAGCCGTATTCCACAGCTGGGCAGGCTGACACTAAAATACCTACTAATTGTGCGAAGGTTCTAATTTTTAACCGACTTCTTCAAAAAGGAATAGGTTCCCAATTCGTCAGTATGTTTTTTTTTAGTAAGTATGTTACCCGGTTACTCCGCCAATTATGAATAGATTTTGATGATTCTTTTTTTGTTTGGTAGGTCGTGCTTCAAAGGTGGTATACATTTTTAATTTTATATACAGGGTGTTAGGGTAAACACCGTTATCCTTGCAACCAGTGGTTTGGTTTCATTTATAGAACGTAAAATCAGTGGAAAATTACAACTTTTTTTTTCTTTTTTTAAATCACAACATTTTATCACCAGACACGCAAGTTCGTTGCCCTATACGCTAGGGCAACGAACTTGCGTCTCAACACGGGCGGGGGGTGCGGGATGTGACCTGACCGGCCGCGAACGCGACCCCTCCCTCAGTCAGTCAGCTGTTTCGCTAGCAAGCACGGTGTCAGATAGAAACTTTTAAAAATCTTTTAATGAAAATAACGTTTTTTTTTTGTTGTGTTCGGTCATTTATTTTTACATTTAAGTCAACTACCCATGGTTTGAATGACAAGAGTGTTTACCCTTACATCCTGTATAAATATAAATATTATTAATTTTGCTTGCGTAGTTTTTGAGTTAGCTTCAATAATTACGTATTTTTCCCACTTTGCGTATGTAGACATCTTAGTTAGCAGATAACGGTACACGAATTTGTGTGGGGTAGGTACTACAACTAAAAAGTGAAAAAAGAAAACTTTTTACAAAAACAAAAAAAAACAAACCGACTTCCAAAAAAAACACAAAAAAAAGTGAAAAATTACTTTAATTTCGGAAGTCGGTGCCAAAAAATAAAAATTGAAAAGCAAAGACACCGACTTCCGCAATTAAAGTTATTTTTCACTATTTTTGTGTTTTTTTTGGAAGTCGGTTGTTTTTTTTTTGTAAAATGTTTTTATTTTTCTCTTTTTAGTTGTAGTACCTACCCCACACAAATTCGTATATCGTTATCTGCTGAGACAACTAAGATGTCTACATACGCAAAGTAGGAAAATATTTACGGATTTCCTTTTTAATACGCGCTTTTTTATGTGTGGGTAAACTAATTTCTAAGTTGTCCGAGTTTATAAATACTCCTAAGAATTTACACATAGTTGAAGGATACAGACTGCTTTAATCATCATTATTAATAAAACCTAAGAAACAAAGAAGTTTCTTTGTGACTGCGACATTTGTTATGCAAATTTCGCATGTATCTGCTACTAGTAACCAATCATCTAAATGAAGGGTAGATAAAAAACCCGCCGCTCACAATAATTTTACAACCGGTTTCAATATTTTTGTAAACAAGTATGGAGCTGTATTATAACCGAATGGCAACGCATTGAATTCGAATAATTAGCTATTAAACGAGAATATATGATATTTCCGAGAACATTCATGAATTTTAATAGAAAAAAATAGGCATCTTTTAAATCTAAGGTCGTCATATCAACAGTCATTTGTAACAAGTTTTATAGCGGTTCTAATTTAAAATGGTGTGTATTAATAAACTTACTTATTTAAATTTTTGACCAACCATTTTTAACAGCTGTAACCTATGGTTATTCCGATTTCTAAAAATAAACCGCTTTACGAAAGAACAACGCGTTATAAATATGAAAACTTATTACAAACATTTGGAAAGTTAAGCTGAGACGCTCGACTGTAATGGCATTAGTTACAGGAACACGATAACAGAGTTCTTGTGGCCTCAACTGAACGGCATGTATCTGGGCGACTTGTGGTTTCAGCAAGACGGTGCCACCTGCCACACCGCGCATCGATTGCAGCAACGATTTTCAACTGGCCACTAAGATCATGTGATTTAACGCCGTGCAATTTTTTTCTTTGGGGTTTTGTGAAATCTCGGGTTTATGCGAATAAACCAGAAACAAATCCTGAGCTCAAATCCGAGATCCAACGCGTCATCGGTGAGATACAGCCACATGAAAAAGTCATGGGAAATTTCATAAAAAAGGAAAGGGCTTGTCATCAGAGCCGTGGAGGCCATTTGCCCGATATTTTATTCCATACTTAATCGGAACATGTCTTCTTTACAATCCAATAAAAATATCACAACTCTCTAAAAAAAAACTGTTTTTATTTTAAAATGAAAACTATATTTATAAATGAAACCGAACCACTGGTTTCAAGGATAACGGTGTTTACCCTAAGGGTGTTTGTGCACTACAAGGAATTTTACCGTCCGGCAGTAAAAATGTGAACGCATCAGTATTACTTGAAGTACGAAAACAGACCTTATTGCTTCAAAATAAAGGTGCTATCAACATCGGACCGTAAAAAATCGGACTGCCGGGCAGTAAAATTCCTTGTAGTGCACAAACGCCCTGCCGGGCAGTAAAATTCCTTGTAGTGCACAAACGCCCTAACAGCCTGTATAGTATTTGATCTGCGGATAAATAAAACACAATAATAAATTAACAAATATGGTGTTTAATTTAACGTTTACATTACTGTTTTGTACTAAAACAATTAGACAGTCATTATTAATTATTTTCTTCCTAGGGATTGCGATTAGTGCACAATAGCGCAACGCACATGGAATACATAAATATTGTTCAACGATTGTTCTCAATGCATTAAACAGCTGAAATTCTGAACTGTTCAATTCATAGAAATGTATAAAATAACTTAAAACTTCACTCCCTCTAGTAAACGTAGATTATTTAGGGGTGAGTTGGTGATAGGATGTTGGTTCTTTCTGGGCGCTTACTCTCGATTTTAATTCCGATCTATCGACATTGGAATTTTCACGTTTCGTACTCTTGAGTTCGACGCTAGCGCCAAATTGTATTCGAATTGCGTGTCCATTTTTGGGAACTAAGTGGAATCGGGATCGGGCTTGAGGTGCTACTCTTGACTTACTTTGACAGCCGTCTATTGCGCCAGTATTGCGTTGGGATTGTTTGTTGATTGGAATTTTTCCAATAACAAAAGTGTAACTTTTTAGAAATTGTTTTGCGTTTTATGTGGTTTTCACCAATTAATAAGTACATAACATGGCAGGGTTGGCATCAGAGGCGGCTCGTGATATTTATTTGTGGGGGTTCACTAAAAAAGAAACGTAGAACTAGAGCTTACCATTTATTTTATTTGTAAAGAAAATCCATTCGGCGATCTTTTTGGCGAGCGAAGACATCTATCACTGTCTTGTGAAAATCAGTTATGGAATTAATTAAGCGTTTTTCAATGCTTATCATACAACAAGATACACTGTATTGTTCCATTTTTAACACAAATGTCGCGCACAAACTATTTTTAATAATTATTTAGAATAAACACTGCGAATCTACTGACAGCCGAGTTGAGCCGACCGTTTGTTTACATAAGATCGGCAACAGCGCAAAGGCATAGATCGTATTCCCGCGCGCGGCCGCCTTGCGCCGTTTGGCAACGTCGCGCGTGAGCGGCGCTCCAAATTAGGCTAATTTCTCATACAAAATCTTTTGTTTCACGCGTCGGACTGTGTCGATATTTCTCTTTCGCACTCATTGAATACAGTGCTAGAAATCGTACTGAACTTTGTTTCATAGGAGCGCAATCGCCGGCGCTCCACACGTTACAACTTGACGCCCAATGTACGCGTAGGAAATGGTTTTCTAGTAAACTGCTATTGTATACATGGGCATAGTAGAAAGAATGTATGTATAGGATTATAATAAAGAAATATAGATTATACTATTTTCGTGGGAGTGCACTGCACCAGCGCTCTTTATGACGAGCCGCCTCTGGTTGGCATTAATATACAGTGTTTTACGTAATTCCCATAAAAAACAATTAAAACAAAGACGAGATGAGCGTCGGATGATGCGTTTTAAGGACGAAGCGTTTTCTATGAATGAAGACGAATTTAAAGCAAATTATAGAGTGAGCAAGGATTTTTTTGAGAAAATTTATGAAAACATTAAGAGAAGAAGTGATACATCACCATAAGGTACTTACGTATGTTGTTTTTGATACATTAGTTTTATCCCGTGGTTTTATCTATGGCATTATTATCATGACTTTTGTTTGGAAGATCTTATAACTTTATTAATACTTGTATAATTCTTGCAGGTTTTAGTGGCACTGTCTTTTTATACGACTGCGAGTTACCAAAATCTAATTGGAGGAACATATGGTTGCTATGTTGTTTATTTACTTAGGTACCACTTGTATAAAACTTTAATATTAGTAACTTAACGGAAAATAAATAATTGTTACTAAAAAAGAACCACACGCGATCGATATCTTTACGCTAATGAACTAGCTAAACAAACTTGCATTTCGAATTCACTTTTTCTGAAACTACTAGACTTGACTTTGTTTTTGAAATGGGAATTGAAAACTCTCACGCCGCCTATTTTATTTTGTAGTAGTTATAAGCAACGACCCTACCGCATGCAGCCAAAGTCATGGTAAATTTTATGATTTTAATCATATTCTTACGCCCAAATTAATTTAATATGTTACAATCAATCAATTAAACAACTTTTTATATCATATTTATTTATTAGCATTCTTATTTAAAGGATAAAGCATTTTAAAGCCCTATTAGCGGTTTATCGTAATGAGTTGAACACCACTATTGCGAGCCGTAACATAGCTAACTTCACGTGTAACAAAATAATCGCGGGGCAATCCCAATTTCAATCCAATGTTGACAATATTGTTTTCAAGAGTACCGAATCACGTGACTGCAGAATTAACATTGGAATCGTATTGGCTTTAGATTGGAATTAAAATTAGTTTGAAGAGTAAGCCCCCTGATATCGATATCGACACAAACTATTTGACGTCTAACAATAATAATGTATCATTGTTCAATCGCTAGCACTGGAAGTCATGGGGAGAGGCCTTTGCCCAGCCGAGCGATGATACAGGCTAACAGGAACAACAACAGTGCAATATTCTGGCGCGTGGCCGAAATCGGAACTAACGCCTTCCTGTCAATGTCATTCAAGTGCCAAAGATTCCTGTAGCACTGTAAAATACTACGAATATGAGCAAGTGTTCCTAATGGACCAACTACCTAATATCGATTCACATTTAACACGTCATCGATCCAGTAGAAACAAGTTTTAGGTCAGGCCACAGATGAATACAGAAGATTCACTTCGCAAAATCATTTAAATAAAAAGCGACTCTTGCTACGGCACAATAAAGTGCAATTCAGGTAGTTAATTGATTCAAGCGTGACTCACGGCGTGACAAATCAGGGGGCCTAGACAAAATCCCTTTTCTGTAAGCGTTAACGCCAACGGAAAGATCAAATTGTATCGAGTTGACAGCAGCAGTCACGTGACATCTCTAAAGCTAGTGTCAACTCCATACAATTTGTTCTTTCCGTTGGCGTTAACGCTTACAGAAAAGGGATTTTGTCTATAGCCTCAGGTCGCACAACACTAATTACCTACAGTTACTAATTCTCTTTCTATCGCGTAACTTTTATATCTTCGGACTACGTTACACTCACTGAATTGGCCCGACAAGACGAGTCCGCCGCGTACTTGTAGGTTCATACCTAAATGCGAAATGAACCATCTGTATTCATCTGTGGTCAGACCCAAATCCTGCACCAAATGTTTACGCACTAAACCTATCCGTTTTTGTAAATACCTCATAGGGCTTTGACCCAAAAGATTTGTATTAACTAATTATTACTAGCTATTATACAATTTTGGTGAACTAGGGCGCGTTGACCTTGATGCTAAGTATCTGCCAGAATATGATCCAGATGGGCAGGATTACTGCACTTGTTAAGTTGAACAGCCAGTTGCCGTAAAGCTGGAAAAGGAAAAAAAATGTTCAGAGGAATGTGAACCTTGGAAAAGAACACAAAGGGCGAACTTCGCCGATGAAACTGAACGCGATCCGCACATCTAAAACGCGTTCAAGAGCTGTCGTCAGTGCACAATTTTTCATAACAATGATTACACTGACAGCATCTGGAACGCATTTTAGATTTGTGTTGATCGCGTTCAGTTTCATTGGAAATTCATCTTAGTACAGTCATCATCTGCCTAGCCTTTTCCCAACTATGTTGGGGTCGGCTTCCAGTCTAACCGGATGCAGCTGAATATCAGTATTTTACATGGAGCGACTGCCTATCTGACCTCCACAACCCAGTAACTGGGTAATACGTTACCCCTTGGTAAGACTGAAATTTTTGCCCGCAATGGGAATCGAACCCGGGACCTCTGGGTCTGAGACAGATGGTTTAACCACTCGACCACAGAGGCGGCCTTCGTCGAGGAACAGAACTTACATTATACATTACTATACATACCATAGAATCTACGATAGAGAACATAGTAGCCTGCATGGCGGCATCAGATCCTCGACTCAGCATGCCGAGGAAATCTTCCTCGGGGAACAGAAACTTGCTGTAGGCGATCATACTGAGCGATACAGCCACCAGGGGGTGCACGAGGAGGCAGACTGTGCGCTTTATCATTAGGTAGAAGGTACTGGAACAAATTAAAAGGACAGTTTTATTAGTCAGAAAAGGGGCTCGCGAAATGAAATCCAATATTTATTTTCTGTCATTCAAAAATGAATACTTATTACAGGGTGTTAGGGTAAACACCGTTATTCTTGAAACCAGTGGTTTGGTGTCATATAAAGAACGTAAAATCATTAGAAAATTACAACTTTTTTTTTTAACATTTTACGCTAGGGCAACGACCTTACGTCTCAACACAGGTGGGGAGCGCGGGACGTGACCTGACCGGCCGCGAGCGCGATCCTTACCTCAGTCAGTCAGCTGTTTCGCTGGCGAGCACGGTGTCGGATATTTTGTTTTAAATCTTTTAATGAAAATTACGTTTTTTTGTTGTTACTCGGTCATTTATTTTTATATTTAATTCAACTACCCATGGTTTGAGTGGCAACGGTGTTTACCCTAACACACCCTAGCACCCTTGAAAAGTTACAAAGAAAGTAATTTCTTTAAATCCAACAGTAAAAATGTCTAAAATGTCTAAATGTCTAGTATTCGTGATTTGAAAACTGTTTCTCTATTTAAACTTCGTGTAAAAGAGCATTATCTTTCCTCTCAACTTTGAGTATTTATTATTATATAGGTACCTATAGTGTATTTATGTTTATATATTTAAGCTTTATGTATTTATTTAAGTATATGTTAATTTTCTTGCGTATATGTGTAGGTATATTTGTTATTTTTAGTTAAGACTTCGCATATTCATGTTTTTTCTCTTCTTGTTCTCACACACTATTGTCTACATTTCTTTTTCATTTCTCCTTTCGCAGGTCTGCTGGAAGAAATTTCTTAAGAAATAAGCAGTACCTTTGTACTCATATTTTAATTATGTCGTATCTTTTTGTATTTTACTGTGTGTACATAAATAATAAAATAAATAAATAAATAAAAATTACATATTCATGAAAAAACATAATTCACGAAGAGTCTCACCTTCCCTTTCCGGCACCTATAACCACCACACTGCACATCAGCGCCAAAGGGGTATACAGGACCGCTATAGCAAATCCTAAGGAAAAGTTATGCATGCCAACACTCAGGCATACTGTGGATAGTTCTATAAGGAGCAGTATGTTGACTAGAGATAGCTCCTCATAAGTTATGCGACCCTTGCGGAGGAACCGCGGCATGAAGGGCGTTAATATAGTTAGGAATACTGATATAGCGATCAGGCCGTAGTACACTGAGAATTCTGATGGCATGTTGTAGTAATTACCTAAAAATAAAACAAAATAATTACGATTAATGATCAATCTTCTGTATTTTAGGAGAAACTAGCGACCCGCTCCTGATTTGACAAAACATCGAGAGTTCTTACTTATAAGTAACTTTAATGATATATAATATACAACATTAGTTTTTATTTATGCCAAACCCGAAAAGGGGTCATTGTACTCATAATTTTTATGTATAGATAAGTTTTTAGTACGCTCTTTTTGACAGTTATGTTATTTAATGTCCCATGAAATAGGGCGCGAGGAGTCTACCTAGCCTTAAGAGGCTAACCGGGCAAGAATCAAGATTGGACAGCTACTGAGAATAGAAAAAAAACTCAACAAAATATTGCCCCAACGGAGGATCGAACCCGTCCCACGCTCAGCAGTCAACAGTCTCTTGCGATCACTAGACGCATGAGGCAATTAAGCAATTAATTCATTGTTATAATTAAAATAATGATTTCTTACCAATATAACTCAAAAGAAAGGGCGAATTCATAACAGCATATCCAATAAAATGTACCAGGAGATAATTAGCGCCGATATTCACGACGCTCATACTCAAGTCGTCCACTTTCTTCTTGCCTTTAGTTTTAACGACCTTTTTCACCTCCTCGACTTTCTGGTCGCCTGGTTCCTCAGTGTCTGAATCTTTCTCTTTCTCCGGTTTCTGTTTGGTTGTCTTTTTGCTTGCTTCCTTGTCTGTGTCCTCGTCGCCATCTTGTTGGATGGTGGTCACCCATAAAGATAATGCTCGGATGAGCATGGACACGCATAGTAGACATAATGATGGCATGTATTGACCTGAAAATTGGATATTTTGATGTCATAATTTCTGAGGAGTCAAAATCTAATCTAATACGAAAAAGCTAATAAGAAAGCGTGTTTGTTGATATATGTAAGAAAGGAAATTTGTTTATTCTGCACAAACAAAACGCACATCACAAAATAAAACCGGCCAAGTGCGAGTCGGACTCGCGCACGAAGAGTTCCGTATACATATCTAAAAAAACGGCAAACAAAAGCATGTCTGTTGTATGGGAGCCCCTTATTTTATTCTGTTTTTAAGTATTTGTTGTTATAATGGAAACAGAAATACATCATCTGTGAAAATTTCAACTGTCTAACTGTCACGGTTCATGAGATACAGCCTGGTGACAGACGGACAGACAGACAGACAAACGGACGGACAGCGTAGTCTTAATAATAGGGTCCGTTTTACCCTTTAGGTACGGAACCCTAAAATAACATAAAATAAATTTGTTTGTCCTTCTTTCGCGCAACAACGGAACAACGGATCGCCGAGATTTTTTGCATACCCATAGGTTATGCCTGGTGACAGACTACTTTATATCCAGGAAATATTAACGGATCTTGAGACAAAATAAGCAAAAGGAGAACTACAGGAATTAAGCCGCGGGTAAACTCGAACTCTAACTCAAAAAACTCAAACTCAAAGCATTTATTTCAAACAAACCAATTACAGGCACGTTTGAATTGTCAAGGGGTCGGTCAGTCAGAAAAATGAAGCTAGTTGCCCATTCCAAAGCATAGTAGGTTCCTATGGAGAAGAACGGGCAAGAAACTATACGGACACTCTTTTAAATCAGAATATTGTTACAATACATTGGTTACATCATTCATGTTGAAACTAACGATGTACAAAAAAATTCAAGTAATAAAAACTAACACCCAAATACGACTAAAAAGGTATAAACAAGGCACCACAGACAGACAAATTAAAAATCCGGAGTCACACGTGTTTGGGCATAAATCGAACAGATTACGTGTGTGTCCGGATTTTTGTCTGTCTGTAGTGTCTTGTTTACCTTTTTAGTCGTAGTTGGGTTTTAGTTTTTATTACTTTTTTTTTTTTTTTAATTCTTTTGGGGTTATAATATATATATTTTTGAAATGTGCTCATTTATTGCCCTTGTATTTGATACCCAACATGGTACGATTCAACGATATTTTTTAGTTCCTTACTTTATTTCGTCTAGAGGGCGCCATTTTTAATTTAATGTGACGTCACATAGCCTATAACCAGCGGACAATAAAGACGCTTCCAACGATATCTCATTTGTCAAATTGTGATGAGTGGCTTAGAAGATAGGAGGGAACAGATGAACATTCATACATACATACATACCGGTCAAAATCATAACCCTCCTTTTTTTTTCGCCGTAGTCGGGTAAAAAGGGGCACGTTAAAAGCGTCCGTAATTAAAAGTAAAACAAAAAGCCTAATTTATATTACGAAACTAGTTGCACGAACTTAGTTATTCATTGAGTTTCGTAATGTAAATTAGGCTAAACAATTTAAAAATATAAATAAATTAAAACAAGCCGTGGTAGAAACCAATACTTCTAATTACTGTGACTTACCAATAGAAATAAACCGATGCGTAGCCGCCAGCAAATAGAAGAAGTAACTCTGATGGAACCTCTCCAACAAGTTATTCAGCGAGCGCAGTATACTCTCCAGGGCTACTCCGAGTCTGTAGAAGTTAGCGGTAGAGAGCGTATGTGCCCGGGGCGCCGCGCCGCCTGGGTCGTTAGCATCGCGGCCTTCCAGGGTCACGGCTTCGATGCCGAAGCGGTGGAACAGGCCGTGGTTGCCGTCTGGTACCTGTGTGGGGTAGAAAATAGAAAAAAAAAGTCGGAGGTTTTAAGAGCGTTTACGCTGAAAATGGGCAACATCGCAAATAGATGTCAAATATTTCGCTGTATTGATTAATTTGGCAATATTACTGTATGGAAATATGAAATATGGGTTGCTTACTGTTTAAAATATTGACTTGTAAAAAAAGGATTTAGAAGTTTTCAAAAAGCCTTTTGCATTTCATAATCAATACAGGGTGTTAGGGTAAATACCGTTATCCTTGCAACCAGTGGTTTGGTTTCATTTATAGAACGTAAAATCAATGGAAAATTACAACTTTATTTTTTATTTTTTTAGATCTAAATTTTACCACAAGAGACGCAAGTTCGTTGCCCTATGCGCTAGAACAACGAACTTGCGTCTCAACACGGGCGGGGGGTATGGGATGTGACCTGACCGGCAGCGAGCGCGATCCCTCCCTTAGTCAGTCAGCTGTTTCGCTAGCAAGCACGGTGTCAGATAGAAACTTTCTAAAATCTTTTAATGAAAATAACGTTTTTTTTTTTGTTGTGTTCGGTCATTTATTTTTATATTTAAGTCAACTACCCATGGTTTGAATGACAAGAGTGTTTACCCTTACATCCTGTATTTTAAACAGTAAGCAAGCTATATTTCACATTACCATACACTAATATTGCTAAATTAATCAAAACAGCGAAATATTTGACATCTATTTGCGGCATTGCCAATTTTCAGCGTAAACGCTCTTAAAATCTCACCGTGAAAACTATTTTTTTGTATCGCTGTCACTTACCCCGTCAATCTGCGAGAGTACCATGTCGAACATGGTCTGGAACGAGTTCGTCCACTCATCCATCTTGTTGCGCCCGCGCATCCACGAGTAACTAAAAAAAAATATTTTACGCTTGTTATGTAATTATGATCATTAATCTCACACACTGTCCTATTAGTATTACTTGCAAGTTTGTAGGAATATTGTGATATCGTATACTTTAATGTTTGTAAATATGTGAGCACCATGTATCTATCACATACTTAATTTATTTATTTGTCATTGCTCCATTTTTAATTTTTAATACTTTTAATTCTTTTTACCTATTGTAATTGTATTCTCGGTGCATCGTCTTCACATGTAATTTTGTTATTGTAAAATTATAATTAATGTAAATTTTTTTGTTATTGTAAAACATTTTTTTTTAAAAGAGTAACGATGGAGTTTCTTGCCCATTCTTCTCCATACGAAAACTACCTTTTGGAAGGGGCAACTAGAATCAGTTCTATTTCTATGTATTTGACGTTCAAAAGTGCCTTTAATGTGCCTACTTGAAATAAATTATTTGACTTTAACTTTTATTATTCTAAAAATTGTGGTGCACAAAACAAAAAAAAAATGAATTTTTATTAACCAGTTGCGCCCCGCGGTTTCACCTGCGCAAGTCTCGATCCCATGGGAATATCGGGATAAAAAGTATTCTATGTCCTATGTCCATTCCAGGTCACGGTGTACCCCTGTGCCAAATTTCATCCAATTCCATTCAGCCGTTTCAGCGTGAAAGCGTAACACACAAACTCACTTTCGCATTTATAATATTAGTTAGGATTCTGATTTAATCAAAGAATTACCTGTTTCTATAAGAGTGGTGTATCCCAGACTTCAGACATAGTTTGTGAACTAGATTCACCAGATCTAGATTAGGTAGCTGGCCGTTAAGACCTTCTATTTTTACTTCAATGTACTCTGAAATTTTTAGATATCGTGTTAAGGCGTAAATTATAAGAACTCGGTAGTTTTAAGATCTGACTAACTGATTGACAAATGTATGAAATTACTGATTTTCAAAACGGGGCTTATCATGCGGCTGCCCTGAAGCTAACTGAAGTGGTGTATCCGTGAATTTTTGAACGCGGTCGGAGTGATAATTTCGCCTCTTTTATTACTTAGGGCGAATTTCACCAAACTTTTATACCGAGTATAAGTCTTATCCTGCGAATTAATTTTGAATTTTTGACAGTTTTTCCATATAAAAACTGTCAGACGCCATTTTTATTCCACGGATAAAAGATATCTGACTTTGGTAAAATCAGCCCTTAGATGGATGACTCGGTTTCGAGTTTTTGTGAAACTAACGCACGGCTATTGATTTTTATACAGGGTGTCCCTAGAAGTATGGATCAAATCGTATAGGGACGTGGGCAAGATCATTTCCAAACTTTCTAACCCTGAGAATGTCGGTGCAAAAATTACGGTTTAAAAGTTCTGATCAACTTTCTATCAGGGCTATAATTTTTTTTTTTTCAGGACTTTGTAGAGGAATGGTCCTGTGGTAATACTTTTACGTAGCTAGAAAACATATGTTTCAACAAGAAACAACCTTTACTTCAAAAGCTTTGATCTGGCAAAAATTTTACTCAGTTTTCGAGCTATTTTCATGGGAAAAAGTTTCACTAGCGAAAAATAATCTTAGGTTTATCTTAAGTTTGGAATTGACCATGCCCCTTTTCGATTTGTTCCATACGTCCAGGGACACCCTGTATACATAGAAGATAGATGTCTTGTTCTTTCTATGGTAAAGGACGCCGCAGACAAGGAACTAGTGTGTTAATTGTATTATTATACAATAAGAAAATGATGTACTGAAATATTAGTCACGATTTCTGCTTGTATTATAATAATAAACTGGGTTTTACTGGTAGCAGACAGATCAATAGATAGAATGTGTTGTTTTGTAGTAGGTCAAATCAATCTGCCCAGCCTTTTCTGAACTATGTTTGGGTTGTCTTCCAGTCTACCCGGATGCAGCTGAATACCAGTATTTTACATGGAGCGACTGCCTATCTGACCTCCACAACCCAGTTACTGGGTAACACAATACCACTTGGTAAGACAGGTTGTTACAGAAAAATTGCATTTTATGTTTTGTTTAAGTAAAGTTAGGGAAAATTATAACACTTACTTATTTTTGGTGTGCTAAACTCCAAATTGATTGCAGCTTGGATAGAGCCAGACCGCCCTCTTAGCTTCCCTGGATTCAAACACTTTTTATGTTCCCCTTCGAATCCAAAACCAGGAAAGTAGCTTCCGAAATCCAAGCTAGGACTACCAGGCTTCCAGAAACTCCCGAGACTAGTGTGGAATGTCTCTGCGTCACTCTGCAAGCCGTGATAAGCTTCTAACCATGCTTGCATTCCTAGTTGCTCATGCTCGGTGACAAGGAATATTATGTCTTTCGCCCAGTATTTTTGTGCTGAAAATTAAAAGTTTTGG
Organism: Lithophane semibrunnea; assembly: GCA_947363905.1. NCBI lineage: Eukaryota > Metazoa > Arthropoda > Insecta > Lepidoptera > Noctuidae > Lithophane > Lithophane semibrunnea. The sequence continues at coordinate 14,375,459 of OX376208.1, read as the reverse complement.
ACTGTATTTAACCAACTATAAATAAGAAGGAAGTTATGTATTTGACAGGTATCAAGTAATGTATTGAGTTTAAAACCATTTTTAAGTCTTTTTATCTACACCCATGCTATAATCCTCTCTAAAAGTTTCTGAAACAGTTAGCTTATAGCCAACATTAAAACATCCAGTCTCATAGTAACCATAATATCATCCAAACGGGTGTTATAATGTTGTACTGAATTTCATAATACAACTCATTTAAAAAAAAAGAAGATTGTCTTTCACGAGCGTTTCACTAACAAAGCACCGTAATTTAAAAACAAAACATATTCGAATTCGAAAAAAATTGAATTCACGTCGTACCGCGCCATTTTTGTTCGATACGAGGCATGCCTTTTAAGTTTTGTCGTTTGAAGAAAAAAACACAACTAGAACCTTATAGTACTTTTTATTGTTTTTCAAAGTATTCACCACGTAGCTTAAATACACTTTTCCATTCGCTCAAACCAGTTATTATAACATTTATTCCACTCTAAAGTGGGGGTGTTCAAAATGGCTGACTTGAAAGCGTCGACTGCCTCTTCACCGGACTGGAACCTTTGACCACGAAGACTTTTCTTAATTTTAGGAAATGTAAAGAAATCGTTAGGGCCTTAGGTCAGGACTGTATGGAGAATGGTCAAGAATTTCTACTTTTTCCTGCTTCAAATGCTCAATCGTTTGACGAGCGCTGTGTGAGCTTGCGTTGTCGTGGTGCAGGATGATGCGTCGCTTTGAGTTAGAATTTCGAAGTTCGGCGATGACTTGTGGTAAACAAACTGTGGTATACCACTCTGCGTTAACCGTTCTACGATCTTCAAGTGCAATAGTCGCAACATGGCCGGTTTTTCCAACGAACGTGGCCACCATCTTCTTTGAAGTGCTTCGAGAACGAACATCTTTAGTCGGCTTTGGCTCGTCTTGAAAGACCCAGATTGGAGATTGTTGTTTGGAATCAGGATCGTAGGCATAGATCCAAGATTCGTCACCACTGATGATATCATAGACGTGATTTGACTGTCCTCGGTTGAACCTTTGCAGAGTTTTCTTACACCATCTGACGCGGGCCGCCTTGTGATCGTCGGAAAGCAGATGCGGTATCCAACGGCAAACTAGCTTTCTCACACCAAGCGCTTCATGCAAGATCTTCTGAATGGTTGTCCCTGAGATGCCTAATAGAGCCTCTATCTCTCGATACGTCACATGACGATCTTCGAGAATAGGGAATATGCATGTATTTTTTTAATATTTTTATTCGATAGTTTACATCGTCAAAAAATAGTAAAAAAAAATTCGACGGCAAAAATGCAATATAAAGTACTTAATTTTTTTTTTTATATCCAACCGATCCGGGCTATTTAAACGCCCTCCATTTGGCGCGCTTGGTGTGGTGACGTCACAGTCCGTGAAAATAAACAAACAACTGTCAAGTCAACGTCAAACACTCCTTTTTGTAGGAGCGTTTGACATTGACTTGACACTTGTTGATTGACTTGACATTGACATTTTGATTGCTATCCCGGATTCTTACGTCACATCCGCTCTTAGCTTTTCAAGTATTAGAATTACCCACAGTTATTTGGGACTTTAAAAAAAATAATTTCTCGCTCAAAAAGAAATTTTATTCAAAAATATTGATGGAGGCATAATTCTGAAGTAATATAGTTTATAAAAAAAAATATTTGACCTATATTTGAATGACATGCATATTCCCTATTAGTTGTCTCACAGCAATGATATTATCTTCAATGAAGGCGGATTTTGGGCGTCCTTCGCGAGATTTGTCACTAACACTAGTATGTCCACGCTGGAATTCTAAATACCAGCGTTCGATAGTCCGCAGACATGGGGCTTCATCACAGAACACAGATTATAGCTCTTCAAAACACTGAAGCCGTGTCAGGCCTCTTCTAAAGTTATAGAAAATTATTGCACGAACATTTTCCGTAGAAAGATTCATTTTCGTACGTAACCTGACAGATTCCAATCGACGCTGTGACTAAACAATAGCATTAATCCTAATACTTTCAACTGTTTTGAGATTCCAAATTTAAACACATTCGAATATAGAACAGTTCCAAATTCAAAATTGCCGGGAAATATGGAAACGACAGAACTTAAAAGGCATGCCTCGTATTGGTATTGCAAAATAACTTTTTTAGAAGATTCATACCATGGGTGTAGATAAAATCTTGTATGCAACTGTATATAATTAGGTATTAAAACACTCATGTGATACTATTATCACTAGAGATCGGATAATCGGATGCATATCCGCTCCATCTCTTTCCTCCATTGAGTAAGATGAGAATAATATTGCTGTAAGCGGTGGTGGTAGGCCCCCTGATCTCTGCTACAAATTACCAGGGCATCATAAAACAATAGGTACTCACGTCTTGCAAACTTAGCAAAGGCTAACATCAGTGCTATGCCTGCTGCAGTTCCTTTTTGATGAGTAGACAGAGCCCTGTATGGCGCCGTCACCACTAGGGCTTCTAATGATGATGTGCGAGGAGCTCGCAATATGCCATACACGTTGGTGCCTTTAAACACCTGGGGAAAAAACTTCTGTGTTATAACAATGTGTACAATGCTAGTGCTCGAAAAGAGCGTTTTCAAAGCAGCCAAATCGTGCGGAAAGTACCACTTTTTCACACTAGTGCTTGAGCTAGCGCGCAGTCGCGTCCCACATCCCGCGGGACTTTCCCCGGTGTAGCCAAAGCTTAAAATGTTTATTTGGCAGGTTCCACGGTGTTGTTTGGGATCTTATACCTAACTGTATTTTACCTTATTCCTTCTATATATATCTTACTAGCTTTTGCCCGCGTGGAGGTCTGATATTATCCCACGGGAACATACTACCGGGATTCAAAGTATCCTATGTCATAACCCAGGTCACGGTCTACCCATATATGCCTTTCATACAAATTCGTTTAGACGTTTTAGCGTGAAAGCGTAACGACAGTCACTTTCGCATTTATTTATTTATAATATTAAGATTATAAGTTATAAATGTGAATGTTTGTATGTTTGGATGTGTGTTACTCAATCACGCAATAACGGCTGCACGGATTTGGATGAAATTTAGCACACAGATAGTTTACAACCTGGATTAACACATAGGATTTTTATCCCGGTATCTTGTTCCTGTGGAATAATTTTAGACGTCAATGCTGTTGGTTTTTCCTTAAGTAATAAGCTCAGATTATTGGTTCCGTTTCATGGTGCACTGGGAGTAAGGAACTAAAGCCATTTGGCTTTAGTTCCGGATGTCTAATAAAGTGCATTTGTTCTTTAATAAAAGATGAACATCATTTTCAGTCCATAATTCGGATCGTGACTCACCTGCCCTTGCCCCATTGGGTAGTTGAGTGTAAAGTTGTGTGTGTAAACTTCAAGATGTAACTGCGACATCTTGCCCACAAGCCAGGGCACCGGCATGTCATCTGAATCGTCGTATTTGTCCTGAAAATTGTAATAAGTTTAGTGATAACTAAGTATATTTAATATACTGAAAAAGTGTAATCAGAATAGTACCTAATAATGTGCCACATTGCTTTTTTTCCTTAAAATTTAAATATTTTTTTACTGTATGGTTATTTTGGAGGAGGAGCTCTTGGCTGAGTAATAACAGCCGCACGGGTCGATCTATCAGGTTAAGCTACACTTGCCGGGGTTGGTCCGTGGATGGGTGACACACATTTACATACTGAGACTCTTCCGTGTCTCGGAAAGCACGTTAAGCGATTGATCCAGGCTGTAATTCGTGGATATTTGATAGTCGCTACAGGTCATCAGAAACCCGAAAGTCTGACAACCAGTCTTACCAAAGAGTATTGTATTACCCAGTTACTGGGTTGTGGAAGACAGATAGGCAGTCACTCCGTGTAAAATACTGGTATTCAGCGGCATACGGTTAGACTGGAAGCTTGCCCCAACACAGTTGGGAAAAGGCTAGGCTGACTATGCTCAACACACGCGGAGGTCCCCCCAGACCACCAGACACCAGTTTCTCAAACTGAGCATTTTCTGCATACGGCATGTCTTTAGGGAACCATCCGTTTCTCCATAATTATGTCAAAGAGTCTACAGTATTATTGATAAAAAATATTAAACCTCCAACTGTCAGTAACAAGACACAATATAATTTTAACTGTTATCTGCTCTACTGTTGATTGGCCTTTAAAGGGCCGATAACGATTAAAATTATATTGTCTTGTTAATGACAGTTGGAGGTTTATCGGCCTTCTAAAGGCCAATCAACAGCTGAGTGGTACACTCTTACTAACAGCTAGTTTTTTCATCAAAAGTAACAGTCAACTGTTCTTTTGCACTGTTCTATTTTCAATCCTCGGTGCTGAGGCGAAGGTTGTAAATCCAACAGTGCAGAAGAACAGTTGACTGTTTCTTTGGCTGTTACTTTTGATGAAGAAACTAGCCGTTAGTCCAAACCAATTATCTTTTCCTTATAATTATAAAGCTATGCTTGCCTGTTCTACAGTAAATTTTTTTCGAGATTCTTTAATGACAGACATCTCATATACTTGGATATTTTTTTACAGATTGCAGTCACCACACAACTTCCATAAATAATCACATATTTTTCACATCTACCAGAGCTTATCAATACAATAAAAATAATAATTACCTCCATTTCCAGTATGAATTCATTAAAAAACTGTTTTGCAGAATTTTCCCCATTGAATTCATTGGTTACTAAGCCGGGAAGTAAGGCGTTCTCGGAGAAATACGTCTCGTTGTTAAACTCCTTGTTCCCTAGCATCACAAACCATACTAGTGCTCCGATATAGCATAAGAAGCAGAGCGGACCATGCACCTTCTTCAGGATTTTCACCCATTTCACAGACCCAACATCAGGGTCTGATAACAGACCCATTTTGTAACTGTCTACGGTAAGTTTTGGTTATAGCTTGTAGATTGCTTGACTGTGAAGCTATTTTACAATGGTTTATTCATAATAATTTTCAAGAAAACAGAAAATTTTATCAATAAAACCGCACCGCTTGTTTATCAGTAAATGTCACTTGAATTAGTTGAATTTGACAGTTTGACATTGACGTAGGTAATGTTCTTCACTTGTTTTTCTCGTCGAATATGTTGTAAATTAAAGTCTTTTGGAACAAAAAAAAACAACATCGTATAAAATATCACAGCTTTATTGTTCTATTGTTTAATTTAATATTTTTTTCGCTGATACAAATATCCCTGTTCAAACATATTTTGTACTACTTCAAAAGGTACACTTCTTGTCTCTCTCATGATAAAAAACGCTACCACAGCAGTTATCAAGCCTATTAGAGCAAATAGCAGGAACACACCGTCAAACCCGAGAGTATCTACAGCTGGTTTAAACACAAACAATAAAGCAAAATTCGCCAAAAACATGCTACACATAACGACGCCTGTACCGAAACTGTTCATCTGCAAGGAAAAAAAAAACACTATTATGTATTTGTAATACGGAACCACCAAAAATAACAGATTAAAAAAAAAATTACCTGGGGAGGAAGACACTCAGCAATCTGTATAAACGGTATATTTACTGCGCCAAGGTGGTAAACGATGCTATATAGCACCATGACTAGGGGTATACTCCACTCAGGTGCCCAGGCCCATCGCAGCATAGTGGCCAAACAAGCCATGCAGCTAGCGGCCAAGAGACATGAGACCATCATTAGAATCTGTGGATGATGAAAAAGAGTCAATTATTTACTAACACTAATTAAATGAGGGTGGGCAAAGACAGAATCATCATTATATCAGCCGGACATACAGACATAGGTCTACCCAGAGCATCAAAAAACACATTACCCCTCTTCTGGGGTAGTAGGGTAAAAATACTGTAAAATGTGTAATTACGAGTATCTATCCAAAATATGAATGTAACTGTGAGTGTAACTTTAGTAACTCACCCGTCTAGGAAATAAATCAACTATAACAACAGACAATCCACAAATCATTGTCACGACGCCGGCCAGGAGTACAGAACAGAGATGTGGTGAAAGACTCGGAGCCGCCTGCATGAAGAACTGCCCAGCGTACGCCTGTACTGCGATCATGCCCATAAAGACTGTCAAGCATATGTTCACTATCAGTATTACTAAGGCTCGTCGTGCCGATTTTAATGTGCCTGAAAAAAAGAAATTATTTATTGGGCCGGTCTTGTGGTCGGGCTTGTGCTAGCGGCCGGCGTAACAATTATTACGGGGTTTATAATGATTAGTGATGTTTGAACGTCACTTAACTATACGCAACGTTTAAACGTTTGCGGTACCACACGCTCACGCTCACACCACACTGCTAAATAGTTGCATAACATGCGTACGCCCAAGTGCTACGCCAGTGTACCTCTGCAAATGGTATAAGACTTTGGCAGCTTGGCCCCAGGCCTTTAGTGCTGATAGAGGCCAATAAGTAGCACCTAATTATCTATTAGTTCAAAAACTAAACAACCTGTCTGTAAGTTATATAAAGTAAGTTATATGAACGGAAGAGCCCACTTTATTATTGGATTACTATTAGTGTACTGTGTGGGTATGTACATAGATAATACGAAGAGAGTGTTAACTTATTTTATTTGCCAGTCGCAAAAAGCTTAGCAAGGTAGCATGTTGTGAAAATCGTTGGCAGCGCTCGCTTGGATGATCTAACTGAATCTTTTGTAACAAATGCTCCTTTTCTACTAGGCTATCATAAACTGTTAGAGCTATAGCGTAGGCACACAGTAGGCACGTTCAGCGGGAACAGGCACAAAAGGCAGTGTTGTGCAACAGCGACTCCTCGTAACGGTGTCGTATGTGGAAAGCAAAAAGTTTCAATGTACTAGGAAATTACATATAGCAAGAGATTGTTGGTTGCTTGAATATTGCGCCAATTTCATATCGAGATGTCACGCAGTGTCACGCACGCGTCTTCACGCGCGCGGTGACGACGACCACCAGCGCAATCCATGCGCAATCCGGCATTTTGTCGACGTCAACGACGAATCAATCGACTGTGATAACCAGGAGAACATAAAGTGCAAAAGTATTTCACTATTACAATAGCGGGCTCCGTAGACAGAGTATACTCTGTCTACGGCGGGCTCACACAGAGTACCGCGCAAACCAATCAGCTGCGAAGGGGGTTATTATGTAATATTTATTACAGAGAGGAGTATTGAACTCGAAACACATTCAATAATCTGTCTCCATTTACTAGTCGGAAACTGTCTAAACATGTTTTTTTAAATATTCCTGTTCAAATGATGATTACATTTAATTATGTAGGTAATTTGTTTGCTGAGAATATTAACAAATAATCTTGTATTTGTACTTAAATTTTATATGATTAGGACTGGGTTCATTTTCTTTTATCTTAAAACTTACGCAACGTGCTCCAAACACTTTTTTGCTCTGGAATGCATACGTTTGCAATTTCTTTTTCTTGATTTAACTTCTCATTTTCATTTCCTGATTGGAAGGTTTCTAAATCTGAAATGTAAAGTATTTGTACTTAGTTAAACAATAACTAATAAAATTTAATTAAAGTAGGTAAATTTATTTTGAGATGGTAAAATTATGGATCCTTTTCGCATTCCATCCATCAAACAGTGGTCAGTGGACATTCGGCTACCAGGGTTCGCCGATCGTGCCAAGAGAAAAATGATTTTGCCGCGGAAGGCCACGCCCATCGAATGTATCAGCAACAATTATATTTGTCTCTTTCTGCAACACTGTTAGCGATGAGCGGAAGAAAGAGATAAACATTTGGGTGTGCATGAGGGGTCCTATTATCAAAACGAATAACGGCTTACCAGTTTTATCGAAATTAGCATCATTCGTTAATTGACTTTTCATATAAAAAATTTCGTCTAATATTTCTTGAGTTACAGTAGATTCGCCTCGGTAAAATTTCAGCGACTTTATTGCTTCCTGTAAAAATATGACATTCTTGTTAATTCTTTCTTGAATGAATATTACAATTTTACTTTGTTGATTTCTCTTACAGTACTAATTACTATACTTGATTATAAAGTGTGAACTGTGTGGATAATACTGATATTCAGCTGCATCCGGTTAGACTGGAAGCCGACCCCAATATAGTTGCGAAAAGGCTAGGCATGATGATGTGGCAAATAACAATATTTTACTATCTTTCTTCATCACGTTACTTAACTATTAAAATAACAGTATTTTTCAACACATAACTCACCTTCTCCTTTCCTAATCTCAGTAGATAAATGGGTGTTTCTTTCATACACAACAATATTAGCACAAAACCGACAGCCACAGTCAAATTCAAGTAATTGATAACTTCATAACTGCAGAACCATCCTTCTGTATACGAAACAAGTGTCCCCATATTATATATGAACGCCATGATGGTGAGGAGTGTTCCTCTGATAGAATTGTGACTTATTTCACCAACGTAAACGACTCCTGTTACGAAATGCAGTCCTGTGCCTAACCCTATCATGTACCGGCCGATTATAAGTTGTGTTACAGATTTTGCGGTTGTGATGATTGACCAGGCTAGCTGAAAATAAAAGGGATTTTCTCATTACAGTTTAAATTTTTCTCTGCTGAAAATAGTTCACCCAATATATTTAAGTACTAGTTATGGGAATTATATTGCAAATCAATATTTTGAAATGAAGTTTCGTGAAAAATAGTTTTTATTAAAAAACGAATTGGTTTTAGAGCTCAAATAGATGCAGCTATACATACAGACCAATCCCTGCAAAGTTAGACCTTGGATGCAGGAATAGAATAATATAGGTACAGCAGACTACAAACTATTTATTTGGGAAATAGCTGAGATATTTATTTATTTAACCATTTATGCACACACATATAAATACAGACAAGAAGAAAGGAACAGAAAATACGTACAAAGGCAATGATGATATGATTTGGCTTGTGAACATAAATAATTCCTCGTCGTCATTAATTACTTACCACATAACACAATCCACATACTGTTTCTGTTCGTTTTCGACCAATTTTGTCGTTAATATATCCCGCAATGCCAATGGATGAAAGAGAACCCGCCATAATTATTGATGATAACAGATTACCGTCATTTTTCGTTATTTGGTAGCCCAGTGGCGAATCCTCACTTTCCAATATAGGTATTGAATATGAAGTCCATGTATTGCCCACAGCTACCATGAAAGTTGGCATTGAAACTGAAGCAAAATATTTATTTTTAAAGTGGATTTTTAATATTAATAGGAATACCTATACAGTAAAGATGAAGAAATGCACCTGTTACTCACTTTACAACACGGCACTCAAAAATATAATATTCTAGACTAAAACCTGGCGTACCTACCTACTATAGGTGCGCCCCTGCATAATCCTTCGGGGAAACAAGCCGTGATGTTATGTTTCGTAAAACCTGCCGTTGTAAAACTAACTCTTATTTCTAGGAAAGTAACAGCAGGTACCTATTAAAACCCAATTAGTGCTTGCATTACATTTACATGTTTATCTAAAACTGACTGATCAAGTAACTGAATGAACAGTACATTGGCCTCACATTTTATCTTCAAAATTCAAAGTCAAATAATTTATTTCAATTAGGCAGTTATAAGGCACTTTTGAACGTAAAAAACTAAGAAATAGAACTGATTCTAGTTGCCCCTTCCCTAAGGTAGTTTTCGTATGGAGAAAAATGGGCAAGAAACTCCATCTTTACTCTTTTAAAAATGTTTTACAATATTTTGTATACATCAAATAAATAATTAATTAATTATATGTGAAGACGATGCACCTAGAATAAGATTACTGTACCACAATATGTAAAAAGAATTAAAAATACTTCATGGAATACCTTATGTCAATGAGAGTATAATGTAATTAATATAAGAGATAATGACTACAGATTTATAATTTAATCCTAACTAATATTATAAACGTGAAAGTGAGTTTGTTTAAAAAATACAATAGACGCTGATATATTTAGTAACCTATTCCGCTTGACTATTCTTCAAGAGTCATAAAAACCCTGTAAGAAATCGACACGTGTTTCACCTCTCAACGAGGCATCTTCAGGATGACGATTGACCAATTGCAAACCAGAACGCGACGTGTTACCACACCGAGCGCTGGACGCAGAGTCATCCTGAAGATGCCTCGTTGAGAGGTGAAACACGTGTCGATTTCTTACAGGGTTTTTATGACTCTTGAAGAATAGTCAAGCGGAATAGGTTACTAAATATATCAGCGTCTATTGTATTTTATAATGGATTTCCGCAAAGTCACGCCTGAATCAATTAACTGTGAGTTTGTTTGTTTGTTACGCTTTCACGCTAAAACGGCTGAACGGATTTGGATAAAATTTGGCACATGGGTAGACCACGACTGGAGAAGGCCATAGGCTGCTTTTTATCCTGGATCGCAGACGAAGTCGCGGGCAACAGCTAGTCAGTACATGGGATGATGATTAAACTCACTTAAAACGGTCACTAATATCTGTACCAAAACCCCGTTCATCGTGCTGTTGTATTTAAATAAAATTGATCACTTGAAAGAATTTTAACCCATCGAATTTATTTTTTCAAACACAAATTAAAAACACACTTCTTTAATTAAATGCTTGCGACTTCACTTCAATTCAAATAGTGTTAGTTAGAATACTTAGTTGTTCATTTTATTTATATTGAAATTATCAAAGAATAGATAAAACTAAATCTTTATTCAAATAAGTAGGAACTTAACTGTCGGGTAAGTTACGTTTGGATGTTTGTTACTCAATCACGCAAAAACGGCTGAATGGATTTGGATGAAATTTGGCAAACAGATAGTTTAAAACTTGGATTAACACATAGGATACTTTTTATCCCGATATTTCCACGGGATCGAGACTTACTCGGGTGAAACCGCGGGGCGCAGCTAGTAAAGTATAATTTTTACTGCGAGTCGACATTTAAACGGGATATATCGATAAATGGCATAATTAAGTTTAATTGTAAAGATGTACACATGAGTTGATAAGAAGTATCAATATAAGCACGCAGATAATACGCAAACATTGTCTTATTATCTTTGGCCCCTCGCCCACGGCGACTTTTTGTAGCGATGCTGTCGCGCGTTTTGTAAACGCGCCTCTTTCATTGCGTTATTAATATAATATGTTGTAGAACAGACGAATGTAAATAACGCAATGAAAGAAGCGCGTTTACAAAACGCGCGACAGCATCGCTACAAAAAGTCGCCGTGGGCGAGGGGCCTTACACTTTAATTTAATCTTGACGGTCTACCTCTGTCTAATCTCTAAAGCAGTCTGTATCTTTTAAGTATCTAATAATCAGAGTTATTAAAAAACAACTACCTACTTAACTGTAATTTTGTAATTTTTATATGCCAAAATCGAGTTTTCTTATCTCACTCATACGACAAACGTTATACGGCAGGTACACGGTAGACTCAATTGATAGAACCTATTCAATTTTAAAAAACTTGTTACTAACTACAATAAATTGAATAACAAAACGATGATACGCACCGGTATAACCGTATAACATAATAGGACCCTATGCAAATGCAAGCAAATAGCAAGAGCGAGCGTTACCATTCGTCCTCGGTCCTCGCTATTTTAAATTCGTAATGAAGCTCCGTCAATTCATGCTTGCCTGGTACTGCGAAGCGCCTTTTGGTGGAATAGTGACACAACTCCAACAGTCCCACAACAGTTGCCAATATGAAACAGAGAGGGCGCCGATATTTTTATAATTTATAGTAGAAGAAGTATTTGCTTATGTACCTACACCAATGATATTATATTAATCATTGACCTACACAAATAAAACTAAAAAAACAAAAAATAAATAAAAAAACCTTGTCTTACCTATAGATAGAATAGGTACCTACTTTCCGCACTTGGCCGGTAAATAGTGATATAGATAACCGAGTCCATCAATAAATTAAGGTAAATAAAACATAACTAGTTTATAAAATAGTAATGATATGTAGGTACATTACGTAGTTAGGTCATTTTAGTATCCTACAAGAACTTCAAAAATGTGGTTTGAAAAAACTGAGCTGCGGTTGCTGCGGATCGTGTTCGTCACACAATCAATTGTCAGTTATCGTCGCACAACTGTTACGTCAACTTTGACTATTTATACCAAGACAGCATAAAATTAAAGAATTGTAGTTGTTCTGAATACAATATTTTGATTACCTGCATGTCTACTTTATTTACATTTTTTTTTGCAATTGAAAAGAAAAGAGCAGAGTATTTTCAGAAAAAGGTGCCTCTGCCTCTAGCAGGAAAATGCAATCATAATATTGATTAATAATTTTGGGTCCCATAGTGGGACTATAATTCCATTTTCCCAGTGACGTCCCTGCATTTTCCAAAAGAAGTACCTACTGCCCAGTGAGGCTTTCGATAAAGTTAAATAAAATACAGCTTGAGCTCGATTACCGATGTCAAACAAAAGAAAATTGCTATACGATGTTTTGTTATGTATAAGGTACGTTTTTTCTTTCTACGTTCGTTTAGCGTTTAGCAAAAAAATAGCATAACCTCTATGTAATAGTCCGTTGCGAAAGCGACGTTAAAATCTCCCCGGTCGTATTCGCAACATCATGTTCCTCGATTGAGTACTAGGGCACTATAACGCAAAGGTGGTCACATAGTCGTGTTAACTAACCGACTATGTACAATAAACATGCATCAACGGCGAACCGCAAACAGCAACGCCCACTTCTTTAATTAGTTACCTATTTAACTACCGAATCGTATTTGTCATGTTTATTTACGTTTATGTACTTTATTTATAAAAAAAAATATTGGGTAAGGTTTAGCAGCATGAAAACTAATTACTTACCATAAAAATCATAAAATAGGTAACACATAAATGTATTGTGTATGCCCCACATCCACATTGTCTCACATTTCAATCGCAAATCATTAGCTAGCAATTATTGGGCTAAGGTCAGTTAGCATTAATAATTTACTCTTTTAGTATTATGGAAGCCTAGTATCATGACGTTTTGTTTATTTATTTAAATTGTTTAAATAATATAATACCTATTTATATATGTACATAAAATACCTACTGATTTGTTTTCCATTTATAGTCGTTTACTAACGACACCACATCGACAACTCGAATTAACCTTTTGTTGATATTAGTGGAACCATTTTGTGTAACATAACAACTATAAGTAATAATTATAATAGGTATATTGTTGGCGAAAGCTTCAGGGTAGCCCGCGAAATTCAAATCTTAAGCCGGCGCCAGACATAGTCACATATTTGATCAAACATATTCGATAGACTTTGTACACACATATGAACACTTGTTTGCAGAGACCGGCCAGACATAGTCACATATTTGATCAAACACTTTGATAGACTGTGCCTCTTTACGTTAAGCAGTTTATCTTGAGCCCTGCAATAAATTCATAATACATATTATTAAATTACAAATATATTCTACTTACCGATGAAAATTAATGCTATCTTTTTTATAGTTGGATGTTCTAGACGATTTTCCACACCAATTAACCGAACAATAACTCATACTTGTTTAGTATTAAGTTTTTTAAGATCAAAATAGCTGCGTGTGCAGAGTTCCAACCACTGCGCACTGGTCAAAACTAAAATGGCCACTCATATCGTCATCTAATATCAGTTCAATTAAACTGATGTGTCGTGAGCCCGAGTCGCCCGCATGAGCAGTCAAGAGGCTATATAGTCATTGACCTGTTACAACCCATTTTTACCACTCGTGCCATGCTTTGCAGCACGCAGTGTTGCCAATTTATAATTTTATAAGCAGAAAAAAAAATTGCAGAGTTCCTGTTTAGCACAGTTTTTCGTCGTTTACTTAAAGTGGGTGGTAAACGTGCGTGCTTAAAGTATACCGCGGTCTTTAAGGGGGATGCGCCAAGGTAGCCCGCGAAATACAAATTTTCTTACGTTTTTTGCAATTTGCAGGTCAGTGTCAGGTTGTATATTGATCTATATATTATTTGCGGCCGTAACAAATATGGGTTTACAGAATTATAAACATTAGAATCAGCAATACAACTCTCTAAGTTCATGAAAGTGCCAAATGTCATGATTTCATAAAATTGTCATTCAATGCACTTACATGAACGTAGATAGTTGTATATGATGGCACTGAGATATTAGTTTAGTGAAAATGCTATTCTGAATTTGAGGTTTTAACCTAAAATTTTGTTCTGTATCTAAAATCTTCTAACTTAATCTGACTATTTTTAATCCCGATTAAAAATGTGTGAAATAAAATTAGATGTCATGAACTAAAATTCAAACCAGCACCTCGACTTCAGTTGCAAATGAGTACTGTATCTTATTTTATTTTCTTTTGCTTATATCTCGAAAATGGTGTTTCCTATCGCAAAAATAATGAAAATTTGGACCCCCTTTGCAACCCGTAAACCCCTAATGTTCTACATGTTGGTAATTTTTTTATTTTTTTTTCGTCCAAAATATTAAAAATTCCATACAAAATACGTCGAAATGGCCAGATTGCGCGCATCTCCGGCTCAAAAAAAATCACAGGGTAGGGCAAACAAGTAGGTACCAAGTGGAGTCGCGATTGTCGTGTTAAAATAATTTTTAAATTTAGAGACTTTTTTTGGCAGAATAGCTCTATGATTCTCATAGTAAAAAGAAAGGAATTTTAGTTCGGTGTACAAGAGAATCGGCACCAATGTCGGACGGTAATCACTAATCATAAACAGTAACAGTACCCATGTAGTTGTGCATGGCATCGAATGCAAACCATAAAGGTCTGTATATTTCTTCAGCACCAGAACCTGTCCTTGTAGACTGCTTTATTATTTTTTATACATTCCCTTTAATTAATGGGTCAATAAAATGTTTCTCTTCTTTTTTAATTCCTCGATAGTGCAATGTACTGAGATCCAGGCGTCATTTACCAAATTCCTATTTTTATTTTGTTTTTTACTTTTTATTTTGTTTTTTGTTTTGGGAGCAGTGGTGGCCCAGTGGTAACGTCCGCGACTTACGAGTTGTAGGTCGCAGGTTCGAACCCCGACAGGTGCTTTACTTTGTGTAAATAATTTCATCACCACTGCTCTCAAAACGGTGAAGGAAAACATCGTGAGGAAACCGGCATGTCTTAGAACCAAAAATTCGAAGACATGTGACATCTACCAACCCACACTGGGCCCGCGTGGTGGATTACGGCCCACTCCCTCTCATAGAGGGACTGTCCCACTGTGTCCCAGCAAGTGGGAACATTATAGGCTGATTATGTTATGTTATGTACTTTTAGGGTTCCATAAATACATGGTTCTCCTTCAAGCAACTCAATAAATTCTAGGGCACTCGTTGCTCCATTCCATCTTGCGATTGAGCAAAGCGACCGTTCCGGTCAGTTATTTACGAGGCACTGGGCTTGCAGGCTACGCACACATTTGAAATTCGAACGCGCTACGCACACATTTGAACTTTAAACGCTTTGATGTGCGCTCGAAAAACCGACTCCGAATGGAAAAGTTGATATAAATGATCAAACTTTGATGAAATACCCAAACGCCCCTGCCACACATGTGTCAACCATGTGATCAAATATTGTTGCTATGTCTGGCGCCGGCATTTATGTGTGCACACCATGTGCACACCAAATGGCAAAGTTGAAATATGTGATCAAACTTTGATGAAATACCCAAACACCCCTGTCACACATGTGTCAACCATGTGATCAAATATTGTTGCTATGTCTGGCGCCGGCATTTATGTGTGCACACCATGTGCACACCAAATGGCAAAGTTGAAATATGTGATCAAACTTTGATGAAATACCCAAACACCCCTGTCACACATGTGTTCAAAGATGTGATCAAATATTGTTGCTATGTCTGGCGCCGGCATAACAAATATGGATTAATCCTTATTCCTTACCGTGCGTTTGCACTGACGAAACATTCACTTATTCTACGGCCACTACTTATACCATGTCGCGCGAAGATTCGTGTCCCGTTGTCGCGACAAAAACTATAAACTTCGTGTTCGCTCTACGACGAACTCGCTGTGGCTACACTTCGCATTATCGCAAACTTTTTTTCGTGCGCTCTCTCTCGCACACCCCTTGATGTCTCGCTGAGCAACAGAGAGCGCACTGAAGAAAAGTTCGCGCTTTAGCTTCAGACCAACAAAAAAGGAAAGACTGATCACGCCGTACATCAAAAGTGAAACCACAAAACCATGCTCCTGCAAGTAAACACACAGGCTCACGCACACACCTACACTAAAACCATGCTCATCGCTCCTAGTACGTCACGAATCGTCGTCTAGTTAACATCACCAAAACAAATATAATTATGCCTTCCTGTGTAGTGAAAACGTGTAAAAAACACACGAGTAAAAAATGTTTTTGTTTCGGAATTCTTCCTAACAATTGAGGTACAATACCATACTCAACAATATCTTACTCGTACAATATTAGCCTACCCAAAATATTATTCCCCAAGTTATAGGGAAAAACTTTAACAACTCACAACCCTTTTTACACACAAATAGATAAAAAGGTAGCTTCACTTTTGCTGTACGGTGCGGGCGTGCTCTGTCTTTCCTTTTTTGTTGGTCTGAGGCTATAGCGAACATTCGCGTTGTCGCGACAAGTCTGGCCAAACAATTCGTGACTTCGCGAATCATTCTAGTGAACTTGAATGCCAAAGAGCTTCGTAGTTAAGGGCGCACCCTACCTCAAATTTCTTAGCATGATCCTTCGTTATGCCGAAATACTGCAGCATTAATTTTGAAATAAATATAATAGGTTTGAAATTGCCGTTCTGCAGTACTGGCCATTTCAAATCAAAATAATTTTTGTTTGGTTAAGAATTCTAATTTCAAATTAATTTTATTTTAAAAACATGGAATTCTTTTTTAAAAAGAAGTCATTTAATAATGATTAGTGTTACATTTTCATCGCATTTCAATCTTTTTCGTCATCATGGATACGTTAAAAATTCGAGTAATTATGGAATATGAGTACCGTCGTGGCAGCAACGCGGCACAAGCGGCACGCAACATCAACGACGTTTACGGAGCTAACACTACAAAACAACGCACCACCTGTTATTGGTTTGCTCGCTTCCGTTCTGGATATTTCGACCTGAAAAATGAACCTCGTGGTCGTCCGAAGACTTTGGTCGACAATGACGAATTAAAGGCGATTGTGGAAGCTGTTGATACACAATCTACGGCTGAATTAGCAGCAGCTTTCGACGTTAGCGTCAAAACAATATTGGTCCATTTGCGTCAAATTGGCAAGGTAAAAAGCTTGACAAATGGGTGCCCCACGAACTCAATGATTGCCAGCGCGAAGTACGCGTCGAGGCGTGCTTTGCACTGCTCAACAGACACACAAATGAAGGAATTTTGAACCGCATTGTTACCTGCGATGAAAAATGGATTCTGTTTGATAACCGCAAGCGCTCAGCAAGTTGGTTGGATCCTGGTTCAGTACCTAAACAATGCTCTAAACGAAAACTTACCCCTAGAAAAGTGATGGTCACTGTTTGGTGGTCTAGCGCCGGTGTGATTCATCACAGCTTCTTACCAAACGGGGTGACCATTACTGCAGATGTGTACTGTGAAGAACTGAACACAATGATGGAGAAGCTGGCACATCTCCAACCAGCATTGGTCAATCGCTTGTCTCCGCTGCTCCTGCACGACAACGCGCGACCTCATACTGCACAGCAGACGGTCTCCAAGTTGCAAGAACTGGGGTTGGAAGCTCTCCGTCATCCGCCCTACTCACCAGACCTTGCGCCTACAGACTACTACTTTTTCCAGAATTTGGATAACTTCATGGCGGGAAAAAAATTCAATACCCGAGAGGCAGTACAAAATGCCTTTGAAGAATTTGTTGCCTCCCGTCCAGCTGATTTCTTTAAGAAGGGCATCAATAAACTGCCACTGCGTTGGCAAAGATGCATTGATTGCATGGGTGATTACTTCGATTAATACAAATAAAAAATACATGAAAAAAATTCGTTTAAATTTTTTCATACAAAACGGCAATTTCATAGGTAAAGACCTAATACCTATATATTAAAGTTGAGGATTGATGCTAGGTCCTAAGTTTGGCGAAAACACGATTTCATAAAATTTCTCGATAGTACAAAAATCCAAAGTTACCTACCTCTAAACAGAACTATAAACCGCTGGTATTAAAAAAATACTTCAAATTAGATCATGAAACTTTGCATGATAACTGAACTATCTTTAAGCAGGTCTTATGTTTTTTTTTTTTTAAATTATTCTTATTTTCACCGTAAAAAGCAATTACCAAAACTTTTCGACGCTTTAAAGCCGCAATTGCCCTACTCCGTCTCGTTCTCACTCAGGTCGTGAGTAGTATGGTGCGAGCGGGATAAAATCTGAGGTAGGGTGCGCCCTTAAAACGTCGGGATAACTCAGGCGGACTAGACGCGGGAAAAAAATGGAAGATGCGGTTGCACTTTATTGTATGTCGGCAAATAATTATTTATTGCATCTTTATTAATAATAAATAAAGATAAATAAATAAAGGAGTAAAAAAGAGAAATAAAAGAAGATGGTGTATGGTGGATGTTATCTATACATCTATACAAAAGGTATAAAACTAAAACCCAACTACGGCAAAAAAGTCATCTAAAAACGTATATACACGAATCACAGACAATCCGGAGTCACACGTGATAGGGCTTAATCAAACAGATACGTGTGACTCCGGATTTTTAATTTGTCTGTCTGTGATTCTTGTTTATACCTTTTTAGATGACTACGGTTAGAGTGGAAGCCGACCCCAATATAGTTGGGAAAAGGCTAGGCAGATTGATTGAGATGACTTGTTTGCCGTAGTTAGGTTTTAGTTTTATAACTTTTATTTTTATTTAATTTTTTTGGAGTTATAAAATATATATTTTTTAAATGTGATAATTAAGCCCTTTCATTTGATACCAAACGTGGCCTCATTAAAAAACATTTTTTTTTAGTTCATGACTTTTTGTCCTCCAGAGGGCGTCATATTCAATTTAATGTCTCATTTGTCAAATTGTGATGAGGGGTTTAGAAGATATGAGGGAACACATGAACATACATACATACCGTACAAAGTCATAACCCTCCTTTTTGCTTCGCCGTAGTGGGGTAAACATTACTTACTAACAAAAAAAGTAAAATTTAAGTATAAAATAAGCCCTTTGACGTGAAGTTACCTCACCAAGACAAATACGTGCAGACCGTTCGGCGTCTCGCTGTAAACTAAGACAAAGTGCGCGAAGTGTGGCTAACAGCACTAACTTTGTTGCGATAAAACCCTTTACATATTCAGCCTATAATGTTCCCACTGTTTGGACACAGGCCTCCTCTCTGTGAGAGGGAGTGGGCCGTAATCCACCACGCGGGCCCAGTGCGGGTTGGTAGATGTCACATGTATTCAGGTTTCCTTCACCGTTTTGAGAGCAGTGGTGATGAAATTATTTACACAAAGTAAACCGACTATCAGGGTTCGAACCTACGACCTACAACTCGTAAGTCACGGCTGTTACCACTGGGCTACCACTGCTCTCAGCCGCGCGAAGTCTTCCGAGTTCGCGCTTCGAGTTCGCGATGTGACGAATTTCTTGCCCACACGTGTCGCGACAACGCGAATCTTCGCGTTACCGCGACATGTGTGGCCGTAGCATTATAAACATGTTGAAATCTCTGTTTTCTGTCAATGTATCGACTCGCGTTCGCATTTTCACGCAACTTATTAACGCAAAACATGTTTGACGTTTCATATCACTCGACATGTTTCGCCACGTCTTTAAAAACCAATTTCGTACCAAAATGTATCTGTATGAATCTAGTAACATGTTGTAAGATTTGTTTTGACACTTTGGTCGGTTTTTATAGTCCACACATTTTGTATTCCACAAACATGGAAAACCTTGCCAAAGCTCTATAAACTTCATCGTGTCTACTTTGGACCACTCTATGCTTCGATATAATGATTTTAATGGATACGGCGAATCCATTACTTCATTTAGGTTTGAAAAATTTGTTGCTATGGCATCCTAATGAGATATGGCCCTAACACCTAAAGCTACGAGAAATTATGAGTTTTGATGGCTAATTTAATTGACACTGTAGTTTCGGATTAACGTAGGATAGAAATTGTTTAACAGATTTAAACTCAATTCCGGTATCTACCATAATTTTATTCAAACTTTCATTAACGTGTTCAACCTACTAATTTAGTTCACATATAAAATTAAAAGGTTTAGGTTTGCAAACTTGAGAACAGACACAACATGCATTTATTTCTTTAAAATTTTATAAAATGGTTCATGAAATATAAAGTTTTATTTAAAAAGTATTAAGGTACACATTTTTATGAGTGTTATATTATGATTTTTATTAAAAATAAAAAATGTGACACAAAGTTATAGTACACAACACATTAATTATTAATATGAATGTTTACCTACAGTTTACACACTAATATAATTACTCAATAATTTACTTATAGGTAGTTTTGTACTCAACTTACAATTTTATTACAATACTTACAACAAACCTACTAAAATATTACTTAACTATTTTCCATGAATGCAACAAACAACGAACTTGGATGTAAATGATGAAACAAAAATCAGCTGTGCATTCTACTAGGAGTTCATATAACGAAGAAGATATTAGCGTGGTAAAAACAACGCTAAGGTATTCGCTTGTTATCTTACATCGTTATGTTATCCTTGTCTCAAAATGTCGTAACAACCTGTCGGACATTGTGGTATGCCGCCGGCCGCCGGTCGGTGAGAAAACGTAGTATGCGCTAGCAGGAGTGTTGTTAACTTTAACCTAAAGATTAAGTAGTTGTGTGTCCAACCAGGCCCTCACGGATGGAGAAGAGAGTCGTGTGAATATTGTTGGAGCAGCGAAATTCGGGCAAGTTGGTGATATCCAACCTGACGTGATGCCCCAAAGAACATCTTCTGCTACCACTGGCGCCCCCGCGTCGGGCTGCGAATAGGGAATGGGACACTAATATTATAAAGAGGAAAGATTTGTATTTTTGCGTGTATGTTTGTAATGAATAAACTCAAAAACTACTGCGCCGATTTAACATAGGCTATAATTCATAAAGATTACACGCAGGCGAAGCCGCTGGCGGCAGCTAGTTATTTATACTTTTATAAGTCGGTTTTGGGATCAATGTTCTCAGAGTACCTAAGTAGATAACTAAAATCGCAGGAACTCACACAGGTACTTAATGAACATGAATTATCTATGAATACTTACACTAATTAAATTATTGCAAAGCCTAACTAAAATGTGATTCAAACAGAAGTCGCTGGTGAGTGGTTGTATCCCAGTTATCCCACTAATCCTACAAAATGGGATAGGATTTCATAGGAAAAGTTAAACGCGGAAACTTAGTACCAGGCTGGCATTTAGACTAGGCGCGCAGAAGTAAATAGGATGCATAATAATTAGATCGTCCTCGTCACTTACCATGCAAACACTATGATGCTTTACCAGTGGCTCTAAGCACAAGCTGGATTCGTGGATGAATTGTTTCGAGGCCGTCATTGCATTTTTACATAAATTCGCTGGAATTAGCTTCTGTGTCGACACCCGCATGCTGTTATATTTTATTCGTTCCTTTGCTTTTTCTGGTAGCACCTTCCCATTTAACTGAAACACGGAACCGAAATTATGTTTAAGTTTAATACTACGTCAACTTGACGTGTTTAGCCCGTTTAGCCATTTCATACGACTGACAAAGAATGACTTATTATTACGTACCTAATTTGAATTTACCTAATTTGTTACCTCATTAATTTTTCATCAATCAAGTTCTTTGGCTTACTTTAAATGTAACTTTAAGATCTCTCAAAAACATCATATTGGCTCGCAGAATGTCAGAATCTCGCGTAATGAAATTAAAAATCAATCAAAAATGTTGAGCAGTTCTCTTTTTGATAACTTACCACTATCCTAGGCCAGTATGTTGTCATAAACTTGGCACTCAGCACCTTGCCCTTGTTATTAGAAATTCCAATTGGTTTTAAAACTTCAGAATAATCTATTGCTATCGCCATTCTCAATAGAGAGATGTCAAAATTGGGTTTTCCATAAATGTAGTATGGATGAATTTCTATTTTCTTGATAGGGACCACCGTACCACCTTTTTTGCAGTTCACGGATCCTAGTCTTGCTCTGAATAATTTTAAGGAATCTCTTACGCTGTAAATTTGAAGATAATTAGTACTAACGAAATTAGAAAACATAGAGAAGAAACAACCATCAATATGGCACCGGCCAGCCTTTTAAGGAGGAATGAAGAAATTGATATTCAGACTTCTGGATTCAGAAGATTATGATAAGCAAAATAAATTAAAATACTTACTGAAAGAACTCTCCAGCTACGCTCAGAATCCATCTTTTATCTATCAAGGCGCCAGAAACGTAATGCGAACCTTTTTTTTGTATTGATACAGCAAAGGGATAGTCGATGAGTGTACTCTTCGAATCATCCTCATCCTCCCCTTTGCTATTGTTGTACTGGTACCCGCAGGTTACTTCCTCGATGGTGTCCGCCTCAGTAACTACATCGTATTGAATAAGTATTGAAAGTGAAATAAAGGAAATAATGTTGACAAACAAAAAATAAACCTTGTTACATTTAAATTCAACAATAAAATTGTGGATCTAGAATTCTAGAGCAATCCTAATGGGATTTTATATTTACCAGTTTTAGAAGTAGTCGTAGTACTATTTTCTTTTTCAGCATTTTCTTTAAGTAAATTGTATCTTTTTCTAATAACTGAATTAATATCCGCTTGCTCTACTGAAGATTCAATATCATTAATCTCGTGAGTCACTTCATTATCGGAATCACAGTCACTGTGATCCTGATCACTGCTGTCACGTTCTGGGCTGCTACGGGAATAACATTGAACTATACAAATAACTAAGATTACTTTTAATGAATTGTTGAATTGATTCATGGCATCAATTACTCTGACAAGAACAGATTTGACTAAACTGGCTAATCTTGAACTCGAAGGTGAACTGAATGAAATCACTTGCTAACAATCGAAAGTGACGAATCCTTGATTCATCTTCAATATGCAGGTGTTAAATACAATGGCTAAAATGGAAGGAAAATAGAGTAGAAAACGTAAGATAACAAGCTTAATCGTCTATTCAACTACAAAATAAAAGATGTCTATGAACGAAACAATAAAATTGCATTCAGTCGAAGTCTTTATTAGTAGGAACCTAACCTACAACTGTTTTAAAATAAAAATATAAGTATTTAAAAAATGTAGTACATACATAATGTTGTTTCCTGCTTTTGAGATGAATCTACCTGCCCGTCCCTAAACTTAGATTAATACTTTGTAATTACATAAGTACCTAAACTTATTTGAAATATCTTTATACACTTACGTAAGTAAATCTTTCAATAAATATACTTCGATCATCAAAAAGGTCAGCTGTTCGTAGTATCACACCAGGCGCACATGCAATCAAAGATATCAGTGTAGAAAAAGCGAATGAAATGAGAAGCTATTTTTTTTATGTAGCGCCTGCGTAGCACATATCGTTCTGTTGTGTAGCTAGCCAGCCACGCCTTTCTTGGAAGAAGGTAGTAAGCCACTACCCACTTCAAATAAAGCCGTGTATGATGCTTTGGCGCTTCAAGATTCTGAACGAGAAAAACACTTACACGGTTCACAAACTAATTAGAAAAAATCATAATATTTTTCGTGCAGATACGAGTGAAGGTAGGCTCAAAACCTAGAGGTTACAGCCGCTACTGACAGCTGTGTTATTCGATGCATCGTCGTCTTGTTTTCATCATAGATGTATTTATATAATTATAGTTCTCATTCATTGTTATCACTACGGTAAGAGTGGTACGATGATATTGTTAGTATTAGCAATTACAAATATAAGCCCCAAGCAGTAACATCGATTGGATAATGGATTAACCGTCATAACAATATGACGGTTAATGCGAGCTAGACGCCAGTTAGTTCCGTACATGCATCCACATTCTGCAGGTTTGTTTTCAGTACAGACCTGAAAAGTGACGGGAATTGGGAGAAAAGTCATTCCGGGGATTTGAATACCAGATCTGAGAAAAACGAATTCTCTTCCCAAGCGGAAGAGAATTCGTTTTTCTCAGATCTGTTTTGTAAATTCTGATCACATTTGGGAATTCAGACGCTGCGCCATTCAGTCATTGCCTCTGCCTCTATGTATCGGAAAGCAAAAGAGTTCTGAGGCCCTAGACAAAGTGACATTCTATCAGCGATAACGATGATGGAAAAGGCAAAAATGTAAAGGACTGACATAAGCTATCAACAAGCTTATGTCCATCCTATTGAAAGTTGTTGTAGAAATACGAAATGCTTTCGAAGCGATTGTCACCTGTCTAGCTAGGCCCTCAGAGTCTTATTGAAAACAGAACACCGGCTCAGACAGCTGCTGAGCCTTCAAGCGTATGCTCGCTCTTGTTCTGCTGTCATCTTTTAGACGGATTGCATCACATCTGCCTAGTACTACGAGTATTAGGCACATCCGTCTCAAGATGACACTTAGCTACCAATTCAGAGAGTCTATCAAGAAACAAGGTTATTGTGCGATTGTTAAAGAGTCTCTTGAAAAATAATATTTAGTTGCCCATCGGAGTTTTAACAGATACAATAATAATAAGGCACTAAATTGAAAAAAGAAGGAACAGAATTCATCCAATGAGCAATCGACCTAGGTTAGGGGTATCGGAAGAGATCCTACAGTAACTAAATTGGCAAGTTGAGTTAGTGTCACTACGGTTAAAGATAATATGTTTTCCGATTTACTTAATTCCATTGAAACATAGTCCTAAAATCGTACGAATAAGGCAAGGCTGATAATCGCAAGCTGAATATAATTTGAGTATATATTGATGACCTCATTATTTCACTGAAAGTCGAGCATCACAATGTCGCAACGCAACCTGGAACTTGGGAGAGCCCAGAGTCCATCATATCCAGCCATGTAGACTGCGAAAGACAACTTCAATCAATCTGCCTGCCTAGCCTTTTCCCAACTATATTGGGGTCGGCTTCCAGTCTAACCGGATGCAGCTGAATACCATTATTTTACATGGAGTGACTGCGTATCTGACCTCCATAACCCAGTAACTGGGTACTACGATACCGCTTGGTAAGACTGGGTGTCAGACTTTCGAGCTTCTGACGACCCGAAAGACGAAAAGCGAAAGGCGAAAGACAACTTATTACAACGAAATTTTTTGTGCGGAATATTAAAAGTTTACCGCTCCGCGTTCTTGCCTGGAGAATCCTAATACACCTTATAATTTTTGGTAACTTTTACGCTGTAAGTACCTATGTCTTTCTTGGGGATTTGGTAGCAGTGATCTATAATTTCTCGAGCCGACACTTTACGGAATCCTAAAAAGTGTGTACAAAAATATTATAGATAGGTATAACTCAAAGAATGTTCTATACCTAACTCAAAGCATGGTTTGACATTGCATAATGAAGAAGCATAAAGGTACTGTTGAATACGATCATAGTTAATAACAAATTACAATAGGGAATATGCATGTGATTCAAATATGGGTCAAATATTTTTTTTTTATAAACTAGGTATGTTACTTCAGAATTATGCCTCCATCAATATTTTTGAATAAAATTTCTTTTTGAGCGAGAAATTAATTTTTTTAAAGTACCAAAAAACTGTGGGTAATTCACAATACTTGAAAAGGCTAAGAGCGGATGTGACGTAACAATCCGGAATAGCAATCAAAATGTCAGTATCAAGTCAATGTCGAACGTTCATAGAAAAAGGAGTGTTTGAAGTTGACTTGACAGTTGCTTGTCTGTTTTCACGGAGTGTGACGTCACCACACCAAGCGCGCCAAATGGAGGGCGTTTAAATAGCCCGGATCGGTTGGATATTTTTAAACATTTTTTTAAATACTTTAAATTGCTTTTTTGCCGTCGAATTTTTTTTAACTATTATTTGACGCTAAAAACTATCGAATAAAAAAATAAAAAAAATACATGCATATTCCCTATTACTAGTTCCAAGTGAGGTTTGAAGTATTTGTAGCTTTGTTTTGCAAAGTTCCGCTATTGTGCGACGAACAATACATTGTTACATAATCACAATTACTGTTTTGAAAAACTAACTTATAAACTAGTGATTATAATGTTCGGAAACGTTACTCTAGTTTCTCATTAGCTTTCGTGAACTTTCAACGTGTTTCAAACACTAAAATGAATAGATAAAAAACGTGATATTTTATGAACATTTTTAGTACATACATGAAAGAAATGCAGTGCCTTCAGTTTTTAACGTTTTTTGTAGTTTTAGTTTTTAATTTTAATTTATTAGTAGAGTGCGGTAAGAAGGAAATTTCTGTTGAAATACATTGCTTGTCATGTGCGAATATAATATTTTTATCCATTAATTCAAGATTTTACTTACCTACTTATGTTTTATTTTAACCAAGAAAGCCTAGCCAAACAAAAAAATGGGAGAATCCTGCTAAACAATTAATATATATGATTATACAATCAGCGTGCTTAATAATAATAATATTTCAATTCCTTTACCTATTTGCATATAGCATTATTATGACAATATCAGCTACTCCACGTCAAAGCGCGAATATTGCGTATTTTTTTTTAAATATTGTTATGTTCCTAATAATAATTGCAGCATAAATCTAATCCTAATTTTGCTAGTGTTCTAATTTATGGCACTCAGAGAAGAGAATCATTTTATTGTTTGCCTACGATCAAATGACTCTCTTTTTGACGCAGCTATATATTGCTTGTAAATTAGTTATATTTATAACTAAAACCACTCTTCATAAAGCGTCAATCAATGATTGTATGTTTTTAGGTACTATTTTAAATTCACTGGTGCTAAGAGATGAGAGAAGACTGTTAGATTTGATTCCGTTGTTTCAGGTACGACCACAAGGAGGACAGAACTAGAATGTGAATTTCCACCTAAGATGGAAGAAGACCTCACACACGTCAGGAGAAAAAGACTAACTACTGAGACTGGATTAGTCTGTCTCGAAGACTATCCATATACTGTGTCCGTGAGGTAAGAAAAAAATAAAAAAAAAACAATTGTCATACATAATGTAGGTAAGAGTTCAGTAAAATGTAGATTATTTTTTCCAGATTACACGGAAAACATTGGTGCGGTGGAGCTATAGTTGGAAAACAATGGATTTTGACAGCAGCGCAATGCTTCGATTAGTAAGTTCTTTAGAAATCGAAAGGTTTAATAATATTATTCTTAGGATAACATAAACGATGAAGAGGTTGCTCGATGAAAAAGAGCACGAAAAGATGCTTGGTGACTTTAATGACTGGCTGACTAACGATGCTCTACAGGAAGGTGTTATGTAGGTTCAAATTCATTATAAGTCAGAATTGCAAGGCGTTTTTATCCCACTTGTCCCAGAAGGAGAGGAAACCAATGTGGTGGATCCAAAAAATCTGTATAGGGATTTCAGGAAAAGGATGGAAATAAACATGTTAAAAACAAGAAGGTCACTTTTCAAGGAGTCTGAGGGCCTAGGACAAGTGACAATCGCTTCGAAAGCTTTTCGATAGCTTATTTATGTCAGTCCCATACATTTTTGCCTTTTCCATCATCGTTATCGCTGATAGAATGTCACTTTGTCTAGGGCCTCAGGTGCAGTAGCCAGTAACCCATAAAACCGGGATTGAACGAATATAACAGGGAGATTAATACTGTCACTTTAGCAGAATCATAATATGAAAATATTATGAATCATCGTAAAATGTTACAAACTGACAATTCAATGATCTGCGTGTAATTCATATTACGAAATAATTCATCTGTTCGACAGTTTCTATGGAGATTCGTAAAATGGTCCACAAATTATGAAATGCTCACATGTCAAATTAGAGGAATTGCTAATGACAACTGGGATACAGGAAATTAACTGCTTTTAGAAGAATTGCTAATGTGACTGGTTTAGGCCCCCTGGCAGTCTGCCACCATCGGAATCAAACTGCTTGACAAAATTTCAAATCTCCTCGCTGTATTTACTTGGCACGGGGTACGTAAAAACCCTTCAAAATCTTATGTATATTTTCGTTTTCCTACAGCGTAACCAAGGAGGAAGTTTCAATTCGAATGGGGTCAGTCTTCAGAGACTTCGGTGGGAGAATACTGTCAGTCCTGGATATCAGGAGACATCCTGACTATAGGATGGACCAGTACTATCCTGAACATAACTTGGCTATGGTCAAGGTAGGAAACATATTGATATTTGTTTGACTTGCTTTATGTTGGTTAGATATTCTAAACGACAGCGCAACGCCATCCACCTGCGCGTTTAAATTGTGGGCATTTTTGATGAATAAGGAAAAAACCGCTTAAGCTGTGACCTAAATACCTAAAATCTAAGTTCGACGCTACTATTACCTTGAATATATGTTATCCTGGTGTTACAGGTGAATCTGCCGATAATTCCAAACAGCAGAATGCAGGCCGTGGAGCTAGCAATCGCTGATGCTGACCTGCCATCGATGTTTGGGGAGACTGTCATCACTGGATACGGTTCGGTGGTAATAAAAAATTATCATTACTTATTCTGTTAATTGTTGGTAATTTGCAATAATGCATGTGATTCAAATATGGGTCAAATATATTTTTTTATAAACTACATTACTTCAGAATTATGCTTCCATCAATATTGTTGAATGAAATTTCTTATTGAGCGAGAAATTTTTTTTTTTTAAGTCCCAAAAAACTGTGGGTAATTCAAATACTTGAAAAGCTAAGAGGGGATGTGACGTAACGATCCTTGATAACAATCAAAACGTCAATGTCAAGTCAATCAACAAGTGTCAAGTCAATGTCAAACGCTCCTACAAAAATTAGTGTTTGATGTTGACTTGACAGTTGCTTGTTTGTTTTCACGGACTGTGACGTCACCACACCAAGCGCGCCAAATGGAGGGCGTTTAAATAGCCCGGATCGGTTGGATATCAAAAAAAAAAAATTAAGTACCTACCTACATTGCTTTTCTGCCGTCGATTTTTTTAAACTATTATTTGACGATGTAAACTAAAAAATACATGCATATTCCCTCCCTATTTATGGGGAAATTAGGATATGATTTCTCGAACGAGTGAGCGCCGAAAAGCAAGGAGTAAAATTGGTTTTCAGAAAATCATAATAAATTATTATCACAGTTGGTACGGTATAATGTAGTAGGGAAAGTAATTATTATTCACCTTTTCTCTATTGTTTTGTGGAGCATCAATCTGGTATCTACTTCCGCGGGTACCAGGTAAGTATGATTGAAAAGCGTTAGCTATTTGGCACTTCGCCAAGGCCACATAGTTGCGAAACCCATCATTATCTGCGAAAAAATCGAACACAATCTATCTATCTTTGTTACTCTAACTACGATTCATGGATAGGCCGATACATTTCTTCATAAAGTGAAGGAGAAAGATTATACCGTATAGTGTACCGTACTTTTATAAAACACGAGGTTCACCATTTTCATTTCAATTTCAACAGAGTTCAAGGGACTTTACACTGATTCATCCATTGCACGTGTCAAAAGGATCAAGTGTTACGTTACTTCATAATCTAATAGTACTAGGACATTAGAAACTAGTAAGAAGTTAGAATTAATAAATTTAAAACGGTTTGACAGGTGACTGGACAAATCCGCGAAGGTGAGAATCAAGAGTTGCGGCGGATGATTGTACGAGAGGTACCGAAAGCGGATTGTCGCCGTATCTACGGGAATGACTACCACTTGCAACACGATAATCTCTGTCTGCAGAGCATCGTAAAAGGCGTTGCGTTGTGTGCTGTTAGTATTTCATTTTTACTCACCTCATTCCTATTTTCAGTACAACAATGCTTGAGATACACAGCCTACACCATCTTGGCAGTATCTTTCCTACTCTCTCCCTCTCATAGTACAAATACAATACTTTTCTTGACTCTCTTTTCTAATCTCTGAATCCGCGGCGCATTTGGTTGAATCTGTTTTCATTGGTCTATCTATGACTACTTGCCAAATTCCGCGATACCTTGACCGAGGAAAGTAACAGTAGTTTCAATGTTTTGGTACCAGGGTGACACAGGTGACCCAGCAGTACTTTTTAGTGGACTCAATCGCGCTGGCACGCTTTACGGCATAGCGCTGTTTTCCGGCACTGAAGAATGCGCCTACAAGTCCAAGCCAGGAGTATTTGCTAAGGTAATTCTATCATTATAATTTCTTAGGTATTTATTTACCTTATTTAACTTTAACATAGGTTTTTATTTAGCGAATGCTCAGTCAGTTCCCAAAGGAGTTCACGATATTGATCAGCTTGGAAATGGACAACTGAAAATGATGTTATCATTTGGTATAATCACCACCCTTAACAGGCGTAAAACTGTTGTTTTAATTACATGTACAGAAGAAAATAGTTGGAGAACTAGTTGAGTATCAAATATTGATTAAGTAGGTAATGAGTATTTCAGGGTAGTAGCGGTACCTAGAAGAGTCAGGTATATATTGGTACTAGGAACTCATAACAAGTAAGCGATAAACTAATTGGATCTATGTTTTTTCAGGTAGCCTACAGTCGACTATGGATAGACAAGGTGCTTGCAGAGATACCTGAAGCTGAACACGCGCCGGACAGCGCCGATAGTACAGAAAATAATATAATCCCACACGATAATGACATCCAGGACTAAACTTACATGTTAAAGATTATTAAAGAATTCGCTTATAATGTGTTTTTATTTCAACACGATAAACACGTTTCAGTCCATGATTTGTTTTTGGTTTTGATCACAGAGTACATTTTTATATAGGGTTTTGATTTTTCAATGTGTCATTTCAACGCCGCTTGTGCACGATGGTTGATGATGGCTAACATAAAAACTTTTCTGTAATACATTATGCTTACACACGAGGTGCTAAGATCTAACTAAGGTATATACACGTTTAAAATGTTGGATGGAAGGAAAATATGAGTACAGAGTCCAGAGCCTACAGAATTTAAATAGTTATGAATCAGACAATAGCCACATGTAACTCGTCTGTTGCAAAAATATTGTTGGTCCATCATGGGAGCAACTAGAACAAGCATCATTGCAATGAATATTTTGTAGCTAGACAAAACATTTATTTCCTACCTTACTCCTTCTCATAAAGTGAGACACTGTATGCACTGTATGTATGAATGACACACTTTGAAGAAGACACCAATTTACAACGTGTTAATAATTAAGAATCTATGTATGATTCAAAGGAGAATCCATCAAGGGGTTGTTTTCTGTTGTCTGTTGAGATACGATATGGTATGTACAGTCACGGACTTTAATTGATGAGCCACCTGGTACTGTTCGCATTTTAGCCGTGTAATGCAAATCGGGTTTATTGGATTCCCGACACGCAAAGTATTTCAGAATTATTGAGTTAATGAGCTATTCAAAGGACGTCAGTATCAAATAGGTTGGATAAACTTAATGCAACATTGTATTTATTTTTATCATTAAGAACTTATTAGTCAACCTCTATGGATAAGACTATTTCCGATTAAAAGTAATTTATTTGTCATCTTGATATTTCAACTGTCACTGTCTTCAGTTATGTTTTCATAATTATCGAGTTAATGAGCTATGATTCAAAGGAGGTCGGTATCAAATAGATTGGATAAACTTAATGCAACATTGTATTTATTGTTATCATTGAGAACTTATTAGTCAACCTCTATGGATATTTCCGATTAAAAGTATTTTATTTGTCATCTTGTTTACGAGCGTGCGATTTGAGTTCGTGTTTAATCGTGTAATCTCGTGAATGTATGAAACTGCAAAATTGAAAAGTTTGAAGGTGGCTCATCAATTAAAGTCCGTGACTGTACGTAATGCCCGCCTGATAGGTCACTTGCAATTTTGTGAAAGTAAACTGTTGACTTTTACAAAACTTTTTTACTGGATGCTTTGGAAATAAACATACGCTGCAATTAACAATTGATATTGGGGATTTCTATATGAATAATGAAAGAATTTATGCATTCATCATTAACGTTTCGTTTCAACTGTGCACTTTACTACGTAGAATGTAACGTTAAAAATGTCACAATCATATGTCAATCTGTCAAATAGGCAAACAAAATGCAACTGTCAAACACTAAATAGAGGTTATGTTTGGTTAAGGTAATAATTTTTATTTTACGTAACTTTAAGCGGTTTTCCGACGTAACTATTATGGTAGACCGTAGTAGAACTAAATTATACTATAAAGTTTTTTCACAAAATGTGTTCGAGTAAGTGTTTGTTGTGACATTCAGTCTATTTTGGGACTGAAATTATTTAGGCCGAATTGTGTCCAAAGGTTAAGGTTTTGGATGTGATTTAACAGTTTGAGCGGTTAACGCTGACCCACCCTCGGCTCGTGACGCTCTGACATGGATGAACTGAAGCACAGAGCTGGTGAAAAACTCGAAGCATTGCATGTAAGTAACTCTTGCTAATTTATGATGTCCTGGTAGTTTCGCGCGAAAGTGCGTCGGTTATTCACGTCGTTTTTTTAGCAAAATATTTAGAGATCGAAAGTTATTCACTTAAGTTTTGTTTTCAACTGACTGCCCATCCGTTTGTTTTTGTTATGACAATGAAATGTCATTGCCCTACTTTACCTGCTAACGACCATGGACTTATATAATACGGTTATTTCAGTCATTTGAAACACTAGTGCACATCGATTTTCGTTTCATGACATCATTTTATGTTAAAGGAAATTCCTAAAACTTCCTGTGCCTAATACCTAATTTATTGGTACAATAATCCAACAACAACAAGCTTAGTATTCAATGTTTTATCTCCACAGTTTGTTCCAAGCAAATTCACTTCATTTTAGTTCAAAAATTTGCAACAAAAAATGGTTACTAAATGTCTTACTACCTGTATATTTGCTATTGTTAGAAAAGTATAGTTTGTGATCAATTTTTTTAAATTATACATGATATATCTTACCCCAAAAATGTATTCTAATTTATTAACCTTTATCTGTTTTAATGACTGTTGATGTTGCTTTTGGTTAGCAACATGGATTGGATGAAAACTAGAATGGTTTAGAATCCAAGGAGGCAGGCATAAGTGGCAAAAAATATTAAATAAAATACAATATTTAATGACTTACATTTTTCTAAAACAACAAGCATTTATTTCACATGTATTTGATCAGGTAGCTGCCAAAACTGCCGCAGACAATGGAAAATCCAGAGTTAGTGATGCTGTCCAAACAACTGTGGATGCTGTTCAAAGGGTATTTACTTTATTTTACTATGCTTTTTCCTAGAGTACTTCCAGGCTAGTAGGCTTGTAGAATGAAAGTTAGGAAGATAGTTTGAATTTAAAATGTACTCTAGGTGAATCTGTAACTATTCTGTTATGGCTAAAAAGGCCTCTCCCAGGCTATGCAACATATTATAATGTTCAAACCTTTTAAAAGAATACCAGCGTCAGCATGCTCTCAGTGCGTACTACCGACCTTATGTCTATTTCATAATTTTCCTCTTTGTCTGCTTCAGATTCGCGATGCATTCCACAACATCTGGCACAACGAGCTGATCGCAGAAGGTCGCGAGCGCGCGGCTGCCTGGACGAAGGAGGCCGTGCGGCGCATCAAAGAGGGGGCGCCTCCCCTGTCGCCCGTGTTACTGTATGAGGAGCTGGTGGCCTTGTGGCATGATAGAGGTTTGTAACCATTCATCACAATAAACCCTAGCATTGAAACCATCAATTTATTATGCCATAATTATTGGTTAAGGGGAATCCGTCAAGGTAGTCTGCGAAATTCTTTTTTTATTTAAGTTTTTTATAAATTGTATTGCTATTTAAGGCAATGATCACATCTATGGGCTATGGGTATATCGAAATATCTATGGGTATATTTAGAAGTAGCTTAATCTATTTGTAGTACATTTCAATAAAGCGAAGATCATGATTGACGGGCGACCGCCGAAAGTGATTTCTCTGGCCTCATAGATGCCTTCAGCACCTATGAATTGCCAAAGAAGTTGCTTAGTCAGAAAGATGAAGCTAGTTGCCCATTCCAAAGCGTAATAGGTTCGTATGGAGAAGAACGTGCAAAGAACTCCATGGACACGCTTTTAAATTATATTGTTACATCATTAATCATAATTGGTTAAATCTTTACAATTTGCTGGAATCTCAAAATTTGCAATAAAGAAGCAACATTGCAGTATGCTCCTTCCTTTTTGAGATATAGCTTTAATCTGCTCAGGCCCCCCGCAAGCCCCTTCAGCGCCCGAGTGCGAAACCAGCATTGCCGCCCCCACCGCAACCCTATTTAATCTAACTAAGCTTTTCACAGACTGTCAAGGTATGTTTGTACGAAAACGCCACCTAACCTGTGTGACTACAGGTTAAACCTAGCTCATCCGCAGTGAAGTGTGAGGCAGGATTACATTTTATTTTCGAGACGCGGCTTTGGATCCACTGTTTCGGGCTAACGCAATTCGAACCTTGGTCGGTTTGTGGGTCGCCGTCGCCTCTTTAAGCGACAAGTCGAGGCGGAACTTTCAAATTCTTCATCATGGGTATCGTTTTCATCGTTTTCGAGGGTGCTAAAGACGATAGTGACATTAAAATGTAAATCCAAGATGGCGGCTCCGGAAACTTTGTTTTTGTTTTAAATCATACGTGAGAAGGAACTTCGGTCCTGACGGGTTCCTCCGACCTCCTACGTTTTTTTTAATACAAAATCACAAAACAATAAAGATTCAAATTAACCTGACGCACGAACGGAATTGATTTTCATTCATAAAAGTTATTATTTAAATAATTATATATGTATTTTAAACATAAACGCTCTCAAACCGCAATATTTATTCCTACTGCACTAAACAACTGCATAAAATATCTCTGTCATTCTAGCCATTTCAGTCGAAAATGTATGATACATGGCGGTTCATTAATATTAGTAAAAAATTCTATTAAATCAAAAGAACGGAAAGACATCATTGGACTGTCTGTTGAACACACCATTGAATTGTCCTGTGTTGAGCTTGATAAGCATGTTATAGTATGCGTATATAGACCTCCAAGCTACCAGAATCTACCTATATTTGATTCTGTAATGGAAGAGGTGCTAAAGAAACTTAGTACTAATAGTAAGTCAATAATCATATGTGGTGATTTTAACATTAATTTATTAGAAAATAACTCGAATACTGTCCGATTATTAAGTCTTTTTAGGTCATTTGATTTGTCAAATGTTTTTATTGAACCAACCCGAGTGACAGCTTCTTCTGCCACTTGTATAGATAATATTTTTTGTAATTGTGATTACTTACGTAAAGAAATTGTAAATAAGTTGCCATCTGATCACAGTGGACAAACAATAACTTTTTGCGCCTACATACCTTTACAAAAAATTCAAATAAGGTTTAGGCCAATTACATGTAAAAACTTAGAAAAATTAAATAATTCGTTGGCCAGTAAATTATGTGTTCAGAGTTTTAATAATGTATGTGACCCAAATGAGTTCTACGCCGATTTCTTTTCACTAATAAACAAACACTTTAATGAAACTTTTCCACTAAAGACTAAAACTATTTACACAAAGTTCTTATTTAGTGATTGGGCTACTCCAGGTATTCGTAAAAGCAGGGAAAATCTTTTTGAACTTTATGGCCTAAAGCAACATATGAATAATTCAACCTTTCATCAGTATGTTGCAAAATATTCTAAAACTTTTAAAAATGTGTGCAAAATAGCTAAAGCTCTTTACATTAGCAATAAAATAAAATCAGCTGATGACAAAATAAAAACTACCTGGCAAATAATAAATAATGAAACAGGTAGGAAAAAACAGCGTAGTACTGAATTTAATTTAGAGACTGCACATGGCTCAATCAACTCAAATGTAGAAATAGCTCAGGAATTTGAAAACTTTTTTGGAAATATTCCAGTTAAAACTACTGAAGCTCTAAATTCCTCACCCGCGCTTTCTGCTGCCTTACTTAGAAAGAATGTAAAGGCATGCCCTTTGGAGTTTAGGTTTCAGCATACAAACCCCCAAGCGGTTATAAAAGCTTTTAAAAATCTTAAAATTAAATCAACAGAAGATCTATGGGGAATGTCTGTAAAAGTCTGTAGATCTATCATCGAAACCATTGCGCCCTATTTAGCTTTCATATTTAACACCAGTGTAGACCAAGGAGTCTTTCCGGATCTCATGAAACACAGTAAAGTAGTTCCTTTGTTCAAATCCGGTGATAGTAAGGAACCCAACAATTATAGGCCTGTGTCAATTCTGCCAGTTCTCAGTAAGGTGTTTGAAAAGTTGATGCTCAATCAAATGTTACGTCACTTTAATAAAAATTCCATCTTTCATGAACATCAGTACGGTTTCACCAAAGGGCGTTGTACCACTGACGCCGGTGTCACTCTAATAAAGAACATTTTTAACGCCTGGGACGAAGCACAAGATGCTATTGGAATCTTTTGCGACCTCTCGAAGGCGTTCGATTGCGTCGACCATGATACACTTCTGTTGAAACTAGAGCACTATGGGGTTAGGTATACAGCTCTTGATTTACTAAGATCATATCTGAAAGAAAGAAAAGTTCAAGTTCAAGTAAACGGCGTAAACTCATTGGGGTCTGAAATGGCAATGGGCGTTCCTCAAGGCTCGATATTAGGTCCATTCCTCTTTTTAGTTTATATTAATGATTTACCCCAATTACTTCTAAATCAACCGAAGATGGTGTTATTTGCAGATGACACATCATTGATTTTTAAAATAAATCGACGTTCACAAAATCTTGACGACGTGAATAGCTCTATTCTTCAGGTACAAGATTGGTTTACGGTAAATAATTTGGTACTAAATGAAAAAAAAACCAAATGCATTCGATTTAAATTACCTAATGTTAGAAGTAGCGAATGTGACATCATATTGAATGGAGAAAAACTGGAGTTTATTAATCAAACAGTTTTCTTGGGAATCACACTAGAAGAGAAATTACAATGGGGACCTCATATAAAATCTCTTGCGGGGCGGTTAAGCTCGGCCGCTTATGCTGTTAGAAAGATAAGACAGTTAACAGATGTAGAAACCGCGCGTTTGGTCTATTTCAGTTACTTCCACAGCATTATGTCGTATGGCATTTTACTGTGGGGTCGGGCTGCTGATATTGAATCCATTTTTATTTTGCAAAAAAGAGCTGTCAGAGCCATTTATAATCTATGTCACCGCGAATCTCTCAGGGAACTATTTAAAAAGATTAATATCATGACGGTACCTTGCCAATTCATTTATGAGAATATTATGTATGTAAGAAAAAACTTAAATCTTTTTAATAAAATAAGTGATAGGCATAATTTTAATACTAGAAATAAAGATAAAATAGATCAACCATTTTTCAGATTAGCTAAAGTACAAACATCTTTTATGGGGTACTGCGTTAAATGCTATAACAAAATACCTTGTGATATATTGCAATTAAATGAAAGAAAATTTAAAACTCATATAAAAAGTACACTTTGTAAACAAGCTTATTACAAATTAGAGGATTATATCCAAGATAAGAATGCTTGGAAACATGCTGGTCTTGCTCCATAGGACGATTTAGTGTCTGGACAAAATCAAACTGATAGCTAATTTAGTTTTTTTTATTTATTATTTGTATGTCATAGACTTTTACACTCTGTCATTACTTAAACTCACGCACTGACTTATTAGTACTACTTGTAACAATGTTAGGACTATTGTAATATCGTATACTTTTACAATCTTTGTAAATATGTGAGCACCATGTATCTGGGAATTAATTTATTCACTATTGCTCCATTTATAATTCTTTTTACCTTTCGTAGTACAGTAATCTTATTGTAGGTGCATCGTCTTCACATATAATTATATAATTAATGTATACAAAATATTGTAAAACATTTTTAAAAGAGTAACGATGGAGTTTCTTGCCCATTCTTCTCCATACGAAAACTACCTTTTGGAAGGGGCAACTAGAATCAATTCTATTTCTTTGTTTGACGTTCAAAAGTGCCATATATGTGCCTATTTGAAATAAATTATTTGACTTTGACTTGACTTTGATTTTGACTGTCTTTTGCAGTATGGCGTCGCAGCATGTTAATTTTTGCGTGTGGAGTAGTAGCGGGTGGGAGCGCCGGCATGCTGATTGGTCTGAAGGTAGCGCGACGCTTGCCCAGCGGCCCGCACGCGCGTGCGTTGCACTCGCAGGCTGACCAGTCTGTTATCCTGGTAGAGGACTCTGTGGCACCCGGTAACGCTTAGCCCATTTGCATCACAAATCACATGCATATAGCGCTAACATAATTTGAAACATCATTCTGTTTCTGTCATCTTCAAACAATTGACAGAAACAGAACGATTTTTTATATTTAGTTATTTGTGGTGTAAGACGGCCTTCACAATCTAATGATACCTCATTTGCTCAAATCCATCAAGCAATTAAGGCCAAAATAATTGAAAAAATAAAAATATGCTCTATCTTTTTACTGACACTTTTTTTAATGGGCGCCGTAGTAAAAGTTGCTCATAGATGCTAAGCCCCATACAATATTGTGTCATGTCCTGTGTTCTATTTCCGCATGAAACTCACAGGAACCAATTTCATAGAAACTCCAAATATGTAAGGTTTTATTCAGTTTTAATTTATTTCGTTCGTCAGGTGCGGGTTCGGGCGAGGTGTTAGTCCGTGTGCAAGCGTTCAGTATCTGCACGGTCGACCGCGGCGCGCTCCGCGGTCGCGCACATCTGTTGCGGTCGCTGGTGTACCGCGGTCACGTCACCGTGGGGAGAGGGTTCGCGGGTAAGCTCCTGGTTGCTTATGGTACCTGGCATTTTAATTGAAATGTAGATCAGGGTGGGCGATATACAAAACAATATAATCTGCTACAAAATGGAAACGATAAGTTTTTGAAGGACTCTGAATCTAGTACTCGTAGTATAGGATCCCACCATACAACGACCTTCACCAAGCTGATTAATGGATGAAAAGTATTTTATATTCAATTAAATATGTCAATAAATATATTGCAAATGGGTTGTCTTCCGCACGGTAGAGCCGTTTTTTCGGTATATTTTAAACTACAGTTGGCTAACACAATAAAAACTTGTTTTCTACCTATTTAGCGCTAAACGAATAGCTGCTAATAACTACTATAGCTGTAACCTTTGGTGTAAGCGGGCCTAAATCTCTAAAATTACCGATCATTGCCTAAAACCAATTGTAAAATAGACCAGCTAGTCAAAACGTAATGATTATTTTGTTCCAGGCGTAGTCCTAGATGTCGGTCCAGGTGTGACAGACCTAGAAATGGGTGATGAAGTATGGGGATGCGTCTCGGAATGGAGTGGCGGAGCGGCCACCGAACTGCTGACTATACGCAGGTGAGAATTGCTTCCTGAAGAGCTATGCAAGCCTGGTAATGTTTAAGTGGATTCCATGTCCAAACAGGCATTCCATTCCTTCCACATGGAAGTCATAACTGTTCTAGCGCTACAAGTGATAGTAATATGCAGGACGAATAGCGCCATCCTTTTTTTTTTCAACTGAACAATATCACTTTTCGTGAGACTTACTGATGAGATATGCATGCCTGCCTGCCTAACATGACACACGCGACAACTACTCACGCGAGAGTGAGGAATTTTTGTCTATTTCGTCACTTTTCTCGT
This sequence comes from Lithophane semibrunnea, assembly GCA_947363905.1. Classification (NCBI taxonomy): domain Eukaryota; kingdom Metazoa; phylum Arthropoda; class Insecta; order Lepidoptera; family Noctuidae; genus Lithophane; species Lithophane semibrunnea. Next base: position 14,335,654 of record OX376208.1, on the reverse strand, counting down.
TTTCTGACAGCGCTGCCATACAAAATACTCGACTCGTTCTGTCAAACTTGATGTTTTCTCTACAAACCCTAACATGACACCCAAGATATCTCGAATTTTGACAATTAAACACGAGATAATCTCCGATTCTTCTGTCATTTACTCGTCGTCGATTTTTACGACGAGATGAGTAGACAAAATTATTAAACAAAAAAAAAAAAAAACTCCGTAATAACATGGCAGTTTCTTAAATTGTACTTATTTAAGTCATAATTTTATTTTGCAATCTAATATGTAATATATAATAATGAAAAAACTTAGTTTTAAACTACTATCTATATTATAATTGGAACGAAAGTTCCTTTCAGCAGCCACGAGAGAAACTGTGGCAGAGGGGAGCACTATTAAGTAGAATTAGATGAGCATCACTTTCAGTAATAACCAGTCACTTTGGCAATTATGGTGATTAGTGAAGTCTAGGGATTATGGCTGTATGGCAGTATCATACCTTCGCAACATAATATGATGGTGATTAACTACGTTTAGTGTTTTTTGGTTATAATAGTGAAATCAACGCCAGCTGCATATTTAACTGAACATCAGTCCTTTTGGCAAGTGTGGTGATTAACAAAATTTGCAATAACACGGGTTTATGGTGATTGTTACAATATCAACCTTCGCTTTATCAAATGGCGATCATCGGCCCCTTTGTCATTTGTGGTGATTATTTAGTGAGTATACAGGCTGAAATTTAATTCATTGGCATTATTATCCACGTATTCTACCGTATCGTAATCTATTCTTTTTCATTTACGACAACAATACTTATCGAAAAAGAAATGATATTTAAACTTATATTGTGCCAATAATTTTCATTTCCGTCATTTTGTATTTTAATTTCGGCATGCCAAAGAAAAATATTTAATTTGAATCAAAAAAGTCGGTTACAAAAGAGGTGGACGTAAAATTAATATAGTACATACTAATTCTATGCGTAAAATCGAAGGAATGAAACCGAACCTTAAGCTGATGTTGCTATCATAAAAATGATTTGTTTTTAATAATTTACTACATCGGTATTTCGTCACGAGATAGAGAAATGTCAAAGTGCCTTTTTCGGTTCTACTCGTGCGTAACGGTCATAATGACGTCATAATCGACGACAAAACGAGAAAAAGAGCGTTCTCGCGCTTGTCATGTTAGCCCTGCTGGTAATGATTAAATGTACCTTCATGTGTATGCAGGTCTTCCATTTCTCTAAAGGAAGTGTCAAAGTCATATTTTTTCCAGTGCAAAAAAGAGATGTGTGAGTGCAAGAGAGAGAGCTATTCAGAGCGAGACAAATAGTGCCATCCCGTTTTTGCAAAGGAACAATGATGACTTCCTGACTTCCTTAATAGACGGCCCCAGTACGGGAGCTATGCATTCTTTCAAGAGTCTTGCTCGTAGTATTATAATATCTGTGGTCTTGGTGATAACGTCCGTTCTATCTTTGTTCTCCCAGTACCCGGGTGAGCAAGCGTCCCCGGAATCTGGCAGCTGACACGGCGGCGTCATTGCCGTGGGCGGGGGGCGAAGCCCTAATAGCGCTTCGGAACTTGTCTTACACACCTGAGAACTGCAAAGGAAAACGGTAAGCTCTTACAATGTAAGCCCGACTACAAAGCAGAAGAACGTGATGGTAGCGCTATACCTTGTTTATGGTAGATCCTCAGTGGTTGGTAGCCCACGAAATTAAAATTTTCTTACGTTTTTTGCAATTTGCAGGTCAGTTTCAGGTTGATAATTATTATTCGCGACCTTATCAAAATGTATTTACAGAATTAGAATCATTAATACCTCTCTCTAAGTTAGATTTGTTCTCAAATGTCATTATTTCATGAAAAAGACATTCAATGGAACAAATCTAACTTAGAGAGATTAATGATTCTCTTTGTTTCATTCTCATTTGGTCTCCTACAAGCTTGACCTACAGTTACCAGGATAACATAATTCATAACAAGTTGTATTGCAGGGTCGCAGTATGCGGCGCGGCCAGCGGTGAGGGTTGCGCGTTAGTTCAGCTACTGAGCACGTGGGGCGTGCACGTCACCGTTGTTGCGCCCAGGCACGCCGCACTCACCTTGAAGGACTTGGGTAATGCCACTTCTTCATCTTTTGTGTTTTCCTAGTGCTTTGTCAGCAATAGAACAGTTCACTTATGAAACGGAAAAATGTGCCTGGGCGCCCGAGGTCACTTTATTTAGGGTACATGTCTTATATAAAAATAAATCCCTATTTCTCTTGGTCACGCCATCACGCGTGAACGACTAGACCGATTTCGATAAAATTTGGCAAGGAGATAGATGGCATCCCGGGGAAGGACATAGGCTTCTTTTTGTCGGTATACCACGCGGGCGAAGCCGCGGGCGGAAGCTAGTTGAGCTAAAAAAAATATAATTCTGTCTGTGGCAATTTCAAACGATTGACAGAATGAGAACGATGTTTTAAATTCGTGATGCAAGCTTCATATTTTTTGTATTATTAGGTCAGTTCTTAAGTTTTTGGAATCCACATTTGAACCGGAACACCAGCACGTTATTTATGTGTTATATGTTGTGTTACCAGGCGCGCAGGACTTCGTAGATATCGAAGGTAATCGCGAGTCGGGCGCGTGGCCGGCGCTGGAGGCGCGCGCGCGGCGCACGGGCCCGTGGGACGCCGTGCTGGCCTGCGCCGCCTCCGACGTGCCGCCGCCCGCGCTCGCCAACAAACCTGCTCTGCTCAAGTATGTGGCCCTAGTACCATGTCTAAATATCTTGTATCAAAACTTATGGTTAAACGTTTCTTTTAATGTAAGTTAGTTTTGCTATGACAAAGTTATTTTTAAACTACATATAAAAGTAATTTGACTTTTGAAAGAAGAAGACAAAGCGTTGTGTAACTATACAGGCGCTATACAACGTTTATTAGTAAGGCGGTTACAATTTATCGATTTGGTCGTACTAAAAAACCTAATTTCCGACCAGGGCTACAGCGCCCCGCAGAGCTTTCCTGGACCTCCGACCAGGCCCGTTGATCACCGACCGACTTCCGACGCCCTTCGCCATCATATTCGCCACTACATTCTACACTTACAGGGTATTTAGGGTAAGTTCAGATAATTTAAACACTTATCCAGTCCGTTAACATAACCAGTCAACGAGTCAACTGACGAATTATTATAATACTGATAACTTTATAACTAATCTATAAATTACGCGCTTGGACGTGGAGTTACGGACACCAGCCCGTTATGTAATACAACATAAAGCACATCAACATATAAGGTCTATTTAAATCCTTGTTCCAATATTGATGTTATTTTCATTTAAACGAACATCAACTTTATGTACATAAAGTTGATTTTAGACTGACTAGTGCCGTTGAAAAAGTCATAAAAAATATGAAGTAGAAAGCGCAGCTGTACCTTATGTGTAGGCAGTTGTTTTTCCTAAAACTCGTGTTTGTTTACAATTTTGGCAAATAAATTGCGAACGCCAGAATACATAACTTAGTAATGTAAAAACTGCATAATTTTCTTTTTACAGTGGCTGCTAGGCTGTGGTTCTAATACCGATTGGCTAGAAGATAGATTCAGGCTGAGAGACGGACTGGACACGCTCACCAAATTAGTAGACCGTGGAGCGATGGCCCCTATACTTGATAAGGTAAGAATTACTCCATCGCTATTAATCGCTTGATAAAATATTAATATTGTTAAAAGAGAAATCGAACTATGTGTGTTTGTGTATACATATTATGAGGAAGAACTATGTATAATAAATAGGCCTTCTGCTGGGATTGTGGCGTTGCTTTGGAACCTTTTGTCCAACAGTGGACTTTTGAACCAAGATAACGAAAGGCCTCTTTTGATAAAACATTGGCATTTCCATTACAGGTATACCTCCCACAAGAGTTCGAGAGCGCACTCGCGCATGCGTGCAGCGACGACGCGATCGGTACCACAGTCATACGATTCCCTTAATACTAACTACTCTCAATACTTCATGCTACCCTGGTAGGCAAGAGCCATCTTCGGTACACCTAGCAATTACAAAGACGCTATCCTGTATGTCTTGTTAGCCGCATAGCGCTGTTACAGTGCACAACAGTCGATGGCGAACGACCGTGATGGTGAATATTGTGCTAAAAGTTCTTATTAGGGGTACAGTTAGCCGCACGTCCATAGCATGGCCTTTATTTCGTAGAAGCCCGCGATTTTCGTAGGTCATGTTTTACTAAAGATGTGCGGTTGCGGTCTAAATAAAATATCCCGAACTCATTTATAGCACAAACTACTCTCCTTTGTCTAGCACAGCGAGACGTTAAGCGCTCAAATATCAAAATCGATATAAAGTTTTTGTGCTGAGAGAAAAAATGTTGTGACTGGCAAAATACTTCTGAAATTCGGGTTATGCGTTTTATAACCAAATCACCTAAATATGTGGCCCCATAAACTGTTACAAGGACCACGAAAAAATTAAAATTATAGGAACCTTTACTGTTCCTATGAAATGTTGTTCCTAATTTGAAAATAAATATTTTTATTGTAATCGTATTTTTTTTAGATTGTTGAATCGATATACAAGATCAATGATCATCATAAAATTAAATAAGTCAATTTATAACGGCAGATAATGGAAAACAATGTAGTGCCAGTATGTCTTCAAAAAGGAATTGATTTTTAAAATTCATTTCAAGCACAAAAGTAGTCATATCATTGTGAAAATGTATTTATTTTTAGTATTTTTATGTGGCAACACAAGAATTAGCTCAAATGTTGCCAGCTGTGAAAATATGTAAAAAAAAACTATTCATGTTGTTTATTTTTAGATAATTATATCATTTGATTATTGTTTAAGTATTACTTTAAATTTATCCTTTATATACTTAACTGTCGGGGTGGAAATAATTGAAATAAATCTGTGTTATTGTAAAACTATATCTCGAACTAATACCCACCAGAAGTCACAACATTACAAGACTGTAAAATGTAAACAGATCTGTAAATAATGTAAATAAAGTTACTAAATCGAATAGGTGCTCAAACAATGTTTATAGAAAGATTTTGTATTCAATTTGTTGAAAGACTTTAAAACTAGGCGCAAACGAGCCACCGGTAGTCCAGCGACAAGCAGTTCCGCGGTTTTGTATGGACCCGCTGCAGCAAGACGCACCACTGGCTGTGGTCGGGGGCTCGTGTGCACGGAGCCTTCCTGTTGCTATTTTAAAGTCCCGGCCACACTAAATGCAACACGTAATATGAGGCAACTCATAAGCTACGCAACCGTTGCTACAACACACAGTGTATGACAGTTGCATTTGATGTAAAATAATTGTGAACCAACCAAACTGAGCTCTTTATGTGTAGTCTTATTTTGATAGTGCAAACACATTTTAAAATATTGTGGATATAATTTTTGCTCTATCAAAGTATTACTTTATATAAAACCGGAATAAACTTGTTTATTTAATATTTACATGTGCCATTTATATTGCCAATGAATGTCAACATCGATAAACTGTATAAAAGATTGATGTTCTTACAAATTGCGTTGGCTGTAATATGGTACTCCGGAAAAAATCGTGGATAGGACTTTGCTTTAACATCTATCGATTTAAGAGGCGGGCGGGAGGGGGGGACGTGTGTATCTAAATCACTAAATATACGTATTTATTTCATCATTTAGTGTGTTGACCGTACGTAAAACGAAACGTTCAATGGCGAGACAAAATGTCAAAATATTGCAAAATTTTTACGATTTTGTTTTTTTTTTTCTCGTAAAACATTTATCTCCGCCACATAAAACTTTTCTGTAAACAAAAATGGACTCCCAACTCGATAGATGTTGAAGTAAAACAGCCCTAATACCCAGCTAAATACTTAGCTCGAATATTCGCAGAGTAATTCACGACTATAGAATTCTAGCATCAATGCGTTTACTACATTTCTAGAAAATTGGCCTCGGTATTGTACCTAACTATAACAGACGTCACAGATAAATATATTGTAACTTGTATTTGATTTGTAACGACCTCAATAACTCGTCCAAAGGTAGATAGGAACTAACTTAAATTGTAATGTAGATAGATAAATGTTATTTTAAAATATAAATGTTGTTAAAATAATTTTTTTTTTCTTGTTCCTCGACTCCTGTTTCACTTTTTTTATGGGGATTTATAGGAATCTGGAAAGATACAAACAATTCGAATTGATAACCTGTTTTGAAAGCGGTAAAAATATGGATATCCGAGTGGTGACTTATGCCACTTCTGAATTCTGTTAGGTCTTGAAATTAAACTAGGATTGACTTTATATTAAATATATTGTATGCAAAAGAACAACACGGTTCTCTCCCGCGCACTCTCGAATATTAGTGTCGTTTATCGACCACCTCGTGCCGATCGCTAGTGCTGCCCGCCCTCATACGCAGGGTTGGGACAACCATTGGATTATCGTTATCAGTTCGGCCTTCCTCAATAACTTGATTATCTTTATTTACTAAACTTTATAATGTACTAGCGATCCTCTCCCGCTTCGCATGGTTTTTACGACTTGACATAACATCGGTATGTAACTTTAATATTAACGTAAGTATTATACACAGCTCTGGACAGAGAGAGGTGGAACGAGGGTAGGGAGGTCTTTGACCAGCAGTGGGACAGTAATGGATAATAAAAAATATATACACTTAGGTGTATAATTTTTTTTACCTCTCGGAATAAATTCTCTAAACGATGGTGATAACCTCATCAAAATCTGTTGCGTGGTTAAAGGGCTAATTTCACCAAACTTTTATACAGAGTATAAGTCTTATCCTGCGAATAAATTTTAAATTTTTGAAAGTTTTTCCATACAAAAACTGTCAGACGCCATTTTTATTCCACGGATAAAAGATATCTGACTTTGGTAAAATCAGCCCTTGGAAGAACAACGTGGACATACGGCTGAAAGCGGCTTTAATTTATAATATGTATAGAATACACATTGATTGCACCTATATTACCCGAAGGAGGTTGATATTGTGTCGCTATCTAAGTGCTCGCAGAATCGCATCGCGTCTTTGTGTTAAATTTAATACACGAACACGCAACCTCAAGTAGGACGCTCAACGTGTATTTAATTTTGCAATGTATGGAATTGTCATAAGATTCATTTTTCAGTAGTCTCAGAAAATGCTCTGCTCGGCTCTTGGTGTGCGCTGACGCTTTTACGTACACGGCGCCGCGGCTTATACGTAAATTGCAGTAGAGGGGCACGTCATTTCAGAGTGGACACCCAATTTTATCTAAAAATACAATGAAACAACTCGTATGTAGAACCACATTTATTTAGCGTACACAACCGAGTACTGAACAGACATACATTATTATTTTAACATTAAGTACAAATTATTGAACAGTGCGACGTTTATATACATTCACCACCCACGCCCACCGCTACCTGCAGCAATATTCATGTTTTTATTTTATTTTTACTATGAAATAAATTGCTTTTCCATGCTTAAATTTTTTTTTATAGAGCATTTGTAGGGCATTTTAGATGAACGTTACAAAAATAAAGGTATTCATAATTGTCCTATGCCCTTTGCGGTCTTGTATGAGTAATTTAACGAGGCTATAATGGTAAACAGTAAAAATAAATGTATAGTATAAAGCTTTATCACACTAGCGATCGTCCAGTTAGGCGATTATTATCGCGCACGCTGCGTGTGCGTAGCCAACACGCCACGTACGCGCAAGTTGTTCGCCGCGTTTGCGTAACGAGAGTGGTTGACGTGACTGTACAAGAGAGTGAGACAAGCGTGTACAATTTTGTGAAAACGCAGAAAACACGTTGCGTGCGAGTCGCGGCTAGCTGGAAACACGCTGGCAAACCGTCAGTGTGATAACGTTCTTAGTTTTAATTTAAATAATGGATAGAGAAATCAGTTCTATTAGATATCTAATAACATTCATAGATAAATAAAAAATAATAACTAACAACGTAATTACAATATATTAATTATCATTATTTACTAACTTATACCGGAATAAACTTGTTTATTTAATATTTACATGTGCCATTTATATTGCCAATGAATGTCAACATCGATAAACTGTATAAAAGATTGATGTTCTTACAAATTGCGTTGGCTGTAATATGGTACTCCGGAAAAAATCGTGGATAGGACTTTGCTTTAACATCTATCGATTTAAGAGGCGGGCGGGAGGGGGGGACGTGTGTATCTAAATCACTAAATATACGTATTTATTTCATCATTTAGTGTGTTGACCGTACGTAAAACGAAACGTTCAATGGCGAGACAAAATGTCAAAATATTGCAAAATTTTTACGATTTTGTTTTTTTTTTTCTCGTAAAACATTTATCTCCGCCACATAAAACTTTTCTGTAAACAAAAATGGACTCCCAACTCGATAGATGTTGAAGTAAAACAGCCCTAATACCCAGCTAAATACTTAGCTCGAATATTCGCAGAGTAATTCACGACTATAGAATTCTAGCATCAATGCGTTTACTACATTTCTAGAAAATTGGCCTCGGTATTGTACCTAACTATAACAGACGTCACAGATAAATATATTGTAACTTGTATTTGATTTGTAACGACCTCAATAACTCGTCCAAAGGTAGATAGGAACTAACTTAAATTGTAATGTAGATAGATAAATGTTATTTTAAAATATAAATGTTGTTAAAATAATTTTTTTTTTCTTGTTCCTCGACTCCTGTTTCACTTTTTTTATGGGGATTTATAGGAATCTGGAAAGATACAAACAATTCGAATTGATAACCTGTTTTGAAAGCGGTAAAAATATGGATATCCGAGTGGTGACTTATGCCACTTCTGAATTCTGTTAGGTCTTGAAATTAAACTAGGATTGACTTTATATTAAATATATTGTATGCAAAAGAACAACACGGTTCTCTCCCGCGCACTCTCGAATATTAGTGTCGTTTATCGACCACCTCGTGCCGATCGCTAGTGCTGCCCGCCCTCATACGCAGGGTTGGGACAACCATTGGATTATCGTTATCAGTTCGGCCTTCCTCAATAACTTGATTATCTTTATTTACTAAACTTTATAATGTACTAGCGATCCTCTCCCGCTTCGCATGGTTTTTACGACTTGACATAACATCGGTATGTAACTTTAATATTAACGTAAGTATTATACACAGCTCTGGACAGAGAGAGGTGGAACGAGGGTAGGGAGGTCTTTGACCAGCAGTGGGACAGTAATGGATAATAAAAAATATATACACTTAGGTGTATAATTTTTTTTACCTCTCGGAATAAATTCTCTAAACGATGGTGATAACCTCATCAAAATCTGTTGCGTGGTTAAAGGGCTAATTTCACCAAACTTTTATACAGAGTATAAGTCTTATCCTGCGAATAAATTTTAAATTTTTGAAAGTTTTTCCATACAAAAACTGTCAGACGCCATTTTTATTCCACGGATAAAAGATATCTGACTTTGGTAAAATCAGCCCTTGGAAGAACAACGTGGACATACGGCTGAAAGCGGCTTTAATTTATAATATGTATAGAATACACATTGATTGCACCTATATTACCCGAAGGAGGTTGATATTGTGTCGCTATCTAAGTGCTCGCAGAATCGCATCGCGTCTTTGTGTTAAATTTAATACACGAACACGCAACCTCAAGTAGGACGCTCAACGTGTATTTAATTTTGCAATGTATGGAATTGTCATAAGATTCATTTTTCAGTAGTCTCAGAAAATGCTCTGCTCGGCTCTTGGTGTGCGCTGACGCTTTTACGTACACGGCGCCGCGGCTTATACGTAAATTGCAGTAGAGGGGCACGTCATTTCAGAGTGGACACCCAATTTTATCTAAAAATACAATGAAACAACTCGTATGTAGAACCACATTTATTTAGCGTACACAACCGAGTACTGAACAGACATACATTATTATTTTAACATTAAGTACAAATTATTGAACAGTGCGACGTTTATATACATTCACCACCCACGCCCACCGCTACCTGCAGCAATATTCATGTTTTTATTTTATTTTTACTATGAAATAAATTGCTTTTCCATGCTTAAATTTTTTTTTATAGAGCATTTGTAGGGCATTTTAGATGAACGTTACAAAAATAAAGGTATTCATAATTGTCCTATGCCCTTTGCGGTCTTGTATGAGTAATTTAACGAGGCTATAATGGTAAACAGTAAAAATAAATGTATAGTATAAAGCTTTATCACACTAGCGATCGTCCAGTTAGGCGATTATTATCGCGCACGCTGCGTGTGCGTAGCCAACACGCCACGTACGCGCAAGTTGTTCGCCGCGTTTGCGTAACGAGAGTGGTTGACGTGACTGTACAAGAGAGTGAGACAAGCGTGTACAATTTTGTGAAAACGCAGAAAACACGTTGCGTGCGAGTCGCGGCTAGCTGGAAACACGCTGGCAAACCGTCAGTGTGATAACGTTCTTAGTTTTAATTTAAATAATGGATAGAGAAATCAGTTCTATTAGATATCTAATAACATTCATAGATAAATAAAAAATAATAACTAACAACGTAATTACAATATATTAATTATCATTATTTACTAACTTATACAAAAATAACGAATACTATCATAATACCAGCCATCTTTTATAGTGAGAGCAGTTTTTATTAAACTTTAATAAGAATCGAATATTTTCTTCGACCATTCCACTTTTATAGAAATACCTCACCGTTATGTTATTTTCACCGATTATATAAAGTTATACAATTCTAAACTCAGATTTTTAATTTGCTATACTAAGGGCTGATTTCATCAAAGTCAGATATCTTTTATCCGTGGAATAAAAAATAGTAGTAAATTAAAAATCAGAGTATAATTTTTCGTAACATTCCATTTTATTATAATCAACTATAAGAACTATACACTAGTTCTTAAAACTGATTATAATAAAATGTTCAATTTTTTTTAGGAGTGGATTGTTACGAAAAATTATACTCTGATTTGATTTTAAAAATTCTCTCATAGTTATTCTTAGTATACACAAGAAGTCATACACCCGCGATACAATTAAAACCACTGTTTTATATGCCATTCCATAACATCTGGCCTCATAAGCCTTGAGATACGTTGGTCCCTACCAGTGTATCATAAAAACAGAATATTGCTTCACCATCCCTAACCATTTCTTATTGCGCTACTAAATATCATTTACCTTTAAGTAACCGGTCTGTTGTTATTATTCGTGACAAAAATATCGTAATTTTTTTTTTTCGTCTTTCGTCTTTCGTAAAATTATGATATTTTCGCATAATGCGCTTAGCAGGAATGCCTAGCACGTAGAGGAGGTTAAGCTATGCTTGCCGGAGTTGGCCCAAGGATGGGTCCAACTTTACATACCGAGACGCCGTTGGTCCCGGCTGTCTTTAGTGGATGTTTGACAGTCGGTACGGATCGATAGAAGCCTGAAAGTCTGACAACCAGTCTTACTAAGGGCTATCGTATTACACAGTTACTGGGTTGTGGACGTCAGATAGGCAGTCGCTCCATGTAAAATACTGGTATTCAGCTGCATCCCGTTAGACTGGAAGTTGACCCCAACATAGTTGGGAAAAGGCAGGCAGATTGATTGATTGACGAACGCCTATCCGGCCTATCACGAACATCAAGCACTAGAATAGTCACATTTATGTAGATGCCATCAGCAGCAATAGTAAAAGATGTTAGTGCCATTGGTACTAAACAACTTAAATAAGTGCCTTTCAATAAAATGTACTGGATACTTTCGGCAGTCGTGGTCATTAAACGTGCGAGTTTTACGGTGAATACTTCGTGTTGGATTTAGATTAATTTAATTAGAATTAAGAAATACTGTCTCGAGTCGTCTCGCTCGCACATTGTGCAACCATGCCTAAAAAAATTTTTAATAAAAAATACTTTTCACACTAATAGTCACGATTAATAACAACATTACACCCACCATAATAAGAGATTCACCTACAACAATAATAATAATTATTAATAGTCAGTAAAAGCGACGGGAATGTAACTCGTTATACATTATATTATTATCATAGTTTGGAGCCAAAGTCAGATTTAGTCGAACAATTATTATTTTAAGTAAAAATTGTTTAATGACAGGCGACATAGCTAATTATGTCTTTGAACACATTATTATTTAATGTTACTATTATTTAGGCCTAGAGGGATAAATATCTGAAGATAATACAACTATGCAGAACTGCATAATTTATTTTATTTAAAACCGATTGCTTATTTAAATCAATAATTGCATCTGTCTATATCGACTCATCGAAACTCCTAAACAGTTTTTGGTACGGCTATTATTATCAATAATAGTCGTACCAAAAAAATGTCTATCTTTTTTTGGTACGACTATTAGGTTCTTATTTTACGTTCTCTGGTATATAATTTCACATAAATGATGTTCCATTTATTTATTTATCTGGTAAATAGAGCCTTTTCGAACATTGTGAAACAGGCCCTTAGCCACAGGCCTAAAAAGTTTAATGGATAATTATTATTATTACATATTAACGATGTCGCCTGCATATCACTTCTGTATCACAACTATATGTTAGTTATATGTTAGTATATCGAGCGAAACTACAGCTACAGGCCACTAATACGGATTGCTTGTCCTTCACCGTTGAGAACTGGAAAAAAATAAATATTAAAATAATTAAAAAAAAAAATATTATAAATATTATTTAAAATTATTTATTATAAAATCAGGTGCAAAATACAAAACTAAATATGCTACTGATAAGAATTGAATTTTCTTCAAAATTAATCGTCATAAACAGTAGAACAAAAACCTAATTCTCTATGAACTGGGTGAACTGGACTATAAGCTAAACATAATAATTATGCTAGGATTGGGTAGGGACCGCGAATCGGCAAACGTAAGGTAGGACGCCCTCAGGTGGAGCGACGATCTTCACAGGGTGGCTGGTAGCAGCTTGATGAGAGCTGCCGAGAATCGAACTGAATGGCGTGCAATTGGAGAGGCCTATGTCCTGCAGTGGACTGCTATAGGCTGATGATGATGATGATGATGGGTAGGGTATGGAAATACGCCCATCATCATCTACCACTGCTGGACATAGGAATCTGCAAAGCACACCATCTCGGCTACTCTCAGTCACCCAACAAAGATCGTTGCTATACCGTAGGGTTATTGGAACTTAAAAATATTATAATAGTGTACCTTGTTCAGTACAGGAACAGCTCTGGGAAGTACTTGGTGTAGGGCGGCACTGCCTGCTGGTAGGACTTGTGTCCGGCCGGCGAGCACGAGCCGGACACCGGCAGTAGCGGCTCCGAGCTGATCGAGTTGAAGATCTCTTCGAGTTTATCTTTGATCTCGTACTGAAAGAAAATATGTTATTAGGATCAGCAGGCGTAGCATGAGCATCGTTTTGTCGACGGAAGAGTAGACAAAAATGACGTTTCCTGTAGACAGTAGACAGTACGAGACGGCAGCAAAGTAGAAAGAGTCAACTGCACTTTTTACGAAATTCACTCTTATTTATAATTCGACTCAGAATTCTTTGTTTTGTCATAGGATTTATCGGTTGTCAGTGTGATTTTGACAGTAAGGATAGAAAACTTTCTTCCGAAATAGTCTACCTACAAAAAGACGTAGACAAAGATCGTTAGAAATGAAAGACAAAATGACAGATTGTAGAAACATTTCTACGGTGGATGTCAAAAATGAAGAAACGAATTGTCACTTTGTATAGAAAAAGCTGTCTATTCTTCGTAGAGATAGAAATCGCCATGCTACGCCTGCAGATTATATATATATTTTATTAATGAAGGTATTTGAAATCGTAAACACGAGGTTACGGGTGACTTTTTTTTTCTTCTATATAACGTGTATCTTTTTATACACAAAATCTCTTAAGGGGTCATTGTACTCATTATTATGAACAACTTTTACTATGGAAACAATCCCGAAATTGCAAAAAAAAAAATCAGCTGTTACCTACATTTATGTTCGCATAGCTCGTCAAATGTATGGAATAGTTGATTTCTTTTTCGCGATTTCAGTTTTGGTTCCAGAGCGAAAGTTGTTCATAATGATAAGTACAATGACCCTTTAAGAGGATTATAAGTGATTAAAATTGAATCCTGTATCTATCATCGACTCGAAAAGAACAAGAATAAGTAAATGAAATTGTTGGGTAAATGAAAGAATAAAGATATAATATTTCATTGAACAATTTTTACAGATCACTGAGAAGTGTCGGAGTACCTTCGGCTGCGTGATGTGCTTGAGCTGGTCGAAGGGCGCCGTGCGGAAGGCGTTGTTGAGCGTCGCGCGCCGGCGCTCGGCGTCGCGGCGCTCGGCGGCGCCGGGCCCGCCCGCGGCGCGCCGCAGCGCCTCCAGGCTCACGCACGAGCTGGCGCCGCCCGACTGCGGAGGGTTCTTACTAATGTTATACTGCTCAAAGTCGTTTAACTAAATTAAGGGGGATCAACAGTGTTAGACCACGAGATAAAGATTTTCATACGTTTTTTGCAATTTACAGGCCTTTTTTTTAAAGGTGGGAAATCATCAATAACTTCTGGAACTCTGGGCGGAGCGGGAGGCGTGTCAGACTTTTACTGACTAAAACCCACCCGTGTTCCTTCAGTTGCCTGTTGCCAAGGTCCCGGTATCCCTATCGGACTTTCACGGCCTAAGCTATCTATTTGCATATTGATAGCTTGGTGGGAAGGGAGTCTATTAATAATGAACGTTCCATGTTCAGTACAGTTCCCGCAAAACTTTATGAAGCCCTCTGAACGTATGCTCGAGTACAAAACCGCGCATGGTACAGTTGAGTACACAATCATTATTGTTAGATGTTATATTTTGTTTACTTACTGCGCAGCACCTCGCATGCACCTTTCGAAAGCTCATAAAGTTTTGCGCATACTGTAGCACACGTTTAAGATCCAATAGGACAATGAAAAGATCTGTATACGTTTACGATGCTATAAATCCTCTATAAAAGTTTCTGAAACAGTTAGCTTATTGCTAGCATTAAAACAACCAGTGTCATAGTAACCATAACATCATCCAAACGGGTGTTATAATGTTGTACTACATTATGCAACTCCTTTGCTTTTTCGATCCCTTCCTTACTCATCAAACAGACACATTCTCACTACTCAATTCGTGGTATCGTTATGAATTTCAAGAACATAACATTGTAATGCACGCGCGTTTCACTACCACAGCCCCGTATGACCCTATGCTTTCAGAACCTTTTATAGAGGATTCATATCATGGGTGTAGATTAAGTCTTGTATACAACTGTACATAATTAGGTATCAAAACACTCACGTGATACTATATAAACCCACATTCATGTTTTAATACCCTTTAATATACAACAGTTGCATTGTTTATTCATTTTAATTATTAACTAAGAATATTTTACTTAAACTAACAAACTATACTAAATATTTACATTATATACTAAATTAAATTACTGATTAAAACTAACTCTACAAATAAACAAATAAAATATGGCGTCGAACAATTCCTCCGCATGTCGGCTGGTAATGTACTCAAGAGACTGGCGGCATTGCCACGTCGTATGGCATAATAGTTATTTATGCAACTGTTATTTAATAAGGGGTATTAAAACACGAATGAGTATCACATGAGTGTTTTAATACCTAATTATTTACAGTTGCATACAAGATTTTATCTACACCCATGATATGAATCTTCTATAAAAGTTTTTTGCAATACCAATATCGAAAAAAAAGGCGCGGTACGACGTGAATTCGAATTTTTCGAATTCGAATGTATGTTTTGTTTTTAAATTACGGTGCTTTGTTAGTAAAACGCTCGTGAATGACAATGTTCTTTCATTGAAATAAGTTGCATTATGAAATTCAGTACAACATTATAACACCCGTTTGGATGATATTATAGTTACTATTACAATGGTTGTTTTAATGTTGGCAATAAGCTAACTGTTTCAGAATCTTTTAGAGAGGATTTATAGCATGGGTGTAGATAAATAACTATTACAGGCTACCATGATGATGAGACCAATTATGTTTACCAACTGGCATTACTATTACACGACAGTTACCGGTGGTTTCCCATGCGGTCGTCTCATATCGTGTTCACTGCTGCGCGTGTCCTCATGTCCCCAGTCCCAGAACTCATTGTCACTGCGCTATGGGAGGGCAGGGGGAGGGATCAAGTGGAATTACAGAGGACACATAGCGGGATGAGGATATAATAGGGATAGTTTATTTGTAAATGTTTTTCGAGAGTATGTATGTTTGTATGTATGTATGTCTATTTCTTGCCCCGACTGCCCCGTTGGTCTCGTGGTCGCAAGCGCGACTGCAGAGCGTGGGGTCCTGGGTTCGATTCCTGGGTCGGGCAAAGTGTTATTGGATTTTTCCATTAGGAATTTCGTAGTAACAGCCCGGAGTTTGGAAGTTGGCGGTGTGATAGCCCCGTGCCTCGGAAAGCACGCTAAGCCGTTGGTCCTACGCCTGATCTCTCTCCGGTCGTGTCGGATTGCCGTCCCATCGGACTATGAGAGTGAGGGAAGAGAGAGTGCACTTGTGTCTGCGCAAACACTTGTGCACTATAATATCTCCCGCGCCGATGGCTAGTCTCCGTTGAGATTGGCCGCCGTGGCCGAAAATACGGTCTGGAGGACTATTATTATTATTTTTTGTGGTGTTTTTTCTTCTCAGCTCTTTGGCTGGTTTTTTTTACAACATTTACGGACCGAAGCCAAGTAAATGCAGCGTGTGGTGTGTTATGTTGAGGGTGTGTTATGATGAGGACCTATTTCGTTTTCATCTAATTGCATGAACTTTCTAACGATTCGACATATATTTAAAATAGCAGCTTTTTGTAGGGTGATAT
The DNA here is from genome assembly GCA_947363905.1 of Lithophane semibrunnea. Classification (NCBI taxonomy): domain Eukaryota; kingdom Metazoa; phylum Arthropoda; class Insecta; order Lepidoptera; family Noctuidae; genus Lithophane; species Lithophane semibrunnea. The sequence continues at coordinate 14,318,743 of OX376208.1, read as the reverse complement.
AGAGGGTTTCTTTTAGGTTTAGTAATTTAAGGCTATGAAGAAGGTGATTCGGGATGACTCCTGTTGTGGAGAGAACTATAGGGACCACGTAAACTTTTTGTTGGCGCCATATTCTAGTTACTTCATCTTTGAGTTCTGCGTATTTACTAATTTTTTCAGTTATTGTCTTCTGAATGTTATGTGTGTTGGGAACGGCAATATCTATTAGGTAAGTAACTTTATTTATTTTATCCTGTAGGGTTATATCCGGTCTATTGTAGTGAGTTGTCCTGTCGGTGAGAATGGCGCGGTCGTAGTAAAGTTTATGTGTGTCATTTTCTAGGATAGTTTGTGGTGTGTAATTGTAATAAGAAGTGTTTGTGTCTTGTATGAGTGTGTATTTGATTGCTAATTTTTGATGAATGACATTTGCCACCTGATTGTGTCTGTGTGTGTAGTCTGTCTGCGTGAGAGTTGTGCAAGCTCCTGTTATGTGCTGAATTGTTTCTGGTTGGGTGTGACACTTGCGACATTTATCATTTGTTACTGAAGGATCTTTGATAATGAATTTTCTATAGTTTTTAGTGTTAATAATCTGGTCCTGTATCGCTATTATAAAACCTTCAGTTTCTGGGAATAAATTGCCTATTTTAAGAAACTTATTTGAAGCTACTTTGTTCACATGGGATTGTTCTAAGTCATGGGGATGACGGCCATGAAGTACCTTTTTCTTCCAGTCTTCAATTTTTTGTGTCTGCGGGTCATCGCTAGTAGTTTGTGAAGAATCTGGCTGCTCATTTAAGTTAAGTGGTGTGTAGTTGAAATCATTTTGAGTTATGGCTTTATGAATGTTACTATTGCGAGATTTTGAGTGAAAGAATGTTCTTAGTCGACAGACTTGTTTCCGCCAAAGGTACTGGATGTCTATTAGGCCTCTCCCTCCGTTTTGTCTTTTGATAGTAAGTCTTTCTATTGCAGATTTAGGGTGTAAGTTGTTATGTTTTGTAAGAGTGGTGCGTGTGGTTCGTTCTAATTGTTCTGTGTCTGTTTTTGTCCATTTAATAACTCCGAATGAGTATGTTAATATGGGAATGGCAAATGTATTTAAGGCCTTGATGAGATTTTTACCTGAAAGTTGTGTTTTACATATGGCGTTCAGTCTCCTTTTATACTCTGTAGTAAGTGTTTCTTTTATCCTAACATGATCTAGTCCCTTTAGTTGTGTGTACCCTAAATATTTATATAAGTCGGTCGGTTCCATTGCTGTTATGGTGTCTGTGTTATTTACTACATAGTTACCTGGTCGTATCTTGCCACGTATGATATGAAGTGTTTTACATTTATCCAAACCAAATTGCATATTTATATCTAAACTAAATTCTGCTGTAGCTTCTACTAATTTCTTCATATCTTTTTCGGTTTGTGCATATAGTTTAATATCGTCCATGTAGATGAGATGTGAGACTGTTGTTTGTTCTGTAGTGTGTTTGAAACAGTATCCGGCCTGACAGCGCTGCAGCAGATGAGATAGAGGGTTTAGTGCGAGACAGAACCACAGGGGACTCAGTGAATCTCCTTGGTATATACCCTTCTTGATAGAAATTTGTCGCGTTGTAACATTATTATGATTGCAATTTAAATGAAGTGTAGTTTTCCATAGTGGCATTATGTTTCGTAGGAAATCTATTATTTTTGGGTTTATCCTATAAATTTCTAGTATTTGTATCAACCAGGAATGTGGAACACTGTCGAAAGCTTTTTTGTAATCGATATATGTACAATGAAGATTTCTATTTTTTGTGGTGGCATGTTTGTGGATAGTTGAGTCAATAATTAACTGCTCTTTGCATCCCATATGGCCTCTCCTACATCCCTTCTGCTCCTCTGCCATTATGTTGTGATGTTCAATGTGTGAGTTAATTTTCGTTGTTATTGCTGATGTTAATATTTTATATATCGTGGGTAGGCATGTGATTGGTCTATATTGGGAAGGAAGTGGTGAATTTTTAGCTTTAGGCAGCATGTATGTTATACCTGTTGCAATAAAATCCGGTATATTTTGTTGTCCTAATATAATTTCTGTTAAGTTTTTTGCTATGGGTTTGTATAATGAAGTTAACTTTTTGTACCAAAAATTATGTATTTTATCTATACCAGGAGATTTCCAGTTATGTAATCTGCCTGTTAACTGTGTGATATCGGCCTCTGTAATCTCTACAAATTCCATTTCATCTATTGCCCTCCATTTTGTTTCTTCTTCTGATATCCACGTCGCTTTGCCGTTATGTTGTTCTTGTTCTTCCCAAATGCTAGACCAATATGTTTCTAGTTGCTGTTTTGTAGGTTGGTCAGGTGCGTCTGTGTTATTCTCATTATATGTGTCGGTGTGGGTGTGTGTGTTGTCTGGTTTGTGGAGATTTCTATAAAATATTTTTTTATTAGTGGCAAATAGGGCATTATCATTTTTGCGCTGTTGTGCTTTTTTATATCTTCTGAGCCTATGAACTTTAAGTGCTAGTTTTTGTTTTAGGGTGTCTAAGAATTCTTCAGGTTTTCTGTTGTTATTTTCGTGTCTTGTGTGCGTGGAACTACTCCTAAATATAGCTTCAACTCTCTTTACTACTTTACTAGACCTGACGTTGTTAATGTATTGTGTTAGCCTACCACAATCTGCTCTTAATTTTTCTATGTCTTTTTCTAACCTTTGTTGCCATGCTGGTTTGATATTTTGTTTTGGTCTTATGTTTCCTGTGTGTTGTGTGATTTTAAAGTTAAGTTCTTCAGATACGACTACCGCTGTGCAATATATAAGTGTGTGTATATCTGTAAGTTGTGTGTCATCGGAAATAAATTGATTAAGTATGCTCTCATTAAATAAGTTAACTAAACGGAAAAGATTAGGGCTATATCGAAGTTTAGGTAGTTTGGGTCGAACTGTTGGGTCCATCCCAGAATATTGTGCTAGGGTTGTTCTGAATTTGTCATGTATTTCTTGGATATACATATCTGTTGTCAGATTTTGATCTGCAACGGTTAAAGTTTCAATATCATTTTCTAGAGTTAGGGTTATAGATTCGGTTTGTGTGGATGTGTGTGCTGTTTGCGTGTAAGCTTGCGATTGATTATATGTTTGATATTGAGTATAAGGTTCTACTTGCGAGTGCGGTTGTTCAGCAGTTGTGGTTATGTTTTGTGATAGTGGGGTAGCGTTAGCGCCAGTGTTGCTTTCTGTTTCTTGTAGTTGTATACGTGTTTCTTCTTTTAATTGTTCTATTATTTCTTGAGATAAAAGTTTATTTCTAACTATAGCTCTTCGCTGATCTGAGATTCTTTGTTCTGAGACGGTTATCTCAGGATATTGTCGAGTAAAAAGTTCATGCAATTGTTGTCTGTAGGTGGTCATGTCGGTCTCTAATTTAGTGATATAAAAGTAAGTTCGCATGATAAATAGGTTAACTTCTTTGCTCCATCTCATGCGAACTCTTGCTTTTCCAGCCTTGGTGGACGCGGGTAAGAAGGAACTAACCTCCCGCGCAACATTCAAGGTTGGAGTGGGTGGAATTGAATTTAAACTAGTAATGGGAGGTGATGATGGTATGGGTGACGATGGTATGGATGGTGATGATGGTTTAGAAGGTGTGTAAGATACTGTGCTTGGACTATACGGTTCTGCAGGGGTGTTTGTCCTGTCCGTCAGTCTGTAACCATCATCAATGATCTCGGCTGTAGCATCTTTGTCGGTGAGAGCCCGCCTGTTCAACTCCTCACCGCTGACGGTTCGCATGCTGTGACACCCAGCGTCAGCTCCAGGTGCGCCCCGGCGATCGCCCCCGGGCAGCGGCCCTATACGTTTACTTTTCGATCGTGTCTCCATTTTGAATGGGTTTCCAGAGCCACGTTAGCCACGCCAGTAATTTCTCATTCATGTGTCCGCCCCTCACGTGATTAGATGGTCAATCAGGACGTGTGGTTGTTTTGGGGGGCTTATTATTATTATTATTATGTCTATTTCTTCGGCACGCTCTGTAGCATAAACGGCTTGATGGATTTTAACAAACGAAGTGTCGTTAGGTTCGTCTGAATTGTGGGAGTGACATAGGCTATATTTTTTAATTTATACTTCATCTACAAATAAAAAAAAAAACGGAGGGGAAGGTGTTTTTTTAAATAAATGACAACATTATTGGTATCAAATAAAAGCTAGTAAGTAATTAGTTAATTCCAAATATATATATATTAATAAAACTAAAAAGCTTGAAATAAAACAAATGATTTAAAAAAACCCGATTGCAAAACCCTACAACCGAAAAGAGAAAAACAAGCATTGAACTTTGTTTTTTGTAAGGTATTGCAGGCGGGACAAACGAATAACCTGAAATACGGCGTAACTTTTGTTTATTTTATTTTATTAAAAATAATTAATACGCTCCTTGGCAAAGTATTAAATTGACTAGTTACTCGATCTGTTCGGTCAGAGTTTTGGCGCTTAGGTGTTTTGAAAATATGGTTGCGTTCGAACATGTCGAAGTGGTGGTGCTTGGAAGAGGCCTATGTCCAGCAGTGGACGTCTTTCGACTGAAATGATGATGATGATGACGGAGAACAATGCGACCGTTCTTAAAAATACGGGTACACCTGCCCCTCTGTTTACTGCTTCTAACAATAATATTATGACTAACAATAAAAAAAACATCGCAATTGATAACCTCCTCCTTTTAGAAGTCGATTAAAAAGAACTGCCTAGCCTAGCCTTTTCCCAAGTCTGTTGGGTCGGATTCCAGTCTAACCGGTTGCAGCTGAATACCAGTATTTTACATGGAGCGACTGCCTATCTCACCTCCACAACCCAGTGGCTGGGTAATACGATACCCCTTGGTAAGACTGGTTGACACACTTTCGGGCTTCTGACGACCCGTAACGACTGTCAAAGATCTAAAAATGACAGCCGGGACCAACGGCTTAACGTGCTTTCCGAGGCACGGAGGAGTAAAGATGGTCACCCAACCACGGACCAACCCCGGCAAGCGTAGCATAACCTGATGGACCGACCCGTGCGGCTGTTATTAATTAGCCACGAGCTCCTCTAGTCGGTTAAAAAGAACACTACAAAGTGAATGATGGATATTTCAAAATGATGGATATTTCAAAATGATGGATATTTCAAAATGATGGATATTTCAAAATGATGGATATTTCAAAATGATGGATATTTCAAAATGATGGATATTTCAAAATGATGGATATTTACATAGGTGCCAAAGTTCTGCATGGTAGGGCGGTGGTTGTGATTGTACTTCTCAATGAACATGCGATACTCCTCGTCCAGATCATCGTACTGCGTTTGCTGGTCCATGTGAATTACTATTATTATTATACCACTATTGAACTATACAATGTCCAACGTATCCTGGCATATTGATAGCGGTTAACCACTGAAGTAAAAGCTGGAAATTCGTTTTCAAGTTCAAGTTATCATTACCCCGCGTTTAAATGTTATCTATGGCGTAGGATGATTTGATAAATTCGTTTTTTAACGAAAACCCTAGGGATTTTGGGAAAACACGAATAATTAGAAAATGATGAAAAAAATTCTGCTCGCAACTTGGCAGTAGCGCTCGCCGGCACCTACCAAGCGCGCTCGCTTCGCTCACTCGGCTCGCGCGCGATTGGTCACAGTTATAAAATATAAAATGTTTTATTGACATAAAAAGGTGTTACATTCTAATTTGAAGCCCTGACTCCTGAGCTAGGTGGAACCTGTGTTACAGGAGCCAGTGTCTTCACCCGTTTTTTGTTTAACTTAACAATTCAAGTTCTAACCTTAACGTATAAAATGAGCCGAGCAATATCTCTAGGGTTTTTGCGAAAAAACGAATTATTAAATCATCCTGCAACATCTCTAAAGGGTGGCATGGCCTTCGACGCACAACTTGTTACCATAGATTCAGTACATAATTTTGAACTAACAAAGTTTTTCGTCGGTTATTAGAAAAAAAATAGCTGTTCCATTAATTTTGACCGCATAGTTATTGCACTTTTCTATCAAACAGCATTTTTTTTAAATACATTATCAGCCTATAAAATACCCACTGCTGGGACACAGGCCTCCTCTCTGTGAGAGGGTCACAGAGAGGAGGCCTGTGTCCCAGCAGTAGAGTTAGAGAGTTGTATTGCTGATTCGAATGTTTATATTCTGTAAATCCATATTTGTTACAGTCGCGAATCATATTTTAAACACGGGGTACAAAAGCATGTGGCCCACTACTACTAACTCTTACAGCAGTATAATTCTAATATTACTTCAGTGTAGGAAAGAGATGATGCTCTACAAGACGTATAGCTCCATCTCTTTCCTCCACGAAGTAAGATTAAAATAATACTGCTGTAAGCGGTGGTGGTAGGCCCCCTGGATAGGATTTTATAAGAGGAGAAAGTTATTGGACAAAATATTCAGATTGCATATTAAAGTACTAGGATGGCATAAGATAGGAGAGTAGTAGTAAGTGCTAAGCTACTAACCCGCTGCACGCCGGGCGAGCTGGTAGCACTGTCCAGTTCAGTGCCGGGCGCTGTGATCTCGGCGAGACTGTCGCGACCCTGAGCGGCTCCTGTAACATTAGAGAGAATTTTGTCTTAACTAGCTGCGGTTTCGCAAAAGTCTCGATTCCGTGGGAATATCGGGATAAAAAGTATCCTATGTCCTAATCCAGGTCATGGTCTACCCATGTGCTAAATTTGATTCTAATCCGTTCAGCTGTTTTAATTAGCGTGAATGCGAAACAAACAAACTCATTTTCGCATTTATAATTACTAGTTAGGATTATCGACAAGCGACGAAAATCAATCTTCCGTCCATGGAAGATTGATTTTTATAAAAGTTTATTAAAATAAGTTGATTCCCACATCGAAGAAACAAGAGGCGTATTGACTTAAATTACTAATTAATGTTCTCCAAAATACCAAGAATTTCCCCCGGTTCCGGAGTCTTGTTTAGATTCTAGGCACGCTAAATGATCATAAGTCCGTCTTGATTTTACACCATATTTACAGGTTAGTAATTGTATCAATATATCAGAAACCGAAATTTTCGCACTGCCTATATGAACCGACTGACTGGGTCCATAATCGTATAAACCAGGGATTATTCTATTCAGATTGCCTATAAAGTACTAGGATCGCATAAGATATGAGACTGCCGCCATGATCGGCATGAATTGTATGAAAATAACAGGTCATGCTGTGTTTAAAATATTAGCCACTGTAGGCGACTATACTGCACGGTAGTTCTGCGCAGTAGTAAATCAATCTACCTAGCTTTTTCCCAACTATGTTGGGGTCAACTATGGTGGGATGTAGCTGAATACGAGTATTTTACAAGGAGCGACTGCCTATCTGACCTCCATAACCCAGTTACTGGGTAACACGATACCCCTAGGTAAAACTGGTTGTCAGACTTTTGGGCTTCTGACGAGCCAGTTCTGCGCAGTAGTGATCATCATGTATACGCACCCGCCTCCACCCAGCTGTGTCTGTGCGGCAGGGCGACGTTGCCGGCCGCGTACGGGGACGTCGACGACAGGCGAGTGACGTCCACTCCGTGCGACTTGAGCAGCTCGCACAGGGCCATCTGAAATGTACGAAATACATGTTAGAATGTAACTATTCATTTATTTTATACTAACCTAAACCCCCTTCCTCCAACCATTCCATCTTTTTTTTCCATTTATATGTCCTTTTTCCATTTACATGTCCTTTTTTTCCATTTAAATGTCCTTTTTTCTATTTACATGTCCTTTTTTCCATTTACATGTCCTTTTTTTTCATTTACATGTTCTTTTTTCCATTTACATGTCCTTTTTTCCATTCGCATGTGCTTTTTTGTGACTAACCTTTTGTTTTTAAAGGATCTGGTCAGTCAATATGCTGCCTAATCCTAATATTATGTTTACTCTTGGGGTTGGTTGATAAAATGCTAATAGCGAACCGAATCACTCGATTTGACAGCAGATTAAAGTTAGACTTTCAAAAAGCGAGGATGACTGACAGAAAAACTGAATATAGAAACATGACATTTGAAAAATTCTGCTCCATAGTACACAACTAAACTACAAACTCAAAAGGCTGCATCAGGATAATGAAGTTAATATGTTAAAATAAATTAACTTCATTAACACAGGGGCCGCGTCGCGACCAGACGCTAATTAAATGATATTATGTAAGACGGTTGACTTTATTTCAGTTACACGCGACACATTGAGCATCAGAAAGAGACTGACCTACAAGTATGACAGAACTTCTTCTAAATCTTGGTGTCATAATGTCATAAACGTATCCCACTGCTGGGACACAGGCCTCCTCTCGGTGAAAGGGAGTGGGTCGTAATCCACCACGCGGGCCCACTGCGGGTTGGTAGATGTACCCTGTTTTCGAATTTTTGGTTCTAGGACATGTCGATTTCCTCACGATGTTTTCCTTCACCGTTTTGAGAGCAGTGGTAATGAAATAATTTACACAAAGAAAAGTGCCCGTTTGGGGTCGAAACCATGACCACGGAAATCACAGCCGTTACCACTGGGCTACCACTACTGTTATAAAAGTTTATGAGTAATTTTATTTAATTGAGCTGTAGAACCTATGTCGATATTTTGACGTCACTGGTGCGTCACATTTTGACGTCAGTGGACCGCAACCGTTGAATGGGGTGGCGAGTTGTACGTACTTCACTACATATTATAAAACAAAGTCCTCCGCCGCGTCTGTCTGTCTGTTCGCGATAAACTCAAAACCTACTGCACCGATTTTCATTTTGTTTTCTCCAATGGATAGAGTGGTTCTCGAGGAAGGTTTTAGTATATAATAACCGACATCCACGCGGGCGAAGCCGCAGGCATCAGGTAGTAATAATATAAATGGTGTTTGTTAACCTGGTCCATCATGAGGTAGGGCAGCTTGTTGGGCATCTTGGAAGGTGGCAGCTCATCGTAGTCTTCCAGCAGAGGAGGTAGCAGGTGAGGGGCCTCCTCGCGACGAGCCGCGATTATCTAAAACACACAATAGGGAATATGCATGTATTTTTTTAATATTTTTAATCGATAGTTTACATCATCGAATAATAGTTAAAAAAAATTCGATGGCAAAAAAGCAATTTAAAGTACTTAAAAAAATATTTAAAAATATCCAACCAATCCGGGCTATTTAAACGCCCTCCATTTGGCGCGCTTGGTGTGGTGACGTCACAGTCCGTGAAAACAAACAAGCAACTGTCAAGTCAACGTCAAACACTCCTTTTTGTAGTAGCGTTTGACATTGACTTGACACTTGTTGATTGACTTGCCATTGACATTTTGATGGTTATCCCGGATTGTTACATCACATCCGCTCTTAGCTTTTAGTATTTATTTACAAGTATTTGAATTACCCACAGTTTTTTGGGACGTTTGAAAAATTAATTTCTCGCTCAAAAATAAATTTTATTCAAAAATATTGATGGAGGCATAATTCTGAAGTAATATACTTAGTTTATAAAAAAAAATATTTGACCCATATTTGAATCACATGAATATTCCCTATTATTGTAGTACTCAGTAAATTGCTTTGAAGTATTGCTATGTTTTGCACAACCGCGAGCCTTTGTAAATGGACGGCGCCATTTGTAAAATGACGAATCTTATAATCTGCCTGAGACATACAGGGCGTAAGGGTAAACACCGTTGTCACTCAAACCATGGGTAGTTTACTTAAATATAAATATAATTGACCGAGTAACAATAACGGTATTTTCATTAAACGATTTTAAAAAGTTTATATCCAAGCCAAACATCTGACTGACTGAGGGAGGGGTCGCGCTCGCGGCCGGTCAGGTCACGTCCCGCGCCCCCCACCTGTGTTGAGACGCAAGTTCGTTGCCCTAGCGCCCTAGGGTGAAATACTGTTGTGGTAAAATGGAGACTTTCTTTAAAAAAAAATTGACATTTTCCATTGATTTTACGTTCTATAAATGAAAGCAAACCACTGATTTCAAGGATAACGGTGTTTACCCTAACATCCTGTATACACCGATACTTATGTCTTTGAGAGTATCAGGGATATAGTTGTAAATAAACTAGTTGAAACAAATTTAAAACGGTTTTTAAACCATGGATTTTGGTTTAAAATGGTTTATTTATAACTATAATCAGGATATTTTTGATACGGGATGGATGGTGCAGATAGATTAGCTTAGTTGGTAACTTAATAACATTCCCAGTTAAAATATTGTCGAGAAATTGATGTACGATTATAAATTACCTTATTACTACCTCTTTGGTTTAGTGGTCGCAAGCGTTACTATAGAACATGAGGTCCTGGGTTCCGTCAGGCAAAGTGTTATTGAACTTTTCCATCTGGAATATCTCAGTAGCAGCCCGGAGTCCAGATTTGTGCCCGGTTGATGGCAATAGTCTCGCCCCCTATTACATGGGACTTAAACATAACTGTGGGTGTACTATAGGTACTCTGCCTAACCCTTCGGGGAATACAGAGGTGATCTTATGTTATTACCTTATTAATATAGTCAGCGAGGCGCGGCAACATCAGCACGTGCGGCAGCAGCGCGGCCAGCGCCACGCTGACGGCCTGCAGCCGGCACTGCTGCGCCGGCAACGCGGCCGCCGACAGCCCCGCCTGCTGGATGCTGCGGGGGGACTGGTTAGTGTGGCTGGCACGTGGTATAGCAACATCTGTCTCACGCGTGGAGCAGGAGCTCGTGGCTAAGTAATAACAGCCGCACGGGTCGATCGATCAGGTTAAACTACGCTTGGTCCGTGGATGGGTGGCCATCTTTACATACCTAGACTCCTCCGTGCCTCAGAAAGCACGTTAAGCCGTCGGTCCCGGCTGCCATTCGTGAATCTTTGACAGTCGTTACGGGTTGTCAGAAGCTCGAAAGTCTGACAACCAGTCTTACCAAGGGGTATCCGTATCACCCAGTTAGCTCCCCTATTGAAGATCGAACAAGAATACGCTACGACGCTACCGGGAATATCGGAATAAAAAGTATCCTATTCCAGGTCATGGTGTACCCATGTGGCAAAATTCATACGAGACCCCTCGTATGATTTTCGCGGCCACGCGGAGCAATGCCTCTAAGAATGCAGCCGGGAATGCCTTCGATAGCTCTGCTGTACGGTACGTGGTACCGACCTGTGGGTTCAATAAATAGTGAGAATGAGTATGACGCAATTATCTGTTATTAAAACCGAAACGACGCAAACAAATTACTTCTATTTTTTTTTAAACAAAAGAGAATTGATTGTTTTTATTATTATCATCTTAGCTAATGTCTGGGCTATGCCTGCCAGTATTTATTTTTTTTCTTTCCAAGGAGAATGTATCTCATTCTCACTATTTATTGAACACCTCTCGTATATATCCGTTCAACCGTTTTAGTGTGAAAGCCTAACAAACAAACTCACTTTCGCATTTATAATATTCGTTAGATATAGGATATTCTATTTAGGGCGAATTTCACCAAACTTTTATACCGAGTATAACTCTTATCCTGCGAATAAATTTTGAATTTTTGACAGTTTTTCCATACAAAAACTGTCAGACGTCAATTTTATTCCACGGATAAAAGATATCTGACTTTGATAAAATCAGCCCTTAGGATATGTAGTGACTTACGCCAGTATAAGCTGCATGATATCACAAACAGTCTCCTCAGAGCCCAGCTCAATACAGATGAGTGCTAACGTCGTGTACATCGCTTCCACGTTCTCCATTGTATTGGATTCGAGTTGGAGACCTGATGACAATGAAATATTATAAAACAATGGCCATGATTACTTGCTTAGTACCGTAGACTGGAGAAAATACCTTCATTAATTAAAAAAAAGGGAATTCTAAAAACATTTTATAATAAAAAAAAGGCCGACTTCCAAAAAAAACGCTACAAAGTGGAAAATAACTTTAATTTCGGAAGTCAAAGACACCGACTTTTCGTTTTTCGGAATTCTATTTTTCACTTTGTAGTGTTTTTTTTTGGAAGTCGGTTGTTTACCACAACCTGCTATGTAAATTACAGAGACAGAAGTCATTATAACACCATCCACATAGACTAAGTAGGAAAAAAAACGTATTATTGAAGCTAACTCACAAACTACTGAAGCAAAGTTAATAAAATTTATACGTGTACACCTTTTTTTTTTAAGGGTGGCAATTCATCCATGACTTCTCCCGCTCTGGGCGGAGCGGAAGGGCGTGTCAGACTTTTACTGACTAAAACCCACCCGTGTTCCTTCAGTTGCCTGTTGCCCAGGTCCCGGTATCCCTTTCGGACTTTTCCGCATACGAGTATACGTGACCACCTAGGAAGCATACTCTTTCAAACCAAAAAAGGATTTTCCAAATCGCCAGTCGTCTTCGAGTAATCGAGGAGCATACATAAAAAAAGTAGATATATACATAAGAAAGTAATCCGACGAACTGACAACCTGCCCCTTTTTTACAAGCTTTATATTAGCTTACTCTGTTCGTGTTTCCGGTTAGTCCAATTGTCATCAATTTTTCAAGCACTTCCTGGCATCCGATTGAGCCGAAACTTGGCATACTCATACAACTACCGAGACATTTTGAAAAAATGACACCATGGAACTGGTCTGATGATGACGCCGGAAGTTGGCCATCGGAACTCCTCAATCAAAGAAGATAGGACCATCGTTTTTGGACTCATTACCTATGTATGTATTAACTAGTGGTTTGACACTAGGTATCAGGGTCTGATGACGGAGCCGGAAGGTGGCCATGGGAAAACCCTATTTAGTTAATTAAAAGCTTGTTTTTAAAAAGGTTTTTACTTATGTTTTATGTTGGAAGTCGGTAAACAAGTGATAGTTGTGCGTCATTGTACTTACCCTCATAGAGTGAGCTGAACAGAGCGTAGCCATGCTTGCTGATGAAGATGAGGTCCTGGCGCGAACACTTCTCTACTATCAGACCGAGCTCGATATACTGCACGCTGCAATTAGAACGAAACATATCACGCCTTGTTTCCCCGAAGGGTTAGGTTGAGTGCTGAGTGACGGCGCACCGCGCAGGAGGATTTATCGGACTGATGTCTAGTGGGCGTCCTGAGTGACGGTGCAGCGCCGTAGTTTGTTGCTATGGCACTATCGTTGCCATAGCAACGAACCTAAAGACATGAAATTGTAATAACGTCCTGTCAGAATATTAATCAACGGTTAGTAAATCAGCAAGATCAAGTTCAGGTGTAAACTAAATATTTTGTGGGTCCTGGTTACGATTCCCGGGTCGAGTAAAGTGTTATTGGGGTTTTCCATTAGGAATTTCTCAGCAACAGCCCGGAGTGTGCAAGTTAGCGGGGTGATACCCTCAGCGGCGCCGGCGGGGCGCGTGCGTGTGCGCACACGCGCCTGCACTACAATATCTTCCGGCTGGTCTTCGTTGAGATTGACCGCCGTAACCGAGGTACGATATAAAGGACTACATATTTAAGTCGAATAAAATTTCGCCAAAATTCAACTAATGAGACTCACGTAGCCCTCAGTAACCGCGGCGCATTAGCCCTCCTGTCCAGCAGCGTGTGCAGTATGCGCTGCAGCAACGTGCGCGCGCGCGGCTCGCCCGTCGCGGCCACGCGGAGCAATGCCTCTAAGAATGCAGCCGGGAATGCCTTCGATAGCTCTGCTGTACGGTACGTGGTACCGACCTGTGGGTTTAACAAAGAAGGATTTGAGTATTAACTGTATTATTTACCTGATAAGTATCAAATAAAATACAATAACCGTAGATATATTAAATAACCTATTCCACTTAACTATTCTTCAATGTCATAAAAAGCCCTATAAGAAATCAACACGTGTTTCACCTCTCGACAAGGCATCCAGCGCTCAATGTGGCAACACGTCGTGTTCTGGTTTGCGACTGGTCAATCGCCATCCCGAGGATACCTCGTTGAGAGATGAAACACATGTCAATTTCTTACAGGTTGTAGGCAACTCACTCGCTTGATTTTAATAAATGTTAATTTTAAGATTTGAATTTCGAATTACGCGCGGAACGAAATGGCAGCCTCGCGCCAAGGAAGTATACTTTCGAGCACGCATGCGCGGGGCCGCGTCTAGTTCGCGCGCTGCCGCCCGCTGCGCCCGCGCCGCCGCGCAAGTCGCGGGAGTGCCCTCGACCCACCGCCGCGCGCAACTCGCGGGAGTGCCCTCGACCCACCGCCTCGCGCGCAACTCGCGGGAGTGCCCTCGACCCACCGCCGCGCGCAACTCGCGGGAGTGCCCTCGACCCACCGCCGCGCGCAACTCGCGGGAGTGCCCTCGACCCACCGCCGCGCGCAACTCGCGGGAGTGCCCTCGACCCACCGCCTCGCGCGCAACTCGCGGGAGTGCCCTCGACCCACCGCCGCGCGCAACTCGCGGGAGTGCCCTCGACCCACCGCCTCGCGCGCAACTCGCGGGAGTGCCCTCGACCCACCGCCGCGCGCAACTCGCGGGAGTGCCCTCGACCCACCGCCGCGCGCAACTCGCGGGAGTGCCCTCGACCCACCGCCTCGCGCGCAACTCGCGGGAGTGCCCTCGACCCACCGCCGCGCGCAACTCGCGGGAGTGCCCTCGACCCACCGCCGCGCGCAACTCGCGGGAGTGCCCTCGACCCACCGCCGCGCGCAACTCGCGGGAGTGCCCTCGACCCACCGCCTCGCGCGCAACTCGCGGGAGTGCCCTCGACCCACCGCCGCGCGCAACTCGCGGGAGTGCCCTCGACCCACCGCCGCGCCCGTCGCGGGAGTGCCCTCGACCCACCGCCGCGCGCAACTCGCGGGAGTGCCCTCGACCCACCGCCGCGCGCAACTCGCGGGAGTGCCCTCGACCCACCGCCGCGCGCAACTCGCGGGAGTGCCCTCGACCCACCGCCGCGCGCAACTCGCGGGAGTGCCCTCGACCCACCGCCTCGCGCGCAACTCGCGGGAGTGCCCTCGACCCACCGCCGCGCGCAACTCGCGGGAGTGCCCTCGACCCACCGCCGCGCGCAACTCGCGGGAGTGCCCTCGACCCACCGCCGCGCGCAACTCGCGGGAGTGCCCTCGACCCACCGCCTCGCGCGCAACTCGCGGGAGTGCCCTCGACCCACCGCCGCGCGCAACTCGCGGGAGTGCCCTCGACCCACCGCCGCGCGCAACTCGCGGGAGTGCCCTCGACCCACCGCCGCGCGCAACTCGCGGGAGTGCCCTCGACCCACCGCCGCGCGCAACTCGCGGGAGTGCCCTCGACCCACCGCCGCGCGCAACTCGCGGGAGTGCCCTCGACCCACCGCCGCGCGCAACTCGCGGGAGTGCCCTCGACCCACCGCCGCGCGCAACTCGCGGGAGTGCCCTCGACCCACCGCCGCGCGCAACTCGCGGGAGTGCCCTCGACCCACCGCCGCGCGCAACTCGCGGGAGTGCCCTCGACCCACCGCCGCGCGCAACTCGCGGGAGTGCCCTCGACCCACCGCCGCAATTAACTATGATAAGTACCGATGTAATACAGTACGACACAACTTAGATGTAGCATAAATGTTATGAATGTATTTGGTTATATGATTTTACAAGTTATTGCGTTTGCGTAAAGATCATTGTCACCTAAAGCAGTAATAAAGATAAAGACCAACAGTGGACTACGATAGGCTGAGTTGATGAATCTACATTATGGTGATGGACTGCTGATGTCTACCAAGTTTCTACCACGTCTTACCTTCAGTAGAGATTTGAGCAGTATGCTCTGCAGCATGGCGTCGGCCTTGGTTCCTTTGTTGGAACGTTGGCTGGAAGGCACCTTGTTGATGATGAACATCATGATGTCTATCTTCTGGAAGTCTGGCAGGTGGTCTGCGAACTCTCCCAGAGCGTTGATGAGAGCTTCTTGGTAGAGCTTTTCGTCGGTTTCTTTCTGTGAGTTGACAAGAAACATACTTGTGAGAAGAATAGAAAGGTTATAATGTTTGAGTGATAAAAATCAACGACATTGTTGCATTTATTTAAATAAATACCTTCCCTTTTTTTGTATTTGCAGATTATCATCTGACTAGCCTCTTCCCAGTTGTGAAAATACCGATATTCAGTTGCATCCAGTTAGACTGGAAGCCGACCCCAACATAACTATGATGCAGGATGCAGCTGAATACCAGCATTTTACATGGCGGGACTGCCTATCTGACCTCCACAACCCAGTTACTATGTAATACGATACCCCTTGGTGAGACTGGTTGTCATACTTTTGTTTCTGACGAACCGCTACGACTGTCAAATATCCACGAATGATAGCCGGCTCGACTGGAAGCCGACCGAACCATAGTAGTAAAAAGGTAGGCAGATGGATTGATCGGAGGGATTTTTACGGGAGGGAAGATTACGGGCTGGTACTAAAATTGCGATAGTTACTGTGCTCACTTCAGAATCTCGGGCGACTGACGCTCTCAGGTTGGTCAGCAGATTGTTGATGATCTCCAACACTGATGGACCTGCAATTAGAAAAGTATTTTTTTAATAAATTGAATTGAGCAGACTGGCTTAAATCCCGCAGCTATGGCCACAATATTGCTCAGCACCGTGGCCCGCGCGGCCCGCACGCGCGTGTTGTACGTACCCACGCTATCTCCCGCAGCTATGGCCACAATATTGCTCAGCACCGTGGCCCGCGCGGCCCGCACGCGCGTGTTGTCTCGCGCGTCTCCCGTGTTGTTGCCGCCCGCGTCCAGATGCTGCATCAGAGCCTCTACCACGCTGTACGAGTATTGCGCCTGGAAATAAACAGAATTATAATAAGACACAATGTACCTTAATTTTAAAGTTTTCATCTCGCGAAGCAAGAGAAGGATAGCGCGTGTTTAACCTACTTCAAAAAACAAGAGGAGGTTTTTTTGATGATGAAAGATTTTTTTCGAATCAGCCGTCAAAATAAAAACGTGTAAATGAGAATTTAGACGGAATCATTTTTTTTGTTCCTCCCCCGATTACTCGAAGACGGCTGAATTGACGGCTGATTCGAAAAAATCTTTCATCGTCGGTATCGTTTTCATGGTTTAAGAGGGTGATAGGGCCGCGAGCTCAAAATATAAATCCAAGATGGCAGCCGCGAAAATTTAATTTTTTTTCGTCATGGGCGTCGTTTTCATAGTTTTCGAGGGTACTAAAGCCGATAGTGACATCAAATGTAAATCCAAGAGGGCGGCTGCGAAAATTTTGTTTTTGTTTTAAATCCTACGTGAGTAGGAACTTCGTTCCTGACGGGGGTCCCCCGACCGCACACGTTTTTTATTGAACGCGCTAAGGTCGAATTTGAAAAAAATATTTTTGCATTTGGTAGCCCAATAGGGAATATGCATGTGATTCAAATATGGGTCAAATATTTTTTTTTATAAACTATGTTACTTCAGAATTATGCCTCCATCAATATTTTTGAATAAAATTTCTTTTTGAGCGAGAAATTAATTTTTTTAAAGTACCAAAAAACTGTGGGTAATTCAAATACTTGAAAAGGCTAAGAGCGGATGTGACGTAACAATCCGGGATAGCAATCAAAATGTCAGTGTCAAGTCAATGTCAAACGTTCATAGAAAAAGGAGTGTTTGACGTTGACTTGACAGTTGCTTGTCTGTTTTCACGGAGTGTGACGTCACCACACCAAGCGCGCCAAATGGAGGGCGTTTAAATAGCCCGGATCGGTTGGATATTTTTAAACATTTTTTTAACTACTTTAAATTGCTTTTTTGCCGTCGAATTTTTTTTTACTATTATTTGACGCTAAAAACTATCGAATAAAAAAATAAAAAAAATACATGCATATTCCCTATTGTTGCGGTAGGCTATTTAACATCACGCTACGACCCTTAGGAGCCGAGCAATAAGAAACAAAGACAGAAAGAACGCTCAGCGAAAACGAAATAATAAAAGTCGCGGGCAGAAGCTACTATTATAATATGAAATAATCTGCACTAAAAATGAAGTGTGTTTATTGTAAACAAGTTTCTTTTATAACAGTTTATTTATTTGTTTTTTTTTTTTAACAATGTCAAGTCTTACCTGAATGGAAAACATGATAATCTTGAAAGTGTGAACCGCAAAGTCGTTCGGAATCCACAGCTCGTGTCGGTCGAAGTGACTGTTGCAATGGGACAAACAATACTTTTAATATTTATCCTACGAGTACTGCAAGTTTGATCAAGTTACTGATCAGTGAATCTGCGGTTTAATCATGTTATACATAATACTTAAGTTTACAAAGAATACATATCTAGTGAGTCAGTAAAACAGGCCACAGATAGATAGAGTCACGTGAGCACAGGCCGCAGATAGACAGACTCACGTGAGCACAGGCCGCAGATAGACAGACTCACGTGAGCTCAGGCCGCAGATAGACAGACTCACGTGAGCACAGGCCGCAGATAGACAGACTCACGTGAGCTCAGGCCGCAGATAGACAGACTCACGTGAGCACAGGCCGCAGATAGACAGACTCACGTGAGCTCAGGCCGCAGATAGACAGACTCACGTGAGCACAGGCCGCAGATAGACAGACTCACGTGAGCTCAGGCCGCAGATAGACAGACTCACGTGAGCACAGGCCGCAGATAGACAGACTCACGTGAGCTCAGGCCGCAGATAGACAGACTCACGTGAGCACAGGCCGCAGAACACTCCGGATGTGCCCGAAGGAGGCGCGGCCCACCAGCTCGCGCAGACAGCCCTCGGCGAGGCGCGCCGGGTGGTCCTCGCCCGCGCCTCCCTCCATGCACAGCACTGTGTCGTATTTCTCAGCAGTCTGCGGACAAAAATATACTGGTATTAGTGACAGCCTCGTTTTAGTTATAACTAACTGATGCCCGAGGCTCTTGTGTAAATGATTTCATCACCGCTGCTTTCAAAACGAAGGAAAGCAGCAGCAACCGGCATGTCCTAGAACCAAAAAATCGAAGACATCGTGACATCTACCAACCCGTCGGCCGTGGTGGATTACGGCCCACTCCCTCTCACAGAGAAGAGGGCTGTGTCCCAGCAGTGGGACCATACTATAAATTCCTTTTTATAAAAATACATGTATCTTGTGTCGTTAAGAATCGGGCCTTACCTGCATATTATAGAGTAGAGAGGGTACGATCTTGTCCATATGCTGTGCCTCCCAGATGTTCTCTACCAGGTCATCCGACACGGTCTTTCTAATCACACCCTGAAACAAACATTTTAGGTTAAATTTTACCTCATTTCACTCCCTCGCAAATAGTGCGACGACCGAATTTTGAGAGAACATAATCTTTTTTTGGCAAAATAATCTTTGGTTATTCCTTGTTGTTTAATTATCAATACCTACAAGTGCAAAAAAAACTTCGAATCATAAATTTTTTTGTTTTTTTTTTCCGAAACAGAGCACAATGATTTCGATTTTGAGACGGCAAACAAATGTCTAATAAAATGTTGGAAGGAAACGGCGCAAATTACGCACTTTCGAGTCATATTGCCGGATGTAAGAGCGTAATCAAAGAATGTTTACAGAATGTCTAATTTTATCCAGAAAATTGACACGTACGCGAAATTCTTTCAAAGTCAAACTTGCTTTAAATGCGGTGATACAAAGGTGCGATGACACATTTCGTCATATTTTGGCATGCATCTTATTAATAGTAAGGATTATAATGCTTTGATTTATATCTATTTTTGTACAGAATTTAATATTTACAGTGCGTTTGCACTGGCGAAACGTTTACGACAAAACATGTTGAAATCTCTATTTTCTGTCAATGTTCTTGTTTTGTCTTTAATGTTTCGCCAGTGCAAACGCACGGTAAGTTACTGAAATAAGAACACGCTTCATTATAATCTGCGGTAGGTACACACGGCTACACGTCAACCTATACATTTCCAGTTTTTGCTGATACCGCATTGTATAGGATTTTCGTACAATGCGAGGTCAGCTTATACTGGAAATGTATAGCTTGAAATAGAACTAAGTACTCAAAAAAATTACTAGGTAGCGTGGATACTTATCTCGGTCCTCTCGACTGTACGCAGAAAAGTAGATATACCGATTAATCTGCGTATCTGTACCACATACCTGTAAGCCCTGTATGCCCGCGAGGCGGATGTTATCCCTGGTCAGCTTGTCGATGTGGTTGCTGTGGCACATCGCAGAGAACTTGGACACGAAGAAGTCGTAGCGGCGGTGGTAAGACGGCGTGTCTTCTTCTATGTTGGCGAAGCGGACGAACTGGGGGACCGAGTAGGGTTTCTTGATAAGATAGTCACAGAAAATCACGATATAAAAGCTGTAGAGACTACAGCAGGCGTAGCATGGCGCTTCCTATCTCTACGAAGAATAGACATAGCTTTTTCTATACAAAGTGACAGTTCGTTTCTTCATTTTTGACATCCACCGTAGAAATCTTTCTACAATCTGTCATTTTGTCTTTCATTTCTAACGATCTTTGTCTAGGTCTTTTTATATGTAGACTATTTCGGAAGAAAGTTTTCTATCCTTACTGTCAAAATCACACTGACAACCGATAAATCCTATGATAAAACAAAGAATTCTGAGTCGAATTATGTAAAAGAGTGAATTTCGTAAAAAGTGCAGTTGACTCTTTCTATTTTGCTGCCGTCTCGTACTGTCTACGGTCTACAGGAAACGTCATTTTTGTCTATTCTTCCGTCGATAAAACGGTGCTCATGCTACGCCTGCTGGTAGCAATAATGCTAGCGGTGCAAAATGCAATATTCCCCGCGTATAGAGTCTAGCGGCCAGCCGTTTTCCCAGTGCCACGCGCCGTGGCAATAACTTGTGTTCCATATGACTAATGTAAGAAGCGTCACTGTGCATTAAGCACAGTGACCATTCATGGTCATCCGAATAGACTTTATCCTAGGCACTGGAATTTTATTTATGGAGTGTTCTCCAACTACGATACTCATAACCATAAGGTTCCAACGCTAGGTGAATAGCTAAACTGGATGTTTCATACGCTTGGCAACTGTAGGGTTACAATATAGCGCGATTTTGGATATATGTTTGAACCATTAATACAGCGTGTTACAAAGACCCTGTCCCATCCGAAAGGGGGCGCCTAGGTACCGCAATAACATTACTAAAAAATAATCAAAATATTTTTTTGGTGAACGTAAGAAAGTTATTACTATTTAAAATTCACTTTTTTAGTACCAAAATTGCCCCAATTTCATTATAAATGAAATGTTGCTCACATGTTATGAAGAGGTTATACTCACACTCTGCGTAGCCAAGATCTGCAGCTGAGGGTCGGTGGATTCGAGCAGCTTCTGCACCATTTTGAGGAAGCTCTCCACGAACAGGTTGAGGGTCTGCGAGTGACACGCGACGAGGAGCTGGTCCATCGCCTCCATGGCTATTATCACGAACCTGGAGGGAAAGCAATGAAGTTAAGCGAGGAATCTACAACTGCCCTGGTCAGTTGTAGATTCCTGACAAATTAAAAATCCGGAATCACACGTAATCTGTTCGATTAAACACGTGTGACTCCGGATTTTTAATTTGTCTGTCTGTGTTGTGATGGTGTCTTGTTTATACCATTTTAGTCGTAGTTGGGTTTTAGTTTTTATTACTTTTTTTTTTATAAGTTAAGATAGTACTTCTTTTTTTGTGTTTCGATCAGGTTTTTTACTTATTGTTGTTCTTCGTTGAAGTTTTACTTTAGGTCAACGTTTTTTGGATGTGATTTTGTTTGTTGTCATAGTGTGTTTCGTGAGTTTATTGAATCGATAATATCTCGGTTTATCCTTTGTGGTAGGTTTAATATTTTTGTTTTGTCTATTTTGCTCTTATAAACCTGTTCCGAAATAAATCTCTCTAGATAATTATAGTCATTATCTTCATTGTTATAAGTAGCTGTTAGAGCGCAGTTATATAAATTGATGTAATCCAGCGCTTTATAATGTTTTTTCTTGTTTATTTGCGGCTCCAGTTTGCCTATTTCCAGAAATATTTGTTTATGATCTGATTGACTCGATTCCACTATAGACATGCTGAATGAATGGTTGCTTATATTTGTACATAATATGGTCCAGTATAGTTTGTTGTATGGGTTTCACGAGTGCTATATAGTCTGTTTATATTATTTGATATTTCGTAACCGGTTTCTTTATTTCGTTTAGGTATTTTGTGCCTTATTTATCCTTGTTCAGAAGGTCTATATTGAAGTCGCCTAACACTATAGTTCTTCTTTGTTGTTCTAATTGCAAGGTGTACTAAGAAGTTATTTATATTTGACTCACCAGGTTTATATTACTCCTACGTTCAGCGGTAATTTCTTGTAGGTAATTAGGTATGTCCATAAGGAGTGGTTTCTAATTTCACATAAAGGCTCTTACGTACTGGCGCGATTCGTCGCGCGACGCGAATTTTAACAAAACAATTTCTGAGAAATCTTCACGGCGAACAATGCGGCGGCGCGGCGTCGCGTCGCGCGACGAATCGCGCTAGTATGTAAGAGCCTTAAATGTCTCCTGTTGTTTCATACATTATGCTGTTGTGTACGTATATTGCAACCACTAAACGATATCTTTTATACTATGAGGGGCTTGTGGCTAAGTAATAACAGCCGCACGGGTCGATCGACCAGGTTAAGCTACGCTTGCCACGGTTGGTCCGTAGATGGGTGACCATCTTTACATACCGCGACCCCTCCCTCTGTAGGATGTGTATGTCCCGGTAAGAAACCTAGTGATGCAATAAAGGCTTTTGGCTATGTTATTAGTTTCAATATCCACATTAAAATCACCTATAATAACCATGTTATAGTGCGACCAGTGCGACATGTGAGCATTCGCATTCGCAATTATATTTATATTACATAATTATAATTATGTAATATAGTAAGATAGGATTTGTAACGAAGTCTACAGACTTCGTCAAATCTTGTGGGTCCAGTATTGACTTACAGCTCGTAGCTAGCATTCATAAACATTTCTTTACTTAGAATTCCTCTGAAATTCGTTTGTCCGTATCTGTTATTGTGACTTTTTCGAATTTCAGAACGAGACAAAAAAAGTAACTTACCGACACTTAAGTACGACGATTAGCGCTTTAAATTCTTTAACTTGAATTCACTTTTTTTTCCCACTGTAACTTCCATTGTTTACGTAGAATCGAAGAATTTCGTGCATAGCGAAACTTTTAAGTAGGTATTATGCGAGTCTAGCATAGCGGGACTAGAGCATAGGAGGACTAACCGCAAAATCGGGTGCTTTAACCCATCACGAATTTATTCACTTTTGAACACGGAGGCACCGAGACAGGTCACGCACGTACGTTCAAGATCGCGTCCAAGCCAGAACTCTCGAAAACTATAGGTATATGGGGCTTTAGGCTAATGGTAGGTCTTCAGGTGACTCAAAAACCATAATTGAGGGATCTAAATAAAAAAACAGCTTCTGTCGTAAATTATCGTCATACGATGTTTTTATGAGGCAACATTCTTTGTTATTTCTTTTTGCATTGAATCAAAACAAAAAACCCCCAAATAGTCGCTTGAAATAATTACTTAGATGCAAAACCGACAATGTCGAGGCGCGACATTTTACATATCGAGACTCCTCCGTGCCTCGGAAAGCACGTTAAGCCGTTGGTGCCGGCTGTCATTTTTGGATCTTTGACAGTTGTTACGGGTTGTCAGAAGCCGGAAAGTCTGACAACCAGTCTTACCAAGGGGTATCGTATTACCCAATTACTGGGTTGTGGAGATCAGATAGGCAGTCGCTCCATGTAAAATACTGGTATTCAGCTGCATCCGGTTAGACTGGAAGCCGACCCCAACATAGTTTATTTTATTTTTTATTTGTTGGGGAAAGGCTAGGCAGATGATGAGCGTTTCGGTCTCCAGCTCATAATCGCAAAAAATGAACAGAGGCATTTAGACCCCTCAATTATACAGGGTGTTAGGGTAAACACCGTTATCCTTGCAACCAGTGGTTTGGTTTCATTTATAGAACGTAAAATCAATGGAAAATTACAACTTTTTTTTTAATTTTTATACACCTAAATTTTAACACAAGAGACGCAAGTTCGGTGCCCTATGCGCTAGGGCAACGAACTTGCGTCTCAACACGGGCGGGGGGAACGGGATGTGACCTAACCGGCAGCGAGCGCGAACCCTCCCTTAGTCAGTCAGCTGTTTTGCTAGCAAGCACGGTGTCAGATAGAAACTTTTTAAAATCTTTTAATGAAAATAACGTTTTTTTTTTGTTGTGTTTGGTCATTTATTTTTATATTAAGTCAACTCACCCATGGTTTGAATGACAAGAGTGTTTACCCTTACATCCTGTATAATATAATACTCTTTATTATGTAAACCATACGCATTACAGACAATACCTGGCACTATTTCTCCAAACGTGACATTTTTAAAACAACGTGAAAGATATTCGACATCTTATAATGTGATTTTATACCAAAATGACAAAAATGCTTCAGTGTGAACAAGGCTTTACATTTACAGCAGGCTATCTCGTGTACAAATCAGTATATTAATCAGTAGATTTATCTGCGAATGATCTAGCTCTATTGTTGACCAGCCACTTAAGATTGGGTATCATTAATGGCCGTACTTTTATGTGATATAAACGTGAAATTACTATTTCAATACGTAATTTATTATTCTCATAATGTGCCAGTGAGTGTGGTGTACATTTAAAGTTGAATAAAACTGTTTTCAACTTTAAAATATTGCTTGCAACTGCAAGCAACCGTTTTTTTTTGTAACTAAGCCCGAAAGGCCCAGATCCTGATCCATACTAATATTATAAATTCGAAAGTAACTCTGTCTGTCTGTCTGTGTGTTACCTTTTCACGCCTAAACCACTGAATGGATTTTGACAAAATTTGGCAAGGAGATAGATGGGATCCTGGGGAAGGACATAGGGTACTTTTTATCGACATACCACGCGGGCGAAGCCGCGGGCGGAAGCTAGTATTGTATAATTTCTAGGACATTGGTGCCGATTCTCTTGTCACAAATTCTCTAAACTAAAGTAAAAATCACTAAAATTTAGTTTATTCCTGTCAAACGACGATTTCCCATTCTGAAAATAGACTAAAGTGACACAACTTAACTATAATTTAGTTTGACAGCACTAAGATGGCACTGAGTTTTAATTTAGTGAAAATGCTATTCTGAATTTGACGTTTTAACCAAAATTTTTGTTCTATATCTAAAATCCTCTAACTAACTCTGACTATTTTTAATCACGATTAAAAATATGTGGAATAAAATTAGATGTCATGAACTAAAATTCAAACCAGCACCTCGAATTCAGTTGCAAAACGGTACTGTATCCAATGATATATAAAACTACTGTATCTTTTTTTTTTTTCTTTTGCTCATGTCTCGAAAATGGTGTATCCTATCGCAAAAATAATGAAAATTTTGACCCCCTTTGCAACCAGCAAATCCGTAATACTCAACATGTTGGTAATGTTTTTTTTTTGTTTTCTTCCAAAAAGTGAAAAATTCCATAGAAAAATACGTCGAGACGGCAACATTGCGCGCCTCTCCGGCTCAAAAAAAATCACGTGGTAGGCAAACAAGTAGGTACCAAGTGGAGTCGCGATTGTCAAATTCGATTTTAGTTGTGTCAAAATAATTTTTAAATTTAGAGATTTTTTTGGCAGAATAGCTCTAAGATTCTCATAGTAAAAAGTAAGGAATTTTAGTGATAGTTTAGTTCGGTGTACAAGAGAATCGGCACCATTGTCGAATAGAAAGGCCTATAGATCCCTGAAGGAATAAAAACGTGTTAAATCAGACTTGCTCTTAAATATCTGCTATCGACAATGAGTGTTCTTTAAACTAGCACTAAAAGTGCGTCCAGACTTCCAAACAGTGCGAGGAATGCGCTGCAAGTGGATACCTCAGACTGAGGCACGCGCACGCGTCACATGCGTAGCTTATATACCTTAACTAGCTTATGCCCGCGGCTTCGCGTGGATGTCGGTTATTATATACTAAAACCTTCCTCGAGAACCACTCTATCCATTGGTGAAAACGGCATGAAAATCGGTGCAGTAGTTTTTGAGTTTATTGCGAACAGGACGACAGACACGCGGCGGAGGACTTTGTTTTATAATATGTAAGGAAGGGATAATTTAATGGATGAAGGCAATTCTCCTTAACTATGAGGAACTCGGTTCTGCAGAGGCAGTTGAGATAGTAAAATTGATCACATTGTATTTATCAAGTGCCGCCCAGTTAAACGAGACATCTTCAATACGGAAGCGATAGTGTGCTGATAAGTTAACTAAAGATAAATGTTAAGGTTAATCTCACGGAAAGTTGAAAAAAATGGTCCTACGAGTCTAAAACTAGTTGTAAGTAAATTACCTACCATCAAACATGGACAGAAGTCGCGCAGAGAAGAGAGGTTTAGAAAAATAGGACAGAGGCCTTAGTGCGAGTTTCTTTTAACTATCTTCACTTTACGCATCGACCGCGTTCGGCGCTCCGATTGGCCCTTCACCAGTGAAGGCTAGTGAAGGGCCAATCGGAGCGCCGAACGCGGTCGATGTGTAAAGTGAAGTTAAAAGAAACTCGCACTAAGACCTCAGGTCTCTTTACCCAAGGGGCCAGTACGGCCTACTGTGACATACCTCGAGTCACACATTGTATATGACAAAATGTGTTACTCGAGTCATGTCACAAGGCGGTGCTCGCTCCGCTGATGAGGGACACAAGATGGGCTTTTTAAGAAAAATAAATGTGAAAAATCTTATTATATATTTTTCACAATACCGTGCTTTCTGGTAAGGTAACATTAAATATTATACTTCTATTAGTTTCTTAATATTTTATTCTTGTACGAACGTCACATACTTTGATATAATCAGAATTTATGCAGTAGTTTTCGAGTTTATCGCGAACAGACAGACGCGGCGGAGACTTTGTTTTCTAACACTGTGATCCGACGGTGCGCCATATTGCGGACGGACACAGACGAGCCCGCACGACGCACCGTGGGAAGGTGTACGTGCGGGGTATCGCAGACATCGGAAGTTCCTCGGTGCGCGTTGCGTGGCGGTCTGTGGTCGTCTGCCGTGCGTGTCCGTCCGCAAAATCATAATATATACGGATTCGTATGATAAAGTTATAATTCAAGACTCACCCATGTCGTCTCCTATAAATATCTCTCGATGCTTTCTGGAACAAGTACTCGCCGATCCTGTCGAGTTTCTCAGGACTCGACAGCGAGTAGAACGTGAGCTTCTCCATGTTGGACTTGACGAGGCCATCCTGCGGTATGGCGGGGAAGATGTTGTCTACTAGCCGCTTGTAGCGCGGCCGCAGGGCGGAGCAGCAGCCGCAGCAGCCTGGAGAGAGAGGCTTTCAAAATCATTTTTTTTTTTCACTTAACTGTTTGCCCACATTGGGCACTTATTAAACGTCGGAAGCTAGGTGAATGGTTCCAATTGGTCGTTTCATATGGAGAAGAGCCGGCAAGAAACTCCACGGTTAATCTTTTAAAAATAATTGGCTTTTACAATAATATCAAATTACAGTGTTAATAGGTATGGGAGCACAGTGTAGGCCTTTCAACAAGTACCAGGTACTTAACAAAATAGAAAATGTTCAACAAATCTACAGTCCACTAAGCCTATAACTTTCGTTTTTTCTTAATAACTAATATTTTATATCTGCTTTATTAGTTACTAATGATGATGTTTTCGATATTTGAGTAAATTGATTGGCCCAGTTTTTCAGTTAACACTTTTGCACACTGAATGAGACACAATGAAGTGTTATTGTAATTACGTCTATGGGCGTTTACTGTCCACGAAAGTGTTTAGGCATAGTACCTTACCTCTACCTAGCTGCTGTTTTAAAATATTTTTCCTTTACATATTCGAAAAACACTAGAAATGAAAGACATGTGGACAGTGTATTAATTTAACTTGCAGATTATAATATAGTTCAGAAAGGGAATTTATGAAGTCATCTTAATTCGAGCGAGTGTCACCATACGCATAAATTATAAACATGCTGAACTTTAACACGCAGACAGATTGCCAGCTTAGAACATAAACGATTTCCATATTATTACATTTTCAACGTACAGAACGACTCAAAATTGAATACGCCAGACAGAGGAATTTTGCAAATATTTTTTTAATTTCTTAATATCAGTCTATATCAATAAGTAGATACAATAAAATTTGATAAGCTGAACAATCTTGACACAATTATCAATCAATAAGTGGTCCTTATTGAGTCCTTATCATATCGATACTTACATGTCATGTACACCGTCCTACTGACTATAAAACACGCTCGATGAGCTATCTTTCTCATTGGCATCATTTTGGCATTAATTTATGGCACTATTTTTCTAACACAGCACTATTTATCACATATCACAATTTTTGGAGATTCGCTGTCCACTTTCGCGTAACGTTGCTCATTCCTTATTTTGAATCCATCTACACTTATGATATCCTGGTATTTGTGGTAGGTTTCTGTGTCATTTCGGTTTAATTTTTGGACAATTATGAACAGTTTCAATGAGAAGCCATTTAATGAAGTTTGAGTTTATTTGGTCCTTTGATCATCTTGAAGCTCATAATCAAGGCAAAATCATGATGTTTATGTCGTAAAAAGCGAACACTTTTTTATAGAAGTAGGTATTACACAAGTACGGACGCATATTGTGAATACCATTCTATTTTCCTAGTAGGTAAGTACAGTAAGTAATAAATGAATATGGATTTTAATTTATTTTAACGGTTTTCTCAGAGACCAAACGATGAACATTGAAGCTGAAAACATCGGTAGTCCGAATAATCGCTTGTTATATTTTTAATGTTTCAGGTAGTCATTTCCCTAGCAGTTTATGTGGCCCTGGTATTTAAATAATATTATGTATTACCCAAGGTAAGTTGTTTTAAAGGTCAGGTTTTTAAATACTTATACGTCTAAATAATCTTTTTACAAGTGTATTAATACCGACCAATCTGTATTTTTAGCGTCGTATCGATATTAATCAGGAAAGTTATTATTAGGAAGCATTTATTTATGTACTTATAAGCTCTTATTTATATTATTATCATGTATAGCACGTTTTTAGACACAATAATTGTTTTATGAAATAATTTCAGGGTTATTTTTATTAAATTACCAATTTACACAAGAAAACTGACTATCTATATACAGCCGACCAGTACCTAATGTAGTTTATTCCACAAAAAACACAACTTTTTACCAGTAAACATCTTTGTTAAATAACTAATTAGTTAATTGGATAAGCGCGCGCGCCGGCAAGTTTAATTAAACACATTTACACTTTTTTTTTAACATTACGTCAGCACATTTAATTAACTTATACACTTTTCTTCTCAGTTCTATACAGTTTTTACTACGAGTGTTATCTTATTATTTGTTCGTTGGACGGCACAACTGTGTCACACGATTTAACATCGAACACTGGGATCATGCTCTAGTGATAAGACTACCGTGATAACAGAACTAGGGTCGACTCCACACTGATATAAAAGATTTATGATATCGGAATAAAAAAATAAGTATTCACTGAAACCTATTCTATGATCAATACTGGACTAACCATTGGTTACGCCTTTTAAACTTAATTGAATATTCTCATGTTACAAGGACGTCTGGTATTTATACATAACCTTTTCACGTAGGTTATTGAAAATTCATTTTGGAGCAGTGGCGGTGGTCGTTGGTTCAGTTCGGATTCGGACCCAGACGGGCATGAACTTTATGCAAATTATTTCATCACCAGCTGCTGGCTCTCAAAACGATGCAGGAAAACATCGTGAGGAAACCAGCATGTTCTAATAGACATGTGACTCTGCCCGCGTGGTGGATTGCATGCAGCCCACCCGCTTACTGAGAGGACACCCTGCGTGCCAGCAGTGGAAACATTACAGGTTGATTATGTTTATCGTCATTCTTCATGTTTATCGTCTTTAGATATCGATAGGTAACCGTCAAGTCTATGAAGTTTCGTCAGATAATTTGATTTTACCCTGTGCCCCTTCACCTCTGGCTATACCGTTCCACAGTCGCACTCACTCACATTACTAAACAACGACCATTTTACACTGAAATGCTGGAGCTTAGGTTAATTTTTGTATTTTAATAAAAAGCACCCTTAGTAAACAGCATTACATCACCACTACTCAATACATAGGGCAGAAATAACGCGGTATCATGCCCTTGCACAGCTTGAATCAGAAAGCTACAGTACCTAACGGGATGTTTATAAGTGCAAAGTGCAATTACTAATTAGTACTAGTAGTTGACTGATAACTGTTTCAGTTAGTGATATCTAACCTCTATTCATTGTAGTCTATCTAATGCTGTAGTCCCACGGCCTGCTTTCTGACAGGCCAGATCGTGGTAGGCCAGGCCGCAGGCCTTATGGGAAACGTCGATTCAATGAGGCCTGTAGTGAGAATGGTCGGCACGGGCCGCGACAGGCCTCAACAGACGTAACCGGACGCCAGGCCGCACAAGGCGCGACCCTGTGGTGGGACCGTGGCTTTAGTGGGCTAAGTTGGACTTCCCTTTATAATAGTGATTTTTAGATAGATTTTTTAATAGTGGCAGATCATTGAAGGTGAGGAGCTCGTGGCTAAGTTATAACAGCCGCACGGGTCGATCCATCAGGTTAAGCTATGCTTGCTGGGGTTGGTCTGTGGATGGGTGACCATCTTTAAAGCACGTTAAGCCGTTGGTCCCGGCTGTCATTCGTGAATCTTTGATAGTCGTTACGGGTCTTCAGCCCGAAAGTTTGACAACCAGTCTTAGCAAGGGGTATCGTATTACCCAGTAACTGGGTTGTGGAGGTCAGATAAGCAGTCGTTCCATATAAAATACTGGTATTCAGCTGCATCCGGTTAGACTGGAAGCCGATCTCAACATAGTTGGAACATATCTTTGAAGTTGAAGACCAGTTAGTTTACAGGTTTATTGATGATGAAGAACATTATCAATATTAGCCAATTCCGTCTAGAATTCTAGATTGATTTTAAAAGGTAAGTTTACTTCACCTACTTACTTTAACTAGGTAATCCAAAAGACCAAAGTACTGTGACCAAAACATATCGTTATTGTTATTCACTAAAACTGTCTTTTAGATTTAATCGCAAAATAACATTGCCTGATACTATCTAATTCGGTTAGGGTTAAAAACTTTGTACAGGTGAAAACATTATTTTAATCATATAGGAACTTTGTAGTATTCTAGATAGGTACTTATATAGGTTTGTTTTGTCTCGACTTTGGATTTAGTATTAGGTCATCATGTCGTGAGAGTCATCATAACTAAGACGAATATTTTTAATTAAGTTGCAGTTAAAATCTAGACATTAAGTAGGTTCTAGCTTCATGTACATTGACGGCTTAAGGATAATATTGTTACTGACAGTCTGACACGTTCAGTTTCCAGTCATATTATCTGAAACTCATTAATATACTTCTAAAATAGCTCAAC
Organism: Lithophane semibrunnea; assembly: GCA_947363905.1. Classification (NCBI taxonomy): domain Eukaryota; kingdom Metazoa; phylum Arthropoda; class Insecta; order Lepidoptera; family Noctuidae; genus Lithophane; species Lithophane semibrunnea. Next base: position 14,287,254 of record OX376208.1, on the reverse strand, counting down.
AAACCAGTAATCTCGGAACGTTCCCATTATAGGTGCATTTCCGGCCATCGAAAGTTTTCCGATTCCTATGACGTTTAGATACCTACTTATCTACCTATCTAAATATTATTGAAGTTTGTATTGGCTATTATATGGCGCATTAATATGACGGAGACAAATAAAAATAGGTACTTAATAGGTTAAGCTTAAAATATTTGAAAAATTCGTGCATGCGTACAACGGCTTAGTTTAACAGAATATAAGAACTAAATCAATCATTTTTCTTGGTAGGCGCAGAGTTTATAGGACGAGATTATCTACGTTATGATAGGTACCGCAAATATTGACCGAACCCTTTAAGATTTTAGCTTTAGAACACGCGACAATTGCTTAATAACTTAATCAGTCATTAAAAACATGGATATCGGCAAGAAAACTATAATTCCGAAGTTTTGAAAACCTGGTGTTTTCTTCCATACCAAAAAAAATTCAAACACCACAAGGACCAATTATTTTTTTGTAATATTATTATTGATATAAACACCACAATATTCGAAAACTACTACAGCATCCGCTTAATTCAAGCAAACCGTAATAAATAAAAGTACTTTGAACTTCTTCTGGCAACTAAAACCAAACACTAACACCAGGGCCACATCACCGAAAAGATATTCTCTAAACAAACCTATTGATTTTAAACCTATAATAATTATCGGCACTAATCGGCAGTGCACGGCGCTCGGGTCGCGGGCTTAGAACTGACTAGCTAAATATAAATCATTGCCCACTCACCGAAAATAGATCTGTCCGCTGGAAAGGGATGACTTAAAGGGTGACATGTGACATATTTGTAGTTTGTTGATCTTTAGCTATACATAGAACATAGCACGTGTGCTTCCATCCCTATTCATTCTTTGGACCAAAGGAATGAATAGGGATTGGGGAACAAACAGGCGCGATATCGCGGGCGCGACAAGGGTAGCACTGCCTGTCGCGCTTGCGATATCGCGCCTGTTTGCACGAGTCTTAAAGGACCAAGTTTGAACTTGCCACTTAATTAGGGAAAAAAGGACCAATTTATTTTCTGGCGGCCAGAATTACATCATTAGAATTTTATTCAAATTTAGATTTCCAGTGCATTCATGATGTGATATTCTTGCATAAGTAGGTATATTAGTTTTAGAGGTGGTTCATGGCATGATTCTACCTATAGGTAAGTTCGTAGGTAAACTTACCTATAGGTAGGTACTTATCACCCTCCAATAATTTATTGGCATGAAACCACAAATTAAATATCTTCTACCTAACTACCTACGTATCCTTTATGTGGGTAGTATGACTAATAATTATAATACGACTCGCGCCCTATAGAACCTAAACATAGCCGAAAGGAGTACCTATACTATATAGCTCTGCGTACCCCCTTCAGTAAACACAGGCGTGATGTTGTATGACGATCAATCGAACTTCTACATCTAGACTTGAGAATTCTAACTAAAGATTTAAAAGCGTACACTTCAGCAGACAAGCTGTTGACGGACAAACAATGATACACCTAGTCTGTGGATACACCTACACATAAAAAACCTCAAAAAATTATCTAATTAATGCCAAAAATCGATTTATGAAGTGTTACATTCCCTTCTGAACATCGCCTAACCCTAATTAAATAGTAAATAACATAAAATAAATTCCCCAAAAGGTTGGGCAGAGGTGTACCTATAGTACACCCATATTTCGCCTGTTATGTGTGCTATGTTATTAGATAGTAAGTGTGATAATAATGTCATAATGTTCATCTACTTAATTAAGAGATATAATTATAGATTTCCTAAGTATTATCTTGTAAGAGATTATTGTAATTAAAATAGTGAAGTAACTTTTTATCTACAGGTTTAAAATTGAACATTTCTCATGATTTAATGAATCATATAAAATTCTAAATCACATTATGATCCAATTCCTAGTACAGAAAAATGCTATAAGTTCAACAATGTTATTGTATTGCATCTTTTAGTGAATGAATTGGCATGAATTTACAAGCAAGTTTGTCATTGAAAAAACATTTTAATGAGGTTTATCTGCAGTAACTTTTTTCAAAATTCAAGTTCAAATACAGCTCCTTTACATACAAATTATGTGTAATGAGTTACCAAGGACAAAAGCAATGAATAACAGTAATATTGAAAAAAGTATTTATTCCAAAATTAAAGTTAGTTTACAGTCTAATGTTTTCTCTTATCATCTCTAGCATCCCTGCTTGACTTAGAACGTTCATAGTCATCATATTTCCGTGACATTCCACGGCCACGCTTGTCATCCATCCTGCTTCGTTCACGAGAACGGTCCATCTCCCTATCCCTTGAACGAGACTTGTGCCTTTTGCTACTACTACTAGAATAACTCTTGCGTTCATATGGGGAACGAGATCTCCGATCCTTCTTAGATTTATGATTGCTATGGTACTTGGAAGACAAGGGAGGAGTTTTCGGTGACTTGTCTTTCTTAGAATCTCTTCTATTACTCTCTTTAGATGTTGATGCAGTTGGTGACTCAACTTTCTTCTCTTCTGCCTTGTTATCTCGTTCCTTTTGAGCTTGAATATGCTTATTAGCCTGGTACACTTTCCGTAACATGTCAACTTTGCACTCTAATTCCTCAGGGTTGACTTTAGTTCTCTTGTACAGCTGAAGAATGCGAACAGATACTTCTCTAATATCTTCTTCTGGTACCTTGAATAGCAGAAACCAGTGTGGATTGTTTGGTAAAGGTAGACCAATCTTACGTGCTGTTAAATAAATGCAAGCACAAGCAATAGTCTCTGGTGGGAACCTCATGAAGACATCAGTACGTAGGGCATCATTCATGTAGTTCCATGCCATTTGCATCAGTTGACGGTTCTTCTCATACTGCAGCAGCTGAAGATACACCACAATAAGTTTGTGTGGGTGCTTGACATGCACACAGAATCCTAATTCCTTCAGAATCCTTCGCTCAGCCTTGATAACTTGGTTCTTTAATTCAATGTAGTTTTGATCCACAATGAGTGGAGCAATATTTTTCTGAGCCCTCACTTGTTTGATGTGATGGAAAACATTGATCACGTCTCTTATTCGACACGGTTTTTCTTCAACCTTAGATGCTAAATAAATGCTGCCCATAGCCATAGTTTCCATGGGATATCTTACAAATGATTTTGAGTAGTAGAACCGCTGGAGGTAGATTTGTCCAGTCGCCATAGCGACCTGGGGCAGCTTGAGCAGGATTCCGGCAGTTTGAATCATTTCACATCCTAGAATTCGGAGGTCAGTCTCCGTTTCGATGTCGAGGCCGTCAGTCTGTGAGGGCGTTTCCTTGAATACATTTTCGGGCAAAAGGCAGTTGTATAATGTTAAAACAATCTTCCCATACGTCTTCTGAGCCTTTGCAGGCGTTGTCGTTGCCGTTTTGGCCAGACTTTGCACTGTTGTAGCAGTCATTATGGCAATCCGGAAACTTTCACTTGTTGAACAGTTTTGGTATGAAACTTCTTGTAATGGTGAACCAAATCACATTTTTAGTACATTGTACCACATTTAGACACAGTTTATTTGATAATTTGAGAGAAATTCACTCCAAAACGTAGGAAAAACGCCATGAAAACACGCTAATAATGATGACAGGTAAAAGAGCAAGATGGCGCCACCCAACGTAACATATGTCAAAGTCCAGTTTAGTAAACAAAATTCTCAAAGATCTGCCTTAAAATACGCAAATAATTAAAATAGGACATACCTGCCATTGTTTCCTTTTGCCTTATATACTATGGATATTAGTACAAAATAGTTTTCTAGCTAAAATCTAGAATACAAGACAATGTCTGTGAGTCAGTCAATCGATTTCTTTGGGGCGCGTTCCAGTTTTACCAGAGACTAACTACAGTTTGTTTACGAGTAGTCTACCTACTTACTTTTGGAAGGATTCTATTACAAAGTATGAAATAATGTTTTAAGATTTTATGTATTAAAAAGTTGTTGTTGTGTTATTACATTTTTATACAAGATTTTAAAATAAGTTTAGGATATTTTTAATATTTTATTTTTCAAAAGACTTTGTAGTCGCTTCTCTTTGGAATTGGAATTTCGTAACGGAACTCGGAAATGCTTGATAGCGTGAAGTTAGCGCAACTTTGCGCCTTTGGCGGCAATTACAAGCTGGTAATCAATAATGCAGATGGCAATAACAAAAGGCGACTCTTGAACGTGCGCCAATAACGCTTAATCAAATTATATAAGACTTTGGCTAGGTGTAATATTAATTGGAACAAAATACTTACAGCCTGGATCTGTACATTTTTGAACGAACGAATCCAAAAAATCGTGGCCCTCTCCAGCTTCAAAACAACACTTTACGAACGACATTTCTTAAACAATTTATATTTTATAGTAACAATTTAACAGGGAAATATAGAAGAAATAGTGTAAAAAATAAACTCCATTATTATGAATAAGTAGTAAGTCAACACGGCACCTAAAGGTAGATTTTTTTTAAAACACTTAGGCAATATCTAACAGGGATTTCAAGACAAAAATATTTTACGCTGTTCACTAACACTATTATTATAAAAATTAATGTTTCCTTATAACTATTACTCAAAAATATAATATTGCTCTATATTATAACGATAAAATTGACTATAGAATTAACAAAAATTGGGTCAACGATGTCACATTTCGGAAGCTAGGCTTTTTTTTTTCATCTAAACTGAATGTCAATGCGATCATAATAACATGATACGCAACGGATTTACAATGTTCCGAATTCCTGTCACGTCTCTAGTAACGAGGGTCTCGCCAAGTTTGTAGTATAATGCGCGGGAACACAAATTCAAGTTTCACAAATATAACACTAGAGGCGCTAGTAGTAAGTTAACGTTACATCTACTTGACTCTAGATGTCGCTGATCTTATAGTATGACTATTTGACAACAGATGACGCAGCGGCAAGCAGTAAAAGTTTGTTGCATTAGACTCTAGTATTTTTGCCATCGTAAACTAATAATGAATGCAAACGAGAAACGCACCACCGGGATAAAAAGTATCCTATGTGTTAATTAATATAAGTTATAAACTATCGGTGTGCCAAACATACAAACTTTCAGATTTATAATATTAGTAGGATAGTATTGTACACAGATATTATAATACTACGGTATTGTAGGATTCGTTGGTCCCGGCTGTCATTTGTGGATCTTTGACAGTCGTTACGGGTTGTCAGAATCTCGAAAGTCTGACAACCAGTTTTACCAAGGGGTATCGTATTACCCAGTTACTGGGTTGTGGAGGTCAGATAGGTAGTCGCTCCATACTGGTATTCAGCTGCATCCGGTAAGACTGGAAGCCGACCCCAACATAGTTGGGAAAAGGCTAGGCAGATGATGATGTGAAAAGAAGTAGGATAAGTGTACCTACCTACTTAAATCAGAAATAGTTACTTCCTACACCTAAGCCTTAACCCGTACTTATCTCAGATCTAAAATGATATAGAGCGTCTAGATGCGGTCAATAATGTAATATTTTATGTTCTAATCAGGTATTAGTGGACACGAGGTGGGTGGAGCAATGACAATACGACACCGGGTGCGTGTTGCCTTATCTACAAGGTACAGTCGAGTGCTACCGTGCAAAGAAATATACAGACGCGGTTTTGGAAGCATTCATCGCTTCTGATCGGCAAATATTGTTGATGTTTGATAGTTTTGTGTTGGTTTGCATATTTCTGAATTGGATGAGTAGAACAATGCTAGCTGAAACTCGAAAAAAAGCGAGAAATGAAATGAAATGAAATTGTTTATTCTGTAAATCACTTTAACACGTCATTTTAAAATAAAATAAAAATAACCTAGATGAGGTCGGCGTTTCCTATCTGACTACTCTGAGAAGAAAGGCCGAAACAAACTCAGATGTCGCAGTCTCTTTTAAGGGCCAGACATAATCTTGGTCAGGCCTTATGAGGACCATGTAGATTAATGTCTGAAATTGTCTTTTGAGGAAAGAACCACACAGATTTGAATGGACCTGTCCAGAGTGAATACATATAGAGCGCCCGCGATCAGGATCAGGACCGACTTGACTGCTTAAAAAAAAAAGCTTCGTTGGTTTCTAGGATTTGTTTGAGGATTGATCACTCGGTCGGGACAAATTTCTATCAGGAAATTATCCGTAGCGATCCTGTTTATGCCCAGTTATAGAGCAACGCCTCCTAACGCCTCCTATAGGTATTAAATATGGCTAACTAGTAAAATGTATGCTACCAGAATGGTAGCAAAATTATATTTATGGTTTATTTTCGATTTCGATTAATTCATATTTTATGGCACCTCTTTATGTCATGATCTATCCGAATCCGAATATCAAAAAATATATTTGACATAGGTCATAAGGGGTGACGTGAAAATTGATTCGTTGTTACAAAGCTAACAGATATTTCTGTCTATCCCTGGCGAGCAATTCACACGTGTTTGACGGAACATATACGGATAGGGTTCATAAAACTAGTGCATGCGACTATACCCTATATTATCCGTTGCGTTTAATAGGAAAGCCATGTTTTTCTTATTAAAAGCTTCATGTAGCGTCTATATACGACACGCCTTTAGAAAGTGCACCTATAACACACATACTAAATATGATATTTTATTAGGTAAATACCTATTTTAGGTTTAGAAATGGCTGCTCAGTGTAACAGTTACAATGTTGTCGTCATCCTGGCTTATTTCGCGAAATAAATAAGTACATTCCGAATCTTTGATGTTTTCATAATTTTGTATGACTTTGAACTCATAATATTAAGTACCTATCCTTTCAGGGGGTCATGAAAATTTTTCAAATTTTACTGTGAAGTCTGTTTCACTCTATCCATAGGTGAAAACAGCATGAAAATCGGTGCAGTAGTTTTTGAGTTTATCGTAAACAGACCGACAGACGCGGCGGAGGACTTTGTTTTATAATATGTAGTGATATATAGCGACTGACTTTGAAATCAAACAAATTTTAATTGTTTCATGCGTTTTTATTATATTTCAGTATAATAAAAACGCATGAAACAGTGGTTCTCGAGGAAGGTTTTAGTATATAATAAATAACCGACATCCACGTGGGCGAAGAAGTTGGAGGAGCTCGTGGCTAAGTAATAACAGCCGCACGGGTCAATCCATCAGATTAAGCTACGCTTGCCGGGGTTGGTCCGTGGATGGGTGACCATCTTTACATATCGAGGCTCCTCCGTGCCTCGGAAAGCACGTTAAGCCGTTGGTCCCGGCTGTCATTTGTGGTTTGACAGTCGTTACGAGCCGTCAGAAGCCCGAAAGTCTGACAACCAGTCTTACCAAGGGGTATCGTATTACCCAGTTACTGGGTTGTGGAGGTCCGATAGGCAGTCGCTCCTTGTAAAATACTGGTATTCAGCTGCATCCGGTTAGACTGGAAGCCGACTCCAACATAGTTGGGAAAAGGCTGTGCAGATGATGATGATCTACGTGGGCGAAGCCGCGGACATGAGATAGTTTACTATAAACTAGGTAAGCAAGGTAAGTATTTATTTTGTTATAAGTATTTGTCTTAATTAATCGACTAGACTAATCATCAGTTGGAGCACGGGACCTTCCTGCTTCACCCAGGTGGAGAACCTAGGTGAAGCACCGGTCCGACCCCCGTTTGAGTCTCTCTGAAGGATCGAATCCGGAACGAGGTGATCCGAGAACCAAAGTTGTCACAGAATAAGCAAGCTGAAGTGGCAATGGGCCGACTATATTAGCCGTAGAACCGATGACCGTTGGGGTAGACGTGTTCTTGAGTGGAGACTGCGAATCGGTAAACGTAAGGTAGGATGCCGTCAGGCTAGGTGGAGCGACGATCTTCGCAGTGAGAGTTTCCGAGAATCGTGTGCAAATTGAAATAGGTCACCTGATCTGCACCAGTGGAGTTCTATTGATGGTCACTAACCTTACCTTATCTGAAACTAGCAGTTGCCCGCGACTTCATTTGCGACACAGGATGAGAAGTAGCCTATGTCCTTCTCCAGGTCAAGGTCTACGGGTCCAAAACCGTTCATCCGTTTTAGCGTGAATGCGTAACAAACAAACAAATTCACTTTCGCATTTATAATATTACAAGCTGAATATGTCGGTCTCGTTCCTCGAGAACCACTCTATCCATTGGTGAAAACAGTATGAAAATCGGTGCAGTAGTTTTTGATTTTATCGGGAACAGACAGACCGACGCGGCGGAGGACTTTGTTTTATAATATGTAGTGATAGGATTCTATGAATCAACCGCAAAATCCCTCGCCATACGTTGTGACGTGTCCCTACACGTCACAACGTATGGCGTGGGATTTTGCGGTTATATCTATATTACTAAATAATGGTAAAATGCATCCAAGACCCTCTCATCTATATTTGAACAAAGCAGTCATAGTAAGCAGAATTTCTTATTAAAACACTATGAGGCATATGATGAGGACTTTTTCAAAAACTACTAGGTTTAAAAAAAGATGGATCTTATGCCTGACCATTGAACAAGTGAACAACTTTTCACCAACGCTTGTGTCGCAGGAGCACTTGGACAGATTGCTGAAGCCAGTGGGCCAGGACCATTTTATCAAGTACACAGAATGCCGTCCACATATCGTGAGAATTGTTCATTTACTTAGTTTATTAGCTGCAATATCAAATAACGTATGTAATTTCATAACATTGATTAATAATAGCTCAATAATGATTGGCGTGAAGGCATTATCGTCTGTATGAATGCGAGATTTTTATGCTTGTAAGCTCATAAAATACTTTCGGAGAACTGACCGTAGGGCGCCAACACACAAAAAACGAAACCTGTCGACTAATGACTTCTAACGTCCACACATGACATCATTCTCTCATGTCATGTCTCTAATCTCAACATTAACCAATTTGGCAGTATGACAAACACCTTCGTTCGCCCAAAAGTAACTCCAAGCTGTTTTCCTTGCAAACAGCCTCATGCATATGCGGCAAAGCCTTTTAGCTACGTAATAGGTGCTCTCTCACTCGCCAATTTGGTTTAACTCATTCAGTCGACCTCGAGGTACAGCCGAGAGCGGGTGTACGCCATCTTGTATTCTGAACTGTCAAACTTCGCGCCGATTCTGTGATTGTGTTAGCACTAATTGCCAGTAAAAAAATAAATAGTGTAGTGAAATTAATTACATTATTGAAAAATAGTGCGGTTTTTTTTTGAATTAATTCGTGTTGTTTATCTCGGAGCTATTGGCTGAGATCTCGATCTGTGATTAGTGCTGTGTTTGTATGTTATTTTCTTCTGTTTGATACCGTTTGAACTGTCACTGCCTGTGCCCGGAAAGGACATTTTTCGGTAAGTTTTTGTTTTAATTTAATTTAATTGTGGTGATTTATATTGTCGGTTTTAAACGAGCGATCTAACATGTTGATACAGTTTTGCTTCCTGTTAAACATTGTATCTTGCACAAAAAAGTTTTTATCTCGATTAGATCGTTTTAGAACCTGACTAATTGCGCCTGGTACTTAATGATCGAGATAAAGAGTGTTCTAACATATCGATTAATGTCTGTAATCGACGTAAAAGGACTTTGCAAGGACACTTACGACTGGCCACTCTAATAAACACGAGAAATATTCCACATTTGGTCTGTCTGCTACAGCTTCATAAGTGAGCGTTTAGATTTTTGTACTGAACGCGTTGTTCGTACATTGTTGTTATTTGTATCGTGTAGTTGCACAACGAATCAAACGGACCTTTGGAACAGACTTGAGACATTCTACAACCTTTGTCGGTCATGTAGAATTGTAGATTTATCTGCAGTAATGTTAAACTTTTTATCACGTTCATTTGTAAATTATCGTTATTTAGCGTCGAGTAACTTTTGGTTCCGGATTCGACAGTCGACTGTTTGTTTTGAAGTGTGATACTGCTTGGAATGTACGTCATATTACTTGCAAATTAGCCTTGATATCTAGGAAAGAGGTGAACAACAACAATATAAGGATAAGTTTCGCGACAGAAGCTGATTCTTATCTTTGTAAAGTATTATGTGGAGCCATTTTTATTTGGCTCATCTCACCTTGCTAGGTGAGATGAGCTAAATAAAAATGGCAGATACTGACAGGGTAGATACTTCTGTATCTATCTTATTTACTTGTGACTCTGGGACTAATTAGACACTTAATTAAATTACAGTTGCAATACTCAGATCCTAGTGTCCACCCTGACTCTAAACAAAATGCTACCTTGCGGGATTCTAACCCGACGCAGAATGGCCAATCCAGTGCACTATGTGGCCAGTTATAAGTATGTCAATAAAGAGGCAAAATCTATAAAATGTACTGGGAATGACAGAGATTGTTGTCAGTTCAATAATAAATAATGCATTCAGAATATTCAATTTCGTTTTCAAATTAAAATGGTCTTGATCTGAATTGGTAAAAGAGGCTGATACCCTTGGAATGAAGTTAAATGAGTCTGGCCGTATAATATGTAAGAGATTTAAAAGGACTGGACTTCGAAAGATTTATTACACGATTCTATAACAACAAATCGGATCATTTTCCTTTCAATCGAAGCTTATGAAATTTTCTCAAAGGATCGTTCTTTTGAAAATATTTCTGTGCATATTGCGGGTTTGATCTTCTCCTACTGATTCATACAGCCCTAGTAGCATTGGCTTAAAAATACCTGTAAATTCAAAAGTAAATAAATGTAATTGGTTTATTTGAAATAAATGCTTCAGAGTTTGAGTTAGAGTTTAAAATGACTCAAAATTCGCTATTTTCATTTTATTCCTTCGTTAACAAAATATTCTTATAATCTTTCAGAACCTCGTTAGTAGTTCGCTACTATCAAAGCGTGGCAGCTTGTTTTTTTTGTGTTGGCAACACTTCCCGAGGCAGGTAATCAAATAAGATCCTCCCTAATTCCCTACGGAACCCTTTGAACGTTAATTAAGGCGCATTAAAGTGTTTTTTGCCTCCAATTTCGTGTTGCGTCATAACTTTTTAAAGTTTGCGTGTTCCGAAGACATTTTTCTTGGGAGCAAATAAATAAGTTGCAAAAGTGCTGGGTATTTTTGGAATATTTCTACGTAGCAAGGTTGCTTTTTTATTATAATAATAAAATTATACTGTATTAATTTTAGTGAGCATAATATTTTTTTTTTAAGTATCACCTGTGAGCTTAGAGTCTGTGAAAGTCTGAAACAGAAAAAAGGGATTTAAGAACAGTTGAAACTACGGAACGGTAGAAGAATTCCAGAATAGTCTAAGCAAAGATTGCCATAATTATCCTTTTTGGTCGCGTGCTTCAAAAATCCCGATTCACGTTTTATCAGTATGTTTAATAAGAAACCTTTCTGGTAACAGTCACCAACTGTTTTTTTAAGGGCAAGGTTCGATTCAAACTTAACGGCACGCGGCGGCTCGGAACATGAGGCGAGTCGCTGCGAAGTAACAATTTCATGTGACAGCGGGGGTGAGGGGTGGGGTACTGCGCAGCTAAAAGCTAACTTCCGAGCCGCCATTAAGTTTGAATCGATCTATAACTTTTTTTTTTGTCATCTTTATTTATTTAAGGGATCTTTGTACGCATAAGCGACGATGTCAATCCCATCGTGCTATTACAAATAGTTACTAACTCCTCAACTAAATTAACTTATCTTAATCACACAAAAATTAACTTAATCTAATTTCTTATCTAAAAGGACAAGTTACTTGAGTGAAGCTAAAAATAAGGTAAAACACGCAGCTCATCTTTCACACAGTCTCGTCAATAGTCATAATATTAGTAATGGTCGCAAAAAGCGAATCATCGGTGCCGGTGGTCGAACACTGTTAATTAGTAATAGTCCGTTTTTGCTGGTAAAGGCTGTGGTCACAGTGACAGCGATCCTTTCAGCTTTGTTGTGGAAAACGAGGGGTGACAAATCTATTAGCTTCGATCTAAAATATTTAAGGATCAGCTGAAAATTATGGTGAACTAGCTTCCGCCCGCGTGGTAAGTCGATAAAAAGTTAAAAAAAGCCTATGTCCTTCCCCACGATGCCATCTATCTCTTTGGCAAATTTTGTCTAAATCCGTTCAGTGGTTTAGATGTGAAAAGGTAACATACAGACAGACAGACCGACAGACAGAGTTACTTTCGAATTTATAATATTAGTATGGATTAGGAAATCGCACGCTACATAATATTCTATCATGCGTTCCTATTACTGAGTGAAATCAAGGTAGAAATGTAATAATTACAGTTTTGAGCTAAGTTGCAGTTTCATATAAGTTAAAAATCCATTCAAGTAATACTTTTTTATTGTAGCTGTATGTTTATATTATGTTGAGTTGATTCAGTTTATTAAAAATAAATAACTACATACCCTGCGAAAAATAAATATTAGATCTCCGTCCATTACTAATGTAATGTAAAACGTGACCAAATGGAATCGGTATCGATATTATTAATATCTAAGAATAATCCTTTAAAATTAAATGGGTACTAAGTAGTATGTTTTATGCTAATAAGTAGCAAGAAAAATATTCTAATTAGAAATCATATCATGACCTATTTGCACTCGTAAATCAAATAAATAATTATACATAATAACAAATCATAAACACTTTTATCTCCGTGAGACTATTTCAAATCGTTTCAACCTTTTTGCAAATCCTGCTACATTCTGCCCAGTTTTTTTTTTTCACTATTTGTTGCAAAAAAAACTAAGGGCTTGTTTCATAGTTTCTGCAAAGCCAGTATCCAATAAACAAATAAAAAAAATAGCATTGGAACAAAAATACAAGAAATAATCTGATGAAACATGTCATAATAAATTATAAAATCCATTCCAGCTTTCCCGCTTTCCGCTCCCACAATAACCTAACCTTACTTCAGCAAAAACCGTGGCTGTGCGCAGGCGTAACGTGGGCTGGAAGCTGCGGCCGAGCGTGTCCTGCTGACGTCATCACCTGAGACTCACTGGGAGTCACTGAGACAGAGATAAATAATGATCAACAAGATCAGTTTGTCGGTCAGTGTATGGGCATGTAGTGTCACGAACGAAAGACATCAACGCGAGAAACGTAGAAGATTTGATTTTACTTTTGAAAGTGGCGCCAGCAAATATGTTTGTAATTATTTGTATTAAAATTAAAAAACTTTATTTGGTTTTTATTTTTCTATGTACTTTAATTTTTGGGATGTTTTTCGGGGCGTGGAATAGTGTTTAGGTAAAGGATAGAATGAACATTATTTATGTAGATATGTATTTACTAGTTAAATTATGTATGAAGTCACGAATGCTTTATGTCAGCATTTATGTGTTCAATAATTATGGGAAGACTAGATGGTGGCTCGCTTCTTAGATCTTGCGCCTAATTACCTAAGTGTACCCACTCGCCCCTTCGAATATTAGATGGCCCCAGTCGCCCCCGATTGTTAGTAGTCTAGATGACCCGGTGAACTTCGTAACACGTGGAAATTTCGATTTTTCAGCTGCTCCTTTGGATTTTTCCTACACTACCCCAGAATAGAGGCTAATAAAACAAAAAAAAAATCAAATCAGTCGAGCCTTACATAAAAAAAAAAACATTAAAATTGTACTTTAAATTAAAATAGTTTCGTATTTAGAATATCGCTAGTCCATTACATAGATATCATTAGCATTTATGCAGTGGCGGTCGACTCTGCATAATGTTCTCCTTCATACGTTCATGGTTATACTTAAATATTCATTTGTTTAATACATGTGCAGTAATAATAAACGTTAGAGTGTTATTAATGTCGTTAGAGATTAGTTAAATGTTTGAATAACCTATTATAATATTCACACGGTGATTATATTCTAAAATAAAGCTTGTAAAGAGATATTATTATATTTATTACTAGCTGCCGCCAGCGGCTTCGCCCGTGTGTAATCTTTATAAATTATAGCCTATGTTACTCAGGGTGAATGTAGCTTTCTAATGGTGAAAGAATTTTTGAAATCGGCGCAGTAGTTTTTGAGTTTATTCATTACAAACATACACACAAAAATAAAAATCTTTCCTCTTTATAATATTAGTGTAGATTTCATTGCGTTCCAGTGTAAATAGATGCAACTTTATAACAGAACATAATCAACTCAGCCTATTGCAGTCCACTGCTGGACATAGGCCTCTCCCAGGCTGCGCCACAAAACCCTGTCCTCGGCCTTCTGCATCAAGTCTGTCCCAGCCACTTTCTTAAGGTCGTCGGTTCATCTAGCTGGGGGGCATCCCACACTACGCTTGCCGATACGCGGTCTCTACTCTAGGACTCGTGTGCTCCACCGGCCATCGGTCCTTTGACAAACATGGCCAGCCCACTGCCACTTCAGTTCGCTTACTTTGCAAGCTATGTAGTTAACTCCGGTTCTTTTCCGGATAATTCCATTTCTGATTTCATCCTTCAGAGAAATTCCAAGCATAGCTAGCTTTGCCATAGCGCACTGAGCGACCATGAATTTGTGCAGCACAAACAGAACATAAAGCGAATGCTATTTTATCTTAATATCACGTGCGAAATTGCCCATTCTTCTCTGGAGTTTCTTGCCCATTATTCTCCACGAAAAAAACCTTTTGGAAGGGGCAACTAGATCAGTTCTATTTCTTTGTTTTTGAAGTTCGAAAGTGCCTATATTGTGCTTATTTGAAATAAATTATTTGACTTTGACTTTGCAATCAAATGGCTAAACGAAACACTTGTATTGGGGTTGTCAGCCTTTCGTATTTTTATTTTACAGAAACGTTCGTTTATTTTACAGTATCTCCCAGCAAGGATCCCATTTAGTGATGATACAAAAATGCGGCCGTGACCGAACTTCTACTTCCAACTGAATCTGCCTAGCCTTTTCCCAATTATAATGGGGTCGGCTTTCTGTCTAACCGGATGCAGCTGAATACCAATATTTTACATGGAGCGACTACCTATCCGACCGAATATTATCTACAGGTGTGGCGAACCAATAATTATCTGTGGTTCCCACCGTTAGTATAACCTGACAACACTGGTTGATCTTGGAAGTAGTCTATGGTTCAATAAGTTTGAGAATGCGATCTGCCTGCAAAACTTGCTAAGTTATTGGTAACTAATAAATTCTGTGTACGCATAGGTTACTAACAATATTACCCTATTTGTCTATACGTCTGTTCCGCCGTCACTTGGATACTGTGCTGGTTTTTTTTTATTTTTTTTTATGTTAGCCTATTGTGTCCCACTGCTGAGCAAAGGCCTCCCCCAGATCCTTCCAAACATCCTTTTCAACTGTGCTGTTATTAGATATTATTAGTATATTAGTTTAATAATTTATTAGTTATTACTACGGGAATAACTCTGGCATACGGCCGTATTTTGGTTCATTAGCCAAACTTTAAATGCAATTTCAAGCATTTAATAAATTGGTATTAAATGTTGAAAATTGCGTCCCAAGTTGGATGGGTGTTTGCTGACATTGGTCAACGAACACCCATCCAAAAATAGTCTGCAGAATTACTTAACCTCAATCGATCTGCGCAGTAGCCACTTAGCCCAGATGTACCTATGTATGTACTCGTAAGTACTGAAGCATACTGACAGTGAAAGTGAATAGCCTTGATAACTCAGACCAGTGTGTGGCGGACTTTACTCAATATTCAAAAAAGTGCAAGGCAGCTTTGATGTAGGTATTACGTATCGCTAATAACTTTGCCATCTGTTAAAGAACGATGTGTTAATAGGTTTTTTTTTATAATCAATGACAGTCGTAAAAACTATGAGGAAAAACTGTTTTTAAACATAGAAATACATAAAAATAAGCATTGACGACTGATGACATTTAAAAAACTTGAATAATTCAAAGCAACAAACCGACAAAAATTAATAAAACAATGTTATTATGTAATCCACGTTTTATTTTAATGTGTGTGAAACAGTTTCAAGATTTGGTTCGTTTAATTAGATTTTTTTTTGTTTTTTCTCCGAAACAGTTGTTATTTTTTATAGTTTTCGCAATTTGGAAGGTGTGTTTATTAACGCCATGTTTCACTTCGTCTACATACAACAAGTAGTGCTCTATATGCCTACTTATCTGAAGGATTGTACCTATTAATTTTATTTCATCGATATCTAAATAAATACCTAAATTATTGTCGTTCAAGAACAGATCAACTAAAGCGATTTAAAACAGAAAAATCTACATTTTGATAAAAACTATAATAAGATATCAATTACAGAAAAAAGACTTGTCAGTAAACTAATCACATTATCATAAAAAGTAATTTAATTCAAATTAACTTAACACATAACAATTATGCGTGAGAGTTTTGCTAACAATAATAACAACGTTTACTGTGAGAATACCAGGGAACCATGAATCCACAGAGTTATGACAAAACTAGAAATTACAATAAATATTTTTTCGTTCCACACCAAAACAATTGACATTACAGACGTTCTTATAACGTGTCTTCGCGAATGTTTTACAAAATCTGTATGACAGATGTGACAAATATCTTCTGTTCTGGCCCAGGATCTGAAGACATTACATTATGTCACAAATCAGTATCTAGGAAACACCTTTTTCAGCGGAAGGGCGTGTTGCGGATTAGCTTTTGGACTTACCCGCAACCCTGGCAGGCATCGGTCCTGGCGGACCCCGCCAATTGTGCTGACATCTCTATGAGGCGCGCGTGGAACACGACGCGCCATCGACCCGGGCCTGGTCCTAATCGGACGGCGAGCAATGGGTAGCTCGCCGTCCGATTAGGACCAGGCCCGGGTCGATGGTGGCCGGGAATCCGCCTGGGATTCCCGTCGCCCAGGGCGTCTCCAACGGCGGCGGTTAGGGGCGTGAGGGCGCAAACTTTGCCTCTCCCTCACGCGTTCCGCCTCCTCCTTCGCGAGCATTACTGCTTCGCAGAAGGAGGTGACTGCTTCCCATGCCCTCTCGCT
The DNA here is from genome assembly GCA_947363905.1 of Lithophane semibrunnea. Classification (NCBI taxonomy): domain Eukaryota; kingdom Metazoa; phylum Arthropoda; class Insecta; order Lepidoptera; family Noctuidae; genus Lithophane; species Lithophane semibrunnea. The sequence goes on along the minus strand of OX376208.1, from coordinate 14,270,296 downwards.
CCGTACCATGGCCTGGACCAGAGCCGGACGCGAGAGGTCACCGCCGCCAATCGCCTCCAAGAGGACACGGCGGGGATCCGCCCAAGCAGGGCAAACCGCCACCGTATGCTCCACCGTGTCCTCCGGGCGATCCACACAGTGGTGACACCCGGGCGTTTCCTCCCGCCTTATTCGAAACAGGAACCTCCCGAAGCAACCGTGTCCGGTGAGGACCTGCGTTAAAGGAAACACGTCCTACGAAACACCTGGGGCTCACTTCTTACAATTGTTGGGGCTCTGGTGGAACGTCGAACCTAGTTTTGAGAGAATTGCATCAATAAAAAAAACTTTTTACAAAAAAAAAAACAACGGACTCCCAAAACTTTTGGGACCTTCCATCATAAATAGTCGTTCATCTTTTTTGAGAACATCCTCCTTTTTGAAATCGGTTTAAAATAAAAATAAAATGCTGTTCGTCGGTAAGCGCATCACGTGACTGGACTGGACTAATTTGACTATTTTTTTTTTGTTTTAAAATCTTGTAAAATGTTTTTTATCAGAATTAGGTTTTAAGGGAAAGAAAAATGGAAAAGTTTCCGGTTTTTCTTTTTTAATTCGGGAAAACTGATTCGAACTGATTTCGTATGGAATTTTTGTATGAACTATTGAATTTTGGTCACGACAACGTCTGTCGGGTCAGCTAATTCTTAATACAATTTCCTTTCTTAATTTTAAAGAACTTGTCTAACCAGATTTGGCTTATTTGTGAGCGAATAATATAAAAAAAAGTATATTCATTAGTTTGATTTTGTTTGTGCTCCTAGTAATATTTGTTTCATATTCTGTTTTAGTTAGGTTTTCATTTGACTACTATCTCACCTGACTTGGCCTAATTATTTACAAGTTTTGAATTTACTACTCAAAAAAAAATAAGGCAAACACTTTTTGTTTTAGTTTGTAGAGATCCATATTAAAAATATATTAATTTATTGTACTTATTGTGTCTATTTGTTACAAGCAGAAGGCTTTATTTATCTCAGTAACGGACAGGGTTTTTAATTTTTACAACAATCTTAGGAAGCCATCAAAATTACTTGACTGTAATTCCACGGAGCCTCCCCCCATAGGTTCACTCTCATAACTTGTTACACATTTTAATTAAATTTTCCAATGTTCCTTCTATACATTCCCAGGCATTTAAAAACCACGTCCATCAGATGTAGATATCAAAACGTGTAATAATAGCCCCGCACGAGCGCTGCACTCCGCGTCAATCATTTTACACATTACACTCAGTATGTGGGTGTGCTCTTTACTTTTTATCTGCAGCCTTGATCGGTTGCGCTCCTTGCATTCATTTAGTCCTGGTATTTCTTTTACATTCGTACTTAAGATGTAAGGTAAGAGGTCAAATGTAACGACTTTTGATCCTCTAAAAATATATGAAATTGTAGAAAAAACAAAAGAAATACCTAGTTATTTGATTTCATGTGATTTAATAAACATTGGTGTCTCATTAATTATTGATGACTTGTAAAAGATCCATCATTTTACTCATTACACGTCGTGTATTATGTGGGTGTACTACTCCCTGTACTTTTATCTGCAGACCTTGATCAGTTGCACTGCTTGCATTCATGCATTCCTGGTATTTCTTGAACTATGCAAGATGGTAATGATGAATTGTACCCGGGATTATAAGTAGAGGCAATTTAAAATATCTGCGCTAGGGTTTCACCCCTGCTGATTTTAGTTTTCCTGGACCGAAAACTTTACTGATTCCTAAATTTTATCTTGTCCAGATGAGCACCGTTTTGGCGACGGAAGAGTAGACAAAAATGACGTTTCCTGTAGACAGTAAACAGAACGAGACGGCAGCAAAATAGAAAGAGTCAACTGCACTTTTTACGAAATTCACTCTTTTATTGATAGAAAACTTTCTTCCGAAATAGTCTACATATAAAAAGACCTAGACAAAGATCGTTAGAAATGAAAGACAAAATGACAGATTGTAGAAAGATTTCTGCGGTGGATGTCAAAAATGAAGAAACGAACTGTCACTTTGTATAGAAAAAGCTATGTCTATTCTTCGTAGAGATAGAAAACGCCATGCTACGCCTGCAGGAATACGAAGGCAAAGAGGTGGCAGCCCCATCTCTTTACCATTTTGTTATTTGAGATAATCGCTATCACAATTTATTTTTATTACTATAATATGTCTTGTAATAATTACTCTAAACTCGCAAAGAAATCAACGCAACTCAAAGTTATGTTCTAACATTTAATGCACTGCAAACTGCCATTCTATTATACCACAAACAAGATCCTCGACCACACCTAATATATTCTAAACAGATTCAAATCAGCGTATTAAAACAACAGAAATTGGCCAACAACGCTGTATGTGGAGCGGACTGCAAACATATCTATGTCGACATTCGACCTTCGATGTAAAGATCTGCAGGTGGACGCTTATCTGTTAGAATTTAGATCTATTAGTCGAGGAGCTAGATTTATGAGATATTATTAAGTATCTCAGATTTGAAAGCTGATATTGTAGGCACATTTTCAAAAGGCCAGAATCAGAAACGCATCGATTATGAAGTGAAATATTTGCAAACATCATGCAATGCTATATTTTTTGCACTTTGTAGTCAAATAATATTAGTAAACATATAATAATCAATCAGCTTTTTTTTGATGAAAAAAACTTTACAATGTCACCAAAATACTAGGAGGTCATGTTTCAAAAGGGTTTCATTTGTAAACAGACCTCCAGTGACCTTTGACGTGTCATTTTAGAAGACGTGCACAAACCTTGTCCATGCGACACATAATTCATTTACGAGAGAGTTGTAAAGAACATGTCTTTATAGTTCGTGACGATACGGCCTTTAAGATGGATAGGGTTGCTCTTCTTCGCTTTTAGTTTACCCAACAGACATAATAGGGTTGTTATTTTCAGGAGACAGCGTCAGGGTAGCTCGCGAAATTATTATTTTTAACGTTTTTTGCCTTTTTCAGGTCAGTATCAGGTTGTATGTTGATCTAAATATGATTCGAGGCCATATCAAATATTTATTTATAGAATTACTAGCGACCCGCTCCTACTCCGCACGGTTTTTACGACTTGATAAAACATCGAGATTTCTTAGTTTATCTGTAACTTTAATATGTAGTAACGTAACGTAAATTATACACATAAACCTTCCGGAATAAACTCACTAAACGGTGGTGAAAACCAAATCTGTGGCATGCAAGAACAACGCGGATCATGTTATTTGAGGATTATTCTAACTTAAGGAGTTGTATCGCTGATTCTAATGATTATAATTTTGTAAAGCCATAATTTGTCAAAAAACGTAAAATTTGAATTTCGCGGCAGAGCCCCTTAAAAGTATGATGGTTGATGGCAAAAAGATACTATTGTAAAGAGTTCTTTAAATAGTTACAAGATTACATACTATTGTAAAGTCTAAGCGCAGTCATTTATTTTCTATGAATCTTATTTATATAAATTAAACTTTAATTTATTTCTAATTAATTAACATCATCATAGCAGCCTCTCGCAAATAATGCAGACAAATATCAGTGCTTACAACATCTTAGTTAAAAGACCTGTGAGGCAACCCTATCAATAAACGGTAACATAAAGTGCGCTAGCGCAATAGCTTAGTAACGATTTAGTCCAGTTTTTGTTTGTTCTGTCTCTAATGTGTGCACGTCGTGCAAACGTCACATCGTCGTCAGGTGTCAAATAAATGTTACCCACTTTGTGCTTATGCAGTGCTGGTAGATTGGTATTAAAATGTAGGTGCCAACTAGCAAAGCGACTAGTTGAAATAACCTGTTTTTAGTAGTTAGCTCTACTACTAGTTTTTATTAATTTTGTCTTAAAATATTCTGGTGCATGAAGCGTATTTGATCACTCTAAAATGTTTGTACACACGGCTACACATCAAGCTATACATTTCCAGTATAAGCTGACCTCGCATTGTACGGAAATCCTATAAAATGCGAGATCAGCATAAACTGGAAAAGTACCTATAGCTAGTATGTGTAGCCGTGTGTATAATTTAATAGGTACTAAACAGGTGTTTATTATTGGTACATAATGAAAGTCTTCCTGTCGTTTTTTGCTGTACTAAATCCTGTAATAATATGAAAACAATAAGCGTAGCTCAACACAAATCATCATCATCATCATTTCAGCTGAAAGACGTCCACTGCAGGACATATGCCTCCCCCAAGAACAGCCACTTCGACCGGTTCTGAGCTGCTCAACACCTGAGGGAGGCATAATACTCTTCTTTGTTTAAAACAAGGCTATCAATGATTACAATCACGATAGAAACGTTACCTCATTATAACGTTTTTTTAATAAGCGCTTTTTAGGTAACGGTTCTAACATAATGTTTAATAACTAGTTATTAATATCCGCTAATGTTTGGTTAATCTATCACGTCTCGTTAGTTTATCCTTAGGCTGTAATTATGTTTGATTAGAGTTAATTTCTGCGGGCATCTTGCTGATTGAGTTGTAAACTTTATAGGTATATTATGATCATGAATTTTAATCTTTGTATGGTAATAGATAAGTATAAAGTATAAACTATGAATATTCATGGTTTTGGAGATGACTCCAAAACCATGAATATTCATAGTTTATACTGTATTATTTAGATACTATAATTTTAACCAAGTAATACATTTTAGTTTTAGTTGAATTAAAACATTACCTGCGTGATATTATCTAGTCTGGATTTGTTAACGAGTCAAAAGTTCAGTGAGTAGTAACCTAAACTAATGAATAACGATAGTTTAACTATGGTAAAACTAAACGTTAGTTAACAGTGTTTAAACTATCATTATTATAGCTTTATTTGGTTATATACTACCTTTACAGAATTTTTAACACTTACTAAAATAAATATGTAAATACTTGTACTTAATTCTCTTCGCGTTTGCCACACATATGTTTTGGCAGTATGTTTGTTGTAATGTCCAAAATTCCAAGACTGGAATAATAAGTAGGATGTTATCAAACTGTACACGTTTTGTACATAACATACCATTATTGTTATGTTAGAATTTATTCAAACATTTGTAAGAATTATGTGTCTGGTTTCTTTATAGATAATGAGCCGTTTTGTTTACCAATCAATATTAGCACATCGCGTTGTAACGTTGTCAAAGAAGAAGAAAAAAATTACGTTTGCAATCGGGGGACCCCGTTAGCATGCGTAGCATGAGCACCGTTTTGTCGACGGAAGGGTAGACAAAAATGACGTTTCCTGTAGACAGTCCGACGGCTGCAAAGTAGAAAGAGTCAACTGTAGTTTTTACGAAATTCACTCTTTTACATAATTCGACTCAGAATTCTTTGTTTTGTCATAGGATTTATCGGTTGTCAGTCTGCTTTTGACAGTAAGGATAGAAAACTTTTTTCCGAAATAGTCTACCTACAAAAAGACCTAGACGTCTCGTCTCGTCCTCGTTAGAAATGAAAGACAAAATGACAGATTGTAGAAGGATTTTTACGGTGCGATGTCAAAATTGAAGAAACGAACTGTCACTTTGTATAGAAAAAGATATGTCTATTCTTCGTAGAGATAGAAAGAGCCATGCTACGCCTGCAGGAACGAAGTTCCTTACGCGATACTCGTACACATACTCGTATATAATAAGAAAGAGACAGAGAGAGAGAGATACATTGAGAGAAAAAGTCACATGGAGGGGTCATAACGCTTTTTCCTTACGTGACGATTTCAACCAGTCAACTCCTATCGCAAGCCTCGTTAAAGGAAACAAGAAAATTCAAAGTAAAAGCAGTCGAGATTAAATGAAAGCTTTGATCTTATTAGACTTCATTTTCATCATATTTATCGACGCGGTGACACTCTAATTCTTAGCTGGCGGCCATAGTCCGAATCCCAAGGCATAGGCTTCTAAACATAGAGATAAAATATAGTAAATTATATCTCAATGCTTCTAAAGAAGGCACGGGAAGTAGTCTCATAATACTCAAGTCTACGATAAAACAGCTATTTCCAGCCACTGGTCTACGTGTTAACCTACCCAATCAAACAAGCACTAACCCAATTCCGTAAAAGTCTTTACAACTATTTCATTCACCATAAATGTGAATTATTCGAATATCAATCTAGTGGGCGCCGGACGAGTGACGTCAGAGCAATAACCGCTGCTGATTGGTCCTTGCGTCTGTCACCTTGGCTCGTGCGTGCCCACGCGCAGAATAAAGTTATTTAATTCTGTTTTTTTACTGTATTCTTGTATATTATGGCTGGATTGCTTGTAGGAAGTGGGTGAGTACGCGGAATTTCTCTTTGTCTTAAGTTTTTGCTATAAATGGTATTGTATGAGTCGCGGAACTTGCAGATCACGTGCTGTGTGATGTAGTTTATTGAGAATATTTACGTTTCCTTTCCCTTTTCTGGATGGACTGCTTCTGTCTGTCTTTAACTAAGTCTAATCTACCTCTGGATCTTCATTCAAGATCCTGAATCCCGCGTTACAAACTTAGTTCATTTTAAGTGGTTTTAGAAGCCTTATTTTGACTTTATCAGCAGAGCCATGGCGCTTAGTAAAACAAGCGAAAATAGGGAATGTAATGTTGCACTTTTGGTTGTCTTTGAGTCGTTGTTTTTGTTATTTTAACAACAAGCCTTTATTTAACTTACATTGTCAGTTACCTAGTATGTATTAGTCAAATCTTAAAAGCTGAATTAAAACCACTTCCTCTTATCCCACGGAGTTGAAATTTTACAAGTAGGTTCAGTTCCGAAGACAATGCATTTCGTTTTTGGCTCAGAAAATAAAATGTTCTTCTTGAAACGTATACATAGTAAGTGTACTCTTAATGTCACCGGACGACATTGTACGTTGAACTACATTAATATCAACCAGAAGATGAAGTGCCCTGAACTTTAAAGAGGCATTTGCTTTTGCAAGTTTTAATTTATTTTGAGAAGATTCTGTTTTATCGTATGCTAATTAGTTGTAAGGTCGACGGCACAGAAGCAGAAAGCAAGTAAAGCTGGCTGGTTAAAAGAAAGAAGTAAGAAAAATTGTTTGTTCTGCACAAATAAAAAGCAAATTAAAAAACAGTAATATTAAAGCCAAAAGCCCAATATTCGAACGAAAAAATTGGATAAAAACCGTGAGATGGATGATCGTAGAAAGATCATGGAAAGCTTTGGTGTAGTATTAGGTACTAGATATAGGTACTAGATTAGGCATAAGATATAGGTATTGCAGTGAGTAGAGTTGACACTCAGACACATTTAGAGCTACTTCAAAACGTGGACGGTTTAAAGAAAAAAGGAAACAGATAGATTTCGAGAAAGATGATTTAGCAAGGACGTTACCAAACACCTTTGGCTTATAAAGATTAGGGATTAGGTGAGGAGAATTATGGTATATACCAAACCTGCATAAGCATAAGCATAATCAGCCTATAATGTTTCCACTGCTGGGACACAGGCCTCCTCTCTGTGCGAGGGAGCGGGCTGTAATCCACCACACGGGCCCAGTGCGGGTTGGAGATGTCAAATGTCTTCGAATTTTTAGTTCTAAGACATGTCGGTTTCCTCACGATGTTTTCCTTTACCGCCACCGGTTTGAACCAAACATGGAATGTCCTTTATTAAATACACGAATACTTACTTTGATACCAATAGACGTGATAGTTGGAGATATGGAAAGTTAACAATACAGCAAGATTGCTTAACTTAGCCTACGAGAGACTGTCATTTCGTACTACCTAAAGTTATTTCGTTATTTTATTCATAAAATAGACGGATAGAGTCTCTTGTGGGCGAGAAGCTATTAATGAATTGTTCACAAAGTTGTAAATATCTCATAATTGTTCCCAAAGCGTTGGTCAATCTATTACTTTAATACTTAAGTTACGATCTGTTAAAACTAAAGATGCCTCATAGATCGTCTTCCTACACCTACTTTACTATCCCCAAAACAATAATACACACACGAAAACTCTTATCACCATCTCGTAAGACTGTAAATCGAATGTCGCAGTGGTAGTACAAAATATGGTTCGGCTATAAATTATGATTGTGCTGTATTAACATGCTTTATGTCGTCGAGATAAGGTTTGATATGGTTTGTTTTAAGTGTATTTGTAAGGCTGTGTTGTTATAAATAATTATTGCAGTGGAGCGTGGGCGCGGCAAGGTGACACGGTGACGTCATTGCAACCTGCGCGTACGACTGTACTTCACTTACAAGTTGATCATACTTTAATGTTTTGAAGCTATTGTCTATTTATAAATTGTTTTAGAAAATTGTGGTAAGTTACATAGCAGCTAGCTCGGACGACCTTAAAAAGTTGGATGGGACATCTATTAAATTATTGTATTGGAATTAATTATTGTATTAAATAATGTCAAACACATCATATTATATCGTATAGATGTGTTTGACATTATTTTGCTTGATGATAATAAATCATATTCTGTTGTTTTCCTTTATTAGAAATATTGTTTAATCTACCGTAATCTAAGCCTGTCTATGTAGGGGTCATACGTCATAGCAGAAATGCTGCTTTTAGCATCAGCATTCTGAGTAAAAAGTTGCTTTTCTTTTCTAAAGCTTCATACAGCGACTGACTGCTTCACCTCTCCGCCAACCGAAGCAGCATCGAAGTAGTTACTAAAACATGCGATTTTGATCGCGACCGATCGCAGAGAGTTGCCAAAAATGCGATGCTGAATTTACTTGTGTCTTATCGGCAGCATCCGACTAGTTTCGGACTCAACCCGACTCAACCGGATCTCGTAATAATTAACTTTAACAGTAAATCCATAATATACTCCTAAATATACATTCAATACCCTATTATCAAGTAACAGCATTGTGAAGAAGCCCACACGTACATAATTATACTCTGTACGTGCAGAACCGTGGCGCAAAGGATCAGGCGCCACCTGCCGCATTAAACGTGAACTATGGCGCTACGTGGGATCACTGTGTGCCAGGTATTTCTGATGAGGGAGTTCAGAGATCATTATGATTATTCAAATATTTTTGTTTAACATAGTCTTATGGAAAAAATAATCGCTGTGTGTGGATAATGATGGATGAACATATTTTACGCTCTTAGATCTCGAGGACCAGGGAAGCATTATACAAAAGGGGTGAAGGCCGACACTCAGCAGTGGATGGAAAAAGATTGAATGATGAATATGAGGTCTTAAACCGTTAGTTGCGGCTTAGACGGTCTTACAATTCATTTACGGGCTTACTAATGAACTCGGAGTAAGGTGCCAAGCTTAAACATCGAAAAATGTGTGGTTAAACCGAAGTTAATGCTAATGTGCTTTTACTCCGGATTTAATAAGGGGTTTACAGTTGTCGGATTCCGCAGACATAATCCCTAGGTCCTGGGCAACATGAAAAATACGGCTTTTCCGATCGGATCCAACATTGTGGGATCCGTTAGGATCGAGGATAAAATGAATATTTTGTTCCGATCCGATTCCACTTTGTGAGATTCGTTAGATACGTGAAAAAAAAAATACATTTTGTTCCGATGTGATCCCATCTGTGGGATTCGTTAGGAATGTGGATTAATTTGACAACATCTAATAACACTGGAAACCGACATGCCGGAGAGATAGTTCTCGACGGCATGTGAAACCAAGTCACAGGTGCTAGGAGGCCCTTGGGCGGCTTTAAAACTCTAGCACCAGGTTAGTCACTAACCACACGAAAAGAAGAAGATAAGACTGGAAGGAGCACCATCTTATTTGGAAAATTGTTAGACGGACGAGAGTTTTGACGCTGTGTCAAATCAAATCCAATATCTTGGAATACGAAAAACATGAACCACGACTGTTACCCAGAACCGGATAAAGCTGGTCTCACACTTATACGAACAAAGATTAACAAGTCCTTACATTATGTATGACGTTGTATGAATATGTATGACTGTCAGTTCACACAAGTTAATGAAGGATTCCGAAACGGGCGACTGGCATTGTAATTATGTTGACGTGTGTTGGCGCCTTTTGTGTGAATGCGATTAGTTCCTGGAGTCGTGTGTAAGTGTGGCCGCATAGGCACCTACGCTATGCGTTTCGAAGATGGGTGTTACGATTTGCAAAGATGATGACTGTATCGTATAAAACTTTTGTCTCCGCATTTGGTGAGGGTTAGGCTCAGCCACCAAAAAATTTAAAATGTTAACGTAAACGTATTTTCTTTCTTTATTAGTAGTTGTTTCGTTCCTCTCGTGCAAGATTTCATCCAGGGAATTAATAAGTATCAGCTACGGGTTGCTGGCGTAAAGTAGCATTACCATGTTCTGATTTCAAAGACGTCCTTGCTGTTGCAGGTCTATCAGCTAACTATTTTCCTGCAGCTCCTTTGGTTATATGGGTAACAGGATTCAGGATATCATAAGTAATAAAGATTCGTAATGTCTTGTGAAAACAAAGAACTGGGTCCATGTAATTAGCTCGGGTCTAATAAGAGGTAGATCTTCCATTGGTTTTTATAATACATAGAAGTTCTTAGTACATTATGTCATTAGCAGTTTATTCATCAGCAGAAATAATCTACCAGGGCCTCATATGTAATGACAAGTATCAACTGTCACAATCACAGCGCACTCGGCTCAATGGCCTCCGATGCACGCACGCATTTAAATGTGACACGATCGCTGCAGAATCGCAATTAGATCCGACGGTGATAAAATACCTAATGAGGACCATTCAGAGGTACTTGTACATGATGTATTACTCTATTGATAGATGCCTTTAGTTAATAAAGATTCAATCTATTATCATAACTATGAGAATGTGAGTGTGGTCAGTAGTTTCTAGTGCAACACTAATAAAGGGATTGCAAATCAGTTTTCATTCCAGCTAACTTATACTAAATTTTTTTTTTTTTTTTTTGATGGTGTTAAATCATCCAATGACTTCTTCGACCGCTCAGAGGGCCTAGACAAGTGACAATCGCTTCGAAAGCGTTTCGTATTTCTACAACGAGTTTCAACAGGATTGACAGAAGCTCTTCGATAGCTTATGCCTATACATTTTTGCCTTTTCCATCATCGTTATCGCTGATAGAATGTCACTTTGTCTAGGGCCTCTGGGCGGAGCGGAAGGGCGTGTCAGACTTATACTGACTAAAACTCATCCGTGTTCCAGCAGTTGCCTGTTGCCAAGCTCCCGGTATCCCTTTCGGACTTTCCCGCAACCCTGGTAGGTTTATCCTAACCTATGACTTAGATAGGATAAAATAAGCAATAATAACAAATTATCCTCCAGACTGAGTTTCGACCATGGCGACAAATCTCAGCGGAGAACAGCCTTCGGCGCGGGAGATATTAAAGTGCTGAAGTGTGTGCGCAGACACAGGTGCACTCTCTCTTCCCTCACTATCAGAGTCCGATTGGACGGCAATCCGTCACGTCCCGAGAGACATCAGGCGCAGGACCAACGTGCTTTCCGAGCCACAGTGGTATCACACCGCCAACTTCCAAACTCCGGGCTGTTACTAAGAAATTTTTGATGGAAAAACCCAATGATAATTTGCCCGACCCGGGAGTCGAACCCAGGCTTAGTAGTCACGCTTGCGACCACGAGACCAACGTGCAAGGGGGCAGCAAAATAAGCAATAACCAACGATATAAATGGGCTATAATAAAACAACGCATACAATGGACTGAATTTATTTAAAAGTGTAAACTGTAAATAACCCAAGTACACATTTCTACCACTAGATAGCGACACATTAAATATTTTGATAAACACAACACTACTACATCAAAATAAACAAATAAACACAGTTTTTAACTCCCAATAAGGTTTAACTTGTGCATCTCATCTGGGGGCCAAGTCTACTAATTTACAAACGTGTCAGTGATCTCGCAATGATGAGTTTTTGCCAGATTTTGTATGGTATATCTGTCAAAAACTGATCATTGTGAGACCACTGACACGTTTGTAAATTAGTAGACTTGGCCCCCTGTTTAAATGAATAGCCAGTCAGCAAGGTTGCAGATCCACCTAACATACTAAGGTATCATATTCATGAAAGGTTATTTGCAACTTTTGAAGGCAGTGAAAAATACTAAGCTTCTGAACGACATGACCTTTGACGAGCGTTCTTGCGATCTAATTAACATTCAATATTAGCAGTCATTACCGCTCCATGCTTCCTGTTCTCGATTGAACCGTTGATGTATTTAGATTAATTAGACATGTAAAGGCACTTAAGATATGATGTGAATTATTAGCCGATATTTGCTACAAGCTTTTGCTCGCGACTTCGCTGCGTGTATTTCATCATTTTTAAATACAGATATTCAGGATCAAAAGTAGCCACTTAGCCAGTGTCCTTCTCAAGGTCTCAGGCTACCTAACTATGAAATTTCATAATGATCGGTTCCGTAGTTTAGGCGTACAGGGAAACAAATGGAGAAAATGAGTAACTTTCGAGTTTATTTTGTAAAGTATGGACTGAAGGTAAAGATTTAACTGCTTAAAATGATTTGGACACTTGGAAAATGTATGGTATTGGTCTGTAAATTAAGTGTAACAATAACTTCCTGTACTAATAACGAAGATAATCAGAACTAAGTTGTTTTTTTCAATCGTTCATACGCCTGAATGATTGCTCTATTGTTGCTTAATCAGAGCCATAAAAACCTTACAAGTTCAATAATAATGACATTTCAGTGTTACTTCCACCCACCCGCCATCTTGTTTCCTATTGACTCACAATTATATCGCGTAGGTAAGGAGCTAGAGTTGACACATTACTTTTTATTTAACTCTTAAGTAAGCAATTTCATCACGCTAACGTTCTTTGCACAACCATATTAATTCGTTGACATCAATAATTTATTTAAGAATTCCGCGGTGCGCGTCTGATTGACTATAGAATAACATTAAATTTTAGGTCAAAATATGGCAAAAGTAATAGGTAGGTACTACTATTTATTGCAAACCCATTAAAAATGATAGCAGCAATAAGGAAGAGCAGTTATAAAATCAAAATAAACAATTTTACGCAATCGATGTGACCTTGACACTAGTCCACTAGCTATATGACAGACACGTCACGATTTAATAATTTAACATAATAATCCTGACACCACCTGACAAGGTCAGTGCGTTTGGTCTTCAAATGCAATTTTGTATGGTAATCTAATTACAAACTTATATCAAAGGGATAGTGTTGATAATTGTTTACAGTTTACCCAAAGAATGACACATGTGACAATTGACAGCGTTTGATGTGGCCTTGCAGTGGCGTGCTTGCGCCTGCGGTCATTCTGTCGTTATAGGCAAGTTACGTCATTAAGTCAGAGGTCAGATTATATAATAATTTTCATATTATTTAGCATAGGGTACCTAATTTTTAGAGAAACCTACTACATTTGTGGACAATCTGGTTAGACTGGATGGCGACTACAAAAAGGTAAAAAAATATTACTGAATAAAATGGAATCATACGTAAGTGAAGTGGTGCTGAAATTCGTAAAATTACTTGATGGCCATTTAAAAACTTAACTGGTCTGCACTTCTTAAAAGTACAGCTATTTATTGCTAACTTAACCTTCAGAACTGACTGAAAAACTTTGAACTTGAATCATTTACTAAACATTCTAATGCATTGCAATAAAATATTTTAATATGATAAAGTTTGGTGTTTGCATGTTTTAACCACATAACATTAAAATTAATGAAACTGCAGCTGTTGAAATATTTAAATAACTAAACACAGTAAAAACTGTATGTTACACGTGTGAAGTTTCACGTAGTAATTTTTAGTGAGAATGATAAACATTAAATATATGGCGATGCTTAAGCCTAACTGCTGTGGGAGCCTTAAGCCTAGCTGTCGAGTCTTACACCTAAATAATGATGATGATTATGATGATGATGATTATGATGATGATGATCATGATGATGAAGATGATGATGACGGAGAAGATGTGAAAATCATTATGGATACTGGTGCTAAACGAAGGGTTATCACTTTGGACATCTAAATAATATTTCGTTGAGACCAATTTGAACTAAGAGATTGAGTTTGGTAAGGAAGGACTCGTACCAAGAGTGTACTAAAATCGTTGATGAAAGATGAAAAATAATGAAAAATTGCCAAAGGTAGAAATAAAACTGGCTTTGACTAAGACAAAGCCGATATTTTTCTCAATAAAATACCTACCAACAGATATATATAGATTAGTTATCTAAACGAAACTATTCAGCATTATTAATTTTAATTACAATATCGTGACGTGTCTGTCCTATAGCTTCTAGTTACTGATGTCAAGGTTGAGTTGACTACATAATATTAGTTACGAACGCTTAACGCCATTGTTTAGTTAACATAGTATTCGAAATAACATCTTATATTTAAAAAATCTAAGACGTTTCGTAACAATTTAAGACGCTTTCTAAGCATTTCGTATTTCTACAATAACTTGCAACAGAATTTGCATAGGCTTCGGTAGCCTATCCCATATTTTTTTTCACTTTTCCGTCATCGTTACCGCTGCTAGAATGTCACCTTGTCTAAGCCCTCAGGTTTTTTGGCTACAATATCTACTCTGCCTGAGCTGTATCCATCATGGTTTTCGTCTGCCTGCGAGTGTTTCGTATCATTTCTAATTTTTAAATCTATCCATCAACTGTCAGTGCGTCCATTGCTAACTTTGTTAGTTAGCAATAATCTCCTAAGTTATCTCAAAAAGAAAGAGTGAGTTCCATAGATCGCTCATAATCAACCTATAAGTTTCCCACTGCTGGGACAGAGGCTTCTTCTCCGACAGGCCTCCTTTAGATCGCTTAGCTTTCAAAATGTTTGGGATTTGGAAATTCGTCACAATGTCCTCCGATCATCCGGGACCCGGTTTAGTTCATCTGAGACGGAAGTGTAAAGTATGTATCGTCATGAAGTAGATACATTTTTCTCAAGAGGAACTTAGTAATCCGATATCAGTTATTGTGGCAAGTAAGTACTCGATATTTTCATGTATATCTGCCGCATTTGTGGTTTCAATCTATAACGTGTCAGGTGGATCTAGCTACATATATTCTAACATGACTGATTTTATTACAAACGTGACTTAGAACTATTTTGAAGATATCAGAAATTGGCAGGGTATAGTTTTCTGACATCTTCTGTGTGCCTGGTACTGTCAAATTACATAACTGCATATATAATTCTGGTACGTAGTTTTCTTTACCTTTATCATCACTGAGTTTCGTATCTACCTACATATTGTTATTAATGTTCTGGGAACACCCATTGAATTTCCACACAGATTGATAAGTATGTGAGCAAAGAAGTTAGTATCCCTCTCCGCAAAGTTGGCTCTGAGCCAAAAGCAATTTAAAAGAAAAACAGCAGTAAGTAAACCTTTTTGATAGGTATGGGTTCCTAGTACCAAGACCCCACGGCTCGAAGCAATAAATCGTTTGCTTACTTTACTAAATCTCCACATATTTTACGTCAGTTTCCTGACCGATAAAGCAAGTAAAATACTGCATGTCGCAAGACCGATTTGGTGCATGCAAGCCTTGGCGAGTTGGCGACAGTGACATTCACCGTTATCGTTTAAATTAAACAAAATATCTGGCCTCATTATTGTTTGCATAGGCTTATTATTTTGCTATTGTGGTTTGGTTAAATTACAAGAGTTTTCAACTGTGTTCGAAAGCCTCAATGTAATAACATGTAAGGCACGTTCTTAGTGGACGGTTCTGTCGATATATTGCAGATGATTGCAGAGGTTACTGCCTGACATCAGATGGGTCATCGGCCAGGTCAACATAATGCCTTGTTTGAAGTAAAGGGACAGTGCACTTGAAACTGATTCCAGGCTATTTTGAGATCTTGGACATGAAAGTCTTGTTCAGTATGTACTATTTCTTCCCTCAACTTCTTGGTGAAAATAAAAAGAGGAATGGTTTTTTTTATTTTGCGATTAAAATGTATGGGGATGCATAATTAGGCTCCTCATGCAATTTGAGGAAATCTCGCTGTTAAATGAATGCTCTACGAACCGATTATTGCTTGGGGAGGATATCCTTTGTTTTTAACCGACTTCTTCAAAAAGGCGGAGGTTTTAAATTCGTCTGTATGTTTTTTTATGTGAATTACGCGATTTCTCCGCCAATAAGAAATTGATTGATGATTCTTTTTTTATTGGTAGGTTATGCTTCAGAAGTGGTCCCATATAAATTTTATTACGTATTTTTTCTACTTACGACGATGTATTAAGTTACTCTGTCACTGTTATTTACATAACAGGTAGTGGTATTCGAATTTGTGTGGCATAGGTACCACAACTATAAAGTGAAAACTAAAATCTTTACAAAAAAAAAACAACCAACTTCCAGAAAAAAACACTAAATAGTGAAATATTACTTTAATTTCGGAATTCGGTGTCTTTGATTTTCAATTTTCGATTTTTACAACCGACTTCCGAAATTAAAGTTACTTTTCACTTTTTAGTGTTTTTTTGGAAGTCGGGTTTTTTTGTTATTATTCAAAATCTGTATTAACAATGCCGATTTCGAAAATCTGTATTTTAAGATCTTGTTTTCCGTACTTTTGACCCGTAGACGCCTTTGAAGGATGGTATAGAATTTTAATTCTACATTTTGTTCTTCCAACGAATTTCAAGTACCAAATAAATCTTAGCTATGTCTTCTAGACGGCAATTGTCCGTCTCAAGGTCAGCGGTAACAACTATGATTATCATAACAAAGAGAAAAACAACGTGACCATGTCTTAGTGAGAAAAGGTAATCTTAAGTTTCGTTATTTCTCTAGATTGGGTTTTCGATCTTTAGCAGTTATTTGTTGTGATGAAAGAGGACGATGCTATTGTCCTTCCTCTAGACGCTATCTCTTAGCTTATTTTTAGGGTTCCGTCCCCGAAGGCTGCCAAACGGAACCCAATTAGTAAGCCTCCGCTGTTCGTCCGTCCGTCTGTCTGGCAGCGGCCCGCTTATCATGAACCGAATAATAATATATAGAAAATTGAATTTTTCACAGATTGTGTATTTCTATTTCCGCTTTAACAAAAAATAATAAAAATTAAATAAAGTTTATAATTAAACGGGCAATTCCCCATAAAATAAACGTGTTTGTTTCGTCATTTTTTGCTCGATCTTAATACGGTCCGGAACCCTTCGCGGACTAAACTGATTTTTTTTAAATTACTTACTTGTAATAACAAAACGTATAAACTACTACGTAGGTACTCGGTTCCAAAAGGGGTCGTAAACGGCGATAACATGGGTATTCTTTCTATCAATATTGCTTTCGATCGTACTGACTCTCTGACATGAGAAGGGAAAAGATGAACAGATTTTTTTAGACAGGCTTAGCCAAATCTTTATATCACTCAAGAATGAATGCTCTTTAAATGCAAATTACTGGTACAAATACGTTTCCTTGTGAATTTGTGATTTATAGCTGTCAGTTTTCGCATTTTGCGTACTACCCTTTCAAAGTAGGTACTCCAAAAAGCACAACATAATTTTGAAACCAGTATTTTTTCCCGGATACGAGCAGTTGTAAGTTTTTCAACACATTAGAGATATTATTTAGAGCAGCCGCCGCAAGGTCGGCTGGTCTGTGCCGCCTTCACTTTACCGAGACGCTTATATACTATAGTAAGCACTGAATGTTGTATTTATACGACTATTTGTCTTTGCGAACGAACATTTATCGGTTTACTTTGATGATGTGGGAGAAAAGTTTCTTTTAATCCAAAGCATCAGCACGCGTAGCATAACCGCCTTAGAAACGGGTTTTGTCGACGGAAGAATAGACAAATTGACAGATATATTATATAAACACAATCTGCCATTTTGTCTATTCTCCCGTCGATGGATGGTTGGATTCCCTGGTTGGGTACATTGTGATCTTTTCTAAATCCGGCTCTAATATAACGGGCGTGAAGGTAACCTGCGGGTTAATTGCGTAACACACTAACAGTAGCAATGGCTTTCATTTTGACAATTAAATAAAATTCATTGCGTTATTTACGTTGTTGACCGGACAACATTTTCGACCATACGAAGCAATGGTTTAGCAATATCCTTCATAATCATTCAGATTGCATTGAATCAATAAGGGTGATACATAATAGTATAAAAATGCAGTATCCAAGCGTGGTGATAAAAATGACCTTCATTCTAAAGCATTTCCAGTTACATGAGACGGTAACTGACTGTAATTGTTACAGTTTACAGGTGTGCTTACAGAAGAATACAGAAGAAGAAGAATACAGAATTCAAGAAGAAACATCAAATTGAGGTCAGACCCGTGCTTCACCTAAGTTCAACACCTGGGTGACTGGTTGTCAGACTTGTGAGTGCAAATTGCATAGAGTTTCAAAAACTGCACGTAATTATATTGAAATACATTAAATTACTATGTAATTACATAGATACACATATATATAGTGAAGCTATTAACAGTTTATCACTACATAACGAGTTTTACAGTAAAGTAGGAAGTGCTGAGAAGGACACTTGCTCTACTTGTAAGATAGAGAATTTAAATGTAACTTATCTATATATACTTGGCGGTTTTTTGTGGATTTAGAATGAGTACTTTAGATAAGTGGTAGGTTGTACTACAATTAGCATTTTTGCAATCACTACATATTATAAAACAAAGTCCTCCGCCGCGTCTGTCTGTCGTCCTGTTCGTGATAAACTCAAAAACTACTGCACCGATGTTCAAGCTGTTTTCACCAATGGATAGAGTGGTTCTCGAGGAAGGTTTTTATAGGCTCTTAATCGGTTACGAAAATAAGTTACGCAATTATACAGGATGTAAGGGTAAACACTCTTGTCATTCAAACCATGAGTAGTTGACTTAAATATAAAAATAAATGACCGAACACAACAAAAAAACAAACGTTATTTTCATTAAAAGATTTTAAAAAGTTTCTATCTGGCACCGTGCTTGCTAGCAAATCAGCTGACTGGCTAAGGGAGGGATCGCGCTCGCTGCCGGTCAGGTCACATCCCGTACCCTCCGTCTGTGTTGAGACGCAAGTTCGTTGCCCTAGCGCATAGGGCAACGAACTTGCGTCTCTTGTGGTAAAATTTAGATCTAAAAATTTTTTTAAAAAAGTTGTAATTTTCCATTGATTTTACGTTCTATAAATGAAACCAAACCACTGGAATGACAAGAGTGTTTACCCTAACACCCTGTATAGCTCATAGTAGTAGCTAGCTACTCAGAACCAACCGCCGATTTTCCGTAGAAAGCAATTTTATTGATGCCTTTCATTAAAAAAGCTTTGTTAAAAGCATACAATAATTACTATTACGTTTAAAAATCTTTACAGGGCCTTTTCAGGATTGCTTTATTTTTAATGCAATGGCATTCCTATTGCGTTTCAAAAAACAATCCTCGCATCAGCCATTGATTTCGTACCATATTCAAACAATAAAATCTATTTATATACAGTAGCTGTAGGTCTCGGTACCTAATTGCAGTAATTTAGATCGTTTGCTGTACGTGAATTAGTTAATGTATCTATTAGTAAGCTGTCGAGGTTAGGATATCAATCAATGAAGGTTGTGTGAATTAGCACTTTGAAATTATTTCATACAGTCAGATATCATGGTCTCTGATCATTAGTCTTTTTACACGTGCAGTCTGTGGGTCAGGTATACGTGAGGGCATATAACTCCCTGCGTGTCCAGTATAACAATGTATTCAGGATGCTGTTGGGTCTACCACGCTTTTGTAGCGCCTTCGGGATGTCCGTCGAGGCCAGGGTTGATGGTTTTCATGCCATTATACGGAGACGGTGCACTTCTATTCTCGGTAGAATACGTGCTAGCTCCCACAGCATTCTGAGCGTATTGTGTGATAGGTGGGACAGCTCCATGCTGGCTCACTGGATACGGCTGCACACGTAGGTGTCAGTTGTTACAATTTTGTATACAGCGTGGTTTTTACATTAGGTTAAGACCTTCACTAACAACTTATGGATCTTGTAATGTTGATGTGAAATAAATAAATATACATATATATATTTGTAGATACAGCTATAATTTGTTTTAAGTTTATGTTTCTGGGAGGTGTGACTTTCACATAATCCTTTTTTAAACGGGCTGGTGAGGAACTTTACCAGAGTACACGGCAGTTTATGAAATTCCACCTAAGTTCAGTTTAATACCCAATATGATACGATATTTTTTTTATATGATTCCTGCTTTTGAGGCTGTATTTTGATATTCATTTTGCTTCGGAAAAGGGCTAGGTTTTATATGGTGTGTTGAGTCTGATCGATATTCAAAAATACAAGCCCAAGTACATTTTTATTATTTTCTGGGCGTTTATTCCTTTATATTCCTATGTAATCATACATAGGAATATAAAGGAATCATATAAAGGGTGTGTATACATATGATTACATAGGAATATAAAGGTATCATATAAAGGATCATAAACGCCCTTTAGCAAATATTGAAGATTTGAAATCTTAACTATTCGCTAAGGTATCATATTTTTTACCAGAAACTAAGTAATTCAAGGAACTCTAAAAGTGATATCCAACCTCAGTTTCATGCACAAACTATCGGCTGGGGGATCTAAATACAAGTTTTTATGTTGGCAACGCGCAAACATGTACATAATGAGTAAAAAGTCAAAATGGACGCGTGCGCAAGTAAACAGTATAATTATTGAGATAAAACCGTGTTAGTGAACCCGTGGTAGACCTTGAATTTTGTATTACAATGTTACGGACGTATTTTTGTAGCTTTACATAGAATCACGCTATTTTGTTGGGACCGTTCCTTGTGACATTCCACCAGTCACGGATTAGTACCAATTAACTTATCTGAAAAACAGAGGCCCTAGACAAAGACTGACATTCTCATCAGCGATAACGATGACGGAAAAGGCAAAAATGGATAGGACTGATATAAGCTATCGAAAAGCTTATGTCAATCCTGTTGAAAGTCGTTGTAGAAATACGAAAAGTTTCGAAGCGATTGTCACTTGTCTAGGCCCTCAGTTTCTACTAAATCAATTCTTTATATATTATTCTGGCCTCTCATATGACCTAACCAAGATTATGTCTCCATCTTAAAAGAGACTGCGACCTCTGATTTTGTTTCGGCCTTTCTTCTCAGAGTAGTCAGATAGGAAACGCGAACCTCATCTAGCAATTTTTTTTTTTATGACGTGTAATCATTATTCTTATATCCTATTTACAGAATAAACAATTTTATTTCATTTAATTTCTGGCGGCAAATGCCTTTTCGCATGTAAATAATATATTATTGACTGGGTTTCCCCATACGTGAAATGTATAAGTAGTTGAAATGCTAGGATATAATATATTTGATGACACCTGTTTCACATAAAATTCATACATAATGTATGAGTATGCCTAACAGGACGATCAAACATATCATTGTATTTGGATGACGCGTGACAATTCCTTAAGCACGTACGGGGAAAATCTAATCATACGAGTAAGTAATATTTTCATGTAATTGAGTCAATCCGTTCGCACTGTGGAAGTGTATTTGAGCATTACTATGCTGCAAAGATTATTATGTGTCATGGATGTTATCCCGCAAACTAAACTTTTAAAAAAAGGTATGGAAGGCCAAAGAGAAGCTACTACGGGTGTTAGGGTAAACACCGTTATCCTTGAAACAGTAGTTCGGTGTCATTTATAGAACGTAAAATCAATGGAAAATTACTTTTTTTTTTCTTTTTTTTTAAACTACCTTTTACCACAAAAGACGAGAACGGACTTGCGTCTCAACACGGGGGTGCGGGACGTGACTTGACCGGCCGCGAGCGCGACCCTTCCCTCAGTTAGTCAGCTGTTTCGCTAGCGAGCACGGTGTCGGATAGAAACTTTTTAAAATCTTTTAATGAAAATAACGTTTTTTTTGTTGTTACTCGGTCATTTGTTTTTATATTTAAGTCAACTACCCATGGTTTGAGTGAGAGTTTACCCTGACAACCAGTATATTGAATTAGACTGCCTCATGAAAGATTGTACCACAATAACCAATAGCCGTTATAAATAATGAAAATGATGAAAGGAGAACCTCTCTCAGTAACGCGAAAATATTATTCAATATTGTTCAATTATTTCGGTTAGATAGGCAGTCGCTCCATGTAAAATACAGGGGCCAAGTCTACTAATTTACAAACGTGTCATTTTTCTCACAATGATCAGTTTTTGACAGATATGCCATATAAAATCTATCAAAAACTCATCATTGTGTGAGACCACTGACACGTTTGTAAATTAGTAGACTTGGCCCCCTGGTATTCAGCTGCATCCGGTTAGACTGGAAGCCGATCCCAGACCCCAACATAATTGGGAAAAGGTTAGGCAGATTACGAATGTTCAATTATTTACTGCTGTGAGATTTTGTGTATATGTGGGCTTCCAGTAATTACCCAACCCGTGAGGAAGTGAGGGAGAATTCATATAATATAGTGCTGCGGGATAGCGCACGCTAATAGTGATGTTCGTATTTGGTAACATTTTTAGTGTTGGGATTCTAACAACTGCATTGCATGATGTATGTATGAATTAGAACGTTATTTAAAACATCCAAATAATACGTTTCACTGTACAATTTGGTAAGGCGATCGATCCCGTGTGGCGTGATGCCAGTAGATATGTCTTATTATCTGTATTACCTGCTCGATAAGCTAAGTAAAATACACACAAGTTATATGTTCCTGGTAGTCTCATTCCTTACTCTCTACTAGCGGATTAGGTACTAGGACTATCTTTTAACCAAAGGATGTTATGCTGCAGGAGTTATGGCGAAATCAAGAAGACGTTACTGTTTCATCAACATTTTCAAGTGGACCGACAATCTCACTTTATATTCAACATGAATACAAAAATTGATTACTGATTACAACCACCATCAAACTCCATATGTATTTGAACATGGGCTCAACACCTATACAATTTTTTGCTGCATGACAAATCTTTTCCGACACGTCCTTCTAACAATTTGGCAAGAATCAAACGGTACAGTATTACTTTTAAAAAATAACGTAAAAGAACACGTGCAGATGTGAAATTGAATAATTTAATTAGTAACGGCTTAGCTTTTAGAATAGAAATGAAAATTACACCCATGGTGAATTCAAGGACATTTTGTGTGTAAATTTGGTAAGCGCTCACGGCAATTTCGTGTAAAGGTTACTTTGGCATTAAGATCATGTTGCGTTTGCCATTTTGTTCCGTATGCCTGATAACAAATAGACCTCACCTATAGGTGTCCTAAAGGGCGGCTTATGTTTGTCCGGACTATCCGGAGAATCGATATTGGTCCATGTTTCTGTGTTCGTGGTCATACTTCTTGATACTTTCTGCTGTAAAAATCGCACAGTGAACGGTTTGGTGAAGTAAGCTGCCAATAGTGGTAGTGTCAATCCCTAGTATCAAGTGAAATGATAGCTCACTTCACGTAAGTTTTCACGGTGAGATTTTTACAGAACAGCAGGCGTAGCATGGCGCTTTCTATCTCTACGAAGAATAGACATAGCTTTTTCTATACAAAGTGACAGTTCGTTTCTTCATTTTTGACATACACCGTAGAAATGTTTCTACAATCTGTCATTTCGTCTTTCATTTCTAACGATCTTTGTCTACGTCTTTTTGTAGGTAGACTAATTCGGAAGAAAGTTTTCTATCCTTACTGTCAAAATCACACTGACAACCGATAAATCCTATGACAAAACCGACAAAACAAAGAATTCTGAGTCGAATTATGTAAAAGAGGGAATTTCGTAAAAAGTGCAGTTGACTCTTTCTACTTTGCTGCCGTCGTACTGTCTACAGGAAACGTAATTTTTGTCTACTCTTCCGTCGACAAAACGGTGCTCATGCTACGCCTGCTGACCGACTGTTCATCGAGTTATATTTGTGTCGGGACATAAGACACTTGTTAGATTATAGATTTTTTTTAATTATAAAAAAATAATATATGATACGCTGTTTTTGTTAATAAAAAAGTCACAGTTGATTATAAGAAAAATTCTAACATGGATATAATAATAATTTAATACTAGAGAACACGATTGTTAAATAATACATTTCATAAAAACGTGATTTTAATAATAATAGTTTTTATTATAAACCAGTTTCCACAGATGTTTGTTTTTAATTAAGGTGTTCTATTATACGTCTAGATATTAGTACTAGGATAGCATAAGGTATAAAACGTTCGATAATTACTATTGGTCAAGGTCAACAGCGTTATTATTGAATGCGATTGAAAATTGAATGTCACGTGTTTACACGCGCGAACGATTGAATGGAATGAATAGATTCGATCAGTTGCTTTATTTGTCAATAGGTAATTAGGAACTAGTAAAAAGTTTGACGTTTATGTTGAGTAGTGTTGTGAGAGTCCAGGTTATACCTATTCGAAGATTGCTATTTTTATTTTTTAACTGCTGTTTGTTCGATTTTAAAGCTTCTTGAATTTATTTATTTATTGAATCTCTTAATTTACTTTAATGGACAAAAAAGATGATAGACTTTAGAAATAATGAATATGCATATTATTTAGTAACGTTTTGTACTATTATACATAATTGGTCCGTTGTCAATAAAAATATAATGTAATGGGAAAACCACGGAGTCCAAGCACCACAAAGTTTTCTTGACATTTCAATAAATTGTAGCAGATCGACAAACAAGCTACACTGCCTTTAATAGCCGTTCGTTAGTAACCAAACGGACTATGTAATTACATAAATAACAAAATAAATAATTACTTATAAACACTTCTAGGACTTGTGGCAAGTAATTGTTTTAAATTGAGATAATGTGGTAACTTCGGTTTACAACTTGGGTGGCAGGCGGTTAAAACAGGAATACGGTTAACCTTTTTTTTAGCGCATCCCTACTAATTGGCATCTCATTGATTGAAGTAGTGATGTGCCATTTGAATTTACTTGCTAATTTCCGGTTTTATTTTTTTCATGATATTTGGCAAACCACCTTCTAAAATACATACACTATGGGATTTGCCGATGCGTAATTTCGTCCAGTGTTATTTGAGAAACGAACAATTTAAGTTGGTGACATAATCATGAAGCAATTCCTTTTATTCCACAAAAGGGTATCAAGTATCAAGAATCCTTTTGAGACAGCGCCGAAATCTTTTAAGGCTGTTATTCCACCGAGTGCGTATTTACGGCAAATTCATCTTGCACTGTATTTACTATCGCCCCATAATTTCCTTTTTAACTTTCAAAAAAGGGTATCAACAAAACCCACTATCAAAATATACAATGAGAAGGAAAGTAATTTGGCTTTGAGCCTCCGAACTTCGAAAGTACTCCTTAAGAGTAAAATCTTTTTTCTCACGGACAAAAAACTGCATCGTGAATCCTTAAGATCGGTAGCGAATGAAAATAAACGAGAAAGACACCCTTACTTTCTCGATGACCTCCGAATGAACAAGGTGAGCCCCCGGGCAATGGGTCGTCGGACTTTGTGACCATATTTGGGACATGCGTTCGTATAGGGATGGGAAGATTCGGAGAGAGTGATATATTTTTCGACGTACTAAAATTAATCGGACAAATAATACTTAATCATTGCGCTTTGATTTAGGTACATTGTTAGTTAGCTCCAATAGCAGTCGGTTCATAATTATGGTTTTCCAAAGAAATACCACAAAAGGGCAAATGCCGTTGGCTCAATAGTGTTGAGTAAGGCAAACGATCATTTAATTTAATCAAAAAACTCCATCAAAATAGACTAATGAAGCTGCTCTTCAAACTAAGCTTACATAATCTTAAGTTTTTTTAAAGTGTGACGTCATGTACCATTTTTTGCATATTGTTTTGTTTTGTAAACCCACATTAACATGGCACATCACTACGGGCAGCATATCAACGGATTGACGTTGACAAGGAGCTCGACAATACCCAGAAGTTTGTCTTTATTGATGTTAATATTAATGAGGAAGTTTAAACTCAACGGGGTACTGTTTAAAAGAATCCCAATTTGTTTATTTTTGTATGCAAAACACGTGCGTTTTGTGGATCTTGCGGCTTGCCATGATCGATTGTTTTATAAAATCCATGGGGTATTAAACTTATTTACTTATTCAAGGATTTATAAATTACAATAACTGAATTTAAAATGTAACTACCAGGGCAGCACAAGATTGAAAAGCTTAAATCGACACAAGCTACCTCCCTTCCTTTCCACAGGGGGCATTCGATTCGAAATCTAAATAAAATAAAATCCTTCACAAAACGGTCGAAAAAGCACGACAATCGTCTCGATCGATGGCCCGATGCTGTTGGCCAAACGACCCCTGAATTTTAATAACACAACATCTTTGTTTTATAATCGGGCTGGAATAAAATAAAATAAAAAATAATAAAAATTTTCGCCGTAAATAGGTAGTCCAGATTATTACGTTGTGCAGCTTTTGTTTAAGAAAATGGATTGAAAATGAAAATGGTATTGGATAAATGCCTGAAATTGTTAAAATGGTTTATGGTAAAGAAATACATCTTTTTGTCACCCACACTACTGCTACCTAATTTTGGCTATTGTAGAGATTCCAATTTTTTAAAGATAGTTTTTGCAAATGCAACTACAAAGCACGGTTCCACGAAGTTAGGTAAACATATTTAAATTAAAACATTCTCTTCATTCATTTACTATTCTGATATTATGTTTAGTGAACTATTACTAATTGACTATTTATGAATTTTCGTGGAACGGGAGTTGACAACGAAAAAATTATTGGAAAATAAATGATGTACTCTGTTTTAAATAGATGATAAATACTTTAATGCTCATAAAAAGAGGGAAATTAATTGGAAATCCAAATCGGTACTACATATACATTTAGCGCTAAACTAGAACAAATTATGTTACGTCCTGTGTTAAGTAAACTGTCATTCAAAAGCGGGGCTTTTAAGTCTGTACCTAGCTATAACCTAGGAGTCTATACAAGTCTTCAGTAAGTCAACGTGCACCTATTATAAAGTACCGATAGTGGTCAAAAACTAACTCAAATCAAACCTTCTAATCACCGGTCAGTATTAACAACAAGCATAATATTAGCACACACTGCAAACGGTCATCAACACTTGGTATCATAATGATTGCCATCGAGCTACCTTTCTCCTCACATTAAAATACCTTGGGGCTTACAAAACCTAAACTTGTTCTGGATTTGTCACCATATATGCAGCGGTTGTACCAAAATGTACGTCCTTGCTACCTTATACGAAGACTGTGCTGCAACTATCACGATATGATGCTGGTATTAAGGACAGAAGGCAGGTACATCTTTTAGGAGGCGGGTTTTTAAGAGAATGTATATGAGGTGTCCTCGAAGGTGTAATAGCTCGTTGGTCGCCATTTAGCTATCACACCTTCGCAGCAGTCATGTGTCTCTGGTACTTCCATCCTACAGTTCGATTCAAACTTAATGGCGGCTCCTGAGAAGCAGGTACACAACATTATAATTATTTTATATCTTGCAAATTACGAAATTAAGATGATTACGCAATTAAAACTGCCAATATTTCACTTCATTACACAACATAAACTTAAAATCGATCTTCCACCATTCGGCGCATGCACTTAGCACGTAATACATATAATTATTGGCTCGAGCACAGATATTATAATGCTCGAGTAATAAATCGTTATTGATTCCATCAGATCAGAATACTCCTATGAGTTTAAAAGCTCGCTCACGATCGATTAAATTAAAATGTCATCCACGAATAATATATTCGCCAGTCTTATCTATAAACAGGTATTTTTTGTACAGTTACTTCTAAAAGTGATTTAAGAATATTTTGCTCGTCTTCTCAGGACAAAAATAGCGCCATTGAAAAAATTTGATTTGATTTGATTTGAAAGAGTTTTGTGGTTTAGTGTAACTTGTGATAAATGTAATTTATTCAAACAACTGAATGGTAAAATCAATGTCTATTGTGAAACGAAGAGAGAGTTAAAATAGACATACCTAAGTCATTTGAAATTTTGGCGTATGTTATAGAATGTTGCTTTTAAAAAGACAATGAACAATATTACATTCATTACTTAACACCCCCTTTGGAATGCAATCCCATTTTCTTTGTACAATAATAATGTTTGTTAAAAGTAGTCCCCTTTGTTAATATGTCCGCTACCATTTACTGTTTACTACAAAATTTAATTTTTTATTGTAGGTATATTTTGAAGTACGTCCGGACAGTATGTCCAGGGTGTTTTTAAATTCGTTGCTATTTTAAGAGTTTTAATATTTCAGGTGGGAATAATGAGATTCACAAAAGATTCAGGGAGGATTCATGAAAGCTCCTGAACTGACTGACGTCCTGGTACCTAAACTGTAACGTTACTTTGAATTCCTGACAAAAAACAGTTGTTGGCTTTAGAGTAATAATGTTACATTGTAGTTCTGCAATTTTGTTTGCGACTGTACAATAGATGTTTTGGATTACTTTTAATAAAGTTTCACAAAAAACGTTCCATCCGTTCCGAGCTTATCAATGAGATACGAGTTCGCCTCAGGCATTACCACTGATGCACAGTAATATTATATTCATTTATTGACTGTAACATAGTACCTGTACGTGAGACTATGCTTGATTATAAAATATTTAGATGAGTTTACTCTGTGGAAACAATATCATCATTATCGTGATTTGGGAAGTTAACTCTCTAGTTTTTCTTAATTTGTTTAGGAATTTTGGCGTCACGACGAGCGACGAGCGACAGTGTTTTAATAACAGGGGGGGCCTACTAGATAAATATTTACTATACTAATTTACAAACGTGTCAGTGTCTCACAATGATCTGTTTTTGACAGATTTTGTATGGCATATCTGTCAAAAACTGATCATTGTGAGACCACTGACACATTTGTAAATTAGCAGACTTGGCCCCCAGATAACCTGATCAGAATAGGGATTATGAGTCCACTCGGAAATTAAGATTTGGCCTAAAATACTGGAAAATCAACTGTAGGAGTCGTTCACAGTTCCAAAAGAACAAAATGCTTATATTAAGTAAATATAACATTAAAAACGATTTGACCTCTTGGATACTAATTAGGCGTTAACATTAAGCTAATCTCAATTTAGCGTTTGGTGCAATCCACACAGTGTGAGGCCGCTATTTTAATAAGCACCATTGAACGGAGAATTTTAAATGTAGGCGCTAAATAAACTATTGCTTAACTCACGTGGGCCTCAAGGTGCAACCGACCTCTGCAGTTATGTCGCAAATCTTCCTTGTTATTTATGTTTTCCTGGTATCTGTCGCTGAGAAAATAATATATGCATTTCTGTTATCATTTATTTTCAATGAAATAAAAAAAGTCAAGGTAGCCCAGTCTACTATTGGGTTTTTTGATTGTTACGTTTCTCGTAGAAAACTCTCAGTTGTCCTCGTCAAAATATTTGCTATTTCCTGATATTTGGTCCTAATTGTGCAAAACTGGATGCAGAAACTTGGAATTTCTTTTGGGTTTAGCCCCAGAAAAGAATAAAACTGTAGGTAATTTTAAACTCCATTAATACATTTGCATTTCGCAAAGCCAAATTGCCATAAACTTCGTAATTTAACACTTTTGTGACATTTCAAAGACACTATTTATTGAGTGACAAAACAAGATGTTTCACATAACTGCGTGCGCACTGGACCAAGCGAAAGGTTACCGTACAATAATGTACGAAGTATTGTTTGCAGACCAATCCATTACGTAAAGACTTATCGTAATATTTGCAATACAACACGAAATGCTGTGACACGTATTAATTTTGTAAAATATTCTTACATTTAAGATCGATTTACTCTCTAGAGATTTTTATTTTACGCTTTACTTTATTTTTACTCTAGAGATTATTAACCTAAGTTTCTAAAATAAACAAGACTGATAACGAAAGTTTTATTCCGAATTAAAAAAGGTAAAATATATACATTGGGTAACTTCTATACATATAATAAATCTGTAGACGAGGCGTTTCTGTACAATGAAAAAAAAAAAAAAAAAAATTGGTTGGTTGTCCAAGAATAACCAACAGATTCCATTTCTACCATTTTTGGATTTTTTGTCTGTTTGTCTGTTTGTATGTTGTGTTGTTTGATTGTTCCACTATCACGTAAAAAGTACGAAATCAATATGGTTAACTTTTATACTCAAATATTGTGTGTAACTCGATGTTTCAATTCGTTTTTGTTTCATCGCAATCGCTTCAAAATATCAAAAGATATATGAATTTAAAGTGTTCAAGAAGGAATTTTCATTACGTAATGTACATCCACGTAACGACATCTATTGACGCGAAATGATACTTACTTCTTAATTACTAGGTTTGTGAGATCGTGTGTTGTTATATGACCGTCATTTTCTTTGCGCGGAAACTTAACGCGATACATTGTGTATTTGTGTATAGAATATAACTCTAAAGTTAGATTAATTAAAATTTTCCAGATGCGTTGTTTATTTATTAGTTTAGTATTAGTGCGATAGGTGGCGCTACCTATCTTTCAAATCTTGATAATCATGAAAGAATAGTGACAAATGTTAATTTCTTAAAAAATATAGGTATTTATTCTTTAATTTTTCACTTTTCTACATAGTTTATTTAGCTTACAGAGTGTTCGAACGTTTTCCCATATATTTTGACAGTATCATTTCGTGCTCGATAGATGGCGTTGTTCGTTTAATGTCATTTTCTGAATCGCGGTGTTAAGACTCTCCGTCTTAGAATGACTTTCGCCCAGATATTCCAAATAATTTTTAGTATAGGTATCTTTGTTTTTGACTTCGTTAGTTAGTGTTGATAATATAATAATATAATATAATATAATAAATAAATAAATAATAAATTGTTGGTTGGGTTGGGTTGTCATTCGTTGAAAGTATTGATCTTAGAGATGGGTTGTAACAGGTGAAACACGATATCTGTGATCACTGTGACTGTGACAAAAAATAACAGATCCAAATATCTGTTATTAAATCACAGCCTGTGATTTTTGATAAATACGTATCTCAATCGAATATCATCTTTATTTCTTTTGATTTAAAGTCGAAAATCGTATCTATCTGTTATAAAATCACAGCCTGTGATTTTTGTACAGACGATAAATACGTATTGACTCAATTGAATATCTTCTTTATTTCTTTTCGTTAAAGTCGAAAATCGTATCCGAAGTTTTAACAGTAACAGTCTTGAGGATCTGTGATTTTAAGTAACAGATATTTTTTATCGTTAGGAGCAATTGCTATCTGCTATTTTATAATATCTGTGATTTCTATCTGTGATGATAAATACGCCTCACTCCTAATTGATCTGATTGGTTTTGATTTGGTATTTTGGTTGGTTTCGTTCATTAGGTTCAAATTAAGAAGTCAAGAAACGAGTCGTTACAGATCGATTCAAACTTAATGGCGGCTCGGAAGTTAGCTTTTAGCTGCGCAGTACCCCACCCCTCACCCCCGCTGTCACATGAAATTGTTACTGCGCAGCGACTCGCCTCATGTTCCGAGCCGCCATTAAGTTTGAATCGAACTGTACTATACTTCGTAATTTGTTCGTATGATTCGTGACCGCCGCTCATTCGATTCGATCGTTGTTGGCGTGTGTAAGGCCTCGGCCTTGAATCTTGCGGGCAGCGGGGCGGATGGCGGCTCGGAAGTTAACTTTTAGCTGCGCAGTACCCCACCCCTCACCCCCGCTGTCACATGAAATTGTTACTGCGCAGCGACTCGCCTCATGTTCCGAGCCGCCATTAAGTTTGAATCGAACTGTATTATACTTCGTAATTTGTTCGTATGATTCGTGACCATCGCTCATTCGATTCGATCGTTGTTGGCGTGTGTAAGGCCTCGGCCTCGAATCTTGGGGGCAGCGGGGCGGCGGCGGCGGCGGCGCGGGCGCGGGGCGGGCATCAAAGACCCGTTCTCGAAACTAGCGGGCAGATCGCGCGTCACTATAGCCGCGTAGTGTTGTGTTCACGATTTTGTCGTCGAGATATTTGTTTTTATTCGCGAAAGAAATGGCTGAACAATGGCGGCAACATCTTTTTGATTCAAATTTATTCCTAACGCTCAATTTATTGTGGGCAACAACACTGCAATGCAGACGCGCGGGCGGTCACCGCTTGAATGGAGTGCACCGCTCGCTGCCCGCCGCCTCGCCGCTGCCGCGCCGCTGTTTTCGAGAACCGGTCCATTTGATTTTACGCATAAGATCCTGCTGCGCCCGCGCCGCCGCCGCCGCCGCCGCCGCCCCGCTGCCCGCAAGGTTCGAGGCAGAGGCCTTATGGTTGATTCGATTTGTTCGACTATCGGACAGCAATAAATACACAAATATTGGCACATGTTTCTGGGGAAAGTCAACAATATACATCGATAAATACGGTTCCCGAAGAAGAAGATGCCACACACTATCCAGTAGAGTTCTTAGAATCCCTTAACACACCCGGTCTTTCAGCACACAAAATTTGTTTAAAAGTCGGAGTGCCAATAATTCTTCTCAGAAATTTAAGTCCTCCCAAACTTTGCAACGGCACTCGGCTCATAGTCACCAATCACCAACAAAACGTCATCGAAGCCGAAATCTTAACAGGTTGCGGCGCCGGTGATGTTGTTTTTATTCCAAGAATTCCTCTCATTCCCAATAATTTCCCGTTTAGTTTTAAGCGTGTGCAATTCCCCGTCAGCCTGTGTTACGCCATGACCATTAACAAAGCTCAGGGCCAGACATTATCCGGTGCGGGGGTGGATCTTAGTATTGGTTGCTTTTCCCACGGCCAACTTTATGTAGCTCTTTCGCGTGTGAGCAACCCTAGCAACTTTTTTGTGTACGCTCCAGGTGGTTCCACCGCTAATATTTTATAAAGAGAAGCATTTTCTTAAATAAAAACACAAGTTTTTTGGCAGTTTCTTACTAGGAAAAATCACCAGCCCTGGTCGAAAGATTCCCCCTTTTTAAATGAAGGTACAACGTTTCTAAGCGACATATTATTGTTTTCCGACATCCATGCGAACGAAGTCGCGGGCACAGCTAGTATTAAACTAAATTAACTGAAATGACTAACTATACCAAAAAACAATTAAAAAAATATCAGTTTTTGCCTTATATAAGTTGAGATACGTCACCTATGTGACTTTTTAGTAGTTTAGTGTAGTGCATAAAAATTACCAAAAGGAAGGAAAATTTATAAAATTCTAATTTGCCTGGGTTATGTTTTACATTAGCATAATACCTCTATAACATTAATGCACACATAGTGAGTACGTCTTTATTACTCAATCACGCTTCACCAGATAATGTAGTTCTAATATCAAAACCAAGGCCAAACTAAACATAAATTAATAGCGATTATTCGCCACAAAAAGCATTTTCATGCGAATAAAATGATATAATGGAAGCTTTAATAATGCTTAATTAAAGTTTTTTTAAGAACTTACACATATAAAAACGTAATGAGGTCATTAAACCTTCGATGGATCATAATGACACCCGCTCGCTGTGTTGAGTAAAAGTATTGAATGGTGTATGACAGGAGCGGGTGGCGATTTATATTATACATTTCAGTTTGCTGGAATTATAGACGGATGTGTTGGAATTATGCCCGTTTCACATTATTCCAGTCCAGCATTCCAGTCCAACGCTGGAATAGCCACTGGAATAATGTGATTGCATTCCAGTGCCGGTTCACATTATTCCAGTGGTTATCTGGAATAGCCACTGGAATAATGTGAACCGGCATTATGGACGGATAAAACGCATGTAACTAAAAGAGTCACGAATATAAATGTTGATGAATGGAGAGTGAGAGGAAGATCAAAGCAAAGACTAATGGATTGTGTGAGGGATGATATAAAATAAAAAGTAGTGACGGTTAACAGGGGCGAATGTAATAAAAACGTGTTGCGGTGACCCCAAGTAACATGGATTACGGTCAGATTATGATTTCTGAGGGCGTAGACAAGTGACAATCGCTTCGAAAGCGTTTCGTATTTCTACAACGACTTTCAACAGGATTGACATAAGCTGTTCGATAGCTTATGTCAGTCCTATACATTTTTGCCTTTTCCATCATCGTTATCGCAGATAGAATGTCACTTTGCCTAGGCCCTCAGGTATTATACATAATTAAACATAATGAAATGGTAATGCACACAGAGATTGCGCAAAATAAAATTGTCCTTTGAGAGGCCATTTATCCATTTCTTCAGTTTTTGATACTTAATGGCAAAGCTATCGAACGATTCAATAACGTATGTTGGTTCTTCGAGTCTCATTATTTTTCTATTCCGGTCCTTGTGGTCCTTCAAGGCGTACTCTCTGCCCCAAATATTTACATCATCAATGTGAAAAAAATAAAATTGTTTTCAACTTGCTACTTGGCTAAGCTTGCGTCGCCGCAAACTAATTTATGTTACTGGCAAGTGACCATTTGCTGTCGCAATCGGTCCAGTAGCCACGAGCGGCAATGTGGGACATATCGACACACCAAATACGTAAACATTATCATGTTCTTGCTCCAAGGAGGTGATACTTAGGTGCCTAAATTGGAGCAAGGATGTGGAAGGTGGAAAATCGTGATGCGGCTCAACTTGGGAGAGGCATATACAGGATGCCACATGAAACAAAGCCTATTTTTTATACAAGCTCTCCAGTATCTATATTAGAAATAATTGCTGAATGTTTTTTATTTCGGGAAGGTCTTGGAGAAAAGGCTTCAATTTTTTTTTCGTTTCATGACAAACTACGTTCTACCACGAAATTTCGAGAAGCCTGTTTTGCACTATGTTTATCGTGGTTTGGTGCTAATTAATAAAGTAAGAATTTATCGTCGTTCCATTTTTACGGAATACTAATAGGTTTTTAGTTTCAGGTTACTAATGTAAAGAGTGAATTCTAGATTAAGCAGAAAATTGACGAACAGCCCTTCTCTAAAACTGAAATAAAAATAAAACAAAGATTTTTGAATGGCAAATTAATAACGAAAAAAATATTTTTTAATCTTAACTTTATTCTATGCACGGGACACTGAATTTAAAAACAAGAAAAAGTATTTTAATATCGATGAAATAACAGTGTTCGCGGCTCGATGTGTTGTATGATCACCTACATAACATATGCCTAGATCAAATATTGATAGATGGACCATAAAAAATCATTAGGGTTTCACAACTACTCATACAATGATGGTTACCTGATGATCGCGACGTCCATATATCATGATTTAGATTACCATCTGAACTTTGAACTAAGCCTGTGTATGACGAGATTGTATTTAATAATGATAGACTTCTGCCTCTGAAGTGTGGTAATATAACAGCATCTAATGTATACTTAAATTTTGAAACCACTGATTATACTAAGGTGAGCCAGGGTGGTGGTCGGTAATGGTTTTTTTTTCTATGAGAAGAAGCTAAGCCCTAAGTGGAACAATTGCAGGACGGTACAAAAGTGAGTTCACGTAAAAAACAAAACTTTTGGATGATCGTCAAGCTTCACAAGGTTTTTCTGTTAAAGATTAACCAAGAAGATAGACGATAGAATATGCTCTATTTTACACCAACATTTTATAATCTTTATTCATAGAAGAATAAGTGCATCATAGTCATAGGGAAAACGCTACGTGTGATTAAGAAGTAAGGTCAAACGAAATGAAAGTATTTGAACCACTACAACTAGCTTCACTCAAAAATACAGTGCACTATAGTATACTGTAACGTCATCATTTGTTCTGAAATGTATCAATTCTAGTAGCTTTTGTTTTAAATCTAATTATGTTTTTCTATTGTTACAGGAAGTTTGGTGCAAAATGCGGTCAAAGCCACGGTTGTTGGTGATGTGAACAACGCAGCTGGTCCAATGTACAAAAACACGATACGGTATGAATATTTAGAATTGTTACAATATAAACGCTACTGCAATTAGAAAGATGACCCTAATAGAACAACTACAATTAACTAGTATAACATAATAGAACAGGTAACTATGAAAGGTTTAGTCTTCAATAGATTTGTATTGTTTCTAAATAAACAACGCCATTATTTTAACTATACGAACATTTAATTGCTGTTTTAAATCCATAGTGATTTATTTATTCATCTATATTTAAATTGTCACTATAATCATTTACAATTTATTCTTCTATCAAATCTATGTTCTGTTTACTGTCATATATATACATTTGAAATGGGGAAACATCAAAGTAGTCTATCCATTTCATAAACCGGGTCTAAGTCGGCAAAACTTTTTACAGATAAAAGCAAAACCGATGATACCGAAACGCAAACTGCCGAGTTGACGGTAAAGCAAACAGTAACCGAGGTACCAAGTCCCGGGTACCTCATCTACCCAATGACTGATGAAATTGTCAAGTCGGATAATGCCGAAGATGGCGATAAGGTAGCCAAAGATACGAGAGTCGATACCGAAACGAAGGAAACGAAAGAAACTAAGCCGAGAACTGTATCATTTAATAGGGACGTACACGTCAAAAGATTCGGTGAGTCAACGATTATCGATATCTAACTGACTCGGTTACATCTCTTACTTTTAGAGAGGGGACTCTATCGTTTAACATACTAATTTTTTCATTTATCTGTGTATCGAAAATCTGACAAAAGATGTTGTAAATAACAAAATAATAACCGATTCACCTTGGAACTAATACGTTCAAATTAATAAGACTAATTTTAACAACGTTTCCTCTTTTTTGCAATTTGCGTATCTTCCGTCGAAGCTTGTTATTTTTAATGTAAAATCCTGTATCTCTATTAGTTTTATACTGTCGTTTTGCCTTGATAAGTCTTTGTGATTGGGTTTCTACAAATTATACGATATTATGCTTATGTACATTATTGTGGAATGTGTATGTTGATGTTTTGATTTATTAGCATAATACGAACTTGATTATGCATTCTTCCAACGTGTTGGTATTAAAATACGACAGCTCATGCCATTGATAGAAATACACTGTGAGGAAGTTTGGGTTAGTGCGTCTGTCTACTATAGTACACGAAGTATCTCTCGGTGGCTCTTCAATACGTATTACGATACGATGAATAATTTAATGGATGACAAAGGGTTATTAGAAAACCTATGTGCCATCCAACCACTTTATCTAATTCATCTTAATTCTTGGCTCATGAACATAAACATTAAACTTCAAAGTGTGTCATCTATATACCGACCGACACTTGACAGAATATTTAATTGCATAAGCCAGACAAAAAGACAATACAAGAAATGAGGCCATACCAACAAAAAATAAAAAAACAAACATAATTTGATCATAATTGTCTGCAATTGAACGTGGCGAATCGTAATTGGTATATTTTAACGAGCGGTCACAGACCATCACTAGTTTATAAAACAAATATTTGTATAGAAACAGTTTATTCGTGAAATTGAGACGAAAGTGTAAAATGAAATAACAAAAAGATAACGTTATGCGTAATTGTTGTAACTATGTGTTTTGTAAGAACGATTTTATCTTTTTGTGTAACTGGAATATCAAATAGATGCAGGACGAAGTAAAGCAACAAATCGTTGCTTGTGGTTACGAAAGGTTTTCGTTTGGTCCAGCTCATATAAGGAGTCTCTTTCAAAATGTTTCCTTCTTAGAAACTTGATACTGTGATAAGTTTTGAATAAGATCCATGTGGGTAAGAAAAAGACCCTTCAGAAAATTCTTTTAATTCGGAAATGTGGTAAGACTTTTCCAATTCCAAGGACTGGTAAATGTAATAGAGCGAAAAACAAAGAAGTATAAATGAAATATTGAATGAAGTGAAATATTTCGTCCCAGGGAAGTTGCCATTCATAATTCTGCTTCTGATGAGCTCATGAATAATGAAGTGTTATTGGATCGCCGTTTTAATAACCATTTAAGAAGAAGTTACTGTTCTTTAACCACATGCAATCTTTAACACACATGCAAAATATCTGCATGGCTTTTTTTGTAGGTCATTCTTCATGTTTGTTACTTGTTTCTGTTAGTGACATTGTTTCTCCGAAACGAACGAGTTGACTTAAGTGTGGTTCTTACTAGTTTGAGGTACTTTAAATCTGGTTTTTAGGTAGACACCATCGGCCTTGACCGCTGTGCGTCGATATGGTGGACAAATTAAAGTAAATGAATATTTGATTCGGACATACTTAGTGGTTTTATATATTTTTACAACGTAACCATGTTAGTTATATTTTTCTTTTAGGCGTGCTCTCTGCTTGCGTCTGTGTTCCCTACCACATATAACCCTTTGAAGCAAGGGTGAACAGGCATCTTCTGGGCACGCTCGTTCCATCAAAGAACCCACCCATCGCTATCCATCAGGCGTGATCGATCGTCATGAGCAGGCCCATTCAGCAATAAAAAAATAAAAAGAGTACAACGCGACTCGATGATGCTCCAAACCCTTATGATATAATTCTTACCAACTTCTAATTTTAATACCTAATCGAAGACTTTTTACCAGTAAAACTACTTGACCATAGCTCACAACTCACACAAAACAGTGTTAATGTGGAATTAGAAATTAATTCCTCATGAATATGCTAACGCCGTGTAACACCAACAGCCTGATGGTATTTTAATAAGTTTTGTTGATTTCACGAAAGCTGGATATCGAAAAGCACCGTTATGTAAATCCGTATTATCTCCTTGTTAGAGATACCGTGGCGAGTCTAGGCGTCTAGGCTCGCTTGCTATCGAGACATCTGTCCTCGTGTCAATGCTACTCATTCGGTAGGAATGCTGCTCAGAATAATGATCAGTGTCACAAGGATGTTACAAAATACTTTTCTTGAGAGATTTTTCTTAGCTCATTTGTTTTGGGGGACGAATTCTCTTTGACGTGAAGAAACATCATTTGCGGTTGATATAAAAATATCCTAAGGCAATCTTTACGGGTAGTCTCGTTTGACCACCGATCTAAACTTTGTACATTAATGTTACGCAATTAAGTAGCAGAGGTCAGATGGTGGTCGCTTCGTGTAAAATACTAAACTGAATCAGGTTAGATTAAAAGATGACCCCAACTTATTTGAGAATTTGCTAGGAAAATGAGTTACTACGCCGTTCGTTCCTTGTTCGAGCGAACTTTGTATTTCAGCGCTCCTAAAACATTGGCCATTCTCCGATATTGAATACCATTGAGCGAGTTCATTTATTATCTCGTCACAACCATCGTAATACATACAAACAGTTTTTCACCAATCATTGTAACATCTTCATCACTAAATATGTCATGTTTATCCTCATTAAGTTCAACAAAAACTATGACATTGAACATCATTGTTTTGTACCGTATCGTGATTATAACAGAATCGTTAATCAGTAGGGACTGACAGATAGTCATCTTTACAAACAAGCTTTGCAGTTTTAGTTTTTTTAATGGTAATATTTTTGGCATCACGAATTAGTTGAGGAATTAATTTATGCAGGTATGACGACTGACTGTAGAGACAAAATCATTGTTTTTATAATAAACCTCTTTGTTAAAGAATTTAAACTATGTACTGTTTATGTAGGTATGTGTAATAGTCATTCTATTCTGGTTCCGTTCAAGAGTACCTACCTACGGATGCCGTTGACATAACATCCTATGCGTATGTAAGAGGAAGTATTGCAGTTGTCTAAACAGAGATCTGCCCTAAATTCGGATAGATCTTGAACCAGTTCCATAACTACAACTTAGATCCAAAATATATGCAAATATACTAGGAAAATATGAGGTCTTACGGCGTTTCTAGCCGGTGGAAAAACTCAAAATCCGCGCAAATCTTTTTCAACTTCACTATCCTTATAGTGTCCTTACCTTGCACACCACTTAAATACAAGGACATTCATACTTGCGTCACCGAATTTCCCAGACACGTCAAAATGCTAAAGACCTTAATCTCAACGTCAAGTATTTAGTTATTCATGGTATTCGGATTATTTTTTATCCTATTTGCGAAACAATTGTTTGGACGATCAACTCGTAATAAAGCCATAGTGATGCCATGTTCAATCTTGAAATACTGCTAGCTACAGAAATAAAATGGATGAACATCAGGAGTCAGTTTTCAAACATAGCACACACACAAAATTTATCAATATTTTTGAGGCATCATATTAATGGCTCTCGAAAAATTTCTCTCAATTGCTCTCTTAATTTGAGAACTCTAGAGTTTAATAAACTTAGGTTTCTCGGTGGTCAATATAGAATTAACTAGTGCACGCATACGTAATTGTATGCCCTGGTGAAGTATATATTCTCAGTGCAATAGTTTAAAACTTAGTATCTGTACACTCCACACAATTACCTTATAATTAATAACAATCCTTTCACATACATTCATCATCTGCCTAGCCTTTTCCCAACTATATTGGGGTCGGCTTCCAGTCTAACCGGATGCAGCTGAATACCAGTCCTTTCACATACATTAAGCAACAGAAAACAAAACACGTTCATAATTTCTTCCCCACACTTCCTTACAATAGTAAAAGTGCCCGTTCTGCCTTCGGGCTACTTTGACCGGTTGTTATACAATACTATATAGCATTACCACATTCTTACATACTCGTAGATCTTGTATGCGGAGATAAGGGTTTACGAAATGTGTCGAGAGCGCCAAATTATTTTATTGGTTTGTAATCAGTTGTTGATACATCGGCAGGCCCGCATATTATATAACTACGATTGTGTTACTGGTCTAAAACAATTGGAATGCTTCAACAAAAAAATATTTGTAAAGTAGTTAATTGATTCAGGCGTGACTTTGCGGAAATCCATTATAAAATACAATAGACGCTGATATATTTAGTAACCTATTCCGCTTGACTATTCTTCGCCCGACACCCCCAGGTGTCGGGCGATTTGATTCACTCTGCGTCCCGACACCCCCAGGTGTCGGGCGATTTGATTCACTCTGCGTCCAGCGCTCGGTGTGGTAACACGTCGCGTTCTGGTTTG
This sequence comes from Lithophane semibrunnea, assembly GCA_947363905.1. Taxonomy (NCBI): domain Eukaryota; kingdom Metazoa; phylum Arthropoda; class Insecta; order Lepidoptera; family Noctuidae; genus Lithophane; species Lithophane semibrunnea. The sequence continues at coordinate 14,229,295 of OX376208.1, read as the reverse complement.
CAATTGGTCAATCGTCATCCTGAAGATGCCTCGTTGAGAGGTGAAACACGTGTCGATTTCTTACAGGGTTTTTATGACTCTTGAAGAATAGTCAAGCGGAATAGGTTACTAAATATATCAGCGTCTATTGTATTTTATTTGTAAAGTATTTTCAGTATTAAGTGGCGAATGCTTTCAAACCGATACGGTCTTACTATTATATCAGTACTACTGTTTAGAGGGCCTAAGCAAGTGGCTATTGCTTTCAAACCGTTTCGATTTCTGCAACAGCATTGATATAAGCTTTTCAGTAGTTTATTTCAGTCCCATGCATTTTTTATTTTTCCATGACCACTATCGCAGATTAAATGTCACATTTTTTTAGGCCCTCTGGTTCTTGTTAATGAACAGTAACGGACTTTAATTGATGAGCCACCTTCAAACTTTTCAATTTTGCAGTTTCATACATTCACGAGATTATACGATTAAACACGAACTCAAATCGCAAGCTCGTAAACAAGATGACAAATAAATTACTTTTAATCGGAAATATCCATAGAGTTTGACTAATAAGTTCTCAATGATAAAAATAAATACAATGTTGCATTAAGTTTATCCAATCTATTTGATACCGACCTCCTTTGAATCATAGCTCATTAACTCGATAATTATGAAAACATAACTGAAGACAGTGACAGTTGAAATATCGATGTCAGAGAATTTCTCCGTACGCTAATGTTACTATGCAGCAGTAACCTAGCAACAATTGTTTATCGTAGCTAGGTTACTGTTGCTAGACCTGCAATTGGTTGACTTTGAGTAGTCACTGCTGTCAAGTTTGTAGTTCTGCTCTCAGGTTAGCCAACCGGTAAAGATATGAAATATAATTTTCTTCTTCTAATACGAAGAGATATAACTTTGCGTGTCGGGACTAACCGAATAAACCCGATTTGCATTACACGGCTAAAATGCGAACAGTACCAGGTGGGTCATCAATTAAAGTCCGTGACTGTACCCACAGACCACATATAGGAGAAATCATCGGTAAGGGGTGTAAAAAAAACTACTAAACTGATACATTATGAAATATGGTTTTATAAGATTTTTTACCTAGCGGATAATTACCTCAAACCTGTAACAACATTATTTATGTTTCATCGACATTTCGGTACCTCAGTACTTATCAAAGTCACGTTTAGCAATCACTCCTTTATAAACCAATTTAATCCATCTCTTTCAAGCCAAAGGCTTCAAATCATCGTCATCAAAGACAAGGCGTAATTCTGACACAACAAATCGTAAATCATTGGTCATCAGTAATCATAACTAGAATCGTTATGTTTGATAATTGGATTGGATTCTTCTAATTTATTTGTAACTAGCAATAAATCTTATGTAACGTATTTAGAATGACTGTTTTTGTATGTGTTGGAAATCGACTTGTTTCTGGAGTATGGGCCTTGGGATACTTGATGAGAGTTGAGTAGATAAGCACTTACATAAGCCTACGTCACTTTCAGGGCGAACGGGAAAAAATGAATGAAACACTCAGACCGAAAAGTGCTTATGGTTCATCTGCATGCATAGAGTCAACTTATTGTTACTACTATTAACTCACAAAAGCGTCCTTATGTTTAATAACAGTTAAAGAAAAAAAATCTGAACACAAACAACATTTAGATCAAAAACTATCAAATAGACTCATTACCTCGAGAATCGATTATATCGACATAAGTGGGCCCACAGTCGTACCCTGAGGCACCCATTTGTGTCTTGCGTAGGGGGCGGGTCCTCAGCAATCTGGCGATACTCAGACGCTCCGAAAACGGCATGCGATGACGATATAAGACATATAAAGACAGTTTCTGAGTCGGCATTGACCTAAACGAAGGAGCCTTTTGTGGTCAACCATTGCGAAAGCCACCGACAGAAACATTTTCAATGAATGTTAATAGTGAGATTGCGAATTTTGTTATAATTAATCATTTTATTAGTTTATTGCGAACGATTTCATTTAATATGCGTAATGGATGTGGCTAGATTGACAAATGAGTTGTTTATCGCTGCTTTGAAGTTAAGCAAGTTGATATTGGAATATGAAGAGCGCGTGGGTGATTGAGTGGCAACCTGTCACTGTTGTGCTTATTTCAATCTTTACCATTCGCGTAATGGCTTTATGTGGGTTTAAGCGATGGCTTCTTCGCACTTATGATTGCCTAGTACCGAGTCTACCGAGTGTGAAGTTTTATTAAAATTTTGCTTTTAAATCTGCGTGTTTTTCAAGGTAATATTTTACAATTTCGATTCATTTATTCTCTAGATTTTCATTAGATTAATTAATAATAATTACTTCCTTACTTCGTTCTCCGGCATAATAATTAAATTGATAGTATACGGGTTACTCATGCAATCTTTCAAATCAGTGCAGTCATTTATAACTGCGGCGTGAACTATAACCGTAAATATTTATTATTATTTCTATTTTGTTATGATTACTTTTATTTTTCTGTAATCAACTTGTAGTTATTTCAGTATAGCATTCCAAGCTTTGTCATATTTTCCTTCAATTCTTTAATCATTATTATTGGTCACAGAAAATCTATATTTTTTCATGGTCATCTTAGCCTCGAAGCTTTTGTTCACTATTATTAAAATTCGCCTCCGATCTCCACCTTCAATCCTGTTCTGAAACATGTAGGTCAATCTGGCTAAATATTTGATCCATGGTGTCCATGTGGGTTCATCAAGGATTTTAATCTACAAATGCCATTGCCATCAGTCTGCACGCTGCTATCAGGGCTTACTCCTAACTTAATACTTCTTGATATTTCTAGTTAAACTGATTGAGTTAAATAATGGATTGTGTAAAAGATGATAATTATGACGTCTAAAGTATTATAATTCTTTGGTGATGATATAGTATTCGTACAATCAAATTGAAAAGGGATAAGGGCAGAAGTATGACAACTCTTTGGTGATAATATACCCTTTTGCTGTGTCCTACAGGGTCCATAATGATCTAAATTATATAGTTGCCACCTAAGTACACATTATGGTAAAGCAATAAAGATATTGAGTATTGAGTATTGTATTTGCACAATCAAAATAAAAAAGGGTAAGAGCAGAAGTATGACAATTCTTTGGTGATGATATAGTGTGCGCTCATCACAATGATAACGCCACACCAGTGGGTATATTAATATATGTTTGTTTATTTGAAAAATAGGCTGTAGCATCCTCTCGCTAATAAACTTGGCAACAAACTGCGATAATTGATCTATCTGCTAAGTTACCTAATAAATGACTATTGTAACTATTTGTATTGACTATTAGTGTTGGTAGAAGCTCATGTTCACTCTAAGATTAAGGATAGTAAATTTCGGTTTTTATAATTCCGTGCCTATGATAGGGTTTGAAACTCATTATAGACTCAACGGATAAATAATATATATAGTTATTAAGATTTAATGTATAGCTACTATCTAGTCATCCCACATAGTAAATACTTCAAAATGACCTTAAATAACTGGTTCGGAGTATCTATCTTAAACCGACAATGTATATCGTTTCTATGCATGCCACTTTAATCTAAACGTTGCATGTTGTGCCTGTTAAGTCTGACATTGGTTTGACAAATTATTTCCGTAGGATATAGGTTATTAACTTATCGTTCCTTGCAAAAAATTGTTCAAGGCTGTAGATACAGTTTTTGTGATAACCATACCTAATTGTGTAAGTAAGCAGTTGCTCCGTATTAGTTTGATGGGGATTTGTGCAGTTGAAATTATTGGCCTATGAATCTTGTCGGTAATGCGTAGAATGCTTATCATTTCATATATAGTCTTCCAAGACTTTCAGTTGTAATAAGATTGAACGACCATCACTGACTCTATATAGATAGATAGATAGGTAAAACGTTTATTTGGTGCACACAAAAGACATAGCACAACATACATAACTGCAGAGAGAGAACATGAATTACGAGAGCAGTGGTGGCCCAGTGGTAACGGCCGCGACTTACGAGTTGTAGGTCGTAGGTTCGAACCCTGACAGGCGCTTTACTTTGTGTAAATTATTTCATCACCGCTGCTCTCAAAACGGTGAAGGAAAACATCGTGAGGAAACCGACATGTCCTAGAACCAAAAATTCGAAGACATGTGCCATCTACCAACCCGCACTGGGCCCGCGTGGTTGATTACGGCCCATTCCCTCTTACAGGGAGGAGGCCTGTGTCCCAGCAGTGGGAACATTATAGGCTGATTATGTAATTACATAAATAAATAGCTACATGGTGCCAATATACAAAAAAAAACAATAAAAGAAAACAAGACACTGTGATGACAATAATTGTCTATAACATACACTTTAAAAAAAATGGAACACAAAGTGCTAGTTTAAAGAACTAGAACATCTTAGTACTCTAACAAAAACAAATAAAAATAAAAGCTTGAGCTTGGCTCAGAAAACAAAAAGCCACTAGATTACTAACTACTAGGTTACTAAGCTACCTACAAAAAGTGATCAAATCTCCCATAGTGTTACAATCTTCTAACACTGAAGATTCGCTTACATCTTTTTTGTGTACAAACTCGCCCACGTTAAAACGGAAGCCTCCAAGGTTCACTGCCCACTAATGACTGTCTGCCTTTGTGTATCAATCTCCTAAACACGGACACGTCAGTTTATCACCTCTGCTTTAAGTACTATGTGTTTAAAAAATAAGGAAACTCAAAGGAAACACTGACCTTGTGAGATGAAAAGGAAAATTCAAGGGCAGTGGGTTTATGGATTTTATTTTTTACTTTCCTTCTTTCGGTATTTTTATCCTTTGCGCAAAATTTTATTCAAGCGAGTGGAGTTATTAACCAAACGCTGCCATTTTGATATATTTTTATTTTTATGTTAGCCTACAGTGTCCCACTGCTGAGCAAAGGCCTCCCCCAAATCTTTCCAAACATCCTTTTCTAGGGCCATCTCGATCCAACCCTTGTGGTACGCGTCTAGATCGTCTAGCCATCTCTTCCTGGGCCGGCCTCGGCGGCGCCATCCATCTTCAGGCTAATTAGCAAACATTATTACCATTACATGAGCTATTTTTATGTAGTTTGTGTCGAGTGGTACGAGAATGAACTTTTCAACTTTCCAGAGAAGACCAAATGCCAGCAGTCAGATCTCATCATAACAGATTCTTAGTAGGCATATTTTTTGTTAACTTTAAATAATTATTTAAACAAATATGTTTCAAGTACTCAACACTCTTAGAATACATATTTCACAAGCCCACATAAGAACTGGATTATCCTCTGCCAAGGTTTGTTTGTCATCGTCTACACGGATATTTGTATTGGTGACTACTTCGATTATGTTTGATCGGAAGGTGACTAAGTTACTTTACGTGTGTTCATCTCTTTAATGGTCTCCTTCTTCCTCGTCGGTGCGAGGTATATGCTACTACAATAGATCATGCTTTAGTATAACTTGGCTGAGATAGAATAGTTTATCCAGTCATCAAGGTGGTAGTGAGTGCTGACTGCACCCTGCTTTGTCACTATGACACTCAGATTCCCTGAGTGACTTTTGATTCTTTACGCAGCAAATGAAATGAAATGAAATGAAATGAAATTGTTTATTCTGTAAATAAATAAAAGCCAGATTGTCTTTAGTGAGTATATCAGGGAGAACACTTGGTGAAAACGATGTGCTTTTCTGAATGGATTAATATTCATTACTAACTGCTGCCCGCGACTTCGTCAAAAGTAGCCTCTGTCCTTCTACGGGTCATGGTCTACCCATGTGCCAAATTTCATCCAAATCTGTTCAGCCGTTTTAGCGAGAAAGCGTAACAAATAAAAAAAACTCACTTTCGCATTCATAATATTCGTTAGGATTTTGAGAAAAGAGGGCCTAGACAAGTGACAATCGCTTTGAAAGCGTTTCGTATTTCTACAACGACTTTCAACAGGATTGACATAAGCTTTTCGATAGCTTATGTCAGTCCTATACATTTTTGTCGTTTCCATCATCGTTATCGCTGATAGAATGACACTTTGTCTAGGGCCTCAGAAGAGAGAATTATTATATACTAGCTGCGCCCCGCGGTTTCACCCGCGTAAGTCTCGATCCCGTGGGAATATCGGGATAAAAAGTATCCTATGTGTTAATCCAGGTTATAAGCTATCTGTTTGCCAAATTTCATCCAAATCCATTCAGCCGTTTTTGCCTGATTGAGTAACAAACATCCAAACACACAAACACACAAACTTTCACATTTATAATATTAGTAGGATATACACTGTGTTTTTTCTACTTACCATTCTGACATTAGGGTCGACGGGTTCCAATGGTTCTATAGAAAACAACAGATCAAAATAACTCTACAAGAGTCTTCTATTTTCATACTTACCTTATTATTTTCCAGACTACTAACAAACATGGAAAACAAACTACGCGTTAAGCAAACTTGTTCTTTGTGACGTATCAATGTGCCCAGATGTTTATAGTTAGCACAGGTGGTCACACAAACAAGGACATTACCTTCTACCAAGTGCAATACTGACATCAATAACTGTATTTAACGATGTACAGTCACGAACATGAACATGATTGTATTTACTTGGCAAAATTCAAAATCCATTTCATAGCATGGGTTCGATAAAAAGTGAAACAAAAATCATCAAAACTTTACGAAAAAATTGCTTTTGAATTTTGCTAAGTGATTTTGCTCTTGACTGTACCTATGTGGCTTGGCTCGGTAAAATCAACTTAATCGTCGTAAAATCGCATGATATTTTGTCATCATCATTTCAGCCGAAAGACGTCCACTGCTGGACATAGGCCTCCCCCAAGCACCGCCAATTCGATCGTTTCTGTGCTTCTCGCATCCAGCGCATTCCTGCGGCCTTCACGAGGTATTCGGTCCACCTTGTGGGGGGCCTTCCAACGCTACGTCTTCCGGTACGCGGTCGCCACTTCAGAACCCTTTTTGATATGATGTCACTCTCACTTTATTAGCGACAGAAATAAATAAACATCTCAAAGTTAAGGGTTGTTTGAGGATTTCGGTGCCGCGGTTATGATGACGATCGACATCAAGATGGAAATGACATAGTAACTCGAAGAAAATGTTTAACTGCCTATTGCTATTCGAGAATTTATGATAATGGGTACAAAATCCCGTATTCTCTGTTAAGAAGCCTGAAAGTCTGACTGCTGTTTTCTAATTTATTGGTCTGCGAAGATCATAGTGCATAATCAATCTGCCTAGCCTTTTCCCAACTATGTTGGGGTCGGCTCCCGCTCTAACCGGATGCAGTTGAATAACAGACCAGATGGCACAGCCGTTCAGAAAAAAAAAAACTGTTTTATTTTTCAATTATTATTTTATAATTTAGCTTAAGCAGTTCCTTCTTATATAGAGGCGAAAATTGCATTTAACAAACGACTAAGTCACTGTGTTTCTGGAAAATCTGTTCAGGATTCGTAGACGACTCTGCCTTGGAATGTATATGTGGTACACTGTTCCACAACGATGGGACGCTTAATGTCATCCTGCGTGTCCTGTCAGCTGCACGTTACAGGAACTGATGAATGCTGGTGATGGCGCCAAACACGAGGCCGAATTAGGGCCAAGTCTATTTCGATTACCATCGCCAAGCTAAGAAAAAACAAGCCAGTGTTTCGACAATTTCCGATTTGTTTAAATTTCCTCTTTTTTTAGCACCCTTATTCAACAGTGTTCAAGCTTATCACGAAGTCACGTGCCTTCTTACGATGTAAGATTATCTGAATTCCCCAAAAATATCTTTCAAAGTCTTCTTAGAATCACCGGTAAATGACAAAATAGAATAAAATCCGTTTATTCACAATAATAATATCCTTGTCTGACTGGTATTAACAGTTATCGATACCGAAGTCTTGTGTAGACAACGGATCATCATTGTCACGGCCACCGAGCGTGTTTCTAAGTATAATACATACTAATTATATATATCAACATTCATATAGTGGGAGATTTGGATGTGTGATATAGTGGCGCTGAAAATCGAATCATTCATCAATCATTCCTTTTGCTGCTGTAGTGCTATCATTCAGACTGTGCTTTAAATCCAATTCTTGTTTAAAAATTATCGAAGATATAAAAAGAAGATCGCGTTCTTTACTTTTGTTTCGATGCTCTTTCTTATAGTGGAATCCCACGATCGGCAATTTGCGGGCGGACACCGACGAGCCCGGACGACGGACCGTGGGAAGGTGTACGTGCGGGGTATCGCAGATATCGGATGCTCCTGGTTGCGCGGTGCGTGGCGGTCTGTGGTCGTCTGCCGTGCGTGTCCTTCTGCAATATTGCCGATCATAGGATTCCACCATCAGAGGCGATCAGACAGGAAACGCAGTGAAATTTTTTACCAGTTTACTGAAGAAAGTTTACCTGACATTATTATTTATAGTCAATGAGCAGAGCTACCCAATTGATTGCAGAAGTACCTATAAAAGGCAGTTGGTCGTTTTCTAGCATCCTGGTTGGACTAGAAGCCAACATAGTTTAACAAAGCTAGTGTGATGATGCAAAGATAAAACTCAATAAATACATGTTAAACTTGACACCCAATTCTTAGTAGAACACCGTTATAAGCCTTTAATTTATGAAGGATTATTTACAATACGATTAACATCTTTGAAGTAAAAGTATCGTGTGTCTGCTTAGACCACCGGCGAATATATGGATAACTGGCTTCCGCCAACTGCTTCGCTCTCGTGATATCTTTATAAATTGTTTGTTACTTTGTTACTCATTGATAATATTGTATTCTACTAGTGAAATATTTTTTTAAATCGGTCCATTCGTTTTTGAGTTTATTAATTACAAACAAAACTACATTTTTTTTCTCTTAATAATAGAACGAGTAGTGTAGAAAAATCATATACGCTTGGGAACAAAATTCGTTGATCAAGATATCGGTTCATCATAATCAGCCTATAATGTTCCCACTGCTGGGACACAGGCCTCCTCTCTGTGAGAGGGAGCAGGCCGTAATCTACCACGCGGGCCCAGTGCGGGTTGGTAGATATATAAAATATAAAATCACAGATTATTTAGAAGACAAAAATGCATGGGATTGAGCTGCTCGCTCTGCTAAGCATTGTGACATTTTGAATATTATGGAAAGCCATAAAAATATACCTACCAGTTTTATATACAAATTGACATTATTGAATATTATATACAAAATGACATGATGATTACTTATAAGTATTGTTTTATTGTGAATGTGAGGACTATGTGGATATTTATTTTTCGTTCTGTTAGTTTTAGGGAAGGTCTGGCAATTTGAGAACTTTATGCGACCTACCCAAACGTCCTTTCTTTGGTATTGTTCGTCGAGTCGTTGAGCTCCTTTAGTTCTGAGTTGAGCTCCACTATTACTGACAAATGCTTGCACTGACTGGACAGGTCCACTCAAATCTGTGTGGTTCTTTCCTCAAAAGACCATTTCAGACTCTTATCTACATGGTCCTCATATGGCCTGACCAAGATTATGTCTGGACTTTAAAGGAGACGGTGACCTCTGAGTTTGTTTCGGCCTTTCTTCTCAGAGTAGTCAGATAGGAAACGCCGACCTCATCTAGCTTATTTTTACAACTTTTTAATATGACGTGTAAAAGTGATTCCAATATCCTATTTACAGAATAAACAATTTCATTTCATTTCATTTCATTTCAGATGTCACATGTCTCGAATTTTTGGTTCTAGGACATGCCGGTTTCCTCACGATGTTTTCCATTACCGTTTTGAGAACAGTGGCGATGAAATAATTTACACAAAGTAAAGCGCCTGTCAGGGTTCGAACCTACGACCTACAACTCGTAAGTCGTGGCCGTTAGGCCGTTACCACTGGGCCACCACTGCTCAAGATATCGGTTAAAACAGTATAAGCGTGTGATGTACAGGATTATGAAGAAAGTTTTGAGAATGAAAAGGAATGCTATATGACGATACGATAGGATATATTATGTGAAAGATGATATGGCTAGAAAGATGGTGAATACAAGTATGACGGCTGATGGAGATGTATGAGAGAAGAAGACCACAAAACGGGGATAAGAAAGATGATGATTATGTTACCATGGCTAATGCCAAACCTTGCTCTGCTTACTTTAATAAACAATTTAATTGGATACAACCATTTTTAGCTGCAAAGACACATTGACATTTATGGTTTTCTGAAGTCCGTCCTGAAGTCCCCCATATTATAAAATTCGATGTTGTTCATTTCTGCATACTACTTATTCAGAATCGTCGCAAGCGCATTAAAGTCAGTGACGTCACAGTTCTGCGTTCACGCTTATTTTTAGCGCTGACTTTTGGCGCAAACAACTTTTGAATTCCATTTGGTCCTTTTATGATAATGGTATTGGTTTAAAAAGGGTTGTTACTTTTTAGTCAAGTTCAAGGAAGGGAAAGGAGACCTGTTATCTTTTTGAAATCATGGAATACGATTCAGGGTTTTTTCTGTAACACACATCTGCCATCCTGACGCTCGCAATATCTTGAGGATGTTCAGATATACTTTCGTACATACGAACGGTAGGATCAGAGGTCTCGTTTGTAAATGCAAAGTTTTCTTCCTGCCTGAAAGAAAACTTTGTTTTTAACCATGGGATGAAGAGAGGCATTCGACAATTTAACTCCGATAAGAGCAATAAAAGAGGTAATATACTCATTAGGCCCTTTGTACACACGGCTACACATCAAGCTATACGTTTCCAGTATAAGCTGGCCTCGCATTGTACTGAAATCCTTCACAATGCGAGATCAGCATAAACTGGAAATGTATAGTTTGATGTAGATGTGTAGCCGTGTGTATACATACACGTTTTTCTTGCCGTGAAAAACTGCGGTTTATTTGCCGTGTTGTATGGATCACTATGGAAGCTTGTTGACAGATACGTTTTTTCTACAGCGCCGTTTATACGCCGTATCATAAAGAGACAGTGACGTGTACTATACAAAGGGCCTTAGCAGAACCCTTTTTGCGATAAGTATATAGTATGTGTTGTTATTGGACATAAGTAATAATTTATGTCAATGCATCGAGTGAAGTTTTCTGCAATGACTCCTAGATATTAAATTATTAATTTTTTTTTTTGATTTGCGAAGACTTTGATTTGATTTGATCCAATGACTCCTTGAATTTCAATGATCGGAAAGTTATTAGATAAATCTCCAATCAAAACCGTGATGTGTATCGAAGAAGACAAATCCTCAAGTATCCGTGTCAATATCCTTAAAATGATAGAGCATTAGGCATCATCTCTAAATCATTAGCTATTGTTAGTTTTTGCTGCAGACTCAGGACGCGGGGTTACTAACATGCGTAGGAGTCGAAAAATAAGTTCTTTGCTCGCGATACTACCCGTTACATTATGACGCCACCATTTTGTATTCTTATTGCATTATAATGTGAATACCATATAAGTAACTAAATACAGTGATACAGTAGTACGACTCTTTTTGATGGAACTTGAAAAATACTCTAAAGATAAAGAGATACGGTACTAAAACTATTTATAACAAGAGTAACAAAAAAATAGGTTGACACTATAATATGTTTATAAATTGGTTCTGTAGATTATGGTGTATGAAGATTCATACCTTTTTTTTGCCCTAAATTGCAGTCTGTCCGGGAGGTTTGTCAAAAAATGGATATTTCAGACTACAAAATACGAATTGTAGGTCCCGGTTGCAGTATTCGGACATAAAGTTAACCTATTTTCAAAGTCTTCGCCTAAAATAATTAAAGTATACATTTCACGTTTCAAATACTTAATTTGATGAAATTTGTGGGAGAAATAATATTTATAATCTTATAATATATTCTTTATTTCTCACTACTCAACTTAGTGAGCAAGACGAATGATCCTTGAAGTCCTTCACAAAAAATATGTCAGATTTACAAAAAAGATTAATGTTCATCTTTTATTATCAAACAAGTGCCTATACCTAGGTATTTCTATTATCTCTTTATTATTTAATACAAAAATAACTCTGACAACTTAATTAATGGTCTAACTTAACTGGTTTGTGTGACTTTACCAAAACTTTTCAAAATTGTTTTTTTTTGCCATTACAATGTGAACTTTGTACTGTTGGGTTAAATTTTATTTTCTACGTGAATATCCTGCATCGTATTATTTATAATATTAACTTATTGTTTTATGTATGCCTGGTTTGTAATACAAGCAGCTTTTCATAATAACTCATGGAATTACTATTTATATCAAAATGATCAGCATATTTTCATCAATCATTTATGATTTCGCCATTTTGAATAATTGGTGATATTGTACTCTTCATATCTTGTAAAGTTTCACTATTAACAGATTAATTAACACTTAATATTCTTACAAATACTACCTTCAATTATAATACCTAGTTTTCTATACCTACCCTGAAAGAATAACTCCTATAAAAAAACACCTCTATATAAAAGCTAACTTGCTAAAAATTTCTTTTAGTTTTCATTATAGACATATGACTAAACAAATAAATTATTTTTGCAGATAAGCCGCGTGCAACGCGGACCACCTCATCCGACCAACCTAAGTCAATCAGAAAGGAACCATTCACACATCTATCAGAAAAAGAATTAATTGAAGAAGCTAACAAAGTACGGGCCCAAGCTGAGGGCATCACGTGCACCTCTGACCATCCTCCAGAGAAGTTCTTCTCCCTACCACATAGAAGAAAAAAAGACAACAGAATAGGAAGAAGGAACAGTGACGAAGGCACACCAGAGAAAACTCCTCTTGGACGATCTACTAGTGATGTAAGCAGTAAAAAGAGAAAAGAAAGAACATCACTGTCTACTCTGTTCAGAAGAGCGCAAACTACCAAGGGCCCAGATGCACCAATCGCTGTTGCCACAAAACCTGTTACTATTGTCAAGAGGAGTAAAAGTGACGTATCCGATTTGAAGTCTAACACAAACCTGAACAATACGCAAAACAAACCAATTCGCAAAAGATCTGGCAGCGAAACTGAGGAGTTCTTAAAGTCATTGAGAAATAAGAAGACTCAGTTATCGCCCATCATAGAAAGTTCACCAAGAGAAGACTACTTCAAGAAAACGTCGCCATTAGACGTTTATCAGAAACAAAAGTCAGGACTAAAAGAAAGTAAATCTGAGGATACGAAAACTGAAAGTAAGAAAGTTAATCCCGTTGAAAAGCCTCCTAGGTATAAAACTCCTGAGAAACCAGAGCCAAAGGCACCCACAAGAGCTAAGAAGAGCAAATCACAAGAAAAGGAAAAAGAGAAATCGCCACAAATAACTGAGACACCTAAACGAAAAACTGAAGTAAAGAAAACATTACTTGTGGATGAGATCGATTCAACAAAGAATAAAGACATACAACCAGTTGAAGTCAAAGATAGAATAAAAGATAGCATAAGAAAAATCGAAGAGAACGTTTATGGTGATAAAGAAATGATACATAGCAGTCAGCAGCCTCCCGATAAGCCGCCTTTGACTCGAGGGCACACTGTCGATCATTTAGTTAGGATCCTAAGGGAAGACCAATCAGCACCGCCACCAAAATCTCATTTGATCTCTCCACCAAACGGGACAAATTCAAATCAGCCATTTTCTTATCTCAAACCAAGTGTTAGCCCCGACCCTAACTTATTCGTTAGGAATACTAGTCCTGATAGAGTACCTTCTCCTATAAACAAAATGGATAAGGGGGTAGTGTACGCTCATGTGGTTAGAGATCACGACTCTCATGTCAACAGACTTAACAAACAGACTGTCCACAAAACCTACTCACCATCCAGAGAAAAATATGGAAACTTCTCTGATGAAGACGAAGGATTAGGTTACGAAGATAGACACAAATTCACCAAAACTCGTATGTATGACTATGATTATAAAAACAAAGAAAATGAAAATTTCAATACCTTCGAGCCAACTTACAACGTCACAGATTCACCTATCAGACCGAGATTCAGAGAATATAAATTGACTAGTTTCGAAGAGTTTGAACCTACGTATGCAAACGAATATTCTCCAAAAGATAAGTCGCCTGATTTAAGTAATCAATATAGAGGAAGAGGCGATGGTATGGACACAAAGAAAAAAACTTTTGAACCAGAAACAACGAAGGTGGATTTAGATTTCAATGAGCTAAGTCACAGACGTCAACTTTTGGAATCACGATTAAATGCCCGTAGACTTGATCGTGAGAGAAATGTTGAAGAGCCTATATCTAGGTATTTACCTGAAGATCCTATATACGAAGCAGAAAAGCGGATGCAGGCAACAGAACGATATGTGAACGAAACAGTTCGTTACTACAGAAACACATTAGAAAGAGATGGTTTTGCTGAAAGCAGTGTTACTGAAGACTACAGTAAATACGGCTCAGATAACCATAAAGTCAAATACAATACTGAGAGTAGGACATTCCAGAAAGTTCCTAAAGGAGAAGTTGATAGGCGCGAGTTCATTGACAGGTTGGAGCCTGGATTCAAAGGCAATAAAAACGATTTCCCTCCAGAGCCTGAGTACGAGCCTCCGAGCTTAGACTCTATAACAGGCAAACCACTCCTTAGCCCAGATGAATATAAAGAGAAAAAGTACAAAGCGAAAAAGCAACTTACTTCTAGTCATGATGTACTTCAAACAACTGGACAGAAATACAAAGGAAAGGATGAATATTTTGGTAAAAGAAAAGGACATTACTCCTCCAATCCTGAAATTGCTCAAGAACGGGAAGAAGATTATGCAAATCTCCCAAAATATGCCGATTCTTATCACTCACTACGACGAGTGAAGAACAAGGACAGGTATAAAGAAGAATTTGGTATGAGGAGACATGACTCAGGTGACAGCCGGGAATACTATCGAGATGATAGATCTCCACGTCGCTACGAAATCGATAATCGATTAGTTGATTCGGGAATTGAAAACGATTTCCGTAAAGACTCGAGTGGAGAGATACACAGAACGAGACACAGGAGACATGAGAGTGACGATGACGTCAGAGACACTTCTCTATTTTTGGCAAGTGAAAGGCAGCATACGGAGGATAACTATCCTACTGAGCAGATATATGCTAATGGAGAATACTTGGCCAGGTTTAAGGATTATAGGGACGATGGTTATAGAAAGGAGTACGCGGGGCGAGATAGGAGTGCCGATGAAGGATCACATTTTGAGCCAAAACTTTACAGATACGATAAAAGTCCTAGCAGACTTGATGATAAAGTCAGTGCGAAACCGCCGAAGGCGAAGAAGTTAACTGGACTTGAAAAGGTACACTATTTCAACAATATTTGTTTTTAATTATATCCATTAATAATCACTAATTATCCAAAACCTTTTTCTTATGTTTATTTCAGATGAAACAGCTGTTCTCTCGCGACTCTTCTAAGAAGAGCAAGAAAGAGAAGGAAGTAGTCCAGCCAAAGACGCGCACACGGGTGCTCAAGAGCCCTGAACATCTTGCCCGAGAC
Source organism: Lithophane semibrunnea (assembly GCA_947363905.1). Lineage (NCBI taxonomy): Eukaryota > Metazoa > Arthropoda > Insecta > Lepidoptera > Noctuidae > Lithophane > Lithophane semibrunnea. Next base: position 14,213,801 of record OX376208.1, on the reverse strand, counting down.
GACTCCGAGTATAGAAGGTATGAATCATAATTATTTTAAAATGTTAATTGAATTTGACGGTCATCATTAATGATAAAAATTAATAAGGACAGGCACAAGTGCTAAAAGTTACCTATTATATACGTGTTGTTTCTGAGTGATACAGACTCCACCGCTTAGTGCATCGTCTGCGTTACCCTCTACGCCGTATGTTTGCTTGATTTTTTAAAAAGCCTTTGTGCCAGGTATGTTGATATGATAAACGAGGAACTCCCAATGCTCACATTGAAATATTGGCATAATCAAATATACCAGGCCAAGTTGTGTAATTATTGGTAAACTTTACTACTCCTTTACTAACGCCCAGGGTTTAAACAAAATCCTTTTGTCACTAATAACACCCATGGGTATATGTAGTATGGCACAGTCTTTAAGTAAATATTCTTTTATAAAATTCTCTAGAATAATACTAAAAACATTGTCTATTCCAAGACATTATTAGATAAACTAAAACCACAACATGAAATCAGGGCACAACTTTCATCTGATAAAACTGTGAGTGACATGAAAATTCCACGTGACGCATGCCCGCTCCTTACCCGCGTCGTAGATGAGCGACTTTTGCTATGCGATGCGACACAAAATGATAGAACGGGACGTGATGACAAAATTCAAAGGAAAGTCACAATAATGTTATATATATGTCACATGTATGTACAATTTATGACTTCACCGATCGATTTCGGTGACGCTATACCTCATAATGTTGTGCTATCAGACAGTACCATCTCTTTCTACGCTAAAAGGAATTGAAATAAAAATGCTACTCACTTTTAAATAACTCCCCTAATGCCTTCATTAGAATTAAAGTATAAATTACACGAAACACAGGGTAATAACAAATAATTGCTTTCTCTAAATTCCGTAGAAAACAGGGTAACCAATTCATGAAGCCTTTCATAAATTGGTTACACTACATCCCATAATGTTATTGATTATTTTGCTTCCATATTAGAACCAATTCTACCAATGAAACTGAAGGTAATCAGCATATCTAAAGCGCTTATAAGGGCAGTGTCATCATTGTTGAGGATTATTGACACTAACATCTCTTGAACGCGGTTTAGATGATCTGACTGAATGAGGTATTGTAGTCACAGTATTTTATTTTGGTCATTCGCATCGCATGGCATAGCTTCGTCGTCGCCTTGTTTGCTTAGGTGGGACAGTGACTGAACGAACGACTAAAGTAGCAATTTCTATTCATATACAAGTATAAGTAACTTAGTTATTCTAAGTAAGTGAGTCACACGAAATGCATCACTTTATAGCAGGAAAACTATTGCATGAAAATATCGTCATGATTTGTGTACGATAGAGGAATAAGGTTGAGATTTCCCGTGATGATTAAGCATTTACAAGTTTCTTGTAAATGCTTAATCAGCTCATATTTTCCAATTTAAACATGAAGTATAACTTCATGTTTAAATTGGAAAATATGAAATACTCTAAAACTATTATGGTATGAATAATGACCGAAACGTTATATAAGCTACATATGACATTAATTTAACAACCGACTACCTAGACAACATTGACTTCAGTAACATGAAGGGACGTTTTGAAAGCGAAGCTCTAAAATGTTAATCTTTAAGGAGTCCTAACATGATCATGGTATGATACGGTGTAGTGGGCCAACTCTTTTTAATAGTTGATAGTTATCCAACGACAGAGACACCCAATCCATCCAAAAATTCGCATTTATTTATTAAAACCTCCTTGTTTTAACCTAGGTACACCGACCCAGAACCTAGTGACATCGTGGTAAAGAAGATCGACTACGAGTGCAAGGGTGACGACAGGAGATACAGGAGCTCCAGAGAAGACCTGGACAGGTACAGGAGCTCAGACCCTCGCGATAGTGACCCGGAGCGGAAGTACGACCCAGAACGGAAGTACGACCCAGAACGGAAGTACGACCCAGAACGGAAGTACGACCCAGAACGGAAGTACGACCCAGAACGGAAGTATGAAGCAGAGAGGAAGTACGAGCCGGAAAGAAAGTATGAGCCTGAGAGGAAGTACCGGGAGGAGTATGATGGAAGGTAGGAATTTAGCAGTAACTTATAAGAGAATCACCAGTACAGCCCGGAGTCTGGATTTGTGCCCGGTTGATGGCAAGAGACACGCCCCCGATTACATGGGACTTAAGCATAACTGGCAAAATGTGGGTGTACTATAGGTACACCTTTACCTAACCCTTCAGGGAATATAGGCGTGTTATGTGTTTTATAAGAGAATACCAAAATTGGTTTGGAAAGGGCTAGGCGAGGGTAGGAGTGATATAACACACTAGCAGGACGAAGTGAGCTAAACGAGGTCATCGCTTTCCGGGTTCTTGGCAAACAATTTGTTTATCTCAGTTTGGGATTATTCCACTTTACGCCATCAAGCTGTCCCAGCAGTAGGACAAAGGGGAATGTTCACAATTTTGACGTTCACTGTTTCCCACTAATTGATTTCGGTGGGGCAAATTCCACTTGCTTAATGTTAGTTCAGTTTTCCCACTAGATTACACACTAGATTACAATATAAAATTAAAAAAGTATTTAAAAAAAACAAATATAAACTACTAGCTGCGCCCCGCGGTTTCACCCGCGTAAGTCTCGATCCCGTGGGAATATCGGGATAAAAAGTATCCTATGTGTTAATCCAGGTTATAAGCTATCTGTTTGCCAAATTTCATCCAAATCCATTCAGCCGTTTTTGCCTGATTGAGTAACAAACATCCAAACACACAAACTTTCACATTTATAATATTAGTAGGATTCATAGGATGGCTCTGGAGCAGTTTAAAAACCAATGGACCAAAATTTAACGCTCTCAAAACATTTTAGTTTACTGCCCATACTATTTCATTGTTGACGAATCTTTTTATTAAACTTTATATTTTGCCAGATACGACAAGACGCTGAAAGAAGACAGAAGATACAAGGAGCGTAAAGAGGAAAAGAGACGGTACCACTCCTCGGACAGAGACAGTGACAGGCAGTCGAGACCTTCTGATGGAGAGAGTGACTTGAGGAAGTCCAGGTCGAGGCCACTGGACTCACCCGCTTTGGTAAGTACTTGTATAATTTTACCATTTCTTATACGAATAATATTATATTAGACTAGCTGTTGCCCGCGACTTCGTCTGCGATCCAGGATGAAAAGTAGCCTATGTCCTTCTCCAGGTCAAGGTCTACCTATGTGCCAAATTTCAACAAAATCCGTTCAGCCGTTTTGGCTTGAAAACGAAACAAACAACCTCACTTTCGCATTTATAATAATAGTTAGGATGGCTCACTTGATTCCAAACGGTGACTTATTTGTAATTACAACTAGTTATAATAGAATCCTTTTATATAATCTGATTTCTAACTCTGAAGATCTGTAAGAACTTTTAACGCTTAACGATTTTTCAAGTCATCTTTGAGTACCACTTAACATTTTATCTACAATTATGGATAAGTATTTGTCGACTTTTGAATTTTTCTACTCCGGAAATTGACATGTGCCTGTAATTTCACCTTGCCACTCTTCAACTTCCTGTACCTACCTAATTATTACCTCTTCAACTTATCTTTCGTGAAAAGACCAAGGATTCACGAAGAGAATATAAATTGGCCAGTCTCAAGTGTTAATTGGGTCCTCGTCCAAGCATCGGCGTGCAATGCGGAACAGAATGCGAGTCGTCATCGCACAATACTCTTGCGCTGACCTATCGATGCTAAAGGTCGGAGGTTCAAGACGAGACACTACTATTTGTCTCTCACTGTCTTGTTAAATATGATTTTACTCGCATTTACATCACTATTACTCTGCACATTTAACCATTCTGGTCCTTCGAGCCTTCACATTGCAAGACTAATGTGTTGATCCAGATCTTTTCCACCGAAGAGGCGCTGGCAGAGATTTTAAATTGTGTTATACAATTTTAAATTTTCGCCTCGCCGCATCTCTCTGGGGAAAAAGCATCTTTAATGAAATTTTTTATGGGATGCAGCCAAAAAAACAAGTATTATTAGTATGATTATTTCCCCCCCTTTTTTATATACTTGTGCATATTATTATTATTATTTTAGGCCTGTTTATCTTTTAAAATTATGTAAGTTTATCTTGTGTCTTTATATAAAAATACACACTTTCTGTTTTTATTATGTCACACAGTTCTTTCCTAATAATCCTTTGACATCATGTTTGAAAAAATCATCACAAAATAAAATTTATCAAAAAGTTGTCAACTCACGATATTTAATTTTACTGCGTCTTAAAGGTAAGAATATATAGTACGACACAACTTAGATGTAGTATAAATTCATTCATTTCAATTTTGTGAACGTATTTGGATGCAAAATAACAAGTTATTGCGTTTGCGTAAAGATTATTTTCATCTAAAGCAGTAATAAAGATGATTTTGAAGGCGCATTCAGTTCGGATTGTGATCGGTTTTACGAATTTTGCCGATGCTACATCAAAGTTGTATCGTACCGTACCTACTTAGGATCTTTTGGTTGTAAAAGCAGCGAAACATATGCACTTAATTGCGATCATCGTTAGGAGCTCTCAATACCTATTGTCCCATGGGATATAGGAGTGCAGCTACGAGTAGCAAGCGCTCCAGAATCTGAGTTAAAATAAAAGTTCAATCTAAGCGGATGAGTTGACTTTTCAATCATCTCTCGAGTAAGTTCCAATAGTAAGAGCGTCATTACACAACTGTTCGCATAAACTCGGTGCTTCGACCGTCAGTTGCAGTATATTGATTGATACCTGTATTACAGACTACACCGGTGAATTACGTCTTTGTTCCTTATCCCATGGTTATGCGAAGTATTCTTATTCTTTAAAAACAGCATCAACAACATGTACCTTTTCCCTATAGTAACGATAGAACGTGCTTTCTTTTTTTTACGTCTTAGTAAATTGTCATACACGCGCGCTGATTATAAAGTTCTCTTTGTTATCATAATAGTAATATAGACTGGATCACCACCAGCGTCGGTCTGGAACCCAAAAAACTACCGGAATGAGGTTCGAAATAAAATAATAATTATATGTTATTGTTGCAAGTAATTGTATAATAATGTTGTGTTACAGTAAAAGCTTGAGTTTTGCATGTCTCAAGGCGTAATAGGCGTAATATATATACAACTTTATGTAATTACCCATAATAAATGATTTTGAATTTGAATTTATGTATATATGGATTTAACGGCCAATAATCTGTCAGAGACTAGGAATCTTAAGGAATGTGATATAATGACAGATAGAATTATGCTGTCTACCATCAATAGCGATCTATCTTTTACTGACAATAGTTTATTGGGTTCGGCCGTTAGAAAAGCAAAACTATAAACCGTCGATCAAGAACCCGTAAACACATAAACTTTAAACTAAGAACATATCATTCCTATTACGCTACTTTTTCTGCTGGTTTTTCATGTAGGCTTTATATCAATGCATTTTCACCACGATGATTAGAGTCTTGGAAGTTAGCAGCCTCATATTTAAAAGCTCTTTCTTAGTAAGTGACGTATGCCTTCAGATAATGTAATAAATGCCATCAGTGTAATATGCCTTCAGATTTTTAATGTCAAAACTTCATACGACACTTGCTTTACGACAACTCTTTGTGAGACCTTTGAGGTGAGCACTTTAATTAAAGACTCATTAATACGGACTAAGTGTCAATTACTACAATGATTGAGTACCGTGTCTTTCTGTAAGATGTTCAAAAACATTAATAATTTAAGTGCATCTTGAATATTAAATGAGTTAGAATTATTTAATGCCGGAACGGAACGAACAAGGCATGTAATAGTCGTAATATTATTAAAATCTAGTAGTTGTTACTTCGAATGCAATCAATGCGACAATTAAACCGGGGGAATGTTTCAACACTGCTTCTAGGCGACTGCAATATTTGTTGATACTCCAAGTTACATACTTTTGAAGCCGTAACTATCCTAATTTAGAGATTTAAGTTTCATACAGAGCTTTTTAATCATCACGCGCTCACTGGTATGTTAAATTTCTCACATTTTTGCTTTATTCTTAAAATTTACGGACCGTTATTAAAATGAAGACTCTTGTATCTTTACCAATAATGAAGTAAGTACCTTATAGCTTTACATAGTAGACTCTCCCATATGGAAGTAGCTATCACAGATTAAATTAGCTTACGAATCTATTTAGGTATATGCCCACTTTGGCAAAGCCAACCAATGCCAAAGTTACTTGGATTATTGTACATTCGTCACAAAATAAATTCGTGACATTTTTGTACATTCCATACATAGAAAGTAAATTCGTCACATGCTATAAAAATATTTCCTCGTAAAGGCACTCATCACTTTCAAACTTTTCGCCATTTGAGCATTCGCTCAACTGTTGACTGACTGACAGTTGTCAAGTGTCAACTGTGTTCCTAACAAAAACGAATCGGTAAATATATCGATTCGTTTTTGTTTTCGCGATAGATAAACAGCTTGTAGTGTGGTTTTCCTAAAATATACTTATGAATTTGAAAATGTCTAGGATACTAGATACTTCCCAGGGTCCGAAAAGAACCAATAATAGTTTTCCTGAAACGATCACTAGGCTAATATGCGCCTGTTTCATTTTGCTTTAGAATGGACCACCTATCTTTCAGGCCATCTTGAACTGTTAAAAAATATTTGCTTTTGTCTAAACCCATGTGCCCCCTCAACACGATTAAATTCCCTCCATCCTATCTCTCACTCCATTTGTTTCCAAATGGTGCAGTTTTACTTTTTTCTTGTTAAACTGTGACAGTTCCTGCATTCAAAACGCTGCGTTCTATGCTTTGGGGTACTAGGGCTACATGAAAGTGAAAGTAAAGTGACAGCCCGCGCTCCTGGTCGATATAAGAGTTGGCCTATATTTGAGTCGCCAACGTTCGCAGTTTTTACGTATACTGTCTTACGCTATAAAACACACGCAGTATGGGCCGAATAACAAAAAATAACGTTAAGTACTGTGAACGGTAAAGTAATTGCTTGGGGATTGGACTAACTTTTACCGTCCTCTCTATCAGAACCCTTATTGTTAAGTAAGCGGTCCTTAGACAAGTGACAATCGCTTCCAAAGCGTTTCGTTTTTTCTACAACGACTTTCAATAGAATTAACATAAGCTTTTCGATAGCTTATGTCAGTCCTATACATTTTTGCCTTTTCCATCATCGTTATCGCTGATAGACTGTCACTTTGTCTAGGGCCTCTGGACTTCTAGATCACCAAGTTTGGTTCAGCAATTCTCGACCCTTCTCAGTGTGAAGAGGTCTTTGCTTGCTCTCCTCCTCATCTGCTGAGCATAGCTTGTAAGGTTGTAAGATTGTAAAGTACCAAAGGCCATGCATATTATTTTCATTTAAAAAACGGTTCCAACAGGTTCTGTTTAAAAAACAATAATACGAAATACCAATTGAAAAGATTTCTGTGACTTGAAATATTAAAATTGAATTCAAAAGATTAAGGATTAAACTCCGAGAAGCACCTTAACGAGCGGGGTCAGTGACCCGAGTTCAATGTCGTGTATTTGACACCGACAGTGATGTCATACGTATGTTCACAAGCGCTTGAATGCGTCGTCGCGCTCGCAAAATAAATACGCGAAGATGGCTCATACTTACTTATGCCCGATAATAGGCACGTCCCAGGTAAAATACTTCATAATAGTCATCAACAGAGGCCTTAGTGCGAGTTTCGTTTAACTATCTTCACTTTACGCATCGACCGCGTTCGGCGCTCTGATTGGCCCTTCACCAAGTGAAGGCCAGTGAAGGGCCAATCGGAGCGCCGAACGCGGTCGATGTGTAAAGTGAAGATAGTTAAAAGAAACTCGTACTAAGGCCTCAGCCTATTTCTAGCCATGACAAGACGATAACGATAAGCCTTTTCCCGTTTTTGCAATTCTCCTCCATTTCTCATCAGTACTGTCCAAAGTTCTACATTTCTACTCATATTTCACGATTGCCACTCTTCATATGGATCTCTCGTACCAGAAGTACAAAAAAACATTTGTAATATGTCGGTTGGCCTCTGCCAGGCGAAAAGCTTAATTATGTAATTGATCCATCTTGCCATCGCTCTTGTCATCTTGCTGCTGGGGAGTTTGTTGCGCCACTTCTTCTTCCCAGCTAAAGCACTAGGAAGTTGTGAAGGGTGAGCGTTTTGAGGGACTGTCTTATGTAATTTTGACGTTCGAAAAGTGCTGATTTTCAGCCTAGTTTGAATAAATGACTTTTGATTTGATTTGCTCTTCTCTTCTTAAGCATTCGCATTAACTCCACATTTGTCACCACCAGTAATGGGAGTCACCGTGAAAACGTATGTGAAGTGATCTGTCATGCCACCTGTTGCTAGGTAATGACACTATTGACAGAGGAGACTTCTTGCTCACTTCACCCAAGTTTTCACGATTAGAATTTTACAGAATACATCGGCTGTTCACTTCAAGCTCACTTCACCTGGTGAGATTCTTACAGAGTAAACCGGCTGTTTCAGGAACTCGGAAAACGGCGATCGCTTCCTATTTTTCGTTTTATAATAACTTTTTACTCCTTAGCCATCACAATTATTTCTTTCTACATTTTTTGAATACTAGTTATCTTATTGAGGTTAAAAAAGGTTTGCTTGCCGTACTCCGCCGCAAACCACATCTCCAATTAGACGGTTCGTGCTAAACAATCACAATTTACTCTCAGATCTTTCTCGAATATTACTGTTTTTCAACAGCTGTCTACTTAGTGAAAATGTCTGGAAACGGGACAGTTATTTTTTTGTTTACTTAGAGACATGCTGCAGCTGTCATGGTAAATTCAAGTCTATCTAAAGTATTGTAGACAAGTAATTTTATTATGTATGTAGGGACGGTGTTTTGCAGAATCGTGGTTTTCGGATAAACGAAATTGTCTTGTTTATCTATTGTTTCAAACTTAGCTGTAATTTGATTGTATACGTACTATGCAATATCGTTATCGATATCATCAATGATGCTGCCGGTTAAACATATTTCGAGAATAGGAAAGTAGGAGTTCATAGCAGCGGAGAGACAGCGATAATAGTCAAAGTCAAAGTCAAATAACAGCGTTTAAAGCAGTGTATAGATGAAAGCGTGCTCTGCTCCGTACTAAAGTACGTACAGCTTACAATAAAGTTATCGCGAAGTGGGGCGCATCTTCATTCATCATTCGTGTATGGCACTATCTGTAGAAAAAAATGTCACCTGAAAAAAGGAAAACTTACATAGAATAGTATTATTACTTTGCACAGCCTCCAAATGTTAATCAGAGCAAAGTACCGAAACAGAGCAAGACATTGTCACGATCATTACTTACATTTGCTTTGTTTTTAGAGACAAACTCCGAAAAATGTGCATGTAGGCGTTAAATTACAACTTCTCAGTACCTAAGTAGTAGCGTGGTATCCACATTTATGTCCGGTAATTTATGGCAAGATATAGGCTCGTCCCCTGTTACATGGGACTTTCATATAACTGGCAACATGTAGGTGTACCTGTTATAGGTACTCCCTCGGCTACCTCTTTGACGTGATGTTCTCCGAATCCATGAATGTCGAAAAACAAAACACAACCACAGATTACTAAGCATGTTATGACAGCGAAAACTTGTCATTCTGAAATCAACATAATTTATAAAACCTAAAGTCGTTTTTTCAGTAATATCTAGTTTTCATGTTGGCAAGTCAAGTCTTACCTTCATTGTACCAAAATAAGCCACTTAAGGTCACAGACCATATGGCAGGCGACTAAGGCCAACAACACACTCATTGATAAGTTACTTATATGTTCCGGATGATGTGTCATGAAAGAGTTATAATTAGTGTCATTTGACATTTGGCAGGCATTTCTGCCTTTATGTGTGACCAGCAGGCCCTAAAAATCAATCACAATCTAATTTAAAATCGACTATAATAAGATTGCTTTTTAGATAGATGGCAAATAAAAAATAAAATAAAATTTCCTGCCGTCCACCTCTTTATATGGTTTATGCTAATCCATCAAAGAAGCAAAAACTTTAACCTGCAATAACTTTAGCACAGATATTATAATACTACGAATTATTATACACATTTACTTCGTCACACGTGTCTGCACTAGCTTAACTTACTTACAACTTTACGACGAGTGCGCCAAAGTTCACCTAAATTTACAACTCCGATAATTGGAAATCCGAAAATGTTCTTCCTAACATTTTTCATCCTAACAATCACAATTCCTAACTACTCTGTCTCTAATGTTCATAATTCCGAAGCATTCAATTTCATAATGTCAGCAGCAATAAACATCTATTATACTTTTATTTGTTTTCCTATATTTTCTCAACATAACCATCTTTTACATTATTATTCAAAGTCATATCTTTTTGTGTAGATTTCCTTTTATTCATAATAATCAGTATTATATACATTAATTTTGCGTAAATATAAGGCTAAAAGAGTCTTGGTGTTTTTTGTCTCCGACTAACCGTTTGTCGTAAAAACGTTGTGGAAGGGAACCATAGGTTAGGTTAGGTTAGGTGAGAACTGTGACCAACTGCGCACGAGCCGAGCGAGCGAAACGAGCGTGCCGCGGCAGCGGCCGGCGAAGTGCCAGAACCGAATCGGTCCTAGACGACACTCTGACCTTCTGAATATGAGTGAAAATATTATGGTAATTGTGTTTAGGGATAAAAGCGTTATGATAAAAAAACTGTAGGATTTTAAATATATTTACATTAATGATATTATTCATTACAATTTTCGGAAACATGAGTGTTATGAACATCGCCGGTAGCACTATAAATAGTATGAATGAAAACTTTAGGATGAAAAATTTTAGGAAGAGTGATCATTCGGATTACAAATCATTAGGAAGAACAATTTCGGGTAAAGAACTTTAGGTGAGCCAATATCCCTTTACGACACTAATGCCCGTTTTTAATTACACTAGGCGACACCTAAATGAAAATCCAACAATATTTTTCTAGGTATTTTTCTAGGTCTAGGTCACATATTATTTGTATAAATAATGTATATAAAATATTATGAAACATTTTTAAAAGAGTAACGGTAGAGTTTCTTGCCTATTCTTCTCCATAAGATACTGATACCTGCCAGGGTTGCGGGTTAATCTGAAAGGCTCACGGGACCTTGGCAACAGGCAACTGAAGGAACACGGGTGGGTTTTAGTCAGTAAAAGCACCACCACCACCACCACCACCCAGAGCGGGAGATACTAACCTTGGAGAACTAGAATCAAAATTATATTTTTCTGTAAACTTTGACGTTCAACTTTTATGTGCCTATTTTGAAATAGATGATTTGACTCGTAGAGGAAATATCCTGTGTTATCTTTTGAATATTATCATTATCAGTGTTCTATCTTTGATGGTAGTCATTGAACCCGGAAGGACGTTATCATAGACTAACGTTCTTTTATCGTATTTGAATTACCAAAAACATAGAGTGGATTGAACCTTAGCTTTGTAGCAGATTTATGGAAAGAATTGTGTGAAAAAAAAACACCATATTATATGAAATAGTGCACATTTTTTAAATCAACATTATTATTCAATAATCACGCAATTTTTTTGTTGACCGTAGACTGTCAGTATTCATCAACAATATTTTTTTTACTTTCTGATTTGTAACATCATACCGGAGAAATTAGATAATAGGTACGGTCAGCGACAAAAGTCTTAGGCGGGGTGAGGTGTCAATTCCTATCATTAATGGCCAATTCTCATAATTCAAAAACGTTGACATTCAAGTCGCAATCTGTCGAACTTGTCAAAAATGTTGGTAAATTGATGATTTTTGACAGATTGCGAATGCGATGCGAATGTAATAAAAAATGCGAATGTAGGTAAATGTAATGTGTAATTTCGATTAATTTAAATGTAATTTTGTCTAGTTTTTATGTTATTTAATCTAATTTGATATGTTTTATACTAACATATAACCGTCAACTTATATGTGTGGTGCAACTGAATAAGTTGGTTGTTTAATAAATAAAATAAATAAATGTGAACGTTCTAGGGAATTGCCCCGCTGCTGCTGTTGGAATGACAGCTCAATTACCCTAAGTTTTCACAGTAAGATTTTTATAGAATAGATCGTCTAACAGAATAAGTGCCTTCTTCTGCCTCCCGTTGTCTCATTTTACTTTATAGGGTTTATGTTTTTTTAACGTTATCATTCATACATAACACAATCCGTCCAACTTTTCTATGGTCTCCTGTCTCCATCCATTCAACATAAATATCTGTATTGACTAGTAATTAGAGAGGTCAGATGGCAGTTTCTCCATGTCAAATATTGATATCCTACCGCGTTTTTTGTTCCTCTAATTACGGACAAAAAACACTTGAGATTTTCGTCTATCTCACTCGAGAATCCTAGAAGTTATATTTATTTATGTGTAGTGTCAATGAACTTGTACAGACATGCTAACATGTAGCGGGTATGTGAGAAATAATGAGGTGATCTCAGTCTATAAAAACTATGTGTCTGTAGTGTGTACATACATCGAGTACTTACATATTTTTTACCCGACTACGGCGAAGAAAATAGGAGGTTTATGATTTTGACTGGTATGTATGTATGTATGTTCATCTGTTCCCTCCTATCTTCCAAACCACTTATCACAATTTGACAAATGAGGTATCGTTAGAAGCGTCGTGATTGTCCGCTGGTTATAGGCTAGTCACATTAAATTAAAAATGGCGCCCTCTAGAGGACATATAGTGAGGAACTTAAAAAAAAATGGTTTAATCGTACCATGTTGGGTATCAAATGAAAGGGCTTAATGAGCATATTTCAAAAATATATATACATATAACCCCAAAAAATTAAAAAAAAAAATCAAGTAATAAAAACTAAAACCCAACTACGACTTAAAAGGTATAAACAAGACACCACAGACAGACAAATTATAAATCCGGAGTCACACGTAATCTGTTCGATTTATGCCCTAACACGTGTGACTCCGGATTTATAATTTGTCTGTCTGTGGTGTCTTGTTTATACCTTTTAAGTCGTAGTTGGGTTTTAGTTTTTATTACTTGATTTTTTTATTATATCGAGTACCTACTTCCCTCTTTTTCTAAGGAAACTGATTATTTTTATTTCTTGATTAAGTGATAGAATAAGCATGGCACCCACCAGTAGATACACGTTATCATAACGCCGACGTCTTTATGCTGGGGCTACATTGTCGCGTTATCACGAACTCCAATTCGCGCGCTCTCTCGCACAACGCTCGACGTCTCGTCTCGCTGAGCAATAGAGAGCATGCGAAGTGTTCGCGATAACATAACAATGTAGCTCCAGCGTTAGTGAAAAAATACTTAGCCATTGAGCGTATTTGGAACTAAGCTAATATTATACTAGCATGTCTTTGGGGAACCACGTTAATCTATGAACAGCCTGGATGGATGATCTCCGCTTTCATCTTCCTTGTCCATAGCCTTTATCAAATCCATTGCGCTTGCGCCATGCAGCCAAACTTATTCAGGTCTTTCCTATAACGATAATTATACGGTCGGGGCTTACCGCCACCGCTTACACAGTAACTTATAATTTTAATATTACTTCAGTGAAGGAAAGAGATGATGCTCTAAAGCTCCATCTCTTTTCACCCACTGAAGTAAGATTAAAATAATACTGCTGTAAGCGTTGGTGGTAGGCCCCTTGGTCGTCCCTCTCCACCCGTTGTCGTATGGAGAGAGATCGCTCATCAGATACTCATACAATTCCACTAAACCTGATCCCATCTTTCCAGGCTGAACGTTACCGCGAGAGACGCAGGCTTGCCACCCCGAGCCCGACGCCCTCCCCCCCGCGGAGACAAACTGCCCCCGCACCCGCCGCCGGCGGCAACTGGTTCAAATCCCTGGATAGGCTTACCAGGAAGAAGGGGAAGAATACAAAGGTATTGCTTTGCTAAGGTAGAGATTAGAGAGGCTTTTGCCCTACAGTGGGACAATATGGGCGCTAAACCATTATAAAACAAAATGATTAACTTATTGTTTTGTAGTATCGTTGTACAAATAAAGACTTCCATCGCACCAGCATGAACTTTATGAAATACTGACCGGGGTAGACCATAGAACTATTATAGGTGAAATAATTATATTTACCACGTTTACCAGACGGATCCCAGTTCGATGATAGACTTTTAATAACAGTTGCTGATTTTAATGTTTAATTCTGTAAATCCATATTTGTTACGATCGCGAATCGTATTTAATCAACATACAACCTGTTATTGACCTGCAAATTGCAAAAAACGTAAGAAAATTTGCATTTCGCGGGCTACCCTGAAGCTTTCGCCTTAATGATCTTCAATCAGTAAGCATTTCTAAACCATGTTTACTTTCAGGTCGAAAAAGAAAGCATAATAACAACAGAAGACGAAGCACCACGCAAGACCTACCCAAAACCCGCGAAACCTCTAACATCACCAGCGAAAAACCTTCGCTTCTTCGGCGACACAGACCCAGACTCAGACGCGAACGTCAAACCTTCTACCGAAACTAAACGATACACTCATACGAAACATGGAACTCTTCGAAAAACCATATCAAATTCAAGCACAGGGCTTGATGAGGTAGACCGCAGTGAACTGACGAACAAAAGCTACTCGCTGTCAAACTTACACCGGGAAGATAAAAGCGAATCGCCAAATGGAAAACAATATAAGCGTAACCTTCAGAATATATCAGAAATACAAAGTAATTCGGAGAACGAGAGCCAGTTTGATAGGAAAGTGAATGCCAAGCCACCGATCAGTCCGTATGAGAGATCTAGAAGTCACAGCAGTTCAAAGACTTTGAAGGGATCTAAAGCAGATGTCAGGAGGAGGCAGGAGGACAGAGGAAGCTCGTCTGAGTTGAGAGGAAGTAAACAGGAGCTTAGCAGGGATATGAAGTAAGTAGTTTATGAATCAGTGTTTCACGTTTCCCGAAAATTGTAAATATAATTATTTTGCACTTGACCACTATCCAACTTAACTTTGAGCATGTTTGTCTAGAAGTAACGAAAAAGTAATAAATTGGAATTTCAAATCCCCCAATTTAAATAATATTGCACTCGCTTGGAGCACAAAAATCTAAGGCCTGAATTCCTCTTACGCTGATATCGGTCGCGTACGTCGGTCGCGTGTGCGTATATACATTGTGTTCTATATAGCACCATATTGCGACGCTGACGTCCGCGGCGTGTACTACGCTGCTAGCACAGAGCACTAGTAATACTGGTTGCTAGTGTTGCTACGCGTACTTACGCGACCGACAGTAGGCGACCGACATCAGCGTAAGAGGAATTCAGGCCTAAATAATTAAACGGTAAACGTATTTAAAACGTCACTCTGTTTCTGTTAGTCGTTTGAAGATGACAGAGACAAAATGATGTTATAAATATATTTACTTATTTATACATTATACGCATTTATTGTATTGTAGTAAAAAATGCGAATTATTTGTGTATGTATGAAAGATAATTTTAAAAACCAATGTTTACTAAAACGTTTGTCGAATTCCAAGGATTGTTAACTATACCTACAATTTTTTTTCTCTTTGCAGACACCGTCGTAGGACGCCAGTTACCAACTCCGGAGAGAGCAGTACTGAAGGTGACTCCAGCCAGCAATCACAACGCAGCGTCGTGTACCTTCATGCTACTACCGGTAAGTTCAGCATAATTATGAAGACCGTTTGGTCTTGGACGAAACGTCACGGCAAAGAAACATGGGCCATACCTTCCAAGTCCTTGTGCCGTCACGAGTTTTATCGTGCACTGGATTTTCTAACTTAGCGCCTAGAGTTGAAAATGCAACAGTTTGTCTGCACTGGGATGCACTCTGGAGTTGAAAATCCAGTGCGAGCTGAAATAAATCGTCCGTACGAACGGGGGACGTCTGTAACTCTTATAACAACGCCAAACAAAATCAACACGGTTGCCTTTGTGCGTAAATTCTTAAGAATTCAAAATCTAAGGATTCTACGGAGCACACATTCTCATTTCTATCCAATATGATTAATTAATCGTTTCCATTGCAGTTGGTGACATCCCGGACCCGGGCCGCATCACACGCAACCGCTCTCGCGACGACGTCTCCTCCGTCAACTCCTCCAACCTTCAAGTACGCAGCACCACGAAGAGCTTCTCAATCTTCGCACCCTGGACCCCAAAACACTACAACGACCAACATGACGTGCACTACGCACAACGACCGAGGAAATCCAAGCCCAAAGAAATCGTTAAAAAGGCATCCTCAACAAAAACGTTAACAGAAGACAAACCCGCGACACTACAAAAAAATAAGTCATACAGCCAAACAACACTGACTCGACGACCACAAAATAATCGACTAACAAGCTCTAGTACAACACTATACAAAAAATCCGATAAAAGAAATAAAGATACTAGCAACACTACGCCAAGGAAGTCAGTTGCTAGAGATGGCAAGAAAAGTCAATCGAGCGAGTTGATTAGTCGGGAAAGTGACCGAGAAAGAGTTTCAAGATCCATTTCAATGCCTAAAGATAATAACAAAAAAGCAGGCTGGTTCAAATTGTCGAGCAAAAATAAGAAACCAGAAGTAAATACTAGAGTACGTTAACAATATTCTCCGACTGGAATCGACTAACTATTTGAAATAGATTTAAAATTTTAATGACTGTTTACTGACTAACTTTTAATTTTGAAATCTTAAAACCTGTCAAATTAATGTTTTGTTATTGTATCATACCTCAAAATGATTTGACACTAAAATGAGTGCCATACCCGAAACTATTTTATGTGTGCATCAGGCGATTCTCGATTTATTCTATTGGTCACTAGTAATGAAAGTTGACATCCGAAAGTAAACAAGTTCCTTTGTGTGAACAAGCGCATCAAGTCGACTTGTGAGTTTAGTCAACGAAATCTGTAAAAAAGTCAATAAATGCGCGATGAAACCCGACTGGCTTGAGATCTCAAAACGAGATAATAAGTAGGTAGGTATTTATTAGGTACTATAGTTGGTACCTACCTAATATCATAAGTCCAACATGAATGAAAATCAATCTCGAAATTGATTATAAAGCTTGCTTTTCAGCGGTGCTACGGTCGTAAAATATTAATTCATAAATAACAGTATCTAGTGGTTACTTCTCAGTGCCATTGACCACTTTATATTCAATAATGTTACCATTTTCTTATTTTTTAGTCATTACGTAAAATGCTTTTATTACTAATAAGATATTGAAAATATCTGTGCATAATAATTTTAATTTAATTTTTTAATAATTTAATTAAGTTTTCTTTCGATTTCTAATGTGCTTTTAAGTAAAACTAAAGTGTCGAGTCTGTTGTGATTTGAAATCAAAATTGGCGGCTAACAGGCTGCAAAATGCCGTTTGTAGGTAATATTTTAGTTATATTTTGATGAAAAACCTAATGTAAGCTCGTTGTAACTTGAATGATTTATAAATAAACGTCTAATTATAATGTGTGTTGTGTCATTTAAAATTAATCGATTTTTTACCCCAGTTATTCACGTATTTTTCAATTCCATAAAATGTAACTACCTAATGGAAATACGTGCACGTTATTCACCAACCATGAGGGCGTCAAGCGCCAACGAGTTTTCCGCGGAGTTTCCCGCGCGCTTTTCCGGCTTAAAATTATAATATACTACAGCACGGCGCACCGTACAGACTGCACACCGCAGAAAATGGCGCCATCCTTATCGTGCATTATACATACTAATATTATAAATTCGAAAGTAACTCGGTCTGTCTGTCTGTAGGTATGTTACCTTTTCACGCCTAAACCACTGAACGGATTTCGATAAAATTTGGCAAGGAGATAGATGGCATCCCGGGGAAGGACATAGGCTACTTTTTATCGGCATACCGGGCGAAGCCGCGGGCGGAAGCTCGTTGAAATATATTGATAGATATTTCTGTTCTGTAACCTATTGAGTGAATTGTATTTTTTCTACACATTCTACATGTTTCTGTTGTGTTATTGAAGCAATCTAGGCATGGGCGTACCCAGGGGGGGGCAGGGGAAATCTCGCAGAACATTATGAACTCGCCTAATTACTAATGAAAGTGTAAACGGGAACTTATGCTCTAACTTTTAAGTAAACCGCGCACTAGACACTGGCAAAATGCAGGGTGCAATTGCCAAAAAACCGCGCGCGACTGTGGCGGACGAAGATTACCGGCGGACGGACACCGACGAGCCTGGACGACGGACCGTTTGAAGGTGTACGTGCGGGGTATTGCAGACATCGGAAGTTCCTCGGTGCGCGGTGCGGGGCGGTATGTGGTCGTCTGCCGTGCGTGTCCGTCTGTAATATTGCCGATCGTCGGATTCCACCATTATACCTAATGTATGAAACATTAGGTAGCCGCGGACGATCCGATCAGATAGAGCAGTGGTGGCCCAGCGGTAACGGCCGCGGCTTACGAGTTGTAGGTCGTAGGTTCGAACCCTGACAGGCGCTTTACTTTGTGTAAATAATTTCATCACCACTGCTCTCAAAACGGTGAAGGAAAACATCGTGAGGAAACCGGCATGTCTTAGAACCAAAAATTCGAAGATATGTGACACCTACCAACCCGCACTGGGCCCGCGTGGCGGATTACGGCCCACTCCCTCTCATAGGAGGCCTGTGTCCCAGCAGTATGAACATGGACGATCGGACTGCTCGGACGGCTGATTATGGACGATCCGATCTAAAAAATCTGAATTTCCCCCCCTAGGCCAGAAGCTGGGTACGCCCATGAATCTAGGAACTCTCAGTGCTTGCTACACACAATTTGGGTATTAGCTTGTTTTTAGTAATTACTTAGTTATAAATTAATCAACGTAGATGTGCTTATGTTCTTTTTTATTACCTAGGTATTGTGGTAGGTTTTTGTCAAAAATTCAATGCAAAAAAGATTCTGTTGTAGTAGGTACCTACAGGTATTTATCTGGTATATTTGGTATTTTGGTTGTTCGATAATGTTGTAGGAATTTGTCGTTTGAAAAAAAATCTGTTGTTTGTTTGTCCGTTTCAAAAAACATAATTTCTTTTTTATTTTGAGAATAAAAGTCAAGTTTTCTTTTCTTTACGTTGTCATGTCATAGATATCCAATAATGCAATGCAAGTGTTGTAGGTACAAGTATTTGTCATGTGTTATTTTTTATTATTGTGTTATTTTAGTTTTCCTTCCTCGCGTTAAGTTTTGTACCTACTTCAAAATATGTGACAAAGAAGACTCGGAAGAGTTGGAATAAAGGTTTGTACCTACTAGGAATGCAAAAAGGAAACATTTGGAATGTCCATGATGAAAACGAAAAAGAAAGGCAAATCCGACGGGCTATAGAATCGTCTTTTGAACATAGTTTGCACAAATCCAACGCCTAAAAACAAACACAAAAAGGCTTTTAGTTTATAACAATAGATCACACACATCTGCGTTTTCTCTATAAATAGACTGCATGTGCCATCTGTTGTCGAGTAGTATAATTTAATGAGTCCGCCATCTTGTGCAAAGTTCGTCTATCACCTATCCCTATAGATGACGCTATTGTATACGTATATGTCACTTTAGTGGACTTCATTACGCTCCAATAGCCAAAATATGAATCTAAAATAATGCTAGGGATTAACCGCTCGATTCATTCGATTAATTGTTACAAATTCAACGACATTTTGTTAAAAAGATCCGTCCGCGTTACTACATGACAATGTTACCAGCATTAAAAAAATACAATAAAAGTACTAAATGATGTTAAGTATTTGTTGATTTTGTTGAATTATTGTGAATTATTTGTACGATTCTCTAGACTATTATAATCAAATCAGAAGAATATTATTTTTTATTTATTTTTGTTTGTTACAACCTTTTTTTACCTCCAATCTCCAATACGTGTCCCAAACGTTTGACACTTGCGTTATATTTTTTTACCGCGAATCGTCTACGGATGAAAAAAGAATGTCTGCGCCTGTCATTTGATATATTGTAGTGTACTCAATTTCCACAGGAAAATTGAAAATACGATATCTGTTCCCTAAATTTTCACGCAATATTAAGCATGGCGCGCCGATATAGAGACGCGGCTGCAAAATTGCAGCAAAACGTCCAGAAACATCTAAAAGTAATGAAAGAACTGTCGTCGTCTGAAGATGAGGATCCTTGCGAATCCAATGTCTTGGAAAGCATGTTCCAGAGCTACTGGCGCGGCGGCGGAGACACTCAAATGCTGAACAGGACCAAAAACCTCCTTGAAGAAGCCATGAGCGGCCGTTCTGTTACGTGTCTTATATGCATAGGATCGATAAAAAAATCGCACGCTATATGGACTTGTGATCATTGTTTTTCATATTTCCATCTGTCTTGCATTCAAAAATGGGCGAACGATAGTATAAGCTTGCGCAGTGAAGAAAGTACGGGCCCGATAGCTGTTATAAAACAACAGAAAATCGAATGGTGTTGCCCCAAGTGCCGAAACTCTTATTCTAAGGAAGAAATCCCACGTAAATATCGCTGTTTCTGCGGCCAAACTGATGACCCACCACACCATCCTTGGCTCATTCCTCACACCTGTGGTGAAGTCTGTGGGAAGAGGTTGTCTACTGGTGAAAATTGTAAACACAAATGCTTGCTGCTATGCCACCCTGGACCCTGCCCTCCATGCCCACAAACTGTCAATGGCATATGTTTCTGTGAGAAGGAACATAAGAGAGTTAGATGCAGCGCTGCTAAATGGTCCTGTGGCCAACTTTGTAAGAAAACTCTTTTGTGTAAGACTCATTATTGTGAGAATGTCTGTCATGCAGGTGATTGTGCTCAATGTAGCTACACTAGTATCCAGCAATGTCAATGTAGTTCAGAGAAAGCTAAAAGACCATGTAATGATCCATTCTGGCAGTGTAAGAAGCCTTGTAACAAGCTATTTTCCTGTGGCTATCATAAATGTGACAGAATCTGTCATTCAGGCAACTGTGGAGATTGCCCCAACTCTGGAACTTTATCATGTCCCTGTGGAGCTAACCAGCGCTTTGTCCAATGTCCAGATGTTATGGAAACCTGCCTAGGTACGTGTGGTAAAAGGCATGAAGATTGTGATCATAAGTGCCCCGAGAAGTGCCACAATGGTAACTGCCCACCTTGCCAAGTTTTAATTGAAAAGAAATGCCACTGCTCCACACATATAAGGGCCCTACCATGTAGCAAGGACTTTAAATGTGACACTAAATGTCGAGGAATTAGGTTATGTGGCAAACATGGTTGTGGAAGAAAATGCTGTAATGGAAACTGCCCCCCTTGTGAGAAGACATGTGACAAAGGCCTCCACTGTGGTAGGCATAAATGCACAAATATTTGTCATCGTGGACCATGCTATCCATGCCCTCTAGAATCCAAAGTAACTTGCAGATGCAAAGAAACTTACGTTAGAGTACCATGTGGACGGGAAAGGCAGACAAAACCTCCTAAATGCAACTTACCCTGCAAAATTAAATACAAATGTGGTCATAGTGAAGAAAATAAACACTCCTGTCATTTTGGTGACTGTCCACCTTGCAAAGCAATCTGTGACAAGCAGTATCCTAAGTGTAGTCACCATTGTAAAGCGGTATGCCATGAATATGTTGCTGTGCTATTCAAACAAGTTGAGAAACCTGCTACTCCTTGGGAGGTACAACCACCAAAGACTAAGATTATGACCTTAGATTGTCCACCATGTGAAACACCAGTACCAATGGTTTGTTTTGGAGAGCATGAGACAGACAAGCAGCCTTGCCACACAGCTTCACGAAGGCCTTGTGGAAGAGAATGTGGACGACCACTTGCTTGTGGAAACCATAAGTGCAATTTACTCTGTCATCTTTATAGCCCTGTGGCTGAATACCCAAATGTGCCTTCGACTTGTAAGCAATGTAACAGAGAATGTTCAGTTCAACGTCCTGAAAAATGTGCCCATAAATGTTCTATTAGGGCCTGTCATCCTGGTCCTTGCCAGCCTTGTGAAATACTTGAACGCTTAGCCTGCCACTGTGGCGTAACAGAGATATACTTACGCTGTCGAGAATTGTCTGCAGCTACCGAAGAGATGTTATCATGCAAGCAACAATGTCCTAAGAACTTAGACTGTGGCCATCGCTGCCGTAACACATGTCATTCAGGAGCTTGCGGTAACCAAGTATGTACTAAGAAAACTAAAGTGCTCTGTCCTTGTGGTTCTATAAAAAAGGAAGCCCCTTGCAACTCAGTTAGAAACGGAGACACTAAAATACTCTGTGACAATACCTGTGAAGCTAAGAAAGCTGCTGCTAAAATAGAACAAGAAAAAGAGAAACAGAGATTGAAAGAGCTAGAGGAAGAAAAGAATCGTAAAGAATTAGCAGAGTATGAATGGAAACTAAGCGGTAAGAAGAAGAAGTACAAGGAAAAGAAGATGGTTGTTGGTAATGATGACCAAGGATTCCTAAAGAGGTATTGGGTACCAATATCATCGTTCCTAGTTATGATGCTAGCGGCTTTTTACTATATATTTTATGTAGGATTAGAATAGACATATGTCAATTATTATTCCAGTAGATTAATTAGTTTTATTGAAAATACGTAAAAATGCTAGGCATTGCTAGATAATATCTTAACCAAACTTAAATTCTAGTTATAATAATATAATGGGTAATGTTTATATACATGATAAGTAGTGTTATTTGTTTATTTAGGACTTAGGTCCTTTCCACACTGAGTGGGTTTGATTTGCACTGATTTTTAATGTACATGTATACTATTTTTATATAGACACTATTGTAAACCAGAAAAAAACATTACAAAAAAAATAAACAATCTGCAATCTCTTCGAAGCTACCTTTAGGATATTAGAATTGTTATTGGATTTGAACTCTTGAATTTATCAGGTTGTCTTGATTTCTTTGGTTTGGTTAGATTCTGTTGATTATTTAAAATAATTCTGCATTTGTGTGTTGTAATATATTTATCTTTGCCTACCCCTTTGGGAATACAGTAACCATTGATGGTGAATTGTGTAGGCATTTTTTCCATGTTATATATTTTGTCTTGTATTACCTATTATCCGCTCAACTGTCGATTGGCCTTCTAATGGCCGATAACAATTAAAATTCTATTGTGTCTTGTTTATTACAGTGAGGTTTATAACAATATTGTTGATTGGGTTGATGATTGGGCCCAAAGTTGTTGGTGAAAAAGACAATATTATTATGCCCAGTGAGGACATAATGTCCTCACTGGGCATAATAATATTGTCCTGTGAAAGTCATATAATTAATCTCAAAAAGCCCATTAAAAGGCACTTTTGAAAATATAATTTAATCTGCCGTTTCCAAAAGGTAGTTTGTTATGGATAAGAATGGGCATTAGACTGCATAGTCATTATTGTTATTTGTTTTGAAAGCTCTTTAATTAATTTATTGATTCAGGTCATTTTTGGTACTGTAGCAGCCAGTCTAAAATTGAAATTATGTATGTTAAGGGGAAAGCGTCCTTACATTGATAATTTTTTTTTTTTGGTAATTATTTGTATTTGTTTGGAAATATCTTTTATTGGTGTTAGAAAATTTCTTTCAAGAACGTCATTTGGTATAGCCAATTTAAAATAGTTGTGGGAAAATAGACAGTTGAAATAAAAAACATGGTAAATGTATGTTAAGGTTGTTAATTTCTGTCTGGTTGATATTGGTTGGTGGAGGTAACGTGTAACTTGTTATTGGATATTGTCTTACATTTGTCAAGTCAAGAGATTATAGATTTTTTACCTGTAAAAAATTTTGTTCCTACATTAGATTTTATTATTAGTATGTCTAGTTATGTTTTAACTTTATTCTTTTATAATGTTTGCCATGCCTCATGTTATAGTTTTATTATTTCTTAAGTAACGTCCAGTTGGTGTAAGAGTGCGTTCACATGAACGACACCGCAATGATGTCGCGTACGCGCCGCTTTTTCCTCAAATACTTCGGAATTCATACTTTATCCCTGTTGTTATCGTACAGTCAGCCTCAAAAAGATGTAGGTATAAATCGACAGGAATTCATTAATATTGTAACAATGTGTAGCCTCACATTGGATACTTATTTGTAGCTAAGCATTGATACAGTATTATGGAACACTTCTTTTCGATGCAGGTAACTATTTTTTTGAAGTTGACTGTACAAATTTTAAATGATCAAGCACGCCGCACAGGCTCCGTCGCACACATATGCTTGGTGATTACGAATATATACGTTATGTCAAGAGAGATAAAGTATGAATGCCAAAGTCTGAGGAGAGAGCGGGCTGCTCGAACGCGATCAGCACGAGAAATTCGTGTCTAACTAGTCTAGTATGGCTAACTAGTGAACTAAAATATTGATTATGAATTTATGATTAACGTAACACCGAATGTTTTACACCTAAAACGGTTACAACATCATATACAGTGTTATAATTTCAATTCATTATTAATATTCTAGTTCACAAGTTAGCGATATTTCATATTTCCATACAGTAATATTGCCAAATTCATCGAAACGGGTGAATATTTGACAGTTATTTGCGACGGCGACGTTGCCAACTTTTAGAATGAACGCTCTTAAGGAACGGATAATGTGATTAGATAGATAGTATTTTAGATTTAGAAAGTGTCTATAAAAATAGCATTGGTTTTCCAAATGATCTATAACTAATATTTGTCATTATGTTAAGCGTGTGCATATGTCAGACTTTACTCTGCTATGTAAACGTCCCATACGAATATGAACCTTATTCTTTTGCTTGTAATTTTCATATTCTTTTATGCGAATGTGAGCAAGCGTTTCATACGAATATTAACATTAAACGTCCCATACGAATATGAACCTTATTCTTTTGCTTATAATTTTCATATTCGTTTATGCGAATGTGAGCAAGCGTTTCATACGAATATTAACATTAAACGTCCCATACGAATATGAACCTTATTCTTTTGCTTATAATTTTCATATTCGTTTATGCGAATGTGAGCAAGCGTTTCATACGAATATTAACATTTATGTTACTCATACGAAAAGTGTTCATAATCGTAAAACGAAAGAAACGCTTAGCAAAGTGAAGTCTAAGTATTCTTTATAGATCTAAGGAAAAGGTTCACAGACCTCACTAAGTCAGTTTCATACGAATATTAACCTTATTATTAGGCGAATAATGTTCATATTCGTACAAGCAAATGTGAACATTCGAATGAAACGTTTACTTAGCTAAGCACTTTCAAAGTGCGCTCTCAAACTCCGGTGTACCTGTTACTAAGAATGTCTTAATTAGAAAACCAAAACAACATTGCCCGACCTGTGGGTCGAACCCAGGACTGCACTAACTCATGCTCTTTCTTCATAGCATTACAATTATTTTAACTAGACGAAAATTATTATAATTATAACGTCCTATTTATTGGTGTTCATTTTGATTATGATTATTTAATTTTATAATAAATGATTAAACATGTAGGTATGTATTTTTTTTAAACTTTTGTTATCAGCTGTAAAGATACCGCAGCGTCGATATTTCATCTACACTTAGGGAGGCCTAGACAAAATCCCTTTTCTGTAAGCGTTAACGCCAACGGAAAGATCAAATAGTATGGAGTTGACATCAGCAGTCACGTGACATCTCTAAAGCTAATGTCAACTCCATACAATTTGATCTTTCCGTTGGCGTTAACGCTTACAGAAAAGGGATTTTGTCTATAGCCTCAGGTTCTTTCTGTTGTTTTGGCAAAAGCCTGAAACGATCTTTTTTTATATTAGCCTATAGTGTGTCCCACTGCTGGGCAACGGCCTCCCCTTTTTCCTTCTATGTATATTTGGCTGGATTTTTGTGTTTTATTATCTATATAATCTATGTATATATCTTACTATACCTACTACATACTTACCTACTTACCACTTATACCCATTTTCACTAGTACGAAGCGAGACCTCAATGAATGCCTAAATAAAAGTGAGCTGTTAGATTTTCAACTTACAGCGCTCAGCCGACCGTCTAAAATTCATCAGCTCGCTTTTATTTAGGCATTTGTGTGTGTGCCTAGTGTTAGTGAAAACGGGCATTATAACAAATTTATTATTATTAATCTTTATTTATTCAGACTATAATGCGATCTTCTCACACGTCGTATTTTCACTGAATAGCAAATTCCAGCATTGTTGAACGATGAACGTATCTGTCAGAGATAAGTCTCATCAAACATTGGTAGCGTAGCGTCTAATAGAATAGGCCACACGTGGTCATCTTACTGAGAGATCGATTTACTTGTCTGCCTGCCTGCCTGTCTTGCCACTTGCAAAGACGCGCTTGTTCGCCTGAAAGAAAAACAAAAATATGTGGTTAGATTTAAATATTTTTCGGTTGTTGTGTACTTCTGTTTGGTCTGAATAAAAATGTGTTGTGTGTAAAATCGCAGTAGATTGTTAGCGTCACAATCATGTCATAAACGGAACTGGTCTCAGATATTGTTGATGTAGGGGAATGGGCACTTATTCACTTATGAGGTAATAAAAAAACACTTTTTTAATATATTTTCGTAACCGATTATTAATTAATTTCATTTATTTCAGACTAAGAAAATGTCCATATAATGTTAGTAATAAAGGTCTTAAACAACTATGTTAGTAATGTAGCATTCTCGAATTACAAAAATAAAAAATAAATCCCATACAAATCCCATTAATGTCAAAAACAATACATAAAAAAACAAAAATAAAAATATTGCGTCATCTTGTCACGTGAAGCCGAATAAGCCTCCCTAGCACTGCAGACTCTGGCCTTTCTGATATCATCTTCAGAATTCCGTTGGCGCTCCCCCGGATCCTACACATGAGAGATGATGCTTTTTTACGCATTATGGCATAAAAATCGTCGACCCTTGCGTCAGCAAACATGCCTGAAGCGCTACAGAAACGTGGGAGCCCCACCAGAATCCTGAAGGCATTGTTATATTGTACGCGAAGAGCGTTGTAGGCTCGTTGCGTGTAGCTGGTCCATAGAGCGCTGGTGTTAGGCACTGAACAGTGTCACTTTTACATCTACTGTACACCTTGCAAACCTATGTACCAACATATTAGCACGAACCGACAACGCCCTTCGCTCCCGCTCAATTTGTCCCAATCAATTATGACTAATTTGTTTAATTTTGACAGTTCAACAACATTCATTGCGTTATTTACGTTGTTGAGCAGATTTTTTTAAACTTATGAAGCAATGGATTAGATATCAAACCGATACCAATCCTGATTGATCGTGTATTACGCAATTAGGGTACCATCTTTTTCAGCGTATACATACACTACCTACATTAAAGGTGGGAGCATTGGGCATGCCCAAACCTCTCTGAAAAATCACTGTCCATTGCTACCTCTGCATACTCTTTCAGCGAAACTTGTGAAGTTTTTTGGTTGGTTTTTTGGCTTACAGGTTAATTTATACATTAGTACATTATACACAAGAGAAAAAAAATAAAAAAAATCACATACCTTTCGCTGGTTCTTCGTTTATTTAACTGCGAAACCACAACAAAATATTAACGAACTCACGACCTAGTGATTACCAAAAAAAGTGGCTGTTAATGAAAAATATAATTATAAGACGGTGGTTTTATTTATTTTAACTTGTTTGGTTTTCATTGAAAGCGCCTGGTTGTTTTGTGTCAGCAAAATGTTTTGTAGCCTTTGCTATATTTTTGTGATTAGGCGCACAACTATAAATATTAAGAATGAGTAAAATTAGCATTTTAATAAACACACATCACATATAAAATGTTTATAACAGTTTTGGGTCGAAGAGATAGTTTTCGCGAAGTATAGTAGCTGCGGAGCACTTGACGGATGTCAGACAATATGTCATGCGTGATGTCTATTCTAGGAAGCTTTTAAATTTTCTAGAAGCTTCGCCTGTCAAACAGATTGTGGCGGGAGCGGTTCGTCATACCTGCCTGTTACATCCCTTTACTTCATTTACGTTGGCGCAGTCCTTGTATGCCTCTATAGCACCTAGGTATGAATCTGTCAAGAGCCTCAAGGAGTTGTGGTCAATTTTTTTGTTTTTTTTTCAACCTTCTGTTTTGGGTTTATTTCATTAATGGTGTTATTTGGTGTTTGGTGTTCGTATGCGGTGTTTGGTGTGACCCAACTTATAATAAAATTATCGACTCTTAATTTATGCGATTTGATCTTTAAAAGTGTTTTAATGTTTTTAAAGCATTTCTCGACATTTTGACGATGTAGGAGTTGTGAGCACAAGGTGTCAATCATTATTCAGAAGTAATACAAATTGTCTGTGCTATTGAAGTCCTCATCCATCAAATTATTTCTTATTGCGAACACATTACTTTTTGTTATGAATACAATAATATTTAATTGATGTTTTATCATATTTTTTACGTCATGGACAAAATATTTAGAACAGCAGATTTTTTTTCAGCAGGGTTGTTTCCATTGTTCATAAATATGAGTTCAAGTACTGTGTACAAAGCTTGTCCAGGTGCCTGATTGTAGTCTATGCCAGGTGCAGATAAAATGCAACAAGCCGTAATTAAAAAATTAAAAGGTCAGCAGTCGGCTAGAGATATAAAGACGAACATAATATTTTTGATCAATCTAAGTGTTTTTTTATTATAGCCACATTACTTTTATAATCTAATGTTTTCATCCACTTTACTTACGTTTAAAGATTATTTTATGAAAAGCTCTTTTATTTATTGGTTTTATAATTGTCCTTGACGCGTCGTCAACATGTCGTTTAGGCTTCCTACAATATTTCGAAAGAAAAAAAATGTACCAGTTTTTTCATTGTATCTATCAAAAGATTATCGTGTTGAAAAAGAAATTCAAAGAATGTTTTATCCTTTAAATTGTCTACTTTTTCTAGTGTTCTCTTCAAAATATGCTATACAAGATAATTATATTACTCCCAACGGGACAAAGCGTAACATCTTGTCTTTCTTGAGTGTGTGTTATGTTATTTTTAATACCGTATATGCAATGCGTCTCGATGTAATCTACAATGGAAATGTTTTCATACTGATCATTACTCATTTCATGTATATTTACTTTGTTTTCGGTATAATAATGTTGTTTGTATTCAACATCGTTCACAGTCAAAACAATATGTTACTCATTACGATTTTCCAATCGATACATAAAAGTCTCGATTTCAGTAACAGTGTCAGAAGTTTTATTATTTGGAATTGGATCACAGTTATTACTACTTTTATTGTTAATGCCTTTATTTTTGTCGCATTTTATGCAGCGTTTCATCGTGATTTCTCAATATTATTTCGAAATCTCCTATTTATCGCATTTGACATGAATGTTCTCTATGCTATTCGTGTTTTGATATTGCTAACAAAATATGTCAATGAATGGATCAAAAAAATCCTGAAGCTAAAAGATGAGCATCAAATCATGAATGATGATGGTTATTGTATCGAATTATTTAAGATTTATACAAATATTCTGGAAGCTTACAAATTATACAAGACCATTTTTCAGGCACTGGTGGGTCTACAAATACTATTTTATTAATTTATTACATACTAGCTGCGCCCCGCGACTTCACCCGCATAGGTCTCGATCCCGTGGGAATTTCGGGATAAAAAGTATCCTATGTCCTAATCCAGGTTATGGTCTACCCATGAGCCAAATTTCATCCAAATCTGTTCACCCGTTTAGCCTGAAAGCGTAACAAAGAAACAAATAAACAAACTCACTTTCGCAATTACAATATTACGTTTAGATTAACCAGTGTTCAACAAACAATTTTTGTAGTACCTAGATAAATATTAATTGTTTTTTTTTGTCATAAAACATTCCGAGAATCCTCAAAGAGCTTCAGACCTTGTTTATGGAAAAACAATACTAACCTCCTAATTACCTCCTCTTTACAGATATTATATGCTACGATCTATGTTTTTATTTGCAATTTAAGTTTTTTGGAGATGCGGTTACTATTGGACAAAAAATCCTCGACATCAGAGGTAACATGCACATTCAAATAATACTAATACTTAATTAATTCTAATAATTTCTGATAGACTGGTTGTTGTTCTTTCCCAAATTACAAAGCGTAAGTTATGACGAGAGGAGCTCGTGGCTAAGTAATAACAGCCAGACGGGTCGCTCCATCAGGTTAAGCTACGCTTGCCGGGGTTGGTCCGTGGATGGGTGACCATCTTTACATACCAAGACTCCTCCGTGCCTCGGAAATCACGTTAAGCCGTTGGTCCCGGCTGTCATAATATGGCTGTCGAATGACAGCCGGGACCAACGGGGTCTTTACGGGTTGTCAGAAGCCCGAAAGTCTGACAACCAGTCTTATCAAGGAGTATCGTATTGCCCAGTTACTGGGTTGTGGAGGTCAGATAGGCAGTCGCTCCATATAAAGTACTGGTATTCAGCTGCATCCGGTTAAACTGGAAGCCGACCCCAATATAGTTGGGAAAAGGCTAGACACAGATAGATTTTTTTGAAGTTATGGCGACAGAAGTGATGAGACATTTGGACAACGGGTCTCTTCAAACTCTTAGCCCGTGTCAGTTTTATCAAAGCGATCGTCGTGCTGGCGATCCGAACATGTCGCGCATACAGAGGGGGGCTGTCCGGATTCCCGAACAAATTGACATGTGAACGAAACGATCGCTTTGGGTTATATCGTATACAAACTAATACAAACAATCCAAAAAATCGTAATAAAAACTTTTCAGGTGATTTGGAATGAGACTTTCAAGACTTTTTTTATTGAATTGGTAACATTTTTATGGATAATTAAGGATATTTTACCAGTTATTTATCACAGCTTTCAAAGCGAAAGTTTTTACCGAGCCATCGAGGAAGCCGAAACAGTGTGTTTACAGCTTATGAAGAACAAGAACTGTCCAAGTACGTACAAAAATATAAATTCATTTAAAAGGTTCTTTAAAGTTAAAAATGAAGAGCAATAAGTTGCGAGGTCTCTCTGCCGCAGTTGCCTAAAAATATACCTAGTTATTGTAATGATGTAATTTATTCTAACCTGACTTATTTTTTTCTTGCAGAAGGTCAAGCACGACTTTGCAAGAAAGTGCTACAAGTAAATAGAACCTTCAGTAAGATGACCGCGTGTGGCCTGTTCTATCTAGACGCTACGCTACCAATGTCTTTCATGGGACTGCTCGCTAGCTACGTTATTGTACTGTTGCAATTCGCTTTTCTGTGAATTAGCTCATTTTCAGTTATAAATAAGATTCAAAAGTTTTTTTTTTTGTTTTAAATAGCCTGTCTTAGGGCAAAATGCACTTTGACTTTTCTTTGCTACGTAAGCGTCTCATACGAATAATATCAAGATCTTCCTCCATACTCTTCTCCTTCACTTAGAACGTCGAGGTCGTCTCACCACCTGTTTCTGGGTGTCCCGAACAATCTCAAGCCACTCAACTGTCGATTGGCCTTCTAATGGCCGACAATTAAAATTCTATTGTGTCTCGTCAAAACATCTAACGTTATCAGAGAAGATGTTGGTCCTTGGGCTTCTTTTCCTCTACGTGATAATCTATTTAAAGCAGCTAAGAAGGTCTCACTGCTCAAATTGGTCACAACTTCTATGTGCACTGCCCTAGTGGCCAAACAAACAAAAATACATAAGTAGGATTCAATTAATTTACTACCTCTACCTTTCTGGTTCAACAACATGATTGGTCCGGCATAATCTACAGCGGTGTTTGAAAATGGAAAATCAGCATGTAAGCGTTCTTCTGGAAGACTTCCCATGATTGTTTGTTCCTGAATACCGAATACATTTAACACAATTATGCACAACCTTCCGTGCAAGGTTCCTGCCGCCGATGACCCAAACTTTATGTCTTAAAGTAGTTAAAAGCAGTTGCGGACCTGCATGCATCTCATCATCATATCATAATAAGCCTATAACGTTCCCACTGCTGGGACAAGGCCTCCTCTCTGTGAGAGGGAGTGGGCCATAATCCACCACGCGGGCCCAGTGCGGGTTGGTAGATGTCACATGTCTTCGAATTTTTGGTCCTAGGACATGCCGGTTTCCTCACGATGTTTTCCTTCACCGTTTTGAGAGCAGTGGTGATGAAATTATTTACACAAAGTAAAGCACCAGTTAGGATTCGAACCTACGACCTACAACTCGTAAGTCGCGGCCGTTACCACTGGGCCACCACTGCTCTGCATGCATTTATATATATAAAAATGAATCCCTATTTCCCTTGGTCACGCCATCACGCGTGAACGGCTAGACCCATTTCGCTAATAAAAATGAAAGAAAAAACTAAGAAAATTGCGCGGAAAATTAAAAAATTAAGACAGGACAACGTCCGTCGGGTCAGCTAGTTAGCAATAAATGATATTCGCTAAATAACGAATGATGTGAGGAGTGGAGAAGTATTGGGTGATTTGTATCATAATCATACTAGGAATTGAACAACCTTCCCCTCACGCGCAATAAGTTATCATATTTATTAAAGAATGGATTTAAACTAATAGATTTTTGATTGGTAATTGTTTTCCTTTTTCTAGTATGTTATATTCCGTTAAATAAATTTCTCGCTGTGCAAATCTGCATAAAGAATTCAACGACGAATTGAGTTCGTGAATCCTTTAAATATTCTGTTCGCTTATTATATAAATGTCTAAGCAATTGTATATAAAACGCTGAACATAAGCTATAACACGTTGCAGTTTACTGAAACTAGGCAAACGTTTTATCACATCTAATCGATAAGTATTATGAGTTCGTTCTGTTGATGCATTGCATTGTATTTTTATTGTTTTGTATTTGTTATGTATATTGTATTTTTAATTTTGGCAAATCTGTCACATTTGTATGTAGGGTTGAACTGGCTACTCTGATTGATTACGATTACGAATAAGAAATTCTGGCCCTGACCACCACAGACTACAATTTTCTAATTGTTCAGCATTTGAACTCCGTGACCCGATGTCAGCTGGGTTTATGCTTTTAGGTATGTAACGCCACATCGATCTGTCAAGAATTTTGTTAAAAATAAAAGGGTTTTCTCCGATTTTATCCAACCAACAATTCGAATCACACCAATATGCAACAAAAACATTCATTGCTTCATTGTCCCTAACATTACTCCACCATTACTCTACTTCAAAATTAGATCCCAAGAAACTCACTTTCGCATTTTATAATATTAGTTTGGATAGATTAGATTAGTATAGATAGCCTATTTTGATGTATTAGATCTGTATACATGAAATAATGCACAGTGGCTCGATTTAGGAGTTGGTGGGTTTATTATATTGTTGAAGTAATGTTGCTAGCAATCTTGTTCTCTTTACTCAGATGGATAAAGTTACGAATAAAAATATAAAGTTATAAACATATAATACAAACATTGACAAAATATACTTAACAATTATAGTATTTATGGAGAAAATCTCAAACAGCTGCTTATCGTGCCTGTCTCAAACATCTCCTTATCGTGCTTGTCTCAAACAGCTCCTTATCGTGCTTGTCTCAAACATCTCCTTATCGTGCTTGTCTCAAAAATCTCCTTATCGTGCTTGTCTCAAACATCTCTTTATCGTGCTTGTCTCAAACATGAGTTATTTCACAGAAAAGCGAATTGCAACAGTATTATCACGTAGCTAGTGAGAAGTCCCAGCAAACTAATTGGTAGCATAGCGTCTATATAGAACAGGCCACACGCGGTCATCTTACTGAACGGACGATTAGCTTGTAACACTTTCTTGCAAAGACGTGCTTGATCGTCTGTAAGAAAAAAATTATAAATAATATTGTAGACAGCTTCCATAATGAACATCTCATTAGCATCTTCGTACTTGGACAGTTATTTTTCTTCAAAAGCTGTATACACGCTGTCTCCGCTTCCTCAATGGCCATATAGAACTTCTCGCATTGCAAACTGTGAAAAATTACTAGTAATATGTCCTTAGTTATCCATAGAATTGTCACTAATACTATCACCGGAGTCTGGGAGGTCTCAAGCACCTGAAAGTATAAAATGTTTTTTAACCGGGTTTTTACTTGATAAAGGCAAAAAGTGCTAGCTATTAAAAGTGTTTGATAAAAAAGAGAACGATGCGGTTGCTGAAAGGCGGTCACATTATAGACACAAAATAGATAGGTACGGAAGGCCGGCTCCATACAACTAGCGATACCAGGCGTACGCACACAGATACGGGCGTGCGGCTATCTCGGAACTATATCAAACGATTACCAGCCGCGAGTACGCTTGCACTCGCTGCCGTGCTGTACGCGTAGAAGCGTATCTATGTGTGCGTGTGTTTTCCTTCGTTGTGTGACCCGGGGCCGACCTTCTGTATCGATCTCTTTTATGTCTCAGATAGTGCCTGTCTTACCGTGAAAACTTAGGTGAAGTGAGTTTGAAGCGAGCTTCAAGTGATCACACTTGAAGCTCACTTCAGCTAAATTTTCGCGGTGACATTTTTACAGAATAGATGTTAAATTGTCAGGAGTGTTGTGCATTCGGGTCGGCATGTTTCGGCACAGGCCGGGCGACAAAATCGAAAGTATATTTAGACGTCCAGAACAAATGTGTGGCATGCCTCATGTCTAGTATTGTAGTCTTGTGATTGGTGTAACAAAAGAACAACATCCAATCTCAGGGATCTCATGCACTACGCGATCAAGACTAGTCGCTTGGCAGCAGTTTTAAAGAATGTTTGGCCGCAACTGGTTGGACGACCGTTCAAGCGGCCGACTTTCTTCTTGGTCGGTGCTTCTGCTGCCAAAATTGCAGCCGGTCGAGCGGTTGTGCGACAAGTTGTGATCGGCACCACGTTGTGAGATCCCTTTGTACAAATTATTAGGAAATCAGACATAAACAGATTTTCTAAAACCCATAATTGTTTAAATGTCAATGTTACCTCGCGCTGAGATTTCGATTGATTTCCTATTATTTGTAACACTGACTCCAAAAAACATAAATTCCGAATAAAAACATTGACCGTTGAATATAAAATCTGTAAAACAAGGTTATTAAGTCCGCAATTATTACTAAATCCGCTGTTATAGCGCAACAAGGCAAGTTAAATAAATGTGAAAACACGGCGTTGAACTTACCTGTACTTGAGAAACAGTCGTGTACAATTTGAATGCTTCTAAAATATTTTGATAAATCTTAAATAGTTTTATACCACTTGTATCATTTTCTTGTTCATCATTAAGCTTGTTGATTTTTCTTATCCATTCATTCAGGTATTTTGTTAACAATACCATAACCCGAATCGCATAAACACAATCCATGTCAATTTTGGTGACCATGAAGTTACGAATTAGCATTGCCAAATCCAAATTCGAGAAAGAATACTTAAACCCCGCATGATATCCGAGCCAAATAAAGCAGTTAACACCGAAACTAACAAAAACAGAGATCCAATTTCCAACTATATAACTTCTGACTCTCTTACTAAAATTGATACTATTATGTTTGACTACATTTACTACCTGCGGTTAAATAATCAGTGAAATAAAATTATTAAGGTTTAAATTAAATAAAAAAGTACTTACTTAAGGTTAATATTTACGCTGACTTGACATTCAAATTACAGTAAAAGCACTTGACATAATAAGTATACAACTATACATAAATATATAGGTTTGCCCGTGAAAAATTCCCCATGTATGTTCAGCGATATAAAGTTAGGGTTTTGGGAGGGTTTCCAATATTTTTTAAGGAATTTTCACTTGTCTGTTGCCGAGTCTGATTTTTTGCAAACCTTGTCTTTGCATCAACCTACCAGCAGCTGTCATCTTGGAAATCTCATAAAGGTCCATTAAATAGTGTGCGTGTGGTTATTTCTTTCACAGAAAAGCGAATTGCAACAGTATTATCACGTAGCTAGTGAGAAGTCCCATCAAACATATTGGTAGCGTAACGTCAACATAGAACAGGCCACACGCGGTCATTTTACTAAACGAACGATTTGTTTGCAGCACTTTCTTGCATAGACGTGCTTGATCATCTGTAAGAAAAACATAATTGAGTCAAATTAAACTGCATTTGTAATACAACAAGACGCGTCATCTGTATCATCACAATAAATACATGTGACTGTTTCTAAATTACCCTAGGCTGATATGATTTTCGTTTTTCCTAATTAAGATCGGTTTCCCGGCACGGAAAATAACAGTAAATACATGTCGCTACCAAATACTGCATCGGGCAAGTATAACAGAAACTTAGTTGTAGGTTTATCCTGTGTGTTAGACTGAGCCTACATACACCTCATTCCTTTTTGAACGATTGCATTGTTTGCAATCAGTATATTTCATAGTTAATCGAAGTCAAACATCCTATTTATTCAAGTAAAATCTCTTTAAACCTTATCCGTCACGAAAACATACAATTAGAAAGTAAAGCACGACAACTCTTTATTACTTACTTGGACGGTTCTTGTTCTTCATAAGCTGTATACACGCCGTCTCAGCTTCTTCAACAGTTATATAGAACTTCTCGCATTGCAAGCTGTGTATGAATACTAGTAATATATCCTTACTTATCCATAGAATCGTCACAAATATCATAATTGGAGATTGTATACTTTCAATTAGCTGTAAAATGAAATTATTTTTCAACTACGCGTATAGCATAAAAAAACCGGAGAGTTAAACAAAAACATACTACTCTGGTTTTCATAAAGCCAATCTTTTTGAATATTATCACTAGAACCAATAACAAAATAAATATGATCACGTATGGATGAGATAGGCAACTGGTATGAACCCGTAATTAATGATAAAGTTACCTCGATATGTGATTTTGTTTGTTTTTCTAGCATTTGTAAAATTGTCTCCAAAAAAAATAAATTTCGGGTAAATACATTGACCGCGGTGTATAGTATCTGCAAAAAAGAGTGTTATTTAGACAGTCGGCTACAAGGATGGTTTAAATATTTTTTTCATATTTATGAAATTAAATACTAATACATAATAGTGAGTGATTTACCAATACTTGAAAAATGCTTTTGTACATATTGTACGATTCCAAAATATTTTGATAAATCTTGAATAATTTTTTACTACATATATCATTTTCTTGTTCATCACTTAGCTTCAAAATTATTTTGTTCCATTCATTGAGGTATTTTGTTAACAATAAAATAACACGAATCGCATAAACAAAATCCATGTCAAATTTAGTTAGCATGTAATTACGAAGTAGTATTGGATAATCAGTGAAACTGTATTTAAACATTCGATAATACTAGAGCCATATAAACATGTTAACAGCAAAAGTTATGAAAACTGAGATCCGATTCCAAATTATATAACTTCTGATACTCTTACTAAAATCGATGCATTTATGTATAGTCTGAATTGTCATAACGAGTGAGATGTTATTTTGACTGTGCACAATACTAAGAAAAAAGGTAATTATTATACCAAGGGCAAAGTAAAAGTAGGAAAAAAAAATTGAAAGCGAAATTTTAGTGTCACCATGGATATTTATGTAGTCTACGCTGGATTTATTGAAGTACATGTAATAAATAGAAACCACAATCACGTAACACACAATGAAGAACGACAACATAGTACGCATCTTCCCGTTAGGAGTAATATAGTTATCTTGTATGGTATATTTCGAAGAGAACAATATAAAAAGTGGCCAATGTAAAGGATAAAACATTTTTTGAACTTCTTTTTCTACACGATTATTAAGTAATATTTCTGGTGGATACAATGATAAGTTTGGTTTGTTTTTTTTCTTTAGGAATATGTTCATCAGCTTAGACGACATTATTGACAACGGAACAAGCCCGTTTTAAAATGATTAATGAATAAGACTTATGAACATATAAAATTTATTAGAATAGTCCTTAGTAATAGTGCGTTCATATAATAGTGATGTTTTATCTATCAACAATATGGTCGTCGTTAATGGTGACGCTATATGCCAATTAAAGTAAAAGTATTTGACAGCGCTAGGCATAATATACGTTTCAAAATGGACTGTAGCAATAGTTATTATGGTTTAATTTCAATAAAATCAATTCCGTCGTTCAATCAATGTACGTTCAGCGATTATTTATAGTTTAAAAGGAAACTGAGTTGCCTCCAAAACTATAAATAATCGCTTCTTCGCAATGAATTTTATTCGACAAAATTCGTACCAGATTCTCAGTTATCAAAAATTAAATAAAAGGAGGGCAGGGGTTACAATTACAAAAACAATCCAGGTAGAACAATTTCGGTGAAGTTTTCATAGGAATTGTTCCACCAGAGTTGCGTCGCGCCTGCCTGGGGGGGAGCTTTTGTACTTGCATTATCAGTTATAATCATGATGATTAGTTTGTTTTGTTATTCTTATAGTAAAACGTAATGTTTTATGTATGCTATTCTGTAACGAATGCCACAATGACACAGGTTTTTCATACAGCTGTAACTTTTTCTCACATTGATTTGTGACTGACCGCCATAGTAACTAATGATATCAAAAGAGCTTTTCAACGACATACATCCAGTCGTTATACGTCGTCGGTAGACCACGACCTAGGTTAGGACATAAGATATTTGTATTCTGGTTAGTCTCATTGGATAATTTTCGACGATCACGCGGGCGAAGCCGCGGGCAAACAGCTATGTAATAAAATCTTAACAGAGCAGAAACAATACAATAAAAGTTCCGAAAAAAACATTTTTTATAATTATTAATTTATTCTGAAAGTAGGTAGCTAAGTAGGGAAACAATGTTGCGAAATATGTCGGAGTTTTCTGAAAGTTCTTGATTAAATACAGCTAAACATTTCTATTAAAACGTGTTTGGTATTTTTAACAAGTTGTTAAGTTCACAGAAAAGCGAATTGCAACAGTATTATCACGTAGCTAGTGAGAAGTTCAGTCAAACACATTGGTAGCGTAGCGTCAACATAGAACAGGCCACACGCGGTCATCTTACTAAACGAACGATTTGTCTGTAGCACTTGCTTGCAGAGACGTACTTGATCATCTGTAAGATAAACAAGAAAAAACAATTTAGAGAGCTTTGTGAGAGAACGCTGCCTGGCTAGTAACAAAACATTCGTATTTACTTGGACAGTTCTTGTTCTTCATAAGCTGTATACATGTCGTTTCTGCTTCTTTAATCGCTTTATAGAATGATGGAAGATGTTCGTGGAGATTAAAGCAGTGGTGTCACAGACAAATTCTTCAGGTCAAAATTGTCCTAGTGAAGAAACATAGGTCCCAATTGTCTCCTGTGCACACTGGTGTACCACAAGGCTCCATACTGGGTCCGATATTTTTTATCGTGTTTGTTAACGACCTTATACAACATATTATGAGTGAAAAAGCTGCGGGATCTATCCAGCTGGTGGTGTTTTCCGACGATACCAATGCAGTTGTTTCGGCTGACAATATACACGCTATTAATTCCATAGTTAATCAAACTTTAAATATCTTCCACAGCTGGTTTGCTGTTAACGGTCTTAAAGTCAATGCCAGTAAAACCAATGTTATGCTTTTTCGTTCAACTTCCAAAAATAAAGATAGCATTAACTGCGTTTCTGGGAGTTCATATTGATAGCCAGTTAAAGTGGAAACAAGAGCTAACACACCTAGAGAAAGCAATCAGCTCTGCCTGCTACGTACTAAGAAGTCTGAGAAACAAGGTAACCATAAAACATTTAAAAATGGTCTATTACGCATTAGTTGAGTCAAAACTGAGATACAGCATACTTTTCTGGGGAGGAAGTTATGATTATAACACTCAAAAAGCTTTTGTAATTTAGAAAAGAGCAGTCAGAACCTTAGCCAGAATTCAACAGCAAGAATCATGCCAGCCACATTTTAATGACTTAAATATATTGACAGTCCCAAGCTTGTACATTTTGGTCCTACTTAGCCACAAGATGAAAGACAAAAAAGGGAGAGTACAAGAACAAAAGATCTCCAGTTGAAGCAAGTGACTCACCTGAATGTTGTAAAGCATAGCGCCTACCACAAGTCATTAAAAATGTACAATAAACTGCCGACAGAAATAAAAAGTCTAGTCTATACAAGTGGGTTTCAGAATAAGCTCAAACAGTTCTTGTTAAATAAGTGTCTATTGATGAATTATAAATTAATATAAAAGTCGACAGTAACATAATTTTATTGTTTAGAAATGAAAATTTTATTGAATTTTAAGAATTGACTATTATGACATTTATTTTGATACTTATTTTTTATCAATTTTTATTATTATTTTGATTATAATGAAATTTGGATTATTGGAATGATTTAAATATAGATTGCATGCATGATGTTTCTTATAATATTTAGTTATAAAAATTCAGACACGATGTAAAAATTGTTATTGAATAAATGAATTGAATTGAATAGCAGTATAAAGGAGAGAGAATACCTACTCTTTACTCGCTGCCGGCCACACAATAACGGCAAGTCAGCAGTATGAATGTGTAGAAACCCGTTATTTTAATATAACCTCGACATGTGAAGCTGCTGGATCTTTCAGCATTTGTACACGTATCTCCAAATAACCTATGTTGCGAGTAAGCTGTCGGTTATATATAATATCTGTAAAAGAAAAAGCAATCAAAACAACCAGTAAGATGTTGACTTACTGGTCACGACTCTTTGAGTTGATGAATACTTGCGCTCTACATTTATTTTTCTGAATGTAAGTTTTTTATTCTACTCGATCGTGTGTTTATCTAAAAAAAAAAACTGTGCATCAAAACCAAAAATCTTACCAATACTTGGAATATATTCTTGAATAATAATAATAATAACTAATCGTCGGTTGGTGCCTCATTCCATTAAAAACGTCTAACGGGCCTCTGCGAGTTGGCTTCGATCCCTCGTACGCCTTCCAAAAGACCGGGACCCCATGGTCCCGAGATGTGTAAACATATATAAAATAATAATAATAATAAAAGTTTATTCTGGTAAAAAGGTAAACACTAAATACAAATTTGCTTAAATCTACGAAAAATCAAACAATTTTATGTGCCTGAACTAGGTCATCCTGTGTTTCAGGCGAGGCAAGGCATAGTATTTCTAAATAATCACATACTTAAATATAAAAATCTAGTCATCTAATAGGTATGTAAAAAGGAATAGCTTGTAACCTTCCAAAATATTTTGATAAATATTGAATAGTGCGATACAATATGTGTCGTTTGCTTGTTCCTTATGCAGTTTCAAGATTTCTTTGATCCATTCATTGAGATATTTTGTTAACAACATTATAACACGAATAGCATAAACACAATTAATATCAAATGCAGCATATAATAGGTCTTTACCTATGAAATTGCCGTTCTGCAGTACTGGCCATTTCAAATCAAAATAATTTTTGTTTGGCTAAGAATTCTAATTTCAAATTAATTTTATTTTAAAAACATGGAATTCTTTTTTCAAAAGAAGTCATTTGTTTAATGATTAGTGTTACATTTTCATCGCATTTCAATCTTTTTCGTCATCACGGATACGTTAAAAATTCGAGTAATTATGGAATATGAGTACCGTCGTGGCAGCAACGCGGCACAAGCGGCACGCAACATCAACGACGTATACGGAGCTAACACTACAAACCAACGCACCACCTGTTTTTGGTTTGCTCGCTTCCGTTCTGGAAATTTTGACCTGAAAAATGAACCTCGCGGTCGTCCGAAGACTTTGGTCGACAATGACGAATTAAAGACGATTGTGGAAGCTGATGATACACAATCTACGGCTGAATTAGCAGCAGCTTTCGACGTTAGCATCAAAACAATATTGGTCCATTTGCGTTAAATTGGCGAGGTAAAAAAGCTTGACAAATGGGTGCCCCACGAACTCGAATGATCGCCAGCGCGAAGTACGCGTCGAGGCGTGCCTTGCACTGCTCAACAGACACACAAATGAAGGAATTTTTGAACCCCATTGTTACCTGCGATGAAAAATGGATTCTGTTTGATAACCGCAAGCGCTCAGCAAGTTGGTCGGATCCTGGTTCAGTACCTAAACAATGCTCTAAACGAAAAC
Organism: Lithophane semibrunnea; assembly: GCA_947363905.1. NCBI lineage: Eukaryota > Metazoa > Arthropoda > Insecta > Lepidoptera > Noctuidae > Lithophane > Lithophane semibrunnea. The sequence goes on along the minus strand of OX376208.1, from coordinate 14,171,729 downwards.
TTACCCCTAGAAAAGTGATGGTCACTGTTTGGTGGTCTAGCGCCGGTGTGATTCATCACAGCTTCTTACCAAACGGGGTGAGCATTACTGCAGATGTGTACTGTGAAGAACTGAACACAATGATGGAGAAGCTGGCACATCTCCAACCAGCATTGGTCAATCGCTCGTCTCCGCTGCTCCTGCACGACAACGCGCGACCTCATACTGCACAGCAGACGGTCTCCAAGTTGCAAGAACTGGGGTTGGAAGCTCTCCGTCATCCGCCCTACTCACCAGACCTTGCGTCTACAGACTACTACTTTTTCCAGAATTTGGATAACTTCTTGGCGGGAAAAAAATTCAATACCCGAGAGGCAGTACAAAATGCCTTTGAAGAATTTGTTGCCTCCCGTCCAGCTGATTTCTTTAAGAAGGGCATCAATAAACTGCCACTGCGTTGGCAAAGATGCATTGATTGCATGGGTGATTACTTCGATTAATACAAATAAAAAATACATGAAAAAAATTCGTTTAAATTTTTTGATACAAAACGGCAATTTCATAGGTAAAGACCTAATATAAAATTACAAATAAACATTGTCAAATGTAAGAAATTGTAATGAAACACTGCCATATGTGTAAAATTAATGAAGACGTGAACTCCGAAGACAATAAAAACTGAGATCCAATTCCAAATGATGAAACTTCGGACTCTCTTACTTATATCAATACTTTTATGTAAAGTCTGAATGGTAGTAATGAGTAAAATGTTAGTTTGACTGTGAACAATATCAAGAATGAAAAAGATTATAACGCCGAAACCAAGGTAAAAAAATTAGAAAGTTGTAATGAGCCAAACGATCATATTCTTATGGACATTTCTGTAACTATCGTTGACTTCATCGAAATACATGTAATAAACACAGGTCACAATAACAAAACATACACTCCAGAACGGCAAAATGATACGCATCTTGCCATTGGGAGTAATATAATCATCTCGAATGGAGTATTTTGAAGCGAACAATAAAAGAAGTAGACAGTTCAATGGATAAAACATTCTTTGAACTTCTTTATCTAAACTATTATTTAGTGAAACTCTTGGTGAGTACAATGAGAAGTTTGGTTCCATTTTATTTTTTTACGACGTACGATTGCGTTCTAAATATAGTTTTGTATGTATTGATCTATACGTATCACTTAAGCTCTAGTTGTTAATTTTGTAATTTCAGTAAAAGCAATTAACTAATAACAATATCCCGTATTATCATGGCCTCCATTATAAGCCGTAGCCTCATATCGATATTACTGTCTTAATGTCATCATGATCGTCTTTCATGACCGATCTTTCATATCGATATTAATGTCTTAATGTCATCATGAGTTTTTCATCTGTGTGTGTCTGTATGTCTTATCATCCACCTTCTGAATACGCTACGCTAGCTAGAATTATTTTATAATTAAAGCGGTTAAATGAGTAACCATCTACATACAACGTGGCCCGTGAAACGACGTCTAAAATAACATGTTAGAATCCTGTATCCAAGGGTTTCCCGAAACACCGACAACACAACACCGATGTATGTTCATCGATTATTTCAAGTTTAGGAGGTAGACATAAAAAAAAACGAAATATAATTATCTCCTGATTTCAGCCTTTTTTATTTTTATCTCAGCGTCGCAGTTTTGAACATATTTACATAATCAGCCTATAATATTCCCACTGCTGGGACACAGGCCTCCTCTCTGTGAGAGGGAGTGGGCCGTAATCCACCTCGCGGGCCCAGTGCGGGTTGGTAGATGTCACATGTCTTCGAATTTTTGGTTCTAGGACATGCCGGTTTCCTCACGATGTTTTCCTTCACCGTTTTGAGAGCAGTGGCGATGAAAATAATTTACACCAAGTAAAGCGCCTCTCAGGGTTCGAACCTACGACCTACAACTCGTAAGTCGTGGCCGTTACCACTGGGCCACCACTGCTCTACATATTACACATATATATTGAACATATTTATTTTACATTAATTCCTAAAATTATGGTCTACGATCGATAAAAACACTATCCATCTAATCATGACCCAAAGTGACGTCAATGAGCACCATTGCGTAGCTTTTGAACATGATCGTAATGGTTAGGGTATGCGAATATTGACGTCTGGTCATGGGTCTTTGTATATTACAAAGAAACGACAACAAAATAAATAAAGCAACATCGACAATGTTTATTTTTTATAAAAATACAAACTGTAATAAAACAATAGTATAAGAAGTAATAAAGCTTGACAACTGTAGAGGTAGCTCGGCGTCTATGATGAACAAGCCGCACGCGCTCATCTTCTTGAGAGATGCCTTCTGTAAACGTTGGATGTTCTTACAAACCCTCCGATCTTTAACTGAAACAAATTAAAAGAACGAAATGAAATTGTTTATTCTGTAAATAGGATAACGGAATCACTTTTACACGTCATATTAAAAAAAAAAGCTAGATAAGGTCGGTTGTTTCATCCACCAAGTTTTGTCTCATATGAAACCGAATACGGGTAAAGTCCCTAAGCAACGGATTAAAACAATCTTTGAAGCACATTATAATATAGCCAGATATGCTACAAACCCGAACAGTGCCTTGACTTCATGAGCATGACACAGGTACTCTGAACATCTCTCATTGCTGCATAGAATCTCTCACATTCCACGCTTAAGCATATAATTATAAACATATTCTTGACGTGATTAAATTGAGTTGCAAATAATAGAAAGATTTGCTGCAATGGTAAAAGATATAGTAATTATTACAGGCAAATTGGGGATCCTAACCGAAAATTGAGTTTTAATTTTCAATAAGTTGTATTAGACCTTGTCTACATATACTTATGTAGACTGCTACGGTCTTAAATGGATACCTCCATTTAGTAGGACACATGGCAAAACATGAAAAAAAACCCGCCGAATGCATAACTTCCTCCTTTTTTGAAGTCGGTTAAAAATTGTTAATAAGTGTAACTTTGGAATTTCATGCCCATTCTTCTCTATACGAAACTACGTTTTGGAAGGGGCAACTAGAATCAATTCTATTTCATCTTGTAAATGTTGAGGTTAAAAAGTGTCTTATTGTCCTACTTGAAATACATAATTTTACTTTGGTGATCGAGTAAAGACCAGGAAGGCATGAAAGGAAAACGTCCAAACATCGTACTTCTTTGATTTTTGATACCATATTTAGTAATCAGACTTACTTTAATTTCACCATTTGCAATACAATTCTTTAACAAAATTAATACCATAGCTAGGTTCTTCAAAGTAAAGTAAGTTGTTATTATTATATAAAATATAATCTGAAAATATAATCAAATGATTAATATATATCTGTTTTCAACTATGGATTCGATTTCTTCAATCTTAATTCTTTGATTAATTAATAAACGTACCATATGTCGAAACGTCGTCTCTATAATCATGTAGGTCTCCTGTATATTCAGGTATACATCAAACATCATATTCCAATAGTCTTCTCTTTCCGTGTCTTCGATGTTTTGTGAGTTTTTAACTTTTTTAATCCAAACACGAAGTATTTTCCCAATTATTTTCAAAAATGGTAAAGCATATAGAATATTAATATCGAAAGCGATGCAGATGTAAACCGATATCATATCAAAAATATCCAAGTCGAAAAAAAAATGGAAACACATGATAAATCCTATAAAGAATATGTTTAAAGTAATAACCCAAATCCAGTTGCAGATAATCAATTCTCTCAGTTCGTTGCAATTTATTTGTAGAACTCTGAGAAAATTTTGAATTTTCAAGACCAACAAGATATTGTAGTAGCTCAGCATGATGTTTAAGACAGTATTCATTAAATCCCCGGTTAAGAAGATGATATAGTCAATTACAATGTTCGTAGAAAAAAATATACTGCTATCCCCCCAAATATCATCACAATAGTCGGTGATAAAAGTGATCCATTTATACAAAAGGACACCGCGAAATGTTAACATGCAAAATACTCTTATAAAGTTGTAAAAATAAGTATTAGAAGTAATAATGTTGTCACGAATAGAATACTTTGCGCAAATGAAAAGACTTTGCATCAGATTCAACGGTCTTAGTACTGATTGTAAATCATTTTCAATCACGTTATTTCGGAATATTTTGATAGTAGGAACTCTTGGTATGTTTCCGACTATTACAGCGTTTCTGTTTGATTTGAAACAGTTTTTGAAATACGAAAACATGTTTGCTGCGACGCAGATGACTCTTAAGGCTGTTAGAAGTTGATAGATCTAGAAAACTAAAGTCTGTCGATAAACAAGTAATTTACTAATACTTCAGTAAATAATGCTTAATGTGTTTGTACAACATAGTAGCATCGCGTAAAGTATTAGGTAATTACTTGCCTATCGATTGACTTCGGTGGTGGGCAAGTAATTATCTAATCTATGTTAGATACATAGATTAGATAATTACTAACTTATTATACAAATAATAAAGCTGAAGAGTTTGTTTCTTTGTTTGAAAGCGCTAATCTCTGGAGCTAACAGTCGAATTTAAAAATTCTTCTTGCATTTGATAGTCCAATTCGTGAGGAGGGTATAGCCTTTTAGCTATTTAACATCACGCTACGACCCGTAGGAGCCAAACAAAACGAAAACAAGTCAGAAAGAACGCTAACGGGGTGTCCTGCGTGTGCGACGTGACGCGACGCTGCGAATGCGACGAACGCGTTCACCTCAACGGCATACCCTGCTTGCGGCCTATATGGCAGTCTGCGGCGAGACGCGTACTTGTTTACGACGTAACGTGTACTTGTTTTGGGGGCGACCAGACGCGACACCACGAACTACGAAATGGTTGAAGAAAAATTGTACTGTACTTCTCCATGATTCGAGAAGTAATGACCAAAATCACGTTGGACATTTGTCGCGTGTAGGATCGCGTCGAATTGCATCGTGTCGTGTTGCGTCGCGTCACATCGTATTCGTCGCTCACGCAGGACACCCCGTAAGCGAAAACGAAGTAATAGCGCGGGCGGGCGATGCGACGCGACGCGACGTGGTGGGTCGGGGGCTGAATTTGGACTTCCAGTAGTGTTTGACTAACATAATACTATTTATTAATAATTTAATATACAAAAATCCATGTTATCTAGTTTAACTATGAAAGATGATTCTTTTATTTGTTTTTTGACATATGATGTGTCTTAATAAGTCAATCATGATAGAGGAAAATCTTGACGTTCATTGAAGCCTGAAATATGTTTCAGACAAACACTTGCTATGAACATGTTTGCGTTACCTTACTATTTTCTTACAAAAACAATTTAATTTTCTTCGGTCAGTTTTTCAGTATCTTGGAACACTTGTATTATGTACATTCCTTCTCTGATATGTTCGCTTTAGTGGCCTTCTAACTTAAGCTCCCAGGCAAAAGTTAATGGTAGGTTTGCTGTCGACCTTACAAAATAATGTGACTCAGGCATTTCAGTGGCTATATTTTGAAAGGCTTTAAGTTTAAGCGATGGCTTTCTGAGTAGTGATAGCCTAGTGGTGTAACCGTCAGACTAACAAGGTCTCGAGTTCGAACCCAAGGAACCTCTGACTTTTCGGATTCATGTGCGTATTGTATAATTATCACTTGGTTCAAAAACGGTGAAGGAAAACATCGTGAGGAAACCGGAATGTCCTAGAACCAAAAATTCGAAGACATCTTCCAACCCGCACTGGGCCCGCGTGGTAGATTACAGCCCACTCCCTCTCGTAGAGATGAGGCCTGTGTCCCAGCAGTGGAAACTTTATAGGCTGATTATGATGGCTTTCTACATATTCTGCTGAAACAATTTAATTAAATAAATGACAGTAATTGTGGATGTGAATGACAACAGTCAGGCTATACAATCTATTTGTTTACAGCACTGTTTACTAAAGTATAAGTAAATTACTTGCGTATCGATTGACTTCCGTTTTCTAATTCAATCAACATCAAATTGTGTCGCTCTTCAAACATGTTTTCCTATTTCAAAAACCGGTTAAATCAAATAGGATTAGTGTTTTAATCGAAAATGGACCAATAGTCGCATATAACGACATATTACTTAATAACGTAATTGAAAAAGATTTACAATCAGTATTAAGGCCGTTGAATCTGATGCAGAGCCTTTTTTTCTGTGCGAAGTATAGTGTTTGTGACAACATCATCACTGCTAATACTTATATTTACAACTGTATTAGATGGATTTGCATGATATTATTTCGATGTGTTTATTTGTATAGTTTAATCGACTATTTTATGCAATTTTCTAATAAATTGGGGAAATATAGTCTATTCTATACTTCCATCGTTTTTACTGACTATGTCTTCTTTTCGATCGGAGATTTGATACAAAGCGTCTCAAACATCAGTCACAGCTACTACAACATATTGTTGGTCTTGAAAATCCAACACATGCTCAGAATCTTGCAAATAAATAGCAACACACTCAGAGGTTTGATTATGTGCAACTGGAGTTATGTTATCATCCTAAATATGTTTTGTATTAGTTTTATTTATGGTTACTATTGCATTTTCGACTTAGGTATTCACGATTTTATAGCGATTTATGCCTGTATCACTTACGATATAAATGTTGTGTATGCTTTGTTGGTATTGAAATTATTAGAGAGGTTGCTACGGGTGTGGATTGAAAAAGTTCAAAACCGGTCAGCCAGAAACAGAAAAAATGTGGAAAATGATGTTTGTTGCATACCTAAATGTACAGGAAACTTACAAGATTGTAGAGACGACGTTCCGACACATGGTATAATAATTTTATGATAAAATAGAAATCTAAAAAGGCACATTTAAAAATAATTTATGCTTTTCGTGCTGTAGGCTATTTGCATTTTTTTTTTAAGTATATGTAAAAATAAGTTGGAAATCTCATAAGGATGTCATGAGGCAAAAATTGGCTTTGCTTGTTTTGTTCATATTTTTTTAAATATGCCATGGCATGCCTGTGGCTTGACCGTTGCCGTCGTGATGACTCACTATGCCAAACGGAAGTCTATACTTGTGCTGCCGACACTTCTTTATCCCTTCAGTAAATTTCGAAATGCTTCACTAAAACGTTAAATATTTTTCTAGATTTTATTTTACACGATATTAGCAGCTTACCAAAGTTTGCGGAACCTAGCAATGGCATTAACTTTAAGAAGTTCTATAGCAAGAGGTAATCTCAAAGTAAGTAGTCGAAAAACTAATCATGTCCATTTTGAGCGGTTATTTCTGGCAAAATTAATTACTACTCCTGTTGTTATTTCAGTACGTCGCGCTACTAATTATAATTCAAATTTTGTATTTGAAAAATATCGTCGTTCTTATATGCTTGAGCGTGGAATGCGAGAGATTCTATGCAGCCATGAGAGATGTTCAGAGTACCTGCGTAATGCTAGTGAAGTCAAGAAATTGTTCTGGTAAGTGTTATATTATTTAGCTATATATTCTGCGAATATTTTGCTGTTCATACTCACCTGCGATCTCTGACAGTCTTTCTGAGCTGACCAAGACCAAAAGCAAGTGTTAGAGGCGAATGCTCATTTGGATTTTGCTGTAGCTGACTAACTAACTACGGGTAGCATATTATTCGCAGAGTAGCTGGTAGCAGCTGGATGAGAGTTGCCGGAAATCGAGGTGAATGGCGTGCTATAGGAGAGGCCTATGTCCAGAAGTGGACTGCTATAGGCTGATGATGGGTAAAATAAATATTATGTAAAATATACGGAAACCACGTCCACTTATAACAAACTAAGTCTTTTTTCGCAGTCCCTGGAAGAAGGGTTTGCAAGAGCATCCAACGTGTACAGAAGGCATCATTCAAGAAGATGACCGCTTCTGGCTTGTTCATCATAGACGCTGAGCTACCTCTACAGTTCGCAAGCTTTATTACTTCTTATACTATTGTCATACTAGAGTTGTATTTGTAACTAAATATCCGTCTGTATTTGTAGTAAATGTTAAAATATGAAATTATGTTTAGTTTATTTTTAAATACTCAGCGACAACTGTAGTGTGAGAGCACTCCCGACTAGCGATGGCAAAGCTCACATCCCCTTTTTGTCATAATATAGCATGCATGGTAACTAACCTAGGTTCCCGCCGCTATACCGCTAAACTTTCCACGTGATTGCTTTAAGTCTGGAATTGTAAATCGTAGCGGCGGGGAGATCCAGACTAAGAATCTTCACACCTAGAAAAAAATCGTTACAGTGAATTGGAGCAATTTACACCACCAGTTACGAGGCCACTCATCAAGTATGATAAGGGCTTATCTACTGTCAAATCGCATACTTAAAATGTTCAACAAATTATAATCTTAACATCGCTAAAAAGAAAACTCATGGACTTGCATTCTTCGGACCCTTACAAACATGGTCTCTTACAAAGCGTCAAAAGTCCGCACTTGGATTCTGGCTATGGGACAATTATACTCGGTGTCAAACTGAAAGACTTCGTTAGCCATGTATAAGCCAAAGATGTTAAAACACGAAAAATGTGATGAAATTCGTATACAGTTGATGATCCCAAGAGAACTAAGTCGGTTTTCTTTACTTACTGGCATTTGCGATGTGTTATTATGTAAATTATAGTAAAGGTTTGTTTTTATTATCATTTTAGAGCAGTGGTAGAATTAACACCTCTGAAGTTTTTCAGTAAGGAAGATCATCCTCGAGTTGGTTTTCAACTCTGATCAGGTTATTTCTGTCGTAAGCCTCCATTCTTTAACAAAAAAGAACTTATAAGTCAATAAACGCAAAATTAGCTCTATATTGTGAAACGTTCATAATTTATTGACTTTTCCACTAAAGCTGCTTTTTTTACGAGTGGTAGACGCTTCCCCTGTCCTTAGCTCATTTTTAATAGTGCTACACTCCAAGTCGCATACATATATATAACTCGATATGGCACTATTTAACCATTCCTGTAATACGTTATCGTACTCTTCTATTATACCTGTGCTTTCTAATTTAGATGCCGCCAAAGTCTAGCTGGCATTCCAGTGTGCCAATTTCCGCGCGATGGCGTCAGGTCTAACTGGCACCGCGAGGTGCCAGCAGCGCCACCCCTGCAAAACTATTTTTTTTGCCTAAAATAATGGTCTAAATCGATTCGGATTTTTTAATAAACTGGCAATAATATTTGTAATCCATAAAAAACAAAACATGCCAAAATTCTCGTTACCAACACTGTAAAAAAAAAATAAGAACGCATCATTTTATTCTGTGGATCAGTTCCGTTTGACAGTTCTGATGTTGTATTAGAAATTCTTGTAGTGTGAAGGATTTTCCAATTGGAACGTTGGTAAGTAAATGAATAATCATTTATTAGTGTATATTGCAGCCTTTTAGATAATCGTTTGCGTGGAATAATATAGTAAAAATTATCTTCGAGCCAATAAAACTTTACGTAATTATAATTTTGTGACTCGCCATTTTCTATCTGTTTTTTGATTGTTTTTCAATGGATTTGTCTCTTTAGACGGTGAATAACTATGCTAAAACGAATTCTTATGAATTATTTCATGCATTCGAACAGTATTCATTCATTTTTATCCAATTTTCAAAGATATTTCAAAGCATTTACATGTGTAGGTAAATGGTGCAAAATGACAGCACCGCGCACTATGAAGTTTCAGTTGGAATACTATGGAAATATTGTATATAAGACTTGTAGGAAGTAAATCTAATTCGATTATTTGTCTATTCATGATAATATTACCAAAGTTTTGTGCAAATTGATCCATTACTTTGCCAGAAATCAACTTATTACAGCAACAAGTCGGCTTTCGCCCTGTTCTCTGTTTTCATTACGATGTTTATAATACTAAGGTACTATTATGAGTGTCGTTGATGTTATCAAGTGTGGCCCCATTGTTCAAGAACTCGAATCTGTTTACAGAATGTAAATCTAAGCAATACAACCGGAGCTACAGCGTTTTTTGTGAGCGGGGTCAGCCCGGGTCAAATTACGCCGCGCGGCGCGGGACGCTAGGGAATTTTTGGGGCGCAAAATGCGTGGCGCTTCGGCGGTTAACCGCTTAAATGCTAACCCATAGTTACTTTCGAGACATTTTGATGCATCTTTCCACGGAAGTCTGACTTCATACCCATAACTATCATTGACTTTCACCGTACTTTTGAAAAAAATCAGTACCTGTGACTACTTTCTTTTGACATTATATTTCAGTATCATCTCTAATGCCCATTGTCTCTAATGACCAAAAATTGTGAACGTCAAATGTACTTGAATGAAATGTACTTACGTTATTTATCGAACAAAGTGTACCACTGAACCCTGCACAGTCCAACCTAGTCGTGTTTCCAACGCCAACAGATTTTCGTCCATTCGCACCGTTCGCCCGGTGATAATGCAACCTAGAACATCAGAACCAATTAATAAGTCAATAATAACATTGTCATCTATACATTCAGTGATCACAACACCCTTCTTTTTCAATAGAGATACAATCGTATCGCTCTTATTCAGTTTCGGAAGACTTCCACAGATTACTTCTTGTTCTAAAGCTTGTATCTTAAATACGAAGCTGCTATGTAAATTCTTTACACTGAAGTCATAAAGTTTGTGTATTTGCTTTTTGGTGACAGCTCTTCCGAACAACGTGTGACTCAACTCTACTTCATCAATAGGCTCTAGTTTAAGCTTCCTTACTATCTCGCTTGTTACAAACAAACGTTGTGCCCTCGAGTCGAGTAAAGCTCTTACTGTCAATTTATTACTGCCGTGTACAAGGTTAATCTCCAACGTTTGCAACAAAACTGTCTTGGAAGAAGACGACTGGTTTAGTACAGTTTCTTGTAAGTTAGAGTTGTCAGTGGTCCATTGAGTGATTATGTATTTGTCTTTAATCAAGCCACCACACATGATGGGATAATGCCTTCTACCACAGATCACACATTTAGGATGTCTTTTGCACCGATTACACATATGACCGATTGTCAGGCAAATAAAACAAGCTTTCTTTTTCTTTACAAAGTCCTTTTGTTCTTCTAGCGTTTTCTTTATAGCGACAATGTATCATTCATTGTTTCCATGATTGACCTTAGGTGGTCTCTGAAAGTAATTGGATTTGAGGGAAATTCAAGTGATATCGTTAAGTCTTCTAAGCATAGTAGTTTAAAGACAGCAGAACAAGCTTTTTCTTTGTCTGCCTTTAAAGCTTTGATTAGATCTTTTGCAGTACCTAAAAACATTTTTGGGTGTCAACAGAATCCAAAATTTAAGCATCCATGTTCTTTGGAAAAAGTGAGCTCTTCATTCACTGCATCACAGAAGGGATTATCTGGATTTATAATTCTGTTAATAGAGTCCAGCATTACTATTCTGTTACCATCTTACCGTGAAAACTTAGGTGAAGTGAGCGTGGAATGAGCTGTCATTGTCATCGATACCTACTGGTGCTAAGGCAGTGACAGTTCACTCCAAGCTTCACCTAAGTTTTCACGGTGAGACTTTTACAGAATAGCACAACAGGTCTTCTTGTGTAGTCACTAGCCTATTTTTCATAGCAATTTCATTCAGGTGACAGTTGGCACAATTCCACAGATTTCTCCCACCATCTTCTATAAGTTGCACTTCCAATGAAATTCCCTCCCTTAGGTTTGTTCCAGTTTCTCTTATTCTCCACACTCTTTTGCAAGCATCTATACCCAATCTAAACTTTGCAGTGGCTCCCAAATGATTGATTACCAATGTTTGCAATAATGTAGAAGTCCCCAACAGCGTACAAATCATCGTATGGAGTCTTCATTTGTGGTCTAATACTAGGAACCTCCGTTCCATATTGAGAGACGAATTTCCTATCAATATACCAACAAGTGTATTCTGCAATTCCCTCTGGCAAAAATAAAGTTTTGTCTGGACTGAGATTGATTCCTATTAATGAGAGATTCTGTTTGTTTTTGACAATACATTCCATATTCTTCTCTGCGCTTTTAGATAAATATTTTGTAGTTGAATCATCACTAGATCGCATACATACCTTCATTTCATTTTTCAACATTGCATAATTCATGGGTAAGAGCCCTATTGTTGTACTGGCTGCTTTCAGCATCCCCATCAACAATCCTGGACTAGACCTCAAATATCTTCGATCCTCTGACACCTATCTTTTCAAATTAAGGTACCATTCCTTTGTTCTTTCATTCATTGACGGAATGTGGGAGTCCTTTCATTCCAATCTGGAGTAATACATGTCGTTATTCACTAGTGGTCCTGGACCTAGCTGTATCTCTTTCTACGCTTGAAATAGATGCTCGTATTTGCATATTTTCATAAATGTCTTAGATAGACAAGCTTTAGATGCAAAAGGAATCAAATTTCTAAGACGGTGGCTCTCAAGGAAAAAATTATGGTGCATCAAGAAAAATATTGAAGGAGATAAGCATTCATTCCATTTAGTTGCATCTTCAGTCCCCTGTAAAACATGTATTGCTAAATCTGTGTCTAATGAAGTTATCTCCATATAAGAAGTAATTTTCGCTTTCTTCTCTTCTCCTCCAATAGACATTGTTGATCCCGGTAAGTTCTTAGATAATGCTTAATGGAACGCTTCTATTATATGTAGGAACGGTCGCAATAACATCGTTGCAGATGCAATTGCTCTTCTGTTCTTCTTCCCTCTTTCCTTATGTTTTATGTATGAGGCAAAGCGACAAACTAGCTGCTGCATCTTCTTCTTTACGTTTTCCCTACCACTTATAACCACCTTTTGTCTTTTAAGCTTCTTCTCATACATGTTTCTAAGACCCAAAAGGCTTTGTTTACTACTTCAAGTTTTTGCGGTTTGAGCGCTCCTTTGTTGATAAATATAGGTAATTTGAAAAATTTAATATTTGCACTTCCCACCGGTCTGTAGTAAGGTAAACATTATTGTAGGCACTTGAATAAATTATAAGATATTTTCAGTTCCACTAACCACGAACTCATTAAATGTTATTACAAACAACAATTTGAATGACATGGATGGTACAAGATACTACATATAGAACACAACTTAAGGTATTAGCTAATCCGATAGTCGGTTTGGCGTTTAATTTTCATTTTCGATGTCAATTAACATCAAACTTCCGAGTGTATCAGACATGTTTTCCTATATCAAACGTTGCTCAAAATCACCCATAAATCCTGTTGTTATTGTAGAGAATGCAGCTATGGCTTCATGTAATAAAAGATTACATAATAATGTGATTGAAAAAAAAATACAATCAGTACTAAGGCCGTTGAATCTAATGCAAAGTCTTTTCATCTGTGCGAAGTATTCTATTCGTGACGACATTATCACTGCTAATACTGATATTTATAATTTTTTAAGAGTATTTTGCACGGGCATATTTCGTTGTGTCTGTTTGCATCATTTGATCGATGTGATCAATTTTTTGCATGAAGAATGGTGGGGACCGTACAGTTTATTCTTCTGCTTCTGCCTTTCTCTTGACTTCATCTTGTACTTGACCGGGGATTTAATGAACGGCTTCTCAAACATCATCCAAAGTCACTACAATATCGTGATGGCCTTGAAAATCCAACACGTATTCAGCGTCCTACAAATAAAAAGCAAAGAACTCAGAGGTTTCATTGTCTGTAACTGGGCCTATGTTATCGTCCTTAATATTCTTAGTATCAGTTTTGTCATTATTTATTGTTTTACTATGGATGGAAAAAATGATGTTTCTGATATGACTACAGCTTATGCCAGCATTGCTTACGATATAAACATCGTGTATGCTGTGGTACTATTAAAGTTATTACAGAAAATGCTTCGTGTGTGGATTGAAAAAGTTTTAAAGACAAGAAATACCGAAGAATCAGAAACAGAGGAATACTGGAACATAATATTAGACATATACCTGAATATTTTGGATATTTATATGATCATTGAGACCACATTTGGACAAATGGTAAGTTTATTTTGAATGCAGACATGAAGTCAAACAATAAAAACGCAAACATGTTAATGCCTGGTTGCGGCCAAGGCTTGTTTAGTACTTTTCTCAAATAATGCGAGGAAATTCAAACTAAGTAAACCAACTATAAATTCCAGAATCAATTACGAACAACGATAATTTTTCACGCGCCACCATTTTGATTTGTTTGTTCCGATTATAAACAGCTCTATTTTCCAAATCGAAATGTGGCGATGTAAAAAGTTCGTTCCATTTTTAAATTACCCGACAGATTTAATTATTTATTTAACCATTTATGTACACACCTAATAAACAGACAGGAAGAAAAGAACAGCAAAAAAAACGTACAAAGGTGATGTCTATTTCTAAAGAAATCTCTTCCAGCACACCTGTGATAATAGAAAGATTTGCTGCAATGGTAAAAGATATAGTAATTATTACAGGCAAATTGGGGATCCTAACCGAAAATTGAGTTTTAATTTTCAATAAGTTGTATTAGACCTTGTCTACATATACTTATGTAGACTGCTACGGTCTTAAATGGATACCTCCATTTAGTAGGACACATGGCAAAACATGAAAAAAAACCCGCCGAATGCATAACTTCCTCCTTTTTTGAAGTCGGTTAAAAATTGTTAATAAGTGTAACTTTGGAATTTCATGCCCATTCTTCTCTATACGAAACTACGTTTTGGAAGGGGCAACTAGAATCAATTCTATTTCATCTTGTAAATGTTGAGGTTAAAAAGTGTCTTATTGTCCTACTTGAAATACATAATTTTACTTTGGTGATCGAGTAAAGACCAGGAAGGCATGAAAGGAAAACGTCCAAACATCGTACTTCTTTGATTTTTGATACCATATTTAGTAATCAGACTTACTTTAATTTCACCATTTGCAATACAATTCTTTAACAAAATTAATACCATAGCTAGGTTCTTCAAAGTAAAGTAAGTTGTTATTATTATATAAAATATAATCTGAAAATATAATCAAATGATTAATATATATCTGTTTTCAACTATGGATTCGATTTCTTCAATCTTAATTCTTTGATTAATTAATAAACGTACCATATGTCGAAACGTCGTCTCTATAATCATGTAGGTCTCCTGTATATTCAGGTATACATCAAACATCATATTCCAATAGTCTTCTCTTTCCGTGTCTTCGATGTTTTGTGAGTTTTTAACTTTTTTAATCCAAACACGAAGTATTTTCCCAATTATTTTCAAAAATGGTAAAGCATATAGAATATTAATATCGAAAGCGATGCAGATGTAAACCGATATCATATCAAAAATATCCAAGTCGAAAAAAAAATGGAAACACATGATAAATCCTATAAAGAATATGTTTAAAGTAATAACCCAAATCCAGTTGCAGATAATCAATTCTCTCAGTTCGTTGCAATTTATTTGTAGAACTCTGAGAAAATTTTGAATTTTCAAGACCAACAAGATATTGTAGTAGCTCAGCATGATGTTTAAGACAGTATTCATTAAATCCCCGGTTAAGAAGATGATATAGTCAATTACAATGTTCGTAGAAAAAAATATACTGCTATCCCCCCAAATATCATCACAATAGTCGGTGATAAAAGTGATCCATTTATACAAAAGGACACCGCGAAATGTTAACATGCAAAATACTCTTATAAAGTTGTAAAAATAAGTATTAGAAGTAATAATGTTGTCACGAATAGAATACTTTGCGCAAATGAAAAGACTTTGCATCAGATTCAACGGTCTTAGTACTGATTGTAAATCATTTTCAATCACGTTATTTCGGAATATTTTGATAGTAGGAACTCTTGGTATGTTTCCGACTATTACAGCGTTTCTGTTTGATTTGAAACAGTTTTTGAAATACGAAAACATGTTTGCTGCGACGCAGATGACTCTTAAGGCTGTTAGAAGTTGATAGATCTAGAAAACTAAAGTCTGTCGATAAACAAGTAATTTACTAATACTTCAGTAAATAATGCTTAATGTGTTTGTACAACATAGTAGCATCGCGTAAAGTATTAGGTAATTACTTGCCTATCGATTGACTTCGGTGGTGGGCAAGTAATTATCTAATCTATGTTAGATACATAGATTAGATAATTACTAACTTATTATACAAATAATAAAGCTGAAGAGTTTGTTTCTTTGTTTGAAAGCGCTAATCTCTGGAGCTAACAGTCGAATTTAAAAATTCTTCTTGCATTTGATAGTCCAATTCGTGAGGAGGGTATAGCCTTTTAGCTATTTAACATCACGCTACGACCCGTAGGAGCCAAACAAAACGAAAACAAGTCAGAAAGAACGCTAACGGGGTGTCCTGCGTGTGCGACGTGACGCGACGCTGCGAATGCGACGAACGCGTTCACCTCAACGGCATACCCTGCTTGCGGCCTATATGGCAGTCTGCGGCGAGACGCGTACTTGTTTACGACGTAACGTGTACTTGTTTTGGGGGCGACCAGACGCGACACCACGAACTACGAAATGGTTGAAGAAAAATTGTACTGTACTTCTCCATGATTCGAGAAGTAATGACCAAAATCACGTTGGACATTTGTCGCGTGTAGGATCGCGTCGAATTGCATCGTGTCGTGTTGCGTCGCGTCACATCGTATTCGTCGCTCACGCAGGACACCCCGTAAGCGAAAACGAAGTAATAGCGCGGGCGGGCGATGCGACGCGACGCGACGTGGTGGGTCGGGGGCTGAATTTGGACTTCCAGTAGTGTTTGACTAACATAATACTATTTATTAATAATTTAATATACAAAAATCCATGTTATCTAGTTTAACTATGAAAGATGATTCTTTTATTTGTTTTTTGACATATGATGTGTCTTAATAAGTCAATCATGATAGAGGAAAATCTTGACGTTCATTGAAGCCTGAAATATGTTTCAGACAAACACTTGCTATGAACATGTTTGCGTTACCTTACTATTTTCTTACAAAAACAATTTAATTTTCTTCGGTCAGTTTTTCAGTATCTTGGAACACTTGTATTATGTACATTCCTTCTCTGATATGTTCGCTTTAGTGGCCTTCTAACTTAAGCTCCCAGGCAAAAGTTAATGGTAGGTTTGCTGTCGACCTTACAAAATAATGTGACTCAGGCATTTCAGTGGCTATATTTTGAAAGGCTTTAAGTTTAAGCGATGGCTTTCTGAGTAGTGATAGCCTAGTGGTGTAACCGTCAGACTAACAAGGTCTCGAGTTCGAACCCAAGGAACCTCTGACTTTTCGGATTCATGTGCGTATTGTATAATTATCACTTGGTTCAAAAACGGTGAAGGAAAACATCGTGAGGAAACCGGAATGTCCTAGAACCAAAAATTCGAAGACATCTTCCAACCCGCACTGGGCCCGCGTGGTAGATTACAGCCCACTCCCTCTCGTAGAGATGAGGCCTGTGTCCCAGCAGTGGAAACTTTATAGGCTGATTATGATGGCTTTCTACATATTCTGCTGAAACAATTTAATTAAATAAATGACAGTAATTGTGGATGTGAATGACAACAGTCAGGCTATACAATCTATTTGTTTACAGCACTGTTTACTAAAGTATAAGTAAATTACTTGCGTATCGATTGACTTCCGTTTTCTAATTCAATCAACATCAAATTGTGTCGCTCTTCAAACATGTTTTCCTATTTCAAAAACCGGTTAAATCAAATAGGATTAGTGTTTTAATCGAAAATGGACCAATAGTCGCATATAACGACATATTACTTAATAACGTAATTGAAAAAGATTTACAATCAGTATTAAGGCCGTTGAATCTGATGCAGAGCCTTTTTTTCTGTGCGAAGTATAGTGTTTGTGACAACATCATCACTGCTAATACTTATATTTACAACTGTATTAGATGGATTTGCATGATATTATTTCGATGTGTTTATTTGTATAGTTTAATCGACTATTTTATGCAATTTTCTAATAAATTGGGGAAATATAGTCTATTCTATACTTCCATCGTTTTTACTGACTATGTCTTCTTTTCGATCGGAGATTTGATACAAAGCGTCTCAAACATCAGTCACAGCTACTACAACATATTGTTGGTCTTGAAAATCCAACACATGCTCAGAATCTTGCAAATAAATAGCAACACACTCAGAGGTTTGATTATGTGCAACTGGAGTTATGTTATCATCCTAAATATGTTTTGTATTAGTTTTATTTATGGTTACTATTGCATTTTCGACTTAGGTATTCACGATTTTATAGCGATTTATGCCTGTATCACTTACGATATAAATGTTGTGTATGCTTTGTTGGTATTGAAATTATTAGAGAGGTTGCTACGGGTGTGGATTGAAAAAGTTCAAAACCGGTCAGCCAGAAACAGAAAAAATGTGGAAAATGATGTTTGTTGCATACCTAAATGTACAGGAAACTTACAAGATTGTAGAGACGACGTTCCGACACATGGTATAATAATTTTATGATAAAATAGAAATCTAAAAAGGCACATTTAAAAATAATTTATGCTTTTCGTGCTGTAGGCTATTTGCATTTTTTTTTTAAGTATATGTAAAAATAAGTTGGAAATCTCATAAGGATGTCATGAGGCAAAAATTGGCTTTGCTTGTTTTGTTCATATTTTTTTAAATATGCCATGGCATGCCTGTGGCTTGACCGTTGCCGTCGTGATGACTCACTATGCCAAACGGAAGTCTATACTTGTGCTGCCGACACTTCTTTATCCCTTCAGTAAATTTCGAAATGCTTCACTAAAACGTTAAATATTTTTCTAGATTTTATTTTACACGATATTAGCAGCTTACCAAAGTTTGCGGAACCTAGCAATGGCATTAACTTTAAGAAGTTCTATAGCAAGAGGTAATCTCAAAGTAAGTAGTCGAAAAACTAATCATGTCCATTTTGAGCGGTTATTTCTGGCAAAATTAATTACTACTCCTGTTGTTATTTCAGTACGTCGCGCTACTAATTATAATTCAAATTTTGTATTTGAAAAATATCGTCGTTCTTATATGCTTGAGCGTGGAATGCGAGAGATTCTATGCAGCCATGAGAGATGTTCAGAGTACCTGCGTAATGCTAGTGAAGTCAAGAAATTGTTCTGGTAAGTGTTATATTATTTAGCTATATATTCTGCGAATATTTTGCTGTTCATACTCACCTGCGATCTCTGACAGTCTTTCTGAGCTGACCAAGACCAAAAGCAAGTGTTAGAGGCGAATGCTCATTTGGATTTTGCTGTAGCTGACTAACTAACTACGGGTAGCATATTATTCGCAGAGTAGCTGGTAGCAGCTGGATGAGAGTTGCCGGAAATCGAGGTGAATGGCGTGCTATAGGAGAGGCCTATGTCCAGAAGTGGACTGCTATAGGCTGATGATGGGTAAAATAAATATTATGTAAAATATACGGAAACCACGTCCACTTATAACAAACTAAGTCTTTTTTCGCAGTCCCTGGAAGAAGGGTTTGCAAGAGCATCCAACGTGTACAGAAGGCATCATTCAAGAAGATGACCGCTTCTGGCTTGTTCATCATAGACGCTGAGCTACCTCTACAGTTCGCAAGCTTTATTACTTCTTATACTATTGTCATACTAGAGTTGTATTTGTAACTAAATATCCGTCTGTATTTGTAGTAAATGTTAAAATATGAAATTATGTTTAGTTTATTTTTAAATACTCAGCGACAACTGTAGTGTGAGAGCACTCCCGACTAGCGATGGCAAAGCTCACATCCCCTTTTTGTCATAATATAGCATGCATGGTAACTAACCTAGGTTCCCGCCGCTATACCGCTAAACTTTCCACGTGATTGCTTTAAGTCTGGAATTGTAAATCGTAGCGGCGGGGAGATCCAGACTAAGAATCTTCACACCTAGAAAAAAATCGTTACAGTGAATTGGAGCAATTTACACCACCAGTTACGAGGCCACTCATCAAGTATGATAAGGGCTTATCTACTGTCAAATCGCATACTTAAAATTTTCAACAAATTATAATCTTAACATCGCTAAAAAGAAAACTCATGGACTTGCATTCTTCGGACCCTTACAAACATGGTCTCTTACAAAGCGTCAAAAGTCCGCACTTGGATTCTGGCTATGGGACAATTATACTCGGTGTCAAACTGAAAGACTTCGTTAGCCATGTATAAGCCAAAGATGTTAAAACACGAAAAATGTGATGAAATTCGTATACAGTTGATGATCCCAAGAGAACTAAGTCGGTTTTCTTTACTTACTGGCATTTGCGATGTGTTATTATGTAAATTATAGTAAAGGTTTGTTTTTATTATCATTTTAGAGCAGTGGTAGAATTAACACCTCTGAAGTTTTTCAGTAAGGAAGATCATCCTCGAGTTGGTTTTCAACTCTGATCAGGTTATTTCTGTCGTAAGCCTCCATTCTTTAACAAAAAAGAACTTATAAGTCAATAAACGCAAAATTAGCTCTATATTGTGAAACGTTCATAATTTATTGACTTTTCCACTAAAGCTGCTTTTTTTACGAGTGGTAGACGCTTCCCCTGTCCTTAGCTCATTTTTAATAGTGCTACACTCCAAGTCGCATACATATATATAACTCGATATGGCACTATTTAACCATTCCTGTAATACGTTATCGTACTCTTCTATTATACCTGTGCTTTCTAATTTAGATGCCGCCAAAGTCTAGCTGGCATTCCAGTGTGCCAATTTCCGCGCGATGGCGTCAGGTCTAACTGGCACCGCGAGGTGCCAGCAGCGCCACCCCTGCAAAACTATTTTTTTTGCCTAAAATAATGGTCTAAATCGATTCGGATTTTTTAATAAACTGGCAATAATATTTGTAATCCATAAAAAACAAAACATGCCAAAATTCTCGTTACCAACACTGTAAAAAAAAAATAAGAACGCATCATTTTATTCTGTGGATCAGTTCCGTTTGACAGTTCTGATGTTGTATTAGAAATTCTTGTAGTGTGAAGGATTTTCCAATTGGAACGTTGGTAAGTAAATGAATAATCATTTATTAGTGTATATTGCAGCCTTTTAGATAATCGTTTGCGTGGAATAATATAGTAAAAATTATCTTCGAGCCAATAAAACTTTACGTAATTATAATTTTGTGACTCGCCATTTTCTATCTGTTTTTTGATTGTTTTTCAATGGATTTGTCTCTTTAGACGGTGAATAACTATGCTAAAACGAATTCTTATGAATTATTTCATGCATTCGAACAGTATTCATTCATTTTTATCCAATTTTCAAAGATATTTCAAAGCATTTACATGTGTAGGTAAATGGTGCAAAATGACAGCACCGCGCACTATGAAGTTTCAGTTGGAATACTATGGAAATATTGTATATAAGACTTGTAGGAAGTAAATCTAATTCGATTATTTGTCTATTCATGATAATATTACCAAAGTTTTGTGCAAATTGATCCATTACTTTGCCAGAAATCAACTTATTACAGCAACAAGTCGGCTTTCGCCCTGTTCTCTGTTTTCATTACGATGTTTATAATACTAAGGTACTATTATGAGTGTCGTTGATGTTATCAAGTGTGGCCCCATTGTTCAAGAACTCGAATCTGTTTACAGAATGTAAATCTAAGCAATACAACCGGAGCTACAGCGTTTTTTGTGAGCGGGGTCAGCCCGGGTCAAATTACGCCGCGCGGCGCGGGACGCTAGGGAATTTTTGGGGCGCAAAATGCGTGGCGCTTCGGCGGTTAACCGCTTAAATGCTAACCCATAGTTACTTTCGAGACATTTTGATGCATCTTTCCACGGAAGTCTGACTTCATACCCATAACTATCATTGACTTTCACCGTACTTTTGAAAAAAATCAGTACCTGTGACTACTTTCTTTTGACATTATATTTCAGTATCATCTCTAATGCCCATTGTCTCTAATGACCAAAAATTGTGAACGTCAAATGTACTTGAATGAAATGTACTTACGTTATTTATCGAACAAAGTGTACCACTGAACCCTGCACAGTCCAACCTAGTCGTGTTTCCAACGCCAACAGATTTTCGTCCATTCGCACCGTTCGCCCGGTGATAATGCAACCTAGAACATCAGAACCAATTAATAAGTCAATAATAACATTGTCATCTATACATTCAGTGATCACAACACCCTTCTTTTTCAATAGAGATACAATCGTATCGCTCTTATTCAGTTTCGGAAGACTTCCACAGATTACTTCTTGTTCTAAAGCTTGTATCTTAAATACGAAGCTGCTATGTAAATTCTTTACACTGAAGTCATAAAGTTTGTGTATTTGCTTTTTGGTGACAGCTCTTCCGAACAACGTGTGACTCAACTCTACTTCATCAATAGGCTCTAGTTTAAGCTTCCTTACTATCTCGCTTGTTACAAACAAACGTTGTGCCCTCGAGTCGAGTAAAGCTCTTACTGTCAATTTATTACTGCCGTGTACAAGGTTAATCTCCAACGTTTGCAACAAAACTGTCTTGGAAGAAGACGACTGGTTTAGTACAGTTTCTTGTAAGTTAGAGTTGTCAGTGGTCCATTGAGTGATTATGTATTTGTCTTTAATCAAGCCACCACACATGATGGGATAATGCCTTCTACCACAGATCACACATTTAGGATGTCTTTTGCACCGATTACACATATGACCGATTGTCAGGCAAATAAAACAAGCTTTCTTTTTCTTTACAAAGTCCTTTTGTTCTTCTAGCGTTTTCTTTATAGCGACAATGTATCATTCATTGTTTCCATGATTGACCTTAGGTGGTCTCTGAAAGTAATTGGATTTGAGGGAAATTCAAGTGATATCGTTAAGTCTTCTAAGCATAGTAGTTTAAAGACAGCAGAACAAGCTTTTTCTTTGTCTGCCTTTAAAGCTTTGATTAGATCTTTTGCAGTACCTAAAAACATTTTTGGGTGTCAACAGAATCCAAAATTTAAGCATCCATGTTCTTTGGAAAAAGTGAGCTCTTCATTCACTGCATCACAGAAGGGATTATCTGGATTTATAATTCTGTTAATAGAGTCCAGCATTACTATTCTGTTACCATCTTACCGTGAAAACTTAGGTGAAGTGAGCGTGGAATGAGCTGTCATTGTCATCGATACCTACTGGTGCTAAGGCAGTGACAGTTCACTCCAAGCTTCACCTAAGTTTTCACGGTGAGACTTTTACAGAATAGCACAACAGGTCTTCTTGTGTAGTCACTAGCCTATTTTTCATAGCAATTTCATTCAGGTGACAGTTGGCACAATTCCACAGATTTCTCCCACCATCTTCTATAAGTTGCACTTCCAATGAAATTCCCTCCCTTAGGTTTGTTCCAGTTTCTCTTATTCTCCACACTCTTTTGCAAGCATCTATACCCAATCTAAACTTTGCAGTGGCTCCCAAATGATTGATTACCAATGTTTGCAATAATGTAGAAGTCCCCAACAGCGTACAAATCATCGTATGGAGTCTTCATTTGTGGTCTAATACTAGGAACCTCCGTTCCATATTGAGAGACGAATTTCCTATCAATATACCAACAAGTGTATTCTGCAATTCCCTCTGGCAAAAATAAAGTTTTGTCTGGACTGAGATTGATTCCTATTAATGAGAGATTCTGTTTGTTTTTGACAATACATTCCATATTCTTCTCTGCGCTTTTAGATAAATATTTTGTAGTTGAATCATCACTAGATCGCATACATACCTTCATTTCATTTTTCAACATTGCATAATTCATGGGTAAGAGCCCTATTGTTGTACTGGCTGCTTTCAGCATCCCCATCAACAATCCTGGACTAGACCTCAAATATCTTCGATCCTCTGACACCTATCTTTTCAAATTAAGGTACCATTCCTTTGTTCTTTCATTCATTGACGGAATGTGGGAGTCCTTTCATTCCAATCTGGAGTAATACATGTCGTTATTCACTAGTGGTCCTGGACCTAGCTGTATCTCTTTCTACGCTTGAAATAGATGCTCGTATTTGCATATTTTCATAAATGTCTTAGATAGACAAGCTTTAGATGCAAAAGGAATCAAATTTCTAAGACGGTGGCTCTCAAGGAAAAAATTATGGTGCATCAAGAAAAATATTGAAGGAGATAAGCATTCATTCCATTTAGTTGCATCTTCAGTCCCCTGTAAAACATGTATTGCTAAATCTGTGTCTAATGAAGTTATCTCCATATAAGAAGTAATTTTCGCTTTCTTCTCTTCTCCTCCAATAGACATTGTTGATCCCGGTAAGTTCTTAGATAATGCTTAATGGAACGCTTCTATTATATGTAGGAACGGTCGCAATAACATCGTTGCAGATGCAATTGCTCTTCTGTTCTTCTTCCCTCTTTCCTTATGTTTTATGTATGAGGCAAAGCGACAAACTAGCTGCTGCATCTTCTTCTTTACGTTTTCCCTACCACTTATAACCACCTTTTGTCTTTTAAGCTTCTTCTCATACATGTTTCTAAGACCCAAAAGGCTTTGTTTACTACTTCAAGTTTTTGCGGTTTGAGCGCTCCTTTGTTGATAAATATAGGTAATTTGAAAAATTTAATATTTGCACTTCCCACCGGTCTGTAGTAAGGTAAACATTATTGTAGGCACTTGAATAAATTATAAGATATTTTCAGTTCCACTAACCACGAACTCATTAAATGTTATTACAAACAACAATTTGAATGACATGGATGGTACAAGATACTACATATAGAACACAACTTAAGGTATTAGCTAATCCGATAGTCGGTTTGGCGTTTAATTTTCATTTTCGATGTCAATTAACATCAAACTTCCGAGTGTATCAGACATGTTTTCCTATATCAAACGTTGCTCAAAATCACCCATAAATCCTGTTGTTATTGTAGAGAATGCAGCTATGGCTTCATGTAATAAAAGATTACATAATAATGTGATTGAAAAAAAAATACAATCAGTACTAAGGCCGTTGAATCTAATGCAAAGTCTTTTCATCTGTGCGAAGTATTCTATTCGTGACGACATTATCACTGCTAATACTGATATTTATAATTTTTTAAGAGTATTTTGCACGGGCATATTTCGTTGTGTCTGTTTGCATCATTTGATCGATGTGATCAATTTTTTGCATGAAGAATGGTGGGGACCGTACAGTTTATTCTTCTGCTTCTGCCTTTCTCTTGACTTCATCTTGTACTTGACCGGGGATTTAATGAACGGCTTCTCAAACATCATCCAAAGTCACTACAATATCGTGATGGCCTTGAAAATCCAACACGTATTCAGCGTCCTACAAATAAAAAGCAAAGAACTCAGAGGTTTCATTGTCTGTAACTGGGCCTATGTTATCGTCCTTAATATTCTTAGTATCAGTTTTGTCATTATTTATTGTTTTACTATGGATGGAAAAAATGATGTTTCTGATATGACTACAGCTTATGCCAGCATTGCTTACGATATAAACATCGTGTATGCTGTGGTACTATTAAAGTTATTACAGAAAATGCTTCGTGTGTGGATTGAAAAAGTTTTAAAGACAAGAAATACCGAAGAATCAGAAACAGAGGAATACTGGAACATAATATTAGACATATACCTGAATATTTTGGATATTTATATGATCATTGAGACCACATTTGGACAAATGGTAAGTTTATTTTGAATGCAGACATGAAGTCAAACAATAAAAACGCAAACATGTTAATGCCTGGTTGCGGCCAAGGCTTGTTTAGTACTTTTCTCAAATAATGCGAGGAAATTCAAACTAAGTAAACCAACTATAAATTCCAGAATCAATTACGAACAACGATAATTTTTCACGCGCCACCATTTTGATTTGTTTGTTCCGATTATAAACAGCTCTATTTTCCAAATCGAAATGTGGCGATGTAAAAAGTTCGTTCCATTTTTAAATTACCCGACAGATTTAATTATTTATTTAACCATTTATGTACACACCTAATAAACAGACAGGAAGAAAAGAACAGCAAAAAAAACGTACAAAGGTGATGTCTATTTCTAAAGAAATCTCTTCCAGCACACCTGTGATAATAGAAAGATTTGCTGCAATGGTAAAAGATATAGTAATTATTACAGGCAAATTGGGGATCCTAACCGAAAATTGAGTTTTAATTTTCAATAAGTTGTATTAGACCTTGTCTACATATACTTATGTAGACTGCTACGGTCTTAAATGGATACCTCCATTTAGTAGGACACATGGCAAAACATGAAAAAAAACCCGCCGAATGCATAACTTCCTCCTTTTTTGAAGTCGGTTAAAAATTGTTAATAAGTGTAACTTTGGAATTTCATGCCCATTCTTCTCTATACGAAACTACGTTTTGGAAGGGGCAACTAGAATCAATTCTATTTCATCTTGTAAATGTTGAGGTTAAAAAGTGTCTTATTGTCCTACTTGAAATACATAATTTTACTTTGGTGATCGAGTAAAGACCAGGAAGGCATGAAAGGAAAACGTCCAAACATCGTACTTCTTTGATTTTTGATACCATATTTAGTAATCAGACTTACTTTAATTTCACCATTTGCAATACAATTCTTTAACAAAATTAATACCATAGCTAGGTTCTTCAAAGTAAAGTAAGTTGTTATTATTATATAAAATATAATCTGAAAATATAATCAAATGATTAATATATATCTGTTTTCAACTATGGATTCGATTTCTTCAATCTTAATTCTTTGATTAATTAATAAACGTACCATATGTCGAAACGTCGTCTCTATAATCATGTAGGTCTCCTGTATATTCAGGTATACATCAAACATCATATTCCAATAGTCTTCTCTTTCCGTGTCTTCGATGTTTTGTGAGTTTTTAACTTTTTTAATCCAAACACGAAGTATTTTCCCAATTATTTTCAAAAATGGTAAAGCATATAGAATATTAATATCGAAAGCGATGCAGATGTAAACCGATATCATATCAAAAATATCCAAGTCGAAAAAAAAATGGAAACACATGATAAATCCTATAAAGAATATGTTTAAAGTAATAACCCAAATCCAGTTGCAGATAATCAATTCTCTCAGTTCGTTGCAATTTATTTGTAGAACTCTGAGAAAATTTTGAATTTTCAAGACCAACAAGATATTGTAGTAGCTCAGCATGATGTTTAAGACAGTATTCATTAAATCCCCGGTTAAGAAGATGATATAGTCAATTACAATGTTCGTAGAAAAAAATATACTGCTATCCCCCCAAATATCATCACAATAGTCGGTGATAAAAGTGATCCATTTATACAAAAGGACACCGCGAAATGTTAACATGCAAAATACTCTTATAAAGTTGTAAAAATAAGTATTAGAAGTAATAATGTTGTCACGAATAGAATACTTTGCGCAAATGAAAAGACTTTGCATCAGATTCAACGGTCTTAGTACTGATTGTAAATCATTTTCAATCACGTTATTTCGGAATATTTTGATAGTAGGAACTCTTGGTATGTTTCCGACTATTACAGCGTTTCTGTTTGATTTGAAACAGTTTTTGAAATACGAAAACATGTTTGCTGCGACGCAGATGACTCTTAAGGCTGTTAGAAGTTGATAGATCTAGAAAACTAAAGTCTGTCGATAAACAAGTAATTTACTAATACTTCAGTAAATAATGCTTAATGTGTTTGTACAACATAGTAGCATCGCGTAAAGTATTAGGTAATTACTTGCCTATCGATTGACTTCGGTGGTGGGCAAGTAATTATCTAATCTATGTTAGATACATAGATTAGATAATTACTAACTTATTATACAAATAATAAAGCTGAAGAGTTTGTTTCTTTGTTTGAAAGCGCTAATCTCTGGAGCTAACAGTCGAATTTAAAAATTCTTCTTGCATTTGATAGTCCAATTCGTGAGGAGGGTATAGCCTTTTAGCTATTTAACATCACGCTACGACCCGTAGGAGCCAAACAAAACGAAAACAAGTCAGAAAGAACGCTAACGGGGTGTCCTGCGTGTGCGACGTGACGCGACGCTGCGAATGCGACGAACGCGTTCACCTCAACGGCATACCCTGCTTGCGGCCTATATGGCAGTCTGCGGCGAGACGCGTACTTGTTTACGACGTAACGTGTACTTGTTTTGGGGGCGACCAGACGCGACACCACGAACTACGAAATGGTTGAAGAAAAATTGTACTGTACTTCTCCATGATTCGAGAAGTAATGACCAAAATCACGTTGGACATTTGTCGCGTGTAGGATCGCGTCGAATTGCATCGTGTCGTGTTGCGTCGCGTCACATCGTATTCGTCGCTCACGCAGGACACCCCGTAAGCGAAAACGAAGTAATAGCGCGGGCGGGCGATGCGACGCGACGCGACGTGGTGGGTCGGGGGCTGAATTTGGACTTCCAGTAGTGTTTGACTAACATAATACTATTTATTAATAATTTAATATACAAAAATCCATGTTATCTAGTTTAACTATGAAAGATGATTCTTTTATTTGTTTTTTGACATATGATGTGTCTTAATAAGTCAATCATGATAGAGGAAAATCTTGACGTTCATTGAAGCCTGAAATATGTTTCAGACAAACACTTGCTATGAACATGTTTGCGTTACCTTACTATTTTCTTACAAAAACAATTTAATTTTCTTCGGTCAGTTTTTCAGTATCTTGGAACACTTGTATTATGTACATTCCTTCTCTGATATGTTCGCTTTAGTGGCCTTCTAACTTAAGCTCCCAGGCAAAAGTTAATGGTAGGTTTGCTGTCGACCTTACAAAATAATGTGACTCAGGCATTTCAGTGGCTATATTTTGAAAGGCTTTAAGTTTAAGCGATGGCTTTCTGAGTAGTGATAGCCTAGTGGTGTAACCGTCAGACTAACAAGGTCTCGAGTTCGAACCCAAGGAACCTCTGACTTTTCGGATTCATGTGCGTATTGTATAATTATCACTTGGTTCAAAAACGGTGAAGGAAAACATCGTGAGGAAACCGGAATGTCCTAGAACCAAAAATTCGAAGACATCTTCCAACCCGCACTGGGCCCGCGTGGTAGATTACAGCCCACTCCCTCTCGTAGAGATGAGGCCTGTGTCCCAGCAGTGGAAACTTTATAGGCTGATTATGATGGCTTTCTACATATTCTGCTGAAACAATTTAATTAAATAAATGACAGTAATTGTGGATGTGAATGACAACAGTCAGGCTATACAATCTATTTGTTTACAGCACTGTTTACTAAAGTATAAGTAAATTACTTGCGTATCGATTGACTTCCGTTTTCTAATTCAATCAACATCAAATTGTGTCGCTCTTCAAACATGTTTTCCTATTTCAAAAACCGGTTAAATCAAATAGGATTAGTGTTTTAATCGAAAATGGACCAATAGTCGCATATAACGACATATTACTTAATAACGTAATTGAAAAAGATTTACAATCAGTATTAAGGCCGTTGAATCTGATGCAGAGCCTTTTTTTCTGTGCGAAGTATAGTGTTTGTGACAACATCATCACTGCTAATACTTATATTTACAACTGTATTAGATGGATTTGCATGATATTATTTCGATGTGTTTATTTGTATAGTTTAATCGACTATTTTATGCAATTTTCTAATAAATTGGGGAAATATAGTCTATTCTATACTTCCATCGTTTTTACTGACTATGTCTTCTTTTCGATCGGAGATTTGATACAAAGCGTCTCAAACATCAGTCACAGCTACTACAACATATTGTTGGTCTTGAAAATCCAACACATGCTCAGAATCTTGCAAATAAATAGCAACACACTCAGAGGTTTGATTATGTGCAACTGGAGTTATGTTATCATCCTAAATATGTTTTGTATTAGTTTTATTTATGGTTACTATTGCATTTTCGACTTAGGTATTCACGATTTTATAGCGATTTATGCCTGTATCACTTACGATATAAATGTTGTGTATGCTTTGTTGGTATTGAAATTATTAGAGAGGTTGCTACGGGTGTGGATTGAAAAAGTTCAAAACCGGTCAGCCAGAAACAGAAAAAATGTGGAAAATGATGTTTGTTGCATACCTAAATGTACAGGAAACTTACAAGATTGTAGAGACGACGTTCCGACACATGGTATAATAATTTTATGATAAAATAGAAATCTAAAAAGGCACATTTAAAAATAATTTATGCTTTTCGTGCTGTAGGCTATTTGCATTTTTTTTTTAAGTATATGTAAAAATAAGTTGGAAATCTCATAAGGATGTCATGAGGCAAAAATTGGCTTTGCTTGTTTTGTTCATATTTTTTTAAATATGCCATGGCATGCCTGTGGCTTGACCGTTGCCGTCGTGATGACTCACTATGCCAAACGGAAGTCTATACTTGTGCTGCCGACACTTCTTTATCCCTTCAGTAAATTTCGAAATGCTTCACTAAAACGTTAAATATTTTTCTAGATTTTATTTTACACGATATTAGCAGCTTACCAAAGTTTGCGGAACCTAGCAATGGCATTAACTTTAAGAAGTTCTATAGCAAGAGGTAATCTCAAAGTAAGTAGTCGAAAAACTAATCATGTCCATTTTGAGCGGTTATTTCTGGCAAAATTAATTACTACTCCTGTTGTTATTTCAGTACGTCGCGCTACTAATTATAATTCAAATTTTGTATTTGAAAAATATCGTCGTTCTTATATGCTTGAGCGTGGAATGCGAGAGATTCTATGCAGCCATGAGAGATGTTCAGAGTACCTGCGTAATGCTAGTGAAGTCAAGAAATTGTTCTGGTAAGTGTTATATTATTTAGCTATATATTCTGCGAATATTTTGCTGTTCATACTCACCTGCGATCTCTGACAGTCTTTCTGAGCTGACCAAGACCAAAAGCAAGTGTTAGAGGCGAATGCTCATTTGGATTTTGCTGTAGCTGACTAACTAACTACGGGTAGCATATTATTCGCAGAGTAGCTGGTAGCAGCTGGATGAGAGTTGCCGGAAATCGAGGTGAATGGCGTGCTATAGGAGAGGCCTATGTCCAGAAGTGGACTGCTATAGGCTGATGATGGGTAAAATAAATATTATGTAAAATATACGGAAACCACGTCCACTTATAACAAACTAAGTCTTTTTTCGCAGTCCCTGGAAGAAGGGTTTGCAAGAGCATCCAACGTGTACAGAAGGCATCATTCAAGAAGATGACCGCTTCTGGCTTGTTCATCATAGACGCTGAGCTACCTCTACAGTTCGCAAGCTTTATTACTTCTTATACTATTGTCATACTAGAGTTGTATTTGTAACTAAATATCCGTCTGTATTTGTAGTAAATGTTAAAATATGAAATTATGTTTAGTTTATTTTTAAATACTCAGCGACAACTGTAGTGTGAGAGCACTCCCGACTAGCGATGGCAAAGCTCACATCCCCTTTTTGTCATAATATAGCATGCATGGTAACTAACCTAGGTTCCCGCCGCTATACCGCTAAACTTTCCACGTGATTGCTTTAAGTCTGGAATTGTAAATCGTAGCGGCGGGGAGATCCAGACTAAGAATCTTCACACCTAGAAAAAAATCGTTACAGTGAATTGGAGCAATTTACACCACCAGTTACGAGGCCACTCATCAAGTATGATAAGGGCTTATCTACTGTCAAATCGCATACTTAAAATTTTCAACAAATTATAATCTTAACATCGCTAAAAAGAAAACTCATGGACTTGCATTCTTCGGACCCTTACAAACATGGTCTCTTACAAAGCGTCAAAAGTCCGCACTTGGATTCTGGCTATGGGACAATTATACTCGGTGTCAAACTGAAAGACTTCGTTAGCCATGTATAAGCCAAAGATGTTAAAACACGAAAAATGTGATGAAATTCGTATACAGTTGATGATCCCAAGAGAACTAAGTCGGTTTTCTTTACTTACTGGCATTTGCGATGTGTTATTATGTAAATTATAGTAAAGGTTTGTTTTTATTATCATTTTAGAGCAGTGGTAGAATTAACACCTCTGAAGTTTTTCAGTAAGGAAGATCATCCTCGAGTTGGTTTTCAACTCTGATCAGGTTATTTCTGTCGTAAGCCTCCATTCTTTAACAAAAAAGAACTTATAAGTCAATAAACGCAAAATTAGCTCTATATTGTGAAACGTTCATAATTTATTGACTTTTCCACTAAAGCTGCTTTTTTTACGAGTGGTAGACGCTTCCCCTGTCCTTAGCTCATTTTTAATAGTGCTACACTCCAAGTCGCATACATATATATAACTCGATATGGCACTATTTAACCATTCCTGTAATACGTTATCGTACTCTTCTATTATACCTGTGCTTTCTAATTTAGATGCCGCCAAAGTCTAGCTGGCATTCCAGTGTGCCAATTTCCGCGCGATGGCGTCAGGTCTAACTGGCACCGCGAGGTGCCAGCAGCGCCACCCCTGCAAAACTATTTTTTTTGCCTAAAATAATGGTCTAAATCGATTCGGATTTTTTAATAAACTGGCAATAATATTTGTAATCCATAAAAAACAAAACATGCCAAAATTCTCGTTACCAACACTGTAAAAAAAAAATAAGAACGCATCATTTTATTCTGTGGATCAGTTCCGTTTGACAGTTCTGATGTTGTATTAGAAATTCTTGTAGTGTGAAGGATTTTCCAATTGGAACGTTGGTAAGTAAATGAATAATCATTTATTAGTGTATATTGCAGCCTTTTAGATAATCGTTTGCGTGGAATAATATAGTAAAAATTATCTTCGAGCCAATAAAACTTTACGTAATTATAATTTTGTGACTCGCCATTTTCTATCTGTTTTTTGATTGTTTTTCAATGGATTTGTCTCTTTAGACGGTGAATAACTATGCTAAAACGAATTCTTATGAATTATTTCATGCATTCGAACAGTATTCATTCATTTTTATCCAATTTTCAAAGATATTTCAAAGCATTTACATGTGTAGGTAAATGGTGCAAAATGACAGCACCGCGCACTATGAAGTTTCAGTTGGAATACTATGGAAATATTGTATATAAGACTTGTAGGAAGTAAATCTAATTCGATTATTTGTCTATTCATGATAATATTACCAAAGTTTTGTGCAAATTGATCCATTACTTTGCCAGAAATCAACTTATTACAGCAACAAGTCGGCTTTCGCCCTGTTCTCTGTTTTCATTACGATGTTTATAATACTAAGGTACTATTATGAGTGTCGTTGATGTTATCAAGTGTGGCCCCATTGTTCAAGAACTCGAATCTGTTTACAGAATGTAAATCTAAGCAATACAACCGGAGCTACAGCGTTTTTTGTGAGCGGGGTCAGCCCGGGTCAAATTACGCCGCGCGGCGCGGGACGCTAGGGAATTTTTGGGGCGCAAAATGCGTGGCGCTTCGGCGGTTAACCGCTTAAATGCTAACCCATAGTTACTTTCGAGACATTTTGATGCATCTTTCCACGGAAGTCTGACTTCATACCCATAACTATCATTGACTTTCACCGTACTTTTGAAAAAAATCAGTACCTGTGACTACTTTCTTTTGACATTATATTTCAGTATCATCTCTAATGCCCATTGTCTCTAATGACCAAAAATTGTGAACGTCAAATGTACTTGAATGAAATGTACTTACGTTATTTATCGAACAAAGTGTACCACTGAACCCTGCACAGTCCAACCTAGTCGTGTTTCCAACGCCAACAGATTTTCGTCCATTCGCACCGTTCGCCCGGTGATAATGCAACCTAGAACATCAGAACCAATTAATAAGTCAATAATAACATTGTCATCTATACATTCAGTGATCACAACACCCTTCTTTTTCAATAGAGATACAATCGTATCGCTCTTATTCAGTTTCGGAAGACTTCCACAGATTACTTCTTGTTCTAAAGCTTGTATCTTAAATACGAAGCTGCTATGTAAATTCTTTACACTGAAGTCATAAAGTTTGTGTATTTGCTTTTTGGTGACAGCTCTTCCGAACAACGTGTGACTCAACTCTACTTCATCAATAGGCTCTAGTTTAAGCTTCCTTACTATCTCGCTTGTTACAAACAAACGTTGTGCCCTCGAGTCGAGTAAAGCTCTTACTGTCAATTTATTACTGCCGTGTACAAGGTTAATCTCCAACGTTTGCAACAAAACTGTCTTGGAAGAAGACGACTGGTTTAGTACAGTTTCTTGTAAGTTAGAGTTGTCAGTGGTCCATTGAGTGATTATGTATTTGTCTTTAATCAAGCCACCACACATGATGGGATAATGCCTTCTACCACAGATCACACATTTAGGATGTCTTTTGCACCGATTACACATATGACCGATTGTCAGGCAAATAAAACAAGCTTTCTTTTTCTTTACAAAGTCCTTTTGTTCTTCTAGCGTTTTCTTTATAGCGACAATGTATCATTCATTGTTTCCATGATTGACCTTAGGTGGTCTCTGAAAGTAATTGGATTTGAGGGAAATTCAAGTGATATCGTTAAGTCTTCTAAGCATAGTAGTTTAAAGACAGCAGAACAAGCTTTTTCTTTGTCTGCCTTTAAAGCTTTGATTAGATCTTTTGCAGTACCTAAAAACATTTTTGGGTGTCAACAGAATCCAAAATTTAAGCATCCATGTTCTTTGGAAAAAGTGAGCTCTTCATTCACTGCATCACAGAAGGGATTATCTGGATTTATAATTCTGTTAATAGAGTCCAGCATTACTATTCTGTTACCATCTTACCGTGAAAACTTAGGTGAAGTGAGCGTGGAATGAGCTGTCATTGTCATCGATACCTACTGGTGCTAAGGCAGTGACAGTTCACTCCAAGCTTCACCTAAGTTTTCACGGTGAGACTTTTACAGAATAGCACAACAGGTCTTCTTGTGTAGTCACTAGCCTATTTTTCATAGCAATTTCATTCAGGTGACAGTTGGCACAATTCCACAGATTTCTCCCACCATCTTCTATAAGTTGCACTTCCAATGAAATTCCCTCCCTTAGGTTTGTTCCAGTTTCTCTTATTCTCCACACTCTTTTGCAAGCATCTATACCCAATCTAAACTTTGCAGTGGCTCCCAAATGATTGATTACCAATGTTTGCAATAATGTAGAAGTCCCCAACAGCGTACAAATCATCGTATGGAGTCTTCATTTGTGGTCTAATACTAGGAACCTCCGTTCCATATTGAGAGACGAATTTCCTATCAATATACCAACAAGTGTATTCTGCAATTCCCTCTGGCAAAAATAAAGTTTTGTCTGGACTGAGATTGATTCCTATTAATGAGAGATTCTGTTTGTTTTTGACAATACATTCCATATTCTTCTCTGCGCTTTTAGATAAATATTTTGTAGTTGAATCATCACTAGATCGCATACATACCTTCATTTCATTTTTCAACATTGCATAATTCATGGGTAAGAGCCCTATTGTTGTACTGGCTGCTTTCAGCATCCCCATCAACAATCCTGGACTAGACCTCAAATATCTTCGATCCTCTGACACCTATCTTTTCAAATTAAGGTACCATTCCTTTGTTCTTTCATTCATTGACGGAATGTGGGAGTCCTTTCATTCCAATCTGGAGTAATACATGTCGTTATTCACTAGTGGTCCTGGACCTAGCTGTATCTCTTTCTACGCTTGAAATAGATGCTCGTATTTGCATATTTTCATAAATGTCTTAGATAGACAAGCTTTAGATGCAAAAGGAATCAAATTTCTAAGACGGTGGCTCTCAAGGAAAAAATTATGGTGCATCAAGAAAAATATTGAAGGAGATAAGCATTCATTCCATTTAGTTGCATCTTCAGTCCCCTGTAAAACATGTATTGCTAAATCTGTGTCTAATGAAGTTATCTCCATATAAGAAGTAATTTTCGCTTTCTTCTCTTCTCCTCCAATAGACATTGTTGATCCCGGTAAGTTCTTAGATAATGCTTAATGGAACGCTTCTATTATATGTAGGAACGGTCGCAATAACATCGTTGCAGATGCAATTGCTCTTCTGTTCTTCTTCCCTCTTTCCTTATGTTTTATGTATGAGGCAAAGCGACAAACTAGCTGCTGCATCTTCTTCTTTACGTTTTCCCTACCACTTATAACCACCTTTTGTCTTTTAAGCTTCTTCTCATACATGTTTCTAAGACCCAAAAGGCTTTGTTTACTACTTCAAGTTTTTGCGGTTTGAGCGCTCCTTTGTTGATAAATATAGGTAATTTGAAAAATTTAATATTTGCACTTCCCACCGGTCTGTAGTAAGGTAAACATTATTGTAGGCACTTGAATAAATTATAAGATATTTTCAGTTCCACTAACCACGAACTCATTAAATGTTATTACAAACAACAATTTGAATGACATGGATGGTACAAGATACTACATATAGAACACAACTTAAGGTATTAGCTAATCCGATAGTCGGTTTGGCGTTTAATTTTCATTTTCGATGTCAATTAACATCAAACTTCCGAGTGTATCAGACATGTTTTCCTATATCAAACGTTGCTCAAAATCACCCATAAATCCTGTTGTTATTGTAGAGAATGCAGCTATGGCTTCATGTAATAAAAGATTACATAATAATGTGATTGAAAAAAAAATACAATCAGTACTAAGGCCGTTGAATCTAATGCAAAGTCTTTTCATCTGTGCGAAGTATTCTATTCGTGACGACATTATCACTGCTAATACTGATATTTATAATTTTTTAAGAGTATTTTGCACGGGCATATTTCGTTGTGTCTGTTTGCATCATTTGATCGATGTGATCAATTTTTTGCATGAAGAATGGTGGGGACCGTACAGTTTATTCTTCTGCTTCTGCCTTTCTCTTGACTTCATCTTGTACTTGACCGGGGATTTAATGAACGGCTTCTCAAACATCATCCAAAGTCACTACAATATCGTGATGGCCTTGAAAATCCAACACGTATTCAGCGTCCTACAAATAAAAAGCAAAGAACTCAGAGGTTTCATTGTCTGTAACTGGGCCTATGTTATCGTCCTTAATATTCTTAGTATCAGTTTTGTCATTATTTATTGTTTTACTATGGATGGAAAAAATGATGTTTCTGATATGACTACAGCTTATGCCAGCATTGCTTACGATATAAACATCGTGTATGCTGTGGTACTATTAAAGTTATTACAGAAAATGCTTCGTGTGTGGATTGAAAAAGTTTTAAAGACAAGAAATACCGAAGAATCAGAAACAGAGGAATACTGGAACATAATATTAGACATATACCTGAATATTTTGGATATTTATATGATCATTGAGACCACATTTGGACAAATGGTAAGTTTATTTTGAATGCAGACATGAAGTCAAACAATAAAAACGCAAACATGTTAATGCCTGGTTGCGGCCAAGGCTTGTTTAGTACTTTTCTCAAATAATGCGAGGAAATTCAAACTAAGTAAACCAACTATAAATTCCAGAATCAATTACGAACAACGATAATTTTTCACGCGCCACCATTTTGATTTGTTTGTTCCGATTATAAACAGCTCTATTTTCCAAATCGAAATGTGGCGATGTAAAAAGTTCGTTCCATTTTTAAATTACCCGACAGATTTAATTATTTATTTAACCATTTATGTACACACCTAATAAACAGACAGGAAGAAAAGAACAGCAAAAAAAACGTACAAAGGTGATGTCTATTTCTAAAGAAATCTCTTCCAGCACACCTGTGATAGGAAAGTAGATAAGAGATGGTAGACACCGCGTGTAAAATTCGTGAGAAAGTAAAATACATATAATCAAAACAATTCACTTAATAAACTAAAACAAATAATATGATCACACACTTATATATATCTTTAATACTTTAGCATTTTCGATTTATCTCGAAGGTTGTCAAATGATGCTCGATTTTCCAAGCATGTTTGAAAAACTCATCTTCATTCTGAGATAGTACGAAATATATTTTTTAAATATTTATTTATCCTTTCATTTGCAGATTCTATTTTATATGATATTCAGCGCCTACCTTAGTTTGCGGAACGTAGCAGTAATGTTATTATTAAAAACCTTACTAAAGATAACTGGTGATAATCGTGTAAGTATGTACCAACATTATTCCATAAATTCATAAAAAACTTCTAATGACCATTGTTTTAATTTCTCAATTTTTTTACAATATCAATTGTGTTAGAGGTATTAAAATCCGTATTGACGTTAAACAAAACCCAATTCACTGGATGATTGCTTCAATTGTCACCAAATCCGGTCGTTTATGAGTTAATTTATTCAGATAAGCGGTTCATTTATTAAAGAGGATAAAAATATATACACTGGATGAACTTCTTATACTAAATTACCTTACAATAAAAATAAAAATATAATATCCTAACCTAACTAAAACGATTAACAAACTAAAATATGGCGTCGAAAAACTTTAGAACTTTCCTGCTATATGAAACAGAATTATATCTTGCAGTCGCTGATTCTACCTATAGTATCTTATATCTGGAACTTCAAAAATATCATCGTTCTTACTTGCTTGAGCGTCGAATGTGAGGGCTTCTATACAGCCATGAGAGATGTTCAGAGTACCTGTGTAACGGTCTTGCAGTCAAGAAATAGTTCTGGTATAGTACCATCATAGCTAACTTATTATATTTATACTTATTGCAATACTAAAATGTTATGAAAAAATAATATATTTAATTTATATCATTTTATTTTATTTTTCTTGTTCATAGATTCAGCAAAAAGGGTTTGCAAGAACATCCAACGTGTACAGAGGGCATCATTCAAGAAGATGAGCGCGTGCGGCTTGTTCATCATAGACGCCGAGCTACCTCTACAGTTGTCAAGCTTTTTATCTACGTACAGTATTGTTTTTATACAGTTTGTGTATCTTTAATAATTGTTAGTAACATTATCTTATGGACGGTTCGGCAAAATCTCCGTCTATCGTCCGATAGTTATGCGTTTATTTGCGGCAAACATGACGCTAAGAAAGGACAAATACACGCAAAAATAAAAATTGGGGGAAATATAACAACGGCCATCGCTTAGCATAATGCTGCGACCCCAGGCAAGACAGAGCCCCAGCGCTGGTTTTCAATGACAGCCGGAGTTGACGTGATGACTTCAATAACATATTCGTGCTCGTGACTATGCAACAAACGTGGTACAAAAGTGGATCCCCGTGTCCTAATATATTTACGTGATGATCGCTTATACAGGGTGTAAACACCGTTATCCTTGAAACCAGTGGTTTGGTGTCATTATTTTATAGAACGTAAATTAAATGGAAAATTACAACTTCTTTTTTTAAATTAGATTTTACCACTAGAGTATTTCACCCTTTCACCTATGAACTTGCGTCTCAACACGCATGGCACGTGACCTGATCGGCCGCGAGCGCGACCCCTCTTTCAGTCAGTCGAGTGCGTTACGTGACTTAGAAAAGTGTAACACCGAATAACACGTCCCCGTAAGTTTACTAATACGAAACACTTAACAACGAATGCACGCTACCACGAAAAACTTAACAAAGTAACCATGCGATCACGAATAACCAAATCTCTAATTCAGTAATTCGATATACTTAACAACGAATGTACGCTACCACGAAAAACTTATCACCGAAGCCACGCGTCCTCGCTTAAGTAAACCTCTAGCGAAACAACATCAATAAATTATTTAAAAATGTTTTACAATGTTTTGTATACTTGTGCTATTTTAAAGGCGGCACTTTTGAACGTTAAAAACAAAGAAATAGAACTGATTCTAGTTGTTCCTTCCAAAAGGTAGTTTGCACCTAGAATAAGATTACTGTACCACAATAGGTAAAAAGAATTAAAAATGGAGCAATGACAAATAAATTAACTATGTTATAGATACACGGTGCTCACATATTTACAAAGATTGTAAAAGTATACGATATCACAATATTTCTAATCCAAATCACACATTTGAGGGAAAAAAAAAAAAAAATATGTTAATAATTATGAGTTCAGTTAGCGTTGTTAATATAGCACAAGTATGCAAGACCATCTAAAAATGTGGTGATGTCCATTGTTCCCTTTTTTGCCAAATGTTTTTTAAATTTTTTCTTTGCTCTTTTGGTTTCTTGAGATAGTGAATTTAATTTTTCTATTATCGATTCAGTGTGCTTTTGCTCTTTGTTTAATTTTTCTAGGGTTTTCATTAGATTCCATTTCTTTCTGCTCAATAGGCTGTTCCAGCGGTGGTGCCATCATTCTACCTCATTTTGTGTAATTGGAACAGTGGTCCCTATTGAGCTATTTACCGACCAGATGTTAGGCGGAAACAACGGAGGCACTTTTTGCAAGTTTGCCTTTAATGTTTTGGGGTTTTGAGTATAAGCTTTAATGTTTTGGGGTTTTGAGTCCTCTAATAAATGTATTTTCTTTCTTTCTTTCTCTTTTTATTATAAGTACCATTGACATAAAATTTGGAAAACCAATCAGTGACTTTCACTGCAACCTTGGGTAATACTTTTTCTTTTAGTATTTCAAAAGCCTCAGGTATCTCATCTGGTTTTGTGAGCAAAAGATGTCGATTCTGAGTATTGTTTGGATAAACCATTAGATTAAATGTGTTTCGAAACGCTTTGAGCTAGATGGAACTAACTACACTTGTGTTTACTTTCAGGGAACACTTGTTTCACCGCATTTATTGACGTCTTCTCGAAGTCAGTAATTACTATATCAGGTTGCAAATTGGTTCCAAATTGAGATGCTCGCGATTTGAGAAGCTCAAAAAATTTACAATAAATTCTCAAATTTTTGTTGGACAGGAGCCCAAATATATTACCAAAGGTGCCACCTTTTGCGCGGTATTGTGCACTCCAATTAATCCGTGCACCGTATAAATCTGATAAAAAACAGTTGGACAGGTACGAAATGTACCATCTAGGATCCAGAATGGTGAAAGCTGGTGAAGTCTTATGTTTTCTGATGTACCAAACAATAAAATACAATCTTTTTCAGTACTGTAGTGAGCCAGCAGAAAATTACTGTATTTGTCTGGAATGACTAGATCATCGAGTTTTTTTGGAGATGTTGGAACTCCTTCGTTCCTTGCTCTATGTACCACCATTCTCATTGAATTTGTAGTTGGCACTTCCACTCGGAATATCTTTTATGGCCGCCTGTATTACCTGTGACGGTCCATCCATACTATGCTGCGCTCGCCTTTTCAATCTAGCTCACAATTCTAAATCTTTTGTAACATGGACAGCAAAATAAAAATTTGCCCTCTAACTAACTCTTACTTTACCTTAATAAGTTTCGGTATCGGTTTCGCAAATAATCGTTTTCGGTCGGAAACTCGTTAATATTATTACATACTTACCTGTTTTTCTAAAATAATAATATAAAAACTTAATTTATTATTCGCGTGACAACACAAACATAAACTTTGTCTTTAATTATGATCGGTCCCTATATTTTAAATAACTTCATATCTTGTTTGACTTGTCTCATTAGGTTAAAATGTGATGATGTCAGGCATTAGTCAACAACTAAGGCCCATAGATAAAATACACAAAATAATCTTACAAAACAAAAAACTAATACATAATAAAAACAACACTACAAAAACTTTTCTCTCAAGAACTTTAATATCTTAAATGTTAGTAATGGAACTAGATCATCTGCCTAGCCTTTTCCCAACTATGTTGGGGTCGGCTTCCAGTCTAACCGGATGCAGCTGAATACCAGTATTTTACATGGAGCGACTGCCTATCTGACCTCCACAACCCAGTAACTGGGTAATACGATACCCCTTGGTTAGACTGGTTGTCAGACTTTCGTGCTTCTGACGACTCGTAACGACTGTCAAAGATCCACAAATGACAGCCGGGACCAACGGCTTAACGTGCTTTCCGAGGCACGGAGGAATCTCGATATGTGAAAATGGTCACCCATCCACGGACCAACCCCGGCAAGCGTAGCTTAACCTGATTGATCGACCCGAGCGGCTGTTATTACTTAGCCACGAGCTCCTCCTGAGTAATGGAACTAGATAATTACATGAATTGTGACTTAAAGAACGATCAATACGGATATGTAAACGCATTAGTTTTTCCTCATCAAATTATCTCCTAACAATATGACAGGGCCACTGCGCATTGGCCATAAAAAAATAAAATTAATTTATTACTTCTGTTAGAAAAACGAATTTGTTCTTAACATTAGTTGTGTCAGGACCTTTGATACGATCAGTACCTAAATATAAATGTCGACACAAATTAATATCTGTCAACTCACTTAAATATTGTTACAGCGTCAGGCAGGCGTCAGGCGTCAGACAACAACATCAGACAGTCTGTTGAAGTGAATACCTACTAAAAACAATGTTCCTAATTTGAAAAATCTTTCCTGAGCCCTCATTAAAACTGTTACTAAAAAATCGGCTTGGAGAAGAAGTCCAAAGAATAGCTAAATCTTTTAACTTTGTACTTAATCTATTTCTGGCTTCCAAATATTCTGTACAAAATAG
This sequence comes from Lithophane semibrunnea, assembly GCA_947363905.1. Taxonomy (NCBI): domain Eukaryota; kingdom Metazoa; phylum Arthropoda; class Insecta; order Lepidoptera; family Noctuidae; genus Lithophane; species Lithophane semibrunnea. The sequence continues at coordinate 14,129,417 of OX376208.1, read as the reverse complement.
TCATATTTATCCAAGAGGAAGAATCTATCAAATATTTGCGTTCTGCTGTGTTTTATTCATTAATTCACTGTGTATCTATCGGATGTATAGCGTTGATATCACGGATATATACATGGACCATTTGGAGAGTGATCTCTTGAAACTCTTTGCTGTATTCTACTTCGTCACCTATTCGATCGGGTTCACAACGATGTTCATTCTGGACTTAGTACATACAAACAACTACGTCTTACTTATTTTGATGATCCAAACTATACACAGGAGTATCGATTTTAGCAAAAGTATCCGGTGTTTTATTACTTGGAACTGGATTACAACTGCACCAATTATCTTTATAAATATTTTTATAAGTGCTATGTATTATTCATCAGCTTATTATGATTATGTCATCGATATTGTTTTTGACAATATTTTTGATATTATGTACACAACATTGGATGTCAATTTAATCTTATCCACCCGAATAATAGGGAATATGCATGTGATTCAAATATGGGTGAAATATTTTTTTTATAAACTATGTTACATCAGAATGATGCCTCCATCAATATTTTTGAATAAAATTTCTTTTTGAGCGAGAAATTAATTTTTTAAAAGTCCCAAAAAACTGTGGGTAATTCAAATACTTGAAAAGGCTAAGAGCGGATGTGACGTAACAATCTGGGATAACAATCAAAATGTCAATGTCAAGTCAATCAACAAGTGTCAAGTCAATGTCAAACGCTCATAGAATAAGGAGTGTTTGACGTTGACTTGACAGTTGCTTGTCTGTTTTCACGGTCTGTGACGTCACCACACCAAGCGCGCCAAATAGAGGGCGTTTAAATAGCCCGGATCGGTTGGATATTTTTAAAAAAAATTTTAACTACTTTAAATTGCTTTTTTGCCGTCGAATTTCTTTTTACTATTATTTGACGATGTAAACTATCGAATAAAAATATTAAAAAAATACATGCATATTCCCTATTGTATTGTTAAGGAAATATCTGGATGAGTGGATAAATGAAACCCTGATGATGAATGATGAATACGAAAATTATGACCATTGTCGGAAATTGTTTGAGAAATACAAAAATATCTTAATAGCTTACGATCTGTATACCCTGTTTTGGTAAGTTGATTATTATTTTAATCAATAGCAGTTTCTTATAAGTAGTTTCTGCCTAACTCCATGGCAATAAAGCGCTTTATGTACTTGTATGTAATATAACATCATGCCTGTATTCAGAGCAGCCTCGTAAGGCAGAGGTGGTGGTGGAGTATGTAACAATCAATAGAAAAAATGCGTATCTTAAATTGCTTTCAAAATATTTTGCTATGACGCATAGTCGTGTGGCGGTATCTACATCGGCACATGCGAACTACGCATCAAAAAGACCTAACGTCACACAAAAATCCTGACGTCACATAAGCGCGCAATTAAAGTTTACCGTGCAGTGGACATATATACAAAAACCCGACATCAATTGTTGGGCAGACACAACACCCATCTGGTCGGACGATCCTCCCTTTTCTATGGTGGATGAGTGAACTGTACTCCCTGTTCCTCATACCCTTAAAGTCGCGTAGGTTTTTGTATACTTTTGCCAATCTCCGCACTTTTGCGACAGTCTCAGCCATGTTCTATCTATATTGGCATCAATGTCTAATTATTATCGTCTTACCGTCTGATGACTTTCTTTCTTTCTTTCTCTCTTTAACTATTTTACCGTCTGACGACTGACCCCTATTTGGTATTAGGGGGTATCGTGGGTTTTCATGGTATGTAAATTATTATATACTTATTTTTGTCGAGGAGCAATGTCGTCCGGCTGTGGATTTGTTCTGTAGAACCTGCTGGTAGTCCTATTGTTTATCTACGTACAATATTTTGTTTTTCACAGATTGTATATCTTACGTTTAGTGCAATATATAGGAATCTTGTTATATACCATTTAATGCTTTATACACTCAAAGTACATGCTGGCTCCAAAGTAAGTGTTTTTTTTTAATCCGTTTCTATTGTTAAAATACATTTGTATGTAGCTCAAAGCTGCGGTTATTTTTAAGTGTTCTAATTTTAAAAATACTTATATTTTTTATGTTCACTTAACAGCCGTTGTTTCGGTGTGTTGCGACTATTATATGGCTGACAAAGAATATAACACTAATAACTATAAACAGTATATACTGTGAGAAATTCTATATGACTGTTGAAGAAGCTGAGTCGGCGTGTATACAGCATATGAAAAAGAAAAACTGTCCAAGTAAGATGCTCAATCTACACTAATATTATAAAGAGGAAAGATTTGTATTTTTGTGTGTATGTTTGTAATGAATAAACTTAAAAACTACTGCGCCGATTTCAAAAATTCTTTCACCATTAGAAAGCTACATTCACCCTGAGTAACATACGCTGGCGGCAGCTAGTATTTAATAAAACAGAAGTAAATTACCTACCAATTGAAACAAAGACGTATAATTTACGGCATACCCCAGGGAAGTATATTTGGCTAGCCATTGTTTCTATGTTTGCCCTTAAATATGAATGAGATTCCTAAAAAATACATTGTATTCCTAACATTCAAAGAAAAAACAATTAGTCTAATGACATGAAGATCTAGCTAATATTATTATTGGTTACCACTTATACGTCAAATTAGAGAGCCGGAGAGGGCGCTGCTGTGCGTAAACAAACAATAAGCTCCGTGCGATATATTTGTAAAAAATAGATTAAGTGAATATCCACAAACGATTAAGTGTTTAAATGAAAGTACTAGTGACTAAATCTGAGTGATATTGAAGTTCATCCAAAATAACTACTTAAACGGAAAAAACAATTAAAAATGTGAAATGAGTAACGACCATGATATTCAAAAATTTAAGTGATTAAAAAACTGAATCCAGTAATAGTGTACCCTGGGATGTCTCAAAAAACCTAAGGAAAACCCAAAGAAGAAACATAAGAGGTACATATTACTTAAAATAATCTCTACTCGTAAAACAAAACTGAAAATCACAAGTCATTGCTTTTCATTTCCTTTAAAAAAGCACCATTTATTGACACAAAGCCAAACAAGAGACATCGAAGTCGAATACTGTAGTTACTTTCACAACTCAAGGCACTAGAGGACGCTACTAGTAGTTTTTTAACACTCTGTAATTAAATATTATCATAAAAAATGGCACCTGTTCCTCAATGTGCAGGATGCCAACAAAAGCTACCAATAAGAGAAAATCTTACCTGTACGCTGTGCAAGTCCAGATACGATTTAGAATGTGCGGGAATTTTAAAGGATTACTACATGAAGTCGATGACATTAGAACTTAGGAAGTCGTGGAAGTGCCAGACCTGCATTTGTAAAATGCCGAAGATAGGAAACACTGACACCCCTATACGCACATTAAAGGGCCCCGACGACAACCAAGTTTTGATCTCTCCAACAGAAGGCCACAACATAACCTTCAGACATAAAATAATTAATCTCAACGACGACACGGCTAATTCTGAAGACCTTAGTCTGTTAGGAGACACCTTACGAGCAGTGGAAATAGATAATACTGATAATACACTCGGAAATATAAATTTAAATTACACCACACAAAGTCAATTAAACATGCAGAGCTTAAGCGAATTAATTATACTTCGGCTGAGAGAAAACAATAAATCCATCATAGAAGAACTGCAGAGCACGATACAGACAGAGATCAATAGAGCCATTACGGAATTAAGACATGATTTTGAGTACAAAACCAATACCTTATCCGAGCAAAATGACCAAAGAAAACAAGAAATAGACAGTATTAACACTAAACTAGAAGAACTACGTATAGAAAATGAAAATTTAAAAAAAGAAATTAAAACCCTAATGACAACGACTCAGAAAAACCAAACATCAAGCATACCTGAGCACAACTACAAGAAACTAGTACTCTATGGTTTAGCAGACTACTATAAAGAACCCGAATGGGAGCTACATAATAGACTGGTAGAACTGTTCCGCGATATTACAGACGTAGACCTATCAGGCTATATAGAGGACATGTATAGAGTAGGAAGAAAGGGTACAAAGAACAGACCACTTGTAATAGAATTACTCAGTAAAAGGATGACCAGATATATAATCAGCAACAGCCACTGTTTTCAGGGATCCGGACTAGGAATATCGGAATTTTTGGATGCAAAAGCACGGCACGAGAGAGCCCAAATGAGAGAAGAATTATTCAAAGCTAGACAAAACGGACACCATGCATGCAACAATAAGGAATAATCAATTATACGTCGACGGGATACTTACCAAGAAACATGACTACAACAACAAGCAACGACAACATATAAGTGTAGCATATCAGGGAAATGATACGACAGCGACGTGCAACACCGATCATCGCTACCCAATAAATACGCCGAATGAAACTGGAAACTATACATTTCGCAACCAAAGACCAACCATTTAAAATATTATTCCAAAATTTCCAAAGTCTAAACAACAAAGAACACTTACTTGATGCTTTCATTACCCAAAATTCTATGTACAATGTTATATGTATCTCCGAGACCTGGCTCTCACAAGAAAAACTAGACCTAATTCAGTTTAATGGCTACAAGTTTGCCTCTTCATATTGTCGCAGCACTAGACCAGGTGGCGGTGTCTGCATTCTACTTCAAAACCATTTAGACTGCGTACAGAAAAATGACATCACTGATATGTCTATAGAATACGTATTAGAATTATGCGCTACTGAATTACGTAATAATTTATTAATTGTAATTATGTACTGGAATGGAAGAGAGGAAGAAGTTTTTTATAAGATACTAAAACAAATTCTAAAATATATAACTAGATAATAAATACTCAAAATTAAATATCATTATAGGAGGTGATTTCAATATAAATATATTATCGGATAGCCTAAAATCAAACCAATTTCTAAATTTAATGCAAGAATATAAACTAACCCAACATGTGAAAAATGCAACACGTATAACACCAACACACATGCCACATGTTTGGATCTAATATTTACTAATTTTATAAATATATATGCAACTGTAGAAGAGTTGGGGTTTTCAGACCATAACGGTACCATTTTACACTTTAATATCCCTCAAAAAATAAAACAAACCACCTGGAATGTAAAGAAAAGATTCTACAACCACACAAATATATTAAAATTCAAGTCAAAGTTACAGGAAATAAATTGGAACAACATAATAACAGATGAAAACGATATTAACAGAAATTATGAAGCGTTTCACAACACACTCATTAATATCTTAAACCAATGCATACCATTAAGGAAAATAAAATTAAAAGTTAAATATAAAAAATACTGGCTCACTAGAGGCATAAAAAACTCCTGTAAAAATAAAAGATTATTAAAAATACTCACAACTAAAACTAACAACACGATATTAACAGAATTTTATAAAAAATATGAAAAAATATTAAAGAAAACAGTAACTACAGCAAAAAAATTACACTTTAAAAATAAAATGATCAAATCTAATAATAAAATTAAAACAATGTGGAACATTATAAATGAGCGAACAAACAAGAAAATAGCAAGCGAGAAAAGCAATTTATCTCTACAAACAAATAATGGTGTAACTTCTGAGCCCAAGGAGGTAGCTAGCATTTTTAATGATTTCTTCGCTTCTATGGGAGAAGCTAAAAGAAACTTACAGAACGATAAACCGAAAGGATCTCCTGTCATGACCCCTACACAAAACACGACTTTTCTCAGCCCAATAGACCCGTATGACGTGAACACATTGATCTTGACTGACTTGATCTTGACTGATCATGACTTTTTTTACGCGCGCGCCACTACTGAACGTGTTGTGTCGTAATGACCTCCGTGTTTTAAATTCGAGATACGTGCAAAACCGAAATAAACCTTTTAGTGATATATACTGTGACGTTCCACTACAAGTGTACTCTATAACAGTGAAAACAGAACTTAAAACTAGCAAGTGGTTCTTAAGTTATAAACATTTTAATGCAATTAAACATTTAAATAACGAACTCGGAGAAAAATACAGTGTTAGCTAATTGGAAAGAGTCGCGTTTTGTGTCGCTCTGTGTCTAACATCGCGAGGTCGCTCAGCCCACTGCACACGGTGCCGCTCTGTGTCCCCTAGTTGGAAAGTATCGCGTTCTGTGTCGCAGCGTGTCACCGAGCATACTGTTTTTATACACAACTGGCAGGCCGCGAGTTAACGCTCACTAGTCCGCGCATTGGGTATTTATTTTGTTTATTGACGTGGTTAAAAGTTTTTATTACTGCCACGACTAATAATGTCAAGTTCGACTGACAATTTACTGATTTGGGGATGTTGCGATGGTGGATTGGATGAAGGAAATCATCGAAATTGCATGACTTGTGAAAAGGCATTTCACCTTGCCTGCTTAACAAATTGCGACGAAGAGCTCTTTGCGTCCAAAGTTTGGTATTGCCCGTCCTGCTGTTGCAAAAATCCGAAAAAACCTAGGGATGATAATACTCCCATTCGTTTCAATGCGAATGTTACCATGAGAGGCGCTAAAAGACAAGCACTGCAGTCGCCCCCAAATTCCAGTAATACCTTGACAGCTGATGACATCCGTAATGTTGTCCAAAACGTACTCCAAGAACAGTTAAGCAGTATGCTTTCAAAAATCAACGATAGCATCAGCATACTTATGAGTGAGCAACTCCAATTGGTGAAACAGGATCTCAAAAGCGCCAGAGAATCGACGAATGCTGTTAAAGCCCAAATTGAGGGTATAGTCATTGACCACGCAGAGGTTAAATTGGCCATGGAGAACTTGAAGACTCAAAACTCTGCTGTGCAGGACACCATCAAGGAACTGAGCACTAGGCTACATCGTTTGGAGCAAAACATCTGCATTCAACCACTTACATCTGCAAACAGTACCGAGCAGGACATTTCAACTAAGCCCCTCACTGAACCAGCTCCCCCTCGTGCTAGTTCTAGTGTACCCAATACCTATCCTGCGCCAGATGAAATGGTGACGCAGACTGCTTCTTCTAATTCACAAGCATCGGATTCCCAGGAGTGTACGCGGGTAGCAAAGAAATCTAAGAATCGTCGCCCAGTGTCAATTCAAGGAGCTGCCGGCCCTAGCGTAACATCACTTAGGGCCGTTGAAGCTCGAAAGTACTTGCACCTATGGAACATGGCATCTACAGCTGATGAAATTAGAGACTACCTTCGCAGCGTATGTGGCACTGATGCTTGTACCATTGACGAACTCACCCCGAAAGGAAACTACAAGTCATTCAAAATTGGCGTTCCCACTGCATGCTATGAGCGCTGCTTCTCCGCAGATGTGTGGCCAGTGAATGCAAGAATCAAGGCGTGGATCAACTACAGGAAACCGTCTTCCATCCAGTCTAATAGCCAGCGTTTAGTTGCCCCACAGCCCTTTCATGAACAGCCTACACAGAGGGATAAGGCAGCATAGTGTTGGTATTGTGACCAGCCCTGTGGCGGCGAGCAGAGCAAGTACCCGAAGTTCAAAAATCAATTTTGTATACCAGAATGTTCGCGGTATTAAGTCAAAGCTCCGCGTTTGGCGCAACAATGTTTATATAGCCGAACAAGATTTAATAGCGGCCACAGAGACTTTTTTAGATAACTCGGTTGAAAATACAGAACTCGCCAATAGCGAGTGGAATGTACAGAGGCGTGACAGAGGTACACCTTGTGGAGGCGTGCTGCTTATGGCTCGCGCCCCCATAGTTCTACGCCGTCGTCGTGAACTTGAGACAGACTATGGTGAAGATCTTTGGTCTAGTTTCATGTGGCATGGATCTACTGTTTACGTATGCGTTGTGTATATTAAGCCAAGTGCCAGTGACAGCGACTACATGACCTGGTTTACGAAAGTGGAGAGTTTTATAAATAACTTAAAAGGAACAGTGTGTGTGTGATGTTTGCAATTACTATTGTTATTTTCTAACTTTTTCCAATATGTGTGAAAGAAATATTGTTGAGAATATGCATGGGGGAATGTTAGACGTGGTTTTAGTTCAGGAAAGTGCAGGCCTGCGTGACGTTTCTGTAACATCAGTTGAAGGTTTGGTGCACCCCGATGCATATCATCCGCCGTTGGACATCCAGGTAAAGCTTCAGTCATCTGATGAAAGCGAAAAGCTTGAACCCAGTAATGTGAATCGTAGTAGGGACTGGAATTTTAAAAAATGTAATCGCAGTCTTCTTTATGAACTTCTTTCTGACTTATCTTGGGAGGCAGTTATAACATCCAATGACGTTCGCACTAGCACTCAAGCTTTCTATGATATCATTTATAGCTTATTTGACACTTGTGTCCCTAAAAAGCGCCGAAACAATAAGATGAATAGAAGATATCCAACCTGGTTTACATCGGATATTATTCAGGACATCCAGAAAAAAATAAAGTTACATACTGTCTGGAAAAAGAGCAAATGTGACCAAATTTATAAGCAGTTCTCTGGCTGTAGATCTAGCTTAAAAGCTCGTATATCGACTGCTTATGACGCTTATATCAGGCGCATCGAAGGGAGCATTAAAAAAAACCCCAAAGAGTTTTGGCAACACATTTCCAACATTAAATCAAAAGGCGGGTTTGAGCCTAATGTAACCCACAAGGGTAAGGTTCACTCTGGTGTGGCGGCTGCCGAGGCGTTCGCAGAATATTTTGCGAGCGTGTTTGATGTGTATGTATGTGTGCGTGCCTGCACCATTACCATTATGTTGTGTCGCTATGCCAGTAATAAACTAGTATCCAATCGCAACGGTGGTTTTATTCGGTAGCTGACAGATCACTGGCGACGAGTTACCCACGTATTAAAATAAAAATAAAAGTTCGTGTAAAATGTCGAATATCATCGGAAATCTTCCAAGTTTCGATCACGACGCCCAAGAATGGCCTATATTTAAAGGTCGGCTACTGCAGTACATAAAACTGAACAGTGTTAAAACCGAAAATAAAAGTGCTCTGTTACTGACGCAGCTTTCGGACAACACCTACCGCCTTGCACGGAACTTACTTCACCCTGATGTACTTGAGGAAGTTAAGTTTGAGGATCTAGTTGAAAAATTAGACAAGCATTTCACGCCGAAGCGTTGTGCTTTTGCTGATAGAGAGAAGTTTTACGAGGCGAGGAGATCTGATGGCGAGAGCGTCGAAGAATGGGCGGCTCGTGTGAGAGGTTTAGCTGTTAACTGTGAGTTTGGTGAAGCATTGGATATGCTGCTGCGAGACCGTTTCATACTCGGGCTTGCTCCGTGTCGGGAACGTGACCGGCTGTTTGAAGAGGATGCCAGCAAACTCACTTTTGCAAAGGCATTGGAGGTAGCTCAACAGGCTGCGTATGCTCGATTGGCTCGGTCCAGGGCCGCAGCAGTAGTTGACACCGCGGCGACAATCGTCAAGGCCACGCAGATCAAGGAGGAACCTGTGTACCGGCTGAGCGGGCAGCGTGGGCAGCGCGCGAACGGCGAGCTTGCCGCGGCCACCCGCAGCTCGAACAATAGTTCAGAGGAAGTTCGTCGGTGTACAGTGTGCGGTCTCAGAAACCACGACGCTGAAAAGTGTCGTTTTAAAAACTATCGGTGCCAAGTGTGTGGTGTGAAAGGCCATCTAAAAAAAATATGTAGTGCAAAAAAGGGTGAATCACGTTTACATTGTTTGAACACGGATGAAATAATTTCGGAACAAAATGACTGTGAGGAATGTGAGCTATTTAACGTCAGGTATGTTAGTAACTCGCCTATAATAATAAAAGTGTTGATTAATTCTGTAGGACTAGATATGGAGTTGGATTCAGGGTCGGGGGCTAATGTAATTTCCGAAACCCTTTATAGTAAATATTTTTCTGATCGTATTCTAATAAAATCTAACCTAAAAATGTGTCTTTACAATGGTCATAAAATCACGCCCTTGGGATATTTTCAAGGTCAAATTACATACTTAAATAATACCCAGGACATTAAGATATTTGTATTGCCGAACGGAGGTCCACCGTTACTGGGAAGAGATTTTATGTCGAGGTTTAGAATCTATTTTAACTCGGACATCAATAAAACCCAAATCCAATCTATAACAGAGTCCGATACGAAAGAAGTGCAGCGGCTTTTATCTAAATACTCCGACTTGTTCACTGACGAACTAGGTAGGTTCAACAAATTTGAGGTGAAACTTGTTTTAAAAGAAGGTACTCAACCAAAAGTTTTTAAGCCACGTTCTGTACCCTTCGCTTTAAAGGAAAAGGTGGAGGAGGAAATAGATAGACTGATAGGTTTAGGAATATTACAACCGGTTAAATTTCCAAAATATGGAACCCCAATTGTTCCAGTACTTAAAGAAAACGGGAAGGTTAAGATAGCTGGCGATTATTCAATAACATTAAATAAAGATTTAGAAATAGATAAATACCCAATGCCTAGGATAGAAGAGGTTTTTGCCAAGATAGGTGGAGGGGAGTGTTACAGCAAAATAGACCTAAGTAATGCTTATAATCAATTTGTCCTGGAGGAATCGTCGCAAGAGCTCACCGCGATAAGTACATCTAAAGGTTTTTTCAAATATACCCGACTTGTGTATGGTTTAGCAAACGCCCCAGCTATTTTTCAAAGAGCCATGGAAGCATTATTAATAGGTATAGAAGGTGTTAGTATATGGTTGGATGACGTGTGTGTAACTGCGCCGACTAGACAATTACATTTTAACAGGCTACACGAAGTTCTAAATAGATTGAAAGAAGCCGGTTTAAAATTACATAAAGAAAAATGTTGTTTTCTTCAGGATAGTGTCACCTATCTAGGCTACATTATAGATAGACATGGATTACGAACTTGTCCTAAAAAAACGGAAGCTATTTCAAATGCGCCGCGGCCAACAAATGTCACAGAAGTTATGCGATTTATAGGATTAATTAACTATTATCGTAACTTTATACCGAATGCATCAGCTAGGTTGCACCCGCTACATGAATTATTGCGTAAAGGAGCGCAGTGGGAGTGGGGCGAACGTCACGAACGAGCATTCAATAGTGTTAAAGTCGAGCTATCATCAGAAAGAGTGCTAGCCCATTTTGATCCCACAGCACAGTTAGTGTTGACGGTGGACGCGGGGCCGGCCGGCCTGGGCGCGGTGCTGGCGCAGCGCGACGATGATTGTGCGAAACTCGAGCGACCGCTAGCGTACGCCTCAAGGTCGTTGTCCGCAAGTGAAAGAAACTACAGTCAGATTCAGAAGGAGGCGACAGCCATTATTTTTGCTGTCAAATATTTCCACCAATACCTGTATGGACGTCGAGAACCGTTCATTCTTAAGACTGATCATCGTCCATTACTATCGATATTCGGGAAAAAAACAGGTATTTCAGTCATGGCAGCATCGAGGTTACAGCGTTATGCGATAATATTGTCTGCATATAATTATAACGTCCAGTACATTAAAAGTGAAAATAATGTCGCGGCGGATTATTTGTCGCGCTCGCCCCTACCAGAACCTGACTGTAGAACGGAAGGACAAAATGATCTGTCTTTCCTCAATTTCTTAGATTCTAACGTCGCGCCGCTAACTTTTAGCGATATAAAAACAGCGACTTTCAATGACGACATTTTAAGAACAGTGATTCAATACATGCAAAACGGCTGGCCGCGTAAAATTAATTGTAAATTGGTTCAGCCTTATTTTAACTGCAAAACAGATTTAGAGGTTGAAAATGGTTGTATTTTTCGAGGCCACAGAGTAGTGATACCAGCGGTGTATCGAAATAGGTTATTAAAAGAACTACATTCGGGTCATTTCGGCGTGGTAAAAACCAAGAGTGTAGCTCGTAGTAGATTTTGGTGGCCATCGATCGATAAGGACATAGAGGAATGGGTGGGCGCATGCCATGCGTGTGCCAGCACTCGCGCTGCGCCGCCGCGCGCGCCCCCTGCACCCTGGCCGCGCGACTCCTCTCCGTGGCGACGCTTGCACATTGACTACATGACTATAAATCATCATGTATACTTGATCGTGGTAGATTCATATAGCAAGTGGTTGGAGTGTTTACATATGAGTTGCGGTACTTCAAGTCGGGCGCTTATAACAAAATTAAAGGAATTGTTTTCTAGGTTTGGTATACCGAGTGTCATAGTTTCCGATAATGATGTAAAAATAAAGTCGAACGAATTTAAGCATTTTTGCGAAATGAACGGTATACGATATATAACGTCCCCAATTTATCACCCCTCCAGTAACGGACAGGCCGAAAATTCTGTTAAAACATGCAAGAAGATGATTAAATGTATTATTACCGATAACAGTCCACAAAATATGATTAACGAAAAACTGCTAGGTTTTTTATTTGATTATCGAAACACACCACATTGTGCAACGGGCAAATGCCCAGCAAAGCTTATGTTTGGCCGAAATATAACATCTAGGCTGGACCTGTTACTAGAAGATAGTCATAACAATGAAACAAATGATGATAATTTAAAAACTAAAAGAACATTAATCATAGGCGATAAGGTATGGTTAAAATGGTACCTAGCTAGGAAAGAGATATGGACTTTAGGTAAAATAATTAAAATAATAGGTAATCGCATGTTCGAAATATTAGTTAAGGATTATAATGTAAACTGTAGAAGGCATATTGACCAGATAAGAAAATATACAGGTGCAACCGTTAGCGCGACGAACGGCTCGTGTGCTGATGTCGATGTCGTGAGCCCTACGCAGTCAGCACCGCCGCGCCCGCGCTCCCCGCCAGGGGTGGAGGCGCAGCCGCCACAAACATTACCTACTGTCATTGAATCGCAGGTTGCAGAAAGCGAAAGAAGTGATATAGGGGAGGAGGATGAGTGGGCTGAGGCTCAAAGTGAAGTCGATACTAACGATCATAATAATGCTGAGACTAATCAAGAAGTAGCCGAAGATCGTGGCGATCGTTCTTTTGAACCACAGCCTACAAGACCGACTCGTAGTTGTAGACGTAGGATTAATTATAAGGTTTAAATTGTAATTGCATCGCACACCACGCATTTGAATATCTCGATTCAGTAATTATGTACCTATATAAAACGCATGTGTCTATAGTTTGATGATAACGAATGATGTGGTGTGCGACCAGTCGAGTGCGTATTGAAATTGTTATTCCTACCTACATTATGTTTAGTGCTTTACTTTTGAAAATAGTGTTAGGGGAGTGATGTGTATGTATGTGTGCGTGCCTGCACCATTACCATTATGTTGTGTCGCTATGCCAGTAATAAACTAGTATCCAATCGCAACGGTGGTTTTATTCGGTAGCTGACAGATCAGTGTTCCAACCTGAAGTACCAAAGTTAGACCATGAAAATGTAGCCGGTCCAAGCAACTGTAATATTAGTAATTATATTAATATTGATACCTTCACCGAAAGTGATATAAGCACAGGAATTAACAAGCTAAAACTAAACAGTTCTATTGGTCCGGATAATATTCCTCCATGGTTTCTAAAAGAGGGAAAGGAATTTCTCATTCAGCCCCTTAGCCACATTTTTAATTTAGCCCTTAAATCCGGAATCTATCCAACACAGTGGAAGATATCACGTGTGACTCCCATACCGAAATCTTCCAATAAATCTTCAGTCGATGAATATCGTCCAATAGCGATACTATCTTCTCCCGCGAAAGTCTTCGAGAATGTCCTCCATCGAGGAATTTACAAGCAAGTGAAGCAGCACCTGTGCAATGAACAGCATGGTTTTTGTGAAAAAGATCCGTCAATACCAACTTACTGACACTAGTTAATTACATCTCGACTAGTCTTGATCACAGACGCCAGGTAGACGTGGTTTACTTTGATTTTAAAAAGGCGTTCGACACAGTCAATAACGACGTCTTGCTGTCAAAGCTCAGTGCGTTAGGCGTTGCTCCAAAGCTTCTACGGCTTTTGGCAGATTAATTGCGGGACCGACAACAATTTGTCAGATTAGGTTTGTACGAGTCACTCCCATACCACACTCGCTCCGGTGTGAGTCAAGGTTCGGTAGTCGGCCCTCTCCTTTTCATTTTGATGATAAATGACCTCCCTGATGTGGTTGCGAATGCCAGATCCCTCTTATATGCTGATGACTTAAAACTATTTCATGAAATCAAATCTGAGCACGATTGCCAAGCTCTGCAATCAGACATTGACTCAGTATTTAAGTGGAGCTTAGAGAATAAAATGGAATTTAACAAGTTAAAGTGTTGCGTGATGTCTTTCGGTCGAATGCGGCGCCCAGTCAACTTTCTATACAAGCTGAATGGAGAAACAATCACAAGAACTGATTCCATGAAAGACCTTGGAGTCCCATTTGACCGTAAGCTCACTTTTCGCGACCACATCGCATCCACTGCCAAGGAGTCCTTCAGGCGCCTTGGCTTTGTATTGAGAAACTGTCGCGACTTCCGCAACCCCCACGTTATCAGGCTTCTTTTTGGGGCATTGGTCCGTAGCAAGCTTGAGTCTAGTGCGTGCGTATGGAATCCTTTTGAGAAGCAGTATGTGTTAGCTTTGGAGAAAGTGCAAAAAGCATTCCTTAGATACCTTTACAAGCATATGTACGGGTTTTATCCCTTTTTGTATCCCACTAATTCATATTGGGCTGCTTGGGTTTCAATTCAGTAACGCTCTTTTGCTGGAAGCGGACAGACGTGTGTCGCATCGCGCTGTGAATATTGACGTTCTTGTGTTTTTTAGTGCTGTGATTGGTTGCTTTTGCCGTTTTCGATTCCTTGTCACTCCAGCGGTGTTATTACCTGTGGTTTACGCCCACTGGGAGGAGTTAAAGCAGGATAGAACATTTTTGTTAGCTCCTACATTGAATAAGTGTTCAAATATATTTGAAAAACTCATTTAAATAAACGTAAAAAGTTTTGCGTTTGGCTGGCCTCGAACCTGCGTCGCCGGAGCGTCGGAGGCGGCGCGTGTGCGCAACGAGCTAAGTGAACATCTGGCCGCTCGTACGAAATAACCAAGCTCTATCTACTGTAAGGAGCTCAACTGAATTATTTTACTCGTCTAGTGTAGCAATTGCGCAGAGCAGCAATGCCTCGCACTATGCGGTCACCCCCCCAAAATTCCACTATCGCGTTGCTCGAGACTCACTCGGAGCCTGATTTGTCCTCTGCCGCATCTGTTTCTGAATTGAATATCGGTAATAAAATGGATAACGTCACAACACGGCAGAGCAAGAAACGCTTCAGAGGGGACGTCGACTGCGCGGAAACTGACCAATTCGAAGATTTGAAGAACATGTTGCAGTCATGGAAAAATGATCAAGATGTTGTCCTCAACAAAATAGTTGCAGAAGTTTCTGAATTGAAGCAACAGAATCTCAACATCCAGAAATCATATTCTGAGATTGAAAAATCGATTCAATTTTTCAACTCGAGCTATGATGAGATGAAGTCTCGTCTAGAAAACCTGGAGGTTGAGCATAAAGAGAATGTTAAACGCTTGAATGACATGTCTAACAGTGTGAATACACAAGCTGTGGCTAAACTTGAGGCTAAGATTGAGGCAATGGAGCAGCAGGCACGCTCAAGTAACATTGAAGTGTGTAATTTACCAGAAAAGAGAAACGAAAATTTGTTCGCGATCGTGGATTCCATAAGCTGCGCTATTAACTTACCTGTGTCTCATAATGACATCATATCGATACATAGAGTACCACACGCGCAACAACATGATCGCAAACCTAAAAATATTATAATCAAATTCAGAACACGTACTATACGTGATAACATTCTTAGTGCCTATCGTCAAAAGAAGGGCCTACAGTCTGATCAGTTGGGGATCTCTGGTGCCTCGGTTCACGTTTACTTTAATGAGCATTTAACCCTAAATAATAAAGCATTATTTCGAGAAGCTAAGAAGATTGCCAGTGAAATCGGTTTTAAATACGTATGGGTCAGGAATGGGACAGTACTTGTGCGGGAGCGGGACGGATTGTCATCAATGGCTATACGTTCTGGAGAGGACCTTAAAAGAATTGTTATCAGTGAGAAGATGCGTACTAAAAACCCAGAGTCGTAGCTATACATACGTTCACACAATTTGTTTGCATATCTATATTAAATTTTGTCTTTATTCCTTTTCTATAAGTTTAATTTACAGTTTTAAGAGTTTAGTTAATAAGTATGTCAGTCTCAAATGTTATATTTATCTCTTGCCCAATTGCTCATACCATTGGTTGTCATTGCTTAAATTTAGAAAAATCTTGCATTTTATTTTAGGCTTTTTATATTACATGCAACTTGATCTTTTTGTGCCATTTAAACATTTATGTATAATATTGGAAACTAACTGGAAGTACAAATGCCGCGGAAAATTTAAACTAACTTGTTATTCAGACTTATCTGTAACTTATCATATAATTACTGTTGACATCGGACTTAAGTATTTTCTATTGGGTGGTAAGCGTTACATAATACAGATTTATTATGGTACATTTATTTATGGCTACTAATAACATAACGTTTTACTATCAGAATTGTAGAGGTACTCGTACAAAGTTGCAAACGCTCTATATGAACATATTGAGTAACTCTTATGACGTTATCGTTCTGACCGAAACTTGGCTTATACCTGATATCCATGATAGTGAATTTATTGACGATCGATATACTGTATTTAGATGTGACCGTGACCGTATCGCGACGAACAAAAAAGATGGAGGTGGTGTTCTGATTGCTGTGGTTCGTGAATTGAGGGCGACAATACTATTGACTACTCAATTATTTACCTCTGAAATTGAACAAGTTTTAGTACAGATGCCTGCCACGCAGCAACACACTCGTCATATTATTGGTGTCGTGTATATACCTCCAGCGTCTCGTGCAGAAGTATATGAGCAATACTTAGACATGCTGCAAGGCTTAGCCAATAATCCCAATTGTAATTCATATCATTTCTTTGGTGACTATAACTTGCCTGAGATTGACTGGGTCCAGCAAGGCAACCATGCCACTGCGCGTCACACGGACTCTATGGGACGTATATTACTTAATTTTATAAACATAGTAGATGGTTTACAATTTCACTACACTCAAAATAGTTTAGGTCGTGTGCTTGACTTAATAATTTCTAACGCGGACCCTCAAATGGTGCCTTGCAATATCCTGGTGAATCCCGATAGCCTCCACCCTCCTTTTTCTTTATTAACTCACCTAGATGTGCGTTTCAAACCGATGAAATGCCATCCGGTTCGCAGGTATAACTTTTACAAAGCAAACTATGATTGCATTAAACACGACTTAGGAAATGTAGATTGGGAAGAGTCACTCTCTCATCGTTCTTCTGAGATGGCTGTTGATTTTTTTTATGAAACGATATACAGAGTTATCAGGTCACATGTTCCATTAACTTATATTAAAAACTCAAAATTTCCGATCTGGTTTTCACCTTCTCTAATAAAAACATTTAAAACTAAAGAACACGCTTGGATTAAGTGGAAGAAGTATGGTAATCACTCTGATTATGTGCATTTTTCAAATTATCGCAAATTATTTCACAGTGAAACCGCTAAATGTTATAAGAGATATATGACATCAGTCGAAGACAGTATTCCTAAATCCATTAAATATTTTTGGTCGTATGTCTCTTCCAAGAAAGGCAAAGCTAAATACCCTGCTAATATGTTTTACAAAAATGATTCTTCCGATGACCCCAATGATGAATGATGAATACAATTTGGAAGCGAGCCTCTATCACCCCTGTGTACAAGAGTGGTGATAAAAGCAATGTGGAAAATTACCGGCCCATTTCCATTCTTTCCACTTTGTCAAAGGTTTTCGAACGACTTGTGCACAGTGCACTATATCCTCATATCCGTCATCTTATCATCCCTGAACAACATGGTTTTGTCAAGCGTCGCTCTACCACCACTAACCTCATGACTTTTGTGAACTATCTCTTTGAAAACATGGACCGCCGGGTACAGGTTGACGCTGTTTACACGGATTTCCAGAAGGCCTTTGACAAGGTGGATCACACCCTGCTTATGGAAAAAATTGCATTTAATGGTATACGCGGCAATTTACTCAGATGGTTTGCTTCATATATTTACAATAGGACTCAAAAAATCGTCATTAATGGGCATGAATCTGACTCTATAGTTGTTAAATCTGGGGTTCCTCAGGGATCGGTATTGGGTCCTTTTCTATTTATATTGTTCATTAATGACATTAAACATTGTTTTGTTAACTCACAGTTCTTGATGTATGCAGACGATATGAAAATTTATATCACCTGCAAAAATATTCGTGACTGCTATAATTTACAACAGGACCTTGATAGATTCTATGAATACTGCCTCAGAAATAAACTTTTTCTTAGCCTTCCTAAATGTTACACAATATCTTTTACAAAAAATATAAATCAGATCAAATTTAATTATTCAATAAATGATATAAGTCTTAATGAAGTTCAATTTGCCCGCGACTTGGGTGTTACGCTTGACTCTCGTCTGCATTTTGATACTCATATCGATAATATAGTAAAAAAGCCTTTAAGATGTATGGACTCGTAATGAGATTTTCAAGTAACTTTGTACGACCCTCTACATTCTTAATATTATATAAAACTCTGATTCGGTCGCAATTAGAATATGCCGTCCAAATTTGGGATCCTCTATATGATAAGTACAAAGATAGGCTGGAAATTGTGCAGAAAAAGTATTTACGTACTATGAATTATAAATGTTATCGTCCTAAAATCTCATATGAACAATTACTGAAACATTATAATGTTCTTAGTTTGGAAGCTAGACGATTTCTTCTCGGTGTAATGATGCTACACGGCATATGTAATAATAGATTCGACTGCATTCCTTTATCGAATAGTTTAAAATATATAGTACCCAGATCTGTCATGCTTCGTGGGGTTCGTGTGCCTCGACTATTCCACACAAATTCGTGCAGGACTAACGCTGGGGTGCGCGTGCCTCTTCGTCGCCTCGTTGATGCGTACAACACTCACTTTATGGAGCTTGACATTTTTGCACTTTCAAAACATCGTTTCAAGGCAAGAGCAATTGAATTACTAACTTCTTAAGTATATACATATATTTTTTTTTTTGTTTCTTTCTTCTTCTGATTAGCCTTTTATGATGCGCACTGTATATTTGTTTTCCTTTAACTTTTTTTTTTTTGTGAATTCGTTGACAATTGTGTGGGTTACATGCGTAGTAACATAAATATGGAATAGATTATGTATAAATTTATTTCCACGTTTTGTGCTAATTTAAGAATATTTAGTTAAGCTTAGCATGTAACTGTTTTTTGTCCCTAACAAATAAAATAAAATAAAATAAAAATAAAATTCTCTAGAAGTAAGACGGTCGCGCGATCAGATGATACTGATATTTAAAGTTTTTCCGGGGATTATCGATGACTCTGAGTTGCATAATGTAACCTGCAGTCTATTTGTCCCTGACAATTACTGTCGCGGCAGGAAACACCGCTTACTGGCTGTTCCAACTTGCCGCACAGTTGCGCACTCCAAGTCACCCATCCCTCGGACATTAGGCGCTATTAACGCTCTCCTGGACTCAAACACAGATCTTGATATGTTTGCGGATGAATGGAAGGTGATACTATCGGAATGTTTGAAGTTTTGTGAGAAGAATGCATGACTGAGTTGAATCAATTTTATTTTATCTCAAATTATATTAAATAGTGTAATTGGCTTCGGCCGTTCTATTTAAATCAATAAATAATAAATTAAAGCCTTTAGCAAACTGAAAATAAATCAAAAACTTAAAAAATTAAATGAGTCATGGTGTTGATGAGCTTCCACCTATTCTATTGAGACAGTGCGCAGACGAATTAACTTTACCATTCTACAAACTATTAAACCAATCTTTTGAAGAAGGCACTTTTCCCAATTTCTTGAAGAAGGCCCTCATAAAACCCATTCATAAGAAGAGCTCAAAAACAGATCCGAATAATTATCGACCCATTGCTCTTTTACCGACAGCTTCAAAAATATTTGAAAAAGCGATGTGCAACCGAGTTTATGAGTTTTGTGAAAAATATCAAATATTTAACGACTGCCAGAATGGTTTCCGCAAAAATCGATCCACAACCTTAGCTGTATATAAATATATTCAAAAAGCTCTCGATATTATCAATAACAAACAATATGCTATAGGATTGCTTTTGGACATGACAAAAGCGTATGACAAAGTTCAATTCCAAATTTTATTAAATAAATTATACAACATAGGACTACGCGGCAAATGTTATGACTGGTTCGTATCCTATTTAAAAAATAGAGAACAAATAGTAGAAATAGAACATTACAACCATAACAATAATGAAATTGAATTAGTTAGATCAGACAGTAAATTAATCACCGCTTCAATCCCGCAAGGCAGCGTAATAGGGTGTTTCTTGTTCCTTGTTTATGTGAACGATCTCCCTAACCACATAAATGAGCCCTGTGTACTATTCGCGGATGACGTATCGATTTTAACTTCCTCTGATGACAATACTAATATTAATGAAAAATTAAATTCAATACTTAATTCTACAATAAACTGGATGACGGAGCATAATCTAGAAATCAATTTTAGCAAAACTAAATTAATAACCTTCCACCCCCGACAAAAAATACCAATTAATATCAACTTTAGTTTTAACAACATTAAATTAGAAGTAGTCAATAAATTTTCCCTATTAGGCCTAGACATCGATACAAATATAAATTGGAAGTCACACATTCAAAAAATAAAAGCAAAGCTTTCAAAATTTTCGTACGCCCTCCGTGAGATCAAAAAAACTACAGACCTTACAACTGCTCTGGTAACGTACTACGCATATGCCTACGCGTGGCTTAAATATGGCATCGTTTTATGGGGCAACAGTACCGACGCGCCCACACTATTCACTTTACAGAAAAAAATACTCAGAATCATAGTTAACATTGAAGAAACCGACAGCTGTAAGCCCCACTTTCAAAAAATGAAAATTCTTTCCCTACCCTCCCTGTATATTTTCGAAATCAGTAAATTCGTACGGAAATATCCAGAATTCTACACAAAAAGACAAGATATTCAAACAAAAATAACACTTAGACACAAAAATAGGCTCAATCTACCAACGTCACGTCTAAAAATGCACTCTGACAGTGCCTATGTTATGTCAATAAAATTATACAATAAGCTACCAGAATCCATTAAAAATATATATAAATATAACATTTTTATTAATAGATTAAAAACATTCCTAATAGATAAGAGCTATTATAGTATAAATGAATACTAATACTATAATAGCTCTTATCTATTAGTCATGACAAATTATAAATACATATAAAATATTGATACATATTATAAAAATACTTATAATTAAACCCCGCAATAATATAAAATATATAATATAAAATAATATCTATACCAGCTTATAATATACAAATACCAAGAAGATTTATATACAGATACCAAGAAGATTTAGCTATATACGTATTAGAAACAGTAACGAAATGTGCAATAAATATTTTTAGTATTAGAAGTAAACACTCAGTGCTCTTCCTCCTCTCTCCTATTTATTATTCTATGCTGTGCCCGACAGGGACCAAAATTGTGTCTTCATTACAAACCACCAGCTCATGTAAACATACATATGTACATTTTGGAACGCAATAAAGATATTGAGTATTGAGTATTATCAACCTTGTATTATGAGACAAAGATAGTTTCGAAGACTTTTTTTAAGAATATTATAAGAAAACGTTGGTTGCTTCATCGAATTAAACTAAATTTCAAATAAATCCACTTATTATATTTTGCTTTACAGAAAGTCAAGAACATCTATACAAAAAAATACTACAGTTAAAACGATCGTTCAGTAAGATGACCGCATGTGGCCTGTTCTATGTGGACGCTACGCTACCAGTACGATTGATGGAAGTTTTCACTAGTTATAACCTTGTCTTGCTGCAATACAATTTTCTGTAAAATGTGTTTTTTATAATATGTTTACTTGGCTAAGATTTTGTGCCATTAATGATTATAATGTTTCCGTGAGAATAACACGTTTGAAATTGGTTACTATTTGAGAGATGTCTGAATCCATAAAAAATTACATTTATGACGAGTTATAATGTGTCTGAATATGAGGCATTAGTATTAAATTTTCATCGTAGGTGATCAATTTAGGTTCCAATATCATAATCAGTTTATAATTTTCCTACTGCTGGGACACAGGCCTCCTGTCTTTGAGAGAGAGTAAGCCGTAATCCACCACGCAAACCCATTGCATGTTGTTAGATATCAAATGTCTTCGAATTGTTGGTTCTAGACTTGTACGAGTATTATGTTCCAATAATGAGCTTTTATGAGCACTGCGTGATTAGTAACCCCATGGTGAGATGGACCGGTGGGAATCCGCGAAGCTCGGGAGCAGTCAATGCGGCAACTCTTGGCGGAGGCCAATGGCCAGCAGTGGACGTCCTTCAACTGATACGATGATGAATTTTGAAGATTTTAAATAGATGAGAAGATAGCATAACTAAAAAAAAAAAAAAAACTTATACATATAAGGTATGTCAAAAACATGGATGTGTGCCTGACAACTCCATTATATTTAGTAACAACTTCGCTTATAACGAATGACCGATTATAACGACGAAATTTTGAGGTCCCAGCATTTGTTTTTACTTAACATAACGACTATCGGCTATAACGACCGTAATCTGACGGTCGCTTCGAAGTCATTATAAACGGTTTCGACTGTAATTATGTTTAGTAATATTATAATATTATAATTATTCGGCTCTTATTATAATATTATATGTTAATATTATAATTATAATATTATATTATAATATTATATGTTAATATTATAATTATTCGGCTCTTAGTCATCAAAAATGGTATAAAGTGAACCTACTGAAACATTAAGAAGAAATAAGATGACATTTTTAAGGCTCTAGATAGACGGACTGCGTTTCAATTGCACTACGACTGCTAATGTGCTGTTTTGTAAAGTCACTCCGTGATCACTCTTCGTTTTCGTTCTACGTCTACGTTTTCAAATTAACAGTCGGAGTGCAGTTGAAATGCAGTCCGTCTGTCTAGAGCCTAGGCACTAGCTAAATAATTGTTAATAGTTGTTGAACTGACACTTATTTTCTGCCCTTCAACAACTCACTAGACAGGTAATTTAATAACATCATCAGTTGTGTTCTAATCTGTACTATAAAGGAGGATGGGCATAAATGTATGATACGCGTCCCCAGCGTTGAAAAGCTCTTTTTATGCCTATCATTAGTTACTATTGCGGTCAGTCTCAAATCGTTGAGGGAAAAAAGTTACAGCTAATAGAAAAACCTGTGTCATTGTGGCAAAAATCGTTTATTACAGTAAAACAACGTAAAACAGAGTAAAACGAAATGAGCTGGACTTCTTCAACAAGAACTGGTCCTTAACAGTGTTAATAAGAGAGAAGTAGAAAGAGAAAGAAAAATATTTTATTTGGGACAGGCACAGGAAATAAACGGTATACCAAACGTGAAAACTATCAAAATCCTGAAAACAACACGTTCACATGCACGTTCTAGTGCATAGTGACATTCTATTGTTAGTTTCGAGGTAAAATATTTTATCCAGGATTGGAGAACAGCGGAGAGGCGCTGTCGGAGAGTATACGTATATGAGTGTTCGTAAATAAACCTCCTCGCTTCTATGGCGTAGTCCGCTTATATGACACTCTACTTGGTCGGGATACGAAAAGTATCTTATATCCTAATCCAGGTATATGCCTTTCATCCAAATCCGTTCAGCCGTTAAGGCGTAAAAATGTAATAGACAGGGTACTTTCGGATATTGGAAGTATGGATATGGATAGTATGAACATACCTAATACGAAGTTAATGTTTACATTCGTATGAACACTTGGTCGTTTCAGCCGTTGGTCCCGGATAGATATTTAATAAATAATAAAAAACTATCTTTATTTCTAGATTACAATTTACATTTACCAATTGGTATACCAAAAATAGATTTGTCATATAAAATTGTAGGTTAATACAGTATAAACCTCTGACACCCAAGCTAAGATTTTGATTAAGATTTAATAAACACTTCTTACCTGAGTTATTATTATTATATGCCCACTTTTTAACACACTGCCAGTAACATTTTGTATTTAAACGTCTGTCAATAAATATCCTTCGTGTAGCAAGTCTTTTATTCATTTTAGATAATAGAAATTGTAATTGTGCCATCATCACTGACCGCAAATTCCCGCGACAAGTATTTTAAGAATGCGTGTTATCCTTTTAACGGGCAGTACGAAATACGTAGATTTTTTTTTGTTTTGAAATGCACCCCCCCCAGACACCCGTACTTACTTTTATGGGGGTGGGAATATGCTTGCCTATGCCACGTCTATATTATATTTTTGGCGATATAGTTGCCAATGTCCGCGATTAATTTTGGTTTCAGTGAACATAAAATGCAACATAAAACTATATATGTTATGTGCCAATGCTCTACTGAAGCCTAATTGAATTAAAATAAAACATAAATCAAAACATTTATTAGTCGCAAATCAAACTTTTACAAAAACAAAGTTCTTTTTGTCGCATTTTTTTTACACACCCCGGAGAAAATGAGTACGGTTACACGAAATCAATCAAATATATCAATTTTATCTTTATTTTTGTTTTTATAAGAACTATCTGAACTACCTAATCCTATCAGATTTTCAGTCATCAGTACACACGTGTAGCAAGCAACAAAGCAAAAGAAAGCGGCAGCAAAGCGTCCTAACGCCGCGACAGAGCGTGGCGTGCTGCTAGCGCCGGCGGCGGTGGCGGCGGCGGTGGCGGCGGCGGTGGCGGCGGCGGTGGCGGCGGCGGCGCTCTGTTTGACAGTAAACGCTCGTCATTGCCAATTATCCCAACCCGCCGAATATAACCCAATTCGGCGCTCTAACGTGCGCTAAGTACGCGTTCTATTTGGCGAAGCCATTATAGTTCTAATTTCAAGGTCCAGTTAGATTAATTTGCGGTTGAATTGAGAACCACGAGATACGAGAAGCACAGTGGTCGATGTGGCGACGCCAGGGAGAGATCTTTACTGCGGGAATGTCCGAAAGGGATACTGGGACCTTGGCAACAGGCAACTGAAGGAACACGGGTGGGTTTTAGTCAGTAAAAGTCTGACACGCCCTTCCGCTCCGCCCAGGGTGGAAGAAGTCATTTGATGATTTCCCACACTCAAAAAAAAGGGGGAGATCTATGTTCAGTAGTGGACGTGAATCGGTTGAAATGATGACGATGGTGATGTTCATGAAACTGGCAATAGAACGACAGTCGGGTCTGGGGACTAGAAGGCAGCTGTTTCGAACCAGGAAGGTAATTACTATAAGTGACCGCCAATGTTGTTATATGCGCTAGGTACTTTGAAAAAACTTACTTACTTTAAAAACCAATCAATTACGTTGATATAATAAAGTCTTCATTTGCGTTTAAAAAGTGGTTTCAAAATGATGTCTTTCTTAACAAGAAAAAAACAAAGTATACATTTACAAACAGATGTTCTTTCGGATAACATTGTGGATAAAGACGTGCAATCAATGCTTCTACCATTGTCCCTGATGCAAATCATTGTGTTAGGTCCAAAGTTTCGCATTAAAAACGATGTGATAACTGCAAATGATATCTTCTATAAATTCCTTGTGCTTTGTGGAACAGTGATATCCATGTTTGAATATTTGTATCTGGTTCTTCATAATTCTGATGATGAAATACAACAATATCGATTTCTAATAATTCTCGATGTTGGCATGTATACTGACTTCTTCTTCAATTTTTCCGGATTTCTGATGAACTTTTTGAATAACCTACTTCAATCGAAGAATAATGTGATATTCATTATGACCATTCAAGATATCCATAGATTTGTAAATAATGATGTTCATTTCAAGAGATTTGTCAAGAATAATTGGATTACTATAACCATGCTTTTTTCCAGCTTTATTTTATTCACCATTTATAATCGTGGAATGTATCCAAATCTGCCCTTTTTTGTCATTATGAATATGGTTTTTTTAATTGTTTTTGATGCTGATATGATCTATGCAATCCGATTTATGAAGTTGCTCGAAGATAAGGTTGTTCAATGGAATCATCGTATTTTAAACTCTATCAATGATCACCAAACCGACACGTATCCCAAAAAAATGATTGAAGTTTACCTTCAAATGCTAAAAAGTTACAATATTTTTAAAAAGCTTTTTCAACTACTGGTTTGTTTCTTTTCCGAAAGTACTCATATTTAGTAAAGCGTAAGAAGGTTGACTGTTTCACAGTAATTATGTTTTCAGGTTTTACACTATACGCTGAAAAACTTCTTACATTCGTTAGTTTATGTTGAAATATTGATCCAGTATTATAAACAAACAACAATACCAAACGAACAGGTACGATGTGATTTACTGATTATTTCATCAGCAGCTTTTTCCTGTCCGGCTTTAGGGGCCATTAACATAATTTGTTTCTTGAATATTTTTTCTTATAATACTTTTCTAGTATATAGCATGGTCATCATCAGCGATGATATGTATCTGGTTGTCCAAGAACTTGATGTTACAAACTATACTGAGTCTGAATTGTGAGGCAT
Source organism: Lithophane semibrunnea (assembly GCA_947363905.1). Classification (NCBI taxonomy): domain Eukaryota; kingdom Metazoa; phylum Arthropoda; class Insecta; order Lepidoptera; family Noctuidae; genus Lithophane; species Lithophane semibrunnea. The sequence continues at coordinate 14,102,788 of OX376208.1, read as the reverse complement.
TCTATAAAGCTGTGGAAAATTCTCAGGACACGTGCGCTCTCATTTTGAGGTCAAATTGTACAGGTACGCAATATATTTCTGCAATTTTTAATGGTGATAATAAATAGCCTGAAAGTAATTGCTGGACTGTGGGACAGTATAGACGAAGTAAAAAAGATAAGACTACATATTAAAATATCGTGAGGAAACCGACATGGAAAAGAACCAAAAAATTCAAAGACATGTGATATCCACCGCACTGAGCCCGCGTGGTTGATTACGGCCCACTCCCTCTCGCAGAGAGGAGACTTGTGTCCCAGCAGTGGGAACATTATAGGCTGATTATGCTTACAATTTATTTTTGTTGAATAAACACACATATATTATTTGCACATGGAAATTACTTGAACTGTTCCTTACAGATGAAGAAAGGAAATTATGCAAGAACGTCCGGCGCGTGCACCGCGTGTCGTTCAGTAAGATGCGCGCCTGTCGAATGTTCAACGTAGACGTGTGTCTACTGCTGCACCTGGCGGAACTTCTCACTAACTATTCTGTTGTCTTACTGCAGTTTGCGTTTTTGTAATCCTATTTAATAAATTAATATTAGAGTATTGTTACACCTTGCAGGTACACTGTGCCTGCTCATTTCTAATCTATACATTTTATAAATTAAAGTCGCTTTTCGAGTTTGTCGGTATGTCCGCGTTGTTGTTCTAGACCACGCAACAGATTTTGATGAGGTTTTCACCATCGTTTAGAGAATCTATTCCGGAAGATTTTATGTGTATAATATGTTAATATTAAAATAACATAAAACTAATAAATCTCGATGTTTGGTCAAGTCGTAAAAAGTCGTGCGAAGCAGGAGCGGCTCGCTAGTTAAGTTATACAATATGAATCCCATTCCGTTAATGAAGCTGTTCATTCGTTATCATAAATACTGAATTGTTTATTTACCAATTTTTTGTAAATAAAACGCTTTGCAACTCATGAAATTACTAAAACAAACGCTGAGAATGTGGATTCTAGAAGTTCAAGAATTAAGAAACGTAGAAACGTATCCGGACAATGAATCTTACTGGAATATAATGTTTGATGTATACCAGAATATATTGGAGGCGTATAAGCTTACAGAGAAGGTATTCAACTTAATGGTAAGCTACTGTTTAAATGATAAATAAAACTCCTTAGGGATACCCTATGGTTTAGCTGAGGATTATCATTATACAACATTATTTTTTGTTTATGGTAAACCCGAAAAGGGGTCATTGTACTCATCATTTTGAACACTGTTCCATACATTTTGTCGATTTAAGTGAACACAAATGTAGTAAACAGCAGATTTTTTTTTTCGCGATTTCAAGATTGTTCCCATAGAAAAAGTTGTTTTGTTTTATTTTTCGTCATCTTTCTTTACCATTCCATGAAAGTCTATAAACTGCCATGTTTTTCATCTTCCTGCCTTTTTCCCACGTTACTTACAGTCGACGCAACGTTGTGTTCTGCCTTTTCCTCTCTCGACCATCGCGCTACCTACCATTTACTTCATTTTTCTTTCATACCATCCCGAACACAATTCATCCATTCTTTGGTCTTCCTCTCCCCCCTATCCATCATTTATTTATATTCATCACTTTTAGTCGCACCGTTTCACGTGCCAGCTTTGATTTAAAAACAAATGGCGCTGTTTTGGGTGCCTGAAACAAACTTGTGAATATTAATATTTTGCTTGTTATTTTCAGATAGCATTTTATGTGAGCTTTTCACAGTTTGTTAAACATTAAAGCAATATTATCAATCAAGAATTATTTAGCTAGCTGTGGTACTAGAGTAAGTGAAATGAGAAGTGAAGTTTTATTTAAAAATCACCTGAATCCTCATAAATGCCAGTTTATATACGGCTGCCGCGTTGTCGGTTCTCTTTTTAATTGAACTACAAGATTTTCATATTATTCGTTCAGAAACAATCGCGTGGTTGCTCCGTCAAAACAGGTACTTAATGACCAGCATTAAGTGCTGAATTTCTTAATTGTTCTGAGATTCAAACTAACTTTAGTACGAGCAGGTTTTGCTATGCACGAAAAAAAATGTAGTTCCATTTGACGCTGTCCTTTTATTGGTAGATACATGATAATATTTGAAGCGGGCCCTGGTGGGGAAGTAACCTTAATATAAATGCCAATTTTTTTTTTTACTCAAAGAAAATATTACATTTTTCCCCTCTGAATGAAACATCAGTACGCTTCAACTTTCCACCCTGTATATTAAACGAACCATTCAGGCTATTTCAAACCGTAGTAAACGTATTTTATTTCAGTGTATCGTGCGAACAGTAATGTCTCAACTTTGGATACTAAAGAACGTAGTTTTACTTATCTGTTTGAGCGTGCAATGTGAACTATTTTATGCAGCAATGAGAGATGTTTACAATACTTGTGTACTGCAGAAGCTGGAAAACTTTGCAGGTACTGAATGAAAGTGTTATCTTTTTTACCTTTATCTCAATTTATTTGTGGTCGATGGAATTTTGGCTTCTTTCTTTGTCTTTAGTCACCGAGCACATATTTGTTATATCAAATATATATGGGGGAAGTTGATTTGAATTATATTAAGCTGCAGTTAAAGATTAAAATAAACATAATGGCTGGCAATATTAAATGATACGCCAGTTGTAGCAAGAGTTTAATGAATCGTTTGTTTCTGTAGCCAAAGATTTTATTACTCTTTGATTAGATGATCATTCAGACGATATTTTACTCTAAACTAGCTAGTGCCCGCGTCTTCGTCTGGATCCAATATGAAAAATAGCTTATGTCCTTCACTCATCGGTTCAGTGGTTTAGGCGTGAAAAGATAACAGTCTGACAGACAGAGTAACTTTCATATTTATTATATTAATAATAAAATGGTAGTGTGGATGGCTTACTAATTTTACTTTTCACAGGTGCTCAAAAAAGGGTCTATAAGAATAACCGGCGTTTACAAGAAACATCGTTCACGGAGATGACTAGTTGTGGCTTATTCCTCATAGATGCGAAGCTGCCTCTTCAACTGTCTGAATTTATAATAACTTACACCATTGTGTTACTACAGTTCGCATTTTTGTGATTGGTCTGTTTGTATTTTTTTTACACTTGTATTGGCTTCCGCGTTTCTGTACTGCTTCGCAGATGTTCGCGGAAGCCCGTGTTGACGATTATCATGAGAAAGCGGGCGGCGTCACTAATGGGTAGGTTGCGCGGAAGCTCCATAAGCATCCTTAAAACATGGTCACACAGGTCAACAAGGTGGACAGCCCCATTATAAAACATTGGATACGAGCCACGGGCCAACATGTGTTGAGCCACGTACAGTCACGGACTTTAATTGATGAGCCACCTGGTTCGCATTTTAGCCGTGTAATGCAAATCGGGTTTATTCGGTTCCCGACTCGCAAAGTCATATGTCTTCGTATTTTATTTTTTTTTATTTTATTTTATTTGTTAGGGACAAAAAACAGTTACATGCTAAGCTTAACTAAATATTCTTAAATTAGCACAAAACGTGGAAATACATTTATACATAATCTATTCCATATTTATGTTACTACGCATGTAACCCACACAATTGTCCACGAATTCACAAAAAAATAGTTAAAGGAAAACAAACATACAGTGCGCATCATAAAAGGCTAATCAGAAGAAGAAAGAAACAAAAAAAAAAAAATATATATATACTTAAGAAGTTAGTAATTCAATTGCTCTTGCCTTGAAACGATGTTTTGAAAGTGTAAAAATGTCAAGCTCCATAAAGTGAGTGTTGTACGCATCAACGAGGCGACGAAGAGGCACGCGCACCCCGAAGAAATCGTCTAGCTTCCAAACTAAGAACATTATAATGTTTCAGTAATTGTTCGTATGAGATTTTAGGACGATAACATTTATAATTCATAGTACGTAAATACTTTTTCTGCACAATTTCCAGCCTATCTTTGTACTTATCATATAGAGGATCCCAAATTTGGACGGCATATTCTAATTGCGACCGAATCAGAGTTTTATATAATATTAAGAATGTAGAGGGTCGTACAAAGTTACTTGAAAATCTCATTACGAGTCCATACATCTTAAAGGCTTTTTTTACTATATTATCGATATGAGTATCAAAATGCAGACGAGAGTCAAGCGTAACACCCAAGTCGCGGGCAAATTGAACTTCATTAAGACTTATATCATTCATTGAATAATTAAATTTGATCTGATTTATATTTTTTGTAAAAGATATTGTGTAACATTTAGGAAGGCTAAGAAAAAGTTTATTTCTGAGGCAGTATTCATAGAATCTATCAAGGTCCTGTTGTAAATTATAGCAGTCACGAATATTTTTGCAGGTGATATAAATTTTCATATCGTCTGCATACATCAAGAACTGTGAGTTAACAAAACAATGTTTAATGTCATTAATGAACAATATAAATAGAAAAGGACCCAATACCGATCCCTGAGGAACCCCAGATTTAACAACTATAGAGTCAGATTCATGCCCATTAATGACGATTTTTTGAGTCCTATTGTAAATATATGAAGCAAACCATCTGAGTAAATTGCCGCGTATACCATTAAATGCAATTTTTTCCATAAGCAGGGTGTGATCCACCTTGTCAAAGGCCTTCTGGAAATCCGTGTGAACAGCGTCAACCTGTACCCGGCGGTCCATGTTTTCAAAGAGATAGTTCACAAAAGTCATGAGGTTAGTGGTGGTAGAGCGACGCTTGACAAAACCATGTTGTTCAGGGATGATAAAATGACGGATATGAGGATATAGTGCACTGTGCACAAGTCGTTCGAAAACCTTTGACAAAGTGGAAAGAATGGAAATGGGCCGGTAATTCTCCACATTGCTTTTATCACCACTCTTGTACACAGGGGTGATAGAGGCTCGCTTCCAAACTGTAGGAAAGACCCCTTCTTTCAAACATTTATTAAAAATTATATGCAAGGCGGAAGACAAGTGGTCAGACGTTCCTATGAAGAAGGAAGGTGGTATGCCATCGGGTCCAGCTCCTTTAGAAGAATCCAGTGACTTCAATGCTGTACATATTGATTCTATTGGCAAGTAAATGTCCGAGATACATGGCGAATTGTCTTCATAGCTATTATTCGGTTGCCATAGGTCTGGGTCAAAGCTAGAGGGTTCGTATACCGAACAAAAGAAGGTTGAAAACAAATTGCATATTTCCTGGGGGTCATCGGAAGAATCATTTTTGTAAAACATATTAGCAGGGTATTTAGCTTTGCCTTTCTTGGAAGAGACATACGACCAAAAATATTTAATGGATTTAGGAATACTGTCTTCGACTGATGTCATATATCTCTTATAACATTTAGCGGTTTCACTGTGAAATAATTTGCGATAATTTGAAAAATGCACATAATCAGAGTGATTACCATACTTCTTCCACTTAATCCAAGCGTGTTCTTTAGTTTTAAATGTTTTTATTAGAGAAGGTGAAAACCAGATCGGAAATTTTGAGTTTTTAGTATAAGTTAATGGAACATGTGACCTGATAACTCTGTATATCGTTTCATAAAAAAAATCAACAGCCATCTCAGAAGAACGATGAGAGAGTGACTCTTCCCAATCTACATTTCCTAAGTCGTGTTTAATGCAATCATAGTTTGCTTTGTAAAAGTTATACCTGCGAACCGGATGGCATTTCATCGGTTTGAAACGCACATCTAGGTGAGTTAATAAAGAAAAAGGAGGGTGGAGGCTATCGGGATTCACCAGGATATTGCAAGGCACCATTTGAGGGTCCGCGTTAGAAATTATTAAGTCAAGCACACGCCCTAAACTATTTTGAGTGTAGTGAAATTGTAAACCATCTACTATGTTTATAAAATTAAGTAATATACGTCCCATAGAGTCCGTGTGACGCGCAGTGGCATGGTTGCCTTGCTGCACCCAGTCAATCTCAGGCAAGTTATAGTCACCAAAGAAATGATATGAATTACAATTGGGATTATTGGCTAAGCCTTGCAGCATGTCTAAGTATTGCTCATATACTTCTGCACGAGACGCTGGAGGTATATACACGACACCAATAATATGACGAGTGTGTTGCTGCGTGGCAGGCATCTGTACTAAAACTTGTTCAATTTCAGAGGTAAATAATTGAGTAGTCAATAGTATTGTCGCCCTCAATTCACGAACCACAGCAATCAGAACACCACCTCCATCTTTTTTGTTCGTCGCGATACGGTCACGGTCACATCTAAATACAGTATATCGATCGTCAATAAATTCACTATCATGGATATCAGGTATAAGCCAAGTTTCGGTCAGAACGATAACGTCATAAGAGTTACTCAATATGTTCATATAGAGCGTTTGCAACTTTGTACGAGTACCTCTACAATTCTGATAGTAAAACGTTATGTTATTAGTAGCCATAAATAAATGTACCATAATAATAATAGTATTAGAAGAAGAAAATTATATTTCATATCTTTACCGGTTGGCTAACCTGAGAGCAGAACTACAAACTTGACAGCAGTGGCTATTCAAAGTCAACCAATTGCAGGTCTAGCAACAGTAACCTAGCAACGATAAACAATTGTTGCTAGGTTATTGCTGCATAGTAACGTTAGCGTAATTTCTCCGTACGCTATTTCAACTGTCACTGTCTTCAGTTAAGTTTTCAGAATTATTGAGTTAATGAGCTATGATTCAAAGGTCAGTATCCAATAGATTGGATAAACTTAATGCATTGTATTTATTTTTATCATTAAGAACTTATTAGTCAACCTCTATGGATAAGACTATTTCCGATTAAAAGTAATTTATTTGTCATCTTGATATTTCAACTGTCACTGTCTTCAGTTATGTTTTCATAATTATCGAGTTAATGAGCTATGATTCAAAGGAGGTCGGTATCAAATAGATTGGATAAACTTAACGCAGTATTGTATTTATTTTTATCATTGAGAACTTATTAGTCAACCTCTATGGATATTTCCGATTAAAAGTAATTTATTTGTCATCTTGTTTACGAGCGTGCGATTTGAGTTCGTGTTTAATCGTGTAATCTCGTGAATGTATGAAACTGCAAAATTGAAAAGTTTGAAGGTGGCTCGTCAATTAAAGTCCGTGACTGTACATAGTTATTAGTTGTTGTTTGTAAGTTTTACTAACATAGTTTCTAAATGTTTGTTTCTAATACTATATGGATTGAATGTACCTTTATGTGTGATTCGCAATAAATTAAATATAATTATGTATTAATCCGAGGATCTTTTTTATTGTTATAAGTTTTAATTATCTTACTCAAGACTGTGTTAGATTTCTATTAAATGTTTTTTTGTTTAATTTCTTATTAATTTAAAGGATGAAAACTGCCACTTGATCTCTTCAGATTCCGCTAGTATCACTAGTCCAATAGTTTGACAGCTAGCTGTCACTGTCCATAATTTTTTTTACGTGTAACTTTTTAATACGCCCCTTTGCTGAGCCATTGACTGCAAAATTACGGTGACTCATGTAGTTCAATGCTATTAAAAGATGAAAACTGTGGAGGAAAGCTTTCCAAAGGAAAATGGAAACCCCTCGAGAATATGTGCTATCCATTTTAAGCCTGAAGACTTTTACAGCAGAAATTCGTATACAAGCAATGCTCCTTTTTATATAACAGAGAACTATGTCTGTAATTAAGTACATTATATTAAGATCCAATCATTACATACATTACATTAAAATAAAATTATACATGATCTGAAATAAGTTTATCACAGTCAATGTTAAACTTATCATATTAGATCAGTGTTAGAATTAACATCTCTGAAGTATACCAGTGCAAGAATGTCAGAACGATCATCCTGGAGTTGGTCTTCAACAGAATTTCGGTCGTAAGCCCAGTCTTAACAAAAAAAGAACTAACGCCTAATGGATGACTACCCGCCTGTCTTTAAGATGAATAATTCAATTTCACCCTGTATATAGTATACACGTCCTCTGGCCAACCCATTTGTGAATACAGGCGTGATGTTATGTAAGGAATTTCATTCCCGCAGCTTTTTCGCGCAAGTGCGCTTCGCGCTAGTGTCCATTCGCGTAAGTGTCCATTCGCGCAAGTGTCCATTCGCACTAGTGGGTTGACGCAAGTGTCCATTCGCACTAGTGGGTTGACGCAAGTGTCTATTCGCACAAGTGGGTTAGCGCAAGTGTCCTGCTACCAATTTACAATATTTAGAGCTAATCCACGGTCATCATTCTTACTTTATGTAAACTTAATAGCGATAATTGCAAATTGACATTTTTGCAAATTGACGTTATTGAATTAGTACAGTTTACATCGATTCTGTTTCATTCGTGGCTGCAAACCCTTAATGAAATGAAGTCCATAAAAGAAAAAATACAAAGCTATAGGAGGAAAAAATATCGTGTCAAAATTTGTGGAGAGACCTTAGTTGATAAAGATGTGCAATCGATGCTTTTACCACTGAATTTAATGGTAAATATTTGGGTTTTTCCCAAATATGCAATTAGAAAAAATATTATAAAACCAAACAGTGGTTTAACGATTTTTTTGTCATTGAGTAACACGACACTACTTATTTTTCTATACTTTAATCGCACCTACGAGCTACATACTGACTTCGGTATAAGGCATAACCTTAATTTGTGGTACATAACCTCTTACTTCGACGTTGTCTTCTACACTATCGGATTCATCATGAACTACATCGTCAATGTGTTTCAAATGAAAAATAATATTTCTCTTGTCTTAAAAATCCAAAACGTTCACAGATTACTTAATAAAAATAAACATTACAAACGCTTCATCATTTGGAATTGGATATATGTTGTTATTGGTATATGTTTCTCTACAACGATTATTACTTTTGTTTCCATAATGCTTGAGCTTCCTCATTATAATTTTATTTGTGCTGTAGCTGTGCTTTGTTTCGATGTAAATATTGCGTACGCTACCAGACTTATTACTTTGTTATCTGATAAACTTGATTTATGGAACATTGAAGCCCAGCAGATCAATCATAGCGACGATGAAACTTATTGCAAAAAAATGTTTCAAACTTATGTAAATATTTTGGAGTGTTATGACATCAATAGAACTTCTTTTCAGCATATGGTATGGCTTAGTCTTTTGCAAATAATTTGTGGAAAATGTTTTGAGATGATAATAATAAAATTTATCATTTTCAGATAGCGTATCACACTATTAACTTTTTTTATACTGCTTTACACTACGTTCAATTAACAGTTGAATGTTTCAAATTAGCCGTATATTCTGGAGATTATGTGAGTATTTTAGCCATAATAGTATTGTTTTCATCATCCTCCTCCCTTGTCCTTCATTAAAAGGTAGGCACAGCGTGTTTTTTTCGATACTTCTCCTTTAGCAATTATCACAGTATTTCAACAGATAGTTAGTTTTATCATCTTCGATCTTTTGATTTTCTTCTACGTTAATAACCTCACGAAGTCACGAAATATCCCTTATTTTTTCGCATCACGCGATACTGATGATTGAATCCATGTAATTTCTAATATATCTTATTCTTTCAGTATTCGGCATTCGTTATTCTCTCAGTTTCATACATCTGGGTGACTAAGAGTTGGGTGTTGCAAATAATGTTAAGCCTGCACTTTGAGAAGTTCTATATGGCAATGAATAATGCACAAGATTCGTGCGCACTCATTTTGAATTCAGGTTGTACAGGTAGGTATTATCACGTACAGTCACGTACTTTAATTGATGAGCCACCTGGCACTGTTCGTATTTTAGCCGTGTAATGCAAATCGGGTTTATTCGGTTCCCGACATGCAAAGTCATATGTCTTCGTATTAGAAGAAGAAAACTATATTTCATATCTTTACCGGTTGGCTAACCTGCCTGAGAGCAGAACTACAAACTTGACAGCAGTGACTACTCAAAGTCAACCAATTGCAGGTCTAGCAACAGTAACCTAGCAACGATAAACAATTGTTGCTAGGTTACTGTTGCGATAGTAACGTTAGCGTACGGAGAAATTCCCTGACATCGATATTTCAACTGTCACTGTCTTCAGTTAAGTTTTCAGAATTATTGACTTAATGAGCTATGATTCAAAGGAGGTCAGTATCAAATAGATTGGATAAACTTAATGCAACATTGTATTTATTTTTATCATTAAGAACTTATTAGTCAACCTCTATGGACAAGACTATTTCCGATTAAAAGTAATTTATTTGTCATCTTGATATTTCAACTGTCACTGTCTTCAGTTGTTTTCATAATTACCGAGTTAATGAGCTATGATTCAAAGGAGGTCGGTATCAAATAGATTGGATAAACTTAATGCAACATTGTATTTATTTTTATCATTGAGAACTTATTAGTCACCCTCTATGGATATTTCCGATTAAAAGTAATTTATTTGTCATCTTGTTTACGAGCTTGCGATTTGAGTTCGTGTTTAATCGTGTAATCTCGTGAATGTATGAAACTGCAAAACTGAAAAGTTTGAAGGTGGCTCATCAATTAAAGTCCGTGACTGTACATTACTTCTTTGACACTGACTGCCCCGTATGTCTTATGGTCGCAAGCGTGACTGCGGCGTTCAAATTACAGGTCGGGCAAAGTGTTATTTGTTGTTTCCGTTACGAATTTCGTAGTAGCAGCCCAGAGTTTAGAACTTGGTGGTGTAACGTGACACCCCCGTGTCTCGGAAAGCACAAAAACTTTTGCAAATAATTTTGCAAATAAAGACAAAACGTTGGTCACTGACATATAAAATTTATTATTTATCATGTCCTGTCCAATGTTTCAGATGCTGAGAAAAGGATGTGCAAAAATGTTAAACGCTTACATCGAGCGACATTCGATAAGATGGCTGCCTGTGGAATGTTCTACGTTGATGCTACTTTACCACTCAGAATGACGGCTCTGGTCACTAACTACACTGCTGTGCTGTTGCAATTTGCTTTATCCTGGTTACATTAAAAATATTTAGACTAACGTCTGTTTTTTATTCCTGAACTATTTGGTACTAGCTTGGTACGGGATCGAGACTTATGCGGGTGAAACGGCGAGACGCACTCGCCGTTTCACCAGCATAAGTCTCGATCCCGTGGGAATATCGGGATAAAAAGTATCTTATGTCCTCATCAGTCTCTCTCATGTCTCAGGTCACGGTTTACCCATGTGCCTTTCATCCAAATTCGTTCAGCCGTTTTAGTGTGAAATCGTAACAAAGAAACAAACTCACTTTCGCATTTATAGTATTAGTTAGTTAGTGGTAGGAAGGATTAGGAATTTCGATTTATTTGCCTTGGTAATTTAAAACACATTTTTGTAATACGGCGGTTTAATAGAGTAGTATAATCAATAATTAAAAAATAATCATAATTAATGATTTCGGCACTTACAGTTGCGATTCTACAGTTACCTTGAAGTTAGTAAAAAACAAAATAAGGTCTAGTTAATAAAGAGATGACCAATATTTTATGCATTTTACACAAACTGTACTGCAAGTACAGACTTTAATAGTCTGTACTTGCAGTACAGTTTGAGTAGGTACACTTCATGAATCAAGTGTCTATCAATCGGTTCAAAGTTATCAATCATCAATCGGATATAATATGCAACACAATTAATATAGATTATATTACACGGACTACACATTTGTGACTTTATTTCTATATAAAATAAGGCTCAATTTTATAATAATTTACATTTACACTGTATGTATAAAAGTACATAATGTTCATAATTCCTTATACAGCACACCAAACAGGATGGAACACATAGTTATTGGATATGTCATTTTTAAACGAATGTAAATATTTTAGGCCCCGTTTATTAGCGAGTTTTTTTATTTTTTTTGTCAAGTGTCTTAATTTATAGTTACGGACAGTAACTATAAATTAAGACACTTGACAAAAAAATGCAGTTGCAGTTAAAGTTAAATTACTTAGGGCGAATTTCACCAAACTTTTATACCGAGTATAAGTCTTATCCTGCGAATAAATTTTCAATTTTTGACAGTTTTTCCATACAAAAACTGTCAGACGACAATTTTATTCCACGGATAAAAGATATCCGACTTTGATAAAATCAGCCCTAATTAGCTAATTGCGGCAAGATTGTAATTAAAATGTTACCTCTTGTGACACTTTATTTACGGGAAAAAATAAAACTCACAAAAAAACAAGTTTGTACTCCAAATAATTACCTACACTAGCAAGCTACCTTCACAAAATTCACTTATAGACATATTCATTGCAATTCAATTAATGATTAGTGAACGAAAATTATGCTGTCAAGCTTCAATCCGCCAGAGGGCGTCGTCACGTAAACATCGTGTTCCGTTATAAAATTCTTTAAAAATTAAAAATTCAGCCGTAATGCTAATTCTATTAAGATTCATACCCTAGTGTGAATAACTTGTGTTACTGTTATCTCGACGATAATTATCGCAATAACAAAACTATAAGTGTTTTGATAGTTGAACCAGAACTCAGACTGTGTGGAGTTTTAAGGTGCGTCAAAAGTATTACGGAGCGCAAATAACTACCGGGGACAAAGTATCAGTGATAAGTGACTAAATTCTCGAATAAAAAAATCCAAGTCAAAGAAGTGAAAAATTCCACGTGTTGTGACCAAAGTCCAACCTAATTCAAATCCATAACGAACTTTTTAAATCCAACCTGATACCGATCATTAATTTCACCACTAAGAGTACATGCGTATTGGTCGTGCGTTATAAACGCGGACTGGGTGCGCAGGAGTCCCCGAGTTCGCGCCTCACCAAGCGCAAGTACTTTTTGTATTTATTTCGTTGTTACCTTGGCTTTGTCATTCAGCTACGTAACAAAAAAAAAATTGACAAAAGCGTCATCTATGGCCAAGTAGCGGTACCTACCACATCGGATCTTTAACTACATATCGACCATTCGACTACTCCAAATCAATATTAATAACGCCACCTAGTGGTATATCTGTTAATTACAGTGACTCAACTAAGACAAATGTTACCTCAGCCCACTACGTCTATTAATACTACAAATAGTGGCCGCAAGATGCCAGTACTCGTCGTATGTCACAAATGTAAAAAGCATGTTGACATAAAAAAAACTGCTCTATGTTTTGTCTGCAAGAATAGATATGAACCAGACTGCGATGGTTATCCTGAGCAAACATACCGGTTAATGAATCAGGAGTCCAAAAACAGATGGCGCTGCAAGTTATGTATTAGAAAAATGGCTTCTTGTTCTAAAGATGCATCAAATGAGGAAAAAACCGGTCATATCTACCATGGAGTCGTCCCCGGATACACAAACAAAGCAAAGGATAAACCAATTACCCCCTACACAAGATTCTCATGTCCTCACTGACTATGACATTTCCTACGAATCGGATACTTCACCGAATATACACTAAAAAAGTGTAGATGGAACAACGACTAATTTGTCATCATTTTCGTAGATGCAAGATACCATAGTCCAGCTGACTGCAAAACTAGAAAGTACGGAACACGAGTTAGAAAATACCATATTAGAAAATAATGATTTAAATAAACAATTGAATAAGTTAACAACTGAAATTAAAATATTGAAGAAGCTATGTCATTCTTCATCAATGATAGAAAGCAGCCCCTTAAATAATGACAAAAAGAAAAAACACTCTCGCTTCAGTCTAAACGTATCATCGACACCGTCTTCGCCGAGAATCACAGATAACGACAACTGTGCGTCTCATCAATGTCTACAACAAAAAATAATTACGCTAGAAAAAAACCTTCTAAACGCTAAAGATGAGATAAAAAGACTAACCACACAAATACAGCTACTGGAACAATCTCTCAGCACTACATCAAAACCAGAGTTGACTTTAACAATTTCAACCCACCCCACCAAAGGTATCAAATCAGACCTACAACAGCGCTTAACTGGAAAAACAATAGCCATTTTCGGCTCGCAACAATGCGTAGGTCTAGCTGCTGCCCTACAACATTGAAGAAAGTATACACAGTTTGAAAAGTATGGAGTCTTTGCCCAAACGATGCCAAACGCATATAGCGACACAATAGTGAAGAGCTGTATAAAGGCTAACCTTCGACCAGAAGACAAAATCGTAATATGTCTGGGTGAAAATGACCACACCGTCGTACCAGTGTTGTCTCAGCTTAAAAAGGTTCTTAAGTCATTTCATAAAAATAGTGTTATTGTATTAAATGTGTTCAAAAATGACCATCTAAATGTCAACAAATTGAACAATAGTATGAAAAACATTTGTAAATACTACCAAAACAGTAATTTCACTAATAGCACACATTTCAACTTGCCTGACATCTGCAAATCAATTAATTATATAGTAGATTGTGAAGACTACGATAGAAAATACCTAAATCCAGTCGAAATTAGGAAGATCCCTGTTAGTAGCAAACCATGCTTTTTACCTAAAATGAAGTCAAATGCGCCCAAAAAAGGTACTATTCCTTTTTATTTTAAAATTATCAACAGTAAAGAACTCAGAGTAAATAATTGTACTAGTACACCATCCGTAAAACCTAAAAAAGGTACCATACCTTTCTACTTTCAACCTAATACAAAAACGACACATTTTTTTCGTGCCTAAAAAGACAACGCCTATGTCACATAGTTTTAAAATCCTCCACCAAAACATTGCAAGTGTACTGTCGAAACAAGAGCTTCTAGAATTAACGTTACAGGAGATGAGAGACTTAAACAATGACCCACATGTGATTTGTCTCTCCGAAACATTTATTAAAAAAGGAGAAGAGAGCTATCTCAAGTTACACAATTACGGAATGGCAACGAATTTTAGCAGGGAAAACCATCGAGGAGGCACTTGCATACTGATCAGGAAAGGTATAGGATTTAACGAATTACCATTAAAAGCGTATGCATCAGTTAATACTTTCGAGGCATGCGGAATAGAGTTAACTGAGGAAAAATTGGTAATTATTTGTTTATACAGAACCCCTCAGTCTGACCCGAACCAATTTTTAACTAAGTTAAACAACATTTTGCAATACTTAGTCACAAAATACAACTCGAAAACGCGAATAGTTTTAGCAGGCGACTTCAATATAAATACTTTCAAAAGAGGCAAAATCACAAAAGACCTGCAAGACCTAGCACACACCCACAACCTAAAAATTCATATTAACGTAGCCACTCGCAAATGTTCTTGTATAGACCACATATTAAGTAATATACCTGACGCAATCGCACAAGTACTACCACTTCATCTCTCGGATCACGACACAGCGCAAATGCTAAGTTTTCCGTTGCGAGTCCAGACAAGAGCCGCAATATTCCATATTTACAAAAGAGATTATAGTTTAAATAATATACATTTTAGAGAATGTTTACAAAATCTATCGTGGTCAGATGTATATGTAGAAAATGATGCAAATACGGCATTCAATCGCTTTCATGAACTAATATGCCTGTTTCATAAACTCTGTTTTCCAAAAGTAAGTGTTAGGATAAATACAAACAATAATAGTAAACGAACGTGGATGACTAAGGGTCTTAAAGTATGTTCTAAAACTAAACGATTCTTAAGATATCAATACTATAAGAATAAAAATAGAACTAACAAGGTTAAATACACAACATACTCCAATTTATTGCAAAAATGTATACATAATGCTAAGCGGAATGCTAATATAAAGTTTATAAATAACAATAAAAACAAATGTAAAGCCACGTGGTCCGTTATAAAGAATGAAATACACAGTATGAACTCTGGGGACAATATTGATCACATACAGATTGACAACGCTATACTCACAAAACCTGCAGAAATAGCCTCTGCCTTTAACAATCACTATATAAACGGTTTTCCAGTACAAAATCGTATAAATAGTCATCGCAATGAAAACATCACTGCTAACTCGATGTTCCTCACTCCTATGTCTGAAAGTGAGGTAAGGCAACATATATTATCATTAAATAATACCAACTCTGAAGGCTACGATGAATTAAACACCAAAATCATTAAAGCATGTGCCAATGAAGTGAGTGGAGTGTTGACATATCTGATTAACTTATCCTTTTCACAGGGAGTATTCCCAAACGCTTTGAAATTGTCCATTGTTAAACCATTGTTCAAAAAGGGTGAAAAATATGATGTGAACAATTATCGCCCTATAACGCTAATACCCATCTTGTCAAAAATATATGAGAAATGTATGTACCATAGATTAATAAACTACTGTGAGAAATTTAATATTATAAGAAAAGAACAATTCGGTTTTCAAAAACGTAAATCTACTACATTAGCCATCTTTTCACTTTTGAAAACCATACTAAATGGTATAAACAATAACCAGTTGGTAACAGGACTATTTTTTGACTTATCAAAGGCGTTTGATTTGGTTTCACACGTTAACCTATTACAAAAATTGGAGGCTCTCGGAATTAGGGGACTGCCACATCAATGGATATCTTCATACCTAACTGACAGACAACAGTGTGTCACCGTCACCAAAGTCGACGGAAATGGAGATATGTTACTATATACGTCTGAGTATAAATAGATCAAACGAGGCGTGCCCCAAGGTAGCATATTAGGGCCCATCTTATTTCTCCTCTACATAAATGATATTGTTAATGTGACTAAGCACAAATGCTTTCTTTATGCTGATGACATTTCTATAATTGTTACTGCTGACAAAAAATATAAATCGATTACTGACCATGAAATTGACATAAATAAAACAATTGCTGACTTAATTAATTGGTTAAATAACAATAATTTATCTATTAATCTTGACAAATCTGTATATATACAATTTAACAAATATTATAATAATAAATTCAATTTTAAGATGAATATACCAAAAATTAACCAGGTCACAAAAACTAAGTTTTTAGGTGTAGTAATGGATGAGCATTTAGACTGGAAGGCACAGGTTGAGCATGTATGTGGAAAAGTAAATAAATTTGTATATGCCGTTAGAAAGATTAAGAAGATAACAAATATAAAAACGGCTGCAATGTCATATCGTGCGTATGTGGAATCCTCGTTGCGGTATGGAATAATAAAATGGGGAAATAGTACCGACTTTAATAGAACATTTATCGCTCAAAAGAAATGTATACGAGCCATATACGGGATTCCATCAGATGAATCATGTAAACCAATATTTAAAAAGCTTGGTTTGCTACCATTGCCTTCAATATATGTGTATGAAGTATATATGTTTGTACAGAAACATAGAGAACTGTTCAAAACAGCTGAAGATGTATGTTCACGAAGTCGGCGTGACCAATTCAGGCTGGTACTAGACGAGATGCCCCGGTGTGCTAAATATAATAAAAAACTGTGTAGCTATATTTAACAAATTACCAAATACGTTTAAAGATCTAAATTACAGACTTTTAAAAATTAAATTGTATAACTGGCTGAATGAAAATAGTTTCTATAGTGTTAAAGAATTTCTCGAACATAAACTGTAATGTTGATACTATAATTTTGCATGCTTTAATATTAAGCAAAACATGATTGGACTCAATTTGTACTGTAACAACTTTTAATACCGTGTTTTCTGCAAATAAATATTATTTATTTTCGTTTTAGTTTCTTTATTTCATTTTCCATACTTATAAATTATATTTTTAAATATTAGAATAAAAAAATTATATAAAACATTTAAAAATATAAAAAATAGTAGCCCACCGGTATCGGGAACAAGCTACCGGCGGTCAGGGCTCCAGAGAGAGGAACCTCCTAACGATGCGAGCCGTGTCCAGGAGTACAGCTTTCTGAATCAAGCCCTTAATCCAGCTGCCCAACGAGAGCCTCCTTAGGTGTTGGTCGAGGCTCTTGGCAATTAAGCCATTGGCTGATACGACTATCGGCACAATGATCGCAGAGTCCACATCCCACATGTCGACAACCTCGTGAGCCAAGTCAAGATACTTGATTTGTTTATCTTTCTCGGCCTTATTTATTTATTTATTTATTATTTCAATCATTTTGTATTTTTACTTATTTCTTTACTGAAGTCGTGGCTAAGTAATAACAACCGAACGGGTCGATCCATCAGGTTATGCTACGCTTTACGCTGGTTGGAAAGCACACAAGTGCAACGACAGCGCGGCGTCGATGATGAACAGGCCACACGCGTGCATTTTCTTGAACGAGGTTTTTTCAACTCGTTGGATATTCTTGCAGACTCTTTTTTGCGTATCTGTAAGACATAGGTATAATTTAAAAGAATCATTTTATAATAAACTAAATCATTGGTTGGAACGGTTGCTTTTGATTTTTTTTTATCGTTATTCTTCCTATTTAGAGGACTACTTACCTGAGCACCTCCTTGAGTTTGATAGTTGTATACAAGCACTCTGGATTTCTTTCATAGCCGAGAAGAATCTCTCATTCTCCACGCTCAAAATTATGATCAGGAACATGTTCTTTATAATCCACGTTAGAGATATAAACGATAATACAGCAAACTAGAACAGAATTTATGAAACTGATAGGTTGCCATTTATTATAAAAAATGTAATGAGAAAATTAAAAATCTTTTCAAAGACAAACGATACATAACATAAACTTATTACTAACTCAAGATCAAATTGCATAATATATTTCAAATAAATAATTAATTTGAGTGACTCGGTAAATGTCTTGTAACATATTGTACATAAAATATTAAGTAGAAGTCCATACATACATGTGGATCAGATTAAGGTAAAATGGTAGAACAAATCACTCTTACACTAATGTCACTCCCAGGAGTTACTTTTTTCATCTCTATTCGGATCGCTATGGAAATCAAAGATTTTGAGGTGGTAACTATGATATCGAACAGAATCTGAAACAAGGAGTAGACTACATTAATCAATATGTAAACAGCAAAAAGGCTTACATAATCAGCCTATATAATGTTCCCACTGCTGGGACACAGGCCTCCACTCTGTGAGAGGGAGTGGGCCGTAATCCACCACGCGGGCTCAGTGCGGCTTGGTAGAGTCTTCGAATTTTTGGTTCTAGGACATGCCGGTTTCCTCACGATGTTTTCCTTCACCGTTTTGTGAGTAGTGGTGATGAAATAATTTAAACAAAGTAAAGCGCCTGGCTGGGTTCGAACCTTCGACCTACAACTCGTAAGTCACGGCCGTTAAAACTGGGTCACCACTGCTCTTTGCAAAAAGGCTTATTTTTCTGATTATCGATAGTAGCGTACTGGGAAATATAAAATGCGTACCGATTGATTGAAAGTCTTTTCAAATATCTTATAGGCTTCTAAGATTTCCATATAAATGTCTAGCATTGTATTCCAATAACTCTCGTTTTCTGAATTATAAACACATTCGGACGTTTTAGCATTTTTCACCCAACATTTGAGAGGCTTCGTCAAGAGCTTCATGATTCTTGTAGCGTACAAAATGTTCATGTCGAGTGTTAACCAAATTTCACTGGTAATAGTTAAGCCAAAACCCAAAAAATCAATGACGAAGTAAGAAAATAAAATCCAAGCAATATGATAAAAGTTCAGTGCTATAACAGAAATCCAGTTGGGGAATATGTAACTTTTCAAACTTTTGTTAATATTGAGGTTTGTATAGATAGACTGGATTTTCATGACAAACAGCACGTTTTTGTGCTTCTGATTAATATTGGTGCAGCAGTTCAAAAGAGTGGTCATAACAACCACAAGTAAGACATATATTTTAGCTAAATGTTGGATATATTTGAAACCGTTTAGATCGTCTAAGAATTTAGATCCAAATGTAGAATAATAGCAGCCACATGATAGTATAAACAAGGCGAAAACAGAAACAATGTTGTAGAAAGCACTATTTGTCGAGATGATGTTGTTCCGGATCTTGTACTTAGCACAGAAGAACATAGCTTGCATCTATTGGCTTTAATACTGATTGCAATTCTTTTCCAAGTAAATTTTCAGGTGTTGAGGCATTGTTTTCTATGGTTGCGGTCGGTTCTGTTTCAAGAATAAAGTCGTCTTCTTTTATTTCTCGCCCATCTTCGTCAGCTGGAGACACAAAAGGAGAATATGAAGACATGACTGCTTCGGAGCGTAGTTGAATCTTAATTGGAGTGTGCATTTGACAATCGATAGATTTTTAACTTGTAAGATATATTTACATAACTTCGTTCAATGAAATTTAATGTAACGGAACACGTGTAATATATATTAGTTATTTGCTTTATAATTAACTTGTGAAGTCGTTTATCATTTTTTACTCCTCATTTTTATATTACGAATATTAGACCTAGTAAGACAGCTTCTCGAAGGCGGAAATGATGGCTAGATGAATGTCGGGAACGTTTAAAAAAAAGTAGATCCATAAATATTGAATAAAATATTAGTGAAAGTCCACAAGAGCTAAAATATATTGTAGGGTGCTTATGTGTCATAAATTATGGAATGAAAGTCAAGAAGAGCGAAACCATCGCTTTACTATGATTTGCGATAATTAAGGTAATTAATGTGATGAACAACTACAATCACGATAGTATTTATCTATAATCAATATGTAGTCAATCTCACTTGCACAATAAGCTGGGATCAAGTAAGCGAAAAGCCACTCAAGAAACAGTTGCAATTGCAGTACATTGCCTGCCACGAGATTCTGAAGAGTATCTTCTATCTATCACTTTAATGAACCATGCAAAATACTTGTGTCGTTATTTAAATGCTTTAAATGATCTTTATATCTACTCGTTTCGGCAGTTTCTGTGTGGCGATTAGGTAGTTCGTCGGTTACTTGTACTATTTGACCGAGCATCCCTATAAAGACGATTATTGAGTTAGTCAGCTTATTGCTCTAAGCCTTTAATTTATATATATACCACAAATTCCTTGAAACGTTGTACATTTTCGAAACTTTCTACAACAAGGATGAACCTGGCCTGGTTAGGTCGAAGTGGAAGTTGTTCTACAAGTTCAGCGTCATATTGAACGAATAAAACAAGACCTGTACACCAATCTTGGCCAAGAAAGTCATGTAGTTTCACTATTTTTATAAGTGGCACTACTCTATATAAAAATCGTTTTTCAGTTTCGGTGAAATTGGCTAATTCATGTGCTACAGTAGCAACATAACTCCCGTTGTACCATATGCACCATTGACCGGCACCATCAATGGTGCAGAGGAGACTAATTCGTTTCGTTTGGATCATTAATATTAATACAAGTACTTCACCATACTTTCCTAGTCATAGGTAAAATAAAAACCAATAATAGATCGTATTTTGTTTGTGTACGGAACCATTTTTTAATATAATTAAACAACCAAAAAGCAACAATAATATGTTTTACAAATAAATCCTACAGTACTTCATGTAATAATATAAAAATAATGACACCACACAAACAGTTATATTTTAGTGTTGCCTAAAATAAAAAATGGCAACTTTATAACAAGAAAAAACGTTAACTTTTCTAAAAATAACGGCACACCAATGTCGCCATTAATTAATTGCGATTGTACATGCAATATATATTTATTACGTTTTTTGACGTGTTTTGCCCTGTTGTTATATGGGTATGTTGTTAATGCGTTAACAGCATTAAAAGCGGCATCCTGCTTAAGCACAGCTAAGCATTTATTTACAGTCGGAGGTCTTCTTTTGAAGCAGTTATTAATATACCCATTCCATCCCTCACAGACGTTGTTCGTGCGATGCTGCTCACCGAAACAGCACCACAGTGTCTTCTTGGGCATCCAAATTTTTTTTACGTAATTTAGAAATTTTTGCATATTAACATCTCCTTCTACAACATTATTTTCCGAAACTATGTAATCCCATCCATCATCAATTCTCGATGCAGAAGAGGTAGGACAGTGCATAGAGATATAATTTTAATAAATTTGTTATACTTCTTTAAATTTAGAAGTTTTGCTTTCCTCCATAATTGGTTTTGGAAATGGTAATAACATCCATGATGCTTTGCTAAAGGAAACACACTTCTTACGGCACCGATAAACGATTGTTCGTAGTCCGATATAAATTTAGAAGGATTCCATTCTGGAATTTGCGACTTAATCATTTCCATCATTAGAACATATGTTTCCTTTTTTTTATTTCCCAAAAGTATATAAGCAACCGGCACTACAAAGTTTTTATCCTCGGTGCTTCCTAGATCGCAAAAGATCATATACAACTGTTTGAATGGTCTAGGACACTTTTTGAAGGTACCGTCGCAAAAGAAGATTTTCCCGTTTTTAATCATATCTCTAGCTTCTTCCGAAGCAAAAATTAATATACGTCACGTTTGTGATGATAGTCAGCCAAAAGGAAGTCTTTATGATCGTTACCAATTTCAACTTCAGTTCCGACACTATAAGCCGTCTTTTTAACTCCCTGTTTTTTATTTATCCGTCTATAAGCAACCGATTTATAACTTTCGTACCGTGGTAGTTTTGTTAAGTTTAGACCCATATCTTTGAAAGTGGCCACGGTCTTTTTACCCGACTACGGCGAAGAAAAAAGGAGGGTTATGATTTTGACCGGTATGTATGTATGTACGTATGTTCATCTGTTCCCTCCTATCTTCCAAACCACTTATCACAATTTGACAAATGAGGTATCGTTAGAAGCGTCGTGATTGTCCGCTGGTTATAGCGTGTTAGGGCATAAATCGAACGGATTACGTGTGACTCCGGATTTTTAATTTGTCTGTCTGTGATGTCTTGTTTATACCTTTTAAGTCGTAGTTGGGTTTTCGTTTTTATTACTTGATTTTTTTTTTAATTCTTTAATATTTTTATAATATAGTAATTTTTTTAATATTATCAAATACCGTTTTTTTCAGATTTGCCGACTTGTTTCGCATAATTCATATAAAGAATGCTGAACACTGGACAGTGGCGGTATAGAGAAGGAGACATTTTTACCGTGGTGCTCTTTCTAAATTTTGTAAAGAAATAAAAGAGGAACTTCGTTAACACGTATATTTTCACTGATATAAAGGATACAAAAACATACAATATAAAAAATATAAAGAAAAGGAAACATATATTACAGTTTAGTCGTAGCCATATAAAATTAAAGCGTGTGTTGGTAGAGACTTTTTTTTTAAATAATAAAATTTTATTAACCTAAATAACCTATAGATAACCTAGCCTAAATCAATGATTAACTTACTTAAACCCAACAGACAATCTAAGTGCAACAGATCTCCTGATGTGTCTACTAAACCCAAGCGGAACCAACAGAGATAAGTACAGTCCAGGTCTGAGAATGTTTACCACCTTAAGGCTTATAATTGCATGCACACATCTATGTCACAAGGTTGATGACAACAAATAGTGATTTTGATTAGGTATAGAGCACAATACTGAGTTTGTTTCGGCCTTTCTTCTCAGAGTAGTCAGATATTAAACGCCGACCTTATCTAGTTTTAAAAATGTGATTGACGTGTAAAAGTGTTTGTACAAACCTACTTACAGAAATAAATCATTTATCATTTAATATTTTTTCTCAAAAAAATCTTTTTTAACCAAGCGAGGTTGAACTTGTTACTAAAAATGCAAAAATAGAAAGAAATAATGAAACAGAAATTCAAAACTATTTTATTTTTTTATGGAAATTATCAATAATTTATAGTTTTAATAACTAGTATAGCCTCCATCAGCAGCTATGACGGCACGCAGTCTATATGACGGTACGTAGTCTATCTCTCATAGATGAGACAAGCCGCGCGCATAAATCAGTCCCCCTGATATCATCCCATACCCGTGCACAATGTGATCTAAGAGCTTCAGGGTTTCTTTCGTTCTGACAGTCCCAGCTTATGCCCCACAGATTTTCAATCGGGTTCATATCTGCTGACCGAGCAGGCCATTTAATGAGACGAATGTCACGGTGCATGTTGAACCACGCTATAGTAGCCCGGGCCTTGTGTATCGGTGCATTATCCTGAACATAATCAATTTGTGGGAATTCTGCTGCAGGATACACAACGCGCACAGTAGGCAGCATCACCTCTTCCAAAAGTGACACATAATTATTCGCAGTAGCCCTTTTTTCTAACGACGTCAGTTCTCCGACGTCATCGTGGCTCATCCACCCCCATAAGTTGACTGAATTGAAGTGAAGCCGCGCTCTTCGTAATGTCGAACCCTATCAGTTATTTGCGCGGTGGTTATTTTGGTTATCGCCCGTCGCGTCGTCCTGAATTGATTCTATTCCGATTAGGACCAGGCCCGGGTCGATGGCGCGTCGTGTTCACGCGCTCCTCAAAGAGATGTCAGCACAATTGGCTTGGTCCGCTAGGACCGATGCCTGCCAGGGTTGCGGGTTAGTCCGAAAGGGATATCGGGACCTTGGCAACAGGCAAATGAAGGAACACGGGTGGATTTTAGTCAGTAAAAGTCTGACACGCCTTTCCGCTCCGCCCAGAGCGGGAACACCCACAAAAAAAAAAAGGGCGTGAAAAAAAAAGGGAGTGAAAGAATTTCTGGATAGTAGGGCGCCACCACATCGCTACTGAACAGTAGCCTGGCTGCTCCTTTAGATTCTACATGTGAACATAACCCTCTTCGCGAAGAGTTATACAACGGGGAATTTTGGATCTATAAGGAGAGTCGAATTGTTGCAATTATATTTAATTTGGTTCGTTAAGGTTTTTTTGGTCACCGATTTTTTTTGCACATGCAACAAAAATCGGTGGGTCGGTCATCATCAACAATCCTGTAAGGGGTGGTGAGTAATTGCTCCCAGGCACTTTGTGAGTTCTCATGGGTCGCAAAACGGAGACATCGCGCCAAATTCAGTGCAACAGGCCGTCTCCCGCCCCGGGGAACTCTCTTTAAAACTGGAGAAGAATTTTTTAATTTAGCCTTTTCCACAAGCTATGATCCGGAGGTGTTGGGGATGTGGCTGGGGGGCACAAAGGTACCCTATGAGACTTGTGGCTCTTACCATAGTGTATCCTCAGACCCTGTTCGCCTTTAAAAAAACGTGCCTGTGAGCAATAAGGACACCTCACCAGCTGGACATCAAGCGATGTGGCAGGTTGAGTGGCACAGTTTCCGGCGTCGCTACGGCCGGCATTGAACATATAAAACAAAACACTTAAATTAACCTAAAAAGAAAATTAACAAAACCAATATACAGACGCACTCGCTAAAGGAAAAAAAAATAATAATAAAATTTTTCACTATTTACAAAATGTCACTGTTGGAACTGTCTAACTGTCATTTGTTGACGACTGCGGCACAATTGCGGGGCCTGTGGCACCGCGCATGCAGGGTGCCGCCCTTTGCCGTTGCCTTGGTTGCAGGCGTTGCGTCTTCGTATTATTCGTAATACTTGTATTTGTTATGGGGACGTCACGCGAGCGTCAAATAAAGCCACTGCCTCACCGCTCGCCTTGAGTTCGAATCCAAAGTATCTAACAGGATATAAAAGATATAAAAGCAAGGGCAGTTGTTCAACAAGTCAACTACACCTAATTTCCCCCTTCCGTATTCACTTTTCTTTTGCTTTTTATGTTGGTTCGGTAATCGTTTGATTTTATATCGATGGCAAAAATTTTTTGGATGTTATATATTTTGTAATGATTGCTATTTTACAGAAAATTACATTGCAGCATTAAAATCACATAATCAGCGGTGACTTTCATGAAAGATATTGGTAACGTTGCGTCTATGTAGAACAAGCCACACGTAGTCATCCTACAAAACGTTCGATTTGTCCGTAAAACGTTCTTGCAAAGATATTTTCTACTTCCTGTAAAAAAAAACAGATTTAAAATTGTGAAAAAGGAATAAGAACTTTAATCAAAATTTATCGCGAAATCTGCATAAACACATACAACCTCGACATCACCCTTCCGCCAGTACACCCACCAGATACAAAACTTGTCAGATCAGAGCATCCTCTATTTTCAATGGGGAAGTGGGGAAGTTTGCGTGTGTGAATAGTGGCATAGAACTTCTCACAGTGAACATTGAGCGTAAATACTAGAACCATGTTCTTTGTTATCCATAAAAATATCAAAGAAACGTGAAGCACTGTCTGAAAATAAAAAAATGATGTTTTTTTTATTTAAGCAAATTGAAACATAGCAAATTGAAACATAGACAGATTTTTTGTTAGTGTATGCACACTAACAAAAAATTTCGGAAGTCGGTATCTGTGTGGTAGACAGATTTTTTGTTAGTGTATGCACACTAACAAATAATTTCGGAAGTCGGTATCTGTGGGAATTGGATTGATTGATAGTGATACAAAACTGATATCATGATTTCAGAACTGCATGTGACATCTAAACTATTTATAGGTATACTTACTTGGTAATTAAATTCGGTAGATTTTTTCAGTACAGAGCATATTAAGTTGAAATAATACAGATTACGGTAAAATATGCCAAACGTGTGACACAATATCTGTGAAAAAGAAAATATTGGTGACGATAAAGATATTCCATGCGTACTTAGAGAGCTAAGAGGCCAGTTACTGCATATTCATTTATTGCCTTTTTATGTAAGGGGTTAAGTAAGACATTCACGAACATACCAATACTTGGAAAATTCTCTTATACAAGTCGTAAGCTGTTAAGATGCTTTCGTATATCTCAAGTAATTTCAGACAGTGTTCATCGTTTTCGTGTTCATCATTCATCATTAGAACTTCTTTAATCCAGTCGTCCAGGTATTTTCTTAACAGTATTATAATTCTGGTGGCTATAACTATATTAATTTCCAAAGCGAAAAAAAGTATTCCACAAATATTATCAAGAATTGAGTCGAGGACATGGGGGTAGTAACTCGTTAAATAATACATAGTGTACATACAAATATTAATAAAAACAATCGTAAGTATTGAGACCCAATTCCAGACGATAAAACTCAGGACACTTTTACTAAAATCAATGCTCTTGTGTATGGTTTGGATCTTTAAAATAAGTAAGACGTTGTTGTCCTTATGCACTATGTCCAAAATGAACATAATTGTAAACCAGACCAAAAATACGATCAAGTAGACAACAGTGAACAGTGACAAGAAATCTTTTTCTAAAATTGATATATTTTTATTATTGTATCTGACATCTACGATGACCATTCGATAGATACACGACATATTCAAAAATAACACACAGCAGAACGAAAGTAAACGGCTTCTTTTGCTATTTGGATAAATATAACTACGTCGTACATTATATTTTGGATTTAATAACAGACTGAGTGCGAAGTTAAAAGAATACACTATTCGTTGAATATCTTTTTCCAGTCGATTGTTATGTAAAACTTTGAAAGAGTTCTCTGGATAGACGTTTTGTGTTTTGAACATTTTTTTAAATTTCAACTTCACTCTATCCATTGTTGGATGGCTAAAGAGTCTATGATAATAAAGAACTGAACACTAATAGGTACGGCACTGAAATGAAATTGCGTTTAAATATTTATGGACTGATCGTATCGATAATGTGGGCTCAGTTAAAATTAAGTTTAGTTAGTAATTGTTACAATACATTAATGAAATATTTTCTATTACAAACGCAAAGTTATGAGAAGTAAATATTTTTTCTCAAAAAGACTACGAAATTCGAGTTAGTTTGACATCCTTCTTCGAGATAAATCGAAAATGCTCTGCTGGTCAAATACGGCCAGCAGCCGGCTGGCAATGTTTATGTGAAAATTCATAATCTGTTGTGTTTATTGGCCAAATAAATGACTTTGGAAACTCATCTGTCTTGTTATTTAAAAATAGAACAAACTTTTTACTTCGACACATGGCAACCAAAGATGTAACTTATCAAGGAGATAATCAAATGTTTTATTTAAAGGAAATTTAATTTTGGGATAAATAAAAAAATATATATTCCGTTAGAACATGTTATTCTCTTCACTTTTCATTATTGGGTCAAACCTGAACGGCAATTCCCTGAGCTGTTATACGATTTTGAAAAATACTGTTTTCAGTATAATTTGTAGTTAAAATATTAAAAAGTAATCTAATTAAAGTAATAGCTTGCAGTAATAAAAAATGGAGGGAAAAACGTACTCAACAAGCTTTCTTTGAATCAAACCGGAACGGGACCGCAAATTTCACAGTGACGCCAACAGACACAAATACAGTTTTAAAATTTTTTAAAAACATTTCAACAAATGCGCAAGGGATTGACGGTATAACGATGGAAATGCTAAGTCTTACACTTCCGCAATCACTAACTGCAATAACGGAGATAGTGAATAGATCCATCACCTCTAACGTATTTCCTGATCTGTGGCGTAATGCTATTGTGCGGCCAATTCCAAAAAATAATAACCCGCAAAGGTACAAAGATCTTCGCCCCATAAGTATATTGCCGTGCTTGTCCAAGGTGCTGGAAAGAGTGGTGTATCTGCAGGTTTCTGATTTTCTCGAAGCACATGGTATGTTGCCCGAATTGCAGTCGGGTTTCAGAAAGGGACGCGGAACCACAACGGCCTTGGCAGATGTCATGGGTAATATCCTTGAAGCACGGGACCGTGGTGAGGGATCTATTCTGGTACTGATGGACTATTCGCGGGCTTTCGATTCGATTAATATTTCGTTATTATTGTCCAAACTTAAGTACTACGGTTTTGATAGACGGACATTAAACTGGTTTGAGAGTTACCTAACGGGCAGAACGCAACGAGTGGAGCTACGCATGAAAGATGGTTCCACGGTATCTTCTTCCCCACGATTAATAACAAGGGGAGTTCCTCAAGGATCGCTGCTCGGCCCGCTTCTCTATATCCTGTATAGTGCCGATGTTACCACGTGCATTAAGAACTGCAAATATCATGTTTACGCGGATGACACTCAGTTGTATGTCTCGTTTAACGCTAGCAACACAGCATCCGCCGTACGTACCCTAAATGAGGAACTGGATAGAATTGCTTCGTGGTCTATGGGCAACTCACTAGTACTGAACCCTCAAAAATCTAAGTTTATGGTCATGGGGAGCAGAAATCAAATAAAATCAATTCTGTCTGCGAAACCAGACGTCAAAATCATGGGAGAAAGCATACAAAGAGTAGAAGTCGCACGTAATCTGGGTCTGATCACTGATCCGGAGCTTCGTTTTGAGGAGCACATTAATGACGTAGTAAAAAACTGCTTTTATAGATTAAAGGTTCTGTACAGGGTGAGGGACTTCCTTAGTATAGTAATGAGGAAGAGATTGGTGGATAGCCTAGTATTATCAAAACTAAATTATTGTGATGCTGTATACGGACCGTGTCTTCTTTCCCGTACAGAACGTCTAATTTAGCGTGTACAAAATGCGTGTGCTCGTTATTGCTTTGGCATACCCCGGAGGCATCATATCACACCGTACTTAAATGAACATAATATGTTAAAAATGGCTGCACGACGGAAACTACATTTAGCCGTTTTGATGTTCGGTATCATAAAAACACACAAACCGGAATACCTGTTTAAAAAAAATTGCTGGGGGCACGAGCACTACAGCTATTCTGCTCGTTCCACGTCCAACCCGATCTCGATGCCTCGACATAAGACCACTGCCTTCAGGGGATGTTTCAAGTATGCCGCTTCTCGCTGCTGGAATGATCTACCACCTCCCATAAGATCCCTGAAAACAAAACAAAATTTTAAGTTACATTTGAAAAAAAAACTATTAGAAAAACAAAAGTATGAGCAGCAAATATTTTATAAATAAATACTCACGTAAGGTTTATCATCTATAGGCAAGGTACATCAATATCCAGGCGGCTCGAAGCGGCATAGCGATGCGTGAGCCACGTCTCGTCTTCCCACATGCTGATAGCGATGTGGGTATAGGTACCTACTAAATTAGTACTACTAGTGCATAGGTAGTATCATCAAACATTTCACGCTAGTCATGTTGATCAAGCGTCGACATAATTATGTAAATACATAATCTATTTTAGTCTGTGAGCGTCGACTAAAACACAAGCGCAAGTCAGTTTCCCACTGTCGGTGTATCGGTTGGCGGTAGTAGCTCAAGTCGCGTGACCTCACAGGACTCGTGAGCCGCGCGCGCCGCCGCGCCGCAGCTGGTCTGCCGACCCGAATCGGTGGCTCACAACAACACACAAGTACGTCATCACGCGCATAGGCGCAATAGGGGAATACTCTTTATATAGTGAGCGCGTGCGCTGGCGACTGACGGCGACGACGCGAAGCTAAGGGTGGGAGCGAGACAGAACACTTTATTTTTATTTTATTTTATCTTTAGGTACCCACATTATTTATTTATGTACGCACAGTTATGCCTGCGGTTTAATTTTCACGTTACCTATTTAATAATATTTATTCATCTATTTCGCTTTGCTAAAGTCATATTATATTCTAAGTACTGTTTATTTTATTTATTTTATTGCCTGTTTATTAAATTTACAAATGGTGGAACCTGACTTGATTTCCGTACGTCTTTTTTCGGGTGACCACTGAAAATCAGCGCTGTGCTGTGGGTCCCCATAGCGCAGCATCATGCTGAGTGGAAGCCTTCTTGTCACAGTCATGACGTGCAGCTGCCGATTATTTATCTGTATACTCCTGATCTCATATGATGTTTTTTATTTTTATTTTTTATTGTATTTAGATCTATTTTGGTTAAAATTGCTGATCTTTTTGTATGCACGTGTTTCTGTGACAAATAAACCTATTTTTCTTTCTTTCTTTCTACTCTTTCGGAATATAGCTTTTTTTTTGTTTGGCCCGGCACTATCACCTCTTTAGCCCAAAAATGTATGGACGGTGAATGATCTCCTTTCGATTTGGCTTGCAAATATAGCTGTATAAAGCAAAAATTAAACAAATGAACATATTGGCGTGAGGAAAATTATCGTCATTGATTTTGGAATTTATAATAAATACTCTTAGTTTGATTTTCCGCGCATTATTTGAGGATGGTACTATACAAGGCTTGGCCGCAACTAGGTAGTGATGGACTCACATATGTGTGCCTCGGCCCATATTTTCACCTTCGTCCATATACGTCCCTTTTGCAGGGAACTGTTATCGGACCTATCGAGGGTCCGATTAAAATGATTTATGGACTAGTGCTAGCATTGTGCATAACTGTATTACTGTTATTGACATAATGATTTATGACTTTAACTTTGCGTTTATAAAGACCCTACTATAGTAAAAAATTCAAGAACGAACTGTTGTTGTGTGTTTACTAACAATTACGCTAATGGTTAGCATCCACGAGCAGGTTTGCTCCACAATTTTAAATTCATTTGAGCAAACTTGTTCAAGGTCTCCATCAATATCAAGTTTCCGACATTAATGTAACAACTAGAAATTAAGTGGTTCTTTAAATCTACGAAAAGATAACAACGACGATACCGAAGTCTTTAAAAACGACGATTAGAATGAGGATTATAATCATAATAAATATCCCCTGGAGTTTACGAACTCTGAACTCTAAGTCTGTGCCGGTAGAGTTTACTTTGCCGAAACAAATCTAGGGTGAGGAGCCAGACTAAGGGAGATACATAAACCCGCAGCGCAGCATGTGGCGAGCTGTTGGGCAGTAGCGATCCCATGGAGTCTATCTCCCTGGAGAAGTCTTGTTCCTCATCTGCTTGCCTTTATTGACTGGCTGGAGTGTACCCTGACTAGGAACAGAAAGTCAATTCTACTAATTAACGTGCAAAGTGAAAAACAGAAAAATGGGATTAGCATAATATCAAACAAAACCGGCCAAGTGCGAGTCAAGCGAGTAGCGTGTGCAAGAATGCCCTCTTGCACACGCTATGACATTTTTCAGACAGATTGCAAAGGTAAAAAAAGCCTACTTGTCACTTTCATCATAGACATGAGGTTTAAATCACAACAATCTAACGAAGGACACACACCCTCAAATACACACACACTCACCGACAGCTGCTTAATTAATGTTTCATTATTGTTTTATTTTTATATTCTTTTTAATTTTCTTTCAACTGTCTAAAACATTGTTAAGCTACCACTTATAGGAAGAGCGAGACCGCTCCGACACAAGTACTTCTGTAACGTACTGGGGCTGTCTCAATTTGTGTCTGACACAATGTTTACGATGAAATAATTTTTTTTTTTTTTTTTTAAGGGCGTTCCCTTTAACCTGCAATAATATAGCGTCTAATTATATGCAAAAAATATAATCATTAAAAAAAAACTTTTTTAAATATTTTTTTAATTAAAATATGCACAAAAAATATTAAATTAGGTAATACGTAATAAAACACTTGTATTTCAACGTACGAAGACAAGTGTGACAAGTGTGCGTGTACAGAGTGTTTCTTTTCCGTATCAATTTAATATATTTTGTGCATATTTTACTTTAAAAAACTGTAAAAAAAACTTTTTTTGTTTAGTTGAATTTTTTAGTTTTGTGAATATTTCGTTATTCGTCGTTAGAATGTCCCATATGTCCAATATTCCTTTGTATAAATTTTACACGGGAAACGAAAAAGAGACCAGCACCTACCTGGAGTATAGCGTGCTGAGCCCTTTCTACCTCGATAAACTGGGCTTTAGCGGCATTGTGGTGTTGTGAGTATATACAGGTAGTAATTTCATCAAAATTATAATTTACGCTACTTTTATCGACTCTACGTACTTTATCTTTGTCTTTACTTTCACATTTTACTAGCTGATGCCCGCGGCGCGTGGATGTCGGTTATTATATACTAAAACCTTCCTCGAGAACCATTCTATCCATTGGTAAAAACAGAATGAAAATCGGTGCAGCAGTTTTTGAGTTTATCGCGAACAGACAAACAGACAGACGCGGCGGAGGACTTTGTTTTATAATATGTAGTGATAACAGTATATTATTTTATAAATGAATGAATTAAACGGATTTTCATATCATCTTTTTGCGTCGACAATACTGAAAAGAAACTTCTTTATAATGCTGGGTCCCAAAGGTTGCCACGTTAGCGTTCAGTGTATTTGCGGATACTAAGGAAAGAACATAAAAAGTCATTATATTTCTCATAGTCTCTATTTTACAAAAAATTACATTGCAGCATAACGATAACATAATTAATGGTGACTTTCATGAAAGATATTAGTAATATTGCATCTATGTAGAACAAGCCACATGCAGTCATCCTACTAAAGGTTTGATTTGTCCGTATAACGTTCTTGTAAAGATATTTTTGACTTTCTGTAAAAGAAATGAAATCCGATTTAAAATTGTGGAGTAAGAACTAAGTGTGTATGTAGAACTTTCTTTTGGATAATGATAAACTATGAAGATGTAGTGACATCGCGGGAAAGTCCGAAAGGGATACCGTGGCTTCTGGCAACATACAGGCAACTGAAGGAACACGCGTGGCTTTTAGTCGTACTATCGCGGTCTAAAAATGTTTATCAGTTTTCAAACTAGCTTCTTTACCACACTGTGTGCAGTAAAGTCTAAAATGCTATATCTGCTTCTTATTACTTTTATTTCTTAATTTTAAAGTTGACACTTTACCATAATGACATAGAATGCTATACCTCCTTCGTATTACATTTATTTCTTAATTTTAAAGTTGACACCTGTTGATATATTACCGTAACCATAATGACATTTTAACAAAGAAAATAGGTTTGAATTTTAGTAAATATAGATTGATAGAAATACAATGGCTATTATAACCCCGCAACAAAGGGCTGAAATATTATTTCTCCACGAAGATGGCTTGAATATTAGTGCGATATCACGAGAGCTCAATATATCTCGATTCACCGTGAGATTTTGGATTTGGCGTCATGGCGAAGAAGGGCAAATAACAGATCATAGAAGCAATTCAGGACGACGGGCGATACTAACCACCGCGCAAATAACTGATATGGTTCGACATTACGAAGAGCGCGGCTTCACACCAACTAGTAGTTTTGCTGCTTTGTATGATGTGGGTCCTCGGACGATTCGACGAGCTTTGCACGGAGCAGGGCTACACTACAGACGTCATGCTATAAAAGTGGAACTCAAAGCTCAAATAAATAAATAAAATAAATAAATAAATAAACAAAGCTCACCACAAAACTGCCCGACTTAATTTTACGCGACAATATCTTGATTTTGATTGGTCGAATGTTATATTTACCGACGAAAAAACTTTTAAATCGAGTCAAATTGGAAGATTGACTTTATGGCGTTACAATCGCACTCGGTATGATGAAGCTCATATCGTGCCTCAAAATGAATCTGGTCGCATAACAGTCAACTTATGGGGGTGGATGAGCCACGATGACGTCGGAGAACTCACGTCGTTAGAAAAAAGGGCTACTGCGAATAATTATGTGTCACTTTTGGAAGAGGTGATGCTGCCTACTGTGCGCGTTGTGTATCCTGCAGCAGAATTCCCACAAATTGATTACGTTCAGGATAATGCACCGATACACAAGGCCCGGGCTATTATGGCGTGGTTCAACATGCACCGTGACATTCGTCTCATTCAATGGCCTGCTCGTTCAGCAGATATGAACCCGATTGAAAATCTGTGGGACATAATGGTTCAAAGCTGGGACTGTCAGAACGAAAGAAACCCTGAAGCTCTTAGATCACATTGTGCACGGGTATGGGATGATATCAGGGGGACAGATTTATGCGCGCGGCTTGTCTCATCTATGAGAGATAGACTACTTGCCGTCATAGCTGCTGATGGAGGCTATACTAGTTATTAAAACTATAAATTATTGATAATTTCCATAAAAAAATAAAAATGTTTATTATAAAATTGTCTATTTTTGCATTTTTAGTAAGAAGTTCAACCTCGCTTGGTTAAAAAAGATTTGTTTGAGAAAAAATATTAAATGATAAATGATTTATTTCTGTAAGTAGGTTTGTACAAACACTTTTAAACGTCAATCACATTTGAAAACTAAATGAGGTCGGATCTGACTACTCTGAGAAGAAAGGCCGAAATCACTATATTGTCATCGACCTTGTGACATAGATGTGTGCATGCAATTATAAACCTTAAGGTAGTAAACATTCTCAGACCGCGACCGTACATGACCTCCCAAAATAAATTGATAATTCCCCAGCCAAAAGAAAAAAAAGGTTGTCCATGTTATTGCATCACATTGTTTAAAAAAAATGTAGTTCCACAATTTTCCGCAGGCCTTCATTCGTGTCGCGCACTCTACGCAAGATTTCTGACGTCACACAAGCAGTCTAAATCTGCATTTTTAAACATCCTCGAAATTATCCATCTGGCAGTAACTCACTAGAATACAACACTCGTTAGATCACAGCATCCTCCCTTTTCAATGGGGGATGGAGGAAGTTTCCGTGTGTACCTATTAAAACACAATATTCTTACTTGGACAGTGTCCGTTCTTCTGAAAACGTAAACACGCCGTTTCTGCATCGTCAACAGTTGCATAGAACTTCTCACAGTGTACACTGAGCGTAAATATGAGAACCATATTTTTTATTAGCCAAAACAATATCACAGAAACGTGAAGCAGTGTCTGAAAAAGAAAAGAAAAAATGTTGATTTAACAAAATTAAATTTGTTGTTGTTGTTGTTTAAAAAGTTGATTAAACAGCATACACTAACAAAAATCTGAATAAAACAACGAATTATAATAATGACTGAATTCCAGATTATATAATTAAATTGAATTATGTACTGTTTCAATTCTAGTGGTGGTTATGGAGTATCACCCTTCCACACTGGTCGGTGCGTCAGCGATGCGGGATCAGCATGCTCGTTATACTCGGTAGCGAAAGCTTATCGAGCGCCGATATTTTAATGAGTGTTTCCTTGGATTGGCTCGGTATATGAGGGAGTGGGGGCGGGATCGTTTCGGTTTACCCGCTCACATCACGCGTTTTACAGCATGCTCCGTATACTCTGTACCGGTTCCCGCCACCAGTTGGCGCCACTTTGACAAGATTGACAATAATAGGTTTGGTTAGGTTAGAAATTGCTGTTTTACATAGAATTTTTGTGAAAACTTCTTTTGCCGCGTTGAGAGATTTTGGTAGCAGAAAAACTTATGGACATCGCTCGCGCAGTCATGCTGTACTGTAAGAGCAGAGGTTTTTTTTGGAACGATGTTCTTTAACGCGGCTTGCGGTAGGAGTAAACTGGCAGAAATCGTCACGCGAAAAAGCGTTCATACTTGCGACAGCCTTCTTCTATTTTATTAAGAAGTAGTGTGGAGTGTACATGGATAAAAAATATTAAATATCATCCTGTGAAAGTTTTCTATATGCGATTCGGTGTTTGGTCGTCGGAGTGAACGGTCGTGCGCTTGCTCCTTTAAAATTTATTTTACGATACGCTTGGTTACGCACCTCCTACTGCGTCTCGCGCTCGCTTGCCGACGGAAGCGGACAGTGTTTTCTTTTATTTTATTTTGATACTGCTGAGACATTAGTAGTCGTCTAATAAATAAATAAATTAAAATAGTGCTAAAGTGAGGTGCATGTCTACGTGAGTTCCTGATCTCAAGCGATCGTTCCACGAGGCACGCAACTACAAGGGACCCAAGCTAATCTGGTGAGATCTTTCCATATCTTTCAGGGCTTTACTTCCCTCTGCAAAATTGGTATTTTAACTGATAGATTGTTGGACAACACCGCGAGCGCCATTCGCAGCGGGCGTTTGATGCCGGACGCATAAAAAACTGTTACTTTCTAAGCCAATTTTATAAAATCATTGTGTGCTTGGTAAATATTAGGTCTTTATCTATGAAATTGCCGTTTTGTATGAAAAAATTTAAACGAATATTTTTCATGTATTTTTTATTTGTATTAATCGAAGTAATCACCCATGCAATCAATGCATCTTTGCCAACGCAGTGGCAGTTCATTGATGCCCTTCTTAAAGAAATCAGCTGGACGGGAGGCAACAAATTCTTCAAAGGCATTTTGTACTGCCTCTCGGGTATTGATTTTTTTTCCCGCCAAGAAGTTATCCAAATTCTGGAAAAAGTAGTAGTCTGTAGGCGCAAGGTCTGGTGAGTAGGGCGGAAGACGGAGAGCTTCCAACCCCAGTTCTTGCAACTTGGAGACCGTCTGCTGTGCAGTATGAGGTCACGCGTTGTCGTGCAGGAGCAGCGAAGACGAGCGATTGACCAATGCTGGTTGGAGATGTGCCAGCTTCTCCATCATTGTGTTCAGTTCTTCACAGTACACATCTGCAGTAATGCTCACCCCGTTTGGTAAGAAGCTGTGATGAATCACACCGGCGCTAGACCACCAAACAGTGACCATCACTTTTCTAGGGGTAAGTTTTCGTTTAGGTACTGAACCAGGATCCAACCAACTTGCTGAGCGCTTGCGGTTATCAAACAGAATCCATTTTTCATCGCAGGTAACAATGCGGTTCAAAATTCCTTCATTTGTGTGTCTGTTGAGCAGTGCAAGGCACGCCTCGACGCGTACTTCGCGCTGGCGATCATTGAGTTCGTGGGGCACCCATTTGTCAAGCTTTTTTACCTTGCCAATTTGACGCAAATGGACCAATATTGTTTTGACGCTAACGTCGAAAGCTGCTGCTAATTCAGCCGTAGATTGTGTATCATCAGCTTCCAAAATCGCCTTTAATTCGTCATTGTCGACCAAAGTCTTCGGACGACCGCGAGGTTCATTTTTCAGGTCGAAATTTCCAGAACGGAAGCGAGCAAAGCAATAACAGGTGGTGCGTTGGTTTGTAGTGTTAGCTCCGTAAACGTCGTTGATGTTGCGTGCTGCTTGTGCCGCGTTGCTGCCACGACGGTACTCATATTTCATAATTACTCGAATTTTTAACGTATCCATGATGACGAAAAAAATTGAAATGCGATGAAA
The DNA here is from genome assembly GCA_947363905.1 of Lithophane semibrunnea. Taxonomy (NCBI): domain Eukaryota; kingdom Metazoa; phylum Arthropoda; class Insecta; order Lepidoptera; family Noctuidae; genus Lithophane; species Lithophane semibrunnea. The sequence continues at coordinate 14,065,062 of OX376208.1, read as the reverse complement.
ATGTAACACTAATCATTAAACAAATGACTTCTTTTGAAAACAGAATTCCATGTTTTTAAAATAAAATTAATTTGAAATTAGAATTCTTAGCCAAACAAAAATTATTTTGATTTGAAATGGCCAGTACTGCAGAACGGCAATTTCATAGGTAAAGACCTATTATAAGTAGGCGCATTCCTGATCTCAGGCAAGTAATCTACGGCATTCAACGGACCCAAGCTAATCTGGGGAGACCTTTCCTCATCTTTCAGGACGTTGCTTCCCGATACAAAATTGGTCGCACATTCAACTCGTATTTTCTAAGCTAATTTCATAAGATCACTAGTAAAGTGCATATCATATGGGTAATAATTATTAAATATTTAATATAAAACAACGATGACGGCTAATAGAGAAGTTTGGAAGAAAGGGACATGTTGCGTCGACTCCAAATAAATTGGGATAAGGGCAGGAGAATGATGATGATGATTTAATATAAAACAAAATTCTTACAAAATAACGTTATCGCTTTCGATTTCGTAAAAGTATATATTTTCCCATAGGTAGTCTAAACTAGTGTTTTAGCCTCTTCCATGCTGACGATTATAACAGTAAGCTTAATTTCCAGAAACGACCCTAAACAAATTAACTATTTCTTTAGCGTTACAAAAAAGTCGCTCGGTCATTAAATGCATCTTCTAGCAGCTATTAATCAAGTTTTATTACACCCATGTGCGCAGAAACATTGAGGGTGTAGCACTTTACGCAAGCAAGCGGCCCATTCAAGAAAAAACAAAAAATTAACCCGGAAACTTAAGATTGCTTAACAAGATTCATTTCTACGGACAACCAAAAGAGACAAGCTCATAAAACTCCGGGCAAAGCGCAACGCCGCCAAATTTCGTATTCCTCGAAACGAAACCTGCACGTGTGACGCCATCAGTAATAATGCCGTTAGTAATTTCAAATAAAAGTTTTTACAATGGCAATTATAGTGCCCATGCAAAAAGATGGTAACTGCCTGTCTAGAGCGATAGCCCACCAAATAAACAACATAATGGCACTGACATTCGACCACGTGTCTGTCCGACGAGACCTCGCCACTTACGTTTTAATGAACCGAGAGGATGCCAGAATTCGTTTAGCACTTATAAATAACACCCAAGAGCTCCTTCCTAACAGCAAGCTTTCTCAGGAACAATTGATAACAAAATACATAACCGATCAATTTAACGAGTCATTCTGGGGAGGAGAAGACATCATAATCGCCGCGTCCGAATTCTATCTCGTAAATGTACATGTGCACATAAACAACGTGAACATACTGGTGTATTCACCTGCCGGAGATCCAGTGCCCGGAGACATACATATCTTCTACAAGGATCAACACTATGATAGCTGGATTATTGGGATCAACACTATGATACCTGGATCATTGACGTAAAAGACAACAATAGCAGGCAAAGTCTAACGCAGGAAACAACTAAAAACATAGCACCACAACAAAAAGAAACGGTAGGTAAATACAACACAAGAACCGAACAAGGGCAGCTCATAAAACCCCGATTCCAGAACAGCCCCCAATTAGCTAGCTCATTAACACAATGTGTACTAGTACCAACAACATTACATACACCGACATCAGGGGAAGTCGCGGACGACACTGGATACACAATACTCAGAAACCGGCGGGTTTCTGAGTATTGTGTATCCAGTTCTTCCGTGAGCAGATACACTTGCCTTGAACTACGTATTGCAACTTGGAACGTCCGCGGGGCCTCAAAACCGACCAAAAAAGATAAAATAGATGCGGAACTTTTAAATAGGGCTATCCACATAAGCTGCCTTCAAGAAACAGGGATGAACTTAGGAACATACAACTCCACCCACTACAGATGGCATCTGTCTGGAACCGCAGGTAAAGCACATAGGGGAATTGTAATCAGAAAGGATGCCCTAATTGAAATACTGAACATTAAGAAGGATACCGACGCGATGGCAATCACTCTTAAAGTTGGTAGGAGAAGCGACAAATCTGCTCTTGTGTATATAATTAACTCGCACATCAACAGCTGTACCTCTAAAGCAACAAGATCATTCACAGGTCTACTAAATTTGGTTAGACAAAAACCAAGGAAATGTACTCTAATAATCCTAGGCCAACTCTAATAATCAACGCCCACATTGGTAGACTAGATACACTAAGTTTCCAACGCAAAGGGCTGATTGACCAAAATTTATATTATGAATATTCTAACTACAACGGGGAAATGTTAATGGATATAGTCAATATGGAAAATCTGCAAGTAGAAACAACAAAAGCGAGGACATCATGCAGGATCACATGGTCAAATGGCACGCAGATATCTCAATTGGACCACATTATTAACCACCGCAGGCAACAGGAAAACTCTTTAATTTCATTAAAGCCGAATGGTCCAGTAGGGATACTTCGGGCCATAAAATAATCTGGGGACAGCTACAAACAAGTCGTATTTTAAATAAAGCGGAAAACACTACACACAATACACAAAAGAAACAGACAACAATTGAGACCAACGATTTCAACCACAAACGATGCCACTATGCCGCTCTCAACATCAAATCCACCAAAGAGAAATACCAAGCGTGCATAACAAAAAAACTGGAAAACATAGGCATCAAGTCAACGGATAAAGGCAGCGACATACCATGGAGCACCAAAATTTACGCCTCCTAGCTACTAACAAAATTAGATGAAATAATCAAAGAATTAGGCAATTATCAAGCAGCCTTTTTAAACAATAGATCTACAGACGACCACATATTTACGATGAAAAGGGTACTGGACGAAGAATGACGTGAAGGAAAAAGAATTTATGTACTCACTCTGGACATAGAAAAAGCTTTCGACAATGTCGACCTGCATGCACTGCGCGACATTTTAATACAACGGACGAACATAACAGTAACCAACAGGATAATCAAGGTATGCATGAATGAAAGAACACACATCAAATGGTGTGGCCAGCAAAGTAGGCGGATCATCAAAGGAAAGGGAGTTAAACAAGGTACGGTTTTACGCTGGTCATGGATGAGGTCCTCAGAATCCTCGAAGAAGAAACCCAACTAATAAAACTTGACCAAGATCATGGAATCTCACTCCCTCTGGTGCTATCATTCGCGGATGATCTCATCTTCATTACAGATGACCTAGAAGGGTTAGAAAGAATCGTATACCACATTAAACCCCTACTAGCTAGTTTTGGCTTACAAATAAACGAAACAAAAACAAAAATACTTATCAGAGACCCCTTAACTACACGGAAAGTGACCCACGTGTCAATGAATGAATTAAGTCTACCTATAGTCGATGAAATTAAATACCTAGGCACATACATAACATCTACATTAGACAGGAGAAACACAATCAGAAAACAATGTGAGCAGGCCACTAGAAACGCAAAGTCACAATTACCATTCATAGAAAACTCAAAGATGGACTGGCAACTAGCCAGGCTCATGTATAGAATGGTGATCGTACCATGTATGATATACGGTTTGAAACTGTCGACAATCACCAAAGCTAACAGGTCAAGACTGAGGAAATATGAGAGAGTCATCATGAGGGACTTGATTAGTCACGCTAGGAACAAACCAAGACTAAAGAAAATACACGAAATCTTAGACGGAAAGACAGTAACCAAATGCATCAAGAACCACAGGGTGTGCTGTGCTATCTCGCACATGTTCACAGACGCAGCAAACCACACCTATTACATGCAGCAATAAAGTACAGGGCCAAATCCAAGAAAGTAGGCCGACCGATTTACACATGGAACGACAACCTAAAACAAGACATGGCGGGCTTCGACAAGGAAATCGACTTCTGGATGGACGCGGCGGAAGACCGAAACAAGATCAGGAAAGCAGCTAGCGAGATATACAAGAAACCTGAAACAGACAGCAGCGAGAGCTCAGACGCAGATACAGAAAACAGCAAATTGTAGCATAGTACAGCAAGGAGTTAGAAAAGAGCAGAGAACGAAGCGTAATATTTCCGCCAATGGATTCAACGGCGAAGATTGACCGAAGTCAACTGGCGGCGACGTCGTAAAAGATGCCCATCCCTAGATAAATATTACCCGTTTCTCCACTAGTCCATTGCTTACTCAAGGATGCAAATCCGGTAGGCTCGCAAATCCCTCCTTATCCCTAAGGGCACATTCTATCCCTACCATTACCAGCGCCCCCCGGTCTACTCTTTGATATGCAATGGCTTCTGTAGCTCCATGAACCATGAGGCTTCAGGGGCTAGTGCAGATCCTGGGATTCATTCGATTTATCGAGTCTGGTTAAGCCACGCTGGGGTTGGTGCATTTCATTCATTCATTCATTAATTCATTTTTTCTGTGAAAGTTTTATAACTGCAACAAATAGTCGAAAATTTATATTTATTTTTCAATATTCGAATATTGCCAATAGAGCTTCCATTTTTTTTGTAAACGTAAATACATAGGTATAACACACCAAAACATCTTTATAATTCGAAGACGACATTTTTCTCGAGGAAATAAGCGCACAAATCATATTAAACATTACGTCAGGTACGTAAATGAAAGCAGTGCGGTATCGTTTCGGTATAGGTACAGAGCATGCTGCTACCGACCAATAAGGAAACGGCTTAAGTATCAAGAAAACTGTAAGAATGATACACTAAGTCTTACTTGGCTACAATACGAGTTATATAGTGTAAAAGACAGTGGCGAAGGGTGATTTCTCGGGGGTGGGAACCCGGAGCAAAAAATGAACAAAAAAAAAAAAAATATATATATATATACTGACGAATTGAGAACCTCCTCCTTTTTGAAAAACCCGGTTAATAATACTTGTTATGATGTCACTTCGGACCTTATGGCCGCGAAAATCTACTTCTTGTTTGTTTACCTAACAAAAGAACGGTGTCATTAGACCGTTTAATTAAATTCCTATTTCGATCTACTTTTCTCAAACTTATTTATAAACTACCATTCAAAAAGCCCGCTTTCAAACCACGCACGCTCAAACATTTTACTAAGCTCCTACGCTCTAGCGCAACACCATCTAACGAAAATATCAGAAATGCAATGCATTTTGGCAGTACAAGAACGAGATATCTCCATTAAAAAAATTCACAAAATAATTAAACAGAGGGCGCGTTTAACGAGACATTTTTTGGGAACAATAAATAATATAAAATAAATAATAAACAATACATTTTATTTTATTTACAACTGCCAGTCAGCCATTCATATTTATCGTAAAGGGAAACATTAGAATGTTTGAAAAAACCATCACGTCGTTTGTAATTTATACTTACATCTGAGCAAGCACGGCCTAACGAAACGAAAACGAAAGCATGTTTCCTCACAAAGAAAATAATCCTAAACAACAATTTATAGGCTACCACTAAGCTACCAGACGGCCCGCACGCGGGGCAAAAGACATTGTAGTTAATTAGAAAGTCCTTGACGAATTATTGCCGCCATCCAAATCCTACTGATCGTACTAATAACTTTTCAAATCTATTAAGAAATTTCAACTTATTAACTATCTACTTACCCCAAATACATAACTACAACGTATACTTTTACTAAAGTCAAAACACTTTATTCACTGTTTTATACCAACAAACTAATACTACTACTACGATTCTCGTACTGATAAACTAATGATTTCAATGAATAATACCAACAAAATGTGAATTAACTGCAAGTGTAAACAAAATAAAATTATGAATAATGCGATTACGTCAAACACAACCATGCAATCACACAATGTCTAGCGTCTAATAGTGTCCTCGTGTCCTGTCTCCTGTCCGAACTCCGAGCCGAACGCATTACGAAAATCAACGAAAACTACCGAACCGATATCTCTCCATCTCGTTCACGCGCAAGCAATTTTCGATCACTGTTTGTACGTATAACTCGCTGTCGGCCGGGTTACTGGAGCCGTATGAAACCGGGGTGTCACGTGACCGAAGTGACGTCATGACGCCTTGATTTTTGAATCAACGACAAGCCGCCCGCACCGCCGAGTTATTTTAGAGAATTTTTTTTTGCGGTCGGGAGATACCAATGACAAAACATTGAATGTGGGCGTTTTGTATAGTTTTAGTTTTATGGTGTATTAAATACCTCTATTGTGATTATTGAACAGGCATTTTAAACACTACTGACTGTGTTAGTTTTCAATGAGGATAGAGTGGTTTTGTTCCGAAGTTCAGCAGGGAAGCCGATAGGAATCGGGTTGTAGGGTAGCTGCGGCCCTGGTAAAAGATAATATGGCTCAGAAGCTGTATGTGCTGCGCTGACCCGAAATAAAGTCAAAGTCAAATTATTTATTTTAAAAAGTCCATTAAAGGTACCTTTGAAACTACAAGCCCTTCTAAAAGTCATTTTCCTATAAGAGAAGATGGGATGAATGTCAACGACATAATGTTTGATAGTCGAGTTCATGACTTTAGAACTGCATGTGACATCTAAAGTAGTTTATAGGTATACTTACTTGATAATTCAATTCCGTCGATTTTTTCAGCACAGAGCATATTAAGTTGAAATAATACAGATTACGGTAAAATGTACTAAACGTGTGACATAACACCTATGAAAAAGAAAATATTGGTGAAACAACTTGGTGACGATAAAGATATTCCACGCGTACTTAGAGAGCTAAAAAGGCCAGTTACTGTTTATTCTATTTATTGGCCTTACATGTAGGGGTTTAAGCAAAATATTCACGAACATACCAATACTTGGAAAATTCTCTTATACAAGTCGTAAGCTGTCAAGATGCTTTCGTATATCTCAAGTAATTTCAGACAGTGTTCATCGTTTTCGTGTTCATCATACATCATTAGAACTTCTTTAATCCACTCGTCCAGGTATTTTCTTAACAGTATTATAATTCTGGTGGCTATAATTACATTAATTTCCAAAGCGAAAAAAAGTATTCCACAAATATTGTCAAGAATTAAGTCGAGAACATGGGGGTAGTAACAAGTTAAATAATACATAGTGTGCATACAAATATTAATAAAGATAAAAGTAAGTTTTGAGACCCAATTCCAGACGATAAAACTCAGGACACTTTTACTAAAATCAATGCTCTTGTGTATAGTTTGGATCTTTAAAATAAGTAAGATGTGGTTGTCCTTATGCACTATGTCCAAAATGAACATAATTGTAAACGAGACCAAATATATGATGAAGTAGACAGAGGTGAACAGTGATAAGAAGTCATTTTCTAAACTTGACATATTCTTATTTATATCCCTGACATCTACCATGATTATTCGATATATACATGACGTATTAAAAAATAACACACAGCAGAACGCAAGTAAACGGCTTATTTTACTATTTGGATAAATATAACTACGTCGTACATTATATTTTGGATTTAATAACAGACTGAGTGCGAAGTTAAAAGAATACACTATTCGTTGAATATCTTTTTCGAGTCGATTGTTGAGTAACACTTTGAAAGAGGTCTCTGGATAGATTTTTTGTTTTTTGATTTTTTTTTTTACTTTCAACTTCACCCTGTCCATTGTTAGATGGCTAATGAGTCTATAATGCTATGGTATTAAATAGACAATACGACATCGAAAAAAAATGTGTTTAAATATTTATGGACTGATCGTATCAATAGTCTACACTCAGTTGAAGTTATTAATTGTTGTATTACATTAGTTACAATGTACAAGTTCTCACAGAAACTTCCTAAAGTCTCCACTATCAAGTTTCCGACATTTTAATATGATATTTTATTACACTTTTGGACTGCTTATTAGAATGACTCTACGAAGTAGTTATAAACTGAATAGATATTAAAATAATTTTATATTTACGTAAAAATGTACCTGCTGACAATATCAATATTATGGACGCGATTAATTTGAAACATCGACCTGTCCTATAACCATTAATTATTTTTATATATGACTTTATCTGTCAAATGTGTAATAACAAATGGCCGTCGCTGTATTATTATTTACCTAAACGAAGATATACTTAGGTGACATGACATGACTATTATTGTATCCTGTAACTGGTAAAAATACATAATTATACTTATTTGCTTTAGACGAACTAGTTTGGATTAGGTTACTAATATTAAAAATGCGAAAGGGAGTTTGTTCTTGATGAAAAGCATATGGGTAGACCATGACCTGGAGAAGGACATAGGATAGGTAACTTACATCTCGATATTCCCACGGGATCGAGAATTATGCGGGAGAAACCGCGGGGCGCAGCTAGTGCTTAGTATAATTAATTGAAGTGACTAATTAATTAAAATTGATTCCATCCATAATTTCATATTGTATTTGTTATGTGTCGATAATACGTTAACCATCGATAAAAGTAACACTCGTGTGCTTGGGATCTCTTAATGATGGATAAATTCCGTTTTATTTCAAAAATACATCCTGTGAAGTACATAAATAATATGGTGGATGAAGATGTGCAGTCGATGCTTTTGCCTTTGAATTTAATGCAATATATTATGTTTTGCCCTAAATATCGCATCAAAAATAATTGTATAATTCCAAACAGCCTCTTCTCCGACTTAATTTCTTCAGTTGGAACATTTGTATTCATATTTTTATTTGTATATCACTGCTATATGGTCTCTGCGCTTAAAGGATGTACTACTTTCTTGTATATCATCTCTTATTTTGACTGCATCTATTATAGTCTTGGATTCGCCATGAATTTCGTGGTCGGCTTAATTTACACCAAAAAAAGTATACAATTCGTCTTGACCTTTCAAAAAGTGCACAGAATTCTCAATAATGAAACCAATCTTAGACGCTCCGTAAAATTAAATTGGGCCTTTATAATGCTGACATTAGGTGGCTATGTCTTTGTTTTCACATATTTTTGCACACAACTATCCTTCGAATATATGTTTATTTCTTATCTTTTGGTCTTTTTCGATTTAAATGTAGTTTGTGCCATTCGAGTCTTTAATCTGTTGGAAGATAGTCATTCTGTGGAATATTCAAGTTTTACGTTCTCAAGAAATAGAAATGGCGCGCGATACAAGTTATAGCAATAAACTGTTCCAGGCTTACGTTGATTTATCAGAATGTTATGAAATCCATAAAGTCTGTGTTCAACACTTTGTAAGTACCTACCTTTTCTAGTTAAGAATAGTATGTATAGAGTATGTAGTAAAGAGAATGAAATGAGTAACATTGACCCAAGAAATACCGTATTTGGAACTGAGTAAAGTTTGTATCTTTTATTTATTTATTTATTTTGGGAAAACAAACAATCGTACATTGTATATTACAACTAGATAAACAGTATGCTATAAGTAAAAGTACAATCCACTACGTTTCCACATGTTACTAGTTTATATTAGGTACAGTAATCATATCAAATATCAAAAATTTATCGTATAATTTCGTGAAATTATAAGTCATTGGGAGTTATTGGGAGGCCTCAAGGTGCAAGAAGCTCCGGATCAGGTGTTGTGGCGATGCTTGGGAAAGGCCTATCGCAGTGAACGTCTTTTGGCTGAAATAAAGATAAGTAATCATCGTCGTTACATACTCTAGACAAGTTAGTCCATAGCTACACTAACAGTTATCTTGTTTAATTTTTCAGATGCTTTATTACATTATAGAAGTATTTATCCACACTCTAATTTACATTCAATTAGCAATTGACATGCTGAAAACAGGCATCGTAGTCTTTGATGGCGAAGTAAGTATTACTTCGATAGGAAGGTAGGTACAGTCACGGACTTTAATTGATGAGCCACCTGGCACTGTTCGTATTTTAGCCGTGTAATGCAAATCGGGTTTATTCGGTTCCCAACACGGAAAGTCATAATGTCTTCGTATTAGAAGAAGAAAATTATATTTCATATCTTTACCGGTTGGCTATCCTGAGAGCCAGAACTACAAACTTGACAGCAGAGTGACTACCCAAAGTCAACCAATTGCAGGTCTAGCAACAGTAACCTAGCAACGATTGCTTAAGCGTAGCGATAGTAACGTTAGCGTACGGAGAAATATTATTAGTCATTTCGACAACTGTGAAATTAACGTCTTTGACATCGACATTTCAACTGTCACTGTCTTCAGTTAAGTTTTCAGAATAATCGAGTTAATGAGCTCTGATATAAAGGAGGTCCATATCAAATAGATTGGATAAACTTAATGCAACATTTTATTTATTTTTATCATTATCATTGAGAACTTATTAGTCAACCTCTATAGATAAGAATATTTCCGATTATAAGCAATTTATTTGTCATCTTGTTTAGGAGCGTGCGGTTTGAGTTCGTGTTGAATCGTGTTATCTCGTGAATCTATGAAACTGTAAAATTGAAAAGTTTGGAGGTGGCTCATCAATTAAAGTCCGTGACTGTACTAGTATGTACATTATTATCAAATTCTATCTGTCATCATGTGTGATTGGCGTCAAATGTACATTTTGTTTTAGAATGCAGCTTCTGTGGCGACAATTTCCATATACTTTTGGATGACAAAGGATTTGGTGTTGCAAACAATGATGAGCCAGCGATGCGAGAAATTCTATATAGCCATACAAAGTGTCCAAGATACATGCGCACTTGTTTTGAAAACAACTTCCTCTGGTAACTTTTTTGGAATACACTGTACATTCATAATATATTCCTTTATATCCCAAGCCCACTGTTAGATAATCTCCCAAAATAGATATTGATTAGAAGCGGCTAGGATCAAGATCAGCCATATACTTTGTTAGCTTCTTCATAACCTTTAATTTGTGCGTTGATACAATTGACAGATTATGAGAAAAGGCTGTGTAAGAACGTACTGCGCTTACATCGAGCATCGTTCAGCAAGATACGCGTGTGTGGCTTGTTCTACGTAGACGCTGCGTTACAATTAGGTCTGATGAGTCTTCTCACTAACTACATTATTGTGTTGCTACAGTTTGCTTATTTGTAATTCAGACTTCATTAAATTCACTTTACGGAACATCTTATTTTTTTTTTTATTACAGCTAATAACTATTAAAAATTGTTCTAACTATGTCACAAATGTGACGATGTGTATATCTGTGATGCATCTATGAGCACGGTGGAGTAATTTGGGCTCCACATGAGTGGGCCTAAAATAAATTCACAAGACATTTATATACTATTTTAAACTGTACGGGGTATATCCGTTCACCAATTGATGTACCCCTATACTATTTGTACTGGTCGGGCCGATACGTAAGGAGGCGGAGACGCACACAACTGCTAGCCTTGATAGCTAAGACCAATCTACTGGCCAAAACCTAACAATTCGCATAGTAAACGAAGTCCATGAGAGAATTTATATATTTTCGTGCAATTTGAGTGTATTCAAAAAGTTCTATTAAATGTTGTAAGGTATGTAGAAAGAAAATATGTCAAGTTTTAAAATTTAATACCTATTTAATTTAAAAAGAGAGTTTTTTGTATCTAATTAATTAAGTTCTTATGTTTGTTAGATTGATGATGCAGGTTTATATAATTAAATAAAAACTTTTTGTTTAATTTTAGCTGTTTAAGTAGTAAATTCTCTATACAAATTTTGATTTAAATATATTTGATATGATATTAATAACAGTTGAACACTATCGAATTAGGCTTTAAATCTGTAAAGATGATGAAGAGTGTACACATTCAATAAGAGAAAAAAAAACAAGTTATAAGGAGTACTTATTATGGATTTGGCTGACCTGGCTTGAGAATGTTACCAATTAATAAATTCTTTAAAATGTTTACTTGGCTCTTAGTCATGTGTTTCTATTCTGTAAATGAATTTTTAAATCATACCTTTTGACATTGTAATTAATATTCTATGCTTTTTGACATAATAATTAATATTTTGACATTACAAATAATACTATTTAATTAATCTGAATCAATATTATTGTTTCAAATCAAAAATATAAATTCAAACCAATTTTATTAATTTAATATAACTTTTATTGTAATGTCAACGATTTGCATGCACTTAGCTTATTTAATTTTTCTACACCAGCAATGGTAGTATATGTGAATCAATGTTTAATTTTAGATCTCAATGCACCAGTATATGGTGAAATAAATTATTCTTATTCTTATTATGGATTTAAATGCTGCATTTAAATTTAATTTTTGATTTTTGATTTTGATTAAAGGCTGTCATTTGTGGATCTTTGACAGTCGTTACGAGTCGTCAGAAGCACGAAAGTCTGACAACCAGTCTAACCAAGGGGTATCGTATTACCCAGTTACTGGGTTGTGGAGGTCAGATAGGCAGTCGCTCCCTGTAAAATACTGGTATTCAGCTGCATCCGGTTAGACTGGAAGCCGACCCCAACATAGTTGGGAAAAGGCTAGGCAGATTGATTGATTCTTATTATGGATTTCTAGTTTCGCTTTCATTCGATTTCAGAGCTTAGTTAAACATCTGTTTTAAACAAGACATAAAAAAGGCATTCGACACAATAATGGTGAATGCACAAAAGGCTACAAGATTTATTTACCAGACAAAAATGTGGTTGAAATATTGCGAGACGTAACATTTGTGAAGAAACATGAAAAATTGCTATGTTGATAGTAACTGGGGAATGAGTAATGATCATAAGTCTACTACTGGCTGTATTTTCAAAGTATTCTCAATGTCTTCAACTGAGGCAGAGTTTGTTGTTTTATGTAGCGAGTATTGCTAGGTAAAGGATATTTTGTTATGTTTCTTTTGAAGCCTTGTCGTCAATATGTTCGAAAATAACAGTCTACTACCAAACAAATAGCACATATGACCAGTAGTAATTCTAAAGTCAAACATTTAGATTTTTTTTTATAAAGAGGTTTTGTTAAAGGAAAGATTGAGAATAATATTATAAAGTTGCACACCAGTGACAAACTTGCAGAGATTGTATTGTAATTGAACTGTTTTGTAATTTGAGATGCTGTAATTTTTTTTTGTAGTTCTAGACATGTATATTGTAGTTGGAGGAGCGTGGCTACGTAATAACAGCCGCACGGGTCAATCCATCAGGTTAAGCTACGCTTGCCGGGGTTGGTCCGTGGATGGGTGACCATCTTTAAACATCGAGACTCGTCCGTGCCTCGAAAAGCACGTTAAGCCGTTGGTCCCGGCTGTAATTTGTGGACCTTTGACAGTCGTTACGGGTCGTCAGAAGCCCGAAAGTCTGACAACCAGTCTTACCAAGGGGTATCGTATTACCCAGTTACTGGGTTGTGGAGGTCAGATAGGCAGTCGCTCCATGTAAAATACTGGTATTCAGCTGCATCCGGTTAGACTGGAAGCCGACCCCAATATGGTTGGGAAAAGGCTAGGCAGATGATGAGTTCTAGACATGTATATTATGATTTTGTTGATTATTGAAACAAGTTTTGGTTTGTATAAAATATTTTATTGAGAGGTTCTGTTAGTGTCACAATAATATTATTTTAAAGTGCTAACATTGTAATGTTCTAGAACAACGTCATATGATTTGCTAAGATGGCTTCTACCGGTTTGTATTGTGCTCTGTATCGTGTTTCTCACTACACGACTAACAACTACACTACACTACTACACTGACTATTACTATACTGATAACCGTGATGCAAAGAACTTACGTTATTTTTCTTTAAAAGTCCTAGTAGACATTTCCATTATTTGACTGACGGATGATAACTACAATTATTTTTACAAATTACTATACTACAAATTATTAAATTAAATTAATATAGTAAGTAAATAATAAGTAAAGTCTTTCCAGTTAATCGAACCGCTCATTGAGATTCTTTTATACATTCTTTAACACCCCCTTCGAGGGGTAAGTTAGTAAAACTAATAATGGCAATCTTTATTATTTTCTTAAACATGTATTCGTGCCAAGTTTCAAGTTTATTAACCCAAGGAATAAGATTTTTCACATAAACAACATGTCCCCATGTTTGAGTTTGCATTTCCAAAAATCCCTTCTTAAGGCTTCAATCAATCAATCAATATTCTTTATTTGTAAACATAGGTTACAGTAGTGTGCAAGATGTTACAGTTGTTTTATAATAGTTTCTCTATGTTTTGCCATTTGGCGTACAAATATACGTGTATGGAAGGCTTTTGCCAATCACTAAAATTCATTTATAATAACTCAGTAGTAATGTCAATAAAAAAGTGAAAAAATAATAATTAAATAGAAATGCAATAATGGTTATGTCAGGTAATAAAAATACTTAATGAAATGCAATAATGTCAAAAATAAATAACTTGCTAAATAACTTGGCTTGTCTACATTCTGCAAGGGCTGCGGGAAAGTCCGAACGGTACCGGGGTGGGTTTTAGTCAGTAAAAGTCTTACACTTTCTCCCGCTCCGCCCAGAGCAGGAGAAGTCATTTGATGATATCCCATCCTCAAAAAAAAAGAAAAAAGGGCTTGTCTACATTATAAAAGGGAGTAGTTTCGGCTGTACGCTGATATGTCAGTCATTTAGTCAGTTCCTACCTTTATAGATTATTATGACATCGATGCCGATGGTACGTACCCATACCGGTCAACCTCCGATATTTACGAAAGCACGTAAGAAACTTTACAACGCATCTTAAGAACAAATAAATATAGTATTTATTTCCTATTAGCATTTAATTTACAGAAAGTAGAATTGCAACTGCAGAATACCGTAATGAACGATAACGCCCAACAAACATATTGGTAGCGTAGCGTCTACATAGAACAAGCCACACGCGGTCATCTTACTGAACGTTCGATTTGTCTGTAGCACGTTCTTGTAAAAAACTTCTTGACACTCTGCAAAGAAAACAACAAGGGGTTTAGGATATAATTATCGAATGAAAACAAAAGAGAAATAACTATATTTAATATAAAACCAGATTATTGGCAAAACTAAACGTAGGGCAATAAACTTCCTTGGTTTGCTAACGGGCAAATTCTCAAAATGGCAAATTTTCGTATGGGCAAATTCCTTCTTTTTTAATAAAGTTATAGGCTGAATTAAAGGTTTCGGTGGTATTTTGGTATTCAACCTTTTATGCCACCCTTCAACGGCGTTTGTGGTCTTGTAATCTTCTCCATATCAGTTGAATACTTCAGTTGTGATAACATTTATTCGACTGTCATTCTGAATTTCGACAGATCATTATTTCGACAGCATCTCAATTTCGAAACACAATAGTTCGACGACTCATTGCAATCTTCAATCGACAGAACACATCTTCGAAGAACACTACTTCGACAGACCATACTTCGACAAACCATACTTCGACAACACACACCTTCGAAGAACACTACTTCGACAGAACACTACTTCGGCGGATCTCTATTTCGACGGGACGTACCTTCGACATAATACTTAAGTAAAACAATCGCTTACAAGAAAAAAAAAACTATTTAATTCTGACTACTAGTCCAAAAAAAAAATTACAACTTCGCTTTAAATATGAATGATTGGTTTGAATGAAAATGATTTACTGTTACTTATCAATGAAACTTAGACACACACATAGAGAGTCTAATGACACGATATCTAAAAAAAAAACAAATCAAATTGAAATTAATACCCAAGACATAAGGGATATAAAAAAAAACACGTTGTATACTGCTGCCGTGATTTTGTTGCACATATTAACTAGAAGGTCACCTATCAGCTAAATTGTTGTTTTTGGAATCACTTGACTATTACAAAAATTAGCACTTTAAAGCTTAATATTTTGCAAACGGATCCCTGAATCAAAAATAGTTTTCACACACCCACACGACATCCGATAACAAGGGACAGACGAGAAAAAAAAAACATCCCCACTTTACGTGAAGGGAGCAGTACCGAAAAAACAATTATTTAGCATGATTTTATCTTACCACTTTGACGGTGTGTTTTATGTATGTACGTGCATGGGTACCTACCCATACACGCACAATGGTCCACATTAAGGACTAAGTGCGGAAACCAAACCCCATAACATAGAACATAGGTACCCATGCCCATAGGTATTTTATTAGACATGTGAGTAACGTATGCTATTCCGCTTAGGAACGAAATTGTATCCATGTAATTTTTTTATTTCTTTTCAAAGTTTTAAACATGTTCATATTTTTTCTGTTGAGCAAAGTATACCTCCTATGCCAGCTTTCGATTGAATTTTGTGTCGATGGAAATCCTTATCCATAAGACATAATTGAAAACTATTTATTTCTGTTTTGATTGACGTATGTGTCTGTACAGGTTGTTTAATGTAGGCATTGAGGTATGTACCCCACAAGCGGGTTACACGACATTGGTCAAGTCTGATATTTCGTCAAATTGACCTTTGTTTATCATATTACCAATTGTGATGTTATAAAAGCTGTTATTACTTTGTCAGTCGTTAGAATATAGCAGGCTGATTTAATTCAAACCAATGACAAGTAAATCATTTTCATTTAAACCAATCATTCGTATTTAAAGCTAAGAAAATGCGAAGTTGACATTTTTTTTTGGACTGGTAGTCTGAATTAAATGGTTTTTTTTTTTCTCGTAAGCGATTGTTTTACTTAAATATTATGTCGAAGGTACGTCCCGTCTAAATAGAGATCCGCTGAAGTAGTGTTGTGTTGAAGTAGTGTTCTTCGAAAGTGTGTGTTGTCGAAGTAGTGTTCTGTCGAAGTAGTGTTCTGTCGAAGTAGTGTTCTTCGAAGGTGTGTGTTGTCGAAGTATGGTCTGTCGAAGTAGTGTTCTTCGAAGATGTGTTCTGTCGAAGCAATGAGTCGTCGAACTATTGTGTTTCGAAATTGAGATGCTGTCGAAATAATGATCTGTCGAAATTCAGAATGACAGTCCAATTTTATTCATTGCACAGTTTAATAATTTTTAAATTTTGCAAATATTTCTGTATCTGGAGCCGACTCTTGAATGCTTAAATAACCTTCTGGTAAAACATTCGGAGGTAGTAAAGCTAATTTTGTAATTCGTTTAGTAATATGACGTCCTTCACTTGAGTCTAGAAGACCAATTTTTTTACTTGTTCTCGAAATGGCCTGTTGATAATGGTAATAACACCCGCATACTTCAAGATTTGGGTACACAGTTCTTACCGCATTTATCGTAGCTAATTTGAAATCGCATTTATATTTCATTTATGTTCAGATAAAATTGATGTTTTAAAATTGTAAACATTTTTTCATATGTTTGTTTGGTCTTGTTCGGGAGTAAAATGTAGATAAGTGGAATGAAATTTGTTTGTATCGTTTTCCGCCATATTAACGTGGAAAGTGTATATTTGGTAAAACGGCTTTGGTGTTGATTTAAAAGTTCCATCTCCGTAAATTTTACTTTTCTCTCGTAATACGCTTAGTGATAATGAGGTACCAAAAAGATAATTTATCATCAATACCATTATCAAACAAAAAATTTCTACAGTACACTCTGGTAACTTCACGTGTTTGCATTTTTTAAATGATATTTTGTGCATACTCTGAAATTTCTTTCTTGATCTATATAAGGTATGTTTTTTTGTCAAGAATGAAGAGACTGCATATCTGCATGTGTTTCAAAAATGTTAACAACTGATTCAAAATTGTTTTGCACTTCTTTTTTACATTTATCCATGATATTTGGCAAACATGTGTGTTTGGCTGACCTTTTTATGTCTTTTTTAATATCCAATGTTACTGAACCATTACAAATTCTTTTCTTTGCACATCGCTATCAGATCTAGTATTAACCGTAGCGTACTTGAAGCAAAGATTGTAGCGGTAACCATTATGAAGTAAAACTGGTTTACCTTTTCCACTTTCAATGAAATTCTTATCAACATCATCACTCGAACTAGAACAAGCCACTGCATCCATTATTATTATTTAAAAATAAAATAATGTTATTTTACTATAAAAACAACGAGAATAAATATCGCAAAATGCTAATATTTTTTTATTTTTTAACATGACAAGAATAATGCATGAAGTGGCCTGTGTAATCTAACCTCTTTAGATTTGAAGGAGGTTTCCTCTTTTCAGTTCTATCTGTTCTCTAATCTGCAAGGTTTACACTTTTTATTTTACGCGAGTCATACGAGAACGAACGGCTTTTTGGTAGGAAAACATAGTGTACCTACCTAAAACATGCGTAGATTATTTTATTAGAGTTGCCCATATGCGAATTTGCCATTATAAGAATTTGCACATAAGAGAAAATGTCGTTTTGAGAATTTGTCCATTAGCGAACAAAGGATGAACTTAGTTCCGCAAGATACAGTTGCCAGCTTGCTTCTGAATGACTAAGCTTTCCCTCCGCCCACCGAACTACTGGAATGTGATTAGTTCAAATTCTTACTTGGATAGTCCCTGTTCTTCATTAGCTGTATACACGCCGTCATGGCTTCCTCAACAGTAATATAGAACTTCTCACAGTAAATACAATGTAATATTACTAGTACTATATCCTTTGTCAGAAATAAAATAAGACCAACACTCCGAAGCCTAGCCTGGAAAATAAAATTGATTAAATGTGTCTTTAGCAAAAACCAGTCAGGTTTGCTCAGTGACAACGTAAAAATACAACTTATCCGTCCAAAAACAAATCCTGTTTTATCAATAAACATTACAAACTTACTTCGTTTCCCAAATCATCCGAGTTTTTCATCACGTAAATCAAATAGGTGATATAACACAAACCGCGTTGGAATACGCAGAATGTGTGATATAATACCTAAAAATAAAAAAAGTGGTAGTCTACTCGATTTTCATGCAAGTATTACGTGATAACTCATTAGTTAAGTCAAAAAGCTCATGAGACCTGTGTTAGTTAGTTAGAATCTAGTACTTTCGATTTTACATACTGTGTTCAACATCTTAAAAAGAGTCATCTAATACTATGTTATTTTTGCCTTATATCAAACTCATCTATGCATCATCGCACAAATATCGTCCACGAGTATGTATTGATTTATTATTATGTAGGTTCGTATAATTAATCCTCGAACTTACCAATACTTGGAAAATTTCGTTGTACAGATTGTAAGTTTTCAATATATTTTCATATATCCCGAACAGTTTGAGACACTGATCATCATCGTCGTTTTCATCATTCATCATCATGACGTCGTTGATCCACGTATCTAGATATTTCTTTAACAATATTATGATTCTAATGGCTATTACCAAATTTAGATCCAATGGGATACACATTAAGTCGCAAATTTCAGAAATAATAAAACCGGTTTCAACAGAAATTAAAGGATTAAAATACATGACATTCATTAAAATATGAATAATGATAGTTGTTGCAGTTGCGCTCCAGTTCCATATAATAAAATTCCGGATACTCTTACTAAAATCAATGCTCCTATGTATAGTTTGGATCTTTAAAACAAGTAAAACGTTGTTTTCTTTGTGCATAATATCCAGAATAAATATCGTTGTGAACCCGATTGAGCTGGAGATGAAATTGATAACATTAGAAAGTGAGAAGATATCGTATTTAAATTGTGTCTTATTCACTTCTATGTCTTCTACGGTAAAAATTCTAACGACACACAACGAATTTAAAAATAACATTAAACAAAACGAAAATCCATGATATTTTTGTCCAGTTGCATAAATAAGACTTTTCCGCAGATAATATTTTGAAGTCAAGAAAAGATTAAGAGGAAGATTTAAAGAATATGCTATTCTTTGTATATCTTTGTCTAGTCGATTATTGAGTAACTCTTTTCGTGTTTGTGACATGGTGTTTACTATCTACTTCAACGGTTCGTAGTTTTATGAGTACCTGAGTAACATGAGTGTGTCGAAAGACATTATAACGGAGTAATTAAAAAAATGTTTTTAAACTGATCGGATTGATACGATGACACGGCATGGACGCGGAAGGAAGATTAATGTTAGAAATGGTTTTGGTACATACAAATTAAAGTTTTTGAGCAAAGTCATAATCAATAATAATCATATAGTTTTTAGTGCTACGACTACTGAAGTCACTTTAGATATTGCTAGCCATACGTTTTGAATAACTATGACTATAGATAAAGCAATAAAATTTGTTTTGGATATTGAACTACCGCCGCCCATGGACATTATTTTAACCAATAGACATACATTATTATTAAAATCTTTAAAAAATGATCTTTACCAACGTGGTGATAAAATACTCATAAGTCTGATTTGGCTCTTATTTGATTTATAACTCATTTTAAGTTCGATTAGTGATTAAGTGTTTTAATTCAATTTGAAACCTCTCCCCTTGAGCCCTGCATGTCGTACACGCCGGTGGCAAGTCAAAGTCAAAGATTTATTTGCAGATAAATATGGTCGCAAAGTTCTAATAATGGTAGTTTATTAGTAGCTTAACATACTTAATCATAACATAATGACATGCAAATCACACATCGCACACAGGCACATCGCATTGGACATAATATTATGAAGTACGTTCGCGTCGCTCTTGCTAAGCGGCGTGAAATGCATATGTGTGAGCCACGTTCGGTGCGCCGATTGTGACGGTTTCCTTTTTCAAGTCTATAAATAAACTCGGTGTAAATCCCATATTGGGAATTGTGGAACAATGCCGCTTTTATATTTTGCGTACCTACCTATCTAGGTCGACTTAGGGCGCGTGCCTGTTTGCTCATAATCTCTTAATACTTAGAATGTCTTGAACTGAATGACTAAACTTTCCCTCCGACCCACTGAACTACTGTAATTTTCTAATTCTTACTTGGATAGTCCCTGTTCTTCATTAGGTGTATACACGCCGTCATAGCTTCCTCAACAGTTATATAGAACTTCTCACAGTAAATACAATGTAATATTACTAATACTATATCCTTTGCCAGAAATAAAATACGACCAACATTCCGAAGCCTAGCCTGGAAAATAAAATTGATAAGATGTGTCCTTGGCAAAAATCAGTCACATTCAGGGATATCGTTAAAATTCGACGTATGTATCCAGGAAGGAATCCTGTTTCATCGATTAACATTTCACACTTACTTCTTTTCCCAAATCAGCTGAGTTTTTCATCACATAAATGATATAGGTGACATAACATAAACCACATTGGAATACGCAGAATGTGCGATATAATACCTAAAAATAAAAATAATGGTAGTCTACTCAGTTATCATCTAAGATTTAGATGATAACTGTAGACAATTCAAACGGCACAAGAGGCAGTGCTTGATTGTAGAATTGAGTATAGCTCAACTTATATGTCTATGCCTTATATGTTAAATGTCATGCTGTGTTTTTGTGACCATCTTCCTCCGGGGACTCGTCTGTAAGTTAATTAGCATCTAATTAACTAACAGAAGAGTCCCCGGAGGAACACTTAAAACATTGGAAAATTGAGGACATTTGAAATATAAGGCATAATTATATAAGTTGAGCTATACTCAATTCTAATTCTTTAGATTTTGGGTATTGGGCTCAACAACTGAAAAACTCTATTACTATATTTTAATGCTGTTTTATTTGTTTGATGTAAAACTTAACTATGTATCGTAGCACAAACGTCGTCCTCGAGTGAATTAATGAAATGAATCAATACAAATGATTCACCATGTGTGGAGTCGAATACTTAATTCTCGAACTTATCAATACCTGGAAAATTTCGTTGTACAGATTGTAAGTTTTCAATATATTTCCATATATCCCGAATAATTTGAGACACTGATCTTCATTGTCGTTTTCACCATTCATCATTCTGACCTCAATGTTCCACTTATCTAGATATTTCTTTAACAATGTTATGATTCTAATGGCTATTACAAAGGTCAGATCCAATGGCATACACATTAAGTCGCAAATATCGGAAATGATAAAACCGGTATCAAAAGACATCAAAGGTCAAAAACTATGATATTTATTATTATATGAACAAATATAGTTGATATAGTTGAGATCCAGTTCCAAATGATAAAACTTTGGATACAGTTACTGAAATGCATGCTCCTATGTACAGTTTGTATCTTCAAAACAAGTAAGACATTGTTTTCTTTGTGCACAATATCCAGAATGAATATTATCGAGAACCCAATTGAACAGGTGATGTAACTGATAACAGTAGAAAGTGAGAAGATATCGTATTTGAATTGTGCCGTATTCACTTTTTTGTCTTCTACGATGCAAATTCTCAGGAAACACAACGCATTTAAAAATAACATTAAAATAAATGCAAATCCACGATATTTTTGTCCATTTACATGAATAAGACTTTTTCGCAGATATTTTGAATTCAAAAAAATATTGAGAGGGAAATTTAAAGAATACGCTTTGTATATCTTTTTCCAATTGATTATTGAGTAACTCTTCTCGTATTTTGTACATTGTGTTAAGTTTCTACATACTTCAACAGTTCGTCGCGTTATGATTACCTAACCTGGCTGTGTAAAAAGACAATTTATCGGAGTAAGTATATAAACTGATCGGATCAATACTATGATAAGGCAAGGACGTTAATATTTGAAATTCTATTTCTATTTATTATATATTATTTCTTTTATAGTTGATACTAATTAAGTTTTTTGGAAAACAAAGCGCTATAGTTTTGCGTAGACGGTGACGGATATTTCCGTTTCTCATTAACATAATTATATTATTTCACAAAAAAGAATTGCAGCTGCATAATGACGTAATGACTGATAACTCCGACCAAACAAATCGGAAGCGTAGCGTCTACATAGAATAGGCCACACGCGGACATCTTGTGGAAAGTTCGGTTTTTCTGTATCAAATTCTTGTATAGTCTTTTTTGACCCTCTGTAAAGAAACAATAAAATAAAATAGTACTGAGATTCAATCAGATACATCATGATTCAAACGCCTCTGAGTTTTCGGATTATTGTATAATTATCACTTGCTTCAAAAACGATGAAGGAAAACATCGTGAGGAACCATTGTGGGGAATACCTGAGAGATATTTCTCAACGGCATGTGAAGCCAAGTCAGAGGCCCATGGGCGGCTTTAAAACTCTGACACCAGGTTAGTCACTAACCACACGAAAAGAAGAAGACCAGTGTTCATTCGTTAATTTACAGTTTCTAAATACGTAGTTAAAATAACTTTAATTGCTAAAGTTGAATGAGTGATAATATCGAATCAACAGTTATGTAGATTAAGCTATAGAAACATGAGAGCGTGACATTCATACGTCCGTTTTACTTGTACTAGGCGACAATTAAATTAATGCTTAAGCGCGCTGTTGGATTTTAAACTTTCAGCGCTGAGCCAAGCCTTGAAAATTGAACAGTGCGCTTTTATTTAGGTAATTATTTAAAGTGTAGTAGACTAATGCCAGTAGTGTTATATTGTTCTTACTTGGACAGTTCCTGTTCTTCATCAGCTGTATACACGCCGTCTTAGCTTCCTCAATAGTTATATAGAACTTCTCACAGTATATACTATGTATAATAACTAGTATTATATCCTTAATCATCCATAAAATAAGCGCGAAACTTTGAATCAAAGTCTGGAAAAAGTAATAAATATTTTTATTTGGAAAAAAAAAAGTCACATGCATAGATAAATGAAGCTTAATTCATAGGACAGTTAGAAGTATTTAATAAACTACTAGTTGTTGCTTGTGACTTCGCCTGCGAACCAGGATGAAAAGTAGCCAATGTCCTTTTCCAGGTTCCAGGCTACCTATCTATCCAGGGTTGCGGAATAGTCCGAAAGGGATACCGGGACCCTGGCAACAGGCAACTGAAGGAACACGGGTGGGTTTTAGTCAGTAAGAGTCTGACACGCCCTTCCGCTCCGCCCAGAGCGGGAGAAGTCATTTGATGATTTCCCACACAAAAAAACCAAAAAAAAAAAAAAAAAGGCTACATATCTATCAAATTTCATCCAAATCCGTTCAGCCGTTCATCCGTTTAGCCTATGTCCTTCTCTGGTCATGATCTACCCATGTATCGAATTTCATCCAAATCCGTTCGCCGTTTTAGCGTGAAAGCGTAACAAACAAATTCACTTTCGCATTTATATTATTAGATAAGATAGTTAGGATAAGGATAATATTTAGGATATGTGAAACGATGGGCAATCACAGTCAGGATGGTCACAACAAACAACGTATTTGCACTATAATTTATTTCCAATCGGACAGAGTTTCCACTTGAAGATTGCACTTTATGACGGTTACAGAACGACTGATTCGAATTACCTACCACACTGGTATTTATAGGTTTCACTAATAACTTAATATTTGAATTGCGTTAGTTACAGTAATGAGTAGAATGAAATAACAATTAATAACAAAGAAATAAATGAATATAAATCAATTATCTTAAACAATCATTAATTTAAACTTAATACTTAGCGCGCCGGAAGTTGACAAACTGAGGGCGCCATAGCGGATATTCAACAATTCCGATTTAAATCACCCAGGATAAATCAAACATTTGGCTAAATAATTTTATAAGAATTACGTACCTATTAAAATACTATTTATTTAATTGCGAAGTTGAGCTGGTATACGCAGGACCGGAAGTCGATAACACTCGGCCATCCTGTGTTTGACGTGTCCCACGGCGGTCAGCATTTCCACTTGCGCCTGGTCTGTCGCTGGTATTCGGCGTCTGAAATAGTAAACAGTATGGGCAGTACATATATTCTTCTAATTAAGAGGTATGGTAAAGGTGCAGCAATTTTAGTTCATATAGCTTTTATATCATTGTGTTGTTAATAAGATTTCACATCGTTCAGTTTGTATTGTTTAAATGTTATATTTCAAACAGCTATAATAACTCATAGTTAAGACAGTTTTAATAATTACTATGCCACACAGCTTCAATTACTCACACAGCTTTAATTACTCACACAGCTTTAATTACTCACACAGCTTTAATTACTCACACAGCTTTAATTACTCACACAGCTTTAATTACTCACACAGCTTTAATTACTCACACAGCTTTCATTGTAGTCACACGGCTTTAATTAGTCACACAGCTTTAATTAGTCACACAGGTTTAATTACTCACATAGCTTCAATTACTTACACAGCTTCAATTACTTACACAGCTCACACAGATTTAATTTCACACAGCTTCAATTACTTACACAGCTTTAATTACTCACACAGCTTTAATTTATGATAAGCTTTTATGCAGCTGTAACTTGTGGAAGAGTGCAACATAGATACCTATATAATAAATAAAACTGTAAGTCTTTAAACATGTGTTTAATTTTGCTGATAGTTACATTTAACTTAAATTAGCTTTCTAACAGGTCTATCAGATCATCCCTATCGACTTCATGGTCACTACTACTACTTTCATCAGGTATAGATGAATTATAAGGTCGGAGGACTTCACCACGTACAACTGCTGTAAATTTTCTATATCCTTTCATACCCTTTATACTACTTATCGTGTATCGATCTAACGTGTGATCAGCTTTGCATATTTTATAGGGCCCTGTATACAAACCGTTAAGTTTCCTAGTTACGTTCGCGCTTTCCCTAGTAATTCCTCCTTTCCACAACACTAATTGCCCTACAGAGTACTTAACGCATTGCTTATGAGATCGGTCGAATCTATCCTTCATGAGGGTCATATTTCTATCAATACGCAATTTAGCCGTACCTCGCCGTTCCTCAAGAGCCTGTGTTTGACCATCAAAATCGTTAGCTTCCTCGGTCGGATAAGCCGGTAACCGTGAATTGGAATGGCCGAATAATAGCTTAAAGGGGGGAAAACCGGTTGTTGCATGAGGAGTATTATTTATACCCCAAACTATATCACTCAAATGATCATCCCAGGTGCACTCGCTTTCAGACATAGTGTTTAACCCGTTAATCAAAGTTCGGTTTACACGTTCTACTTGGCCATTTGATCTAGGGCTTGCAATAGCGTTTAAGACATGTTTGAATTGCATTTCCTCAGCAAATTCTTTAAAATACCTACTTGTAAATGCTTTTCCCCTATCCGTTATGATCCTGCTAGGATTTCCAAACTGAGAGATAATATCTTTTAAATGCTTTATAGTTTCAATAGAACTACAGCTTTTACACGGTTTGGAAAATACAAATTTTGTAAACGAGTCTATCGTAACGAGTATATAAGAGTTTCCTTTACGAGTCTTAACGAACGGACCTAAATGGTCAACGTGTAGTGTGTGCATGGGAACAGCTGCCTTTTGAATTGGGTGTAGCTCTCCTTGCAATTTACCATGATCCCCTTTTCCGTAAGCACATCGAAGACAGGATTTGATATATTTACGAATAAACCTAGTCATGCCCTCAAACCAAAATTGTGCTTTAATGGTCTTTTCACACTTATCAAAGCCAACATGTCCTATTTGATCATGGAATTTTTGAAGTAAGCCCCATTTTGCTAATTTGGGTATAACAAAACGATGTCCGTTTATTGTTTGTCTATAGAGAAGGTCGTCTTTCAGTACGTAATTACTAGTTATATCATTATTGTTTGTGCCATTACGCAACTGGGTCAGGATCGACTGAATGTTTTCGTCTTGCAACTGTAATGTTATCAGCCAGTCGGAATCGTCAATTAATAAAACAGGACTTTGTACTGGATTCCTACTCAAAGCATCTACGTGTCTCATACGATCACCAGATCGATATTCGATTTGCAGGTCGTAGTCTTGAATTGAAAGCCACCAGCGGGCTATACGGGGAATCAGGTCTTTTTTAACTAGGGTAGTTCGCAACGCGGCACAGTCTGTCACTACAGTGATAGGAATACCTACGAGATAAATTCGAAATCGTTTGAGAGATTCTACGACTGCTAATGTCTCCAGCTCATAACTATGGTAAAACTGTTCTTCTCTACTTGTGACCCTACTAAAATACGCAATTGGTTTCAGGACACCATCAGTTTGGTATTGCAAGAGTATACCGCCTAGTCCTAGCTTACTTGCGTCAGTATGAAGCTCAGTACGTGCATTTCTGTCGTAAATGCCTAAAACCGGTCTTTCGATGAGACGTTCTTTTAGAGTCTGAAAAGCAGTTTCTTGGGCAGAACCCCAAGTCCATTCTACATCCTTTTTTGTTAACTGTGTGAGGGGTCTAGCTATTTCTGCAAATCCGCGAATAAATTTCCTAAAATACGATGTCAAACCAATAAATTGACGGATTTCATGCACATTACGGGGTTTTTTGTATTCAGCTACGCAGTGAATTTTAGCTTGCCCCGGTTTTATTGTACCTGCTGTAATCTCATGCCCCAAATAATTTACGCTTTCCTTAAAAAACGAACATTTACTTAAATTCAGTTTTAAATTAGCTTCTGACAGGAATTGCAGCACATCGCCCAATAATCTGAGACCGTCATCGACCGAGATTGTCGGAAGCATTACGTCATCTAAATATGTAGCTACGTCATTGCCCAGTCTACCCAACACTACTTTGATGAGACGTGAGAACACCGCCGGCGCATTGGCCAGACCAAATGGCATTTTCAGAAACTCGTATTGCCCTGAAGGTGTTACAAATGCCGTTTTATGAACAGAGTCTTCAGCTATTCTAACCTGGTAATAGCCTTGTGCAAGGTCTAAAGTAGTGAATAAAGACTTTCCAGATAAACGAGTCACTTGGTCATCTATATGAGGCAACGGATAACGGTCTTTGATAGTGCGTGCGTTGAGTGCTCTGTAATCTATGCATAATCTATAATCACCGCCTTTTTTCCTTACAAGGACTACTGGACTTGCATAGTCAGACATAGATTCCCTTACAACACCTGCTTCAATAAGATCCTGAACTTTTTCGTTAACAATCTCATTTTCTTTATAAGAAAGTCGATAAGGTTTGCAGTAAACAGGTAGCTCGGTTGTTGTCTGAATATGCATCTCCAGCACGTCGGTACACCCTAAATCTTTGGTATTTTCCGCAAATAAATGTCGGAATTTATTTAATAGCTGTAGCAATCGATTGCTGTCATCGGTTTCTAAATCACCTACATCTAAATCAGATAACTGTAATTTGCTGTCAGTTGTTTGAGTAATTGTCATTATATTCTTATGCATATGCGTACTATTATTTATGTCACCAACTAGTTCCGCGCGCGCTACTAGTCTATTTGGTTGCCACTCTATTATATCATCCCCAATGTTAACTATTTTTAAAAAACAATCCCTCGACCTTATAAGTCCTCCTATAATGACGTATGACATACTTCCTAGCTCAAAATAAACAGAACGCATAAGAAAATTATGGTTAGGACTAACATCGATATATACTTGTACAAAAGCGACACTTCGTTGTGGTATTACACTATGATATTTTAAATAGACAGGAAATTTTGAAATTAAATCAGTTTGATTTAACTGCATATGATATAGTTCAGTATTAAAATCAAAATTACACATAAACTTAACAGAGTTCTCTGAAATAACTAAGCTTAAGTTTCTCTGGTTTATCATTGATTGACCGATTATTAAGTCTATATCAGCTAGATCATTACTAGTTAGTTCAACAAAACCACTTAAAATGATATTATCTATTTTAACATCAACATGGGATGTTCCCAAAGAATTTGAGTATGCACCACCAAAACCTTTCATTGTAACTGCAGATGGCAATATTTCTAACTTTAATCTATTAGCTTGCGACACTGTGAGAATATTTAATTTGCTGCCTGTATCGATATATGCAATAAGATTATGTCCATTAATCACCACTGCCTTCTTGTACAAGTCTATGAAAATATTGTAGCTTGTAAACATAACGTTACTAACCTTTTGGGGCTGTTGCTGTGAAGAACTGGCGGCAAACCAGCAGCTGGCGGCAGTGTGGCCCGGACGATGACACACCTCGCAGCGTGGAGTCCTACAGTCCTTTGCCTCGTGCCCTTGTCTTCTGCAGGCGTAGCATTTCTTCGGCAGCAGTTCGTTGTCTTTAGAGTTTGCAATATTGCCCCCTCTCTTCCATGTTGAAGTCGGCCGCTTGGAGTTACTTGCTTCCACTTGCTTGTAGTTTTCAAGAGATGATAAATATCCATAATACAACTGCGTCGGGGTTTCACATTGATAGGCTTTAGCGTTGGCTCTTATTTCCACTGGTAAACCTTTAATAATGCATGAAATTGCAGATTCACCAATAATATTGCATTTCTTGAGTAGTGATGCTTTGTCGTGAAAATATTTTGTCATTGTTTCCGAGTCGGTTTTTTTTCGAGCGAGCATAGTCTCTAATAGTTCAACATAATCGGTAGAACGTGGAAAGGCGGTCTCTAATGCGTCTTTCCATTCCTTCCAAGTGAGATTGTAATTTTCTAAGTCGTTATACCAATCACGTGCGGATCCACGAAGACGAATTTGCATGATGAACTGCCGATCCTTATTATCCCAACCATACACGTCTCCAAATTGGTCGATCTTGTGCAACCACCCTTTGACGTTGCTTGATTTTTCATCCGGCCGGAACTTTGGAATAACTTCAGCATCTGTTTGGGTAACACGGTGTCTTTTACGACGAAGGCGTCTTCTATCGGTCTCCTCGTCATCGGAAGAAAAAAAATCTGTGTTTTCATCATTTTCCGACGACGCTGTTTGATAATGTCTCCTTTTCTTGGCACCAATACCATCAATATATGGGCCTGACATATCCCACTTCTGACTGTGAAACGATGGGCAATCACAGTCAGGATGGTCACAACAAACAACGTATTTGCACTATAATTTATTTCCAATCGGACAGAGTTTCCACTTGAAGATTGCACTTTATGACGGTTACAGAACGACTGATTCGAATTACCTACCACACTGGTATTTATAGGTTTCACTAATAACTTAATATTTGAATTGCGTTAGTTACAGTAATGAGTAGAATGAAATAACAATTAATAACAAAGAAATAAATGAATATAAATCAATTATCTTAAACAATCATTAATTTAAACTTAATACTTAGCGCGCCGGAAGTTGACAAACTGAGGGCGCCATAGCGGATATTCAACAATTCCGATTTAAATCACCCAGGATAAATCAAACATTTGGCTAAATAATTTTATAAGAATTACGTACCTATTAAAATACTATTTATTTAATTGCGAAGTTGAGCTGGTATACGCAGGACCGGAAGTCGATAACAGATATCAATGACAAAAACCTCATAGCTAAGCTAAGCCCTCATGGAAAACACCTACGCCCTGATGAAGGTCACTGGAAACCGTTGGTTGGAGATATGTAATACCAGTCATTGTGGAAAGCAAACTTTCTGCTAAATGATGATGACGTGGAAAATATCTAGGTGTTTAACATCCCATGTTACTGGGGTCGGCGCAACACGTTTTTTCTCTTCTGTTCTCTATCAGTCGTCACTTTATTATATTCACTCGTATTTCTTACTCATATCATATTATCATCCCTCACAAAATACATTCTCAACATTTATATTCATAACTCTTTTGTTACATGCGTTTATATAGTAAACTACAACCTCGAAAGGATGATAATAATTATGGTCAACGCAACGGTTTCCAAAAATCGTTTCAATTTTTTTTTAAACTTACATCTTTTCTCAATTCTCCAGTTACTTTTATTAAATAAAATACATAGTTAACGTGACATATAGTACGGCAAAATGCACCAAATGTTCGACATAAAGCCTGCAACAAAAACATAGTTTTAGATGATGTCTCTCTGCGATATAGAAGAATATATTTTCTCGAAAATGCTTGGAAATTTCTGTGCTTTATTTGAGAAAAGTACTATACAAGCCCTGGCCGCAACCAGGTATTTATGGGAAGAATGATTATTTAAATGACGAATTAAACAAATAAAAAGAAATAATGTTCCAACAATTACGTGTAATCCATGAAATCCTGTTGCTATAAAAAATGTTGAGCCATAAATACTGTCAGCAATAGTAAAAGGAGGACGAACATCTATATATTTTCACGCAGTAATGTACAATATTTTGTACATACAGCGATAAATAATCTTGCTATGAATTTCCAGTTTAAGACTTTGCATTATACCTACAACGTGCTGCTACAGTGGCGACATTAATTTAACACACGGGTGGCCAGTAAACATAAAAATTGTAATAAAATAAAATAATTCGTAAATTGAAAAATTTAAAGTTTCAAACAAACTAAATAATAAAATCATAACCAAAATTGAGATCATACTGTGTAAAAGATTCATTCATGAAGCTACCTACCAGCTGGCTTACGTTCTATCGGTAAGATTCTTTGTCGGCATAATTTCTAAGAAATTGCGCGGGTTTCTTTCTATTTGCCTACACATATGATCCGTGAGCCCGAAAATGACCTCTTCGCTACAGTTCTTTATGTACAGGTTGCTCCAGGATGGTAATTTAGAAAATTGTAAATAAATCAATAAATAATAACGTTTAATGAAATTCAAATATTTTCATAAAACGAATACGCGAAATCGTATATGTGTGTTAAATTAATGTCGCCACTGTAGCGACACGTTGTATAGGCTTTACATACATAATGAAAGGTTAAACAATAAGATTATTTACCAGCACGGTACATTTAAATCACAAGACATAGCAACACAAAAATATAGATGTTTGGCAATTTAATAAGTGAGGTGTCGAAGAGTAAGGCTGAACTTACCGACACCTGGAAAATTTTCTTGTACAGATTGTAAGACTTCAAAATATTCTGGTATATCCCAAGCAGTTTGAGACACTGCTCATCATCATTCATTATCTGGACAATTTTAATCCAATTATCTAGATACTTATTTAACAAAACTATGATTCGGATGACTATAACAAAATTTATATCCAGTGCGACCCACATTGTGTCACTAATAATGTCAAGTATGGTACCGGTGTCATATGTTCCAAAAGTTTCATAATATACAGCATTGATAATAATGTTAGCACAGATAATTGTTATGATTGAGATCCAGTTCCAATAAATGTAACACCGGATATCTTTACTAAAATCGATGCTTCTATGTATAGTCTGGATTTCCAAAATAAGTAAGACGTTGTTGTCTTTATGCGCAAAGTCCAAGATGAACATCATCGTGAACCCGAACGATACGGTGGTGCCGTAGAGTAAAGCAAAGCACGAAAATAGATCACTTTCCGAATATGTCATATTTTGATCTATGATTTCTACGATGAACATTCGATAGATATTTAACGCGTTTATGAATAACATACAACAGAAGGTAAATATATGATATTTCTTTCCAGTTGGATAAATATGATTATTTCGCACATTATATTTTGCTAACAAAAAAAAGTTAAGTGCTAAGTTATACGAATGCACTATTTTTTGTATATCTTTTTCCAGTCTATTATTGAGCAACACTTGTGATGAGATTTGCTTTCGGGACATTATTTTTAGTACCTATTAACTTCATTTGTTAGTCGCGTGTAGTAACTTACTAACTCAGGAAACGAATGTAATAACTTATGTAGTGTTAATTTTATTTTTATTATTTATGTTCTGATCGCATCAACGTTAAGAGGCGCAGTTAATATTCCTAATTGCATTGACACATTAATGATAACATAGCATAGATAACATGGCACATGTATTTCAGAAAAGATGAAATACTGAATACTTGAAAATACTTAACAAAACCTGGTTAATTTCAGGTATGATGAATATTTTTATTTTATAATTGGTATAAAATACAGCCAGGCGTAATAAATATTAATTTAAAAAGATAATTATATAATAGGACACAGTCTACTTAGAATATTCAAATACCAATGAAACAGTTTATTTGCTAAGGTGCCAGAGTTTATATGGAGGTAAAATTTAAAATTTTGGTATTTTCGGGTACTTTCCTGGCATTCCGATAATCATACTGCGAAATCCAACGCTGTTGCGAGGCCTACTCGTACTTGGCTGGTTTTAATCTATTAAGACCATTCATATTAAATTAATACCTTGCCTTATTCTTTTTATAGATCTTATCGTTTAGCTGTCTCATTACGATAATTAAGTACAACCGAGTCACCTATTACTTAAATAGAAAGTGGCGGTCAGTGTGCGTCGATATCGATACTAACACAATGTCTCAAACACGAATAATCATTCCAGAGATTTCATTACAAGCTTCCCTGCACAATAACAACCTGGATGAAGAAATAAAAAGAATAGCGTACTCGCTTAATTTTCCACTTAATCTTTTTCTAACCTCAAAATATTATGTACAAAATAGTCACATTTATGCAAGTGGACAAAAATATCACGTATTCGCGTTTTGTATAATGATATTTTTAAATGCTTTGTGTCTCTTTAGGATTTTCATTGTAGAAGATGCAAAAGTGAATAAAACACAATTCAAATATGACATCTTCTCACTTTCTACTGTTATCAACTTCATCTCATGCTCAATTGGGTTCACGATGATGTTTCTTTTGGACTTTGTGCATAAAAACAACAACTTCTTACTTATGTTGAACATCCAAACTATTTACAGGAACATTGATTTCAGTAAGAGTATACGGAGTTTTATTATTTGCAACTGGATATCAACTACAACTACTATCTGTATTCATATGTCTCTAAGTGCTTTCTATTATGAACCTATGATTTCTTTTGACATCAGCTTCATTATCGATGTTATTTGCGACATAATGTGTATCCCATTGGATCTTAATTTTGTAATAGCCATCCGAATTATAATATTGTTAAAGAAATATCTAGAAAAGTGGATCAATGAAATCATAATGATGAGTGATGAAAACGACAATGATGTTCAATGTCTCAAACTGTTCAGAATATATGAGAATATATTGAATACATACAATCTGTACAAAGAAATTTTCCAGGTATTGGTAAGTTCAAGACATTATTACACTTATGAATCAATACAAAGACAAAAACTGGTCTGAGGTCAAATATGGTGCGATGACGCACAAATGAGTTTAAGATCAGGCAAACATAATATATCATCAGATAACTCTTAAAGTTACTGTACCCAGTTCACCAAATCTAACGAACTAGAGCTATCTGAAGATTTCCCGTATGAACACAAAGACAAGCCATGATTTTTGCCATGACATAATTCCATTGATGATGTTAATGCTAAATTATTCCCTAGTGTCAGATGGGCAACTTGATGCTATTGTCAATCAATTAGTCAAGTCAGCATATAGCAGTCCACTGCTGGACATAAGTGCAGCTGCGGTAGCTGCGCGATACGGGAGGGATATTGACGCCGTCTCAGTTAAGCAGTAGACCCGTAGTGTTAACGGTAGACATATAAAAAATATATACTTACTTAAACCTGTACTCTTTCTGCTTCTATTTGAAAGTTACGTTTTACGAAGAAGAAGCACATTATTTGTATTTTCAGGTGTTATATCATACATTCGTCGCATTTCAACGTGCTTTATGCTATGTCAACTTTATGATTTATGTCATGAATAAACCTGCTGAATTGGGAAACGAAGTAAGTGAAACATGTTTTAGCGATAAATCAGATTCAGAGATATCCTTAAATTTAATTTGATTTAGTTGTGTGTGATCTTTTGCTAGCTTTTTCCTCGTTATTTTCCAGGCTTTGATTCGGAGTCTTGGTCTAATTTTATTTCTTACAAAGGATATAGTATTAGTAATCATACATTGTATTTACTGTGAGAAGTTCTATATTACTGTAGAGGAAGCTGAGACGGCGTGTATACAGTTTATGAAGAACAGAAACTATCTAAGTAAGAATTTTAAAAACCACAATTTAATTTAGTACATCATTGGATCCACGTTAATACTTATACATTTGTAATAATTGATTCAAAAGATGAATACAGATGAAACAATACACATGAAAATGAGTTTATATATTTTCAGAATGTTATTGCCTTCTCTACAAGAACGTATCACACGCTAATCAATCGTTCAGTAAGATGACCGCATGTGGCCTGTTCTATGTAGACGCTACGCTACCAATGTATCTGATGGCGGTTATCTGTCATTACGTTATCATGCACGTGCAGTTCTATTTTCTTTGAATTAAATGTTTTTGTGAAGAACATATACCTTTTTATTTATTATTATATCAACGTCTCGCTTATCATCATCAGCATGATCAGTGGCAGCCTCGTTCCACCTACTGCTGTGTAAAGGAAGAAGTTTTTTTGTTCCATACTTCTCTAGTCTGTGCAAATCTTATCTAGGTCTTATCCGCGATCCTTGGCATTATTATTATTCAGTAACTTTTTCACAAAAACATAGACATAACTTAATGTATAATTATGATATGTAATGACTGCCGCATGGGTCGACAGGAGGTTAATGGCAGCTTGCTGAGGCCGGTCCGTGAATGGTTGACCATATATCTATTACATAAAAGACCATTACATGTCTCGGAAAGTATGTTAAGTTTTTGTTCCTTGTAGTCATTAATTGTAGAATTTTGACAGTAGTTTATCAGGGTGTGTAATGTTTGGCATAATAACAAATGCTCTAATTTCACTTAAACTAACGTTCATATGACATAATTTTCATAAGACATAATATCAAATGACATAAATTCATATGACCTAATGTTTCGTATCATATAATATTCATTTAACATAATAACATTTAGTATAACGTTCATTTTATATAATTTTCAATATGTATGATATTCTTTTAATATAACGTTCATTTGACCTAATATTCTTATGACCTAAAATTCGTGTTTAATGGGCACAGTTCTAGCCTAACTCAAATGGCACTTAACCAAACCTTAAAATATTCTATGCAAGGTCGAGAGTGGGCCTGGTCGACGGAGCCCCGCTTCGCGGGGCTCCTACTTATGGGTGGTTTATAAAAAAATAACCACGAAGGGGATGGCGGGGTCTATTCGCTCGCTTCGCTCGCTCACACGACCCCGCCATCCCCTTCTAACCTAACCTATCCGAGTCGGGGTGCCCTAAAGTCCAGATTGCATCCAGGTGTATAAGGTATAAAGTGAAGAAAAAATTAATACAATATTTATTTAATCATAACATAAATATTGGGTCCATATTGGCTCACCTAAAGTTCTTTACCCGAAATTGTTCTTCCTAATGATTTGTAATCCGAATGATCACTCTTCCTAAAATTTTTCATCCTAAAGTTTTCATTCATACTATTTGTAGTGCTACCGGCGATGTTCATAACACTCATGTTTCCGAAAATTTTAAAAAATTCAAAAAAATTCAAATTCATTTATTCACGTATAAATAGAGTAAATACAATCGGTGGTTTCCATGTTACATTATTTGGTCTTATAATTCTATTTAGCCTGTGGTATGGCATGTGAATCGTTTTCTTAAAAGTAAAAAGGAATAAAGAAATATAAATAATGGTTAGTCTTAGCCCGTGGTCTTAGCCAATACGTGTCTCCGAAATTCATAGTCTTATATAATGTCAATAAAACAATTATGTGCCTGGTAAAATACATTGTCAAATGCCAATAAAACTCAGTCATTTCTACGTTGAATTAATAATACACAACACACATTATTTAAAATATTTATATATAGAATATTTTCCTTATTCCTGTAGCCATTCATTTACCGAGTAAATCATTTTTTTAAGTAGTAGCTCTTTAAGCTTTTTCTTAAATTTTGGTAGGGGGAGATTTTGAATGTCTGTTTGTAACCTATTATAAATTTTAACGCACCTATTATAAATTTTAACGCACATAGCTGAGCAATTTTTTTTGAACACCGCAGTCTTTGGTGCAAAATCTAACACTAGTCGCTGACCATGTCTGGAGTTACGAGGGTAGACATTATCCCGTGTATAAATATCACGAGCTCTTACAAATAGATTAGGATTGGACTTTACGAACACACAAACTTCAAAAATGTACATACTCGGCAGGGGTAATATCTTGAGTTTATTAAAGTGAGGTTTACATGACTCATAAGGAGGAGTACCAACAATTGCTCTTATGCATCGTTTTTGGGAGAGAAACGCCCGCTGGGAGTCTGTTGAGTTTCCCCATAGTATTAACCCGTATCGTAGCACGGAAGCTACATGGCCATGGTATGCCAACAATACCGTACTTTGGTTAGACGTAGTTCTTAGTCTGTTTAGGACATATACGAAAGTGTTAACTCTCTTGCAGACTCCGTCAACGTGTCCTTTCCAGTCTAGGTATTTGTCCATGGTGAACCCTAGAAATCTTACACTGGTAGATTCATTTATTTTTATACCGTCATATGAAATATGCCTTGGAACAATTTTTGATCCACGGGTTTGGAATTGTACAAAAGTCGTCTTATTGATATTTACTTGTAAATTGTTCCTTACTAACCACTCTATAACTAAATCAATTGTATTGTTTATATCAATGTCAAAGTTATTATTAATTATACTGTCATATGCTAATATTATTGAGATGTCATCTGCAAATAATATACATTTTTTAGTAAGAATGTCAGGTAAATCATTAATATATATAAGAAAAAGGGGGGGTCCGAGGATACTTCCCTGCGGAACGCCGTAACTGTTAACAAGATACTCAGACCTCTCTTGTTTTACCGCTGTATTATGTTCACAAGGTATTTCTACACATTG
The DNA here is from genome assembly GCA_947363905.1 of Lithophane semibrunnea. Lineage (NCBI taxonomy): Eukaryota > Metazoa > Arthropoda > Insecta > Lepidoptera > Noctuidae > Lithophane > Lithophane semibrunnea. The sequence goes on along the minus strand of OX376208.1, from coordinate 14,027,644 downwards.
TTCGCGATTACTCAAGTATTGTTCTAACCATTGTAACGCTGGGCCTCTGATACCATAGTTCTCCAGCTTTTGTAGAAGCAGATCATGAGAAACGAAGTCAAATGCTTTTGACATGTCAAAAAATATTACTATTGTCTGCTTTTTCTTGTCAATGTTTACTAGGATATTGTGTACTAAATCGAATGCAGCAAGTGTAGTTGATTTTCCCTTTTGGAAGCCATACTGTTCATTCTTAATTAATTTGTACTTATTCAAATACGAAGATAATCTTTTATGCATAGCCTTTTCAAATATTTTAGACATGATAGGGATTAAAGTTATGGGTCTGTAGTTACCCATTTCTGTTTTCTCTCCTTTTTTATGCAATGGCTTGACTACTGACTTCTTTAACCGGCTAGGGAAATTTCCTTCCTGGAAGGATAAATTTATCAGGTATCCGAGCACGGGGACAATACTGACGACACATTTTTTTAAAATATCGGTTGTAATACCATCATAACCGACAGAACTTGTATTGTTTAAGGACATAATAATATTTACAATTTCAATGTCTTCTATCGGTGTAAGAAATATGGTATTGTTTGTACGGTTTTTATTTGTATTTTGTATGTTATTATTATCACTGTTCGATAGTTGTATTAGGTAATTATTGAAATGATTTGCTATGTCATAAGGATTGGTTACCATACCATTGTCAGTTTTTATTTCATTTATGAACTCTTGAGTGGCCTTATATCCTATATCATCATTAATGACTTTCCACGCAGCTTTACATACATTCTTAGATTTTTCAATAAAATTGTCATTAGTGATTTTTTGCGACTTTGATATACAGCGACGCAATAAGTTTGAATAGTTGTGGTACTTAGCTTTATTTTCTTTTGTTCGCTTAGCGTAAAATTTAAATCTTAAATGTCGCTTGGTTTTACAGCTGAGTCATAGCCCCTTAGTAATCCATTTTATATCCCTATACTTTGTGGTAATCATTTTCCTAATTCTTGGGAAACATAATTCAAAAAATAAGCACAAATCGTCATGAAAGATATTAAAGGCTGAGTTCAGGTTAGGCTGTTTGTAAACACTGTCAAAAGTTAACTTGTCTAGACTTTCCCGAAATTTTCGAATATTATCCTGACAGAAGTCTCTCTTTGTTATATAATATTTCGAAGACTGAAAAATTTTGGTTTTTATTGTCACGTCTAACATCTGTGCTGTGTCGTGGTCGGAAAGTCCTAGTTTCAATATTTTACTAGACGCTTTTTTAACGTTACTAATTATATGATCTATGCAGGTATTTAGTCTTGTTGGCTCATTAATATGCATTGTCAGATTATAGTTATGTATGATGTCTTTTAAATTTTTGACAGCTTTACATACTTTGAGCGTGTTAATATTAATATCACCTGCAAGAACAATTTTATGTTGGTTGTATTTGCTGTTAAATAATAATTTATATAACAGCGTATCAAAATGCTTTAAAAATAACTCAACATTTGATTGAGGTGTACGATAAATACATATTATTTGCTGTTAAATAATAATTTATATAACAGCGTATCAAAATGCTTTAAAAATAACTCAACATTTGATTGAGGTGTACGATAAATACATATTATCACAATTTTTAAGCTTGGCACCTCTATTCCACAGCATTCGAAGATCGTTTCACGAGCAAAGTTTTGTAAAATATTTATTTCTTTGTACAATATACCTTTCTGAATGTATACGCAAGTACCGCCTCGCCTTTTTTCCCTACAGTATGTTGATGCTAAGTTGTATCCAGTTATTTTGGCATTTTTTATATCATTTTTTCCTAAAAATGTTTCACTGAAACATAGTACATGTGGGATGATTTTTGTTACCTGTAAATTTGTGAGAGTCAATTCAAGAATATCTTTTTTGCACATTAATCCCGCTATATTCTGATGCAAAATATGAAAAAACGATGTATTATTTTTTTTGTGAACGAAAAAAGTCATCAATATTTGACTCGCATTTTTCTACTGGCACGGTTTTAGTACTTTTTACAAAATAATACGGGATTGTACCAATTTTTGGTTTGTTTTCCGATGATATTCTCAAATTTACTTCAGTACTGGTGTGTTTATTATGTTGAGTTTGCAATTGAAAATAATAGGGTATGGTACCTTTCTTTGGAAAACTTATTTTGTTTTTGATTTTCTCGGTGGGGATAGTTACTGGCCACGTAGTATGTACATCTTTGGGAGTTCTATTATTATATGTCAAATATTTTTGCTTGTAGTCAATAAAGTCAATTCCCAAATTTATTTGTTTACAAAGTTCATTATGCTCATCCTTGTCATAATAATCAAAGTATGTGATAATATTGTCCCTATCGTACCCATTTCCTATACTCAAGTCTATAAATTGACAGTTTTTGAATTCTTTACAAACTAATTTTAGCATATTATTCAATATTTTTTCATTTAAATATTTACTGCTTATAATACTTGTTACAAAAACCTGTCGATCTTCAAGAAGTTTTAAAGCAGCTGAGATTTCTGCCATCACGTGTGTGGGATTTACATCGTGTTCTCCTATAGATAATATAACTCGGTCATCTTCTTGAATTTGAGAATGATGTTCTTGAATTGGTTTTAATATGTCTTTGGCTCTAGCCGCAGGTTTTATTAATCCAATAATAGAATATTTTCGGTGTTTTTTTCCTAGTCGTGAATTTATAAGCTGACTAGATAGTCCTCGGCATTGTTCACCTCCAAATATGTGAATTTTATTTAAGTTGTCCGTACCCTTCCTGTCATTATTATAGTCACATACCTCTGGAGTGTATGTTTGGTCAGCTGAAATCTCAGTAATATCCAGTACAGGATCATGCATCTCTTGGTTCATATCTTGAGTTTCGACGTTTTTAATTTCCATGAATCTAGAATTGTCAATTAGCATTCGTCTTGATTTTCGCCTTTTAGACTGTATCTGATTCTTAATATTTTGGGTCGGGGGTGTAGTACATATGTTTTTTAGGGAGTTTATTTGTCGAGTTTGCTGACTAACAAGGTTTTTTAATTGATTCAATTCTAAGTGAAGGTTTTCGATTTCATTATTAGCCACCTGTAACTGCTCTGATAATAATTGATTTTCGGCCTTCATTTTTTCTAGTAAATTTACGTCCTGACCAGTAGATAAATCTAAGCTTCGTGTGTGTGGTTCCGTTGCTGACGAGTTGAGTGATGATGAACATAGAGATTCTATTGATTTCGCTCTATGTAATCGCTTAGGTCGCATTGTTACATTCTTGCTTGTATTATTAGGTGTTGAGTCCATTATTGATATATTATTGAAATCCATTATATTTTTGTGTAGTATTTGCCAAATATATAAAAATGTATGCTTAAAAAATGCAAAAAGTAAAATCATAAAGAGAAATCCTCATAAGTCATTTCCGCTAGGATGCGAACCCGTAACTTTGCGTGCAGTGCGGCAGCTATATACACCGCTCCGCCAACGAGACTTTAACAGTTGAGTCGAAATATTTGATCGCTATGCGCTGGGTTAAGAGTATTGCGCAGGCGACGACGGGGACGGTAGCGGTTAGCGCGGGAGGTATCGAGCGCGCTGCGGGTTGTCGTAGGTCACGGTTATAGTTCGTTATCACAATTTTTGAATTTTGAGTTTTTTTCCACGGGTTTATTTTTGTTATAACTTTAGATTGCATATGCCAATTACTATAAAAAATACACCGTTCAGTAGGTCACTTCACTGGCTTTGAGTCAATAGCATCATATGACCACAATATTCACTTTTTACCACTTTTTAAATTTAAAATCTGAGGAGCAAAGTAAACAACGTTCCGTCTTTAACACTCTCGAAGTCCATTTTTTTAATGAATAATATCATTAATGTAAATATATTTTAACTCCTACTGTTTTTTATCATAACGCTTTTATCCCTTAACACAATTACCATAATATTTTCACTCATATTCAGAAGGTCAGAGTGTCGTCTAGGACCGATTCGGTTCTGGCACTTCGCCGGCCGCTGCCGCGGCACGCTCGCTTCGCTCGCTCGGCTCGTGCGTAGTTGGTCACAGTTCTAACCTAACCTAACCTATGGTTCCCTTCCACAACGTTTTTACGACAAACGGTTAGTCGGAGACAAATATTACACGTATGAGATTTTCTAAATTATATTAAAAGTTACTTAGAGATTATGAATATTATAGTAAATGAATAATATGCTAAATGAATATTATGTGAAATGTGCATTATAGGAAATGTTCATTATGTCATATGAAATTAGGTAAAATGAAATTATATCAACAATTCATTATGTCAACTGATCGTTATGTTAAACAAAATTATGTTAACTGAAATTATGTCAAGTGAACGTTAGATATTTTGTTATTATGTCAATCGTTACACACCCAGTTTATCAAGGGTTATAGTGTTACCGAGTAAAAGTGTCCTGAAGGAAACATAGACAGCCGCTCCATGTAAAATTTACATCTAACCAGATGCAAATTTTACAGCCTGGGACTGATCTCAACATAGTTGGCAAAGGATAGGCAGAAGATAAGTGACTCAATAAATTAGTTTTATTAATCGTTTTCAAAAACGAGAAAGTTTTCCATTCGTTGAAATCTTTTATTTTAAGTTCACCTATGTATATTTTTACAAGTATATTATTATAATGTTGCCACATAATTACTTAAATTACGTATGCTTTAGGTTATTACACGAATGTTTTAAGATACCTACTTAGAAAATAATATTAACTGTGTATTTAACATTAATACGATCGTAACATAATTATATTAAACATAGTAGTTATTATTCCTTCGTAAAATTTCTTTATTACCTATTATTTCGGCATAAGTCATGGCCGTCATATGAAGTTACAAAAATGTCTCAAAAAATAGTTTCAGAGGTTTCATTCCATGTTTTACTTAATAATCGATTTCCATGTTTTACTTAAGATGTACAAAGACTGGTGCATTCTTTCCACTCAATCTGTTTTCGATTTCAAAGTAATAAAAATGTGCGAAATAATCATATTTATCTAAGTCATAAAAAAAAATCGTGTGGTGGCGAAATAATCATATTTATCCAAGTCATAAAAAAAAATCGTGTGGTGGCGTTCTGCTGTATGTTATTCATGAATTCGTTGTGCATCTATCAAATGTTCAGCGTGGACGCCACGGATGCCAATATGACACATTTAGAAAGGCACCTTCTGGCACTTTTTAACATTATCAATTATATCATCTTTGCGTTCGAATTCACGACGATGTTCATTCTGTGCTTGAAGCATAAGGATAATAACATCTCACTTATTTTGAGGATTCAAACTATACATAAGTGCATCCATTTCAGTAAGAGTATCCGGAGTTTTATTATTTGGAACTGGATCTCAATACTATCTACTATCTTCACCAGTTTTTTTACATTTACTACATATAATATAATATTACATCGAACTTACGATATCAGTCTAATTTTTGACAATGTTCTCGATATATGATGTATCACATTGGATATCAATTTAGTTCTGGCCATCCGAATCATAATATTGTTAAGAAAGTATCTTGAAGAGTGGAGTAAAGAACTCCTGATGATGAACGGTGGACATGAAAATGAACAGGAAAACGATGAGCGTTATCTCAAATTGCTTGGCATATACCAAAATATTTTACAAGCTTTCAATTTGTATGAGCAGATTTTCCAAGTGTTGGTAAGTTTTTAATTTTTTAACCGACTTCTTCAAAAAGGCGGAGGTTCTATGTTCCTATGCATAATTTTTTTTTTGTTTATTTTCATCGATATTTTCGCCGTTGTTTTCGTGAACCAATTTAAAAAAATCTTTTTTAGTTCGAAAGGGTATACTCATACCCTTTATAGGTGGTCCCATATACATTTTATTAACTTTGCTTTCGTAGTTTTTGAGTTAGCTCAATATTTCGTATTTTATGTATGCTATGTAGACAATATATTAATTGACTCCGTCTCTGTTATTATTGGTATTCGAATTTGTGTGGGGTAGGTTACCACAACAAAAAAATTAAAAATAAAAACTTTTTACAAAAAAAAACAGCCGACTTCCAAAAAAAACCCTCAAAAGTTTTGTTAATTCAACTTACATTACACAGTCATATTCCGACGAACTAAAGTTACTAGAAGCCCTCCAAGAAGAATTCAGTTTGGCAGAAGAAGTATGTAATCTGGTAGCCATAGGTACCTATGGCTAAGCAATATATTAAGAGCTAAGGTTCTTGCTATTCATTTCGGTTTTAAAACACAAAGCACAAGCGTTATTGCTTGATGCCAAAATTAAGCCAAAAAAAAAAGGTAGGTACCTACCTTTTTTCGCACCAAGCAATAACGCTTGTGCTTTGTGTTTTAAAACCGAAATGAATAGCAAGAACCCTTAGCTCTTAATTATTTTCGATTTTATCGTGAATCTATTATGTCATCATCTATAACAAAAGTTTTTTTCATAGGTTTTAATTTACACATCAAGCTAATATAATATCATTGCATCAAGCACATTTTATATTAATCTAGTTTATTTTGACATGATGCTCTCTACGCTGAGAATAACTGCTGGAGAGGGAATAAAAGTAAGTATGAAGTGTTTATAAAACAGTAGACAGATTTTTAGACATGCATTGCCCCTTAGATTTTCATTTCTCTGTCTTTTGTAATGCGTAATAAGCCCGTCGCCTGCGACTCTCAACAGTAACCAGTATATCATTGGCGATCCGAATACTTTTGAGTAGCGTCGTAGACGATGGACCTAGATGAACTAGTAAAAAATGTAGTTGTTTATTTAATTTCATAATGCTTTGTTATTTATCATTATTATTGTATAAGTTTTTTAAATATTTTTTTTGCAGTCTTTGTGACCAGAAGTTGACCAGAAGACTGTGAAGTCTTCTGGTGATTTTATGGCTGAGTAAGAGTATATCACTGATAATTCTTCACGGAATAATATACTCTGAGAAATTCTATATAACTGTTGAAGAAGCCAAGACGGCGTGTATATACAGCTCATGAAGAACAGGAACTGTCCAAGTAAGAATATTGAATAGTAAACATTCTCCAATTCTATGACTGAGCGTAATGATCAAATGTATGATTGTAATGATTAGAGATTTAGAGTTATTTTATTTATTCGGCAAAACAAACAACTAGATCACACGGGTGCATTCTTAACGCTCTCAGAGCGCTGAGAGTTGATAATCCGATGTTGCGCTTGCAACGGCTTGTATTAAATCTTATTGAATTCTCTTATATGTATAATGAATGCGCTCTTTTTTAAACTAAAATAATTCATATTTTGGAGTCCTAAAAATTCTAAATAGCCAAGTTGCAAACAATTTTGATGTAGCGCCTTTAAAAATTAAAAATGCACCGTGCGCTTGTGGGACATATTATTAATCCATACTAATATTATAAATTCGAAAGTAAGTGGCTATCTGTCTGTCTGTCTGTATACAGGCTGTAAGGGTAAACAGTCTTGTCATTCAAACCATGGGTAGTTGACTTAAATATAAAATAAATGACCGAACACAACAAAAAAAAAACGTCATTTTCATTAAAAGATTTTAAATAGTTTCTATCCGACACCATGCTCTCTGGCGAAATAGCTGACTGACTGAGCGAGGGGTCGCGCTCGCGGCCGGTCAGGTCACATCCCGTACCCCCCGCCCGTGTTGAGACGCAAGTTCGTTGCCCTAGCGCATAGGACAACGAACTTGCGTCTCTTGTGGTAAAATGTAGATTTAAAAAAAAGAAAAAAAAAGTTGTAATTTTCCATTGATTTTACGTTCTATAAATAAAACCAAACCACTGGTTGCAAGGATAACGGTGTTTACCCTAACACCCTGTATTACCTTTTCACGCCTAAACCATTTAAAGGATTTCGACAAAATTTGGCAAGGACATATATGGCATCCCGGGGAAGGACATAGGGTACTTTTTATATACATACATTCTATTATTTGACATTTTATACCTACAATTCAATTTCAACTCTTTATTAGTGGCTTTTGCCGACGTTAATTATTTAGATTTGTTACAGTTGTAATGGCAATCATGTCATTTGGTTTAAATAGGTTTTTATTTGTAGTTTCATATTTATCTTATATAGATTCTTTTCTACCTTGTGAATGTGAGAACGTTGTAGGCTTAGTTGATTGTAGACTTTTTTTGACCTAAAACTTTTTGAAAGGCCTACACCGTCCTCCCATAACTATTAACACTGTAATTCAAAAATATTGTAAAAGCCAATTATATTTTAAAAGAGTAACCATGGAGTTTCTTGCCGGCTCTTCTCCATAGGAAACAACCAATTAGAACCGTGCACCTAGCTTCTGACGTTTCATAAGTGCCCATGTAGGCTTATGTGAAATAAACTATTTTGATTTTGATTCATACCTCACGGGCGAAGCCGCGGGCCGAAGCTAGTTACAAATAAATAGAAAATAAGGTGTTATACAAAAGCTAAATATAATACACAAAATTAATATTTACTCATGATGGCATGTTTCTTTTCAGAAAGTCAAATGCGGTTTTGCAAGAGCGTGGTACGGGCAAATCGTCCGTTCAGTAAGATGACGGCGTGTGGCCTGTTTTATGTCGACGCTACACTACCAATCAGTTTGATAGGAATCATTGCTCAATATATTGTTATACTGCTACAATTCAGTTTTCTTTAAATTACAGTGTTATTTTAGAAAAACGCCTGCCTCTTTATTATTTTATCTTTAAAGGTTGGATGATGCCTACCTTTTGTAAAACTTCCCAAGCAATCAAATCATTTTATTAATTAATAATATTGCCCGTGACTTCGTCTGCGATCCAGGATGAAAAGTAGCCTATGTTCTTTTCCGGGTCATGGTCTACCCATGTGCCAAATTTCCGCCCTTTTTTTTTTCCAAACAAACTCACTTTCGCATTTACAGTATTAGTTAGTATAAATGAATGCGACGGTGAAAGTTTACGGATGTGATCTATGAAATTGCCGTTTTGTATGAAAAAATTTAAACGAATTTTTTTCATGTATTTTTTATTTGTATTTATCGAAGTAATCACCCATGCAATCAATGCATCTTTGCCAACGCAGTGGCAGTTTATTGATGCCCTTCTTAAAGAAATCAGCTGGACGGGAGGCAACAAATTCTTCAAAGGCATTTTGTACTGCCTCTCGGGTATTGAATTTTTTTCCCGCCAAGAAGTTATCCAAATTCTGGAAAAAGTAGTAGTCTGTAGCCGCAAGGTCTGGTGAGTAGGGCGGATGACGGAGAGCTTCCAACCCCAGTTCTTGTAACTTGGAGACCGTCTGCTGTGCAGTATGAGGTCGCGCGTTGTCGTGCAGGAGCAGCGGAGACGAGCGATTGACCAATGCTGGTTGGAGATGTGCCAGCTTCTCCATCATTGTGTTCAGTTCTTCACAGTACACATCTGCAGTAATGCTCACCCCGTTTGGTAAGAAGCTGTGATGAGTCACACCGGCGCTAGACCACCAAACAGTGACCATCACTTTTCTAGGGGTAAGTTTTCGTTTAGAGCATTGTTTAGGTACTGAAACAGGATCCAACCAACTTGCTGAGCGCTTGCGGTTATCAAACAGAATCCATTTTTCATCGCAGGTAACAATGCGGTTCAAAATTCCTTCATTTGTGTGTCTGTTGAGCAGTGCAAGGCACGCCTCGACGCGTACTTCGCACTGGCGATCATTGAGTTCGTGGGGCACCCATTTGTCAAGCTTTTTTACCTTGCCAATTTGACGCAAATGGACCAATATTGTTTTGACGCTAAGCTGCTGCTAATTCAGCCGTAGATTGTGTATCATCAGCTTCCACAATTGCCTTTAATTCGTCATTGTCGACCAAAGTCTTCGGACGACCGCGAGGTTCATTTTTCAGGTCGAAATTTCCAGAACGGAAGCGAGCAAACCAATAACAGGTGGTGCGTTGGTTTGTAGTATTAGCTCCGTAAACGTCGTTGATGTTGCGTGCCGCTTGTGCCGCGTTGCTGCCACGACGGTACTCATATTCCATAATTACTCGAATTTTTAACGTATCCATGATGACGAAAACGATTGAAATGCGATGAAAATGTAACACTAATCATTAAACAAATGACTTCTTTTGAAAAAAGAATTCCATGTTTTTAAAATAAAATTAATTTGAAATTAGAATTCTTAGCCAAACAAAAATTATTTTGATTTGAAATGGCCAGTACTGCAAAACGGCAATTTCATAGGTAAAGACCTATTATATCGTAATTTATGACGATAAAACACACAAAAAAAAATCTAACCTCATAATTTCGAGTAACTACCAGCTGGATTACACATTACCAGCGACCGTTGCGCATGTAGCGTGTATAGTAACTTAAAATGTTGACTTTATTATTATTTTTTGTTTTACCCTATTTAGATATCGATACACATCACGTCTGTGAAGTTTCGCCGGCTAATTTAATTTGAACTTGTTTATTCAAACTGAGTTACTGTTTATTTCGACTATTATACAGTATGCAAGGGTAAACACCGTTGTCACTCAAACCATGGGTAGTGGACTTAAATATAAAAATAAATGACCCAGTAACAAACAAAAAAAAACCTTATTTTCATTAAAAGATTTAAAAAAGTAAATATCCGTCTCTGTCCCGATACTCATGGATACGCGTTCGAGAGAGCTGCGAAACAGGTGACGGCCGGTCATGTAACGTCCCGCGCGCCCCGCCCGCCTCCGCCAACCGCCGGCCGCCGTGTTGAGACGCAAGTTCGTTGCCCTTGCATGTAGGATGAAATATTCTTGTGGAAAAATGAAGATTTTGTTTAAAAAAAAAAGTTGTCTTTTTCCATTGATTTTACGTTAGTTCTATAAATGAAACCAAACCACTGGTTTCAAGGATAACGGTGTTTACACTAACACCCTGTATACTGTCCCACTATAGGGCAAATGCCTCCCTTTCCTTTTTCCTCTCGCTCGATCCTGCGGCAACATGGACCAATCCCGTCAAGCTCGTCCCGCAATCGACGCCTGGGTTTGGATTTAGTTAGGTTTAGGGGATTTTATAACTTAAGAAAACTTCTAAGAAAAATGTGCAGTAATTTTATTTTTCTTTTACAGTTTGCCATACTATTATATGATAGATCGTAGAACGTACACACAAAAACATGAAGTTTAAGCCTCTTTTGTGATATATGGTTATAATAAAAATAAATATCTATGGTTAGGGGACTGTCAATGAGAAATCCCGTGTGTTCACAATCTATTGTTATATTATTTTAGTGATAGCCGTTCGTCAGGAACAATCTACAAGAAAGCATCAGTCAGTCTATCAGTGTTGGGCCATTAGGTAGTATTTATGTAGGAACGCAGGCGTTCCTCAACTCACTAAAAACGAAAAACTTCGCAAGCAGTGGGAAATTGCTACTGCAGGTTCTGGGTGTCGACCTCAGGACGAGCAGCTTCTCACGCGGACAACTGTACGTTGGAGTCGCTTGGTTCCATGTCACCAGTCCTGCCTCTCTTATATTATGACTGCTGAGACCAAAACCACAAACGAAATATATGTACAGAGAAGTTTTATAAAAATGAAACTTTGATTTTAGTATGTTGTGGTGTCCTACGACTTCCAGGACAACGAATTTGCGGGCAGAAGCTAGTTTAAAATAAGACAGAGACTAGACAACACAACACAAGACAAGTGGTAGTCGCTTTCACAGCATTTTTTATTTCTACTACGACTTTCAACAGGTTTAACATAGGTAAGCTTATTGGTAGCTTATGACAATCCAAAACATTTTTGACATCTCCATCATTATCGCTGACAGAACGCCACTTGTCTAGACTCCTAAAGTCAGGAAGAAAACTATAAAATAAGAATGGGAATGAACAAGAAAATCAATTAAATGAAAATTGCTTTATAAAACTGCAAACTGTACTAACACAACAATATAGGTAGTAAGAAGACTCATTAGACTCAATTGTAACGCAGCGTCTACGTAGAACAGGCCACACACACGTATAAATAGTTCTATAATATAATAAAGTATCTGAAAAGAAAACGAAGATAAGGAAAGAAGTAGCTCTTTTCTGGCTAGCTTTTCTGGGTAACTGAAAGCAAAAATCAAATAAGCCCCTACAATATTGGTTATTTAAAAATAAATAAAAATAAAATTTCTTGCTCGTACACAATATTGCAATATTTTTTAATATTAAAAAAATAACAGCTTATTTACAATACTTATAATGCACGGATTTTAAGGTACATACAAATTGCTGAAAATAATCTATAAGGATGTCATAACACTCTAATAAATCAAAGTAGGCCTGAAACATTTTCTTACACCAATTCCCTCCGCGCACGTCTTCTGTTACTTGAGAATGTAAAACGTGAATACTCCAGAGAACTATTTTATTTTCCAACAATTTTATTGCAATGTAGCAAACCCATAGAGAAATTTATGGTATACCGGTCAGCTTACAAAAAGCAATTAATACGAACACATGACCACCCAGAACCGCTATTACAATAATCCAATTCCAAATGATGAAATGGTTGAAACTCACTTCGCAGTTAAGAAATCTGTGGACCTTTTGAAAGGTAAGGACAAACTTAATAGATTTTTTAGTTTTAACAATCGCAATTACAAAATTCAAAAAGAATCCCAAGGAATAGTAGAAAAAGTCATAAAAACAGGTCGCAAACATGAAAGTGGATGCTTGGAAATAATCTTCGTTAAAATACACTGTATATGTGCTGTACACGAATGAAACCACGAAAACTAGTGTTGCAATCATTGAAACGAAATTGGAGATGAGACCATTAGGAGTTATAACATTATGTTTAATGCGGTATTTATTTTTATTTTATTTTATTTATTTATCAATTTAGGACAGAACATAATATTTTGCATCACATTCAAAGGTAAAAGAATCGACTGCACATCTTTATCCACCGTATTGCCCAAAATAATTTTCACACTACATATACGTGTCTTATTTCGAAATATCTTCATTTTTAAAACGCTCACGTTCGTAGATTCTTTGCTAACAAATGTTAGAATAATCAATACTAAATATTTTAACTGCGCACATCAAACTGATTATGAAAATATGGATGGAATCGATAATTAATTACTTTACTATACGTGTATTATTTCGAAATGTCTTCATTTTTAAAACGCTCAGGTTCGTAGATTCCTTGCTAACAAATGTTAGAATAATCAATACTAAATGTTTTAACTGCGCACATCAAATGGATTAAGAAAATATGGATAGAAACGATTTAATAAAGCCGTGATTACAAAAATGCGAACTGTAGCAATACAATAATGTACTTAGTGAGAAGACTCATCAGACTCAATTGTAACGCAGCGTCTACGTAGAACAGGCCACACACACGTATCTTGCTGAACGATGCTCGATGCAAGCGGAGTACGTTCTTACAAAGTTTTCTCTGTTCATCTGTTGAATATTTTAATTATCAATGTAATGAGTCAGAAAGGTCAAAAGTCTTTTAAAATGACAATCCTCAGCCCTTCCACACATGGATGAATTTACATTTTTACCCGGTGAAGCAAAAAGGAGGGTTATGATTTTGACCGGTATGTATGTACTATGCATGTTCTGTGTTCCCTCATATCTTCTAAACTACTAATCATTTGACAAATGAGGTATCGTTAGAAGCGCCTTGATCGTCCGCTGGCTATAAGCTGTGTGACGTCACATGAAATTGATTACGGCGCCCTCTAGAGGATATAGTCATGAAAAAAAGTGGCCATGTGCTTCTTTCACAAAAAAAATGTATATATAGCCCCAAAAAAATTTAATAAAAATAAAAGTTATGAAACTAAAACCCAACTACGACAAAAAAGTCAACTACAAAGATATAAAGAAGACATGACAGGCAGACAAATTAAAAATCCGAAGTCACACGTAATCTGTTTGACTTATGCCCCTAGCACGTGTGACTCTAGATTTTTAATTTCTCTGCCTGTTGTCTTTATAGTTGACTTTTTTGTCGTAATTGGGTTTTAGTTTTATAATTTTTATTGACCCATTGATTTTATTTTGACAGGCTGATATTACCTGAACAATTCAACATTAAAATTTGTGCACACGAATCTTGAACACGTTGAGTGGATAAATAGAATTTCTCGCATTGCTGGCTCAGCATTGTTTGATAAATAAAATTCTTAATAATCCAGGCAATTACGGATAGCGCTCCCATTGTTGATACAACCTGCAAAAAAACAACATGTAAACATAAAATATTGGTATAGTCAGCCTCTGACTGTAAATGCATCGCAGACATAGCTGCAAAATTCTCGAGGATGCCCGCGCGATTTCTGCCGCGTCAGCTGGTTGACGCGAGCGTATGATCGAACATGTTAGAGAATGCAGCGTATTATAACATTCTTACTATTTTTCAGTTGTATTATAGTTCATTGTCAGTTAATTAATTAAAGCTGCTTACATTTTTGTCTGTTCTGATTCTACAGTTGAAAAAAAAATATTATGAAAAGTCAACTTTTTATGAAGTCGGTTAAAAATGATACATACTATGCCATTCCTGACGACGCCAATTTTAAACGATTCAATTGATACTTGGACATAAATCAAAGCGTTGGAGAATATTCCTATAGTATAGTATACAGGCTGTAAGGGTAAACACTCTTGTCATTCAAACCATGGGTAGTTGATTTAAATATAAAAATAAATGACCGAACACAACAAAAAAAAAAAGTTATTTTCATTAAAAGATTTTAAAAAGTTTCTATCCGACACCGTGCTCTCTAGCGAAACAGCTGACTGACTGAGGGAGAGGTCGCGCTCGCGGTCACTCAGGTCACATCCCCGCCCGTGTTGAGACGCAAGTTCGTTGCCCTATGCGCTAGGGCAACGAATTTACGTCTCTTGTGGTAAAATGTAGATATTAAAAAAATAAAAATAAAGTTGTAATTTTCCATTGATTTTACGTTCTATAAATGAAACCAAACCACTGTTTGCAAGGATAACGGTGTTCACCCTAACACCCTGTATTTTATTTTTTTTATTTATTAGGGACAAAAAAACAGTTACATGTTAAAGTGATACAATAATGATCTTAAAATAAATAAGTAAACATATAACCCACACTATTGTCCACGGATTGATAAATAAGTAAGAAACGGAAAAATATTTACAATTTAGTGATTAAAGATTAAAATTGAAGAATGCAATTGTAAATTTAGATTTTAGTTTAAAATTTTGATAGTAATATTTTTATAACGTGATTTTTAAATTTTTTATTAGAAAGAGAGAAAATGTCTGTGTCCATGAAGTGTGTGTTATAAGTTTCCACAAGACGACGAAGAGGAACTCGTGCCCCGGCATTAGTCTTACAAGAGTTCACGTGAAATAATCGCGGCACGCGAGTCCCCCGTCGGATAACAGTTCTGGGAACCGTATAACATATTTTATTTGTAATGTCGATACAGTCAAATCTATTGTGGCACAAACTATGCAGCATCATTACATCTAAAAATAATCGTCTGGATTCAAGACTTAGAATTTTATACTTTTGTAGTAAATTTGCATAGGGAATCTTCGAGTGATAACATTTGTAGTTCATGCCACGTAGAAACTTTTTCTGAACCATTTCCAATTTGTTATTATACTTAAGGTAGTATGGATTCCAGATAGGAATGGCGTATTCTAGCTGAGATCGTATTAAACATTTGTATAACATCAAAAAGGTAGAGGGTCGCACAAAGTCCCTTGAGGATCTCATGACGAAACCATACATTTGAAACGCTTTATTGACTATACTATCAATGTGCAAGTCGAAGTGCAAACATGAGTCCATTACAACACCGAGGTCGCGAACAGAATTTACTACATTTAGGTGTTGATTATCTAATGAATATCTGAAACAGATTTTATTTTTATTCTTGGTGAACGATACACTGTGACATTTGGGAAGACTAAGAAAGAGTTTATTGTCTATACAGTAGGCATTAAGTTTAGTAAGGTCATCTTGGAGGAGTAGGCAGTCCTGGATGTTTTTGCAGGTTTTATATATTTTTATGTCATCAGCATACATTAAGAACTGAGTATTAACAAAACATTTTTTTATATCGTTAATGTATATGATGAAAAGAAAAGGTCCCAAAATGGATCCTTGAGGGACGCCCGATTTTACAGTAATAGTTATAGATTCATGACCATTAATAACTACTTTTTGAGTTCTGTTAAAAATATATGAGACAAACCAACGAAGTAAGTTCCCTCGAATTCCGTTAAAGGCAAGCTTTTCCAGAAGAATTGTATGATCCACCTTGTCAAAAGCCTTCCGAAAATCAGTGTACACGGCATCGACTTGGACTCGGCGATCCATGTTTTCAAATAGAAAATTAGTAAATACCATTAGATTAGTCGTTGTCGAACGTCGTTTAACAAAGCCATGCTGTTCGGGTATAATAAGCCGACGAAATTGAGGATATAAAGCACCGTGTACAAGCTTTTCAAAAACCTTCGACAAGGTGGAGAGAATTGAAATGGGACGGTAGTTCTCCACGCTGTCTCTGTCTCCATTTTTATAAATAGGTGTAATAAATGCTCGTTTCCATACAGTCGGAAAAATACCCTCGCGTAAACATTTATTGAAAATTGAACAAAGGACAACGTGAATGCTATCAGCAGTTTTTATGAAAAAGGAGGGTGGCAACCCATCGGGGCCAGCTCCCTTCGATGGGTCAAGTGATTTAAGTGTCCTAAGTGTAACATCTTTAGATAAATTGATATCGCATATACATGTAGAATTATCCTCGTAGTTGTTCGAATGTTGCCATGTCTCTGGGTCGAAAGTGGATGGCTCATAAACAGAGGTAGTATCTGAAAAGAAAAAATAGGAGAAAAAGACTAGGATTCACTTCACAAATGCCGTGTATAGATAAGTAGATACTTACGAATAGCTGAAAACCATCTTTATGGGTCTCGTAACAGTCTAATATATGAACAAAAGCCTGAAACGCTTTTCTGCTATCATCTATTCCGTTCGTGTTTGGAGAATTTAACACCCAAATACTGCAGAGCACAACTTTATTTTCCAATAATTTAATTACTCGAAAGGCATAAATTACATTAAAATCAAAAATAATCAAAACGAAGCAAATAGAATACGAACTGAAGGGTAAATTAGTGAGTTTCCAAAAAACAGTGTAAACGAAAACTTGACAACTCAGAGCAACGATTACAAAATCCAATTCCAAACGGTGATGTGCGTTAAACTGGTTTCATTTTTGAATACTCTGTGCACATTTTGGAAACTAAGAACTTTTTGAGTAGACTTTTTGGTTTGAACCATGCCAATAATGAAATTCATAGTAAATCCAAAAGAATAAAAGAAACAGACAAAGTAAGCTGTAAAATGCATAAAAGTAGTAGGCTTTAAATTGTCTTGGTTAAAATAAACCATACAGGTGCCGTAAACGTATACAACAATGAATACAAGTGTTGCAATCATTGAAATGAAATTAGATATGAAAGCATTAGTAGTTATACAATCATTTTTGATGTGATATTTAGGACAAAACATATAATATTGCATCAGATTCAAAGGTAAAAGCGTCGACTTTATATCTTTATCCACTGTATTGCTCATAATAGACTTCATACGTGTATGTCCAATATTTTGAAATGTCTTCATTTGTATCAGGTAAAGACGGAACCTTCTTATACGAAAATCGACAGAATAATAATATTTTTAACAACACAAACTCATTTTGATAATATTGGTAGAATAATTAATTAATTACTTTACTGAATTTAACGTTTGAGTCCTATATTAACGTAATGAGTAAAATATTGATTATTATTCCTATTTTTTTACCCTAGTTGATGGTTAAAGGAGATCTTACTTTAGTGATAGAAACTGCCACATTATTGCGAAGAACCATAAATGCGACGTTCGTACTGAATTTGGAACCTCGTGCTGCATTGGTACAAATATGTACCAAACGTCAATCGGCGTCAAGTACCGCTGGTACACTAACGTACCAGGCGTTTCCCGCGGTTTAAATCTCTATTTCTACTTATAAATAAGGGTTTTTATCGTCTGTGGCAATTTAAGTCTATGGGCAGATAGATATTCTAGTCGACTTACTCATTAAAAACCATAATTTCTCTTTTTTTTTTTTTTTTTTATTGTTGAAGTTTGATGCGTGTGTCACGTGAAAATTGCCGTGACATCTGTCTATTTTTTTCTGTCAATGTCATAATCTCTTATTGTTGTTAGATTACTTACGTATTTATAATAAAACCTGCGAAAATTTCATAAAAATCGATCCAGTAGTTTTAGAGATACGGTCAAAACAAAAAACAAAGCCCACTACGTAACATTCTCTATTTGTAAGTTCTATTTTAGTTACCCGCTTATTGTTTATACATAAGTATGTGGTCTATTTATTCAAGAACCCAAACCAATTAACGATAATGAAGTGCGTTTCGTATTTCTCAAGTGTTTATGCTTTTTGTGCGAGCGCTGGCGCGCCGCGCGCCCGCCGCTCGGCGGGGGGGGGGGGGGGTCCGCGCCTTAAGCCCATAACTAAGGTGCGATAGCGTGTACCTCGCAGCTTTCCAGGTTAAGATGTTTTTGGAAACCGAAATAAAGTCAACTCGTATTCACATAACTAGCTTAATTAGCCATTTTGTTAACAGCCTAGACTATGGTTGTAGCGCTCGCCGGCCGCTCCTGTGGCAATACTCGCTTCGCTCACTCGGCTCACAGTTCCAACCTAACCTATAATGAATATCATTCAGGCCGCTAGTTGAATGGCGCCGTTTAGTAAAAAGGCTAGGCTGTTAACTGAAAGGCTTATTAATCTAGTTGGCTGAGACGTAAATATAACTTGTATGTATTTCTTGGAAGGTTTGGGCGGAGGTCTATACTTCGAAAGAAAAATAAACGCCAAAATCGATTTAATAAAGCCAAGATTACAAAAATGCGAACTGTAGCAAAACAATAATGTAGTTGGTAAGAAGACTCATCAGACTCAATTGTAACGCAGCGTCTACGTAGAACAGGCCACACACACGTATCTTGCTGAACGATGCTCGATGCAAGCGGAGTACGTTCTTGCAAAGTTTTCTCTTTTCATCTGTTGAATATTTTAATTATAACATTAAATATTTATAGATAGACATACACTCACATACACATTAGATTTTAGATAGGTACTTTATAAAAAGTACTTACACTTTACTTTACGAAAAGTACTATACAAGCTTTGGCCGCAACCAGGTTTTGATGGACGATCGTGAAAATGTGGGCCGAGGCGAAGCCGAGGCACACATACGTGACTCCATCAATGCGCCAGTTGCAGGCCGCGACAGTAATTTACTATTTGGCACATTTATTATTTTTGACAAGATATACCTGAACAATTAGACATTAAAATCTGTGCGCAAGAATCTTGAACAAATTGAGTTGATAAATAGAATTTCTCGCATTGCTGGGTCAACATTGTTTTATACATCAAATTCTTTATAATCCCGACAACTGCGGACAGCGTTCCAATAGTTGATACATCCTGTAACAAAACAGCATGTGAACGATAAAAGGTAGTCAGGTAGTAGATAGTAGGTAGAGGTATAGTCAGCCACTGACTCTAAGTGTAAGGGTCATCGCAGAGATCCGCAAAATCACGACGCTGCAAATTATATCTTTCTCACAATTTGCAACACTATTCCAGTTGTATTAGGTTTCATTGTCAATTAATCTTGTTGCTCCGTCTGCGCTGACTCTAAAGTTAAAACTATAAAGTACGTCAGCCGCCGACTACTGACGCTGACGTCTGACTGTGAGTGATTTTAACGTTTCGTGTTATCAGTCCTTAAAATAAAATTAGAATGTAAAAAGTAGATACACTAATTGATACTTACTATGTCATGAAATACGAAGCCAATCTTAAATAATTCGATTGATCCTTGGACATACATCAAAGCATGGGAGAATAATCCTATAATGTAGTAAAGTATCTGAAAAGAAATATAGTTAAAAAATATTTGAATTCCCTTTACCAATGCTATGTACAGCTGATTAGAAGGTACTTACGAATTGTTGAAAACAATCTTTATGAGTGGTATAACAGTCTAATATATCAACGTAAGCCTGAAACGCTTTCTTGCTATCATTTATTCCGGAGTCTCTTAGATTTTGAGAGTTTAACACCCAAGTACCCCAGAGTACAACCTTATTTTCCAATAATTTAATTACTCGAACGGTATAAATCATATTAAAATCAGAAATAAGCAAAACGTAGCAAAAATAATAAGAAATGAAGGGTAAACCAGCTAGTATGTAAAAAGTAGTGAAAACAAAGATATGACCGACCAGAGCCAGGATTATGATAATCCAATTCCATACAATGAAGTTCTTTAAACTCTTTTGATTTTTGAGCACTCTGTGCAGATTTTGCAAAGTAAGAACAAACTTGGTAGACTTTTTAGTTTGCACTATGCAAATAATGAAATTCATAATAAATCCTAATGAATAATAAACAGTATCAAAGTAAGCTGTAACATACATATAAGTAGTGGGTTTTATATTATCCTGGTAAAGATGCAGCATAAAGATGTTGTGAACGAATACAAACAGGAATACTAGTGTTGCAATCATTGAAATACAATTAGAGATGAAGCCGTTAGGAGATATACAACCATTTTTAATGCGATATTTAGGACAGAACATATAACATTGCATCAGATTCAAAGGCAAAAGCGTCAACTGCACATTTTTATCCACTATATTGTTCATAAAAGTTTTTACACGTTTATCTCTAATATTTTGAAATGTCTTCATTTTTATTACGTTTCTGACGGAACTTCCTGATACGACAATCGACATTAAATGTTTTAACCACGCTTATAAAACTCATTTTGATAATATTGGTCGAATCAATAATTAATTACTTTCCTGAATTAAATGTTTCCGTCCGGTACAGGTACTGTAGTCATTACTTTAACAGGACTGAAAAAAAGTAATGAATATTATCAATGTTGTACTATGTTGTACTCATTACTAGTGTAATGAGTATAAAAAAGGATAAAAACATTGATAATTACCCTTTTAATATCCTACATAAAGGAGACCTAACTTTAATAAACGAAGCTGTATTTTATTGCCGTGAATTTGACAGAAGTAACGAAATCGCAAAGTGGAAGATGTTCTTTGAAACCGACATAAAGTAAATTCGGATTGACCCAAGGCTTACGTGTCGTGTCGTCACACATCAGAAGGTACATCAGAGCCCATGGACTCGTATATTTTGAATGTAGGTGTGCACGCCTCTGTACAGAATATACGACTTGACACTTTGGGCAAGTGTGAATCCAACTAAAGTCGAGATACACGGTAGTTAATGCTTTCAATGGGTGGGCGCGCAAGGAAGTATGCTCGGTCCTAAACTAAGTATGTAATTGTGCACGAGCTTGGGCATTATAAGGTCTATCTGTTGTTCTGTCCTCGGAAATAAACAGTAAGGTTAACTAGAGAATCACTTTAATAAATCCATTATTACAGAAATACAAACTGTATACGTAACGTATCTTGCTGAATGCCGCTCGATGCAAGCGAAGTGCGTTCTTGAATCGTTTTTGCTCATCAGTTGTGAAATGGAAAGTCCATTATAATCATAGTAAAGGCACACCATGTCGGCACGGTATATTATGAAAAAATAAATACATATGTTGGGACAAGGGCCGATTGGAGATGGAATCTTCGTTGAACATTTTACTGGGCATAGCTGTGTGTTGCGGATGAGACCAAAACATCTTAAGTTAGTAATAGGTTTATAGGTTTTTAAATAAAAACAAAATAGTTTTAGATTTGTAAGAAATCATAATAATATATTACA
Organism: Lithophane semibrunnea; assembly: GCA_947363905.1. NCBI lineage: Eukaryota > Metazoa > Arthropoda > Insecta > Lepidoptera > Noctuidae > Lithophane > Lithophane semibrunnea. Next base: position 14,005,750 of record OX376208.1, on the reverse strand, counting down.
AAACATAATAATATATTGCATCAGATTTAAAGGCAAAAGCATAGACTGCATCTCATCTTTGTGCATCGTAACTTTAGAAATAATTTTCACAGGGCATGTAATAAATAATATCTTCATTTTTAATAAGTTCAGAAGCTATTTAGTTTACAAGTGGTACAACAATAAAGGACATAATGTTTTAACGCGAACATCAAACTCAATATGATAATAGTAAATGTAAACATAACATATTTTACTTTAATGAATTCATCTTCTGACAGCTTTATTTACGTAAAATATTGACTTTTGCTATACTTTTAATCGTGTAGAGTGTCTAGATAGCTTGCAATCACTTTCAAAGCGTTTCGTATTTCTTCAGTGACTTTCAACAGTATTGACATATTATGCTTTTCGGTAGCCTATCAGTAAAAAAATATTGGATTGACATCCAGACTTTTCCATTATCGTTATCGCAGATCGCATGTCACTTTGTATAATTATGGTTGGTTAAGGGACATTGCGCACTACGCGGTCAGATATAAGATTAGTTGACATTGTCTTGGTCTAGCTAGGGAATATCATCATCTTCCTACTCTTGTTCCAAGTTACTTGGTGTTGGCGCAACACGTTTTCTTTTTCCACCCGCCTCTGTCAACCGTTACGCTATCATTCACTCCCTGCTCTTTCATATTATTCCTCACACAATCCATCCATCTTTTCTCTGGCTTTCCTCTTCCGCTCCATCTATCAACATTTGTATTCATCAGTCACATGCGTTTCCTCCCTCATCACATGCCCATAGCAGGTCAAACGATTACCTTTCAACTTTTCTGTCACCGTCGCCACTTTTAAAGTTCCCCTTATATACTCATTTCTTACTTTATCCATTTTCGTCTCTCCACACAAGTCATAGGAACATACACTAGGGAATATGATAGATATTATTTAAAAAATACAATTGTACTGCCATTTCTCAAGTCACGTGATATCGTATCGTTTAAAGTTTGTTTTTTACTAAATCTTATAATATTGGCGTGCCACAGGGAAGTATATTTGATCCCACCATTTACACAATCATATTAAAGTCAGTGTTTGTCTTTTTTTGAAAAAAATAAATAAAGAACAGCCACTTTAATTTTATTTTAGCTTTATTACAAAAATGCCAACTGTAACAACACAACTGTATAGTTAGTAAGTAGACTACGCAAAATTAATTGTAACGCAGCGTCAACGTAGAGCAGATCACACGCACGTATCTTGCTGAATGATACTCGATGCAAGCGCAGTATATTCTTGCAAAGTGTTTTTGAATAATCTGTAAAACAGAATTATTACAACTAAATATAGATACTAACACAAGTAATGTTTATTTTGCTGATAATGATTATTCAAAACAGCAAAAAATCTTAATTTTTATTATAATAAACGTTGTATAGCGCCTGTATAGTTACACAACGCTTTGTCTTCTTCTTTCAAAAGTCAAATTACTTTTGAAAGAAGAAGACAAAGCGTTGTGTAACTATACAGGCGTTATACAACGTTTATTAGTAAGGCGGCTAATGTAGAAGGGTGTCCATTATAAACTAACAAACACTTGGTAACAAACTTTTAGTTAAGTTCCAATTAATAAAAACGGTTGTAAAAAGGCAATGCCACGAGTCGCTTTTACTTCTCGTCATTGTTATAATTTTTTGTACGGGAACCTGGTCATGGAGATAATGAAAATTAACGTTATTTTTCCTTTTTTAAACCGACTTCTTAAAAGGATGGAGGTTCGTCAAATAATAAAAAAGACATTTTCGTCAACTGCGGACCGATTTGGAATATTCTTCTTTCATTTGTAGAGGAAGCTTGCGCTGTGGTCCCAATTAAATTTTATTAAGTTTGCTTGGGTAGTTTCTGAGTTAGCTTCAATAATACGTATTTTTGCCACATAGTATACCGAATGACATTTTTTACCGTCTCGAGCATAATAAGGTGTGTTGTGTAAGTGGAACAGAAGCCATATCCGAGAATATTTGCTTAGTACCAATGAGATTATATAGGTTCGGAATTTCCTTAAAAAAACATGAAAACTATCCATCCTACGGCCCGTGCGTAAAACTAATAATAGCCAAAATAGGAGATACTAATCGGCGTAGGCTGCGATCGCGCATGAATGAAAGTTGTACGTGTGTGCGAGCGAAACGCACACACATTTCTTTTGCGTAGAAACCTACTAAGCGGCCGCCCCTCGCATGGTACAGTCGTGTTTAAAACGTTTCCAAAATCAACGCAATAACATTTATACTCCACTTACTAATAAACTAAGACAACCCTGATCTACAAATAAAATGAACACAATACCCAAAACATACAATACCCAATTGACTAAATAAGCCTCAAACCAAAAGAATAAGTAGTAAGTAGATAATAACTTAACACAAATAAGAAAAAAACCTAGCTACAATAATAAAACACAACAAACACTTACGTAAGTACAAATAAAAACCCCACCAATTTACCAATTAAAAAGATAAAATAATTAGAAAACCCATCCTTGCAAATAAAACGAAAACGGTAACAAAGGCTCTGCACGAACTTTTAAAACAATCTAAGTAATCTTTTTTAAATAATTCGAAATAATAAATACTTGAATAAGCAAGAATACTCGACTGTACTTCATTCAAAATGAAAAGGACGGGCATACATGCGGGAGCAAGAACATTGACAGCGACCTTCTGTTCGGCCCGTTGCTAAGTAACGTCGGCCTGCCTATTTTATCGCTCTGCGCACACACACGTACATGGACACTTGATGTGTGCGTGAGAGTTCACTTACCGGGGTTGACGTACGAGAGCCGAGCAGCTGAGCGGTACTCGCGCGCGGGCGACACGACCGACCGACGCGCACGCGCATTGCGCGCAATAAAATTAATGGATTTGTAAAAGGCAGTGCAATTACCCATCACTTTGCCATTACTAACTAAGCCGTCCAAGGTCGAGATGACCCGTTTGTTACCCGACTACGGCGAAGCAAAAAGGAGGGTTATTTAAATGATTACCTAGTTTGTGATTCCGAAAATTACACTAAATTATTATTATTTACAAAAAATGAACATAGGTCTGTACCTACCTTTTTAGCGATATCGCAGTAGGTAATTATTGTTCAAAATGTTTCCTTCTAAACATAAACTAGCACGTCTTTGCATATTGTTTGATAAACTTCGAGGCGTGTCTCTATCACTTTTTAAAACATTAAAAGCGTCTATTATTCGCTGTTTTAAGTCACTAACACTTTGAGCTTCTTCGGTATACACTAAACGTAAGACAAAACGTTTTAGTTCGGCCCACAAATAAAAGTCAAGGGGTGTTAGGTCTGGTGACCTCGGCCGCCAGTTCACAGGTCCACCGTGACCTATCCACTTATCACCGAATTGACCATCGAGATAGGCGCGCACAGATCGTTTGTAGTGAGCTGGACGTCCGTCGTGCTGGAAGTACATGTCTTGCAGATGGAACGTCTTGCAACATGGTGTCAATGACGGAACTTATCATTTGTAGATACGTTATTCCCATCAATCGATCTTCGATCCAAACTGGACCAATTTGAGGAGAAGTACCGTTCCTTCGCAGCGACTGAAGATGTTCTTCTTCTGCGTACATTCGCCTCGCACTGTCTATTTTCACAAAACAAGATATAAAATCGCACCATTGCCATTGCGAGGTAGATACTCTACGTTAGAATATTCGTACATGTTTAGATACGAAACTATGACCGGGTGGACGATGCATACGCGGAAACAAACCGCGCGACGTCACGCCACCGTGACTAATCGCAGGTGACTGAAGTGCGGGACGCGGGCGCGCGGTGGGATGCGCGAGCGAGCGGCTCGGGCGCGGTGGCGGCGGCTCGTGCGCCTGATGATATCAAAGAAGCCGACGCAAGTGCGGCGAGTACCTATCGGCCGCAAAGGAACGTATCTACGAATTCATTGATAAATTCCGCGCATTTAGTAGGGTGCGTATGATTTGAATTTCGATATTTTTTCATCGATTTATTCATTTTTTTTTTAATTTCTGTTTCTATCCGACACCTTGCTCTCTAGCGAAACAGCTGACTGACTGAGGGAGGAGTCGCGCTCGCGGCCAGTCAGGTCACATCCCGCATCCCCCGCCCGTGTTGAGACGCAAGTTCGTTGCCCTAGCGCATAGGGCAACGAACTTGCGTCTCTTGTGGTAAAATGTAGATTTAAAAAAAAGAAAAAAAAAGTTGTAATTTTCCATTGATTTTACGTTCTATAAATGAAACCAAACCACTGGTTGCAAGGATAACGGTGTTTACCCTAACACCCTGTATATGTTATTTCCACTTCATTCATTTCAGAATGACTACCTACTGTTGAAAAACTCATAATGTTTAAAGTTGTATCGCAAATTGAATTTTATCTATCATCCCTTAATTTTAATTTGAGTGGGTCATGATTCCGATAACTTGACGTCGCGCCGACAAAGGGCGGTTTTCAGTTTTCCAAACAAATGAGTGAAAAAGGAACGGGGAAAGTCCAGCCCGAAAAATAATGCAGAATGAAGAAAGAGCCGATGTTGATCAAATAAATGATGTACAATGTAAAATTATTTACCCCATTCTGTTCGAACACTGCAAAAGCTCCGTGCATTTCTAATATTAACGTGCAGTAAAATAAAGAGCGGAAAAATGTATCGAACGTGTAGTATAAAACCTGGAAAAAAAATTAATAAGTGTATGTTACTAAATTCTTCGCGACCGTTAGAATCATTAAAATCATAAAGTTGAAATTGACCTGGTAAATTACTAATTACATAAAATCATGACATTTCACGGCAATTTTATTTTGGCGAGTAGCATAAAAACTAAAATTGACATGAAAAAAAAAACGATAGCAAATATAAATGTCGTCGGCTACCTTAACGATGCTTTTAACGTGAGACGCCTCTAGCTAAATGGACGGACACGGACGTCCTCAAAATGATAGCCACAGATAATAAACAGGCGGAACGGCTTGGGAGAGACCTATGTCCGGCATTGGACTGTGGTAGCCAGGGTTGACTGACTGCCATTATTAGCCTTAATTCTCTATGTATTTGACTGTTCAAGTTCATTTAATATTATCGCATTCAAACTTACCAATACTTGAAAAACTATTTTATACAATTTGTAAGCTTTCAAAATATTATTGTACGTGTCAAATAGTTTTACATATGATTCATTGAGGCCCTGCTCATCATTCAGCTTCAAAATGCGTTTGATCCAACCATCAAGATATTTTGTTAACAATATTAAAACGCGAATACCATAAACTAAATTCATATCAAATGTAATGAACATAAAGTCAGAAATAATATCTAACCAACTGGGGTCATCAGTATTTAAATAAAAAGAAAAAAATAAGATATTATTAATACACAAAATAGTTAAAACTAAGATCCAATTCCAAATAATGAAACTACGAAGACTTTTACTGAAATCGATGCTTCTGTGTATAATCTGAATCGTTACAATAAGCAAAATATTTTCATATCTGTGCACGATATTAAGAACAAAAAGCATTGATACACCGAAATAATAGTAAAACCAAAAAATAACAGACATCAGTATAGACATAATACGATATTTGCTTCGGAAAACATCTATAATATCACTGTCACACCAACGCCATATGGAGATTATTATGGAAAAACACACAAATAAAAACGAGAGTAGAATTGCTTTCTTTCCATTTGGAGCAATTTTATAGTCTTTGATGGTATATTTCGAAGAAAAAAATAGAAGGAGGGAAGAATTTAAGGGATACATTATTTTTTGGATGTCTTTTTCCAACTGTTTGTTGAGGTACATTAATTCTTCACGGTACGACGCCATCTTTAAAAAGTGTTGCCTCTTTAACTTTCAAAATTGTATTGAAAACTGGCACAGCATGTTCAATGAAACATAATATTGGGAATGAAGTCTGAAGTCTCAACCTTTTTAACTTTAGATAACATATTCAAGTCTAGGATCAAAAAATTAAAGGAATCTACAATACTCATAACTACAAAATGTACTGGCCGTATCACCCTTGAAGTTGATAATGTAAAATACACCATGAATTTAATTTATTACAAGCTTTTATTTAGATTAACTTGTAACTGTTTTAGGGCTCGTGTAGACGGCACCGCAGCTCCGCCGACACCGCTACGCTTATCCATGTAGACAAAAAAAATTTCGCAGCCGTCATTTTGGATTTACATTTTGACTTCACTATCGACTTTAGCACCTTCCAAAACTATGAAAACGATACCCATGACGAAAAAATTTTCTATTTCTATCCTAGACCCTATTTTATTTCTGTACAGCGTGGGTATAGTTTCCATACTATGTGCCCAGTGACCTTTTCGCAGCAGATCTTGGATTTACATTTTGACCAAATTCTCACTTTCTCTCTCTCTGCAGTGTACTCGGGCCGATGTTTTATTTTATTTTTATTTTATTTATTAAGGAAAACCAACAGTTACACACTTTACATAGTTCAAAATGGCTTATAAATAGGTATATCAGTGTGTAACCAACTACGTTATCCACATATTACATATTCTAATAGAAATTTGGAAGAGCACGAGTGCAACAACAATACTAATGAAACTTAAAAATGAACAAATCTTATTCTTATAATACTAATGTATACATAATTATACGGAGACACGGTTAATCATCCGGTCCCTCGATCGTTTTAAGAAGCTCAATGCGAATTTTATTAGCTGACAAAGAGAACAAATCTAATTCAATTTTTTTTTAATTGTTTACAATTTCATCGCACGACACTGCGTAGTCACTTTTCTTTTGTTTTTTTCTGCCAGTGTTCTCTCTATCTCTTTCTTTTTTTTGAATTAGAAGAAGACAGTTGCAAGTACACTTTTTAGCTTGACGATTTTTGCCAGTTCATGCCTCGTTAAAGAACTCTTAAATGATTTTGCATACTATTGTATAGAATAATTTTTTTGTAACTGAACAGACAGTTCTGCTGCTGGGTAGTTTGTTGCGCCACTTCTTCTTCCCAACTAAAGCACTAGGAAGTGGTGAAGGGTGGCGTTTTGGGGGACTGTCTTATGTAATTTTGACGTTCGAAAAGTACTGATTCCTAGTTGATGAGGCCTAGTTTGAATAAATGACTTTTGAATTTTATTTGAGTTCATGCTAGGATCTCTTCTGCAGGCTAATCTAGTACAGAATATTAACCCTTATTGAATAAAAGGCTAAATTCCGGTTATTATCTCCGATTCGAATGAATTTATTATGGATTAAGCCAATATTAGCATTTTACTATTTCAGTAGAAAAGTAGGTAAAAACTAGTTTTGTTTGAAAAAGCGTTTGAGTTCTATTAAAACCACGAAAAGTATATTACGTAAGAGTCTCAATCAGTCATATGTCACATGTGTCAGACAGGCTGTCATAATAGTTCTATTAAAACACAGGAGTTACCATTTTATCCAATGGAATAATGTTTGTGATACAATCTACATTATTTATCAAAGTAGCATTCAATCTAATAATAGGCAGGTAGCGAGGAACAAAAACAACATTCACACCAATGATATTATTTAATAGTACCAGGGTTACAGAAATGCAAACTGCAACAGCACAACAGTGTAGTTAGTGAGGAGTGCTATCAGACGTAATGGCAGACAAATATCTACGTAGAAAAAGCCACATGTACTCATCTTGCTGAATGACGCCCGGTGCAGCCGTAGGATATTTTTGCATAACTTCCTCTTATCATCTGGAAACAGTCTGTTGGTTGATTACACTTTTACTAGGATCAAATTAAATTAGCTGACGAAACTTCACAAACGTGATGCGTACCTTTACAATTTATCTATTTATTTTGCCCATTAGTGTCGAATAATTAAACTATTATATAATAATTGTTATATATTTTTGTGGTGTACAAAAAAGTATATATAAATAAACGTGCTGACTTGTTCAAATACACTTTAATATTTTTATTTAAAATATAAAACTAATTTTACCTGTACATTCTGATACCAAAACGTATTCGCTTGAAATTTTTCCATGCTTGACAGCGTCATAGAATGCTTCAACTTGCAAGCTTAAAGTCAGCTGTATTATCGTGGTCTTTATCATACCCGAGTACAGGAACAACGACACGTAAGGAGTTTTTAGCTAGAAAAACATTAAATTTTTTTTTTTTTTGTTTCATTTTTTTGTTAATTCAATGTCGAAGGAACATAGTGGATCGTGAGGTGGGTTCTTATTCTTTATAACTCTCTTCATAAATTGCATTTTGATTATTTATCATATTATATTCTGCTTTGCATCAAGTATTTATATCAGTAAACTAGCACTTTGCCCGCGACTTCGTCCGCGTGGATTTCGTACTTTCCTCAAAAAAGTTCAACAACCCCTCCGCCCCCTTTTAAAGATAGTTTTAGAAAATTAATCATTATCCCTATCTATTGTAATAATTCTTTGAATATTGAGTTAGAGTTTGTATTTGCTTCGTGGTCCGGAGTTGTTATTTGGTTTTGATTTTCTCTTTGGTAAACTTCGAATTTGATTTGTTTCGTGTTTAGGTTTTGTTGTTACGAGTGTTTTGTGCTCAAAGAAAGTCTGAATATTAAAGGAAAAATTGAACAACATACAACAACTGTCATCCCCATTGTAGGCGATGGCGCCTGTTTGTTCCGTGCTCTTTCTTTTTCAATGTATGGAACCCAAGAAAATTCGATGGTGAGGGGTTGCATAAAAACTAAAAGTGACAATTTTTATTGTTTAATAAGACAAGTATTGCCAAGTTTCAAGTTTATTTACCAAAGGAATCAGATTTTTCATATAAACTGTATCCTCTCTTTTTACCCTTACAGGGGAGAAGTTTTGAGAATCATTATAAATAATTTTTTCACCTTCGAATAAATTTATCAACATTTCGTTGCTTGCAGCGGCTTGGTCGTTTTTGGGAGTCAAAATGACTCACTCGCATAACCACTATCAGTTTGTTTTTAATATTTTTAACATCAAGATAAATGTTATCTAGTTCTTCAAATGTTGTTACCACAGTACATAACTCATCTGGTATTTGTATCGACCCATCTATTTGTAGAAAGTTTCTGTTTCAGATTTAGAGAAGATCTGAAAATGTACCGGCAGAAAATTCACCTCTGAGATGTACTCGTAATGTTTCGAGTAAGTTTTAGCACTTTAATTGAATGCCATAAGAAAGATCTTTTGATGCATGCTTTGATTTCATCTGCGCGCGTTCCTTTGGGCACTACTGGTAAAGTCTGGCGAAAATCTCCTGCCAGCAACACCGTCACACCACCCATTATGGTTTTACTATGTCGTATGTCCTGCAAACTCTTGTTCAAGGCTTTGACTCCTCTTTTGTGCGCCATCATTATTTCGTCCCATTCTATTAGTTTAGCATTTTTAAGTACTTCAGCAAGATTGTTTTGCTTTGGTATATTGCATATGGGTGTCTCTACATTTCTAAGGTTTAGAGGTAGTTTTAAGGCAGCGTGTGCAATTCTACCATCTTCTAATAATGTAGCAGCAATCCCAAACGACGCTACAGCTAAAGCTATGTTGCAAGTGCTCTTTGCCGAGACCAAATTTATAAGGTAAGTCTTACCTGTGCCACCAGGTGCGTCCAGAAAGAAAATTTTTCCTTCACCTACTTCTATACTTTTCGTGATTTTGTCATATACAGACTTTTGTTCGGCGGCCAATGATTTCGTATTATTGCTTACAATACTTTCTAACGCTACTGTATCAAAATTAGTTTCTCTCATGTACTCTCTATGACCGGCAACTTGTGGTTTGGTTGGTTTTGATAAACCGTACGTATCTATCAACTTTCTTTAACGTCATCACTGCTTCTTCAATTTCAGATAGACCATTTAAAATGTAGTCTTTAAAATTCTTTACATTGCTCTCTCCGATCTCTTTTTGCAGCCTGCGCTTCAAATCTTCAGACAAATGGTCTTAGAAGTCTTCCCAAAGAGCTACTGGGTCTGACATTTGGCAAAAGACTAAAATAATTGTAAACAGTTCACGCATTTTTGCTGGTGACTGACTAAGCGCTGGCGCTTCCAACGTCGCATTTCAGTGTTGCTCATCTCTTTAAGCAAACCTAACAATTTGCAAGCAACTTGGAAAGTAGGCTGCAACACACCATTCACAGTTTTTAGTGCTTCGAATGAAGTTGGGCCGCGCACTTCATGTAGCAGTAAACCCAAATGATAGCATTCCGCATTGTCCGGGTGAACAGTATACTCGTATACTATACCTAAAGCGTGATCCTTCATTAATCCCAGCCATTAATTGGTACTCCTTTTTTCGTCTTACGAAATTACTCTTATTCCATAAGTAATATGCGGGTACTACAGAGTAAAAAAGAGTTTTAGCAAAGTTGTCTGATTGACATAGTTCGAAAAAAGCTAAAAGCGTCGTTTTTGGTGGATTTCCTATTTTTTCAGCGAAGTTATTTGAGTTGAAGTAAACTCTCTGACCGTTTTCTAAATGAATTGCTTAAACAACTGTAGGGAAACGCTCATGTATCGAAAACACAAGAATTCGCCACACTGCTTCTGAGCTACTTATGTACCTTCCGCCCTCATATATCTTACTTCATCTTTATCATTTTCTAGTGCAAATGTAGCCTGGTTCGATCCTTTAATAACATACTTACATACATATTTTATAGATTCACAAAATTGCAATACTCAGTGTTTATAATTATGTGCGTTAAAAGTTTTTAATAGTTAAAGTTAGTTTTGTGTTAAAACGAACTACGCAAAGGATATGTAGATCTACACCATGAATATTAACAGAAAAACCGCCTTCGCTAGGGGATCGTCTCCGATACTGTGGAGAGCCATCATCACCTGTTTGTGTTTCCCTCAGTAGAGGTCGGGGATATCTTTTAGTGCAGTTACTGTCCTTCATACAAGGTGATATATGATTAAAGCTTCCGCAAGGGCCATGAATCATGTTCGATTTTACTATTTCGTGAAGTTTTGGGTCAATTTCAGCGCAGATAACTTTATCGATAGAGTTATGGTACTTTTCAGCCTTAGAAGAATATGGACGTGTGGGAGACCGCGTTTTTGCCGCTCAACCGAATACACATAGCATCGAATTTCTCCGAATATTTGTCCTTTCATGATACTTTAATCAATATATTAATCAGTTTATTTACTTTCATATGAAACACTCGAGAAATTATATCGTGACGATCATAAGACTTTTGTTCAGGAAGTAAAACTTTTGTGATGTCCTCCCAGCGAGGGTTGCATGTAAACGTCACAGAGAGATCAAGGCGACCGTAGTTGCGTAAATATGTCAGATTTTTTAAAAACCCTGTTATATATTATTTTTTACTAGCAGCGCTCCGCGGTTTCACCCGCATAAGTCTCGATCCCGTGAGAATATCTGGATAGAAAGTATTCTATGTCCTATTCCAGGTCAGCTCATGTGCCAAATTGTATCTAAATCCGTTTAGTCGTTTTAGCGTGAAAGCGTAAGAAACAAATAAAAAAACAAACAAACTCACTTTCGAATTTATAATATTATAGATTATTATTTTTGGTTCTTATGTATAAATACTGAGTTACTATATAATAACTATCTGTGTTCCAAATTTCAACCCAATCCGTGCAGTGATTTGTACTGTGCGTTGATAGATCAGTCAGTCAGTCAGTCGCCCTTGCCTTTTATATTTATATAGATAGATTTAAAAAAAACGGTTTTATTACTTACCAAAAACAAATTACGGAATTCAATCATGACTTGAACGATAACCAAGCAGCGGAAGAAAGTCTCAATAGTTTGATATAAAACCTGGAATATACAAATAATAAATATTAATTGAAGGCAATTTTCACTAGTTTACACCATTATTCATCATAACTCAAATATATACCTACCTTATACATTGTATACTAATAATTACACGTTAGTTTCAAAAGTAGGTACTACCAGAAGTAGGTACTACAAATCCGAGAGTATTTTTTTGTTTGGATTTGTATAATATGGGCCTGAGAGCCTAGACAAGTGGCAAGCGCTTTCAAAGCTTTTCATATTTCTACAACGACTTTCAAAAGGATAGACGCATTTTAACCTTTCCATCATCGATATCGCTGATAGATTGACGCTTTATCATAGACTTAAAATAATAAGAAAATTGCGTAAAAAAAGACTCACCGGTTGCTGAAAAACCTGTTTAAATATCTTGTAGCATTTTAAAATGTCGACATAAACTTCAAACATTTTTCTGCTATGCGCATCATTGCAGTCATTCTTCGGCAAATGCATTACTTTTAAATTCCAAAGTTTAACTTTCTCAGACAGTAATTTAATTAAGATACTGGCATAAATAAGATTACTATCTAGAGTAATCAAAACCAATAAATTGAAAATAATATGCCACGGAGTAATACACATGAATATGAACGTTATGATATAGTATGCAAAGATTAGTGACACATGGATCCAACTTCTTATAACATACCACTTAAAACAGTCCTCATTGTTAATGAATCTGTGCACTTCTTGAAAGGTCAAAATGAATGTGACCATGTCCTTTGTTTTACTGTAATTGATGATAAAGTTCATTATGAATCCCGTAGAGTAGAAGATGAAATCAAAGTAAAATGCGAAATACAAGAAAAAAATTGTGCCATATCGTCTCAAATTTGTATCTAGTGATATTTCCAATACTCGATAGATATAGGCTGAGATAAAAGCTGTCGTTGCGCACAATAATATTAAATTATTGAAACTATTATTCGGAGTTATGAAATTATTCTTGATGCAATATTTTGGATTTAACACTAGTTTTTGCATCAGATCCAGTGGAAAAAACAAAGACTGCACGTCTTTGTCAACTTTGTTCCTCAAAACGGTTTCAAAGGAAAAAAAATATCTAATTTGGCGACTGATTTTCTTTTTTATGGACCTCATTGTATCGGTTTACCGAAAGCAAATGCTAGAACTGAAATTAATTTTAAAATATGGAAAAGTACTTGCAAGTTATTTAACTTCACCACACTTAACTAAATTGTGTTATTGCTTTTATAATTACATAAGCGCGTAACAGAGTAAGAAAGAATAATTAATGAAATTGACAGGTAATATTGTGTTGCGATGGGATCTAATTCATTATAACCCGTCATTGAATTATTTTTGATCGAGTTTTCTCTTAGCGTGTCGGCGGAAATCTCAATGGAGTTGGCCTAGAATCTGGCTACGACTTTGGTGCCATCAGCATCGTCAGCATCCGCATCTATAGTACAACGTATTAATGCCACCATTTTTCCAGTGTTAGTGAGAGACGGAGCTATACAAGGCCGGTAGCACCATACTTTTTCCGCAGTGGAATAATGATGGCATTAATACTTCATAGTCAGCCCCCAGTTCTTGTAATGTGTAGACAACAGGACACGCAGGTCACGATATTAAGTGTTCCATCATTTGTGGATTAGTACCACATTTACACTCCGGTGGAGATATCTACGAATCTCTCTAGATTGATTTGAGTATGAATGTGTGTAAAATGGCTTTAAGAGAAAAAGACAAAGGAAACAATGGATTGTATGACAGTCGATACGGTAAGAAAATGGGTCACCAAAAATTGCAAATACGAGTAATACAAAAAGGTAAGGGTTTCATAGTTTATATTGTTAGTTTATTTTAACATCATACAAGATTATTAAAAGTGATGTCAAGACGACACTCCTTTTTCGAAACTTAATGTAAGCGGAAGTGATATTGATTATTTCTTCGTACAGTTCAATTATGTCTACCAAAATGGTGACCATACAGCAGCAACAACAATCCATTAATACACTTTAAGTGTATTAATGGAAACAATAATACACTTTCAAAGACCTATATAAATATTTGATTAAAATGAATACAAACAAACATTACATAAGTTAACAAAATCATCCTTCAAACAAATGAATGACAGTCCAGTTCTTAATATTCTAATACGCGCTCGTTCAGTTCTTAAAGTGAATAAGACATGAAGACACAAATCAACATTAACCCTATTACCAAAAATTTCTTGGACAAAAGTTTCCAAAACGTGCTCCTTCCGTTTCGGTGCTTACATCATATGCTGTTCCTATCAAGGTTCTCCGTAAAGTACAATTGTATAAGGCCTCATCGTGCACCTTACTATATCGTGTCACTCATTGGTACTCTTGGATTTATAATATTTCACATAGAAAATCTTTTGGCAAAGGAATTTGACGGAGTAGTCAATCCATTCCTCGTTGTCTTCATAAAGTTCAATGTCGTCTTGATTGTGATTCCTTTCGTTTCCTTTTACATACTTAACATTATACAGAGGAAAGACCACGTACAAATGATTTTAACCATTCAAAAAGGTTTCAGATTAATTAATTATAAGCACTACAAGAGGTCTATCATTAGAAACTGGACCGGAATCGCACGCCACTGTATTTTCTATATTATTGGTGTGACACTAACTCGAAACTTTACTTTAGCAGTTTATGGAATGATTTCATGGGTTTCTGAGGTTGAGTACTATAGTATTCTCAGCTTGGAACTAGAAGACGACAAATATGATGATAAATTAAAAAACCTTTTCCAAGCATACATCAATTTGTTGGAAGCTTTTGATATTTTCAAGAAAATATTTAAGTATGCGGTAAGAGAACCTTTTTTGTGATATGTATTTTTTTTGTCAAAGACTTCGTGGCTATGCCAATGTTGTACTTAGGTATTAATTTTACCTGGCAGGGTTGCGGGTTAGTCCGAAAGGGATACCGGGACCTTGGCAACAGGCAACTGAAAGAACACGGGTGGGTTTTAGTCAGTAAAAGTCTGACACGCCCTTCCGCTCCGCCCAGAGCGGGAGAAGTCATAGGATGATTTCCCAACCCCAAAAAAAAAAAAGGTATTAATTTTAAAAGTATTTTCTGATTTTAAGGCTTTATTTCAAGCACTAGCCACGTTTTTCTTAAGTATACTTTACCTTCAAACATTGGTAGAACTATCAAGATCAGGGGAAACTCATTACGGAACGGTAAGTATTGTAATAATTTCCCGACAATATCTATTGTCTTGTCCCTCTGACCGGGAAGCTAAACGCTGCACTACGAATTCGGATTCAAACATAAATCATCAAAATCAATCTGCCTGGCCTTTTTTCCGAACTGTGTTGGGGTCGGTTTCCAGTCTAACTAGATGCAGCTGAATACCAGTATTTTACATGGAGCGACTGCCTATATGCTAGGAGCTCGTGGCTAAGTAATAACAGCCGCACAGGTCGATTCATCAGGTTAAGCTAAGCTTGCCGAGGTTGGTCCGCCGATGGGTGATCATCTTTACATACCAAGACTCCTCCGTGCCGCGGAAAGCTGGTCCCGGCTGTCATTCGTGGATCTTTGACAGTCGTAATGGTCGTCCTCAGAAGTCCGAAAGTCTGGCGACTAGTCTTACCAGGGTATGGTATTACCCAGTTACTAGGTTGTGGAGGCTTGGTCAGACTGGTTCTCAGACTCAAATATAAATCTCAGCATTAATAAAAATATATTTTTTGCAAAAAAGCCTAGCCTTTTTCTCAACTGGATAGAGCTGAATATTTGTATTTGACATGGAGCGACTGCCTGGCTGCCCTTCTCTACCAAGTTATTGGATTTAAAAAAATACCCCTTAGTAAGACTGGTAACCAGACTTTCGGCCTTGTGACTAGCCGTAACGAATGCCACAGATCTAGGAATGATAGCCGGGATTAATCAATAGCTTCCAGGGCACGGTGTATAGTGTCTTGGTATAAAATGAGTGGTAATCCATCCACGGACCAGCCAGGGGGGATCGAGCCGTACGGCTACTGTATCTTAGCCACGAGCCCCTCTGCATCTGCCAAAACAACTGGCAATTTGTTTTTTCTTTGCAGTATGATGTCGACACATTCGGAACGGTGACGGTTCTTTGGGTGGTGAAGAATGTTGGTTTCGTCAGTATATTCAGTTCTTATTGCGAGAAATTCTACGTGTCTGTCTCTGAGGCCGACGCTGCTTGCAGTAGATTGCTAAGATGTCTTCAAAGTACAGGTAAGACCAGAGGACCTAGACAAAGTGACACTCTTTCAACGACAACGCTGATGGAAAAGTCTATATATCCCAACAAACATTTACGACGTTGAGTAGACATTTTGGTGGCAACTTAATGTTATTTAATAATAATCGTATAACTGTCATAAGGACGTTTACTCGACGGCATTAGGGCCCATTATATTCAACTTAAGTTGCTAAGAGTTTCGTGTAACAGTCATATAAATACCTTCTTAGTCGCATAGTAGTCATATACACGTCGGCGATTTGACTAAATATCATGTAATGATAGCTGTCGCGGCGTGTATTCGACTTCGGGTCGAGTTATGGCACACAATATGACTTTTATATAATGTAATCGTTGTGTTATTGTCATTTAAAGATGATGCTCATATTGAACGAAATTATATTGTAACAGATTATATCACGTTAATTTAATATGGCAGTGTTTTTGACAGCTGAGTTAATACTGCATTTTTTCTTTGTTATTTGAGGTGATAAAACCATTTCATCAGTTGTAATCTATTGTGCAATCAAGTTTACTGATTAATGTGAGGTAAGTTTGGAACACATTTTTAATGCGCTTTTAAAATTTCAATGTTTTCACATATTTTATTCATAATTTTATTAAGTAACTGCGTTATATGACAACTACATAGCTTCCCGACCTATAAACTGCGTGTTCATTGTAAATTTTTACGCCATTACAGTTGATTTAGGGATCAGTAATAAAATTACAAACGCTTAGCTAACTTAGTTCAAAGAATTTATATTTAAAAAATAGAATATTTGTTTGCGTGACTTATAACTTAGTTAAGTCTAATTAATACTTTTGTTTTAGGTAAACCCCACAATGATCTATAATTATGCGGATGTTGATAAGTTTTGATCAAAGATGGACCTCATTGAAATGATACGCGCACATTTGAAATGGAAAACTTGAAATGTTAATTACGTTCCTGGGATAATGAAAAAAATTAAACAATTTTTACTGCCTTTTTTTATTACCTCCTTCATATAGATTTATTTTGCTTTAATGCATCTTGTGGCATATTAAAATCAATAGCCCACTTTTTTAATGGTCTCTGAAGTCATCATTGTTAGTTGAAGTGTCTTCTTCATCAACATTATCTTCATTTTCGGATGATGAATAACTGACTTCAACTTCGAAAAATGAACAAGAGTCCTGAATTTTGGAAAATGAACTGCGGGGCACACTTGTAGTATTTTGGTTAAATTGATTAATTTGCATTTAAATGTGATACGGAACCTTTCTTATTTTCCTCACTCTCAACTTGAGCTCTATAACTTTGTATTAAAGTACGCGAAAATTGTATACAAGGTTATTATAAACCTTTTATATGAGTATTAATTAAGTAGCGGTCGTATTATCATGTTTGTGATACTTTAGGATGTATACAGGTCGCACTGAAATGAAATGAAATTGTTTATTCTGTAAATAGGATATTGGAATCACTTTTACACGTCATATTAAAAAGTTGTAAAAATAAGCTAGATGAGGTCGGCGTTTCGTATCTGACTACTCTGAGAAGAAAGGCCGAAACAAACTCAGAGGTCACCGTCTCCTTTAAAGTCCAGACATAATCTTGGCCATATGAGGACCATGTAGATAAGAGTCTGAAATGGTCTTTTGAGGAAAGAACCACACAGATTTGAGTGAACCTGTCCAGTCAGTGCAAGCATTTGTCAGTAATAGTGGAGCTCAACTCAGAACTAAAGGAGCTCAACGACTCGACGAACAATACCAAAGAAAGAACGTTTGGGTAGGCCGCATAAAGTTCTCAAATTGCCAGACCTTCGCTAAAACTAACAGAACGAAAAATATATATCCACATAGTCCTCACATTCACAATAAAACAATACTTATAAGTAATCATCATGTCATTTTGTATATAATATTCAATAATGTCAATTTGTATATAAAACTGGTAGGTATATTTTTATGGCTTTCCATAATATTCAAAATGTCACAATGCTTAGCAGAGCGAGCAGCTCAATCCCATGCATTTTTGTCTTCTAAATAATCTGTGATTTTATAGTACCCTTTTTTACAAAGTTTGGTTTTAATACAGCTTTTAAATCGTTTAATGGGTAAGTTTCGACTGTCAATGGGAAGTTTGTTATAAAAGCGTATACATTGACCCATGAACGAGTTGTTGTATGTACAGCAAGATTGTGTTTATTCCTGGTATTTAAACTATGAATATCGGACATTTTCTTTAACTTTGATATGTTTTTGTGTACATACAATAAGTTTTCAAATATATATTGTGAGGCTACAGTCAGAATATCTATTTCTTTGAATTTTTCTCGAAGGGAATCTCTTGGACCTAGGTTGTAAATGGCTCGAACAGACCTTTTCTGTAAAACAAAGATAGCATTAATGTCCGCACAGGCTCCCCAGAGAAGTATCCCATAAGACAGAAGACTATGAAAATAACTAAAATAAACAATGCTGGCTATATCTACGTCAGTTATCTGTCTAATTTTTTTAACGGCATAGGCGGCCGAACTAAGCCTACCTGACAATTTTTCTATGTGTGGGCCCCATTGTAATTTACCGTCAATGGTTATTCCAAGAAAAACTGTCGATTCAACGGGGTCCAACTCTATTCCATTAACTTTAACATTGGTAGATAGCTGCCTTACATTTGGCGTTGAAAATTTAATGAGTTTAGTCTTTTTTTCATTCAAGAGGAGATTATTTACATTAAACCAATGCACAACTTTAGAGAGTGCATCGTTAACTTGTTCAAAATTGACTAACTGGCGTTTGATTTTAAAACTGAGGGATGTGTCATCTGCGAATAATACAATCTTATGATTATCCCTTATGTGGTAAGGCAAGTCATATAAATGAGAAATAAGAAAGGACCTAGAATTGAACCCTGCGGAACGCCCATGGTGACCGAAGATCCTGCAGATCTCTTGCCATTAACATCGACCCTCTGAATTCTGTTTTCAGATAAGAAGTCAGAAGGTCGAGAGCCTTGTCCCTCATACCATAGTGGTACAGTTTCCTGATGAGAGTATTATGATGTACGCAATCGAAAGCCTTGGACAAGTCGCAGAAAATGCCAAGAGCATCCTGCGACTCCTCCCAGGCCTCGAAAATGCTCTTCAGTAATTCCACGCCCGCATCTGTAGTTGAACGACCCTTTGTAAAACCAAACTGTTTTAAATGGAGTAAATTATGTGCTCTCGTAATACTTATTCGATTTATATATAATGGTTACAAATACTACGTTTAAAAAATTATTATCCGTTTAGCAGTTGTTTAAAAGGTAATTATATGACAAAATTTACAGTTTTATGACGTTTATACTACGAAAACGTTTACAGGACGAAAAGTTATATAAGTAAGTTTAATAAATGTCGAAATAACGTCTATATGACATTATTATACGACAAAAAATGTTTATGACTATTCGGACATATAATACACCAGTACATGACGAAGAGTTAAAATAATGACTATAAAATAACTTTAAAAAGACTTAAGGTCGTATAAAAGTTTGTTTATTTGACAAAAATGTTTGTTGGGATGGTACTGACATAACACCGAAAATCTTATATCAATTCTGTTGAAAGTATATGTAGCAATACGAAACACTTCAAAAGCGATTGCCACTAGGCTCTCAGATCATTTAACTTACGATAAAATAGGATCGGCATGGATTTATTTTCAACTTCATATTCTGTAGTAGTCTTTTTACTCATAGTGTTTTTTTTCTGGAGGCAAGGCTTCATAATGTGTCATTTTACTGGGAGTCTATTAATACTGTATCGCGGTAAATTGGAGGCTGGGTTTTCACTCCCCATTCATGTTTAAAGTTTTTTTTTTTCTTAGTGTGGGACGGAGCTGGCTTATAAACTTACATAGACTGTGCATAAAATCAATTTTATGTTTGCGGTAATATTCATCCCGATTAAGAAACTCTTGTGCATGGTCCGGTTTTTGTTAACATATTGTGTTTCTGCCAAATTCACCCCACGAAGTTTTAGCTTTTCATCCTTTGTCCTTTAAGAATTCATTAAAGACACAACCATCCAAAATTATGAATCTGCGTTTGAGTTACCTAACCCTTTTGAGTTATTAATGTTTTCTATTACAGTGGAAGCTAAGAATCTTTGTAAGAATGTGCAGCGGCTGAACCGCGCAGCCTTCCACAAGATGACTGCTTGTCGGATGTTCACAATCGATGGACGTCTACCTCAGGAGTTCAATAATCTGATATTGGAGTATATATGTCTGACCCTTCAATTTGCCATCATAACATGGATAAAATATAATACGTAAATATGCAAATAAAAAATCTGTAATTGAAAAGTTGAATTCATTCAAGATTTTTACAGACAGTGCAAGGCATGTGGCGACAAGTAGTTATTGTACTGTTGCATATCGCGACAGTGTGGCCCCAAAATATTAAATAATTATAAAGTTGCACTTGTTGATCACATCGTTTGATTTAATCCAAGCCAAGCCAAGTTCAAGTGTTATTAACGTCATAGACGAACATTATGTTGGCGATTCGTTCGCTGCCGTTCAAAGGTGTTATCGACGAACCGTTCAAAAATCATTCTTCTTATTATAGTAATATCATAATCGAATATTTGAAACAAAAAACAGATACAATCAAAGAAAACAATATTAAACAATGCAAAATTTAAGTAAAAACTGTGGTGCAGCTACGAACGCTGGACTCATAGTGAGAAGGTAGGTTGTTCCAGACTAATGCATTAAAAAAGTATTTTAAACAATTAAAACAGTGTAACAATTATTAATATCGGGCTATGTGCGTGTGAGCTAATATTGAGTAAGACAGTGTGTGTGTGTGTTCCTCAAATATGTCAAAAATTCCATTTTTCCAAATAATAAACTGGTCCTAGTCATGACAAAGCAAACGGGAATCTATTAAAATTAATTAAAATGTAAACCAATCATTATTATTAACAGATGAATAAATATTCTTCATGTAAACGTCATGGCAGTCCCTTCTAACGCATTCAACTACGTGCTCGTCCGGTTGTTCAACCAAATCAGACATGAATCAGATCACCATAAACCCTAGCTAGAGCAAAAACTGTCTTGGACGGAAGATTTAAAAATGTGCTCTTTCCAGTCCGGTGTTTACAGTACATGTTTTTCATATCAAGTTTTTCCATAGAGTACAATTGTATAAGACCTCATCGTACCCCTTACTATATCGTGTCACTCATTGGTACTTTTGTATTTATAAGTCTTCATTTGGAAAACCTCATGACGAAGGATTTTGATGGAGCAGTCAGTCGATTTATTTTTGATTCAACATTAAACAATCAAATATTATTTGTTTTGATCAGATAAAAATACATGTTGTAGTTTAATAAATATTCTTGATTATTCTATGGTTCAAAACACGATTTATACAACTTCACTCGATCAAAAAAAATCGAGAAAACTTTCGCGATTTTTTGATCGTTTTTTTATTTTTACTTGTAGTAGAATCAACTTTTATTCCCGAAAAACATGTCAAAAAATAGGCAATGAAATTACGAAGAATATTGTATGGTTCATTTTTCTCAAAACAGTTTTTTATTGTTTTAACAAGATATTATATAACAAGGTGGCCCGCGCGCTTCGTTTCAGTAGCCGGCCAGGCGTCTTTGAGGTAGGACCTGTGCCGCTGTTGCTAGCTCGCTGCGTTCCCCGCAAAATATAGGAGAAATTATTGTTATTTTCCGTGTGTGTTAGTTTTAAAAATCAGTCTGTATAAACAATTCTCTGTATGAAAAATTATAATCAAACTCACCTTAGTTTGATTATAATTTTTCTACGTATATAATAACTACCTACTCGTTTTTAATATTACAGTTTACAGAAAGAACAGTAGCCCAACTACACCAAAGATCATTTTTGCAAATAAAACTCTTTCAGTTCAACTGACTGTTCAGTTGAACTGACCTACAACTCGATTTTTTGAATGGGATTTAGAATGGCGACGCGACGATGCGACGGCAGAATTTGCTTCTCGCTCAGGTGCAATAGGTAGATTCTATTACGTGAGCGTCAGACATGTACCTAGTGTACCTAGTGCATCAATTCAACTCGCGCGGCTACTGTAGGTATCTATTGTACAAATTATAATAATAATGCAAGGTTGTTGATGTTGTTGTACTTTCACACAAAATAGTGACTAGATATCTGTTATCTCATAACATACCGACTGACTTACCGGCTGCGGCTGACTTACCGGCTGCGGCTGACTTACCGGCTGCGGCTGACTTACCGGCTGCGGCTGACTTACCGGCTGCGGCTGACTTACCGACTGACTGGCTGACTTCCTGCGGGAAATTGCCTGCCATACCAAAATTCTATATGCTTGTTTTTAGGGTTCCATACCCAAAGGGTAAAACGGGACCCTATTACTAAGGCTCCGCTGTCTGCCTGTTAGAGACAGACTGCAGAGACAGACTGCAGAGCCCTAGTAATAGGGTCCCGACCCTATTACTAAGGCTCTGCAGTCTGTCTGTCTGTCCGTCTGTCACCAGGCTGTATCTCATGAACCGTGATAGCTAGACAGTTGAAATTTTCACAGATGATGTATGTCTGTTGCCGCTATAACAGCAAATACTAAAAACCAGAATAAAATAAATATTTAAGGGGGCTCCCATACAATAAACGTAATTTTTTCACCGTTTTTATAGATAATGGTACGGAACCCTTCGTGCGCGAGTCCGGCTCGCACTTGGCCGGTTTTATTATTATAAGTAAGCGTAGTGCGGTAGTAAGCGTAAGCGTAGTGCGGAAGCGCTGTAACAGTCATGAAAGAAAAAGAAACTATTAGTGACATTAAGAAGAAGAAAAACAATGGTAGGTAGGTAATAAAATAAATTGTGTTGCTTATATTTCCCTAAAAACTAAACACCCGAAACATTAACATGAATTCCGTAAAACAATTGTACTTACTGCTACAATTTTATACTGTGACGCAAAATTTTTACACAGCGGGGTCAGCGAGTTCATTTAAACTACGTGTTCGCGCTGCTGCCCGACGTATGTTCATAAGGATTCGCGCCATTAACATATTATGATTGGTTTAAATTTTTGATCTTTGAAGAATAATAGTGATATTTCACTTTAGAGCTTGCTTTTCCCAAGACTCTTTAATAACATTTTTATTTTTGTTTCTGTAACAGTGCAAGCTAAGAGGCTCTGTAAGAACGTGCAGCGGCTGAACCGAGCAGCCTTTCACAAGATGACTGCTTGTCGGATGTTTACAATCGATGGAAGTCTACCACAGAAGTTTAATAGTCTAGTTTTGCAGTACACTGTTGTTATTCTGCAATTTGCCGTCTTGTAATGGATGAACATAATAAAAATTAAATGACTTGTCAAATATTTAAAATAATAAAGGCTTTTCTTTACAAAGTGCATATTGAGACATTTGTGACTTATAATTAAGCAATTGGATCATAATAAAAGTAAACATGGAGAATTTAGGATGTAATCTTAAAGTGAATAAAGATCTTAAATATTTAGCAAAAATTGTGTTTTATTGTTTTTGCGTAAATAAAAGTAGCTCATTTACAAAAAAGCGAACTGCAACAGTATAATTTGGTAATTGCTGATAACTTTAATAAAACATATGCTCGACTTGGCGGGGGCACCACTGTGCTCCCAGATTGGTAAAACAGCGTCTATATAGAGCAGGCCACATACGGCCATCTAACTGAACGTTCGATTTATTTGTAACACTTTCGTGCAAAGATGTTCTTGACTTTCTGTAAGGATACAATAATATAGTTAGAATTTATAATTATGTATTATTTTCATGACTGCTTCTGTGGTACAATGGTCACAAATTAAGTTAACCTGGGGTCGATTCAGGTCCTGGGTCTAGTCACTAGTGGGTCAAGTGTGGTTGGGTTTTCTGTCAGGTATTTCTCAAGTAGTAGCCACGAGTCTGGATACATGGTTTTGATGGCAATAGACTAATACCTCTATTTCATGGCCATTTGGGTGTACGCCACCTACACCTCTTTGTTGGGTAAAGTTAAAGTTTTGCTATTTACTAACTTACTTCGAGAGTTCGGGTTTTTCACAAGCTGTATTCACGTAGACTTAGCTTCCTCGATGTTCATATACAATTTTCACAGTGTATATTCAGAAGTACAAACAGGGTCGTGTTCTTTAAGAGATACAGAAGGGCTATCATGCTGATACTAAACTGGAAGAATTTAGATAGATTTCACATGAGATGTCGTCCGCTACTTTAGGAGTAAAAAAAGTTCTTTTCAAACCACGAACAGTGAAGGGTTTCGTAGTTGGAATGAATTTTTAAGCAGGCACACTTGCACACTATTGATAATATCGAACGCAAACATACGTTTTTATTTTAACATCATCATCATTTGCCTAGCCTGTTTCCAACTATGTTGGGGTTGGCTTCATATTCTAAGGTCCGTATTACAGAACGTTCCTCAAGTCCAGTTTGATCTGCAATCAGTTGATCACTGTTTGAGTATAGAATCAGTACTTGAGCATCGGTCTTATTCCAGAACGTTAATCAATCTATACTCAGCTGAATCGAGACTCAATTCGAGCCTCAAGCAGAGATGTGTATTGTCTATGCATCAGCCGGTTTTCGTTTACGATTTATTATAATAACCGACTTTGATCCGATCTTCATTGGATTAGAAATATTAAAATACACCAATGAACCCAGTTATTTAGGAAATCAGCGTTATTATTTCATTTCTGAATAGTAAAATGCCCCATTTATTGAAGAAGTAAAGGTCTTTGAAGTGAAGTATAGTAATTTTGTAAGCAAAATTGTCAAGCTTAAAAGACTTGTATTTGTGGCCTTAAATAAGTAAATTATGCTATTTAAAATGTCAGTATGTCAAAACATCAGTGTGAAAAACATTCGTTTGTTGTTTGTCTATTTTAATTATTTGTTTAGCTGATATTATTCATATTAAACACTTTTAAAATACAAGGACGGAAGAAAAAATTTAGTACTTTGGAAAAAGTTCAACCTTATAATAGAATTAAATAAGTTATTATAATTATCTACCTCTTCAAATATATCGATTATGATTTTGATAGTATGTAGGTACCTAATTTAAAAAAAATATCAACAGAACTTGACATTGGACTATTGGAATAGAAGAAATATTGACAATTTGACATGACAATCTATGCTCAAGCGCGGTCTCAACCACAATTGGGAGATTACAGATTTGATCACTGCTTGGGTTCGATTGAGTAACTGAGTAGCGATGTAAAATAAAGCCAAACTCAGTTGAACTAAGATCAATGAGACTATGCTTGAGCAACGTTCTAAAATTAAAAGCGGACTTAAAACTAGTTTTAAACAGTGATCAATACTTGAGTTTCCTTCTGTAATACGGACCTTAGAAGCCAACACCCTAAAGAAGCAAATCGTATTCTATTCTTTTCATCACTGCAGCAGTTGTAACCGAAAACATCCTATGTCTCAAAAACGATTGACTTAAGTAAAAGTCACTTTGAAACATCATAATACTTTTAATGTATTATAAATTTATTAAACTTTATGCACAATGAAAGCATATAATATAAAGGCGGAATTCATGTTTAACTATGTGATCTAACGATCCCCACACACATAAGTGCATTGAAATTTTTTTCAGCCCTCTCTTGTACTTATGAGGAGAGCCACCCTTAATGGTTTTTTCTTCATTGTTTAGATAGAATACACCTTCTTTCCAATTTTCATCGCTATAGTCTAAATAGTTTTCGAGTAAAATTACTGTAGTTAATAACTTATATGGCTGTCTTTTCTAGTTCATTTTATGTTATTGGACTGTTTCTTATGAAGACGTACTATGACTACATGACAGGGTAAATATTGACCAAACGATATGTGTAAATTGAGGACAACGTAAAAGTGAATATTGTCTATAATAGTATTATATTAAAACCTGATAAGTAAATTCCGTTTTGTGAATGTTGAAATATAGTTTGTTTTAAGAATACAATGCAACTTAGGTACTGTTATAGAATGATAGTACAGAATTGTATTATAGTTTTTGGGAGTGAAAATGGTGCTTTAATTCTGGTCTTTAAGTGTTGGCTAGCAGAAATGTTGGAAGGCCTCCCACACGTTAAGTGCGATGACCTGGCGAGGGCAGCGGGAATCCATTCGCTGGATACGAGAAACACAGGACTGGTCGATGTGGCGACGCTTGGAGGAGACCTATGTCCAGCACAAACGTCTTTCAACTAAAATGATGGTGATGATTATGGTGATGTTGATCAGCACGTGAACCAATTGAAACAATAGTGTAGAAAATACTTCTAATTATTTATTTATTGATCATTTAAATTCACAAGTGCTTTGTTTTTCTTTACCCATGCTAAGAGAGCAAACTGCAGTATTACAAAAGAGTACTCCACTATCAGACTATTATAAACCTGAGGTAGACGTCCATCGATCGTGAACATTCCACAAGCAGTCATCTTGTGGAAGGCTGCATGGTTCAACCGCTGCACGTTCTTACAAAACCTCTTAGCTTCCACTGAAACAGATATGGGTTATGGGCTACAAAATAGGTTCAGGCGGATGCTAACTGCACCCGGTATAAGCAGAAAAGTGGCAACTGACTTCACCAAAAAGCCAATACATCAAAATTATTTTCTTGCCCTTATCTCAATTTATATGGGGTAGGCGCAGCTTGTGTTTTTCTTCCATACTTCTCTATTAGTCACAATCTCACTACTAACCCCTTTTCTAGCCATATCATCTTATACACAGCTATCCTATAGCCATCTATCCACAATCATATTCAAAACCTACGTCACGAAATTTATATTATTTCTCCGAATTACATGACAGCTGATTTCTACACAACTTTTCAGTCACGGTGACACTTTTTGACTTTTTCTTATATATTCGTCTCTTATTCCATATTCGCGTAGCACCACAATCCCTCTTAACCTTCTCAATTGAGCTGCATGCATTTCCATGCAAAAATCCAAATACAAGGAATCTAATAATGGTAATGTATAAGAACCCTGGTAAAAAGTAATATATACAAAAAAATAAATATATGGCATCACAAGTCGTATGCAAAAAAAAACACATTTAAGACACCGAATTAAAAGTAAAAATCTAACCAGTACTTTGCAGACTCTTGAGCAACCTACTGCAAGTAGCGTCTACCTCCGATAAACACATATAGAATTTCTCACAGTGGAAACTGAATATACTGACGAAACTAATATTCTTCATCATCCAAAGGAGCGTGACCATTTTAAAAGTTTCGAAGTCTGTCTGCAAAAAAAGTTGTTGGTTAGTAAGGCATGTCTAGGTGACTACACGGGCGCCGTCAGTTGGGACTGGTCATCTCTTGGCTGCCTTATCTTATTTTAATTTTTGAATTGTTTTCTGTTTTTTGTCTTTTTATTACGGACGCTTTTAACGTGCTTTCTTCATTGTTCTCACATTTATAATTTCAACATGAATGATATAACTAATATTTTTTTTATTTAAAATATTGTTGTTTTTTGACCGTTCTTCTCCATAGGTACCTATTACGCTTTGGAATGGGCAACTAGATTTATATTTCTGACTGACCGACTGCTAGACAATTGAAAAGTGCCTGTAAATGGTTTAATTGAAATAAATGCTTTGAGTTTGAGTTGTTTGATAGCCATTACATCATCCACTGCCTAGCCATTTTTAGCTTTTTAGTTTTTTTGTCTTTTTTCTTTACATCTTTTTTTTTTGCTTCCTTTCTAATCAGATGAAGCTGAATACCAGTATTTTACATAAAGCGACTGCCTATCTGACCTCCACAATGCAGTTACTGGGTAATGCGATACCATTTCTGAGTGAATATCTTGTCCACAAAAGCAACCTGACGTATACACGTTCAGACGTGAAATTGCGGACACCAGACCGTTTATACTATACGTATTATCATTGTCATACTCGTAATTTATTTTTTTAGGGTTCCGTACTCAAAGGGTACCAGCGGCACCCTAGTACTAAGGCGGGTTTCCTACTTGAAATCGAATGACGTAAGATTGAATAATACATGCTCGAAAACGTTAGCTCGTTAGTACTTGAAATCGATAAATTATGAGCGTGTTCACTGTGTTTAAAAAACCACGCACAGTGTGAATGTGACAAGTCAAGTAACGGGACTTGACTAAGCATTACGCATCGAATAATCGGTGTCGTAACTTAGTGATCACGTAGTGGTGAAATGTGTTTTTGCTGCTTTATATATGTATGCATTACATTTAGGTACATGTCGCTTAGTGTTAGTGAAAAAGGGCATTAGAAGTGGAGGAGTGGGCTTTATGGGAGCTGTCGTATGTAATTTCTGACGTGCACAAATCAAATATCAATTTCATTCAAATTAGGCTGGGAGTCACAACCTAGTTTTACTAAGTGATTATACTATTACAATGCTTACCGAGCCATAATGAGTTTCGCCTGATAAAGATAATTCTAATAAAGTTTGAAAGTAGAGAAGACTATGGACAAATGTGTCCATTGCTTGAAATAAAGTCTGGAAAAAATTAAGTTTAACATCAGAAAATAATCTGGAAATAATCACTTAATAATTATGCTATATTTAAAAAAACACTAAAATTCTAACCTGGAACTTAAATATTTTCTTGAAAATATCAAACGCTTCCATTAAATTTATGTAAGCTTGGAAAAGTTTTTCAAATTTTTCATTATATTCATTTTCTTGTAGCTCCAAGCAAAGTTTACTATAGTGATTGACCTCGGAGATCCATGTAATCATTCCGTCTCTTATCATAGCGATAATGAAAATACCATAAGTCAAGTTCACATCAAAATAAATCAAAGTGAAAAAATAGACTGCAATTTTCAAGTCACGGGTCAGTGACACACTAATGACATAGTCAAAAACATGGCGAAAGACGCCGCCCCAACTCTTAATAATAGACCTCTTGTATTTTTTGTAATTGATTAATCTATACGCTTTTTGAATCTTAAGAAGAACTGAAACGTGGTCTTCCCTTCGGATGATATTAAGTAAATAAAAGGCAATAAAAGGAATCACCAACAAGATAACATTAACCTTTATAAAGGCGATAAGAAATGAATTGATTAGGCCATCATTTTCGTTTGTCAGAAGGTTTCGCATATGAAATATTATAAATCCAACAATACCAATGAGCGACACGATATAGTAAGAGGCACAATGAGGCCTTATGCAATTATACTCAATTGAAAAACTTGATATGAAAAACATATGCTGTAGACACCGGATAGGAAAGAGTAAGTTTTGAAATCCTCTGTCCAAGAAATTGTATGTAATAGGGTCTATCTTGATCTGTGTCTTCATGTCTAATGATTTAACAACGATGCGAGTGCCTTGTAGAATTCTAACGACTTGACTGCTGTTTAAAAGTAGAATTTAGTGAATTCTATACTGTTTGTAATCATTTTAATCAAGTAAAAGGGTGTCAACTTTGACACGATGCGTATGTTTATCAATCGATCAAACAAATAATTGTTTTTATACAATTATTATTGTAACTTTTTCTATTCATTTTTGTTTAAATCTTTGTTCCTTTATGATATTTTCATACACATTTGAGAAGATATCAATCACATCGTACATTTGATTTACGATAATGTCTGTTACCAAAATTTTTTTTTCATTTCCATTCATTTCATTCCTTCCCACTGCCATCACAACGGAACAAATAATAAATTGTTTATGAATGAAAGTAATTCGGTTTTAGGGTTCCGTACCTCAAAAGGAAAAAACGGAACCCTTATAGGCCCCACTTCTTTGAACAAACAGACGGTGTTTGTCTGTCTGTCAGTCAGTCAAGACCCGTTTTCTCAGGAACCCGTGGTGGTGGTATCAAGTTGAAATTAATATAAAATACGTAAGTCTAGTGTCCCTTCGAGCTCAAAGTCAATGCAATAAAAAATACGACCATTTATGCGACATATTGTGATTCTCACAAATAAATCAAAACCTACAGGGTACTACTTCCCGTTGACCTAGAATCACGAAAATCAGGAAATAAGGTGTCAGAGGAAAAGTTTTTTTTTTTTTGCCATTACTAATGGCAATGTCCATTTGATAAAGAGGTTTTAGCCCTATCTGGGCTAAAACCTCTTTATCAAATGGAAAATAAGTCCTAAAAAAATAGTCCAGGAAAATAAGTCAAATTTGGGCAAGTATCTCGGAATGAGAGATAGTCAGCTATAAACTTGTATAAACCTTTATTTTTACAGCCTAAAACTTGTCTTAAAACCTACTTATCGTAGGGTGTCCGCGTCAATAGATATTCCAAGGTCAAAGGTCAAAAATCGATTTTTTACACATTTATTGCAAATATCTCGTTTCCTATGGGTTTTATGCTATTTGTATGTAAATAAATATTGTTGAGGATTAAATTTTGAACAACTTTTGTCTAAACATTTTTTTAATATCTTGAACCATTTTCGAGATAGAGGGCAGAGCGTGCGCAGTGTATAACTATTTAGAGTATCATTCGAGGTTACACTAGCAGCAAGCTAAAGAGCACTGCAACCCTGCTTTCCTGCATCACATCGCGAACCACAACCATTCTTGCAGTTGCAGAATATTGTGTTAAACAATTCCTCCGGAGCTAGTGGATTCATTGTCATAACATGTTCCAGTAATTCATCATGCATTATCCATTCGAGGTTTCTTCACGCAATAAGTGGCTGTGACACGACTTCTGCGCTCTTTGGAGAAAGGAAAAAAAACTTTTTTTTAAACACTCGAGAAACTCCGAATTTGGATCAAATTGCTGCAGCATTTGAAAAAGAAACCCGCCCGGTTCAATCATTATTTAAGAATGAAGTGCGAACCTTGTTGGCAATCTATAATGCTCCAAAATCTGAGGACTGTATCGATCGTCTTCGCTATGCACAGTTCATCAAGTAAACAAAACTGAATAAACCTGTGCAGTTATCAAATCATCCACCAACGAGTGCAGAAGAAAGAAACAAATTATGTGCCCAAGAAAGAAACAAATTATAGGCATGACGGTTGAAATCATAGATAAAGAAACAACCACAATTTTTTAGATAGAACTCGGTCGCGCGCGCCGCTCGCCTCTTGTGTATGTCCCGCGCTATATATGTTACGTAGCTATGCAATAGAAGTTGCGATCTCGCCGTGTACACTGTTTTGGAGAAATGGTTTTGAAACGCAGTCGAAGGTCCCGTCACAGTAAATATGGCATGTTTTTGCAAGTTCTTCCCTGCTTTTATCCGTGGCAAACAAAAGTATTCGAGGTCTTCCATCCTTGTAGTCAGCCAATATGAATATCAAATTATTTTTTGGAACCTAAAAATATATAAATTAAAATATAAGTAGGTTGCCCATTTAGGTACATAATTTCAACAAAATAATTATTTCAAAATCCTATATAGGAAAGGGGTCCAAGAGGAAAGGGGTTAAAGTCAGTATTGAAAGTTACTTATTTGACCATCTTCCGGATATTTGGCAAACAATGTATCCTCTCCGTAGGCTTTATTTCGTTGTTTGTAAAGTCGAGATTTTATATTATCAAAATTTGGGTAATCGATAGTCATGACTGTCGATTACCCAAATTTGATACCCTGATCTCTTAAATTATTAAAATCATTTTTATAAATCTTTGATATTGACTCGTCGTTGGTAGTACTTACTTGATGTTTAAGATTGTCTAAGACTTCTTTAAGATCTTGGTTTATATTATTCTTGGGCACATGTCGTTGGTTCCATCTCTTCTTTGGTATCCATTGTTAAGTACCCTGTACACGGTTGTGACAAGCACCGTCAAAAAGAGTGACCGCTTCTGTATACCCAAAATTTTCTGTACTGCTTTTTTTATAATTCAGAGTTACGGCCCCTTTTCTGCTGGATCCATAACTGACGTCACTTTTGCTGCTACAACCGGATGCGGACTCCATTTTAAGCTATTATATAACTTGGTCATGGACCGAGAAATTATATTATTATAGTATAGCCTTGTAGCAAGCTTGTAGCAGGAACAATTCAGATAATCTTGTTATTATAGTTCCTACTTTAAACAAAGTTTTTTAAATCATGAATCAAATACAAAAGATTATCGGTCAGCTATAAGATCAGAGCAAATTTACGCATTAACGGACGTCTCATCGCTTGGCCCGAAGCCGAGAGAGAGCTCAATAAAAAAATATCCTACTTTATTTTTTTTCCTAAAACCTGTTTCAAAGACATTCGAATAACACCGGTTACACACCAACCTGAAGACCTTAGTATTCAACGACGAAAGTCATGTGACTTTCGTCTTGTCCAAAGTTCAAAGTCACGCCCGTTCAGAGGCTCCATTTAGGCTGTGCAACATCTGGCCTAACTATTTGAGCGTATCTGCCACAGAGAGTGGCACACCTTGGGAGAGGCCTATGTTCAGTAGTGGACTGCGATAGGCTGAGTTGATTGAAAGAGTACCTCCTCAGTAAACTTCTAGAGACATATTTCCTTGTCTGTCTTTGTAATCCTACTGGTTGCGATAAGGTTTCTAGGTTGGTTGGTTTTCCCAGTAGAGTAGTAATAAATCGTAATCGGGCAGTGTTATTCGGTTCTTCTATCTGGAATTTCCCAGTAGCAGACCGGAGTCTAGATTTGTGCTCGGTTGAAGGTAATGGGTTCGCCATCGGACAGTAAACATATCGGGATTAAAAATAACTAATGGCTAAATGTGAGTGTACTTTAGTTGCACCTCTGCTTTACCCTTTAGGGAATACAGGCGTGATGTTTATTTTTTAAATTATAATCTAGTAAAGTATTTTTATTTTATTTTATATTGTTATATTTTTTAATTATTTTCGTTTAACCATGCCAGCATAGCAAATTGCAGTATCACAACAGTGTACTCCAACATCAAACTATTAAACTTCTGTGGTAGACATCCATCGATTGTGAACATACGACAAGCAGTCATCTTGTGAAAGGCTGCTCGGTTCATCCGCTGCACGTTCTTACAAAGCCTTTTAGCTTCCACTACAACAGAAACAAAAAGCACTGTTGACAAACCTATTTGTTTTACAGTTCCACGAGTAAAGCTGATTGTTTAAAAACATCGGGTGCATGTAGCGATAAACTCAGTTAAGATAATAAACAAGTAAATTCTCAAAAAATGTTTAATAGAAAAAAAAGACATTTCAAGTTATTCTTATTTGTTTTTTACGGACTAAATAGTTTTTTTTTTACGTAGTCGACATGCCTATTTTATTGTCTTACCAGTACTTTGCAAACCTTTGCATCCTACTGCAAGCAGTGTCTGCATCAAAGACAGCCATGTAGAAGAACTCGCAGTAAGTATTGAATAAAGAGACGAAAGTAATATTCTTGCACAACCAAAGGATGATGACCAATTCAAAATTGGCTAAAAAGTGCTGAAAATTAAAGTAGCATAGTTTTGTAAATAATACGATACTATTTTAATCAAATGTATAAAAAATAAAAGGACATATTATTTCCTTAAAAAAATGCACTACATTCAATCTTTCGTCCATCTTCGTGGTAGGCCAGCCCAGCATTTTCTAATCATACAGATCGCAGGTCCTACAACAGTACAGTTTTAATACATAAATATAGTTATTAAAAAAATAAAAATAAAACTTTTTTTTCTGGTCTATGGTCCCTTGATATAATGATTATTATGCTTACCTCGCCGTAGTGTCTTTCAGGTAATTTTTCTATTTCTATTATTGTTTGGAAATACAGTAAACTATGGATAAATGTGTCTGATACTTGAAATAAAGTCTGGAAAAATAAATAATAACGTTTACAATAAGTAATAACTTTAAAAAATACACACATCACAAAAGACACACTTACCGTAAACATAAATATTTTCTTGAAAATATCATCATACGCTTCCATTAAATTGATGTAAGCCTGGAACAGCTTTTTAGATTTATCATTATATTTATTTTCTTGTAACTCCAAGGAAAGTTTACTATAATACTCGACCTCAGAGATCCATGAAATCGTTCCATCTCTTATCGAAGCGATTAAAGTACAACCATAAGTTAAATGTACGTCAAAATAAATCAATGTCAATAAATATACTGCTCGATTTAAGCTGCGAACTAGTGACACACAGACAATATAAAAAGCAAAATGACGAAAAATTCCGAACCAGTTCCTACGAACGGTCTTCTTGCAATTCTTATAATCGATTAATCTAAAAGCTCTTTGAATCTTCAAAATTATGTGGAGGTGGTACTCTCTTTATATAATGTTAAGTATATAAAATGAAACGAAAGGAATCACCAACAAGACGACATTGAACTTTATGAGTACGACGACGAATGGATTGACTACTCCGTCGAATTCCTTTGCCAAGTGATTTTCAATGTGAATAACTATAAATCCAAGAGTACCAATGAGTGACACGATATAGTATGCTGCACGATGAGGCCTTATGCAATTGTACTCAATTGAGAACCTTGATAGGACCATCATGTGCTGTAAACACCGAAAAGGAAAGAGCATGTTTTGGAAACTCCTGTCCAAAAAATTGTCGGTAATACGATTTATTTTGAATCGCGTCTTCATGTCTATGTCACTTTACCAGTCGTGCGATCGTTTAGCAGAATACCCTTATTACCACAAAACCGTTTATCAGTTGTTTAGCCTAAACACTGTTTAAACATGACATTCCTGTATGGAGTTTGACATAAAACTGACATTGGACACGCGTTGAACAAGTGTCGTAAGTTTTTGTGGTAAGGCCCTTAATGTTTTAGTACCAATTAATATTAACACATTAAAAAGGTCGTCGTTTATTTTGTCACGAGTTCACGTAATAGTATATTGATTGAACGAAAAGTTCAACACGTTGATCGCCAAGCCCAAAAACCATGTTATTCATTTTTTGGACTTAGCATTTTTTTTGCCTAATTCATATTCTAATTTATTTTCAGACATAACTTTTGGCTGAAAAGACGTACAAAAAACCCACTTAGACCGGAAACATCGGTGGAGGCCAGGGCTATTAGAATTCATAGTAAAATATATTAAAATGTGTTTCCTGGTGGACACACTGGCCTCCGTATAAGCAAAGGCAAGGCACTGCCTGTTTCCCAGAGGAAACACGCGGTCGTTGAAGATGGTACTTTGTGTTCCGGAAGGATACACATGGCGCTCTACGTGTTAATGGTGACATTTAAGGTTTTTAGGAGTCGGTATTAAATTAAATGCCACGCTGCAACAAATGTACATACCAAGTTCCGCCATGCTGAGAAGCTGTACACTCTGTACTGATGACATGAAGCTCTTGGAGTAATAGTGTCAATTTCTTTCTTTAAAATCTTTTTTTTTCTGTTTAATTGGAACCTTGTATTTTATTTATATTCGCGTACTTACTTAGTCATTTGTGGATCTTTGACAGTCGTTACGAGTCGTCAGAAGCACGAAAGTCTGACAACCAGTCTAACCAAGGGGTATCGTATTACCCAGTTAGTGGGTTGTGGAGGTCAGATAGGCAGTCGCTCCATGTAAAATACTGGTATTCAGCTGCATCCAGTTAGACTGGAAGCCGACCCCAACATAGTTGGGAAAAGGCTAGGCAGATTGATTTTTGACTTACTTAGTTATGACTTACAAAATGTCTCAGCCGAAATGGTGTTGAAGTCACTCACTTTATGTTTGGCTAATTATCTTTCCAGCACACGTAGGATTACCACCAAAGAAACGGAAGAAAGGAGAGACAAAAATGAAAATTACAGAAAATAGTTTCTTTTTTCTGTCATTGTCATTTTTGTACCTCTTTTCGAGAAACGAGGAACAAAAATGAAAAGGTAAATTATTTTTAGTCTAAGGCGTGGTAAAATTGACGGGTCGCCCCATACTCGGGTGGAAGTCACCTAGAGATACAGTGCAAGGATCTTTTATGACATTGACAGTGGAGCGCTGTTGGTAAACATTTATGTTAATGTTTTATGAAATGGTATTCTGAAAAGAAAATGGCGGTGTAGTTCTGATTTTGGCCAGGCGCCAAAATATTGTCTGTCGAAGACAAAAATGGCACTATTACAAACACTGGCATTATTAGGGGTACCAAGAAGAGAAAAAAAAAGTTTATTACATTAAGAAAATATGTAATATTATTCCTATGTTCTCAAAAACGCAAACTGCAAAAGCACAAAAGTGTAGTTAGTAAGTAATCCTAGTAAACCTAGAGGCAGCGTAGCGTCAACGGAGACCAGGCCACATAAGTCAATCTTGCTAAAATTTGCTTCAAGTAAACGTTGAATATTTTTGCATATTTTTTTCTCATCATCTGTAAATGTAACGGTGAGTTATGTTATCATAAAATCTCAAAAGATATGCTTCGATAAAGTTATTTATTTAAGTGAAGTTAAGCACATTGTTTTGATTTATTCAGAATGAAAAAGTGATATGTATGTCGTAGATGAATGGTTAATTTTCATCTATTTTCTTAAATATTTATCTATTTATTAAACTTTATGCACAAGTAAAAAAAACTACTGTATAAAGGCGGACTTAATGACTGAGGCAAGACTTTTAAAAATTATAAAAAAAAAGTGTTTGAGATCCTCGCAACAAGCCCTTTCATTTGATATGTTACAAGGTACAGTTTGCAATTTTTTTTCATATTTTCCCTCACATGTGACTCCCCATATTCGAAATTCATTTATTAACATTACACTTCCGTGTTTGGTTCCCAGAAATACATACATATCTGTACCTTTCAACTTAATTGGTCCATTAGATTCGGGGAAAATTGGCTGTGATAGACGAACAAACAGACGGACACACGAGTGAGGGTAACACTATAAGGGTTCCATTTTTCCTTTTGTACAGGTACAGTTTGTGCATCATCACTACATAGTATAAAACAAAGTCGCTTTCTCTGTCCCTATATCCCTATGTATGCTTAAATCTTTAAAACTACGCAACGGATTTTGATGCGGTTTTCACCAATGGATAGAGTGGTCCTCGAGGAAGGTTTTAGTATATAACAACCGACATCCACGCGGGCGAAGCCGCGGGCATCAGGTAGTAATCAATATTTTAGTGCAGAATAGAGCGATATGTCATAAACTCATTTAGTAATATTATATTATAAATTGATCAAAATAATGAAATGTTTGCAGCTATTTGCGACGTCATCAACTTTCAAAATGCACGGTCTGTTGAATAAAAAATATTAAAAATTATAATATATGTACCTGAACAATTTGAACTCAAAGTAAGTGTACACGAATCTTGACAATATTTCAGAGCTGAGTAAAACATCTCACAACGCCAGCTGAACAGTAATTGCAAACAAATATTTTTTAAGATACATTGAAGATTAATAGAGAAAACCAGTGAAATATACTGAAACAAAAAAACAGTAGATGACATAAAAGTTTTTCAAATAAATTAACCCACATATAAACGATGCAGAAAATCGGTGCTTTTAAATCTCATCGTGTATATCAGGCTTTAGTCTCAAATATTGCAAATAAAATACTTACAGATTCATTACTCGCTATCGATATGAGAAACTGAACATCAATGAGTGAATGTATACATGTCTCAAGCAAATGAATCAGTACCTGAAAGCAGAAACGTTCTTCTAATAAATTAAATCGAAAAGAGTAAGATCATACATAAGCTTTTAAATACACTACTATACAGGGTGTTAGGGTAAACACCGTTATCCTTGCAACCAGTGGTTTGGTTTCATTTATAGAACGTAAAATCAGTGGAAAATTACAACGTTTTTTTTATTTTTTTTAGATCTAAATTTTACCACAAGAGACGCAAGTTTGTCACCCTATGCGATAGGGCAACGAACTTGCAGGGCAGGGGGTACGGGATGTGACCTGACCGGGAGTGAGCGCGATCCCTCCATTAGTCAGTCAGCTGTTTCGCTAGCAAGCACGGTGTCAGATAGAAACTTTTTAAAATCTTTTAATGAAAATAACGTTTTTTTTTGTTGTGTTCGGTCATTTATATTTATATTTATGTCAACTACCCATGGTTTGAATGACAAGAGTGTTTACCCTTACATCCTGTATAAATGCTAATGTATTTAGCTGTCTCCTCAGAGCCTAAAAACTGGTGAATTTCTATCTAAAAAAAACAAACTAAATCTATACAATCTTTGTATTTGAATCATTCCCTCTTCGCCCTATTCCCGCTATGTCGATGTTTTTTAACTCCACAAACAGCACGTAAGTCGTCCTTCGAGTGAAAGATCAGTCAGAAATAAAAATGAAATACGGCAAAAGTAATTTTAATAAAAGCTTTAAATCTATATCTTGGTCACAGGCAACAAATACACTTTCTGCCAAGGTTGCGGGAAAGTCCGAAAGGTATACCGGGACCTTGGCAATAGGCAACTGATGGAACACGGGTGGGTTTTAGTCAGTAAAAGTCTAAAAAACACGGCAATAAATACACTTACCAAAGGATCATAAGATATTTTAAAAGCATTATAACATTCCAATATTTTATTGTAAGCATGAAACTTGCGAATCTGATTACATTCGTTGTTGTAATTCTGGGGTTCGAAAACTACAGTATTCCATGACACAACATAGGTTTCTAAGCAACTAATAAATTGGATTGCGTATATCATATTTGCGTCAAAGCAAAATAAAAACAAATTACAAACACTCATGAACCAGTGTGACCCAAGAATAAAAGTAGTAGTTAAAACTAGTAAATGAAAGGCTATAATCAGAATAACTGCAATCCAGTTCCATTTGGTAACACTCTTGATGATGTCCGTATTGTTGAAAAGTCTATGAAATTCTTGAATTGCAAGGACGATGGCAATATTGATCTTCGCTTGGACTATGTTGAGAATATAAATGATGGCGAAAGAAAAAGAATAAAAGAAAATATCGAAGAACACAAGGAAGTGTAAAAAAATATTAGGGTTTCGAAATCCCATGCTTAGAATTGAACGAGTTGAAAATGGAATAATGCGCAATATTGTCCAACATAGTGATAAAAAATTGGTCATGAATTTATTTGGAGTTATAAAGTTATATTTGATCAAATATTAGGATAAAAAAAAAATATTTTGCATTAGTTTTAAAGGCAAAAGCATAGCCTGCACATCCATATCGACTTCATGATGAAGAACAATTGATACTCGATTATTTTCGTGATCGTTCGGATAGGTTTCCTTCTTGAACAGCTTATTGTAGAAGTCTTTAAGACCCATTACAGTAACGTTTAAACGACAGGGAGATGGAAAGAAATTTTGAATATAATGAAAAATATATCAAAGTAATTGATGATAATTTATCATAAGCAATATTCTTTAAAATGCTTCTGTGAACGACTATTCATCATAAGGGACCTTGTCTAGTCTAGTTCTAATATCATCATGCGTTTCATCATCTTCATTATTTATTCAATGGTCGTTTTGGTATCATCAAATAGATTGTCACTCTCTTTTACTCATTATTCAAATTTTTACGTATTTGTTCGTCAAAGCACTTATTTAAATGAAACCATTTACAGGCACTTTTGAATCGTCAAGGAGTCAGTCAGTCTGAAATATGAAGCTAGTTGCCTATTCTGAAACATAGTAGGTACCTATGGAGAAGAATCTCTGCATCGCGTCGATCTCGTCATGTCTTGGCTGCTAAGAGATGACCAGTCCCAACTGACAGCGCCGGTTCACGAATATGACGCATAGATCAGCACCGTTCAGCTCAACCATTATGAAGGGAACCGAATGATCCAAGACATGCGCCACCATCAGCGTGCTCACTCACGTGTCGATTGAGCACGACACACATTCAAGTCCATAACAGATGTACCCAGTAAATAGTAGCGTTATAGTACAGTCTGTTTCTAACATTAGTTGACCAGCCTATGTAACAGTGATTTATACCATGATGCAATCCTAATTAATACCTTTTTTATTTTTTTACTAGCTTTTGCCCGGGGCTTCGGTCGCATGAAAGTTGTAAGACCACAATAAACTAAAATTACAGCCACATTTTATAAAACTTCTCTGTATACTACAGTTGTAGTTAGTTACAAGCGACGTATCGTACAGTCTTCGTCTGTAGATTGGCTCAAGCCAAGCGGTCGACACTCGTAGCTTTCAGTAACATTTTCCCATTGCCTGCCAAGTTTTTAGTGAATTCATGAACGCCTGCATATGCTAACTAATGGCACAACACTAAAACACTGACTGCATTCTTTCATTTTTCATTCTATCCTTTCCAACTATCATTAAAATAATATAACAGTAGGTTGTAAAACGGGATTCATCATTCACAGTCACCTAACCAACCATAGTTAAGTATTTATTTTTATTATAACCATAGATGACAGAAGAGGCCTAAAGGCTCCCACAAACAGGCGCGATATCACGGGCGCAACAAGAGTAGCGCTGCCTGTCGCGCGCGCGATATCGCGCCTGTTTGCACTTAATGTTTTTCTGTGTATACGCAAACTATCATATTATTATAGTAGAATTACAAAAGTTAAAAAAAAGAACCAAAAAACATTATCAACTATTGGGAATAGAACTGCTAATCTACTTATTTGCTTTGTTGAAAATTGCAATTTCTGACTCTTTTTAATACTCAAACCTAGTTGGTCCGATATTTTTGATTCTTATAAGAATCAGGATCGATTGGCATCTGTATTTACATGAAAACAATAATTCCGAGTATTTATGCAATTATATTTCATTTACACATAGGTACAATTAACTTATTTATTTTAAATACGGAACAAAAACGGCAGTGTTGCCACTTATTTCTATTCTTTGGTATTGCACAATCTTTTGGAACCTTACGCGAAAGATCACCAAACGACCAAAACGTTTGTAAAGATTATGATAAAAGGCGAAGTATCAATTAATTCATCACATCAGGATTGGAGAAATGCAAACTGTAACAGCACAACAGTGTAGTGCGTTAGAAGTGCCAGTAGACGTAATGGTTGACAAACATCTATGTAGAACATTCCTAAGACACTCATCTTGCTGAATGACGCTCGGTGCACCCGCAGGATATTTTTGCACAACTTCTTTTGATCGTCATCTGTCAACTATAGACAGAAATACTTATTATTACCTAAAAATATTACAAATTACAAAAAGTAGAAATAAATAAAAATACAATTACCACAATACATACCTAAATAATTATTATAAACAAACAAAGCGCTCTTCCTCCTCTCTCCTATGCTGTGCCCGACAGTGTCCATAATTGTACCATTCACAATACATACCTAAATAATTATTATAAACAAACAAAGCGCTCTTCCTCCTATCTCCTATGCTGTGCCCGACAGTGTCCATAATTGTACCATTAATTTTAAGCCTACCAACTGTTTTAACAACAGGCATGGTGTGCAGTGGTGGCCCAGTGGTAACGTCGATAACTACGAACCCTGACAGGCGCTTTACTTTGTGTAAATTATTTCATCACCACTGCTCTCAAAACGGTGAAGGAAAACATCGCGAGGAAACCGGCATGTCCTAGAACCAAAAAATTCGAAGACATGTGATATCAACCAACCCGCACTGGGCCCCCATGGTAGATTAAAAAGCCCACTTCCTCTCGAAGAGAGAGGAGGCCTGTGTCCCAGAAATTGAAACATTATAGGCTAATTATGAAAGTTACACTGCAGTACTATCTGAAAACAGTAGTTTTGTGCTTCAAAATATCCAAATTGGTATAATATTTTTATGTTGGTATACTTTGCTTTATTATACCGTTTCATACAATTCCAACCGTATAAAACCCACAGTATTATACAGCCTTTGCATCTCTAATCTTGACGAAAAGACATTCTTTTTGAAAATACAGGCTGTTTTAACTTCTCATAATCAAGGTAGATAAATATCGTACCCCAAAAAAAATCATTTTATGGCATAGTAGACCTTATGACGACAATAATTATTAACGTCTTAAGGGCAAAAACAATGTTTCTTAGATTACAGTATTTTGCCTTGACACAAGAATTCACCACTCTGTATGTCAAACAAATAATTCCAAAAATAGTTCACCTATACAGTTTGAAGCCAAAATGAATTCACATGAGTTTTTTGAATTCTTGATAGCTTCATAGAAAGCCTCGAGCTGCAGACTGAGTAAGATTTGTATGATCAAGTTTTTTATTATCCAGAAAGAAATAAATATGGACACGATAGGATTTCCCCGCTAGAAGAAATAAACAAAACAGATATGAATATGAATGACAATAATTAGTTAATATTTATAAGTTTTATGTTGCACAGGTACTGTTTCAAATGAAGCATTCAAGTTTCAGTAAGCGAGGCATTTGCTCGTGGCTTCTGAAGTGACGGGCGTATCTGATAATGTTGAGAACGTCATGGTATTTGCAAAATGTAATGAAACAAGTATTTATATGTATCAAGTATTTGTATGAATCATGGGAATTTAGTGATGATGATTGGCAAATAGTGAAACAAAAAAACGGTAACCTAAAACGACTTCAGTTTCTAGTTCTACTAGTTGGTGAGATATTAAATGTAAATAGAAGTTACTTGAGAATATACTTAGACAGTTTTGTTTCTAGGTTCTTAAGTACGGCCTTAGCTCCCAAAAACTTGATAAATATTACCATAGGACATTTTACAAATTTCAATACGACGTTATTACTCAAGATCTAAATAATTCTTCCTAAAACTGGTAAACTTACGTCTTCAAATTTCATTTTATATTTGGATATTTCTATCGCAAGTTGAATATCAACCAAACCTTGAAAGAGGGACGGGACTCCGTTGTTTGATACAGGATCTAAAAGAGATAAATAAATATTACAAGACATCACCGGTTTAAGAAATGTATGTTGAAATACAAAAACAATCTCTATTCGTTCGTGATACTGAACTGACACAGCACAATA
Source organism: Lithophane semibrunnea (assembly GCA_947363905.1). Lineage (NCBI taxonomy): Eukaryota > Metazoa > Arthropoda > Insecta > Lepidoptera > Noctuidae > Lithophane > Lithophane semibrunnea. The sequence goes on along the minus strand of OX376208.1, from coordinate 13,962,751 downwards.
TGCCAAATAATAAATTTTACTTACTGGTATCTGATAATTATTATAGATAATTTTGTAGCACATTAAGATTTGGTCAAAAGCCTGAAACATTCCCGCATTCTGTTGTTTGCTGCATCCATTTTTCTGTAGGAGTAATAATTGAAAATTCCATAGTTCAACTTTATCGGTCAGTAGCCTAATTGATCTCATTGTGTATAATAAATTTGAATCAAGAGCCACCGCACACAATAGATAAAACATGACATTCCATGGAGGATTGTGAAACAGTACGTGAACATAGGGTAATATAATCAAAAGTCATTTATTCAAACTAGGCTGAGAATCAGCACTTTTCGAACGTCAAAATCCTAAGATATAATGATATAAAATCCTAAGATTGAAGCGACACTCATCCAACTTCTTATGATGAAACTATTGAGACTAGCCTCATTATTAAGAAATCTGTTCACGTCTTGAAAGTGTAAAATATACAAAACGCTTGTCTTAGTTTTAACGAGGTTGATGATAAAGTTCATGATGAATCCAGAACACTTCAAAATAAAGTCGAAGATTGATGCAAACATCATAAAATCAATGTTAGTATATCTTCTGAAATTGTCATCTAACACTATTTCCATGATATGGTGGAAATACGTTGTCAGGAACGTTATTGCACCACATATTAATATGAACTTATTGAAACAATTATTTGGATTAATACAATTATTTTTGATGTGATGTTTGGGATTAAGAGTGAAAGTTTGCATCAAATTAAGGGGCAGAAAAATTCGTTGAACTTCTTTATCGATTTGGTTATTTCTCACAGTTTTATCAATATCGATTCTGTTTACAACATTTCTCTTTTGAGACTCCATTATTTTTAAAAGTCACCGTAGTGTATGATTATGAACTCCTAAGTTATCATATCAAAGTTTAAGAAAATGTCCGATATTCATAGTTTAAATACCAGGAATAAACACAATCTTGCTGTACATCGCACTCGTCTCCACAGAGTAGGCAACTCGTTCATGGGTCAATGTATACGCTTTTATAACAAACTTCCCATTGACATTCGAAACTTACCCATTAAACGATTTAAAAGCTGTATTAAAACCAAACTTTGTAAAAAAGGGTACTATAAAATCTCAGATTATTTAGAAGACAAAAATGCATGGGATTGAGCTGCTCGCTCTGCTAAGCATTGTGATATTTTGAATATTATGGAAAACCTTAAAAACATACCTACCAGTTTTATATACAAATTGACATTATTGAATATTATATGAAAAATGACATGATGATTACTTGTAAAGTATTGTTTTAATGTGAATGTGAGGACTATGTGGATATTTATTTTTCGTTCTGTTAGTTTTAGCGAAAGTCTGGCAATTTGAGAACTTTATGCGACCTACCCAAATGTCCTTTCTTTGGTATTGTTCGTCGAGTCGTTGAGCTCCTTAAGTTCTGAGTTGAGCTCCACTATTACTGACAAATGCTTGCACTGACTGGACAGGTCCACTCAAATCTGTGTGGTTCTTTCCTCAAAAGACCATTTCAGACTAATCTACATGGTCCTCATATGGCCTGACCAAGATTATGTCTGGACTTTAAAGGAGATGGTGACCTCTGAGTTTGTTTCGGCCTTTCTTCTCAGAGTAGTCAGATAGGAAACGCCGACCTCATCTAGCTTATTTTTACAACTTTTTAATATGACGTGTAAAAGTGATTCCAATATCCTATTTACAGAATAAACAATTTCATTTCATTTCATAAGGAATATAATGAATTCTTGACTAAAGGGCTACAGAACAATGTATAAACATTAATAACATCATTACGTTATTGCTTTCATTTGGAAGAGTGAAGACGGTACTCACGGTATTACCATTGGAATAATTACCTGGTTTTCGAATAACACGACTACATTTTATAATTATAGGTACTACCTTTCCTTAATACCCAGAAAAAGGGTTGGTAATGCTTTTTTTTAAACTAATTGATGTAAGTGCACCTTGCTGTACCTCGCCTTTGCATGGGCGTCTTACACGTACTCGTTTCCTCCAAGATATATATTTTTTATATTTAAAAAATAACTTTCAATGTAAGAGCTGTTGGGCTTAATTTTGGCCAGAAAAAAGTAACTTAACGTAAGTTAGTTATCATTTCACTGATTCAAAAAAAAACTGTAAATTTTGGGTATTTCTTTTTAAACTTCTGTCAACAAGGTATCCCTGTTTACGGAATTGAATGCATTCTTTATGTCAAGCTTGAGGATGACTTCACCTTTTTCGCTATTGAGGTACGTGGATAGTGCATGTACCGCAGGCTCACAGCCCCCTTTGGACCCGAAGCCCGGTTGTAGGGGCAATTTGCTGGCCAGTGTTTCACTGTAGACAGAAAATGTTGGCCGCGATACGCCGATAAGTGAACCCTACGGAAATGGGACGAATGTCGCCATCCTTCTTGCGCAGGGCACATAGGTTTGCCCCATACAGAATATCAATGACGGCTTCGTTCATATTGCAAGAGAGCATGAGATTGATGAGGGCCGTCAGCTCCTTCAAAGGGGGCTCACCAGCCTCCCCGACGACGCCTGAACACAATAAGTCCTTCAGATGTTGAGGTATCAGGCTGTCAAGGCCGCCGGCGGAGCAGCTTCGAAAGGAGCACATGGCCGCACATACTTATTGAGCAGTAATTTAAGTGAGTTGAATTTCGGATCTGGTGGGCGGCGTCACTACTGTCGTCATTGCTCAGCATAAATAAACAAAGACTACTTACACAATTTTTCCTTATAATTATATAACACACAATATAGAACCTAAAATAAAAGGGGGGGGGGGAATCACTATAGTGCATCAAATTATTTAATTACAATTACATAATTATAGTCATAAACTTTACAACAGAGCAAACTGTAACAGTACAACAGCGTAGTGAGTGAGAAGCGCCAGCAGACGTAACGGATGACAAACATCTATGTAGAACAAGCCACATACACTCATCTTGCTGAATGACGCACGGTGTACCCGCAGAATATTTTTGCACAACTTTTTTTGATCATCTGTTAACAAAACATTTTAATGATGAGATAGTGTGTGTGTGTAATAAAAAGGCGCAGAATTTGTTTCGTACGATCTTATCCCAGCGCCGAAATGACTCCAATACACCCAATTTACTATATGAAAATAGACACAAACTTCAAAGTTTTTTACCTGTACTGTTTGATGCCAAAGTTAATTCACAAGAGTCTTGAGCACACTTGACAGCTTCATAGAACGCCTCGAGCTGTAGACTGAGTAAGATTTGAAGACCATAATTTTTTATTATCCATAAAAAAATGAAAATCGATATATATGGATTTTCTTGCTAGAAAAAAATTAACAATATGAGTATGTAAAATAATCTTTTACTATATTTATATAATATCCTTTCAAGAAATTATTCTGTCAAAAGCGATTAACTTACCAACTTTGTTTTAAACTCAATTTGGCTGATTTCAATCACAATTTGGATATTAATCAAACTTTGAAAGAAGGCTTCTATAGTACTATACAAGATCTGTAAATCATAAAAAAATATGTTCAGGCACAATTTAATGTAGCTTTTAATGTGTGAGGCATATTCAAAAAAGAGTATAAAAGATATTATGATATAAAGATGATATGAAAAACACATAAGTCGACTCGGCTCGAAAATTCAACTGCAATAACACATAACTGAAAAGAACACAAACAAACATTATTATTTATAGAATTTTGGTATCGCAGGCGGGACAAACCAATAACTTGAAATATGGTATAACTTTTGTTGAAGAAGCTAAGAAGAAGAAAATTATATCTTTAACGGTTGGCTCACCTGAGAGCCAGAACTGAAAAATTGACAGCAGAGTGACCAAAAGTCAACTAATTGCAGGTCTAGCAACCGACGATTGTTTTAGCGTGGCGATAGTAACGTAAGCGTACGGAGAAATTATGATTGGCCATTTTGACAAATTCGAAATTATCGTCTCTGACATCGACATTTCAACTGTCACTGTCTTCGGATAGGTTTTCAGAAATAACGAGTATTTAATGAGCTTTAATTCAAAGGAGGCCAGTATCAAATAAATAGAATAAACGTATGTAACATTGTATTGATTTATCATCGACAGTAAAATTATTAGTCAAGTTTCAACCTCTATGGATAAGACTATTTCCGATTATTAGTAATTTGTCATCTTGTTTACGAGAATGCGGTTGGAGTTCGTGTTTAATCGTGTAATCTTGTGAATGTATAATACTGGAAAGTTCAAAAGTAGCTCATTAATTAAAGTCCGTGACTGTACATCCCCACAAAGCAAGATACAAGTACCTATTATAATATTTATAATTTATATTTTTTTTCGAATATACTTATTTCTAAGATCATTTCTTCACTACATATTATAAAACAAAGTCCTCTGCCGCGTCTGTCTGTCTGTTTGTTCGCGATAAACTCAAAAACGACTGCACCGATTTTAATGCTGTTTTCACCAATTGATAGAGTGGTTCTTGAGGAAGGTTTCAGTAAATATTAACCGAGCTAGTAATATTATAAACGCGGAAGTTTGTGAGGATGGATGGATGTTTGTTACTCTTTCACGCAAAAAAAGTTGGATAGATTTGGATTAAATTTTGCACACAGATAGTTTATAACCTGGATCAACACATATAGTACTTTTTATCCAGTTATTCCCACGGGATCAGGACTTATGCGGGTAAAACCGTGCGGCGCTGCTAGTTCAAAATAAAATAAAAAATACTTTTTACGTACCGGTATTTGATATATGTTTCTCAAAGTTTTGTAGCACTTTAATATTTGGTCATAATTTTGAAACATTCTCGAGCTCTGCAGTTTACTGCAACCATTCTTCCTTAACAGTAAAAACTGGATATTCCATTGCACAACTTTATCAGTCAATAACTCAATTAACCTTATTGAGTAAATTAAATTTGAATCAAGAGTCACCATAATCAAAAAATAAAAGCTGACATTCCAAGGGGGCTTGAGGAAAATGAAGTTGACATAAATTACTACAAAGATATAAAATCCAAAGATTGAAGCGACGCTCAACCAACTTCTCATAATAAAACGTTTAACACTAGCCTCATTATTCAAAAACATATGCACTTCTTGAAAATCCAAAACAAACAAAACGCATTTCTTAGATTTAGTGAAGTTAATAATAAAGTTCATGATGAATCCCAAACACTTGAAAAGAAAATCGAAGATAGATCCAAACATTAGAAAATTAATTGAAGTGTATCGTCTGAAATTGTCATCTAGCAATATTTCCATGATGCGATAGATATTCGTAGTCAAGCACGTTACTGCGCCACTTATCAATATGAACTTATTTAAACATTTATTTGGATTTATATAATTGTTATTGATGTGATATTTGGGATTGAGCACTAGAATTTGCATCAAATTCAGGGGCAGAAAAACTCGTTGAACTTCTTTGTCGATTTTGTTATTAAATATAGTTTTAACACTTGTTCCGATTTCATTGTCAATATTCCTGTTCAGAGTTTCCATTTTGTATTAAATTCTCTGCAGCAAATATGTAAGATTGTGAACTCAAAAGGATTATGAAAATGACTCAACACGGTGAAGGAAGTTGAGAGTCTAAAATTTAATATTTGATTATTACCTAGTCCATAACGCTATTAATTTCATTAGTACATTGGAGAGTTGTTCATGACATTAAAGGACTTAAATGATTGTTATGAAATGGTATTAAAATAGCAATTAATGTAAATAATAGTACATTAATGCCTTTTTGCTGCCTTTTAGGGTTTCGTAGTCAACAAGGAACCCAGTTTCGCCATGTCCACGGCTTAGCTCAGAGACTGTTAGTACTAGAAAGCTGTAATTTGGCATGGGTATGCATGCATCACGCCGACAAAGTGGTAAAATAAAATAAAGAATAAATCGGACATGGTGAAACTGTTGACTACGGAACTCTAAAAACAATACGTATGAGATGTGATTTAAAAACTCCAAACTCACCTATTTCAAGTACCTATACCATTTAATAGCACTTAAGAACCTGTCATGGAGTCGGTCAGTCAGAAAGTTAAAGCTAGTTGCCCGTTCCAATGCGTAGGTACCTACCTATGGAGGAGAACGCGCTAGAAACTCCACACACGGACACTATTTCAACACAAAATATATTGTTAAAAAATGTGGTTGAAACGGGAAACAAAACTCAAACGCTTTTTGTTCAATATCATTTATTTACAAAGCAGTAACATAAATTACAGACACGCAAATTGCAGCACCACAAAAGTATAGTTTGCAAGTAAAGCTATCATTTTTAATGGTAAAGTAGCATCAACGTAGAACAACCGATAGGCATCTAGCTTGTCGAATCTTGCTCGATGTAGGCGTTTAACATTATTGTATAACCTCTTCTCTACATCTGTAATGATTGCAAAGGATGACACTAACTCCTGTATTTGCAGTAATATTTGAAAATAATGGGTAATACACTATATTTTTTGTCAATTATTCTGGGTATCATATCTGCTGGGCAAAGGTCACCCTATCGCTTTCGACGGTTTCGTCTATTTTGACTTTTCCAACCAATTCGTTATGAACGTTTCCAAATTGGATTTGCCAACTAAAAAAATCACTATGGATATTATTTAAAAATTTGGATACCTGTACAATAAGAATTCAAAACAATTGCGCATGAATCTTGAATATTATTAATAGCTATGTAAAACTTCTCACAGTGCACGCTGACTGCGACTAGCAATACCATAAATTTTAATATCCAAAAGCCTACCCAGATTGTTTTTAAAAAGACCAAATTCTGCAAACGTTCATAACGAATTGGATTTGTCAACTAAAAAAGTCACTATGGATATTATTTAGAAATTTGGATACCTGTACAATTAGAATTCAAAACAATTGCGCATGAATCTTGAATATTATTAAAAGCTATGTAAAACTGCTCACAGTGCACGCTGACTGCTACTAGCAATACCATCAATTTTAATATCCAAAAGCCTACCCAGATTGTTTTTAAAAAGACCAAATTCTGCAAAAAAATAAACAATGATTTGATTATTATCAACGACTAAGTCTAAGAACTATTGCACTATCTTCAACCTTTCTAGCAAGTATATGTACGCAAGGCGGCAAACCAAGCATTATCATATATCAAACATATCAATACTTTTCCAGATGCGGACCTCTCATGGTACAGAGTCTACAATGAGGTCAGCTCAAAATCAAATGTACATTACTCGATGAACCGTAGTTTATAATTTCGCCTATGTGCCTCTCCAGAGGGCCTAGATAAGTAACAATCGCTTCGAAAGCGTTTCGTATTTCTACAACGTCTTTCAACAGGATTGACATAAGCTTTTCGATAGCTTTTGCTTAGCTATACATTTTCTAATATCGTTATTGCTGATAGAATGTCACTTTGTCTAGGGCCTCAGGGGCATCGCTCATGTGGTTCGCAGCGAAAAATATCATGTCGTCATATTGAACAGTCTTCCTCATTATAACACACATAAGACTGAAATTAAATTAATCTTAATAAAATGGTAAGTGAATCGTATACTTACACAACAATGGCCACTTGATATGATAAATTTTATATCATCGACAAATAAATGAACGTTAACGAGATGGTTGTAACTGAACCAGATAGTATGAAAGAGGGCCTGAAATTAAGGTTTTTTTTTTTAATAAAACCACAATAAGTTTGTAAAAGGCAGACGACTAATGTTTAACTTACCATTTGTTGAAGAGAAACCTTGAAGATGTCATAGCAGTCCAATATATTAACGTAAGCCTGAAACATTATTTTACAATATTCCTCTTTTTCCCTATTATCCATGGTTTTAGATTGAAGAGCTTGAATATTCCAAAGATCAACTTTGTCTTTCAGCAGCTGAATAAGTCTGACAGCACCAACAAAGTTTGCGTCAATGCTCAAGAAAGTTAAACAACTAAATAAAACTATTAATGATACATTTAGTATCGTACTAACAGCAATGATCAAAATGACATACGATACTGGAAACAAGATGACTGCAACCCAATTACCGATGGTAAAGAGTTTAAATTTCTTCTCATTATTTAGATATCTGTGAATGTTTTGAAATTTTAAAGTGAATAAAATGTTTTCTTTCGTTTTAAAAACACTGAGAATAAAGTTATTTACGAACCACGTAGTAAACAAAGAAAAATTGATAATGTTAGTGGCTAACACCAAACCCTTTAAATTTATAGCGGAATACACGGAATCCCTGTAGAAAATATTACAAATGAATATTGTTGTAAATAATATCGTCGCACACAATAAAACAAAATTCGATAGGCGGCTGTTTGGAGTTATGAAGTTATTCTTGATGCGATATTTTGGATAATACTGAATAGTTTGCATCAAATTCAAAGGCAGCAGCATCAACTGCACATCTTTGTCAATGAAGTTATTCAACATTCCCAAGCGACGATTTTTTAAATTGGAGTTTATTTTGATTTTCATTGACTTCATTTTAACAGTGACGCTTTCTGAGCACGAATAAACCAAACAGTCTAAAAATCTTCGTAAAATTATTATTCATTACGGGTTGATCTAATCCAAAGATAGACGACGACGCATGTAATCATTTTATTAGCTTTTTCTATAATAATGATCATTGATCTTGGTACCCATGGACAGGTTTGAGGTTTAGCATAATCAGCCAATAATGTTCCTACTGCTGGGACACAGGTTTCCTCTCTGTGAGAGGGAGGGAGCCATAATTCACGACACGGGCCCAGTGCGGGTTTGGTAGATGTCACAGTAATACCTTAGAATTTTTGTGTTCTAGTACATGCCGATTTCCTCACGATATTTTCCTTCACCGTTTTGATAGCAGTGGTGATGAAATTAAATACACAAAGTCTTTACTTTGTGTATTTAATTTCATCACCACTCAAAACCACCACCACCACCTTTAATTTACCCAGCCAGGCTAAAGAGCCTGCCTGGGTTTTGAACTCACGACCTACAACTCGTAAGTCGGAGCCGATACTTCTGGGCCACCACTGCGCACCTCTTTTTAAATGAGAAAATCCTGTACTATTAAATGAGCATGGGTAATCGAAATAAAATTCAAAGCGCTATGGTACAAGCGTCTATTACGGGCTACAGTTCAATAATTATAAAACTATCGCAAAACTAGGTGGACACGCAATCAGATTTAGGAAACGCGGTAAATTTAATGTAGGTGGTAAAAGGAAATCTCTAACAAGGGCTTCTCGGCCAAAAGTACGTTCTTCCCGCTCCGCCATCTAATAATCTTCCATGTGAACCGACAGCTTGAAACCACTTCCTAAAATGACCTCACCCAAGTAGGTACTCTACTTGACGTTTCCAGAGCAGTGTTGATGCTCCGACATATATTGTATAACATATTACATATTTGTAATCACGTTCTCGAAAACGGGTCGACTTCAAGGAAAGGTGCAATATCGGGGTTAACGCAGGCGAAAAATGGATAAACTAGCTATCATATCTGAGAAAATTCGGGTTCAGAACCCTAAATGAAGCCCGAATACTTGATCTGATTTATATTAAATCTCATTACTTTGAAAACCTAACACAATCTTCACCCAATAAAATGATTGTTTGTGCATTTATCATGAAGAAAATGTTATCATTATTATTTTGAAATTGATTAATGCGTCTTTGAATCATCAAAAGATTTATGATAAAATGACGTGTAATTTATTAATAACGTTTGTACATTGGTACGTAAAGCCTGCTAGAGGTACCCAAATTAGTATGAAAATAACATTTTCCTACTGTTTTTGATCATTTATACAGAGGCGGTGAAACGGCTTCATATCAATGTTTGTTTCATCAAAATACTTCATGAATTAGAATAAAACTAAAACGCTTTTTGTTCAATTTAATTTAAAATAGCATTAGCATAATTACAGGAATGCAAACTGCAGCAACACAAAAGTATAGTTAATAAGTAACGCTATCATTTTGAACGGTAAATTAGCATCAACGTAGAACATCCAACAGGCATACAGTTTATCAAATCTCGCTCGATATAGGCGTTTCACATTCCTGCAGAATATCCTTTTCTCAACATCTGTAATAATTGCAAATGATGACACTAACTTCCCGTATTCACATCAATATTTAAACTCAGCCGGTAAAACATTTAGAACATTATTTTGACAACCATCTTTGTGTTTTTCTCTTCCATCAGTTTTAGTTTGTCCAACCAATTCGTCAAGTCATCACGCCAGCGATTTCTAGGCCTCCCCCTAGTGACGACGACGGTGACTGCACTCTGTAACGACTCTGGTATATAGCAATCAATTTTATTTCAGTCTAGCAGGCTTATATGGCCTATCGTCAACAACGCTACTCAAAAGTACGTGATGCAAACTTTCAACTCTACTCATTGGTGAGTAGTGAGTCAGCGCAGTTGAACACCCAGTCCACTAACATACGCTCCATCGCCTTTTGGCAATGTATTTTTTAAGTTCGTTGTAATATGCGAGTTTGCGTCTTATTTGTGCAGAATAAATAAAATTTCTATCGTTCTTCCATATTACTAATAAAATTTTTATTACCTGTACAATTTGAAATTAAAACAATCGCGCATGAATCTTGAACATTATTCATAGCTATGTAGAACTTCTCACAGTGTATACTGAATGCGGTTAGTAATACCAAGGATTTTAATATCCAAAAGCTAAACCAGATTGTTTTTAACAAGACCAAATCCTGCGAAAAAACAAATTTTAAGTAATCACTACGGTTAATACCTTTTCCTACCTCCTCAGGCTTTTCCAGCATACTCATACGCACGACGACGGCGCATCAAGCTTTACATTTCCAGTATAAGCGGACCTTTCAATATACGACACACATTAGTACTTATGAAAAAATATATATACAGGGTGTTAGTGTAAACATCGTTATCCTTAAAACCAGTGGTTTGGTTTCATTTATAGAACGTAAAATCAAGGGAAAAATACAACTTTTTTTTTAAAGAAAATCTACCTTTTTCCACAAGAATATTTCACCCTACACGCAAGGGCAACGAACTTGTGTCTCAACACGGCGGCCGGCGGTTGGCGGGGGCGGGCGGGGCGCGCGGGCCGTTTCATGACCGGCCGTCAGCTGTTTCGCAACTCTCTCGAACGCGTATCCATGAGTATCGGGACCGTGACAGATATTTACTTTTAAAAATCTTTTAATGAAAATAAGGTTTTTTTTTTGTTGTTACTGGGTCATTTATTTTTATATTTAAGTCAACTACCCATGGTTTGAGTGACAACGGTGTTTACCCTTGCATACTGTATATATTATATACTAGTAGTTCTGCGAACAGCAGTAGACCTTATTGTGAATGTGAAGATTATGTGGATCTTTCTTTTCTTTTTTATTATTTATTTTTTCTTAATTTTAATTAATCATAGTCTGGCAGTTTGAGTAATTTATGCGGCCTAACCAAATGTTCTTTCTTTGGTATTGTTCGTCAAATCATTGAGCTCCTTAAATTCGGAGTTGAGCTGCACGATTACTGACAAATGCGTGCACTGACTGGACAGGTCCACTCAATCTGTGTGGTTCTTTCCTCAAAAGACCATTTCAGACACCAATCTACATGGTCTTCTCATAATCTGACCAAGATTATGTCTGGACTTTAAAAGAGACTGTGACCTCTGAGTTTGTTTCGGCCTTTCTTCTCAGAGTAGTCAGATAGGAAACGCCGACCTCATCTCGTTTTAAAAATGTGATTGACGTGTAAAAGTGTTTGTACAAACCTACTTACAGAAATAAATCATTTATCATTTATCATTTACCTCGCGAGCACAAACTTTTTTGTAACGATTAACCTTCAGCTAGTTGCGCCAAAATAAACACATTAGTACTTATGAAAAAAAAAAAATTATATATATACTAGTAGTTCTGCGAACAGCAGTAGACCTCGCGAGCACAAACTTTTTTGTAACGATTAACCTTCAGCTAGTCGCGTCAAAGTAATCACACTGTTAGTCACATGGGGCCTGTGCGGATCCCAGAGTTTATTTGTTAATCAAGGTATCAAGGAGGTTGGTAGTGCCTATTCTCTAAGTCCGTCAACGTAAATACGGGTCCTTTTAAAAGTAGTTCGAAACTTTGGAGTGAACTTTTTTACGATTTAGATTTTTTTTTTAGATACGGATGAAATTTTACACATGGGTAGACCATGACCTGGAGAGGGACATACAGTGGCGTGCCTAGGGTTCGAAACCAGGGCAAGCCGACAGATTTTTAACGATTTAAAAAAACAGACAAGTGAGCGATTTACGGATGAAGAAGAGTTCTACATATTATTTCAGGCTTCAGTACGGAATTGTCGTAAGCGCCATCTATTAACGAATGCGCGTAACCACACCGCTTCGAAGGACCTTTTCACCATAATAACTTTGTCAACGCTTGTCACATAAAAATTATTCTATCAAAAGCCGCTAGATGGCCCCAAATTATCGATTTGTTGTTTTAACTAAATTTAAGTTTTAAGTCGATTGAAAATGTTAAATAAGATATTACATTGGGTATATAACATTTTATAATTAATCATAATGACAATAGCCAACTCTAATCTTTATTTCAAAACGCCTTTATTTCAAAGAATATCTTCGATACGAAAATTATTGTGTTTTGTGATCTTGATGAGATGTATTCTAATAAGTGGTTTGTTTTTTAGTGGTTTACCATAACTACAATTGCCATACAAACAACACTATACAAATTTTGATGTCTTTCATGGCACCAGCTAGGCTACCTAAGTTTGGTCATACTCTTAACTTTATACATACTAAACAATCGAATGCCAATTTCAATATATTCTTCGACTGACAAAAATACCTACCTAATTGTTTATATTTCCGAGTTATAGTAATTTGGGGTTGATTACGGTGAAGCAAAGAGTTACTTACTGTCAGAAAACTCAATGTATTTACATACCTTTTCGAACACAGTTTCCAAATTCACATTTTGATGATAAAAACACTACTATGACATAGCCGCAATAACTATCACATCATTTTAAATAATAAAACTAGGTAATTCATTACCTCAATTGAAAAATAAAATACTGATCTCAAAATATTATGTCAAAACAATAACAAATTGAGTCGCTTCGCGGACTTGTAACTCACTTTACGCGGGTCAACATCGCGGCTAGTGCATTTGCGCGAACTTCAAACACACGATTCGTTCCATTCATAAAAACTCAAAAGCCGGGCTTAAATATTAGAACATTTTGCAAAATAAGTACATTCTAATAGTATCGACAACGTACGCATTTTCAATGCAAAAATGAGAGGTCTAGAAGCTGGCTTCTGCACCGTTGCTGCAAGCGTGTGTGAGCGAGAAAAATGCAATGTACTACAGAATTGACGTCTTCATTCATGGATGCGATCTCGCCTAACGCTATAGTGTTAGAGCGAGATCGCAACTGTGGCAGTTTGGCAACGGTGCATTGTTTGTACTTATAGCGCGGGGCTGGTGCAGCGCGAAGTTTTTATGTTATTATTCTTATCAATTCTTGCGACATGAAGGATTGACTTGGAAGTATAGAGTAGTTTTTTTTTTTAATTGATTGGCTCAGTTTTGAAGGCAAGCCGGGCTTTTCAGCTTGTATGGCAGTACCGCCGCTGGGGACATATGCTACTTTTCATCCTAGATCGCAGACAATGTCGCGGGCAACAGCTAGTATACATATATATGACGTGAGGTCAGCTTAAACGGGGATGTATAGCTTGATGATTATTGTCTTATATATTTCAAGTTAAATGACCTTTTTCGACCAGTATTCCGCTCTCGAGGTTCACAGCCAAAAATATCAACTCGTCTTACACATACAGACCGAAATTAATCTTAATCCAATGTTAAGCGAATCGTATACTTACACAGCAACAGCCACTTAATATGACAAATTTTGTTTCATCGACAAATAAATGAACGTTAACGAGATAGTTGTAAATGAACAGGATAGCTTGAAGAACGGCCTGGAATTCAAAAAAATATATTTTGTTTTCAATCAAGCTACAATACAGGCTAATGTTTCACTTACCATTTGTTGAAAGAAACCTTGAAGATGTCATAGCAGTCCAATATATTAACGTAAGTCTCAAACATTCTTTTACAATATTCCTCTCTATCCCTATCCTCCATGCTTGCATACTGAAGCGCTTGAATATTCCATAGATCAACTTTATCTTTCAAAAGCTGAATATGTCTGATAGCATCAACAAAGTCTGCGTCAATGCTCAAGAAAGCTAACCAACTAAATATAATTAATACGGGTATATTAAGCTTCGTACCAACAACAGTGACCAAAGTGACATACAATACTAGAAACGCGGCAACGGTAACCCAGTTACCGATGATGAAGAGTTTGAATTTCTTACCATTATTTAGATATCTGTGAATGGTTTGAAGTTTTAAAGTATATAAAACGTTATCTTTTGTTTTAAAAACACTGAGAATATAGTTATTTATGAACCACGCACTATACAGAAAAACGTTGAAAATGTTACTGGCTATCTTCAAACCATTAAAATGCGTAGGAGTATACACGGAATGCCGGTACAAAATATTAGCAAATATTATTGTTATGAAGAATATCGTGCCACACAATGAAACAAAGTTCGATAAACGGTTGTTTGGAGTTATTAAGTTATCCTTAATGCGATATTTTGGATAAAACCGAATTGTTTGCATTAAATTCAAAGGCAGTAGCATTGACTGCACATCTTTGTCTACTAAGTTATTCAACACTCCCACATGATAATTTTGAAGAATGGAATTTATTTTTATTTTCATTGACTTCATGATAACATTGAACCACCCTGAACACATGAACCAATAAATCTACAAACATTATTAGACATTTTATTCATTAGGGTTGATTAATTAGGGATGTAAGCCATAAATTTAATCATTACGGCATAATGTAATCATATGATTTGCTTTCAATTTCTTTGAAAATGATCATCGATCTTCTTATGGACAGATTTATAAATGAGAAAATGAACAGTCAAAAATATGTACATACATATAGGAGACTATTCATATTGGGTCCAAAACCCAAATTCCAACGGCCAGAAATATTTATTATTGACATAATATACTAACTACCATGTTTTTTTATGAGTTGTAATCGATATTTTATGTTTGCTTGATCCTTTTTGGCCTTTATATATTCACGCCAGGTAAGTCTTGTACACCTATTTATTTGGCAGTAGTTTTCTGTTGCAGTTTCTAAAAATGAATGTAATTTTTAAAAGTCCCTTACGGCTACTGAAATAACGGGTGTCGATATGATTAGATAGGTAATTTGCCTCTATATAGCCTTACTCTACATTTCAAAGACGAATAATTAAATTAGGTTTGGTGTTCCTAATAAGTTAGTACCTATAAGGTTTATCTTATAATTAAATCAATCCGGAACTACGAATGTCTTTGAACACTAATTTATTCGTATTCAGAAAGCTCTAAAAATGAGTCATCGTGTGGAAGTTTTGTTAAACAACTTCGTTGATAATGATTTGCAGGCGATGTTTCTGCCTTTGAATTTATTGCAAACTATTAAGTTTTGTCCTAAATATCGCATCAAGGACAACTTTATAACTCCAAACAGCCGTTTATCGAATTTTGTGACATTATGTGACACGATATTATTTATAATATTGTGCATACTTAAATTGTATGACCTTAACGAGATCAAAGTACAAAAATCTATTCCGATGATGTTTATTATTTCCAGAATCGACTTTGTATTATATAGTATGGGATTCTTATTGAGTTTTGTACTATGCGTCTTGTACAGTGAAAAAAAAATGTTGTTCACTTTAAAATTTCAAGAGGTTCACAGATATCTTAATAACAAAAAACTCAAAGTCTTCTCCGTCGGCAACTGGCTTATTTTTCACTTCTCATATTTTACTTGAGAAGTGCTATTCTTATGTTTATGATTAGTGATCAATCCATTCACTCAGCATTTAGTACTATGATTTTATTCTGTTTTGATGCAGACATCGTGTATGCTATCAGAATCATTCAGCTATTAAAAGTAAAAGTTGATCTCTGGAATATAAAAGCTCTCCAATATGAAAGCACGGAGGACAGGGAAAGAGATAGCGATTTAAAACGATTTTTTCAGGCTTACGTTAATTTATTGTTCTGTTACGACATTTACAAAGGTTCTGTTCAATATATGGTTAGTAAAGGAAAACGCACACGGATAAACACTGCACGGGACCGGGCAGCAACCCAACGTAAGCAAGTAACCGGACCGGTTCAGCATCTCTGGCGACGCCGCGTCGTCGCCTCCCTTACAGCAAGCAGGTAAAGGTAGCAACGACCGTAAAACAGCCGATGGGTCGCCGTAAGTGGGGCGTCGCCGGCCCGCCGTAAGGTCGGTCACTGCTGTTTACTATCTGATTTGGAATCGAGGCGATGCCGTTACGATGCTAGATCGTAACGGCATCGCCTCGATTGCATTATATAAGGAGTATCATTTTAAGAATCCTGAACAGCTCGAGCTGAGGTGTTGCTGATCCAGTGTAGTGCTTATAAGTGTGCGTTTACTGAAAGAACGCTGTTTGTTTTCAATACTGATGTGACTTAATTAATAAAATTATTCTTAAACTGATTCCTTTTTCGATTGTGTTCCGAATTATCTTGTTCCTATATCGCTTTCTTGTCAAGATTCTGATTTTTATTTATGTTTTCAAATTGAATACATTGATGAGTCGCTTTAATGTGAGTACTTAATAAATTATTTTAAACAAAAAAAAGAAGAATTCTGAGCGAAGAAGTGTTAGTAGACATGGGAATTCGTATTATTATACGAATTCCCATGTCTACTAACACTTCGCGACGCATACGAATGCGCATCAAAGAGCATTGTTGGATTTTCGACGCCTCTTTAGTGCGGAAAGTTAAAAATCGAAACATTTATTTAGCAAAGTTACATAACATTAAGTAACATTTATTTAGACACGGTTGGCGCAGTGGCTGAGCGATGGACTGCTGCGCAACGTGTCGCGGGTTCGATCCCCGCACGGAACAAATATTTGTATGATCTGCATGTAGTTGTTCCGGGTCTGGGTGTTAGTGTATGTGAGTTTCTATGGCAACGTTTTTATAAAAAAAAAAAAAAAAAAAAAAAAAAAAAAAAAAAAAAAAAAAAAAAGGTTAATATTCTAAGTACCCTTTATAGATTTTAGCCAATAAAAACCGTTTCAAGAAATGAGTTTTGAATGTTTGATAAAACGAGGAAAGTGTAAAAATGTTCTGTATTCTTGCAGGGATACATACTGGCGGTCTTTTTTTTTTTTTTTTGGTTTGGAATTCCTCAAATGACTTCTCCCGCTCTGGGCGGAGCGGAAGGGCGTGTCAGACTGTTACTGACTAAAACCCACCCGTGTTCCTTCAGTTGCCTGTTGCCAGGGTCCCGGTATCCCTTTCGGACTATTCCGCAACCCTGGCAGGCATCGGTCCTAACGGACCCCGTCAGGTGTGCTGACATCTCTTTGAGGCGCGCGTGGAACACGACGCGCCATCGACCCGGGCCTGGTCCTTATCGGGCATACTGGCGGTCTGGGTTACCATTTGGCTAATTAAGTCTTTGTCATTGCAAATAGCATTAAGCCTACACTGTGAGAAGTTTTACATAGCTTTGCAGGACGTGCAAGATTCATGTGCATTTTGAATTCAAATTGTACAGGTAAGATTTTAATGAATCACCAAATATCATTTATTTTTTATGAAATTGTGCAGATTTTAATGAATCACGAAATATCATTTTTTCTTTAAATGTTTTTCTTTTTTGCATTTTATAGTTATAATGATTATTCATGTATAAACGTTGTCATATCGTTTTATTGTTCAATACAAATTATGGAGGCGGGAAGATCAATGAATAGATGGAAGCTCGTTTGGAATGAGTTAATGAATAAAATACAGTGAATGATAAGGTTACGCCTGACTGGGAAGAAATGTAAAGCCACGTTCACTCCAAACGTATAGTCGGCTGCCAACTGTGAGAATGTATGAAGACCAATGGACAGTCAGTCGCCTGGCGATTATTTTTTACACTAGGTGGCTGACTGTACGTTCCGTGTGAAAATTCATTCTAGTGACGCGTCTGATATCAGCTCATAGCAACGAAACAAAATGATTAAGAAATAGTACCTAAAATTTATACAGTTTAGTAACGCAGGGTTATATTGATGAAGGATGATTGAAACCTTGCAAGTAAAACGTTACATTCTCAAATCAAAGTTAATCTTAGTTATACACCACTGGGTCACAGTTTGAAGATAACGCAAGGAACTTTAGTTTAATTAGGATTAGACTTTGTTGTACCTAAAACCTATTATTTTATTATGATCTGAAGTAAGTAATATCTGATTCCTGTTTTCAAACACTACAGATATCGAGAAGAGGTTATTTAAGAATGTTTTTTAAACGCCTCCATCGAGCGCGATTCGACAAGCTAGATGCCTGTCGGATATTCTACGTTGATGCTACTTTAACGCCCAGAATGATAGCGTTACTTGCTAACTATACTTTTGTGTTGCTGCAGTTTGCGTTTCTGTAAAAGTACTACGAATAAAATGAAATCAAATAGAGTGCGTTTTGACGAAGATTTGGGCGGATCGCACTGCATTGCAAAAATATGGTTTAGGCGCAGAATGCCTAAAAACCATCGTACACAACAGGTAGGCAAGGGCAAATGAAAGAAAAGAAAGAAAAATTGTTTATTCTGCACAAACAAAACACACATAAGACGTAGTGTGACTCCGGCTTCTCCGACAACTACGAGTATGTTGGAGAAGCCGGAGTCAAAGACTACTTGCTGTAAGAGTTAAATGTTAATCATCTGCATAGCCTTTTCCCAAGAATGTTGGGACGGCTTCCAGTCTAATCGGATGCAGCTGAATACCAGTATTTTACATGGATCGACTGCCTATCTGACTACAACCAGTAACTGGGTATTAAAACCCTTGGCAAGACTGGTTGTCAGACTCTCGGGCTTCTGATGACCAGTAACGACCGTCAAACCCGCGAATGACAGCTGGGACCAACGGCTTAACGTGCTTTCCGAGGCACGGAGTAGTCTCGGTATGTAGAGATGGTCACTCATCCACGGACAAACCCCGGCAAGCGTAGCTTAAACTGACGTTAAGTTATAACATAGCCATGAGCTCCTCAAGAGTTCAAAGTTAATATCCGCGCTGCAAAAGGCCTCAAGTCAGAATTTTGACCGGCTGGATTTGTGTATAGATTTTACACAGAAGCATGACCAAAACTAAACTCTCGTATGTGGTGTGATAATCATGTTTTTGTGGTTTATACATGGGTTTATAGTGAATTTTTTATGAGTCTGTAAGGTACTTTTACGTAAAGTTTCTTTTGCACTAGAAATAAATGACTACGCTCTTGGGACCACAAGCCTGTCAAGGAAGCCACTTAAAAGAATAAAAACAAAAAAATATTACTAACAACAACTTAGAAATACCTGTACAATTTGAATTTAAAATAAGTTCACATGAATCTTGAACATTTTCCATAGCTATGTAGAACTTCTCACAGTGTAGGTTCAACGCGATTTGTAATGTAATAGATTTTATAATCCCAGTAGCTAATAACGTTGCCATCATTCACGATGTAAACTGTAAAAAAGCAACAAATTAAAGAACTGCGTTTAAACTTTGAGGAGCTCGTGGCTACGTAATTACAGCCGCACGGGTCGATCCATCAGGTTAAGCTACGTTTGCTGGGGTTGGTCTGTGGGTGACCACCTTTACATACCGAGACTCATCCGTGCCTCGGAAAGCACGTTAAGCCGTTGGTCCCGGCTTTCATTTGTGGATCTTTAACAGTAATTGTTACGGGTCGTCAGAAGCCCGAAAGTCCGACAGCCAGTCTTACCAAGGGGTATCGTATTACCCGGTTACTGGGTTGTGTGGGTCAGATAGGCAGTCGCTCCATGTAAAATATTGGTATACAACTGCATCTGGTTAGACTGGAAACCAACCTGGAACCAACGACTGGAAAGGGCTAGGCAGATGATGTTTAAACTTTTAAATAATTGCCGTCACCCTCTGAGGATAACATCATTTTGTTTCTGTTGAGATCAATCGAAGAAATCGATTTGCACTTTGAAAGTTTAAGCATTTTGAAAGCCAAATAGCCAAATAGTTTTATCTATACAAATACTATATACCTAACACTATCTCGCGAGTAAACGTGTTTAAATTATTATTATAATAATTAGCCTACATTGTTATATTCATTCTATTAATATTAATTTTTTAGACTTTTTAGTTAAATAATTTAAAACTGCATTCGATTTTTGAGTGTTGCATATACATTTTAAGTTACCCTTTGACATAAAGCCAATATTAACAATTTTTAGTGAACCAGTAAAATACTAACTATATATTATACATATACGAAAGTGAGCTTTCACGCTAAAACGGTGGATTTTGATGAAATTTGGCACATAGGTAGACCATGACTTGGAATAGGACATACAATACTTTTTATCACGATATTCCCACGGGATCAAGACTCACGCGGGTGAAACCGCGGGGCGCAGCTAGTTAAATAATGATTTGAAATGTTGTGTTTGATGACACAATAAATCATTAAAGAACATGGAATAAACATATTACCTATGTTTATATTACTTACATAAAAGCGGCCAATCGATGCAGACAATTTAAAAAAATCTATAATTATCTGAATTTTAACGAGGTACTCATAAAGTAACTGCGTAGTTTGAAAAACTATCTGAAAAACAATAGATTTTAGTTTGAATATATTCTTTAACAATTTTCTCATGTAAAAAGCAAGCGGCTAAATCTAACTAACCATTAATTGAAAAGAAACCTTGTAGATGTCAAAACAGTCCAATATATTAACGTAAGCCTGAAACAGTCTTTTACAATAATCTACTCTGTCCCTTTCCTCCATGTTTTGGGATTGCAGAGCTTGAATATTCCAGAGATCAACTTTATCTTTTAACAGTTGAATGAGTCGTATAGCATAAATAATGTAGGTGTCAAAACTTACTAAAATTACACCAGTAAATATGCTAAAAACGGTTATATCAAGCATTGTGCAAAAAACAGTTGTGGCACTTATATACAATCCCACAAACAAGATAACAGCAGTCCAGTTCACAAAAGTGAAGCGTTTGAAACTGGCCTCATCATTGAAACATTTGTGAATATCTTGTAATTTTAAAACGAAAAAAAAACGTTTTCATTTGTATTAGAAACACTTTGCTTTAAATTAATTAAGAACCCTAAACTGAACAAAATACATCTTATGATGCTCGCGATATAATATGTCATATTATCGAAAATAGCCAAGGGTTGAAGAATAGTTGACAAGGCAGTTTCGTATTATAAAATCGATATAAATAATATCGTTGCACACAATGACACAAAATTCGATAAACGGCTGTTTGAAGTTATAGCATTATCTTTGATGCAATATTTTGGACATAACTGAATAGTTTGCAACAAATTCAAAGGTCGAAGCATCGACTGCATATCTTTGTCAACGAAGTTGTTTAATATAACTTCAACACGATGACTTTTAAGATTAAAATTATTTTTTTCTTTTTATTGACTGCATTTTATTTCACGCTCGTTGAACACGAATGATTCATATTCATGTATCGTACCTTATAAAGCTAATTCAATTATTATTGATGATTCTTAAGAACAAGACAGTAAGTAATCAATTTCACATACCACCTTCTAATTTAATTTCATATTGCCCTTGGAATCGACATATTTTGTTATTAATGACAAAATGTTCAGAAAAACATGGTACATAAAAACTATCTTTTATTTATTTATTTATTTGTTTGTTTCATCATGGCTAAAAGGCAATAACATAGTAACTACCCTTACTAGGGTCTTATTTATTATTGTATATATTATAGCACTTCAGTTGAGAAAACATAATAATTTTACCATAGATTGGATAATTTCTAGGCAAAACTAGACGAAATCTACACTTAAAAAACCTTTTACTAAATTGACTCTTACACTTACGCTATAACTCGAAATCCCGAATAAGTTTATCCTGAATGAACGCTATCCCACAAATAACTCTATCCCGATTCCTTTTATTCCGAATAAAAGCTATCCCGAAAAACTTTATCGCGAATGAACGCTATCCCGAAACACTATCTCGAATGAACGCTATCCCGAAACATTTTAATCGCGAATTAACGCTATTCAGAATAATAGCTTGAATCCGAAATAATTTTTCATAATAACCGCGGCGTCACTTGTTTTTGACAAGTACAGCAATTTCGATTTATCTCGAAGATAGTTGTTAAAATTTTCCAAGCATGTTTGAGAAATATATATTTTTTCAACTGAATTGCTATGATATGTACCTAATGATAGTTTTTCTTGTCTGTATATTTTGTCATTAATCACAAATGTCAATTCCAAGGGTAGTATTAAATTAGTAGGTAGCAAGTAATACGAACTTGATTGCTTTATCTTAAGAATCATCAATCAATAATTGAATTACCTTGATTAGGTACAGTACGTGAATATGAATCATTCGTGTACTACAAGCCTTTATTAAAATGCAGTCAATAAAAAGAAAAAACAATTTTAATCTTAAAAGTTATCGTGTTGAAATTTTATTAAACAACTTCGTCGACGAAGATGTGCAGACGATGCTTCGACCTTTGAATTTGTTGCAAACTATTTATTTATGTCCAAAATATTGCATCAAGGATAATTTTATAGTTTCAAACAGCCGTTTATCGAATTTTGTGACATTTTGTGCCACGATATTATTTTCATCGGTGTTATTATACAACACTGTCTTGTCAATTATCCAACCCTTGTTTCCTTTCGAAAATATGACATATAATATCATGAATATCTCATGCTGGATTTTATATAGTGTGGGATTGTTAATGAATTTAAAGCTTAATATTTCCTATACAAATGAAAACGTTTGGATTGTTTTAAAATTACAAAAAATCCACAGATGTTTTAATGATGAGACCAGTTTCAAACGCTTCACTTTTGTTAACTGGATTGTTATTATCTTGTTAGTAGGATTGTATATCGGTGCCATAACTATTTTTTGGACGATCCTTGAAATACGCGTTTGCAGCATATTTTGTGGTGCAGTTGTAATAATTTTTGACAATAACATCATATATGCTATAAGACTCATTCAACTGTTAAAAGATAAAGTTGATCTATGGAATATTCAAGCTCTGCAATCCCAAAACATGGAGGAAAGGGACAGAGTAGATTATTGTAAAAGAATGTTTCAGGCTTACGTTAATATATTGGACTGCTTTGACATCTACAAGGTTTCTTTTCAATTAATGGTTAGTAAGATAAAGCCATCGCTGGCAACACCTGAGTGAGGCTGGCATAAAAGCTTGGGAATTGGCACAAGAAAAGAGAGACCTATCCTATGCCCAGCAGTGGGTGAAGTCGGGTAGTGGATGATGGTGAAGATTTATCCGCTTGCTTTTTACATGAGGAACTTATTTAAGAATATATTCCAACTCATACTTATTGTTTTCAGATCCTTTTTCAAACTATGCAGTTATTTTATGAGTACGTCTCTAAAATTCAAATATTTGTAGATTTTTTTAAATTTTCTGCAGGGATTGGCCGATTTGATGTAAGTTATTTGTAGAAATCGTACATTTTATCCATTATTAATTATTTACATTTTGTGTTTAATTTTTTTATATCTATTTTAGCAATACCTATGTAAAAGATTAAGCGCAGAAGTTCTTTAATTTGTTGCTTTTTACAGTTTATGTCGAGTATAATGACAATGATATATACCATTTGGATAATAAAATCTCTAATATTACAAATCGCATTGAACCTACACTGTGAGAAGTTCTACATAGCTATGGAAAATGTTCAAGATTCATGTGAACTTATTCTAAATTCAAATTGTACAGGTATTTATAAGTTTTTCTAATGTTCATTTGGCTTTATTTCGGCAAAGAAGTCAACTGCTATGTTTATATTTATAATATTTTAGATTATCACTTTACAGATGCCGAAAAGAAATTATGCAAGAACGTTAAACGCTTACATCGAGCGACATTCGGCAAGCTGCATGCCTGTCGGATATTTTACGTTGATGCTACTTTACTGTTCAAAATTATTTCGTTACTCGCTAACTATACTTTTGTGTTGCTACAATTTGCATTTCTTTAATTCTGCTATGTAATAGAGATATTTAGGACTCTTAAACATACGTTAGGCTGAAACTCGAAATCCCGAATCACTTCATCTCGAATGAACGCTATCCCGAATAACGTGAGTCCAAAATAACGTTATCTCCAAGGAACGCTATCCTTGAAACGATATTTAACCCTCATCCTTTCAACAGGACACGTTCAATGGCCAACTTGGAAATTTCTTAATAGACTTCGAACCCATGTCGACCGGAGCAAAGACAATCTCCACAGATGGTGGTTTATGGACGGCTCAAGTGTCCCCACCCGAACACGATATCCGTAGATTCGGCCTAATCTACGGGCGCTTCCTACTCCTTTAACACCTACGGAGTTAAAATAGGTTTGAGGCCTGAAAAGGAATGAATGACAACACGATTTGACAGTATTTGTCCTTTCGCCCGATGTGTTTTTGCCCGTCCAAAAATGTTAGTTAATCGGGAGTAGGGTTTAGTCTGAAGTATCGACTATTTTCGGTGTGGCCAGTATTTTACTAGACGGACTTAGGTAGTAGGCCCCCTGATCTCAAGTGCGTATTCAGCGCCTCCCACAGAGAAATGGCCCACCTTCTATCTTGCGCCGCATGCCCTGTGCACTTGATGACCGTGATGGTCGTGAGTGCAGTTCACGCAGCTGAATTTAAGCCAAACATATTACATGAACATCATCGATAAGCTAAGAAGAAGAAGATCCTCAATTAAAACTATGCATAAATACTTAATGCATAGAGTTAATTGCATTAAAATAAATAAAACACTTTCAGGAACTTTCAAATTTTTTATTTATTTTCACTCAGTGTACAAGCAAAAATGTCGAT
Source organism: Lithophane semibrunnea (assembly GCA_947363905.1). Classification (NCBI taxonomy): domain Eukaryota; kingdom Metazoa; phylum Arthropoda; class Insecta; order Lepidoptera; family Noctuidae; genus Lithophane; species Lithophane semibrunnea. The sequence goes on along the minus strand of OX376208.1, from coordinate 13,937,635 downwards.
CTCGAAATATAACAACAAAACGAAAGAATACTTTTGATGAAAACAGGCATTCAGGGCACCAACGATTTTATAGTGGAAGCGCAGTTGGGTTTCAAGTAGATTTTTTTTCCCATGCTCAATATTCACTATTAAAGTATTTATATTTTCTGCAGCAAATTTTTCTAACGGCACTAAAAATAAGTTTTGTGTTGTGTAAAATGTGTGGGCATCGTGAATGAAAATGTAATGCGCTTTTAAGACAACATTTCTAATGAATGCATAAAGATAATCCCCGTGATAAATCATCACTATATTTTAATTCATAGATTTAACACATTTCTCATTTTCCTGGGCTATTCAATGCATAGCTTTAATTCAGGGATAAAAATCGTTCGTTGGAGATGACGTAATTTCGGACTCAAGCTATTATTCTAGATAGCGTTCATTCACGATAAAGTGTTTCGGGATAGCATTTATTCGAGATAAAGTGTTATAGGATAGCGTTCATTTGCGATAAAGTGTTTCGGGATAGCATTTATCCGAGATAAAGTGTTTTGGGATAGCGTTCATTCGCGATAAAGTTTTTCGGGATAGCGTTTATTCGGAATAAAGTCACTCGGGATAAAGTGATTCGCGGGATAAATTGATTCGGGATTTCGAGTTACGGCGTAAAGTGTAAGAGTCAATTCAGTAAAAGGTTTTTTTAAGTGTAGATTTCGTCTAGTTTTGCCTAATAATTATCCAATCTATGGTAAAATAATTATATTTTCTCGATTGAAATGCTATAATATATACAATAATAAACTAAGACCCTAGTAAGGGTAGTTACTATGTAATTTCCTTTCAGCCATGATAAAACAAACAAATAAATAAATATAATAAATTATAGTTTTTATTGTACCATGTTTTTCTGAACATTTTGTCATTAATAACAAAATATGTCAATTCCAAGGGCAATATGAAATTAAATTAGAAGGTGGTATGTGGAATTGATTACTTACTTGATCTTAAGATTCATAAATAATAATTGAATAAGCTTTATTAGGTACGCTATATTTCTATGAATCATTCGTGTTCAACGAGCCTGAAATAAAATGCAGTCAATAAAAAGAAAAAATAATTTTAATCTTAAAAGTCATCGTTTGGAAGTTTTATTAAACAACTTCGTTGACAAAGATGTGCAGTCGATGCTTCAACCTTTGAATTTTTTGCAAACTATTCAGTTATATCCAAAATATTGCATCAAATATAATGCCATAACTTCGAACAGCCGTCTATTGAATTTTGTGTCGTTGTGTGCCACGATATTATTTATATCGATGTTATTATAAGAAACTGCCTTGAGAAATATTCTTCAGCCCTTGGCTATTTTCGATAATATGACGTATTATATCACGAACATCATAAGCTGTACTTTGTTTAGTTTGGGTTTCTTAATGAATTTAAATATTAGTGTTTCATATACAAATGATAACGTTTTTTTCGTTTAAAATTACAAGATATTCACAGATGTTGCAATGATGAGGCCAATTTTAAATGCTTTACTTTTGTTAACTGGACTGCTGTTATCTTGTTTGTAGGATGGTATATCTTTGCCACAACTATTTTTTGCACAATGCTTGAAGTAAATATTTTCAGCATATTTACTGGTATAATTTTAGTAAGTTTTGACACTAACATTATTTATGCTATACGACTCATTCAACTGTTAAAAGATAAAGTTGATCTATGGAATATTCAAGCTCTTCAATCCCAAAACATGGAGGAAAGGAACAGAGTAGACTATTGTAAAAGAATGTTTCAGGCTTACGTTAATATATTAGACTGCTTTGACATCTACAAGGTTTCTTTTCAATTAATGGTTAGTTAGTTACATTAAGCCGCTGGGTTTTTACATGAGAAAATTGTAAAAGAATATATTGAAACTGAAATCTATTGTTTTTCAGATAGTTTTTCAAACTACGCAGTTATTTTATGAGTACATCGTTAAAATTCAGTTATTTATAGATTTTTATGAATTGTCTACATCGACTGGCCGATTTGATGTAAGTACTTTAAACATAATTATATTCCATGTTATATCATTGTAATGATATATTGTATCATCTCACAAAAAAATTCAAATTATTATTTAATTTTATTGGTTCACTAAAAATTGTTTATATTGATTAAATCGTAACGTGTAATACATACCGGTCAAAAGAGGGTTGTGATTTTGACACACGGTGCACTCATGCATAAAAAAGTTTTACAATAAAAAAACGAATGCAGTTTAAAATTATTTATCTAAAAAGTGTAAAGAATTAATATTATTATAATGAATATAACAATGTTGGCTAATTATTCAATGTATACACATTTACTAGCGAAATAGTGAAAGGTATATAAAAGCTATTTAAGAAAATTGGCTTTCAAAATGCCTAAATTTTCAAAGTGCAAATCGATTTCTTCGGTTAATCCCAACAGAAACAAAATCTCTGCGTTCCGACTCACGTCTCTTCTGTGTGGCCCGCGCCTAAGATACAGGTTTACCAAGTTTAAGAGGCAGGGTTATAATTCTTGAGTACAGATTTTAACATAGAACCAGATGTATACAATGTACAGTATTTCATAATGAATCACCAAGGTATAATACCTATTTGTACTTTATGGCAAATAAAATAAAATATATATTATATATTTTTTTTACAGTTTATATCGTGTATGATGGCAACATTATTAGCTACTGGGATTATAAAATCTATTACATTACACATCGCATTGAACCTACACTGTGAGAAGTTCTACATAGCTATGGCAAATGTTCAAGATTCATGTGAACTTATTTTAAATTCAAATTGTACAGGTAGTTCATAGTTCTTGTTAGTTTTATTTTTTGTTTTTATTTTTTTAATTAAGTGGCTTCCTTGATTGTCTTGTGGTCGCAAGAGCTACTGCTATGCTTGAGGTCCTGGGTTCGATTCCCGGGTCAGGCAAAGTGTTAATAACACTTTGCCTGACCCGGGTTTACCATCTGGGATTTTTAAGTAGCAGTCTGTGGTCTGGGTTTGGTGGCCTTAGGTCTTCATCCTCTATTACATGGGGCTTAAAAATAATTGGCGAAATGTGGGTTTCTGAATAAACCTTCGAGGAAGACGAGATGATGTCATGGTTGTGTTGTTCTAAGTTTTTTTTGTTAATATTTCGCCTCTTTTTTCATCAAATGAGTGTTGTCATGTTCTATTCAGGTTTTGTATGTAAGCTTCCAACCTCTACCTCCTTTACAGATGCTGAAAAGGGGCTCTGCAAGAATATTTAACGCCTACATCGAGTGACATTCAATAAGCTGCATGCCTGTCAGATGTTCTACGTTGATGCTACTTTACCGTTCAAAATGATAGCGTTACTTGCTAACTATACTTTTGTGTTGCTACAGTTTGCGTTTTTATAATTATTCTGCTACTAAAAAGCGATATTTAGTGAAGGGGTTTTTTATTTCATTTATACATTTTGTCTAATGGCCTCAAAATGATTCCATCAATAGTTACACATATTTTATCGACTGAAATGCTATGATAAAATTATAGGTTTTCTGCACATTATGTCATTAATAACAAAATTTAATCTCAATTCTAAGAGCAATTTATAAATTATATTAGATTAGCTTATGCCGCCGGCTCCGCCGCGTGGATGTCGGTTATTATATACTAAAACCTTCCTCGGGAACCACTCTATACATTGGTGAATACAGCATGTAAATCGGTGCAGTAGTTTTTGAGTTTATCGCGAACAGGACGACATACGGACGCAGTGGAGGACTTTGTTTATGTAGGGAAGGTGGCATGTAATACGACATTGATTGCTATTAGAATCATCAAAGATAATTGAATTAGTTTTATTAGGTACTAGCTTCCGCCCGCGGCTTCGCCCGCGAGGTATGTCGATATAAAATACCATATGTCCTCACCCAGGATGCCATCTACCTCGTTGCCAAAGTTGCATCCGTTCAATGGTTTAGACGTGAAAAGGTAACAGACAGACAGAGTTACTTCCGAATTTTTAATATTAGTTTGGATGGTACTGTAAGATAAAACATCTTATGAAAAATTTCTACGCGCAGGGGATTCTAGAATCATGTACTGAATGCTAGTCGTACGGTTTTACTTGCGCGATGCTGGATTTTGCATGACGTCAGTGTGATGTTCGCATGTGGCGATATAATGCTCCCTCAATGTGAATATTTGATATGAATCTGTAATTATAATAACTGTACCTACTCGTTGGATACGTAGGTTATTATAATAATAATAACCCCACCATCCAACATCCGGTTAGATTGGAAAGCGACCCCAGCAAAGTTGAGAAAAGGCTAAGAAGATGACGAGGAGGAGCTAAATCTATTAACCACATGACGCAATACAGAATTGGCACCATTCACAAGAATGCGGAGTTTGTCCATGATAAGTGAATGCGACGTTAATTTTATACGCATTTTTTCTTAGCCGCGGGCAGTGTGGGAATTCCGTGTTGTTATTGTGAGCATGAAAACTCGAGTGCATACAAAACAATTGAATAAACTACGTAATAGGTAAGTACAGTGTGTTGTCCAAGTGCTGGCTTTTATGATTTTTTAAGATTCTTGAACAACTTTTAATATGGGACCAAACCTGAAATCGAAAAAAAATCTGCTGTTCTCTACATTTTGATGAGATACGCGAACATAAATGTATGGGACAGCTCATTTTTTTGTATTAGTAAAAAAGTATTAAATTGAAACGTAAAAGAAAAACTCTGTACACGCCCACTTGTCTTTCTACGTTGAAATACATGTGTGCATTACTAATGTTTCGTTAATCGTGACGATTTGTAACAGTTATTGTTGTATGAGAATCACTTAATTAATACACTATTAAATGGAAATTACTGGAACTATTTAATGGAATTTATTACTAGCATGTTCCTATTGTACCGTGTTTTTCTGAAACATTTTCCTTATTGCAAGACCAATTAAATGTGTCGTTGAAATTGTATGATAATTGATAGAAATTGTGGTTTTTACAATGCATTTTATGGAATGTTTTATGTTAGTAAACAGGCCAACAGCCAACGTAATGAATAGTATTTAATTTGTAAACTTATCATTTCCTTTTGATCGCAATGTCACTTTTAGGTGCATATCCTACTATCCTACTAATATTATAAATGTGAAAGTTTGTGTGTTTGGATGTTTGTTACTCAATTAGGCAAAAACGGCTGAATGGATTTGGATGAAATTTGGCAAACAGATAGCTTATAACCTGGATTAACACATAGGATACTTTTTATCCCGATCTACTAATCTACTAATATTATAAATGTGAAAGTTTGTGTGTTTGGATGTTTGTTACTCAGTCAGGCAAAAACGGCTGAATGGATTCGGATGAAATTTGGCAAACAGATCGCTTATAACCTGGATTAACACATAGGATACTTTTTATCCCGATATTCCCACGGGATCGAGACTTACGCGGGTGAAACCGCGGGGCGCAGCTAGTATAAAATAAATAATGTTATCTGAAATGTAAAATGTGGTGGGCACCTATAAAAGATGTTACATAATTATAAAATTCAGTGCAAAGACACATTACGCCATGCAGTGATGGCATGCAAATATTTAATGGATGTTAGTCAGTTAAACAGTAACGTAAAATTGGGGACAAATTAATAACATTTTTTTAGGTACCTATTGAATTCGAGTTTTAGCATTAAGAATAAAAATTCTACTAACGAAAAGAACAATTTATTCAAGTCAATACAAATTTTAATTAAAAAACACACTTTACATTATTTAAACAGTAAGGCTAGTAGTAGCTAGTGACAAGGTAACTAACTTGCCACCTTATGTAACTACAATGCAATCTTGAAGTGGTAGGACTGTCATGATGTTTTGTTGAGAAATTCGCAGATTGAATTAAAAAACTGAGTTATCATTTTTTTTTTTCAAAACCTTGCAGAATTATATATAGAAGGTTGTTTGTTGTCCAGTTAGATAATGAGTTATATATAAATGGCGCCATATACACGCAACTGCGCCTGAATAGTTCTATTCTAGGTACAGGGATTTCCAATAAATACTGTGACTTTTCGTTTGCTAAAATTGTTTTTAGCTTCAAAGAGTTCATTATAGTAATACAATTTCGTAAATATAAATACAAGAAATGATAAGAAGCTTTTGTGATTTAAACACTGGTGTACATGTTTTTTTTTTTTCATTTATGGCCAACCAGCACTTGTTTACACTGTTCAAATTATAAAATAATGTTTTACTAAAATCTAGGTTAGTGTAACAATTTCTTATAGGTTAGCACCGCATGCCCCATAAACATAATAAATGTGCCACAAGCACTATACTATTAAAATTAATAACTAAATAGAAAACACAAAAGAAACAATTTAAAAAATAACGTGATGTTATTTTTTATTTATTTATTCAATTTTAACTTGACACAATAACATAAAACCCTGCGTGAGTTTGTTGTTCCAAAAGACTTCGCTCTTGCATTCTCATACACGATTCTCAAGTTTTCTAGCTCGCTTCGCTCACTCCTGTCTTCTCTAATAAGGTGAGAATGACAGCTTAAACTTCAAAGTCGGAATGTTATTTCATTTACTTTGTGAAAACAATCATTTTTAGAACTAATCGGGTAAAAAGAACCCCATGTTTTTTTTCAACAGGGCCCTTTAAAAAATGTTTATTTTCACCTTCAAGTAAAAAATACAGTTTCCAATAAAAATAGGCAAGTTGCATGTTAGAGTTGCAGCCAATACCTTAGCTAAGATAATTTAATATCTCTTATAATTGTATGATAGCGGCGCCCACCCTTGCTTACCCATTTTCACTGTCGCCGCCATTTTGGCGACATCTGTCAACTGAGGCCACTTCTGGGTGGTCTGCAACCTGATATCGAGTGAAAACACTTGAGATTATAATGACGATAAATCTAAACTTTTTTATCGGAGGTATTTACAAATATATGTCGTTGGAATCGTTATGATATACGGTGTGTGTGCTGGTTAGTGTAGTGGTGCGTGCGAGTGTGTGCCGTGCATAAGTGGATGTGTTTGTGGCATTTATATCTGGCTACGTCACTACGCTGGCGTAGCAGGTGTAGCTGGCGTAGCTGGTGTAGCTGGCGTAGCGGGTGTAGCAGGCGTAGCTGCCGTAGCTGCCGTAGCTGCTGTAGCTGCCGTAGCTGCCGTAGCCGCCGTAGCAGCCGTAGCTGCAGTAGCTGCCGTAGCTGCCGTGGCTTGGCCTATTGAGTCTAGAAAGTTTTTTCTAAGTATTATTTCAGGAATGCCATACTAGATATAGATACTGTTCGAAGAACAATCGTGATAACTTAAGTTTAGTACTCCAACATCAAGTTCGTATATGACAGGTTATAAGTTTTTTACTCATGTATATTTGTAAATTTTCTCAAAATTTTCTCAGCCATTTTTTTCCAGTTATGACAAAATATGTAGCTATGAAAGAAGAAGAACATTAATTTAGAATGTTTTTTTTACAGGAATGATGTTTCACCTAGATTTAATCAATCAAACGATTAGACTTATTGTCCTTACTTAACTTTAGTACCTACAGTTGTTTATTTGCAAAAATAGTCAAGATGTCTACACTCTCTCTCTCTCTCCTCTCCTTATCACTCATTATTAGTGTAGATTCAGTCTATAGAAAGTATAGGCCATCCCTCGTCCTCGCCGCTGGTTTCGAGCCCCCAGCCTAAGAGGCATCGGCGGGGCGCGGAGGAGGTGGGTGGGTGAATTCAATACTGACAGCCTCCTCAACCAATTTGACAGCTTCAAGCGCACAGTTAAAATCGGCTTATAAGCACGTACTTCGTGTTTCAAAGATTCCTCTACGTATTATGTTGTTTATATTGGTTTTCAACGTACTATATTGTTATATGTACTATATATACTATATATATTGTTATTACTTACTATATATGCTATATATTACGTACTATATTGTTAGACATATTATATTGTTATTCAACGGTATAATCATTTTTTATCATTACATATCGCTAGCTCTAATTGAGGAAAAAACTGAGGAAAAAAGAAAATACCGTGGAGAAACCCAGAGTTAACATACACAAAGTGAAATGAAATCCATAAACAAAGTGAGCCGAACAAGCATGGTAATCAATGCTTGTTCCTTCCACAAAAGATTCTTATTCATACATAATTGAGAAAAGGCCTCTGTCCTGCGGTGGGACAACGTCATTATCACTATTCTGTTATCATTATCAGCGCACAGATACTTATCAATCGCTATACAAAGTCCTATAATATTGTTCAAAACACAGCAAAACTAAATTGGTGTGACTAATACCTCTGAATACAAAGAAAGTATAGTTTAGTAAGTATAGTGTAGTATAGTAGTACTGTAGTTTTCTGTATTTATATGTGTGTGCATAAATGGTTAAATAAATAAAATAAATAAAGAAAAATTGTTAATTCTGCACAAACAAAACGCACACACAATAGAAAAAGACTAAATAAGAAATGATACAAAAGTACAAAAATATTGGGAAACACTTCGAATTCAAATCTACCTGGATAGGTGCTATACGTTTCCTGCATTCAAAACAGTTGTACTGACAGAAATAGAAAACTCACTAAAATACTAGAATCAAAGCATAAAAAAACCTTTTTAGATATACAGGGTGTTAGGGACAGCCCTCCGCAGACTGATGGGATGAATTCAGCATATCATACTAAGACGACCGGTACATGAAATTATTTTACGAACGTTATGGGAATCGAATAAACCTGGTTTGTTTTATTACCACCTCACACGCAATGTATCGTTACCGTGGCAAAACGCACGTAGTCGCACTCCTGGTGGTGAGGGGGGCGCTCTGGCCACGTGATTTAATAATGTAAATTCTGAGCTTCACTCGTTTCTCGCTATAGTATTATAACATCCATTGCTGATTTTTATTTTAGATGTTTTATTTACATAAATGGAGTGCTGCGTTCAGAGAATGTAATTTTACATTGAAATAAAGGAATAGTAACTGAAAAAAAAAGTTAAATAATTATATTAAATTATTTAAAATAGGGAGCTGAATGCCTCCTGTTAATTTGCGGAGGGCTGTCCCTTACACCCTGTTGTAGATAAAGGAAAGGATTTTTTTACCTATATGAATTTAGTTTGTATACGAACAAAACGAATATCTACTCGTCTACATATTTCAAACTAAATTGGCGTCATACTGTCTACCTCTATTATCATAAACTTTAGGTATTATTAGTTACGCATAAACAAACTTAATATAACAATTTCCAGCCAACAATAAGAAAACAAAACTACTTATTTGTCAAGGATTTACACAAAGAACTTAAATGAATAAACGATGAGGTAGGTAGTCAATTAATAATTACCTTTAACAACAGCGCCGAGTATGAGCAACACGATACAAAATTGCATTTTCATGTTTATTGGTCACTTTAATAAATTGTTGTAAATTTTCTCAACAGATGACACGTCCGTTCGCGGGAGAAGCAATAGAAGTAAGTTGAACACTACTGAATGTCAGTTTATATATATTATACAGTTAACAATGACGTAAGGGCTAGCCCACACTGCGGTGCAGTAGAATAAGATGCGTTATTTCTGCCGTAGGGCGCATATAAACGCCCGTTTTTTTCACTGGACATCAGATCCTCAATAAACCGGAGATCTTTGTATACAAGCAAGATTTTCTACCGGAAGAACGTTTCGGGTGCGGTTTATCGGAACTGTTTGCGAAAGTAAACGAGTGTTATTGCAGGACATTAAGAAAAAAAATCATATTGGCGTACTATTTATACATGAAAAAACAAAAATAAACAGAAATACGTAAAAGATCAGTGCATTTCATATTCTTTTGGAACGAAGTTCATTCATGTGCACTTTTTCTAAATTCAAATTGTACAGGTATGTAGGTTTATCTTATTCTCATTTGGCTTAATTTCGGCAAAGAAGTCAACTGCTATGTCGGATATTCTACGTTAATGCTACTTTACTGTTCAAAATTATTGCGTTACTTTCTAACTGTACTTTTGTGTGCTACAGTTTGCGTTTCTCGAATTCTGCTACTTAAAAGCGATACTTAGGAATCTTACGTTAGGCCGAAGCTCAAAGTCTCGAATTACTTTATCACGAATGAACGCTATCCTGACTAACCTGACTCTGAAATAACGCTATCTCCAACGAATGCTATCTCTAAAACGATATTTATATCGTAATAATTGATTAATGCATAGCTTTACTTGAGAGTTAAATATCGTTTCACGTTTAGCGTTCGTTGGAGATAACGTTATTTCGGTCTTATGTTATTCTGGATAACGTTCATTCGGGATAAAGTGACCCGGGATAAAGTGATTCGACAGAAACGGATTTTGAGTTACGGCTTAACGGGTAAGAGTCGATATTTACTAAAAGGTGTTGCTTTTCGTTTAGTTTTGGCCTAGAAATTATCCAATCAATGATAAAATAATAATGTTTTCTCGACTGAAATGCTATAATAAATATCATAATAGTAACTTCGTGGTGGGGCTTGCGCACTCCGAACTCTAGGTCTGTACCGGTAGAGTTTACTTTCCCGGAACGGGTTTATGATGAGGAGCCAGACCAAGAGAACTACAAAAACCCGCAGGGTAGCATGTGGCGAGCTGTTGGGCAGTAGTGACCCCACGGACCCTACCTCCCGGGTGAAGTCTTGTTCCTCATCTCTGGCTTGCCTTTATTGGCCAACTGGAGTGAACACTGACGAGAAACAGAGCTCCCACCTCATTCTTGCCTTGATTGGAGATTTGCAAGAGAAAACGTGCTCGGAGGAAGGAAGTATTCCAGTATGATGCTGGTAAGATGCTGGTGATGCTTCTGCTGATGGTGATGGTCTTGACCGTACTTCAGATTGTCCTGATAGTCGTGGAATACCTCTCCACTTCTCTTAAGCGCCTCAGGACATGTTGCCCCCTTGTCGTTGCGACACTTTGTGCTAGCGACCGTTTTCGGGGGCCCATTATTGAGTGTGCAAGTCACCCCCTGCCATTTTATCCGTGTATATATAAAACATTTATTTTTATTTTTATTCCTTCCATAGTTCCAGGTTACCAGTCCACTTTATCCACCCAAACCCATAGTTCAATATGATTGTTTTGTTTCCATAACCTGCAATAGTATTACACCAACCGGGGGTTGTCCTTGGGTGCCCGTTTATAGTGCGACCAGGGACATTCATCGGTTGGTGTCCCATTACATTACAAAAGGTCTAACTGGCCTCTACGAATTGGCCTCGTACGCCTTCCAAAGGTCCGGGTCCCCAGGGTCCCGAGCAAGTTGAAAGACGTTTTAAAAAAGCTTTTACCTTATGACAGGTACTATGTGATTACCGTTTAGCCGTAATAATACAAACAAATAAATAAATATAATAAAAGATACTTTTATATACCATGTTTTTCTGAACATTTTGTCTAACAAAATATGTCGATAGAAGAGAAGGTGGTATGTGAAATTTATTACTTACTTGATCTTAAGAATCATCAATAATAATTGAATTAGCTTTATTAGGTACGGTACATGAATATGAATCATTTGAGTTCAACAAGTCTGAAATAAAATGCAGTAAATAAAAAGAAAAAGCAATTGTAATGTTAAAAGTCATCGTGTTGAAGTTTAATTAAACAACTTCGTTGACAAAGATGTGCAGTCGATGCTTCAACCTTTGAATTTGTTGCAAACTATTCAGTTATGTCCAAAATATTGCATCAAGGATAATTTTATAACTCCGAACAGCCGTCTTTCAAATTTTGTGTCATTGTGTGCCACGATATTATTTATATCGATGTTATCATACGAAACTGCCTTGTCAATTATTCTTCAAACCTTGGAAATTTTCAATAATACGACGTATGGTATCACGAACATCTAAAGATGTATTTTGTTCAGTTTGGGGTTCTTAATGAATTTAAAACAAAGTGTTTCTTATATAAATAATAACGTTTTTTTCGTTTTAAAATTACAAGATATTCACAGATGTTTCAATGATGAGGCCAGTTTTAAAAGCTTTACTTTTGTTAACTGGACTGCTGTTATCTCGTTTGTAGGATTGTATATCAGTCTCACAACTATTTATTTCACGATGCTTGAAATAACCGTTTTTAGCATATTTATCAGTGCAATTTTATTATGTTTTGACATTAACATTATTTATGCTATAAGACTCATTCAACTGTTAAAAGATAAAGTTGATCTCTGGAATATTCGAGCTCTTCAATATCAAAACATGGAGGAAAGGGACAGAGAGAATTATTGTAAAAGAATGTTTCAGGCTTACGTTAATATATTGGACTGCTTTGACATCTACAAGGTTTCTTTTCAATTAATGGTTAGTTAGATTAAACCGCTTGCTTATTACATGAGAAAATTGTTAAAGAATATATTCAAACTGAAATCTATTGTTTTTCAGATCGTTTTTCAAACTACGCAGTTATTTTATGAGTACCTCGTTAAATTTAAGTTGTTAATAGATTTTTTCAAATTGTCTACATCGAGTAGCCGCTTTTATGTAAGTAGTTTAAAAATACCTAATAAATCATTAATGATTTATCTATCGTCTAACACGTTACATTTCAAATGATTATTTAATTGTATTGGTACCTCAAAAATTGTTTATATTGGGTTTATGTCAAGGGGTAACCTATTAAAATATACATGCAACAATCAAACAAAAAAATAAGAATGCAGTTTTAAATAATTTATCTAAAAAGTCTAAATTTCTAGTCTAGTCTATCTCTTTATCTAAAAAGTCTAAATTTCTAGTCTAAAATTCATTATAATATTATTATTATAAAACATTGTAATATTATACCGGATGACATTTTTTACCGTCTCGAGCATAATCAGGTGTGTTGTGTAAGTGGAACAGAAGCCATACCCGAGAATATTTGCTTAGTACCATTGAGATTGTACAGGTTCGGAATTTCCTTCAAAAATTATGAAAACTATCCATCCTACGGCCCGTGCGTAAAAACGAATAATAGCCAAAATAGGAGATAGTAAACGGCGTAGGCTGCGATGGCGCATGAATGATAGTTGTGCGTGTGTGCGAGCGAAACGCACGCACATTTCTTTTGCGTAGAAACCTAGTAAGCGGCCGCCCCTCGCATGGTACAGTCGTGTTGAAAACGTTTCCAAAATCAACGCAATAACATTTATAGTCCACTTACTAATAAACTAAGACAAACCTGATCTACAAATAAAATGAACACAATACCCAAAAATTCTCAAACATACAATACAAATACCCAATTGACCAAATAAGCCTCACACCAAAAGAATAAGTAGTAAATAGGTAATAACTTAACACAAGTAAGAAAACTTAACCTACCTAAAATAATAAAACACAACAAATACTTACGTAAGTACAAATACCCCACCAATTTACCAATTAAAAAGATAAAATAATAAGTAAACCTATCCTTACAAATAAAACGAAAACAGTAACAAAGACTCAGAACGAACTTTTAAAACAATCTAAGTAATCTTTTTTAAATAATTCGAAACAATAAATACTTGAATAAGCAAGAATACTCGACTGTACTTCATTCAAAATGAAAAGGCCGTGCATACATGCGGGAGCGAGAACATTGACAGAATGTTGTTCGGTCGACCCGTTGCTAAGTAACGTCGGCGCGCCTACGCACACACACGTACATAGAAACTTGATGTGTGCGTGAGAGTTCACTTACCGGGGTTCACGTACGAGAGCCGAGCAGCTGAGCGGTACTCGCACGCGGGCGACACGACCGACAGACGCGCACACGCATTGCGCGCATTTTACAAAAAATTAACTTAGGTCTGTACCTACCTTTTTAGCGATATCGCAGTAGGTAATTATTGTTCAAAATGTTTCGTTCTAAACATAAACTAGCACGTCTTTGCATATTGTTCGGTAAACTTCGAGGCGTATCTCTATCACTTTTCAAAACATTAAAAGCGTTTTAAATTATTCGCTGTCTTAAATCACTAACGCTTTGAGCTTCTTCGGTATACACTAAACGTCAGACTAAACGTTTTAGGTCGGCCCACAAATAAAAGTCAAGGGGTGTTATGTAGGTCTGGTGACCTCGGCCGCCAGTTCACAGGTGCACCGCGACCTATCCACTTATCACCAAATTGACCATCGAGATACGCGCGCACAGATCGTTCGTAGTGAGCTGGACATCCGTCATGCTGGAAGTACATGTCTTGCAGATAGGGATCAGGAACGTCTTGCAACATGGTGTCAATGACAGAACGGTTCTGCACCCAGTGACAAAACTCCATGCGGGGTCCGAGGGCAGGGGGAATTTGAGGAGAACGGATACCGTTCCTTCGTAGCGACTGAAGATTTTCTTTTTCTGCGTACATTCGCCTTGCACTGGCTGTTTTCACCAAACAAGATACTCTACGTTAGAATATTCGTACATGTTTAGATACGACAAATATGACCGGGTGCACGATGCATACGTGGAAACGAACAGCGCGACGTCACGCCGCCGTGACTAATCGCAGGTGACTGAAGATCGGGACGCGGGCGGGCGGGGGGATGCGCGAGCGAGCAGCTCCGGCGCGGCGGCGGCGGCTCAAGCGCCTGGTGATATCAAAGAAGCCGACGGCAAGTGCGGCGAGTACCTATCGGCCGCAAAGGAACGTATCTAATTCATTGATAAATTCCGTGCATTTAGTAGGGTGCGTATGATTTGAATTTCGATATTTTTTCATGGATTTATTTAAAAAAAAAATAATTTCTGGTTTTATTGTTTTTGTATTAAAAGTTTACTTCAAATGGGTAGTATTTTTAGATAAATCAATTTGTTTAAAGGGTATAAAAAAAAAAAAAAAATTTAGTTGACTATGCCATTGGCTTCTACTCCGTTCACCTACTACACCCTATGTTTGTCGAGACGGTAAAAAAAATCATCCGGTATAATTCATTATATTATTATTATAATGAGTATAACAATGTAGGCTAATTATTCAATGTAATTACTAGCGAGACATATGTGCATATATAAAAGCTGTTTGATAGTTAGAAAATTGGCTTTCCAAATGCCCATACTTTAAGTGCAAATCAATTTTTACGTTTGTTCCCAACAGAAACAAAATGTGATGATATCCTCAGAGGGTGACGTTAATATTTTTATACACCCATGCTAAATCCTCTATAAAAGTTTCTAAAACAGTTAGTGTCATAGTAACCATAATATCATCCAAATGAGTGTTATAATGTTGTACGGAAATTCATAATGCAACTCATTTAAAAAAAATAACAGTTTCATTCACGAGCGTTTCACTAATAAAGCACCGTAATTTAAAAATAAAACACATACGAATTCGAAAAAATCGAATTCTCGTCGTACTGCGCCATTTTTGTTCGTTATTTGTATTGCAAAGATACTTTTATAGAAGATTCATAGCATGGGTGTAGATAAAATCTTGTATGAAACTGTAAATAATTAAGTAGTAAAACACTCATGTGATACTATTATAAACCCACATTCGTGTTTTAATACCCCTTATTATATAACAGTTCCATAAATAACTATTTTATAATGTGCTCAATTAAAACACGCTTTTATCTAAAAGATTAAACGCAGAAGTTGTTTCAGATATAGGTTTACCTAGTTTAAGAGGCAGGGTATACTTGAGTACAGATTTTAACATAGAAACAGAGATGTATACAATGTACAGTATTTCATAATGAATCACCAAGGTTCCCATTTGTATTTTATGGCAAATAAATGTTTAATTTATAAATTTATTTATAATCTGTTGCTTTTTTTACAGTTTATGTCATGTATGATGGCAACGTTATTAGTTACTGGGATTATAAAATCTATTACATTACACATCGCGTTGAACCTACACTGTGAGAAGTTCTACATAGCTATGGCAAATGTTCAAGATTCATGTGAACTTATTTTAAATTCAAATTGTACAGGTATTTCAAGTTCTTGTTGGTTATATTTTTTTGTTTTTATTTTTTTAAGTGACTTCCTTGATGGTGTTGTGGTCGCAAGAGCTACCTGTGCTTGAGGTCCTGGGTTCGATTCTCGGGTCAGGCAAAGTGTTATTAGGTTTTCATCTGGAATTTCTCAGTAGCAGCTTGTGGTCTGGATTTATGTTTGATGACCAGGTTCATCCCCTAATACAAGAGGCTTAAAAATAATTGGCGAAATGAGGGTTTCTGAATAACCCTTCGGGGAAGACCGGCGTGATGTCTTGTAATGTGTTGTTCTAAGTATTTGTTGTATGTATTTTGCCTCTTTTTTCATCAAATGAGCCTGTTGTCATGTTCTATTCGGGTTTTATATAGGTATTTATAAGCTTTCAACCTCTACCACCTTTACAGATGCTTAAAAGAGGCTCTGCAAGAATATTAAACGCCTACATCGAGCGACATTCAATAAGGTGCATGCCTGTCGGATGTTCTACGTTGATGCTACTTTACCGTTTAAAATGATAGCGTTACTTGCTAACTATACTTTTGTGTTGCTACAGTTTGCGTTTTTGTAATTATTCTGCTACTAAAAAGCTATATTTAGTGAAGGGTTTTTTAATTTCAATTACCTATACCTTTTTTCTTATGGCCTCAAAATGATTCGATCAATAGTAAGTCATATTTTATCGACTGAAATGCTATGATAAACATAATGATAGGTTTTGTGGGAATTGTGTCGTTAATAGCAAAATAAAATAGCCATTCCAAGGCTTTTCCAATTTGCTCGCAACTAGGCAGGCTATTTAGTATTAGCGCACGGTGCGTTACGTCGCAAGCAAGTTTGATACCAGTTCACAATTTGTCGGTATTACTTCCTTTAGATTATAAACTGTCGAAAAATAATGCGTTAAATTAAAAATTGTTTGTTGCAATTCACAATTTTTCGATAATTTTGTACCTATAATATTCCGCAGGAGTCCTCCGAGCACCATATTCCATGGACACCTTACGTTTTTTACGTGCTGGATAACTATACACTTTAATTTGTCGTGGCATTTTGTAAACGGCGTTTGAATTGTCCATCAAATTTTAATGTTGTGGCATATTATAAAGTGACAAGGTAATTTACATTTTGCCTTCGGCATATTATTGACAAAACATGAAATCGCGAAAAAAAAATCAGCTGTTCCATACATTTGTGTTCACTTAAATCGACAAAATGTATGGAACAGCAGATTTTTTTTTCTCCATTTCAAGGTTGTTCCCATAGAAAAGTTGTTCAAAATGATGAGTACAATGACCCCTTTTCGGTTTTAGCATAAACAAAAAATAATGTTGTATAAAATGCAGTCAATAAAAAGAAAAAGTCATCGTGTCATATAATTATCACGAACACATGTTGTGTTTTATTCAGTGTGGGATTCTTAATTATAAGATATTCACTGAAGTCGTCATTCATATAAAAAACACCTAGTCTTTTGATTTGCCTATTAAGCACTTTAATTTCTTAAGTATATTGGTAAGAAACAAGTTATATATAAACGATCATATAACATTGGTACCTACATAGATATAGTGATCATTAATGTTTATCTATGGGAAAAACAAATACATAACTAAGTAACTTCCTGCGTCAACCACCCCTTTTACTCAATAACATAATTGAACGTAGACAACGGAACTTTACTAATAATTAAGGTATTCAATATGATGGAGTATATGTGGACTATCAGCCGAATTTATTGGTTGTCTATTTCTACGCCACATCGACCGTTTGACTTCATACAAAAAAGAAGAGAATATAAAATGCCGTTATCGTCGTCGAGTATCCGCATCAAAGAAGATCCTAAAAACAAAGTCGATAAAGACGTACAAGCATTACTTTTCCCCCTGAATCTATTAAAAATTCTAGTTTTTCATCCGAAGTATCAAATCAAAAACGACTTTATAACTCCCAATAATTATATAAATCATTTCATTTCATTGTGTGCGACATTATGTTGTATGTCCACTTCTTATTATAATTTTATTATTGTACTGCAAGACGATAACATGATACGATACCAACCGATACAGTTTCTATATTTCGCGTCCTCTTTCGATTTACTGTTCGTAAGTGCGGGTTTCATCATGAACTATATCACCTATTTCATTCAAACGAAAATGAATGTTACATTTGTTTTGACCTTTCAAGAAGTGCATAGGTTTCTTAACAAAAAGCACAGTAGTAAGACTTTTATCATTATTAGTTGGATCAATGTTGGTTTAGTCATCGGGTTTTATATATTTTCTGCTATTTTTACCACCATAGAATATCTAAATCCTCCGTGGTATACGCTCTTTCAAATGATTATTCGGTTAACTCTCGACTCCGATACAGTATATGCAATTAGATTAATTCGGCTATTAACAGAAAAACTTGTCCTCTGGAATAGACAAGCAATATATTCACGTGAAGATGGTGAAAATGAAGTCTATTGTAAAAGAATGTTTCAGTCCTATGCCCAAATATTTAAATGCTACAAGATCATTCAAAACCATTTTCAACCAACGGTGAGGAGATATATGTGGGGAAATCGGATGTCATGGTATGATGCGGAAGAATGAAGAACACGTTGCCAGGAAAGTTTTAAGTATGAACGTGGATTGTTATAAAAGAAAAGGAAGACCAAAAAACGAATGGAAGGATTCAGCGAAAGATGTAATGGCTAGAAAGAAGTAGACATGCTGCGATAATTCTAAATAAATAGACATGATGATGAGAACGAATAATCATTAATGGCTTCAATGTTGTTAAACTGTTGGACTGATATTTTTTTCTTACTTATTCTCTTCCCTTTCTTCTTTTCTCTTTCTAGCTATATCACTCTCTATATCATCTTTCACTGAATCCATCGTTTCCACTGTCTCATAATTTTCTTCTACCCTACCATTCTTACCTTTTTTCATCTTCTTTTTTCTTCATACTTATAGCTTTTCTCGCGACATGTTCCTCCGTATGACATCCCCAAATCATGACAAACGATTTCGATGAAATTTTTTGTTCACCACAAGTTTTTGTTTTCATTTAATTTTCTCTCTATGTTTTATTGATTTTGTTGATTGTTTTCAGACTCTTTTTAAGACGGCAGAATCTTTTTTTCTCGAATTGGTAAACTGTCAGATCTTGATTGATTTTTCCAAGTTTATTTTTAATAAAAAGGAGCCAGTGAGTATTTACCATTTATTTTAGCACAATGAACATTAGTATGATTAGGTATTCAAAAAATTACGTAAATAGTACAAATACTTACATTACAAATAGTCACAATAAAACGAGAGAGATGAATTGGAAGGTTTTTTAAGGACGGAATGGAAAATCGTGCGATCCCGAAAAATGAAAAAGAATGGGAATTTTATATATAAAAAAATAATGACTCCTTCTTTTCGAGTCGATTATACTTTTCAGATAATTTGGGCCGAGTAAATGACCACGTTAATTACACAATCAGTGGTATTCGTTAGATCCTCATAAGTGCAGTGGGAATGAGAATAATAAGTAATATTAATATCATCGTCATTAAATTTTTGGTATTTACAGCATTTTGTACAAGGATTGCTTTACGCTTGGTTATTAAAAAACTTGATATTGCAAATTACACTCAGTTTGCAACTCGCAGAATTCTATCTTACCGTGGAGAATGCTCAAGATTCATGCGCTATTGTGTTGGCATCAAATTGTACAGGTAAAATCTTAATTACTTACTTATGTATTTATTACTAGAATGTAATAAATGATGACTGGGATAGCCGTGGTCACAACCAGAAGTTCCGACTAAGATACGGACTATACAAAGTTTGGCCGCAACTAGTGAGGGACAGTACGTCGTGCGACCAGTTAATCAGTGCGGCCAAATCCACGATGCTTATTGGATTGCGATACACGGGCCGCAGCCGTAGCCGAGAATTCTGTTACTGAGTTCCCGAGGTGTGTTAGTGACCAACTGACAGACAAAACGGCAAAAAAAAAGTAACGAGAAAAATGAAGAAATGAACCTCATAGTTTTAAGTAACCTAAATGGGCAGGCTTTTTCAAAAACCGACTGCCAAGTTGTGTAATGGGTTTCTTTGAAAGGGTTCGACTTGGTTCGACTACTAAGTAATTATTAAGAAGTAGAAGATTTAAAAAAAGTATTAGGAAGTTGTGGGCAAATGTTATTTGAAATAAATAAAGCTTGACAATACAAATACACAATATAAATAATATTGATAGTTATTTTATTTACAGATGAGGAAAAGAAATTTTGCAAGAACGTTATTCGTTTGCACCGAGCGTCATTCAGCAAGATGAGCGTCTTTGGTATGTTCTACATAGACATTTGCCATCCACTACGTTTGATGGCGCTTCTCACCAACTATACTATTGTGCTGTTGCAGTTTGCATTTCTGTAATCCTAGTACTTAAAAGTAGCTGGAGTGAGGTACAAAGTGAACTTTACAGAACAAAACCAAGCGCAGAAGGTCGCACGTCATTGGTGACACTTTGACCTTAAGCTGGCCGTAGTACGCAATTTCGATAGAATAAGCAGCCAGTTTATACTCGTTTTTCTACCACTGACGTGCGGCCTACCGACCAGCATAAATATTTTTCTGAAGAAAATAAATAATAATGTAAGTAAATACTGGAAGAAATTAAAATCACAAAATAAAATTTGTTTCGTTGTTTTAATTTTAATACCTTGAGCATTTTACTCAGTTTTCAGGTAACATATTTATTATGATTTAGTCTCTTATTAGTTTTAATTGTCGTGATAAACATTTAACGTAGATTCAAGCTTAAACTAAAAACATTCAAACACTCTTCTGTAGAGCTGTAAAAATAATAAACTGTTTTGATAAATTCATACTTATTGGGATATTGTGCAAAAGGTTTCGCAGTCACAACTGCTTGGGATATTCCAAAGAAATGGTCCAAACCAGCCTGAAGTACAAGGAGAAGCTACGTGAATGACTTTGCCCAGACTGAGTGGACAACAAATCAGCCAAATCGGTCGAGCCGTTCTCAAGTCTTTCATACATGCGGCAATTGATTTTTATTTATATAGATTGTTGTTACAAGGATAATTAGAGTATTCATATAATATCATCTATGTATTCAAAGATTTGATTTCGTAAAGGATGGATGGTAATTTTGTTTGCACGGCTGTATAATAAAATATGAAATAAAAGTCTCAAGTACCTAGTAGAACATATACGCATACATATTTTTAGTTAAGTAATAAGTTCCATGCCTCTAAGATTTGCATTTATGTCCAGTTGGCCAAAGCTATTATTGTATTTAAACAAGCGATTTTCTTTGAAGCTTACTTAAAATGATCAAACAGGAATATAGTAACATTATTATAATGTGTGTGTGGTTTAAAGTCATACTCTTGTCTGTGGTTATACACTGAAAAGAGTATGTCTTTAAACTACTACATCAAAAAATGATCAATTATGACAAACAAATACATCCATTCTAATATTATAAATGCGAAAGTAACTCTGTCTGTCTGTCTGTCTGTCGGTATGTTACGTTTTCACGCCTAAACCACTGAACGGATTTTGATAAAATTTGGCGAGGAGATAGATGGGATCCCGGGGAAGGACATAGACTACCTACTTTTTATCGCCATACCACGCGGGCGAAGTCGCGGGAGGAAGCTAGTATACTATAAATACACGACAGCCACTTCTTTCAGATAACAACATAAAAAGTAAACGGTAGCTAGTCAGTTATGTCGTCTGTTTTTCACTCTGTACGATTTGTAATAGATACTCTTATTGAATTTATGTTCCCATAAAGAACTAAAAACTCCAGGATCCATGTGTGTACCCTGCCAGCTAAATGGTTGGTTTTGGGTAAGTATGTGAAAAAATTCACAGCAGTAATAATGTAACTAAATTAGAAAGAAAACTATCGCAGCTCAGTAGGCTCTACAAGTTAACGAGTAGTAAGCGACTAACTTACATTAATTTACAGTTGCAAAAACATGTTCTCCCCAATTCCGTATTTGAGAACCTGTTTTTCAACTACAAAGTTAAGTTAATTATTTTTATAATATTCTAATAGTACCCAATACATAATGTGGGATTTCAACAATATATTAAGAATCAAACTCCGGATTACTTCTTAATTTATGTATTCCTTCGTCTTTTTCGACACACGCCATATAAACTTCCTTCCGTCATCTCCTTCATGACTAGCACGTAGTCTAAACAACTTTCCTCCTTCATTTTCTTTCTGGCATCCATCATCTCGTGAATGGTTTTGCTATCCACCAAATCTGGAAACTCCTTCAGTAATCCAGCCTTTAACTCCTCCCAGCTTTTAAAAGGTTTTTCAGATCTGAGCCACAGGGCAGCAGTTCCGACCAAAGCCTTTCTGGCTACGATCAGAGTTGTAGGGGCGACCACTGAAAAATCTCGGCATTATCGTCAATGTCCAGCGCCCACTTGGCTACTGAAAACGTCTTGTCTTGCCCACTGAAATTTGGGACAAGGCTCTCATTGAAAATAGCCTGATCACGGTTAAACCTTTGCCTAGCCGAAATGGATGCGTCATGTTCGTCTTCATCGTAGTTGGCTTGGAGGTGAGTTTTCCCTTGTTTTGACGAATTCCCTCCAATGTTACGTGTTTTCCTCGT
This sequence comes from Lithophane semibrunnea, assembly GCA_947363905.1. Taxonomy (NCBI): domain Eukaryota; kingdom Metazoa; phylum Arthropoda; class Insecta; order Lepidoptera; family Noctuidae; genus Lithophane; species Lithophane semibrunnea. Next base: position 13,914,996 of record OX376208.1, on the reverse strand, counting down.
CTTCTGCAAATATTATTACAGTCTTACCGTCATTTAGCAATCTGCTCGTCTTTTTTTTGTAATAGCGTCTTTAGTTCAAAAAATTTCTTTTTTCATTTTCCTGTTTGGATCCGAAACTCGAAATATTGTCCTATCCCGGACGAGCCCAAAAAAGTTGTGGGATTTGAACAATATAACAAGAATCAAACTCCGGATTACTTCTCAATTTGTATTTCTTCGTCTTTTTCAACACACGTCTTATAAACTTCCTTCCGTCGTCTGCATTCTTCTTTTTTAATTTATTCTACTTTTAAACATTCATCCACTATCTCTTTCGCTCCTTGACTAATTCGTACATTCGTCTCTGTAACTCGTTCATGCGTCACATCTGTCATCCATCTTAACGTCCCGTTTCACTACACTGTCATAACGTTCCATTCCTACAAAAAATTCACAGCAGTAGTAATGTAACGAAATTAAAACGAAAGCTATCACAGCTAAGTAGGCTCTACAAGTTAACGAGTAGTAGCGACTAACTTACATTAATTTGCAGTTGCAGCACATGTTCTCCACAACATACTTTCCGTATTCGAGGACATGTTTTTCAACTACAATGTTAAGTTAATTCTTGTTATAATATTCCAATGGTACTCAATACATACTAATATTTATAATGGACTCATAAGTCTTATCATTTAATTCACCAACTTCAATTTTTTTATTTTTTCGGCTTAATGTTGTTCTATATTAACATTTCTTCAATTGTGGTAGCAAAGTCTTTTTAAAATGAAGTCCATTAAACTAAAACCTTTTGTGAAAAATAAAAGATATCGTGCGACAATTTCCTTGGTTAACTTTGTTGACAAAGATATTCAGTCGATGCTTTTACCTTTAAACCTCATGCTAAACATTTTGTTGTGTCCGATGTATCGTATACAGAATAACTTCATATATACAAAAAGTCTAACATCAAATTTTGTGTCATTGTGTGGCATGATAATATGCATTTTTTTATTCTCTCGTCACGTCTACGAGCTGCATTTCACCGAATCAATTAGAAAAAAATTATCTTATTGCGATTTGTTATTATACTCCATTGGATTCTTCATAAAGCATGTGTTATTTGTCTTGAAAATTCAATATGTTCACAGACTTCTCAACGAAAAGACGGAATTCAAGCGCTTCATCATTTGTAATTGGATTAGTGTCATCTTAATCTCTATTTTTGATATTTCAACCATCGGTTATGTTTACATAAGATTTAATATTTCCATCATTAATTGCATTTGTGGGTTCACTATCATGTGTTTTGATATGAACATTGTTTACATTGTCAAGCTTCTGAAGCTGATAAGTAATAAAGTTAATTTATGGAATATTCAAGCTCAAAGTTTGCAACACATGGACCATAGCGATAATGAAAATTACAGCAAAAAAATGTTTCAAGCTTATGTTCATATTTCGGAAAGATATGTCATTATGTAGGACTTCTTTTCAGCATAAGGTACGTAAATACTTAAAAAAAAACGTTAATTAATTCAAGGGAAAAAAATCTTTCCTGAATCAAACATTTTAATTTTCAGATCGTTTATTACCAAGTGGAGCTTTTTCTTCGCGTTTTAATGAAATTACAAATCACACTGGACTATCTGAAATCAACTGGTTAAAGCAATAATGCGTATGTAAGTACGAAGTTCATTTTACTTTTTTTTTTTTTTTTCGATGTAGTCCTAAAAATCATCCTGTGAAAGTGTGTTTGTTTGCTTGTTACGCTTTCGCGCTAAAATGGCTGAACGGATTTGGATGAAATTTGGCACATGGGTAGACTATGACCTGGAGAAGGTCTACTTTTCATCCTAGACGGCAGACGAAGTCGCGGACAACAGCTAGTTTTAAATAAAAATCAAATTACAAGTCATGGTTTTGCAGCGTGTTTAATTGAATTCTATATTCTTATGAAATATTTGAATATTACAGTATAAGTTAGATTTATATATTTACAGATTGCAGTATGGTTTTCAATGGTATATTTGTACATCTGGGGGATAAAGAGTTAGATATTTGAAACCGTTTTGAGCTTGTATTGTGAAAAGTTTTACACAACTATGAAAGAAGTTCAAACTTCATGTGTGCTCATTTTGAAATCAAATTGCACAGGTAATTATAAATTATTTGTTCGTATAAGGTTGAGAATCAGCATGTTTTGAACGTCAATAGGTTCAAAAGAGAGCCCCCATAGGCTTAGCCGTTACCGCCTTTCACTTCTTTAGTAGAAAAGAAGGATTGACATATTTATCTCCAAAACAACACATCTGACTGTAGTCAAAATAAATATTACAATATAATAAATTATACAAATAATAAATCTATCTTCAATTTTAAATTATTTGCATGGAAATCGAAAATATGGAACAGTACCCGGCCCGTAGTAAGACACATCGAGCTTGTGTGCATAGATATGTGTGACATAAGTGTGAGAGTCACACAATGTTACAAAGTGATGTTACATGTGAGTGACAGAGATGACGCTACAAAGCCGACTTTTTTCTAAAACTCGTTGAATGGCCGCGTATTGTACGGATATTTTGTAATAATGAAGAATTTACAGATGCTGAGAGGAAGCCCTACATCGAGCTACATTCGACAAGATGAATGTCTGTGGAATGTTCTACGTTGATGCTACTTTTCCGTTAAAATGTATGGCTTTACTTGCTAACTATACTTTTGTACTGCTGCAGTTTGCGTTTTTATAATCCCGCGTACATTACTATGGTGTTTTTGTCTATAATGCGTCTGCAATTTAGTTTCCAAATATGTAAACAAATAAATAATAAAATAAATTTTTGTTTGCGCTACAACCATTTTTTTAAATCGAGCTTTTACAACTGTACCTCGAGTCATTCTCAAATAAACTTAATTTACACTACAACAAGTTTATATTTGTTTAAATGGAAATAGCAAATTGGAAAGAACGATTTGAATATGCAATAAGGGTTGCTCGGTTTTTATTTTGTATAAAGGCATCTGTTCCACTGCCAGCGATTAACGACAAGCGAGTAGAGCTAGCAACTAACTCTTACAGTTAAACTTACCTAATAGTATAAAAATAAATGAACTAAAATCACACTTTTCCACTATTTATACAAAAGAAAACCTGTTAGAAAACTCTAAGAACGATTGTCAATAAAACAAAACTGAGAATTTTCTGTGCTGATATGTCACTTGGTGACAGCTTGAACGACAGCGGCGCAACGCGCGGGCCTAGGGCGCCGCCGCGCCGCGCGTGCACAGCGCAGCAACAGCATGGAAGCTGCGCGTCGCTTCGCCGCGCGCCGTTCCGCCACGCGTCGTTGACAGGGGTTGGCCTCCTTAAACTCTTTTTACAGCAATTTTGTGTAGATTTTTGATAGCGAAAAATTTAAAGTCCACGGAATTAGTAAGTTTTATTATGTAAAAAAAGTACGACTGGAATACTTTCACGAACCCGAGAATTTTTTAGTTAATTTTAATTCCTTTGCCTTTCTTTGAATTGCTTGTGTCATGTGGAAATGACACCCTTTCACTTCAATTTCAGGGAAGAAATATTTTATGGCGTTCATCATAGAAAGAATAACTTTTGGACACAGTTCGTGAAACACAAAATACAAATAACAAAATAAAATAATGTTTTAACAATAATAGTGTGCGCCTCACGGCTGCGCCAAAAAGGTTCATTTCAGCATTAATGCCAGACAAATACTGTCTGACGCTGGTTTTCTAATGAACCTTTAGGGACAAGTGACGGGAAGTACAAATAGTTTCAACATACCCAATAAATATTTTTAATCATTACTTATAAGTAAATAAACTAGTAAAAAAAGGAATAAAAAAATAATATAAGTATATACATAATAATTACAATAACTACCGTAAAAACCTTTTTAGCGATTAGATCAATCATATTATTATTATACTCTTTGAGATCGATCAATGCGTGCACGGTGCACTCACAATGCGCTACAGGCCGCCGAGCGCGGCGGACAACCCACAGACAGTTAGGTATTTATTTTGACGAAGAGAGAAAATACTGTGAGTGAGAGTGAGAAATACTCATGTAATATGTTGTTTATTGAAACAAAAAGCCAAGTTGTTGCTCTGTAAAGAGAAATTTTATTTTTAAGACATGAATGAATTTCAAAAGCGTTTGCACACACAACTTACTTCTATACATAAGTACAAATTATTATTATTTAGATACTAACCGTACAGAGAAACAATATTAAATGCTATTGCTTCAAATAATATTAATATTTTCACAATGTACAACGTGGAATCTTTTATGACGTTTTATGAAGCCAGAGAGAATAGAACGTCCATAGTGCCAGCCTGCCAGTCCATATGCTGGTGCTGCCTTCATAGATAAAACTTATAAGTTAAAGCGCCGAATATCTAAATGAAGGGCAATGGTGCTTCATTTACACTCATAAATATTTAATTTAATGTTTTTTGGGGTAAGTGAAGTAAGCGAATCATCGCTTTTTCAAAATCAAAAGTATTTTTTTGTGGTCTTCAATCTGGTACTAGTGTTTATATGTAGGCCTCTCTCTTAGAATAATATTATTGAAGCGACATTCTTTTTATTTTAATATTTATAATCCTATTACCTACTTTACTATTTATCTCGATATTATATAATAAATAAAATAACATAAAAAGCCTTTTATTTCTTGCTTGTACACAGTTTTGCAATGTTTTTAATAAGTATGTTTTAGTGGGTTAGTTTATGTTAGCTTAATTTTAATTGTTAGTTTTGTTAGTATGTTCTAGTTCTACTTCTGCAAGAACCCCAGTTTGGGTGAAAGCCTCCTCCAAAGATGCCCATTTGTCTCGGTCTTGTGCTATTTGGCTCCAGTTTGAGCCGGCTGTTCTACTAAGCTCGTCTTCCCAACGTGTCAGTGGTCTTCCTCTGGTTCTTTTTCCTGGTGGGCCTCTCCATAGGGTAGCTTTTATTGTCCATCTCTGGTCCGTTAGCCTCGCTACGTGGCCTGCCCATTTCCATTTTTGTTTTTTCGCATAGCACAAGGCATTAGTGGCTTTAGTTATTGATCTTATTTTTGTATGTCTTATTTTGTCTAGTCTTCTTATCCCGAGCATACTTCGCTCTAGTCCTCGCTGGCAGGTGGTGATAATGTGCTTGGCTTTGGCCGTAAATTTCCACGTCTGGCATCCGTATGTCAAACACGGTAAGAGGCTAGAGTTCATGATCTTAGTTTTTATGGTTATTGGCATGTTGCTTTTAAAAATTTCTTTGAGGCTCCAATATTTGTTCCATGTTTTCTGTACTCTTCTTTCTATTTCTATGTCGTTGTTTTTCTGTCAAAACTTATTGTTTTTCCCAAGTACATGTAATTTTCTGTGTATTCCGATGGATTTCCATTAGCTCTTATAGGAATGTTACGGCGATTTGTCATTATCATAGTCTTGGTGAGATTGATTTCTAATCCTACCTTTGCACTTGTCACTTGCAGGGACTCGACCATGAGCTGCAGCTGTGAGCTTGTCTCAGATAGGATCACTATATCTTCTGCGAATCTCAGATGACTTAAGAAGGCGCCTTGTATGTAGATTCCTAGTTTACTCCAGTCTAGCTTGCTGAATATGGCTTCAAGGATAGCTATAAATAATTTTGGGGATAGAGGGTCGCCCTGTCTTACACCCCTTTGTATGGGGAAGCTTGGGCCCAGGGTTCCCAATTTTATTCTACCCATATTATTTTTATATACACTTCTGATGACCTTTATGTACATTTCTTTGACTCCTTGTTCTTTTAAGCTTTCCCAAATGCTTGTGTGTGTTACCGTGTCGAAAGCCTTTTTGTAGTCAATAAATGCGAGATATAGGGGTCTCTGCTGCTCTTGATATTTCTCTATGACTAACTCGAGGGTGTGAATATGGTCTACTGTAGAGAAACCTTTCCTGAAACCTGCCTGTTCTACACTTTGCCTAGACTCGATTTGAGGGCTAATTCTTGCGTTTATGATGGCGGAGAACAGCTTGTACATACTCGGCAGTAGACTTATCGGTCTATAGTTCCCTATATCTTTAGGGTCCCCCTTCTTGTAAATTAAAACGATGTTGGATTCGGACCATTGTGTAGGTGTTTCAGATTTATGTAATATCATATTGAATAGTTCAGCAAGTGGTGTCGCCAAGATAGCGTGTGCTGTCTTCAATGCTTCATTTGTGATGTTGTCTGTCCCGGGGGATTTTTCTAGTTTTAGTCTTTTTATTGCCTCTATAATCTCAGTTTCGTCTATTGTTGTAATGTTCTGTTCGCTGTTATGACCAGTAGTACTGTCTTGAATTGTTGTTATTTGAGAATTGTCTTTATATAGTTTTTTGTAGAACTCGGTTGCTGTAGTCATGATATCCGTACGTTTGTTTAGGAATAAATTAGAAGTAGATAACGGATCCCACAATGTGGGATCCGATTGGAAGCCATTATTTTACCACGTCCAGTTGTTTTTTTTTACCACTTTCTTTTCCCGCGGCTTGGCCCTCGTGGATGTTGATAATTATCCCATGGGAACGTAACATCGGGATTAAAATATATTATGATGATATATATATTAAGATGTATTATTTATTATGCCCGCCTAACCAAAATGAAATGAAGTCCATAAAAGTGAAACCTTTTGTAAAGAATCATGCAATAGTTCCGTTGGCTAACTTAGTTGACAAAGATGTTCAGTCGATGCTTTTACCTTTAAACCTCATGCAAAACATTTTGTTTTGGCCGAAATATCGTATTCAGAATAATTTCATATATCCAAATAGCCTGACATCAAATTTGGTGTCATTGTGTGGCATGATAATATCCATTTTTGTGTTCTGTCGTCTTGTCTACGAACTGCATTTCTCCAAATTTATGAGAAAATATTTCAATTTAATGTAGATCTTTTCTTACTGTGACTTGTTCTTGTACTCCATCGGATTTGTCATTAATTATGTCGTCAGTGTGTCACAAACGAAAAGAAATATATTATTTGTTTTGAGAATTCAAGACGTTCACAGATTCCTTAACGATAAAACCAAAGTCCAGCGCTCCATCATTCGAAATTGGTTGTGTGTCATCATTATCTTCTGTTATTACATTGCTATAATCACTTATGCTTCCTTTTTACTTCATTAATTGCATTTGTGGGTTAACCATCATGTGTTTTGATGTTAACATCGTTTACATCAGCAGGTTTCTTAAGCTGTTATGCAATAAAGTTGACCTATGGAATATTAAAGCTCAAAAGTTTCAACAAATGGACCGCAGTGATAAAGAAACTTATTGCAAAAGAATGTTTAAAGCTTACGTTCATATTTTGGACTGTTATGATATAACCAGGACTTCTTTTCAGTATATGGTGCGAATGCTTTTGATTAAAATATAAAAAGTTACTTTTAACGACAAACAGTGAAAAACAAAAATAAAAATTTAATTTCGATTTTCAGATCGCTTATCACAAAGTGGAGTTCTTTCTTCGCGTATTATCGAAATTACAAATGACAATTAACATTTTGAAATTAACTGCTAGTAGCGACTATGTGTATGTGAGTATAAAGTTCGTTTTACTATTCTTTCATTTCTTTCTTCCGCGTCTGTCTGTCGTCCTGTTCGCGATAAACTCAAACATTGCTGCACCGATTTTCATGCTGTTTTCACCAATGAATAGAATGGTTCTCGAGGAGGGTTTTAGTATATAATAACCGACATCAACGCGGGCGAAGCCGCGGGCATCAGCCAGTTTAAAATAGGAGTCTTTTTACAAATTGTTCGTTGCAGCATGACACTTTATTATGGTTATTATAATATATAACAGGTTATTTTATGTAATTTTACAGCTAGCAGTGTGGTTTTCATTCCTATATTTGTACATCTGGGTTGTAAGAGTTTGATATTTGAAATTATTTTGAGCTTGTACTGTGAAAAGTTCTACATTGCGATGAATAATGTTCAAAACTCATGCGCGGTCATTTTGAAATCAAATTGTACAGGTAATTTTGAACAAATTTTTATTCCATTTTGATTAAGAATAAATACTGAGCTTAAAATATAAGTTTTATGATTACAGATGCTGAGAAAAAGTTGTGTAAAAATATTCAACGCCTACATCGAGCGACATTCGACAAGTTGAATGTCTGTGGAATTTTCTACGTCGATGCTACTTTTCCATTAAAAATTATGGCTTTAGTTGCCCAGTATACGTTCATACTGCTGCAGTTTGCGTTTTTATAATCCTGGTTACATTGTAACAATGTTTTGGTAAACGTTGTCGGGTTGCTATCTGTATCTGACTACCACACATGCATACATAAAACTCACGCCTTCTTCCCGTTGAGGTAGACAGAAACTACAGAACGCGACCTGCTACGATCCTTATATACTCCTTTTGCCTCGCTTACGTTCATACATCTGGTCATACACGCACGCTGGTTGCGATTACTACGCACCTGACCTACCATTGTGCCCATTATGATGTTAACATGTATCCTCAGTTATGATGTTCTCAAATACATGTCATTAGAACACTGCATGTATAAAAGGCTATTTCATTAATTTTTCGAATGCAATAAAGCTTAAATTATTCTTTTTAATTTGTTTTTCCATTCCATACATTCAGATTGTAACATAGTTACCTTCTATAAATGGTTGTTAAACAAACTAGTCCATATATTACATAACGAATTTCATCCACTCCAAAGTGATGATGGGAACCTGTAATCGGGTCCAAGAAAACATAATATTTCATTATACGAAACTATATTTTAGAATAATAATAAAAAAACAATAATGTTTTTATGGAATGTAAATTATCTCTGGATTCTGTTATCCATAAATTCAGAAATATAATTTTCACACCACCTGCTTACTAATGTCATGCAAACCTAACCTAAAGAAAGTCATTTAAACCTTAGGTTCTAGCCGGGCATTAATATTGTACTGAATTTCATTATGACCCATCATCATCTGCCTAGCCTTTTCCCAATTATGTTGCGGTCGGCTTCCAGTCTCACCGGATGCAGCTGAATACCAGTATTTTACATGGAGCGACTGCGACTGAATTTCATTATGACCCGTTGGTCATTAATGCGATTTGAATTTGGAACCTCAATTGAGAAAATCGTATTGAAACTTTTACCAAAAAAAAGTGTCGCCACATAGGATTTTAGTTAGGAGTTAACTCACAGCTCCTTCGTTTAGGAGTTAACTCACTCACAGCTCCCTCACTCCTGAGCGCTGAGGGGAAGCTGTAAGTTAACTCCTGAGCGAAGCGATGGAGTTAACCTACAGGTTAAGGTTACCTACAGGTAAGGTGGAATCCTGAGTGCAGCGTGTTCAAGCCAAATATTCAAATAACCCGCCGCCGGCGACGCAGACACTACACAAGCGCGCCGCAACCGACGCGAGCGCCACCATCACTAGTGAGAACATAGCGACACACCGCGCGACTGGACACAATACTTTTTTCAATGGCGCGTTGCTCTGTAATCTACATTTTCTTCGAAAGTAACTAAACTGTATATGTAACAATATAATTATTAATTAACTGCATATTGCAAATTTTATTTGGAAGAACACTATCTCAAACAATTTGGCGACCGTGACAGGACTTTCTGTGCGGAAAGCACAGAGACGAACGAGTACCTACTATCGAAGAATCTAGAAGCACGTGCGCGTGGGGAGGGTGATTGGCGGTTGGTGTTGGAATCTGGAATCCAGTGGCTTGGCAGCAGGTCGACTTCATACAAGGGAGGTTTGCCCGTTCCTTATTCCGCTCAATCCTAAGCCTAACCCTATTTCTATTTCTGTGTCCTACAATCCTGTTTCATCTGTGTGAATTTTGTTGCAAGGTTGCAAGTGAATGCTAAACTATCTACCTTTCTGTAAATTCATTAACTGCAATGCTAAACTATCTATCTGTAAATCTGTAATCTAACTTCACTGCAAAACTATCGGAATTGGCTAAGACAATAATGTTTGACTTGTTGAGCACGAGCACGTGTGAGTTTCTCGAATAAGATTGCCATGCATAACGGTTTTTTCTCTTGCACGCTTGCTGTGCCTGGGAATTGACGCATAATTTCTGCAATTTCAGCTCGAAATATACGTACCTACGAGACCCGTAGTAAATGTACCTACTCTACTAACCTAACTACGGCAGCGGCTCGCCTGGCGCGTGAACCTACGAGCCACGTGGTGGCCGCGTGGGAAGTGGCCTTAGCGGATAGTGCAGCTGTTTTTATGGAGGTTTGCCTGGAGTGCAGGTATTTATAAATTCCATTTCTATTTGAACGTTTCCTCTGCATTATGTCTGACACGGAGGTAAAGGAGTTGATTAGGAAACGAGCTTCATTAAAGGGTAGACTCACTACTTTTAAAAATTACCTAGCAGAATTCCGTAAAGTTGAAGACGTTTCAACGCAACAAGTCAATGAGTTAAAAGTCCGTTTGAGCAAAATAGAAGTATTGTTTAATGAGTATGATACAATTCAAAGTAAGATTGAGCTTTTGCAAGATGAAGTTTCAAGTGAATGTACTGAAGGCACCTCTGATGAACCTGAAAAAAGTTCTGAAAGGAATGTTACTGAAAATATATTTTATTTTGTAATTAGTTCTGCTCAAGAATTAATTGGAATACAGGAAAGTAAAGATCCTTTTGAAAGTGTTGTCTCATAATAACTGTTGTGGAAATAACTTCAAGAGTGTTAAGTTGCCAACTGTAAAGCTACCAATCTTTGATGGAAATTACAATAAGTGGTTAGAATTCCATGACACATTCAACGCTCTTATTCATAACAATGTGGGGTTAAATGAGATAAATAATGAAATTTATGTATTTAAAAGCATCATTGACAGGGCAAGCAGGTTCTGTAATAGAATCACTCGAAATTTCCTCAAATAATTATGCGGTGGCCTGGAAATTGATATGTGATCGTTATAACAACAAACGGCAATTAGTTCATAATCATTTAAAATCATTATTTAATATTCCCACTGTAAAGGATTCTGAAAAATCTCTAAGACTTGTAATTGATCACATTTCAAAACACCTTCGAGCATTAAATAGTTTAGAGGAAAAAACTGATAATTGGGATACATTGATTATTTTTATGTTCAGTCAAAAGTTAGATAATGTAACAAGTACTAAATGGGAAGAACATAGGAATGGCATAATGGACAATCCCACATTAGTAGACTTCTTTGACTTTTTGAGAAGTAGGGCTGATGTATTAGAAATGGTGAGTGCTGGTGTCAGTGAAAAGCCTCGTAAAGAAAATGAAAAGTCAGACAAATCTATTGATAAACAAAATAAAATGTTTGTTGCTGCTGCTTGTGAAACTAAAGAAGTTAAATCAAAGTCTCATCCATGCCTTATTTGTGAAGGAGATCATGTAATTTATTATTGTGAAAAATTTAATGGCATGTCACTGGAGGATAGGAACGCACAAGTTGCTAAATTAAGAATTTGCCTAAACTGTTTACGGAGTGGTCATTTTGCTCATCAGTGCAAGTATGGTCCATGTAGAGTTTGCAAACGCAAACATAATACCTTGCTTCACAAACCAAATGTGTCCACACCAGTTACTGTAGAAAATAGTCCTAGTACTAGTAGTACCTGTAATCCTATTGTACTATCATCCTGTATTGAGAACCAAGTTCTACTATCAACAGCAATAGTAAAATTGTATGTAAATAATAAATGCCATGAAATACGGTGCCTGTTGGACTGTGGCAATCAATCATCATTCATCTCTGCATCACTAAAAGCTAAGCTATGTATAAAAAGTGACACTATAAATTCAATTTCTGTAACAGGCATAAATAATATGTCCTTTTCTGCTCTGGAGTGCTGTAATCTCACTGTAAAGTCATGCACTAGTCCTTACTGTAAAGATATAAAACTGTTTGTTATCCCACAAATAACAAGCAACATACCTAGTTCTAAAGTTGATGTAGATACACTAGATATACCAAAAAATATCACACTTGCAGATCCTACATTTTACAACCCCTCAACAGTAGATATGTTGTTGGGAGGTGATATTTTTTGGGATGTCATTTGTCCTGCTAATCAGATTAAATTGGGAAATAATAAACCTGTATTACAAAACTCCCAGTTTGGTTGGTTGGTGGTAGGGCCTATCATGTGTCCAATAACTGTACCTAATAGGGAAATATGCTGTAATTTCAGTCAAGCTATACAAAATCAACTGAAGCAGTTCTGGGAGCTAGAGGAGCTGCCAGACAAACCGAAGCTCACCTTGGAGGAACAAGCCTGCGAGGAACACTTCAAGCAACACACACGCCGCATGGAAGATGGGCGGTTTTGTGTCACGTTGCCTTTACGTGATAATCCTCAATTGTTAGGAAATTCATATCCTAGAGCAAAAAATTGTCTTGATTCCCTACAAAAAAGATTTAAAACGCAACCTGACATAAAAGAGCAGTATGTGAGTTTTATTAATGAATATGCTAACCTGGCCCATTTGACTGTAATTGAGCCACCTGAAATCGTCAATCTATTGCCACATCACCCTGTTATTAGAGAACAGAGTGAAACAACTAAGTGTCGTGTAGTTTTCAATGCCTCATCAAAAACGGATTCAGGTGTATCTTTAAATGATTTGCTTATGGTTGGGCCCACTGTACAGGACGACATTTTCTCTATACTAATAAGATTTAGACAACATACGTATATAGTTACTGGAGATATAGAGAAAATGTATCGTCAAATTTTATTAGAGGAATCTCAACGCTATTTGCAAGTGATACTGTGGCGTGAGGATGAAGATCAGCCGATGAAGTACTTGCAACTCAATACTGTAACATATGGTACCTCATCGGCACCCTTCCTCAGCACGAGATGTTTAGTTGAGTTGAGTCAGGAATGTAATGATCCGGAAATTAAAGAAATAATGTTACATGACTTCTATGTCGATGACTTAATTTCCGGATGCAATGATGAGTCAATGCTTGTTAAGATTTATCAGAGCATAGTAGAAAAACTTGAATCAGCTTGTCTTCCTCTTAGAAAAATCAAAAGTAACTCCATTCAATTTATAAATTCTATTTTAAACACAACTAGCTGTAATCAAGATAATTTTAAAATAATATCATCCCCAAGTCAGGCATTAGGAATAGAATGGAACCCTAATACTGACAACATTCTTATAGTTTCTTCTAAATTGCAAGAATGTAACAATGGAATACCATTTACTAAGCGTTCCATTCTATCTATAACTTCTAGCTTTTTTGATCCATTGGGTTTGATCAGCTGTTGTATTATTGCATGTAAAATGATTCTACAAAATCTATGGACTCTGAAATTAGGCTGGGATGATGAAATACCTATGGAGGTACATAATTTATGGAAGAAATTCATTGATAATGTGCACCACTTGCAAACGATTGAGATACCTCGACATGCCGGTTGTGGTAATCCTGTAAGAGTAGAATTGCATTCCTTTTCTGATGCTAGCATGAAAGCGTATGCCGGCTGCATCTACATGAAGTCAACTGATGCTCTAGGCAACTGTACCGTGAAACTTATGCGCCAGAGCAAAGGTGGCGCCACTGAAGACTACAACTATACCCAGGCTGGAATTATGCGGTGCTCTTCTAGTTGCAAGACTATGTAATAAAGTTGCTAAATCACTGCGTTGTGAAATAGCGTGTAAAACTTTTTGGTCAGATTCTAAAATTGTTCTGGGTTGGTTGTGCACGCCTTCATTAAAATTGGAAACTTTTGTAGCACATAGAGTCGTATCTATTCTTGAATTATGTAATAACTGTAAGTGGCTGTATGTCCCCACATCACAAAACCCTGCGGATCTAGCATCTCGAGGGGTGAATCCAAAGGAGTTACAATTATTATCATTGTGGTGGCAGGGACCTACATTCATACAAGAAGGGGAGGAACATTGGCCATGCCAACGTACTCAGATAACCCAAACAACAATACCTGAGGTACTTGTCAACACTTCATGTGTTGACACGTTACAATCAGATAATTTAGTTATTGATATAACAAAATATTCTAGTTTTTCAAAACTTCGTCGTATTGTATCTTATGTAATTCGGTTTTATAATAATACTAAAAATGTTAACAATCAAACTAAAGGCAATTTAACTGTAGAAGAATTGGCAATCGCCGAAAGTAAGCTGGTGTACCTTTCTCAATAAGAAAGCTTTCCTAAGTTTGAAACACAATGTAAAGCAGCTCCGCTATTAAGTTTGACACCATTTATTGATGATAAAGGGTTGATAAGGGTTGGAGGCCGTCTGGAAAACTCAACATTTGATTATGAGAAACGGCATCCAATTATCATAGATTCTAAGCATCACTTGTCAAGGCTAATTTTCCATTATTTTCATGTAAAACATATGCATGCGGGTCCTCAACTGCTTCTTTCACTTATAAGAGAAAAGTACTGGCCTATTAAAGGCAGAGCTTTGGCGAGGCAGACTTATAGGAACTGTACTATTTGCACTCGAATGAATGGAGTAGTTGCTAAGCAAATAATGGGAAATTTGCCAGCTGGTAGGTTAACTCCGGGCTATCCTTTTGAAATCACTGGCACGGATTTTGCAAGACCATTCCTAATAAATGATAGAAAAGGACGCGGATCTAGATTAATTAAATGTTATCTATGTATATTTGTATGTTTTAAAGTTAAGGCTGTACATCTAGAACTGGTTGGTGACCTCAGTACAGAGGCTTTTATTCTTGCATTTCGTAGATTTATTAGTAGGAAAGGCAAACCCCGAGAAATTTGGTGTGACAATGGATCCAACTTTGTCGGGGCTCACCGTCAATTAGGAATTTTTGTGGAATCTAGCTGGACCTCTGTGTCAGAACCTTTTGCAGAGGAAGGCATTAAATTTAAATTCTCACCTGCATATTCTCCTAATTTCGGCGGACTCCATGAAGCAGCTGTAAAATCTGCTAAATATCATATGAAAAGGGCCTTGGGTAGTTCCCATCTGACTTATAAAGAACTTGCAACTCTATTCACTCAGATTGAGGCAATTCTAAACTCACGGCCCCTTTCCCCTATATCTTCCAATCCTCACGACCTGTCTCCTCTCACCCCAGGGCACTTCCTGATCGGAAGAACGATGACGTCACTGCCAGCACCAGACCTGAAGGAAGTCAACCCAAGCCGCCTGCATCGCTATGCTAGGATTGAGCAAGACCGACAACATTTCTGGGCCAGGTGGACCCGGGAGTACGTCTGCGAGCTACAGCAGCGCACCAAGTGGCAGAAGCGCCAGCCAGATATAAAACCTGGCCCGCTAGTCTTGATTAAGGAAGAGATGTCCCCACCATTGAAGTGGCCCTTGGGACGAATAGAAGCCGTACATCCAGGGTCGGATGGAGCATGCAGAGTTGCTGACATCAAAACCACAAGAAGCACACTACGTAGAGCTGTAAATCGTATATGTCCACTCATGGAAGCTTGAAATGAAGTTTCAAGGCGCCGGAGGATGTTCAAGCCAAATATTCAAATAACCCGCCGCCGGCGACGCAGACACTACACAAGCGCGCCGCAACCGACGCGAGCGCCACCATCACTAGTGAGAACATAGCGACACACCGTGCGACTGGACACAATACTTTTTTCAATGGCGCGTTGCTCTGTAATCTACATTTTCTTCGAAAGTAACTAAACTGTATATGTAACAATATAATTATGAATTAACTGCATATTGCAAATTTTATTTGGAAGAACACTATCTCAAACAATTAAACCTCGCCCAAGACGAAGATGCATTTATCCCCAAAGATGATACTCTACTTTTCGCATCTACTGCAAGGTAATAAAAACCAATTATAGGATCGATTATAGGATTCAATTGTTCATGGAACTGTTAAATAAGCAGGAAATACCTAGTTATATGTAATTCCGTACACAATTTTATATCAACTCATGCAATTGCATCA
The DNA here is from genome assembly GCA_947363905.1 of Lithophane semibrunnea. Lineage (NCBI taxonomy): Eukaryota > Metazoa > Arthropoda > Insecta > Lepidoptera > Noctuidae > Lithophane > Lithophane semibrunnea. Next base: position 13,899,040 of record OX376208.1, on the reverse strand, counting down.
AAATCTTGCCGCAACAGATCATGTAGAAGCAGCGGTTGGGCGAGCCTAATATTCCAATGGTGATTATTTCAATAATTTTGGACTTGGCCATTATGCTCATAATAGTGGTAAAAAATAATAGTCAAATAATAGTAAAACATTAAGAATATTGGTTTGTATCAAACCAATATTCTTAATGGATTAAATTATTATGTCTTTGTTGATAACAATTGGTGTGTACTAAATTGCTCATTTGTGTCCGGACAACCAATATAATATGAAGTCCATAAGAGGAAAAAAACATTTAAGCAAAACACAAAGTTGTTGTGTGCCTTATCAGTTGAATAACTTAGTTGACAAAGATGTTCAGTCAATGTTTTTACCTTTAAACCTGTTGCAAAACATTTTGTTCTATCCCAAATATCGAATTAAGGATAACTTTATATATCCAAACAGCATTGCTTCCAAGTTGGTGTCATTGTGTGTTATGATATTATCAATTTTTTTATATATTCATCGCATCTACGAGTTACATTTCAGCGGAAATATAAGAAAGCATTTTAATATAGCATATATAAGCGCTTACTTTGATTTGTTTGTATATTGCATCGGATTCATCGTCAATTACGTCATTAATGTGTTACAAACGAAAAAAAACATATCGTTTCTATTGAAAATTCAGGATATTCACAGATTTCTTAACGAAAAGACTCGTTTTAAGCACTTCACCACTTGGAATTGGATCATTGTCATCATAATGTACGGTTTTTTCATATCTGCTGCCACTATTACATGTATTAAATTTAGAATTCCCGTCTATTATTTGTTGTTTGAGTATTGTATCATGTGTTTTGACTTAAACATTGCTTACGCTGCCCGAGTTATAGAGTTGTTAAGCAATAAAGTTGCTTTATGGAACATTCAAGCTCAAAGTTTACAACAAATGGATCATAGTGACAATGAGTTTCATTGCAAAAGAATGTATCAAGCTTATGTTAATATTTTGGAAGGTTACGAGATCTACAAGAATTCGTTCCAGTATACGGTATGTCTAATTACTCTTAGCTAAACGATCCACGATCAATGTAATTTTAATAGCATGTAAATATTTTATTTCCAGATCGCGTATCAAACGATTGAGTTTTTTGGTCATACCTTGAGCAAATTGCAAATTTCAATTGATATGTTAAAATCTACTGCAAATGGACATGGAGGCGAAAGCGCATTTGTAAGTATCTGTTTATTTCTAATTCATATTGTTTCATTATGTTCGTTGCGGAGTTCGTGGCTAAGTAATAACAGCCGCACGGGTCGATCCGTCAGGTAAGCTACGCCTGCCGGGGTTGGTCCGTAGATGGGTGACCATCTTTACATATCGACACTCCTCCGTGCCTCGGAAAGCACGTTAAGCCGTTGGTCCCGGCTGTCATTCGTTGATCTTTGACAGTCGTTATGGGTCGTCAGAAGCCCGAAAGTCTGACAACCAGTCTTACCAAGGGGTATCGTATTACCCAGTTACTGGGTTGTGGAGGTCAGATAGGCAGTCGCTTCATCTAAAATACTGGTATTCAGCTGCATCCGGTTAGACTGGAAGCCGACCCCAATATAGTTGGGAAAAGGCTCGGCAGATATTTGTTTCATTATGTTCAGTAATTTTTTGAAAGTAAAAGATTCCTTTTCAAATTATCTGTAATATTGACCACCGTCATAAAAATTGTTCTTGAATCTATCTTTCTGCAGGTTTTTGCAGTTTTTATCATCATCATGGTGTACGTCTGGGTGTTAAAGTCTTTGATATATGAAATTACATTGAGCTCATGTTGTGAAAAGTTCTACATAGCTATGAACGATGTCCTAAGCTCTTGCACGCTCATTCTGAAATCTGATTGTACAGGTAATTTAAACGAAAAGGTTATTTTATAAGTACTTAACAATAGGTAAAGTATATTCATAAAAGTATATTCATAAATGAGAATAGCTCATGTTGCTGGTAGAAATTTGACAATTATCAAAACTAAAATAGATAAAAGTTTTAGGAACTAGTGTAGTTGAATACATAGGTACATTTTTTGTAGCCTTCAACTCATACAACTTATGTTAATATTTCAGATGCTGAGAAAAAAATGTGCAATAATATTAAGCGCCTACATCGAGCGAAATTCGACAAGATGAATGTTTGTAGAATGTTCTACGTCGATGCTGCTTTTCCATTAAAAATGATGGCTTTAGTGACTAACTATACAATCGTTATTTTGCAGTTTGCGTTTCTATAATCCTGATTAAATCTACTTTGGTTTTTGGTCTCAACCTTATGACTATGAATAAATATGTCTAACTCATACGGACTTTCATTCTATAGGAATTGTAACAGCAGCGGTGAAGTTTGGTGAAAAGCAAGATGGCTAATTAACTGCGTGATTTTTGCTATAAAAAATATACAGGGTGAAAGGGGCAGCCCTCCGCAAATTAACAAGGGGCTTTTCTTATTTTGAATCATATTCCACCGGAAAATTTCTCAGGAAATTTTTATTTTTTTAATCCTTTTTTCAGTTACTATTCCTTTATTTCAATGTAAAATTACATTCTTTGTACGCAACACTCCATTTATGTATTAAAACAACTAAAATAACATAATCAGCAATGTATGTTGGAATACTATAACGAAAGACGCGTGGAGCTCAGAATTTACATTGATAATTCACGTGCCGCGAGCGCGCTCCCCCCGCCACGGGGAGTGCGGCTACGTGCGTTTTGCCACGGTAACGACACATTGCGTATAAGCTAAAACAAATCAGGTTTATTGGATTCCCATAAAGTTCCAGAAATAATTTCATGTACCGGTCGTCTTAGGATGATATACTGAATTCATCCCAAAAATTTGCGGAGGCTCTTACACTTTGTATAGTTTGATAACAAAATGTCATGTATTCGCCATCTAGATTCTTACAAAAGTAAATCAATCTGCCGAGCCTTTTCCCAACTATATTGGGGTCGGCTTCCAGTCTAACCGGATGCAGCTGAATACCAGTATTTTAGATGGAGCGACTGCCTATCTGACCTCCACAACCAAGTAACTGGGTAATACGATACCCCTTGGTAAGACTGGTTGTCAGACTTTCGGGCTTCTGACGACCCGTAACGATTGTCAAAGATCAACGATTGACAGCCGGGGCCAACGGCTTAGCGTGCTTTCCGAGGCACGGAGGAGACTCGATATGTAAAGATGGTCACACATCAACGGAACAACCCCGGCAAGCGTAGCTTAACCTGATGGATCGACCCGTGCGGCTGTTATTACTTAGCCACGAGCTCCTCCAAAAGTAAGGAAGGAGGAACAATACAAAAATTAAAATCACGGTCGACAGATAGGTATGACGTGGCGTTTGGTTTCGTTGCTTGCCTAGACATAGCGCTATCAGTCTTTGATGTGCGTTGATGGAGGAGGAATTTACAGCAACATTTAAGAAAGTTGCGAGGTCCGCACCTGTAGCTCGGAGATGTATTCCTTCGCTCACCGTTTCCAGAAGCCTTGACGAAGTTGTTCTTCCCTCTGGTTCCGCTGGAGAGGACTAGCAGGAACATTGCGTAGGTCATTTTCTCTTGGCGCAGTCAGTGGTCGGCCAGTAAAGAAGTAACTGGGAGTGGGCGAGGAAAAGTCATGTGGTCGGACGAATGAGGAGACAGAGGTCGGAAACAGAATATGGCTTCTATTTGAACCGATACTTTTCCGAACTCTTCAAACATAAGATGCGCATCACCTTACATGACGTAGATGGTATTTACTCGACTTGACTTTTGCTTCGCACAGACCACCAATATGCGGTGAATATAATGGAATTTTATGAATACACGACTAAGGTCTTCAACGTGTCACTGACTCTGGCAGGGCCACCATCAGGGATTTTAATTTTGATTACACAAAAAAATTGTCGCTAATTAGTTTGTCGCCAAATATCAGAATTTGTCGGTCACTGGTTCAAAAGATATAAGGGTTTAAAGGTGGCCGATCTGGAGAGAGTCTCCCCAGCAGGGCCACATTTATATCTCAAAAACTAGGACACCTAGCGAAGATCTGTTTCACAAATTCAAGGTCGCTCAGTGCGCTATGGAGCGGGGTATGCTCGGAGTTTCTTTATCTTAGGATCTGCGAGCGACATATTATGTTTAGGTATACGTATGTACTCGCAATTAACGTTCAACGAAGGTAACTTTGATGTTATTCGAGGTAAAACTAAGCATTGGATTTCTGTATTGAAATCACTAACTTTAGAATGTATATTTATTTTACAGGTGTGAGAACTTTTAGAAACGCTTTGACCTACACCCGAAATGTGAACAGTGGACTGTATAATCGGCAACTTTAAACGATTGCATAACGATTCTGTAATAAAACAATTCTGACTACCGTTGTCAAGAAGAGCTTTTACAGTGTGAAATTGGCTGTTAACGTCAGGAACAAAACCGGTTGTACCGCAGCACTGCACGTCAGTGCACTACGTTCCGAATGAACCTGCGGATCAGCTGTTGTGGTAGGACGCGTTCATCCCATGAAGTAACGTATTATGTTTCCCTTGACATAATTTGCAAGGGCCATACGAGCAGTCATTTAACGAATGACTGGAACGAATACAATTTTGACATACCTTTTTATTATCAACAATTGTAAACCTTTCTTGTACCGACATATTAAGAAACTGTGCACACGAATACAGATGATGATTATTACCGCATAATTCGCAAACGCGCTTCTGTTTATTGTTATCAGTGATTTGTTTACCTTTGGCGACGTAAGAATGCGAGTGATTAGGTTGATTCGACGGTTTATCTTTTTTATTAAAACTTTTGGGATCAACATTATTTTTCTTAAAATTAACCATTGCTAGCATATCTGCACGGTTTTTCTAAAAATCGATTAAATGATCTAGTTTTATTTTTTCACCCTTTAACTGAGACACTAGTGAACCCGTATGCGTTTCCCACTCGCGTTCGGTGACCGGGTCTAGCTTTTCTACAAATAAATAAATGATAACGGTATCCCAAGTATTAGATGGTTCGCCTAAAGATTGTAATGCACGTAAATTTCGTAAAGTTGAATCAATAAGTTTTCGAATCTGGTCACTCGATTCATTTTGAAGCGGCTTGAATTTAAACAACGACTTCATATGGTATCGGACGGTATCGGACGGCGAGCTACCCATTGCTCGCCGTCCGCAAGCCCGCGCCTATGGTGGCCGGGAATCCGCCTGGGATTCCCGACGCCCAGGGTGTCTCCAGCGGCGGTGGTTAGGGGCGTGAGGGCGCAGGCTTTGCCTCTCCCTCACGCGTTCCACCTGCTCCTTCGCGAGCCATCGATGTTGTCGTTTTTAATCGTAAGATAATTTCAATTTTTTGAATTTGAATCTGACGTGAAGAAAGATGAAGAATTTTTATTGGCAGCCGTCAGTCGCGGTTTTTTCTCATGAACGCAAGAGCTCTAATTCTTCAAGTAATTCCCGGCGTACTATGCTGAAAGATTTGCAATATAATTAATTAATTATAGTCTTTATTCTTGTGTCCACGTTTCCTTGTTTTACGGTACGTATAATCGGATTCTATCTGTGCTACTATACTCGCTCTTTCTCCAAGGTATGTCGGTATCCTTTTCGCTAGTCTAAAACCTTCTTATTTGTCATAGGTTAAAAACCAGTGAAAAGGCCTATTTTGGCCTTTATCGGTGGGGTATTGGGAACCCACCTCGTTTCCCCGTTTCGCCATAATCCTGGATCAGGCGCCCCGGCGGCGCAGTTGACTGAGCGCCGTGCTACGTACAAGGAATACCGCCTCTTGACGTACCATGCGGTCCAGGAACTAACCACCTCGTGACTTATTAACTATTTATTTATCCACAGCGAAGCGTCGTTTTCTCGGATTCTTCCACGTTGCATTGCAAACTGCAACTGCAACTGCTGTTGTAAACCCTTCAAGTTTTCCGTTCAAGTTCAAATACGTTCAAGTTTATTTTTCTACGCGTAAATAATCTCGTATGCAAATTAGACTAAGCTGGCATTAGGTCAACCTTCGGTTGCGGTTCCTTATTCGATGCGTTGCGTTTCCGCTAGTAAGTTATGGTTTTTATAAGCTTTTGCAATCGCTGATACACACCGAACTCCCACGCGTAACTAAATTTACCTAAGATTTCTATTCCGAAAGTTTTCCTTAACCTAATTACGCTTGATTCGGCACCACTGTCTCCATAGCCGCGACTAAATTATATTTTATATTCACCTTTTTTATATTTTTTGTAAAAAGTGTCTTTCTATATTTATATTACAAAAATTATACGTGTTCAACGGAGTGTGTTTATTTATTTCGTTACACTACCTTATAGAACAAAGTATAAAGGTGTTTTATTGATTTTTATTTGTACCTCGACGTGCGTTTATTTTGTTTTCATAAATGAAAATGTTTTATTGATTTTTATTTCTACCTCGACGTTCGTTTATTTTGTTTTCTTAAAATATTTCCGGTGTAGGTAACAACATATTTAAAATGTGATTATTTAAGTCAGTTAAACTTGCTACGAGTCTACAAAATTGATATGAAGCTTTTAATCAGTATTAGTTATATTAGAGACTAGTTAATATCAACCCGTACATTTTTGAATAAAATCATATAAAATGGAGTCTAGAGCGCGTCGGCGTCGACTTAGACGAAGATGTGCAGTTGATGTTTCTGCCTTTAAATTTTATGCAAACTCTGTCGCTAAATCCCAATTATCGAATCCAAAATAATTTCGTGTATCCGAATGATCGTAAAAGTCATCTTATATCATTGTGTGGGCTTGTAATTTTCTTGTTGTTGAATCTGTACCGAGTGAGTGCAATGTTGTTTAACGAAAATATGCAACGATACCAGACTGTCAATTTCCTCTACTTTGCGACTATTTTTGATTCCCTCTTCTATGCCTTGGGTTTCGTCATGAACTTTGTCATCCATTTCTTTTATTCAAAGGACATTGTCAAATTCATTTTGAATTTTCAAAAAGTTCATAGATTCATTCAAAATGCCAGTACCAAGGTTTTTGTTAGTAGAAATTGGTTTCATGTCATTTTACTCATCGTGTACAATATCATGACATGTATTTATGTATACATAGTTTATTCGCGTCCTCTGTGGTATGTAATTTGTTACTTATTTGTTGTGGGTAGTATCGATTGTAATATAGTTTATGCGATTTGTTTGATAAAGTTATTAACGGAGAAGGTTGTACAATGGAATACAAAAGTTAAACTTTCTTTGAGCAATGGCAGTGGTGTATTGCGTTGTAACAGGATGGGCCACGCTTATGTTCAAATACTGGAATGCTACAATATTTTCAAAGAAGTTTTTCAACTGTTCGTAAGTACAATGCAATTTTGCTCAAAAGATATTACAAGTTTCTAAAAAAAAAAATGTGTTCACGTATCACACTGACGTCACCTAAAATCATGCGCGACTAGCATATCTATGGAGGATGACTGAACTTAACCCGATTCTTATATTTCTCCGATCGTTATACCTCTATAAATTATTTTTTATAATTTACAGGTACTATTTCAAACGGCGGAGACGTTTTTCCTTGGTTTGATTAAAGTTCAAGTATTGATAGATTTTTTACATTTCTATTCCAAAAATCTGGATTCTGTGAGTTTGATGTTTTCATTGTCAATAATTTAATAAATAATAATTTAATAATTGTTGCGACTATTTCATTGTTGTTGTTCTATGCTTGTTGTTTAATATTTCCAGGGAATAGTCGTCGTGCAGGGATTACTATTTGCATTTATGTTGAAGTGCTTGGTGATAGAAATAGTACTGTGTTACACGAACATCATTGTTTGCACACCGACATTTAACTGCAGTTTCCAAAGAAATATGTATAATTGGAGAGTGGAGCATTTAAATAACTTACTGTATCTTGACATATTGACATATGAGCATGCATATCTTTTGGACTCCAATAAAAATCTAGTATTTGATACAACAATGTTTACCAAACTGGGATCAGTAAATAATCATGGAATGCAGACAATTTTCAAAGATATTGACGAGTTTATCGACGGTATAAAAAAAATCGACTTATTCATGACAGAGGATGGCATAATACCCGATAGTCAACAGTTGGACATACAGTTTTTTCTATGATACCTATTTAAACATACTACATCAAAACATTGCAGGACTCTTAAATAAAGCTGACGCATTCTCTGTATGTTTGGAAGAACTCGTGGCTAAAAATGTTGACGTTGATGTTATTTGCATAACGGAACATTTTATGATGGCTGGTTATGAGCAGTATCTCTCAATCCCGAACTATAATCTAGCTACTTGTTTTAGCAGGAAAGATACTAAAAGAGGAGGTTCGTGTATCTTGATAAAAAAGGGACACCATTGGAAAGAAATTCCTGAAGTTCGGAACATAGCAATAAATAGCACATTCGAATGTTGTGCTATAGAATTGACTCATACAGGTACCATTGTAATCTGCATTTACAGAGTTCCAAATGCAACTAATTTGACCTGTTTTTTTGAGCAACTGTACAAATTATGTCAACTAATAACAAAGAAAAATAAGCGAAATGTTGTAATATGTGGTGATCTTAACATTAATATTTTGAAGCGTAGTAATATCACATTAGAACTTGAATGTATTTTACTCAATTTTAATTTCAAATTGGCAACTAATCAGCCGACTAGACTTTCTAGTAACACATGCATAGACCTTTTTGTGCATAATCTGGGTAAGAAGTGTAATTGTGACGTAATTGATTTAGCTCTTTCTGATCACACCTGTCAAATACTCAAGGTTCCAACCAAAAGAATATGTATAATGAAGCATTGGTATATCAAACGTCGTGAATATAATCTAGTTAACTTGAATAAATTTAGGGAATGTTTGCAAAATGTTTCCTTTTCGGAAATATATCAGGTAGATGATCCGAACACAGCCTATAATAATTTTATGGAGACATTTTCTCTTCTATATAATCTATGTTTTCCCTTTAAGCGTATTACTATAAGATTACACAAAAGACCACCATGGGTCTCCCGAGGTATTAAAACATGCAGCAAGAAAAAAAGGGCCCTCCTGTGGCGTTACAGACTGTACCACAATGAACAAGACAAAACAACCTTTAAAAAGTACTCAGCAGTTTATAATAAAATAATTAAATTAACGCAACGTGCTCAGAATAACTACAAGATCAAATCATCATCTAACAAGTCTAAAACTACGTGGGAAATAATTAACCAAACTAAATTGAATACGCCCAACAATAATTTAATTCGTAGCATTAAAATAAGAGATAAAATAGTGACACATCCACCTGCTATAGCGACCGCATTTAACGATTTCTTTATTGATAAAATACAACCTATAACAAATTGCGGCAATCAAGTGACTTCAAATATAGAAAAGAATAGTGGTTCGATGTTTATGGCACCGAGCAATGAAAATGATATTAATGCTATTATTAAGACTTTGAAGAATTCTGGCAGTGTAGGTAATGATGGCATCTCTACCAAAGTAATTAAACATGTAGCATGTTGCATTGGTGGACATTTGAGCCATATTCTTAACCTGTGCATATCACATGGTACTTACCCAACCAACCTAAAAACAGCTATAATTAAACCATTATTTAAAAAAAATGACAAGCAATGCATGGAGTCTTATAGACCCGTAGCGCTTGTGCCAGTAATATCGAAGATATTTGAAAAATATATCTATATTCAAATCTTCAAATATCTTGATAAAAATAACATTTTAACCGATGAACAAAAAGGCTTCCGAAAAAATAAAACCATCAATATGGCAATATACGACTTTTTATACAATGTAATTTCGAATGTTGACAAAAGAATACCTGTTTGTTCAATTTACTGTGACATGACTCAGGCGTTTGACTATGTCGATCACAATATCTTGCTCAATAAACTGGATGCGAACGGTATTAGAGGGAACATCCTCAGTTTAATCAATTCTTTTTTGCGAAACAGGAAACAGTACGTTGTAGTAACTGATATAGATCCCAACACTAAATGCGAACGTACCTATAAGTCTAGTCATCGCACAGTTACTTATGGTGTACCCCAGGGCAGTGTCTTAGGCCCCCCGCTGTTTATACTGTACATAAATGATCTGCCAAAAATAACAAGTCACCCTATGTCACTATTTGCTGATGACAGCACTGTGACCATTAAGAGTACGGATGATCGGAACCACAACGACGTTGTCACTCAGACAATAACCGCCATAGTGAAATGGCTCGATAGTAATAATCTTAAAATAAATATTGATAAGACGAAATTGATGATGTTTAGCCAACGTGCGAATCCCAATATGACATTACACTATAACAATAAAATTATAACACAAGTAGAGACATTAAAATTCCTAGGTTTAACAATTGACATGAAATTAGACTGGAAAGCACACACAGAGGAGCTAACCAAACGAATTAGCAAATCGGCCTACGCCCTATTTAAACTGACCACAGTGATTAACGTCGATGCTTTAGTTACAGCATATCATGGTTTGGTGAGTTCAGTATTGAGGTATGGTGTCATTTTCTGGGGTAACTCGACCAACAGGGAATTAGTTTTTAAAGCACAAAAAAGGTGCATAAGATCAATGTTCAGACTCCACAATTTAGATTCTTGCAAGCCATTCTTTATCAATTACAAATTGTTGACATTTCCGTGCTTATATATTTTTGAGGTAGTTGTATTTGAATAAGAATAAGAAGTTTTTATTTGTATAGAATGTAGGTATTACAATAAGATGTTAACAAAAGTTCAAGAGTCCTTGTACATCCTGCCTTTCGGCATACAAACATTTATGGGTAGACACCGGTACATACATATGACATAGCAGGTTATCAGCGTTATCAGCGTAGAAAAAAAAAACGAAAATATGTTCCTATATACTATCACAAATCATCATTCAAAAAATCGGATATAGAATAGTAACATTTTTGTAACAATAAGTCAGTTAGTCGCTTTTTGAATATTCTAAATGGTTGTACTTTTATAACTTCAGGTAACTTATTGTATATCTTTGGCGCCATACACATAACGCTTTTTTTTAACAGTGTGGTGTTATAGCTACCTGTGTGCAATAAATTTTGATACTGAGATCTCATACAATTTGTCCTCTTTCGTATCTCACATAACGATGGAAACAGATGCGGGTTGCTTTTTACAAAAATGGCTATTTCTAGAATGTACAGACATGGGAAGGTTAGTAATTTATGTAATTTGAAAATAGGAACACAGCTGTCCGTAACATGTAAGTTAAAAATTGACCTAACACATCGATTTTGGGCTTTGAAAATGTTTTCTCTTTCACTACTATTACCCCAGAATATGATGCCAAACCTCAACGTTGAAATAACGAGGCCATGGTAAGCAACAAGGACTGTATTGGTATTGACTTTTTTAGATAGGTTGTATAACATATAGGCGAAAGTACTTAACTTTTTACAAATATATTCAGCTTGAGATTTCCATGTTAATTGATTGTCAATTAATATTCCCAAAAATTTAGCTACCTTAACATTTTCAATCTTATGACCATTATAATTGACGTTTAAGTCTTTGGGATTAATTCGTTGGTAGAAATGCATGATATTAGTTTTTTGTATATTTATTTTTAAATTATTGTAATCAAGCCAGTTTACTATAGATTTAAGAGTGTTGTTAATATCATTTTCATAGTTTTCTTTACTTGTGCATTTAACTAGTGCTGTACTATCGTCAGCAAACAATATGATTGGATGGTCTATTTGAAGTGGAAGGTCGTTGACATAAATTAAGAATAAAGGCGGACCGAGAACGCTTCCTTGAGGGACGCCATATTTAATGTTTCTATAAGAAGATCTGAATTTTATTTCACGTTTTGTATTCAAACAAATGTCAGAAATTTCAGTATACTGCATACGACCAGTAAGATAGGATCTAATTAAATTTAATGCATTTCCTCGAATTCCGTAAGCTTGAAGTTTGTTTATAAGTGTCTCATGATCTACGTAGTCAAAGGCCTTTGTCATATCCGTGAAAATGGCGCAAACTGGTGTTTTGTTATCTACGTTCACCATTATAGTTTTTAATAAATCGAATATAGCCATATTGATGTTTTTATCTTTAAGAAAACCTTTTTGTTCGTCACAAAGTAGGTTAAATTTTGTCAAATAATTGTAAATTTGTTCATATATAATTTTTTCTATTACTTTAGAGAACACAGGAATAAGAGCAATGGGTCTGTAATTTGACATATTTTCTTTATTGTTTTTTTTATGAAGAGGTTTTACAATTACTGTTTTGAGACTCTTAGGAAATACCCCGGAAGATATACTTGCATTAATAATATGACTTAAAGGACCAGAAATCACATTAGAAACGAATTTTATGACTTTAGTGGAAATGCCGTCGTAACCAAAGCTCTTTTTATTTTTCAATGATCTTATTACCCTTGATACGTCTTGCGGTACAACTGGGGACATGAAAAACGAATTTGGATTATGATCTATCGTCGCCTTAATTCTAATATGTCGTATCTCAATTTTGAACGAAACCGACATTTTTGTGTGCTTTGAATAAAGGCGACAAAGTACATCTTTCTCTTTCTTTACTTTGCAAAGTTTGTATGAAAAAGAGTGAGATAAAAGACTTGACGTAATGCGACGTATCTCGGATCGCTCGATCTTTCTGCGAATATGCATTAACTCATTGAGTCGCCATAGTTTGTTGACATCGCGCAGGTTGCTCTGCGATTTAAGTGATGTGCGATTGTTTTTATAAGCTGCCAAGGTATGAAATCGTTTTTATTTTATTATTTGACATTTGTTTACTGTTTTAAAACATACTTCATTTGTGGAAAACCACTTATAATATAATAATTACGAGTTTAAAAGTGCCTTTTGAGATACGACCTATTCGAATTTAAATTTTATAGTTTGCCTTTGAAATACGACCTATTCACATGGATTTTTGTCATTGCTTTTAGATATCATCAAAATGGATTTGTTGCAGTCAGATGATGAGGAACAGGAAATTCTTCAAATATTAGCAGAGAATGGAATAAAAGTAACGAATCCTAAGAAAAAACATCAGAGCCGGATACAAATTTTAGAGAACATTTTAGTATACAAACCAGACAACGAACTCCTTCATGCGATTAATATAGCAGCCGAATCTGATCCTGCCATTAAGTGCCCAAAAGAAGCCCCTTTAGAAGTTGATGAACAAGCGTCGAACTTGGGTTCATTACTTAGTGTTGCTACTGAAAATGGTCCTGAAATTGAATTTGAAGACACATTTTTTGTTACCGGGATTGATGAAAGTGCCCCTAAATCGAATGCTATTATTAAAATATGCGAAGCTTCGGAAGGTGTCAGTGAATTGGAAATCACACATTTTACTACCAATGATAGTCAAACAATTGGAGTTGTAGAATTGGATGACTCTATTGATCCGATTATAGACACAGAAACGTTGGTTGTGGAATCTGGACTTGAAACAATTGACACTGAAGAACGAGAGAACAAGCCCAAACGCAGAAAACATGCTGCTTGTACAGAATGGCAAAGAAATATAACGAAAGAAAAGAGAATGCGGGGAGAGAGTTATTCAGGATATTCCAGAAAGGAAAAACAGGTTACGACAGGTATACAAAGAAGTAAAAGGCAGATGGGTCCAACATGTGACTCCAACTTCTGCAAAAATAGCGCCAAGCGGTTTTGTTTCGAGTTCGGAGAGCATGACAGACAATGTATTTTTGATAACTTTTGGAAGGAGCTCGATTGGTCAGCGAAGAAAAGTTTTGTTTCTTCAATGATAGACAAGATCCCAATCAAACAAAAGACAGTTGATTCACATAAAAGACAACAAAGCTATGTATACTATCTAAAGCTGAATGAGGAAACAAACCAAGTCTGCAAAAAAATGTTTCTGAATACTTTAGGAATCAGAGAACGCATGGTTCTTACCTGGATTTCAGAAACAAAGTCGGGTATCTCATTAACTGAGACTACAAAGCAAAAAAGCAACAGAGGCAAAAAAAGATCTACTGAGACACCAACCTCCAGTGGAATCAGTCAAGCTGAATATCTGCTAAAGTTTTTTGAAGAAATACCTAAGCTACCCTCACATTACTGTAGAAGTACATCAACGAAACTATATCTTGAACCAGTATTCGAAAGTAAAAGCCATGTATACAGCATTTACAAGGAAAAATGCGCAAGCGATAAGGTGAAACCAATATCAGCTTGTTTTTTTTTTAACAAGTTTGATGAACTGAACTTAAGCATTACCAAGCCAAAGAAGGATAGGTGTGATGTTTGCTGCGGTTATGAAACCAAAAACGTGACAGAAGAGGTTTACAAAAAACATATTGAGAAGAAAAAGGCTGCAAGACTAGAAAAAGAAGCTGATAAAAAGTTGGCTATTGATGGAAAAATTACGGTACTTACTGTAGATTTGCAGAGCGTGAAGGTTTGTCCCAAAGTTCAAGCTAGTGCTGTCTATTATAAGACAAAGCTTTGTTGTCATAATTTTACAGTTTACAATTTAGCAACTCACGAAGTAACCTGTTATTGGTGGCATGAATGTGAAGGCGAGCTACAAGCATCCAACTTCGCTTCTTGTCTAGTAGACTACATACAAGAGAAGATTCTTAAAACTATTCCACTAGTCATTTTTAGTGATGGATGTACAGCCCAGAATCGAAACTCTATCATGGCTAATGCTCTTCTTGACTTGGCTATGAAAGAAAATATAGTAATCACACAAAAATATTTGGAAAAGGGCCATACCCAAATGTAGTGTGACTCAGTACATTCCGTTATTGAGATAAAACTAAAAAAAAACGACATACATCTACCTCATGAGTATGTTAAGCTTACTAAAGATGCAAAGAAGAAAATTCCTAAATATGACGCAAAATACCTTTACCATGAGTTTTTCAAAGATTTTTCAGTACTGCAACGATACACCTCCATTCGACCTGGAAGAAAAGCTGGTGACCCAACTGTCACCGACATCCGGCAGTTGCGATATGAGCCAGATGGAAAAATTCAATTTAAACTAAATTTTTCGGATGAATTGCAAGACTTGCCCATCAGATGGAAGCCTGGTACGTACACAATTAATCCAATGTACACAGGAAGAATACCACTGAAGCCAAGAAAATGGAAAGACCTCCAAGATCTAAAACACATTTTGCCAACAGACTGTCATTCTTTTTACGACAATTTGCCTAAGGCAACGACTGATTAAAGATTAAGTAAATATTTTATATAAATAAGTGAGAGTTAAAGTTAATGTTAGCATTTTTTTTTTTAATTTAAATACCTACTAAGAATTTTATTTTTGATTGTTTTTTTAATTGTTTAATAGAAGTTTATTTTTGTTTGATACTTTTCGATGATTCCTAATTTTAATGAAAGTGCCATTATTACTAATCTAAGTGCTAAACTATCTTAATTGTAGACAAATATAATACAGTGGTGACTTTAATTTTTTTATGTTAATAAACATTATCTCAGTAAATTAATCATGCTAATAAAGCGTAACTCAGGTATTCAGCTTCTTGGACAAGCAAATTGTATTACAATGTCAAAATAAGATATACTAGTATATTTTGGTAGTTGGTTCAGAACATCACTTAAAGTGTTGTCAAAGAATTATAATAATAAAAACAGTTTTTTGACCATCCTGAACAGTTGTCACTTCTGAGATACGCCTTATTAGAATTAAGGCGACGCTATGTCCTTTACACGATGAGATGCAGATTTCGGTGAATCCGAGACTTGATCGACGAAAAAATCATTAAATGATTCAGCTATATCTTTAGGGTTAGTTATTATGACACCATGATTATTTATCTTAGAGATGGGTTCATTAATATTATTATTGTTGTTTATTATATGCCAGGCTGTCTTTGATTTGTTTTCCGAGTTTAAAAGTAAGTGGTTGTTTTGAGCTTTTTGAGTTAATTTGACGATTTTTTTAAATTTTCTGGAATAATTACGAAATTTTTGTCTATTTTCCTCTGTGGGTTTTATTCGTTGCTGCCACAGTAGGAAGCGCTGTCTTTTACTGCATATACGAATACCCCGTGATATCCATTTAATTGTTTTTCCAAATTTAACAGTTGTGTATTTTATGGGGAAGCACAGATTGTATAGTAAAAGAAACAAATCCAAGAACATATCATATGCTAAGTTTGGATCCTCGCTATTATATACCTCTGAAAAAGTTAATGATAGCAGGTGGTTTTTAAATTTGAGTAGATTTTCACCCGAAATATCTCGTGTACTTTTACGCCAAGATTGTATCTGAAATGATTTAATAACTTTGATTTTGAGAATTTGCGCTGTGTGATCAGACAATGCTAAGTCTATTACTTCCCATTTACATTTTTGTCTGTAATTGTGAGCAAAATTATCTAAACAAGTGTTACTGTTAAGCCTGGTGGGAACATTTATTTCTAATTTTAGGTTATAGCTCAGGAGAAAACATTCGAGTTCCAATGTAAATCTATTTCTCAACATTGTATTTATGTTGAAATCACCACACAATACTATTTTAGAGCCATTTTTAGTACATATAATTTTTAAAATACTGTCTAAATTTTCATAAAATTTGCTTAGGTTACACATTTTAGGAGGTCTATATATACATAGAACGATGACATTTTGTTTAACAAGTTTTATGGCACAACATTCAATTATACCTGTTACAGAGTATCTCATTATGTCTGGTAGTTCCTTGTATTCAAGCCCTTGTTTTATCAATATGCACGCTCCTCCGCGCTTTATGTTATTTCTAGAGTAACATGCTGCTAATTTGTAATTTGGAATGCGTAACAGTTTCTCTTGTCCAGACATTATAAAATGCTCTGTTATACACAAGACATCAATGTTCATTTGTTTGGATAGTAGTTCTTGAATGTGAACTGTTAATATATCTGATTTATTTAAAAGACCAGCTATGATTTGGTGCATGATATAAATGTGATCAGACACGAAAAAAATCAGAGTTTGTGTTTACAATGGGGTCATTATTAAGGTTAAATTCTGATTCGATATACATACAAGATTCTTCTCGGATAATGGTAGTTAGCATTAGTATATTACTCATTTATATATTACATATATTACTCACTTTGTTAAGACCAATCCAGACCTTTTTACCAAAATATCATTTTATAACACACGAACTCGACCACAGAACAATAACTTGTGCGTAAAAAGGTCCCACACAGCATTAATGCATAAAAGTGTTTTTTGTATGGCACCAATCTTATACAACCACATTCCAAATTCAATTAAGGAAATGGTCACCGAACGCGAGTGGGAAACGCATACGGGTTCACTAGTGTCTCAGTTAAAGGGTGAAAAAATAAAACTAGATCATTTAATCGATTTTTTTGAAAAACCGTGCAGATATGCTAGCAATGGTTAATTTTAAGAAAAATAATGTTGATCCCAAAAGTTTTAATAAAAAAGATAAACCGTCGAATCAACCTAATCACTCGCATTCTTACGTCGCCAAAGGTAAACAAATCACTGATAACAATAAACAGAAGCGCGTTTGCGAATTATGCGGTAATAATCATCATCTGTATTCGTGTGCACAGTTTCTTAATATGTCGGTGCAAGAAAGGTTTACAATTGTTGATGATAAAAAGGTATGTCAAAATTGTATTCGTTCCAGTCATTCGTTAAATGACTGCTCGTATGGCCCTTGCAAATTATGTCAAGGGAAACATAATACGTTACTTCATGGGATGAACGCGTCCTACCACAACAGCTGATGCGCAGGTTCATTCGGAACGTAGTGCACTGACGTGCAGTGCTGCGGTACAACTGGTTTTGTTCCTGACGTTAACAGCCAATTTCACACTGTAAAAGCTCTTCTTGACAACGGTAGTCAGAATTGTTTTATTACAGAATCGTTATGCAATCGTTTAAAGTTGCCGATTATACAGTCCACTGTTCACATTTCGGGTGTAGGTCAAAGCGTTTCTAAAAGTTCTCATAATACATAACATAATCAGCCTATAATGTTCCCACTGCTGGGACACAGGCCTCCTCTCTATGAGAGGGGTATCTAAAAGTTCTCACACCTGTAAAATAAATATACATTCTAAAGTTAGTGATTTCAATACAGAAATCCAATGCTTAGTTTTACCTCGAATAACATCAAAGTTACCTTCGTTGAACGTTAATTGCGAGTACATACGTATACCTAAACATATTTTTTTTTCTTTTTTTAAAACGTTGCCCCACCCTATGAATTTCTTCCTGTATCGTGGGTGCGTTTACAAACATAGAAACTCACATACACTAACATCCAGACCCGGAACAACTACTTGCAGATCATACAAATATTTGTTCCTCGCATATGTCGCTCGCAGATCCTAAGTTTAGAGTCCCGTCTGACATAGATGTACTGTTAGGCGCGGATATATTTTAGGACTTATTAAATAATAATAAAATAAAGCTCGCTTCGGGTCCGACGTTAAACGACTCGAAAATAGGGTGGATTATTGCTGGCCCTATTCGGAGTCATTATTCGTTTAAATTACTGATACTTATGAAAGTGACATAAATGATTCTTTAAATCTAATGGTAAAGTGGCTAGACGACAATAACTTAAAAATTAACCTGACAAAAACTAAATTAATACATTTTAGTCAACGGATCAATAGCAAGAGTAACTTAAATATACACTACGATGACCAGCCTATAGAAGAAGTAGAAACAACAAAATTTTTAGGGCTCCACATTGACAAAAAAATGAATTGGAAAACCCATATCGAAATCTTGTGCAAAAAAATCAATAAATCTGCCTATGCCCTGCACACACTGTCATCTGTAATAAGTGTGGAGGCATTACTTAAAGCATACTATGGTTTAACAGAATCTCATCTGCGCTACGGTGTCATTTTTTGGGGAAACTCAACAGAAAAAGACACGGTGTTCAAGGCTCAAAAGAGATGCGTTCGTTCAATATTTAAAATGAAACCTACTGATAGTTGCGTGCCTTACTTTAAAAAATATAAAATTCTTACTTTGCCATGTCTGTACATTTTAGAAGTGGCTGTTTTTGTCAAAACAAATCCACACCGATTTAAACGATTACATGAAGTAGTCCCACGTAATAGGTGCGACAATAGCAGGATATGCTCTCAAACTGCGAGAACAACCCTCATGCGCAAAAGTATCTTCGGTATGGCTCCTATCATATTTAATAAATTACCGAAAAGTTGGAGAGAACTGCCCTTGTCACTTTTCAAAAATAAGCTGAGGAATTTTTTAGTTAGTAAAGTGTTTTACAATGTTATAGATTTTTTAAATGAAAAGGACTTTTCTATTCCGACTTCTAATATACATATTTAAAATGAGATGAAAAATTGAAATTTATTGATTTTTTTATAATTAATAATTTGAATCTTAAATCAATTTTGAATGATTCTATTTGACTGCTTATTAATGAATATTCTGGACATAATTTAATCTATTTTGACTATATACTATACATATAATATCTTGACATCAATTATTATTTATTTGTTTTGTATTTTGTAATCAAATTTAGAATGACTATATTAATATGTAAAGAGCAATTGAATGTAATATTCTATACTTACAAAATTTGTACGCCGTTATTGGCAAAACATGGACGCACACACATCTATGAATTCGATACCTTGCATGTCTGATCAGTCAGTTTATGTAACCGCATGTTTAACAAATAAATTATCTTTTATTTTTTTATCTTTATCTTTTAAAATAAACCAAGTACAATGTAATCTTGTTCACATTGACTCTCAATTGCGTAAATTTTGGGAGTTGGAGGAACTAACCGATTTACCTTTTGCGTTATCAAAAGATGATCGTTATTGTGAAACATTGTTTACAGAAACCACACAACGTGATACACACGGTAGGTTCACTGTGCGCATCCCTTTGAAGGAATCGGTCGATACATTAGGTGACTCATACACCTCAGCAAAGATTCGTTTTTTATCTCTTGAAAGAAAATTAAATCGTTCACCTCAATATAAAAAATTATACTGTGACATGAGGCACTTGGTCACATGTCCCTGGTATCTAATGTTAACGATTTATTAAGTAAACCACATTACATATTACCGCATCACGGTGTTTATCGCGAACATAGTCTCACGACAAAACTACGGGTTGTTTTTGACGCGAGTGCGAAAACGTCAACTAATAAATCTTTAAATGATATACAATACATAGGTTCGCCATTGCAAAATAACATTTTTTCAATTTTACTTAGGTTTAGGCAGTATAAATATGTTGTTTGTGCTGACGTTGAAAAAATGTACAGGCAGATTTTAATTGATTCAGATCAGCTTAACTTACAGTTAATTTTATGGAGGGAAAATCCTGATTTACCATTAAAATTATATACTTTGCTAACTGTAACATATGGCACTGCATCAGCGCCTTTTCTTAGTATGCGATGCTTACAACAATTAGCGCGGGAATGTGATAATGATTTAGTCGCTAGAACAATTCACGAAGATTTCTACGTCCGTCGACGATTTGATCACTGGCCACGATGACCTTGACTCACTCGTCGATTTATGTAATAAAACTAATTTAGTGATGCGTCAGGGTTGTTTCCCATTGCATAAGTGGACATTCAGTCACGAAGTCTGTCCTGACAGTACTAAAGATCTTAATATAGGTAACTATCATTTATCTAAAACATTAGGATTAGGCTGGTCTACAGAAAGTGATGAATTGCATTTTACTACTGAATTCACTCAAAATGATTCAATAGTTACTAAGCGTGTAATGTTATCAATCATTTCACAGGTTTAAGATCCTTTAGGTTTGCTAGCGCCAGCAGTTATCACAGTAAAGTCATTGTTACAAAATTTATGGCTTCAAAAACTAGATTGGGACGAAGAAGTTCCCGTTAAAATTGCAAATACGTGGCATAATTTCGTTTCTAGTCTGCAATATTTAGGTAATATTAAAATACCTAGATACATAACAACAACAGATTCGCGATATAAAGAACTGCACATATTTACAGACGCATCTAAACAGGCGTACGGTGCATGCGCGTATATTAGATCTTGCTATGATAACAGTGAGCATTCTATACCTATCTCTGTGCATTTATTATGTGCAAAAAGCAAATTAGCACCAATAAAAACCGTAAACATACCTAGACTCGAATTATGCGGGGCTCTAGTAGGTGCTAAGCTGCGTGACCGTCCAGAGACCACCCGTAGAAGAGAAGTGAGGTGGGCGGAAGAGGAAGTTACCGACCACTGATGACACTGACAGCGCCGATGGAGAATTAAAATGTCAACCAGCGCTGCCCACAGCGAGGCACAGATGGCGCTAACAACGCGTTATGTCAAAGACCCATGTAATAAGGGACGAGCTTATTGCCATCAACCGAGCACTAGATCCAGACTGCGGGCTGCAACTGAGAAATTCCTGATGAAAAAAAATAATAATATAATAAACGTTTGCCCGATCTTTTCTCAAACGAATTGAATTACGATGATGTGCTTAGCGAGCAAGTGGAGATATCTCATACGTATCTTCAATAATGAATCTTGCTAAATTCATAAGATTTTAGTAGACTGGCAAAGTGTAATTGAGTTTTTCCACTAGGACTTCCGTCCCATCGGAACTAGAATGCTTCCCATGGGACGCGAATATAACTCCGAAAAACAACGTGGGTGGCGTTCTCCATTTCAAGATGCTAGTCATAAAAGATTTTTAAATACATTTACAGATGAGGAAAGGAGGCTTTGTAAGAATATTCAACGTTTACACCGAGCTTCATACAGCAATATGAGTGCCTGTGGCCTGTTCTACGTAGACATAAGTCACCCACTAAGTGTGATGGCGCTTCTCACTAACTACACTATTGTGCTGCTGCAGTTTGCATTACTGTAATTTCTTGAATTTATTATTAAATCATTATTGTGTTCATTTTGCATTATTGTTTTTTATTTTAATGAAACCTCATCAATGTATATTTATAGGTTATGGTATGATGTAATTATACTAGCAATAGAACTAGTTTAAAATAACACAGTAGGTAAACTCGAGAGCTATGACTACGGGTAATCAACTTAAGTAACCTTTAATATCTCAGAAACTATGAATAATATTGGCTTATTAAAAAAAACTAAAATCTCAAGTCAAAAACACTAAAGTCTTAAATTACTTTAAGGTGTGCCTGGGGATCCATTAAAGTCATGAAGATT
Organism: Lithophane semibrunnea; assembly: GCA_947363905.1. NCBI lineage: Eukaryota > Metazoa > Arthropoda > Insecta > Lepidoptera > Noctuidae > Lithophane > Lithophane semibrunnea. The sequence continues at coordinate 13,876,767 of OX376208.1, read as the reverse complement.
AAATGTGTAATTGAACATACTTAGTAGCCCATAGTAAAGCGTTCATATTTTATAAGTTCTTTTGATGCGACATCTATAAAACCGCGTAGGAACTATGTAGCATAGCAGTGATATTGAAAAATCAATAGATGGCGCTACCGATTCCTGCATCGCGCTTGTAAAATTACGAAGCAAATAGGTAGCTCCATACTCATAAATTAAAACATTTTTGGTGTCTGTCGTGTGACCGCGTTTTTCTCCTTCTAAACTAGGCAATGGATTTATGTGGCTTACACCATCATTTATATAATTACTCCGGAAGGTCTACGTGTATAATAAACATATACAGGGTGTCCTTGGAAGTATGGATCAAATCGAATAGGGGCGTGGGCAAGGTCATTACCAAACTTTGTAACCCTGAGTGAGAGTGTGTAGAATGTTTCACATTCCAAGCACAAAGTGGTTATTAGTGATATGTTCTTTACTAACCATATGATACTAGAGTGTGTGATGATTCTGTGACCTGAAACAAACATGATTCATCGGTCCTCAAAACATATTTGCAGATTGGTAAAAGTTGTTAAAAAAATGGGAGAAAAAAGGTTTTGAGTCCTAATCCTAACTAAGTTATAAATGCGAAACTGAGGTTGGTTGTTTTTTTATTTATTTGTTTGATTGTTATGCTTTCACGCTAAAATGGCTGAACAGATTTTGATGAAATTTGGTATATGTGTAGACCTGGATTAGGACATATGCGGGTAAAACCGCGGGGCGCAGCTAGAATTTTTATAAGGAAGCTGGCTTATTCACTAGATTAGTAGGTTTTTTTTTTTTTTTCGTGCTTTCCCCTGTGGATACAGTAGATACCCATGACGGTTGTAGTTTATATTATTCCCACTGCTGGGCAGTAAACTTCAATATTCTAACAGATGTGTCCGAGGTCATGCACATATTCATTATTCAGTAGCATTTTGCATAGTATAATATTCAATATCATGCCGTTACGTATATTAAATAAATATTTGTTTATAGTCACTTACTTGAGGAGCTCATGGCTAAGTAATAACAGCCGCAAAGGTCAATCCAGCAGGTTAAGCTACGCTTGCCGGGGTTGGTCCATGGATGGGTGACCATCTTTACATACCGAGACTCCTCCGTGCCTCGGAAAGCACGTTAAGCCGTTGATCCCGGCTGTCATTTGTGGATCTTTGACAGTCGTTATGGGTCGTCAGAAGCCCGTAAGTCTGACAACCAGTCTTGCCAAGGGATATCGTATTACCCAGTTACTGGGTTGTGGAGGTTAGATAGGCAGTCGCTCCATGTAAAATACTGGTATTCAGCTGCATCCGGTTAAACTGGAAGCCGATCCCAATATAGTTGGGAAAAGGGTAGGCAGATTTTTTGATTTGAGTCACTTACTTCAATCGTGCTAGCACCAACTACTTTTGCTAACTCTATGCGTAATAATAGAGCAAGAACACCATTGGTGAATCATATAAGGCATAACTTACCGAGATGTTTGAAAAACATCTTTGTAGATGTCGTAGCACGTTGATATTTGCTTACTAAGAAAACTTGAAACATCGCAAATCCTTTTCATTGTAGTCATTATTTGCTAAGAGTAAAACTCGATTATTCCTTATCGGTCAATAATTACTGAATTAATCTTATTGCATGAAATTTATCTGTATCATTAGTTATAAAAGACAAACAATTAAAAATATATATACACTGTGACCTTATGTGAAATGAAGACATGAAAAGTAAAAAGCGAAAATAATAACGAAAGTAGTCTATAGTGCAGTCCAGAGGGCCTAGACAAATGGCATTCGCTTCGGAGCGAATCTATATCTAAAAACGCTATCGCTTCAACGGTAACGAAGTTCTATTGGCACATAAAGTATCAATGAGACGTTAGCGAAAGGTAGTGCCTTTCGCTAACGTCTCATTGATCATTTGTTCGATAAAAATTACATTTTGTCTATGGTTTTTCGTCAGAAAACATCAAACGCGCTGTCGCTGTCAATTCTTATTGTCATTTGAACTCCAATAGTACGAGAGCCCACGACCAAACCCGTGTCGCATCGTTTTACGGCCAAAACCGTATAAAATCGTTAGTTTAGATGATTCTGAAGCCGACTTGGTCAGCAGTACCGGTCAGAAACGTCGCTGTTTTATGGGAGCCCATTTCTGCTATGTCAAAAAAAAAACGGTTTAATCACAATATGTCTGATATTTAAAATGTTTCGTATTTTTTTTTTGAAATATATTTTTTTCAGACATTTGCGTGTCACATGTGGCCTAAGCGCATTTTCTTATACTTATGTAAAAAAAAAATAACCGAACTGTCGCATAGCAACGTAGTTCAATTAAAAAAAATATTTTTATAGTTACTTAAAAAAATATTTTTATAGTTACGTATAATTCCAAAAACCAACAGTTTTCAGACAGAATGCTATGTTACTGATCAGTAAAATTTTTCAACACGTTCAAAATGGTTTCAACACATAAGATCCACTTCCTTCTTAAAAACGATTTATTCGCATCAACTGATCAATGTTCACCTGTAAAGATTTTCAGACGGGTTGTTATAGGTTTTGTTTCCTTGGCTCATTTTTAACTTTCTCGTATAGTCTCTTCCGTAAGCTACTGGTTTCTGAAAATTGTGTTTTCGGTATCTGAAATCTATTATTCAACTACATTCCGAAAGTCAGACAGATTGCTATGAAACAAGTCAGTATTTTTTTTTCATATTTAAAAATGCGGTCACGTAGGACGTGACTCGGAAAATTTCTGACATTAGGATTTTTGTATTCAGAACCAAATTTTAATCTATCCATTATATGCGGGTTTGTTCGTAAAACGATAAGGCAAAAAATTGGGCATGGGCTCTCGTACCACGATTCTTACGTCAAAAAAAGACGGTTTAATCACAATATGTCTGATATTTAAAATGTACAATAGGTTTCGTAATTTTAGTACAAAAAATATTGTTTTCAGACATTTGCGTGTCACATGTGGCTTAAGCGCATTTTCTGAAACTTTAAATGGCACCTATAATTCCAAAAACTGTTTTCAAACAGAATGCTATGTTACTGATCAGTAAAGGACAATGGCGGGCAAGTATGGAAGTTTTGTACCGCTGTTAATTTTCGTGTTTTGTATTGTTTTTATATTTATTTATTTATTTATTTATTTATTTATTTGATAGGAATAACAAACAGCAGTATATTACAAAGTAGGCACACAATATTAAAAAAAACTTATAATAAAAGTAACAAATACACTACTCAAGGCGTTATCCTTTATATTTAGTCGATAGATAATATCATCAATAAATAGATTATAAATTATCCGATTTTTAGAAGTTAGGGTTCAAAAGTTATTTTACTTTGTTTTATGTATGAGAGGTTACATTTTGAGGTTGATAAGTAGGTATATTGTAAGATGACAGTTGACTGTCAATGTGGTTGTTTACAAACAAAAACGTCACTATTATTCCTCATATTTAGTCTGTGGTTGATCCTGTCGACGTTACGAACAGCCAAGATGCTCACCGTGTCTTATAGACTATTCCTAGCGGGATACCTACCTACGAAAATGCATTCATATTTTACGTAAATAAGGATTTCACTTTCCACACTATTCCTTTCATAACAAGTAATACAACAAACAGATACTGATACAAATAATCTAAATGTTTCTAGATTTTAGAACTTTTTGTGTGAGCTGCAACCTGTACGGTTTCACACACATAAATAAATAGTGTCAAGTTAGTGAAATGAAATGTTGAACACAGGTACTAATACTACTATGCAATAATGTAATTAAAGGTGCATACTATCTAAACCTTTTTTTAATAATATGTTGTATTGTTTTCAGTAAAATAAAACAATAGTTTTGTTTAAAAAAGCTTTTATTATAATGAATTCAAAATGTTCGCAAAATCACTTCATCTAAGAAGGGAGCAGGTCGCGTCATACCATGGCGAGCATAACCCAAGTACCAAATGATACCCATTACATGGGAGCAGCACCCCACAGTTCTTAAGCCAACGATACAAGTACAGCAATAACTTAAGATTGCTTCCCGACTATTCATATTATTTCCACAATCGGATAGTGTTGACCAGGCCCTGACTCTCGTCTCCTAGAGCGTGCCGTCTCATGCGAGACAAACTCAGGTTGCAATTAATGCACTGTACACTCGACATCGAGTCGAAATCCAACACACTATGCACAAGAATGAAATTGAGCTTCCTTTCACAATAATGTCACAATAATACCACTTATTAAGTGTCCATTCGCAAAGTAACGCCAACAATATCAATCGCTACGGAGGAAGGGATGCTCAACTCAGCGTATCAACGTAATCAAAAAGACTTAAAATGCACAAACGGATTCACACACCGCAATTCAATAAAACAGCAAAGAAGCCATTGACAAATGACAGATGATTTTCTTGAATTGTCATTTCATCAACCATTATATGGTTTTATTTTACACATGGCTAGTTTTGAAAATGTGCATTGCGTTTTGTAGTCAATAAATTAACGTTTAGTTATTTAATTGTTATCATTTTTTAAATCCCTTTTTTTAAACGTTTCCAAAGTTCTAAAAATATAATAAATACGTAAAAAGAATTACTTTAAGGTCCTTTATAAGTACTGAATGTCTTATAGCGAAACACCAACTAAAGTCGGCGGTACGAAATCTGCCGTTCTCCTTTTTCAACACGTTCAAAATGGTTTCAACACATAAGATCCACTTCCTTCTGAAAAACGATTTATTCGCATCAACTGATCAACGTTCAACTGAAAACATTTTCAGACGGGTTGTTATGGGTTTTATTTTTTTGGCTCATTCTTAAATTTCCCGAATGGTCTCCTCCGTAAGCTACTGGTTTCTGAAAATCATGTTTTTGGTATCCGAAATCTATCATTCAACTACATTCTGAAAATCAGACAGATTGCTATGAAACAAGTCAGTATTCTTTTTGACAATTTTATTTAAAAATGCGGTCACGTTGGACGTGACGCGGAAAATTTCTGACATTAGGATTTTTGGATTTAAAACTAAATTTTAACCTATCCATTATATTATATGGTTTTGTTCGTAAAACGATAAGGCAAAAAATTGGGCATGGGCTCTCGTAACACGATTCTTACAATGAGCTCCGGGACGAAAATTCAAAAGTGATAAAATTCTATTACTAGTAATGCTTCTAGCATTTCGTCGAGACTTTCCAATAGGGATGATAACTATATTTTTTAAGATTATTTACAATTATTGGACCGCATTTTTCTTTTTTTATGTTATCAAAATATTACGATGAGACATTGAGTTAAAATGTGGGAAGCCGTCACGCCTATGTAAATTTTATAAGTAGGTACTTAGTTGTGACGTGGCGAGCCCCCACAACCCATTTTATTTCAAAACAAACAACGTAACTGAAACACCAACTGCTTAAAGTCACCATTTTGTTTCGTTTTCTACAGGGTCTTGGCTTTCGCTAATGTTTCCATCACACGAATCGAAAACTAGCGATAACGCTTGTCAAAAAGTGCCACTTGGCTACGCATCCCGTGGAAGTTCTCGTTCGACGTCGTCGATTCGTTTCATGGAATCGAATGATGTGTTCTAATTTCTATTCGTCACCTATGATCACGTGACATTTTGATAGCTTATGTCAACCCCATATATTTTTTTACTTTTCTACTAGCGTTATCGCTAATCGAATGTTACTTTGTCTAGGCCCTCTTGTCAAAAAGTGCCACTTGGATACGCATCTCTGTGGAAGTTATCGTTCGAGGCTGTCGATTCGTTTCATGGAATCGAATGATGTTAACATTGTCTAGCTAATTTCTATTCGTTAACCTATGATCACGTGACATTTCGATAGCATAAGTCAACCCCATACATTTTTTGACTTTTCTACTAGCGTTATCGCTAATCGAATGTTACTTTGTCTAGGCCCTCAGAGGGCCTAGACAAGTGACAATCGCTTCGAAAGCGTTTCGTATTTCTACAACGACTTTCGACAGGATTGAGATAAGCTTTTCGATAGCTTATGTCAGTCCTATACATTTTTGCCTTTTCCATCATCGTTATCGCTGATAGAATGTCACTTTGTCTAGGGCCTCTGTAGACTGCATGATTTCTTATCGTTTGTAGACAAACGTCGTATCATGCCGCAAAATACCGAGTAGACGTAAGTAAACGGATGTTCTTCGTAATGATGACGCATGTCGGTTTTCTGTTGATTCGTGATTTGACCAACGCCATGATTATATCGTCGTCTATCGTCCAGGGTACCCTCTTCTTCGTATCGCCTGATCCAGATCCGCACTGTGTTTTGAGATATATTTAACTCTCGAGATATTTCTCGTATACCGTAGCTTTGTTCAGTGAGAACTATAATCCGACCTCTTTGTACTGCCATTATACGATATAAATATAAAGGAATTATTTTTTATTCTCATATAGAAATTATTATTTGACACCAATTTCTAAGAGACTTTTTGATGGTAGGGGAGCCCAAGCGGGGATTTCGGGAGTTACTCGAGCGCGGCAGAATAACATACGGGGGGCAACCTTGTACCTTGTGAAGTACTCCCACCATACCTGAGCCGGGCAGCCGAACAGATTAGTAAAAACTCTCCCATTTCCTTATTTTACGCTTAAATAGGAAATACCCATGTATTTTTTAAATATTTTTATTCGATAGTTTACATCGTCAAATAATAGTAAAAAACAAATTCGACGGCACAAAAGCAATGTAAAGTAGTTAAAAAAATGTTTAAAAATGTCCAACCGATCCGGGCTATTTAAACGCCCTCCATTTGGCGCGCTTGGTGTGGTGACGTCACAGTCCGTAAAAACAGACAAGCAACTGTCAAGTCAAAGTCAAACACTCCTTTTTCTATGAGCGTTTGACATTGACTTGACACTTGTTGATTGACTTGACATTGACATTTTGATTGTTATATCGGATTGTTACGTCACATCCGCTCTTAGCCTTTTCAAGTATTTGAATTACCCACTGTTATTTTGGACTTAAAAAAAATTAATTTCTCGCTCAAAAAGAAATTTTATTCAAAAATATTGATGGAGGCATAATTCTGAAGTAATATAGTTTATAAAAAAAAATATTTGACCCATATTTGAATCACATGCATATTCCCTATTGTCCGATTATTGAAATGCACACTTTTCTGCATGTAACCAACTTACCTTACCTTAATCTGACGCGCTCGAGTTTTTCTAACGATCTATTTTTTTTTACTAATCTGATCGGCTGCCCTAAGCGTTTGCCCCTATGTACAGGGCTCAGGTATGGTGGGAGTACTTCACAAGGTACAAGGTTGACCCCGTATGTTATTCTGCCGCGCTCGAGTAACTCCCGAAATCCCCGCTAGGGCTCCCCTACCATAGACGCTCCCCCCACCAGTGAAAGGGTATACTTCACATAACCTTTTTTTCTTTTTAGCATCTAATCTTCACAATCCAATAGGTCCCTACGACGCTCGAGTAAATCCCTATTTAGCATCATTGCGTCCCCTACTATGACTCTTTGTCATTTTATAATAGAAAGAGTTCGGAACATTGAGTTGAAAAAAAAAACATTTATTCCGAGTAATAGTTAATTCCAAAGAGTTTGGATTCAAAATATGATTATTAATGCTTTATCTAAAATATTATTTATTACAGTGATGACAAAGTTTAAAATTGCATAGATCTCCGACCCGTATTGATATAGCTTGCTTAATATTTGAAACGTCCTAAGTGCGGCATGCACTGTAAAAGAGGGAAATCTTTGTTATTTTGACGCTTTCAAACGATTTATCGTCAAACTGAGTCATGATTCACTAAGCCTGACTGTACCTACATATCTAACTATCTAGTTTGTAAGTATGGATGGATGGATGGATGTTTGTAACTCTTTCACGTAAAAACTACTGAATGGATTTGGATGTTTGGCAAACAGATAGTTTATAACCTGGATTAACACATAGGATATTTTTTATCCCGATATTCCCACGGGATCGGGACTTACGCGGGTGAAACCGCGGGGCGCAGCTAGTTTTGAATAAAAACCTTTAGCTAAAATATAATTTTGTGTAACCCCATGACAAATACGACCGATCAACCTAATAATTTGCAATATTTAGAAAGGAAACAGGATCATAAATCGCAAACTGTATTAACACAATAGTATAGTTAGTAATTAACGCCATCATATTTAAGGGGAAAGTAGCATCGACGTAGAACATCCCACAGGCATTCACCTTGTCGAATGTTGCACGATGCAAGCGGATAATATTCTTGCATAATTTTTTCTCAGCATCTGTAATATTTGTAAAAGCGGTTTATTTTTCATCATAGACATAAAAATTACCATTAAAATCATTATTGATATGAATATTTATCTGTTATTATATTTTATTGCAATAGCTGAAAACTTGAAAAATGGGTTATTATGAACAACTTTTAATACGAAATCAACCCTGAATTCGCGATAAAAAATCAGCCACTTCAAAGCAAAGTCAAAAAATCAAGTAATAAAAACTAAAACCCAACTACGACTTAAAAGGTATAAACAAGACACCACAGACAGACAAATTAAAAATCCGGAGTCACACGTGTTAGGGCATAAATCGAACAGATTACGTGTGACTCCGGATTTTTAATTTGTCTGTCTGTGGTGTCTTGTTTATACCTTTTAAGTCGTAGTTGGGTTTTAGTTTTTATTACTTGATTTTTTTTTTTAGTCTTTTGGGGTTATAATATATATATTTTTAAAATGTGCTCATTAAGCCCTTTCATTTGATACTCAACATGGTACGATTAAACCATTTTTTTTTTTAAGTTCCTCACTATATGTCCTCTAGAGGGCGCCATTTTTAATTTAATGTGACTTCACATAGCCAGCGGACAATCACGACGCTTCTAACGATACCTCATTTGTCAAATTGTGATAAATGGTTTGGAAGATAGGAGGGAACAGATGAACATACATACATACATACATACATACATACATACATACCGGTCAAAATCATAACCCTCCTTTTTTCTTCGCCGTAGTCGGGTAAAAATAGGCACATAAAAGGCACTTTTGAACGTCAAAAACAAAGAAATAAACTGATTCTAGTTACCAACAGTTCATATACGTTTATGCCCGCATATCTCGACAATATGTGAGCAAAAGTTGTTTTTTTCTTGATTCAAACTTCAGTGTTGATCCCATGGTAAAAGTTGTTAATAATAATGATGAGGACAATGACCCCCTTTCAGTTTTCAATTATTTGAATTACATATTGTCTATAGTATCTAAGTAGCGTTTACAAAAAAAATTTGTATAAACACAGTTAAGTAGGTACCTGAACAGTTTGCATTTAATATGAGAGCACATGAGTCGGGAACATTATTCATGGCCATGTAGAACTTTTCACAGTACGAGCTCAAAACGATTTCTAGTATCAAACTCTTAATAACCCAGAAGTACAAAGATAAGAACGTGAAACTTAATACAATCTGTAAAAATACAACACATAATAAAAACATTACGCCTGTTTTCCCAAAGGCATAACGGAAAAGGGACAAAAAGAAATGTATTTCACATAAGCCTACAATGGGCACTTATGAAACGTCAGAAGCTAGGTGCACGGTTCCAATTGGTCGTTTTCTATGGAGAAGAGCCAGCAAGAAACTCCATGGCTACTCTTTTAAAAATAATTAAATTTTACAATATTTTCAAATTACAGTGTGCACGCAGGTGGAACACGGGTGGGTTTTAGTCAGTAAAAGGCTGACAGGCCCTACCGCTCCACCCAGAAAAAAATGAGACATGCGAGGACAATGTAGGCCTTTCAACAAGTAAGTACCAGGTACATAACAAAATAGAAGATGTTCAACAAATCTACAGTCCACTTAGCCTACAACGTTCTCACATTCACAAAATAGAAAAGAATCTAAATAATAAAAAACCTATTTAAACCAAATGACGTGATTGCTACTACAACTGTAACAAATTTAATTATTATCATGTCCACAAAAGCCACTAATAAAGAGTTGAAATTAAATTGTAGGTATATAATGTCAAATACGATGATTATGTCAAGGATGAATGTAAGAAAATAAACATAATTTGGGAGCAGTTATTAGACTCTTACATACTTATGCCGTTAATAAGGTACCAGGGAAGCCACGTGTGCAGAAGGAGTTTCTTGCTGGCTCTTCTCCATAGGAAACGACCAATTGGAACCGTGCACCTAGCTTCTGAAGTTTCATAAGTACCCATGTAGGCTTATGTGAAATAAAAGATTTTGATTTTAAATTATTGCCAAACTTCCTTGTCTTCAACGGACACTACACCTCTACCGAAAAATACAACATTCATCTACAAATGATTGCCGATTCACCTTGTCATGTCGTCTTTCTAATCATAGTAGGCCCACACTACGACACATTAAGTTATAAAATTCCAATAAACGCCGTCCTCAATTGTTTTTCTATTTCCATTTCCATTGAATTTCGGTACAATGAGAAGTCAGCTTATGCTTGCCGTGCCTACAGTACCTACTGTCTTCTTCGAAATTCAGTATGCAGTTAGATAATATCTGAAATGAATACTCACATAATCTGCACTGAAAACTGCTGATTTACAAACTTCAATTGTTATTTGCAATTTGATCAAAGCGTGACAAAAGAACCCCATAGTGTGATACACGAACTGAAAATTTATAAAAAAATAATTGAAAAAAATTAAAAAACCCGATTGCAAAGTACATAACTGAAAGAGATAAACAAGCATTATTATGTTGTCTTTTAAATTATTTTTAAATTTTCGGCTTTTTAGTTTATAAACAAGGCTTCGCAGGCGATTTACGAGGTCCGACACAAAAATGGCCCATGTTTACGCTATCAAAAACTTTTTTTAAACCAATTTATTATTCCTAATTAAATTTAAACATATAACTTATTTATATTTTTGAAATCCCCTTTTAATTTCCTTTATTTTCATAACCTACTCGATAGATTTATTTTTTTATTTTATTTCCGCCAAGAATCCGCTATTTTGCTTTTTTTTTCAAACACTTATCTAAAGACAGGTTCTTAAGACAAATATCACGATACTTTAACTGTCGAAGTCCATCCAACCGTTTGGAAGATACGAGGTAATAAAGAAATTTACAAAAAAACATACTTCTTACTAACAACCCTTCCTTGTCAGTCGGGTAATAAATACTTCACGAAAATACGGTATCAGCGGCCGTGGATCTTGTAAACAATTATTTTTACTTGAAATTATGAGTTTAGAATTCATTTTTTTGTTGTTAAAGCGTCATTAGATAACGTCACGTGAGCGTAGTTTCGCGATTTAATTTAATTTGACACTGTACTCAATAATAGTATTAAGACGTACCATTTGCTGAAAACAAGACTTGTAGATATCATAACACTCCAAAATATTTGCGTAAGCTTGAAACATTATTTTGCAATAAGTTTCGGTGTCGCTATTATCGGTTTTTTGCAAATGTCGAGCTTGAATATTCCACAAATTAACTTTGCAGCGTAACAGCCCGATTAGTCTGGTAGCATACACAATGTTCACGACAAACACTATTGCAGATACCCTACAAATGAAATCGTAGATAGGAACCTTGATTTTCATACAAGTATAGACGACGCTTAAAATATAAAAACCGGAGGCGGAAATGATACTGAGCCAATTCAGAATGATGAAGTGCTTGAAATTCTTCTTTTCGTTAAGAAATCTGTGAACGTCCTGGATTTTTAGGACAAACGAAATATTCCTTTTCGTATTTATCACATTGATGACATAATTGATGCCAGATCCGGTACTGAACAAAACAAAGTCAAAGTAGGAAAAGATGTACATGATGTTAGAGTATTTTTTTCTAAATTCATCGTGATACAGCTCGTAGATACGATATAAGAAAAGACAGCTGAATATTATCGTGCCACATAATGACACCAAGCTCAATGTAAAGCTGTTTGGATATATGAAGTTATCCTTAATACGATACTTCGGACTCAATAAAATGTTTTGCATGAAGTTCAAAGGCAATAGCATTGACTGCACATCATTGTCAATCAAGTTGTCAGCCATGACAGTCACCCGATAACTTTTTCTTTTCTTAGAATTTTTTCCACTTTTCGACATAATTTCAGTTAAGTTACACTGTCACAAATGTACTAATGAATCTATAGAAAAGGTTGTTACCAAACATACAATTCATTAGAGGTTGCAATTTAATTGCAAAGAAAAGTCCATTAAGAATAATTAATTATCCAACCCTTGAACTTCCACATGTACAAACAGGTAATCGTTAAATATACTGTGTGCTGAAAAAATTCAAATGACTATCATTTTTGATAATTTATTTCTTGATTATTTTTCTTTTGACATCATCATCATCTGCCTTTTCCCAACTATCAGCTTCTGGTCTAGCTGAATAGCTACTAGAACCAGTGTAGCTATTATTTTGCTTTGGTCTGACTCATTTCTTAATTTTGTTTACATTAGTTTAAAAATATGGACTATGTGAATAGCTGAAGTGAAGGCTGAAATTAGATTTTTTTTATTTGAAATGAACCCAGCCTTTGGATTTACATTTTGACCTGACTATCGGCTTTAACATCCTCGAAAACTATGAAAACGACACCCATGACGACGAATAATTAGAAAATTTTCGCAGACACCATCTTGGATATCAATTGCTCCCAAGCAAAGAGGGAAATTGGTATACGTCTCGAAATTGTTTTGCTTTTGTTATCCACCAAGAAATCAATCGTCTCACCAGTTGCCATTGTCCATGCAACACCAATACTACATTACTAATCGAAGCTATAACAGTCCGTGCTCGAACGCGGTCTCGATCGTGTGTACGCGTAAGTGGTTTCAAAAAACGGTGAAGTGTGCAAGTTGCAACATTGTAATCAGTGAGATTCTTGCTTATTTGCAAAATAAGGTGTCTCCGCGTTTACTGTCACTGAAGTAGAAAAGGCGAAAGGTTTGTTATTTGACTGGATCAAATCAAACAGGCGGAATATTTCAAGAAGGAAGAACGGAAAAATCCAGGGAGATCTCGAGGATATTATTGTTATTCTCAAGGAGACTGATCCCGAGGTAATGCCTATTTTTGTGCCCAGAGAGCTAAATAAATTACCACCCATAACGTTTGAGCATATATGAATGTGACGGTTTCATTGATATAGTTTGACTACAGTCAGATGTTAATGCAATAGAAGAGACGTATGTAACTACGAAACAATTCGAAGATTTTGAAAGTAATTGGTAAAATTGTCCGTATAGCTCCGACTGTCGAATAAATGTGAGGTACTTAGAGTGTGTGTGGGTACTTAGAAAGCGTCGAAAGCGGACCGATGGAAATTCAAACGCTGAAGCGGTCCCTAGACGATCATGCCACAAGACATGCAATTGTTACGTGAATTATCATGCTGCATGAAGGACCCTGCCTGAGTGTGATAATTCACTACACGTTTATATTCTATCGAATTGTCAATCAACTGCCAGCACGTAATTTGCTTAAAATTCGCAACAATAAATGCAACTAAACGGTCATGCATGAATAGCAAGTATCGCATGTCATGCCGGATGATCGCTTATGAGACGGGTCAGTGACCGAGTGAACGGTAGACATCTGCCAAAATCAAGACTATGTCGCATTCACCTGTCGGCAGCAATGATGTGTCATAACCAATCGACGAGTGTGCGGTAGTGGCAGCGGCTAACTACAGCGAAGGAGCGCGCGTCTCACTGTCTGTTTCTCTCGAACCAACCGAGATAACGGTGCATGAAAGTGCGCAACCCACTATGTTGACTCACGCGCAGGTTGGTACTAGTGCGACTGCGACGGAGTGTTTTTGCGATTGAGACGGAGCATCCGTCGGACAATATGTGCGGGAACGAGAAACCAGTCCGTGCAGCGAGTGGAGATTTTATTTATCAAAGACTTTATTTAAATTTTGATTTGGCATGAAAATGGAGCTGTTTATAGTAAAATAGAAACAAATAAACATATTGGCGTGCGAAAAATTATTGTTGTACGTTATTGATCCTGGAATTTATAATAAATTTACTTAGTTTGAATTTCCCACCAATTTGTCTCGGCTTTGCCTTGGCCCACATTTTTACATTCGTCTATCAATGCACCTGTTGCAGGCCGCAACAGTAATGTACTTAATATTTTCCATCCGCAAATAATTGTAAAATTTTATATCATCTCCTTCCAACTACTCAAACAGAATATAATATAAACTGATGTGTAGTGTTCAACTTGCCTCTACTGCTTCTACCGCGAACGGACGTGTCGAGAAAATTTACAACAATTTATTAAAGTGACAAATAAATATGAAAATGTTATTTTGCACCGTGTTGTTAATACTCAGCGCTGTTGTTAAAGGTAATAATAATTGACTACCTACCTAATCATTAGAGTCTAGTTTTGTGTGTAAATACTTTACAGATAAGTAGTTTTCTTTTCATAATGTTGGCCGGAAATAGTTCTGTTAAGATTGTTGATGCGTAAATAATAGTACCTATAACTGCTGTTTTCTATAAGGTTTAGAATTTGTAGGCGTATCGAAAACTCAAGAAATCGATTCGCGTACAAATAAATTAAATTCGTGCGAATCGCCTCAAGAAAAAAAAAAAATTTAAAAGTGTCGATTCGCCCGTTTTTGTCACCAATAAGTCCTGTTAGTCACTGTGAATTAAACTATTTTGAATGCAGGAATTTTATACGTGAAGTACCTATCCAGGTAGATTTGAATGATCAAAACTTTAAAAAACTTACGAAATCTAAAATGTTTCCCAATATTTTCGCGTTCAGAATAATTAGTCAGACCAATTTCGTTTTGCTGTTTTACCTTTGTATATGGATTAATATCACGATATCTGTGTGTAATATCATGATATCTGTGTAATAGTGATTATCACATGATTAGGTAAATACCAGCCTGCTCGTCGTCCCATTGCGGAATTGAGGCCTCTTCTCATAATTATATGTATGCATAATGTATCTTCTATGGGAGAAATAAGCATTGATTACCATACTTGCTCTGCTCACTTTGGTGGTCGATTTTATACTGATAACTCAAGGTTTCTCGACGATACTTTCTTTTTTTGCTCAGTTAGTGCTAGTGTCTTAGATTTAGTTTGAAGTAGGTTTATATAGTATGTTATCTTACGAAGGGCGTTCCCGTAAACCTGCAATAGCATAACAATAACGTCTATACGTGCTTAAAAAAATATTACCATAAATATAATAATTATTTCATAAAAAAATTTTAAGTGAAATATAAAAAAAAAATATATATAGTTCTCTTTTATCTACATTCCTATCGCAGTATGCTGGAAGAGATTTCTTTAGTAATAAGCATTGCCTTTGTACGTATTTTTCTGTCCCTTTCTTCTTGTCTGTATTTATATGTGTGTGCATAAATGGTTAAATAAATAAATATAGTTTCGTGAACATTTCAAAACATAAATTTGAAAAAATAAAATAGCATTTATGGACGGTATACTAATGCGGGTTAACGGGAACGCCCTTTGTTAGTTAACATACTGTATTAACTGCCTCGTAGTTCTTGTGGTCGGAAGCGCTACTGCTCAGGATTCCTTGGGTTCAATACCTAACTCGTGCATTGAGTTATTGGGTTTTTCCATCAGGTATTTCTCAGTAGCAGCTCGAAGTCTGTATTTGGCTTGTTGATGCCAATATAGGATTGCTCCCTATTACATGATCTTTAAATTTTACTCGCAAAATAAGGGTCGTATTCACCTCTGGCTACACCTTCGAGAAAAACAGCGTGATGAAAATAGTAACTATGTTGCTAGATTTGCTGTGCAGCGTCCTCTAGTCTGCGAATAACAACATACTGCAGTCACCAATTAAAATGACATGACATGGCAGAATAATGCTAGAGCTGTCATTACCATTTATCAACTGACTTGCTGTACATACTTTACGATTATTTGAACATTATCTACATTGCATTCCTGAGGTAAACTAAGAAAGAAATTTCTAGACTCAATAGGCAGACCCACGCCAGCTACGCCTGCTACGGCAGCTACGGCAGCTACAGCAGCTACGGCCGCTACGGCAGCTACAGCAGCTACGGCAGCTACGGCTGCTACGGCTGCTACAGCAGCTACGGCCGCTACAGCAGCTACGGCAGCTACTGCAGCTACGGCAGCCACGGCAGCTACGGCAGCCACGGCAGCCACGGCAGCTACAGCAGCTACGGCCGCTACGGCAGCTACAGTAGCTACGGCCGCTACGGCAGCTACAGCAGCTACGGCAGCTACGGCAGCTACAGCAGCTACGGCAGCTACGGCCGCTACGGCAGCTACGGCAGCTACAGCAGCTACAGCAGCTACGGCAGCTACTGCAGCCACAGCAGCTACAGCAGCCACAGCAGCTACGGCAGCCACAGCAGCTACGGCAGCTACTGCAGCTACGGCAGCCACGGCAGCTACTGCAGCTACGGCAGCTACGGCAGCCACAGCAGCTACAGCAGCCACAGCAGCTACGGCAGCCACAGCAGCTACGGCAGCCACAGCAGCTACGGCAGCTACTGCAGCTACGGCAGCCACGGCAGCTACTGCAGCTACGGCAGCCACGGCAGCTACTGCAGCTACGGCAGCTACAGCAGCTACGGCAGCTACAGCAGCTACGGCAGCTACGGCAGCTACGCCAGCTGCGTAGTAGCGTATAAAAAACCAAAAACACACCCACGTATTCACACACACACGCACCCCTAGCCAGCATACACCGATTATCTGTTTTTATCTTTTTCTTTGTTAATTTATAGTTCTGCAGCTAAGCAGTCCCTATTTCATGTGTTTAGTATAAAACAATCTAAAATTCAACTTATTATAACTTAAACTCATCTAGATATCAACATTATTCCCGTTAAATACGATATTACCACACTGATCACTGTTTTAAGCTGCCATTGCCATCTTACTTATTCCTTATCGTACGGACTTTATAGGTGAGAGACAGTGCTTTCGGCCGAGTGCTCGGTACGTGCGAGCTCGGTACGTGTAAACACATCACCGAGTGCTCGGCCGAGTTAAACGACGAGTTGAACCCTATTCTATTTACGAGACCGGGTGCCCCCGCGCTTCCCCGGACTGACTCGCTTGCCCACTCCATACGTGCGTATAAACATGCACTCGGTCGCAGCACGCTACCGTGATCCCGCGATTTTGGCAATTTTAAGACGGACTCGGTGCCAAGTTAAATATACGTGTAAATACTCGTCCACCCTACTCTCTCTGTCTAGTATAATTTTGCTGTCTCCCCATCTACTCGGCGTGTGATCAAGGTATAAGAGATTGCAGGAGCGAGCGAAACGAGCTAGAAAACTGACTTGTATAGGTTTTGCTGATAATGTGTTTTTCCTTTATGAATGCAAGAGCGAGCTTGAAAATTTGAACAACACACAGGGTTTTACTCTATTGTGCCACGGTATATCCCACATAACAAATGACACAAAAAAGTAATGTATTCTTACAATCTTTAACACGTAATTTTTTAAATTGTTTCATTGTTTTTTCTACTTAGTTATTAATTGTATTATACAGGATGTAAGGGTAAACACTCTTGTTATTCAAACCATTGGTAGTTGACTTAAATATAAAAATAAATGACCGAACACAACAAAAAAAAACGTTATTTTCATTAAAAGATTTTAAAAAGTTTCTATCTGACACCGTGCTTGCTAGCGAAACAGCTGACTGACTAAGGGAGGGATCGCGCTCGCTGCCGGTCAGGTCACATCCCGTACCCCCCGCCCGTGTTGAGACGCAAGTTCGTTGCCCTAGCGCATAGGGCAACGAACGTCTCTTGCGGTAAAATTTAGATCTAAAAGAAATAAAAATAAAGTTGTAATTTTCCATTGATTTTACGTTCTATAAATGAAACCAAACCACTGGTTGCAAGGATAACGGTGTTTACCCTAACACCCTGTATAGTAGTGCTTGTGGCACATCTATAACGTTTATGGAGCATTCGGTCCTAACCTATAAGAAATTGTTACACAAACCTATGATTTTAGTAAAACATTATTTTATAATTTTAATAGTGTTAACACTTGTTGGTTAAAAACATGGACTGATCTGAATCATGAATCAATGTTTAACACACAAGCTTATTCTTACTGTCCCTTGTATATAAAACAAAATCGCATTCAGAAACAAATTAACTCTAAACGTTTTGAAGCTATTATGTGTAATAACAATCGAAAAGTCACAGTATTTATTGAAAATCTCTGTGCCTACCTAGAACTACTCAGGCGCAGTTGCGTGAATATTTTAGTTAATTAACCGCTGAATCCAGATTGCGCGACTTTGGTAAGTTAGTTACCTTGTCGCTAGCTACTAACCTTGCTATTTCAAAATATGTAAGATGTTTAAAATTTTAATTCTTTGTATTGACTAGAATACATTGTTGTTTAGATAGTAGAATTTTTAACGCTAAAACTCAACTTGTATAGGTACCTAAAAATTGTTATATTATTCATTAAAAATTGTCTCTAGTATTTTACTGTTAAACTGACTAACATCCATTAAAAATTTGCATGCCATCACTACATGGCAGAATGTGTCTTTGCACTGAATATAATATGTAACATCTTTTGTACCCACCACATGTTATGCTAAAAAGCGATTTTGATTTAATTTATATTGTGATCCCATTCCAAATGATAATGATATTATTCATAATATGTAGTAGTTAAACACTACACTATGGAGTTTATTCAATTGGTTTGTATGCATTGGCTCGCGACATTTCCATACTAACAAGTAACAACACGGGAATCCTCACCCCGGTGGGAATAAGAAAGATGCATAAAAAATCAAAATATGTAGAAAACAAAAAACCCGACTGCAAAAACCTATAACTGAAAAGAGAAAAACAACCATTGAACTTTGTTTTTACCCGACTGCCCTAGAAGGAGGGTAATGTTTTTTGTAAGGTATTGCAGGCCACAAGCAAAAGTTACACCATATTTCAGGATATTAGTTTGTCTGCAATATCTTTCTGACAAAAAACCAAGTTCAATGCTTGTTTTTCTCGTTTCAGTTATAGGTTTACAGTCGGGTTTTTTGTTTTCTACAAGAGCTTTTTATTGAAATAAATTATAATCAAAATTGAAATGGCCGTAAACAAAACGTTGAACAGAGAAATAACTGATTACCCCTTCGTGAAATGCAAGCGTGAAGATAATGCAGTGTGTAATTTGTTTTAGAATCAATCTATTGTGGCTATCAGTCAGATCTAAGCACGTTATCTATTTCACAAAGTGTATTTTATTGAGGAGATAATTTATTCAAATATAAACAGCATGTTTGAAGACCTTATGAAATTTCCTTTTATCTAACTACTCAAATATTAAGGTTGCTTCTGTCAATAAAGATAAACGGAAGGAAAAATACTAGTTATATATACTAAAAATATAATAAAAATACTAGGAAAAATACTAGTAATCTATACAGGGTGTAACAAGACCCATCATTCTGTTATCGAACTAAGCTACATTGCACAAAAATCATTGTTGGGAAATAAATTTTATTTTTGGTGTGAAAAATCTTTCGCATAAAAAACAAGTATGCAACGGGTCACGGTTTGTGGAGGTATTTAAAGTTCAGTTATAACATTTAAAACTTGTTTAAAAAAAAAAACAGGCAGTAAAAGTGAGAACTTTGACCTTCAATATCTTCACAGCCCGAATGCTTCCAGGTAAGGTTCTAAAAAAAATAAAAAATATAATACGTTCGGTGAATACAGACTAAATATACAGACATGATTTAATTAAACTTTTATTGCTCTTTCTTCATAATCATACGCTAATCAAATAAGTTATAGCCATTATAATTATGTGTGAGAAAAGAGAATTTGTGTGCAAGAAGTTTAAATAAATAAATTATACGTACATATTGATAGCCATTATGTTTTGATGGTTCTATATAAAAAAATATATGTAAATATATGTAAATATATGTCATCAAAATAATAAATTATTATTATTAATCAGTTTATTTCAGATATTACAGAATTATTTTTTAAATTCATACATTATAAAATACAGTGAAAAATACAATAATAAATCAGTCAAATACATTAAAAATAATAAAAAAATTGTGTTAGTAAACTCTTATGCACTATGTAAATAAATGACGTTATGTCAATGTTGTTATCTACGTTTTACTTTGATAAAGAATACAATACACGTGTTACATACACAAAGTAAAAGCCTATACACGTGTACCGTTAAACAGCCTAAACACGTGTGCCATTAAACATGGGGTTATAAAATTATTGATCTCTTACTTCAGTATCTCCTTTATTAATTAGGTACCTACGAAGATTCAGACATCATAATGAAAAGGGCCAGGTGTACAGTTGGCAGCGTCAGGCATATCCATAGGATTGTACGGAGCAGTGGTGGCCCAGTGTTAACGGCCACGAATTACGAGTTGTAGGTCGTAGGTTGGAACCCTGAGAGACGCTTTACTTTGTGTAAATTATTTCATCGCCACTGCTCTCAAAACGGTGAAGTAAAACATCGTGAGGAAACCGGCATGTCCTAGAACAATTTGAAGACATGTGACATCTACCCACCCGCGCTGGGCCCGCGTGATGGATTACGGCCCACTCACAGAGAGGAGGCCTGTGCCCCAGCAGTGGTAACATTATAGGCTGTATGATAGCTCAGTATGTCACTAATGACGTAGGGAATAGGGATTACCTGGACAGAAATAAACAAACTAATTTCATTTGACAATTACAGTAAAAGCACTTGACAAGATTTTATTCCACTTCGTGTTGGGATGCCATAGACATAAATTTGACCCCCGGGGATCCGAGGGTCGACTCAAGCAGTGTCGACGGATCAACGGGGCTCAAATTTTTGCTAAACCGACAAGTTATTCAAAGGCCGAGAGAAGCAAGCTCAGGAATTTGGGGCACCCTAACAAGGAATGGTTACGTTCAAGAGAATGTGACGAGGACTAGACTGAGCGAGCAAAAGTCAAAATCGGAATCTTTCACATTATTTTTCGCCAAGAAGGTAGAATTCAATCCTACTAATATTATATCCTCCTTCCTATTAATATTATAAATGTGAAAGTTTGTATGTTTGTGTGTTTGTTTCAACCACGCAAAAACGGCTGAACGCATTTGGACGAAATTTGGCAAACAGATAGACCATGACCTGGCCTGTGACATAAAATACTTTTTATCGCGGTAGTACATTCCAGTGGAATAATTTCCGATGGCGACGCGAGCGAAAGATATGATATATAGATATAGAAACACTTGCATTAAACGTTTCTAATGCGAATTGCATTTCTTTTGCGAATGCGAATTGCAACAATTTAATCTCGTAATTAGTGACAAGTCCCATCAAATAAATTGGTAGCATAGCGTCTACGTCGAATAAGCCACACGCGGTCATCTTACTGAACGTCCGATTTGTCTGCAGCACTTTCTTGCAAAGACGTGCTTGGTCATCTGTAAAGATAAACATAGTGAATGAAATTCAGCCACATTTGTAATACAATACAATGTGTACCGACATCTATATTATCAACACATTACGATGTCCGGTAGTGACAATAGTAATGTATATAAAATACAGTAGATTTCGTCACTACATTAGGGACTCAAGCGCCCGAGTTTAGCGTTGGGGCATGCAGCCATGGTTGCACCAACCATACAATTTTGAAGAAGTTAAAGGAAACAACCGAAGCCTGAGCGCCAAAGTGGCACATCGCGCAAGCACAATTAAGGCCGGGACGTAAACAAAATTGCCTGTCTTCAATTTGATTTTTCATAAAATTGATAAGACTTAGGTATAAAATAAAAATAGTATGAGTAATTACATGATATTTCCAAACTTTTTGTGTAACAGAAACACAAAATATTAAAATTTTCTCGATAAAAAAATATCACGAAGTTACCTCTAATTTTCACGTATTTTCGATTTGTACTTAAAATGCTAATGCCTATTATGATAAAAATTAGATGATTATATGTATTAAAACAAGGCAAAAAAAATTGTGTAGGCTTTTTTTTTTATTCCTTTTATTTTTGGTTTTATTACGAATCAAAGCTTGTAGGACTTACGACGTTCTTAGTTCGTGGAAGAAGCCATCTTCCGTCGCACATTACGGGAACTTCAAGCAAATTTTTAGCTGCGCTGAGATATTATTTATTTTCGTAAATAATATTTTCGTAATTTATCACATTCCACAAAAGAAACTGAGACATAGAAAACATGAAATAAACACTAAAACCACTTCCAAAACGAATATTACAAGTGTTATTGATTGATAAATAAATAAATACCGAGTCTAGTAAATAAACATATAAAATTCAATGTTGATATTTGAAAACTCAAGATGACATACATTTTATTTGACAGATTTTTGACTGATATAGTAGCACGGAGTATAGAAAGAAGTAGGTACAACTAGCGCCATTGCTCTGTATTGCGGTGAATTTTCTTGCGGAGAAAATTTACAACATAGCCAACGAGCCCATTCTACGTTCATTTGAAAATTCGCACTGGAGATTAAATCTTATTGCGATTTACTCAGGATCCAAATTCGTTTACTCCCACTTTTTTTGACAAACTTCTTGTAAGGTGACCCTTAGACGAACAATTGGAGCGACTGACCTAAATAAAACTTGTTTAGAATAATACCTTTATTCTTCGGTTATTGGTATAACGAACGAACTCGAATAGATTACGTTTGACTCCGGATTTTTAATTGGTCTGTCCGTGATGTCTTGTTTATATCTCTTTAGTTGACTTTTTTGTCGTAGTTGGGTTTTAGTTTTTACCTGACTACGGCGAAGCAAAACGGAGGGTTATGAGTTTGACCGGTTTCTATGTATTTATCTATGTCTGTTCCCTCATATTATCTTCTAAAAGACTCATCACAATTTGACAAATGAGGTATCGTTGGAAGCTTCTTGATCGTCCGCTGGTCATCGGCTATATGAAGACCAAAGCACAATCAGTCACACACACACACACACATACACTCATACACACACAATCCTACAACACACTCACGTACACACAAAACACAACAAACATACATAAACCACTCACGAGCAAGCATGCATGCACTAAATTTATATTGTTTTAATTTTATTGCATAAATTGTTAAGTTTAAAAAAAAAACGGGTGAAGACACTGGCTCCTGTAACACAGGTTCCACCTAGCTCAGGAGTCAGGGCTTCAAATTAGAACGTAACACCTTTTTATGTCAATAAAACATTTTTTATTATTTTATTTTTATTTACATTAAATTGAAAATGGCGCCCTCTAGGTGACATATCATGAACAACAAAAAATATTTTTTAATCATACCATCATCATCATACGCGCCGCCGCACCGTAAACAGAAAAAACGTCAGACGCGCCGCGTGACGCCACACTGCACGCGACGCGCCACGCCCCGCGTCTCCGTAAATGAGGCCTAAAGTTATAATGCAACTTGGCATGTTTTCAAAGCTACAATTTCAACAGTTAAAAAGAGGGACCATACTAAACTTTCTACCAAGGGACTAGTTATAACAAGCGCCCGAGACGCGCATTTTGTACGCTGCGTTTCGGGCGCTCAATAAAATTGTATGAATTCCTATGTAACGAATTTTATCAAGCGCTGCAGTCTAAGCGAGCGCCCATGCCGGGCGCCGTTAGGCCTGCACATGTCGCAACTTGCCACTCTCAACTTGCATCAGTCTCCGTTGTGCGATTTACAAATAAGACTGGGAGAAGGTATGCCGCGGGCATCGCTTCATCGATAATTGCTGCTGTGTGCGCCGCCGTGATGAAACACCTATGCCATTCGCGGGCTCCGCCGCAAAAATCGCTCCATTTCATACAAACGCGTGTAAAATCGCGTCTCCGTAAACGCACTTATACAACGCCATATGTTTGAATTCAGAGCGGGCCGCGCCGCCCAAAGCCACGCGCGACTCCTCGCGTCTCCGTAAATGAAGCCTATCCGTGCCCTTGACACTTGGACGCGAGTTCCTTTTTCACTATTTTTCCTTGTCATTTTCTCCGCATTAGTAATAAACTTAAAAGAAACATGGTTCAAAAGTTACAACAAAATGTGGAAATCTTGTTGCGTTTGACGAGCGTCCAAAACGCGCCGGGCGCGCGCCCAAAACACAGCGCAGGTACTGAGCCGCGTACCTCGGGCCCTTGTTATAATTAGTCCCTTTGGTACTTTGGCACCCATTTACATAGATGAATAGATGTCAATTCTTTTGGTGGTGAAGCCGACAATCCTTCATTTATTTCTTTTGTACAGAACTCGGCCTCTTTTTCACATGTTTCAAATGTTTTCGAAGGGGATTGTTCGCGTTTGGCGCAGGAAAGGTTTTCATGACACATGCCATATTCGTTGCACAATACAGTGCAAAATTCATTATACGAAT
Source organism: Lithophane semibrunnea (assembly GCA_947363905.1). Classification (NCBI taxonomy): domain Eukaryota; kingdom Metazoa; phylum Arthropoda; class Insecta; order Lepidoptera; family Noctuidae; genus Lithophane; species Lithophane semibrunnea. The sequence goes on along the minus strand of OX376208.1, from coordinate 13,852,265 downwards.
ATTATTTTTTACTTGGGTATCACTTTGCACGATCCTCCAAAGAGAGAAATCCACGATATAGCATTATATTTACTACTTGGTAACATAGTTTTCCACAAAGACGTCATTAGGTACAAATTGTACAAGGTCCTAAATAAAATTTGGTAACATTTAAATTTGAACTTTTTCACGTCAACATTGAGTTTCTAGTTCCAAAACATGAACATGATCCATAGTTCTGAATTCAAGCTTAGCGTATCGTATAAGCAAAATAAACTACAGAAGATTGAAATTCCAATTCTATAAACGCCAGACGAAAAGTTTCTGCTGGCGGGAAGGTATTGTGTTTTGTTTTCGTCGTGTTTAATGAGAGGGGTAGGTAAGGGTTGCGCGGGTGAAATATGATTTTTTGCTGTCAATACACGCCCCCTTAACTACCTGGTCGGGGACTCACGACATTAGACCTTATTTGAACGATTGTATTTTTTGCATTAGTATATTTTAAAGATGGTTAATCGTAGTAAAAAAACCTGTTTTTAAATTAAAATTATTACCAATTTATTAAACCATATTCATAGCCATTTAGCCAATAATTTCAATCATGATGTGTAAATCTAGATTACTTCTTTATACTTACTTGGACAGTTTTTATTCTTCATAAGTTGTATACAGGCCGACTCGGCTTTCTCAACAGTTATAAAAAACTTCTCGCATTGCAAACTGTGTATAAACACTTATAATATGTCCTTAGTCATCCATAGAATCGTCACCAATGCCATCAACGGAGTCGGTAAATTCTCGATCTGCTGAAAATATTTATTTTAACAACAGGTCTACTATGAAATAGTTAGACTTGAGTAAAACCGAAAAGTGATTAAATAAAGATTGATACTCTGTTATCAGAAATTCTGATCATATACCTTTATCTGATATTATTGTCATGTCAGCTCTTTGTGATCCGACAGAAAAAAGAACAGTGCAATGCAAAAAATAAGTGTAAATATTACCTCTCTTTGTGATTCTGTTTGATTTTCTAACATTTTCAGTATCGTTGCCAAAAAAAGTAAATTACTAGTAAATACATTGATCGTGGTATACATTATCTGCAAACAAAAGAGTAGGTTGCAAAGCTTATGTTTTTCATAAATAAAATAAGACAGTACATATGAGTGCTCTGCCTAACCCTTCGGGAATTATAGGCGTGATGCTATGTGTAATGTTATATATGAAAGTACCTACCAATACTTGAAAAATGGTGTAGTTTTGAAGACATGAGTTTTCCCTTTAACTTTAGTTTTAATTATAGCGGACGTGGGTGTGCCGTCCATACGTACCTAACCTAACCCAGCATTGTCGGTACTGAATAACCCTGGGACAGATTTTGATGCGCTTTGGCCTGAGTAAAGGGAGAAGTAGTGTCTTCAAAACTACAGTGGTTTTAACTGTGGCGGAGCTGGGTGTTTTGGCTTTTTTTTTTTTTTTGGGTGGGAAATCATCCAATGACTTCTCCCGCTCTGGGCGGAGCGGAAGGGCGTGTCAGACTTTTACTGACTAAAACCCACCCGTGTTCCTTCAGTTGCCTGTTGCCAAGGTCCCGGTATCCCTTTCGGACTAAGCCGCAACCCTGGCAGGCATCGGTCCTAGCGGTACTTTGCCTACGATCCATAATTTTGTTGAACTCCACGTATCTCACTCGACATTTTGGGGTGAAACCGACTAAATTTTCGCAAGAATCACTAGGCAGTTTGATGTTGATTAAAGTAGGAAACGAAATCCAATCGATATGCGAGTAATTAACAAACATTTAAATAAAATATCTATAATTTATTATTTGTTCCTTTTCGTACAATTAAAATGCTGCGGTAGGTAGTAAAACCATCATTTGCTTATTACAGATACACAAAATGTAATACAATAATAATGTAAGTGGTAATGAAGCTTGACAACTGTAGAGGTAGTTCGGCGTCTATGATGAACAAGCCGCATGCGCTCATCTTCTTGAATGATGCCTTCTGTAGGCGTTGGATGTTCTTGTAAACTCTTCTTTCTGGATCTTAAATATAAAAAAAAACGTACGGGCATAAATTCAAAGTGGCATTTTTTTTTCTAAGTTTTCAGGCTATCGTTTATAGCAAAAAAGTAATGAAGTATAATGCTCTTTATTATTTATAATAATTGAACGAACTAGTTTTGTCCCGGCGAAAATACCTACACAGTTTGAATTTCGCATTTCGGTAGCTTATGACAATCATTTTTTTACTTTTTCATCTTCGTTATCGCTGATATCCGCTCAACTGTTGATTGGCCTTTAGAATGCCGATAACAATTAAAATTCTATTGTCTCGTTAGTGATAGTTGGAGGTAACATGTCGGCTCTCACTTTGTCTAGGCCCTGAGAGAGATCGCCCAAAATGCTAATAAAACATACGTACCAGAACAATGCCTTGACTTCATGAGCATTACACACGTACTCTGAACATCTCTCATTGCTGTATAGAATCTCTCACATTCTACGCTTAGCCATATGATTACAATGATAAACCTTATGTTCCAGAAACTAATTGAAAGTAGTCGACTTACATACTGAAATAGTAAAATGCAAATATTGGCTTAACCCATAATAAATTCATTCGAATCGGAGCTAATATCCGGAATTTAGCCTTTAGTTCAATAAGGTTTAATATTCTGTACTAGGTTAGCCTGCAGAAGAAATCCTAGCATGAACTCAAAATCAAAATTAAAAGTCATTTATTCAAACTAGGCTGAGAATCAGTACTTTTCGAACGTCAAAATTACATAAGACAGTCCCCCAAAACGCCCACCCTTCTCCACTTTCTAGTGCTTTAGTTGGCAAGAAGAAGTAGCGCAACAAACTCCCCAGTAGCACAGCTGTCTGTTCAGTTAGAAAAAAATCATTTACATTACGGAACACAAAAAAAAATCTAATTATTAGCCATATGTCAGCCAGCACAAGTCAATATATCAAACAAAAAACAAAAAAAATCGAGAACTATAAGTAGGTACTGAAGCAGAAATAATGTAAACAGAAATATACTGATGTGGTGACATGTTGTCAAAACATGGAGATTTAAATTCCTGTGCCATAGATATGGCCCAGAAATTTAAATTTTAAAGTATTATACACAACATAAAGCTTATTTCACACTATGATATAGGTATATATTACATCTCGAGACTTTTTAAAGGAACCGTTTACACTGACATATAAACTTCCGGAATATAAACGGAATGTGAACACCACATCAATATCATGTGTAGTTCAAAAGAAATAAACACTCAAGCACGAAAAGCGACCTAATTTTATATGCTATTTATAGATATAGATAACTGGCACTTCTTGTTAGTCCCAAAATGTAAGTGTACTTCGACTACTTACTTTAGTTTGGCGGCTAAAAATAATACCATAGAGAGATTCCGCACATTAAGGTATGCTTCAAATATCGTATAAAATCCAACCTGAAACAAAAATAAAAAATGTCTTTTTTCTATTTGTTTTTTTTCTGTTTTCTATTGAAACTGACATAATATAGGTATTATATTTGGTAAAAAGAGACAAACTGGACATTAATAATATATTATATAGATTAAAATAAGGGGATGTAACTCAGTTTGTTTTTTACTTCTTTATTATATGTGACATCTCCTGTATGCACCAAGCTAAAAATTTTTTTTAAATGATATATGATTATTGTAGTACACATTAAATCTAACACTAATAATTTAAAGAAACTTGTGAAATTGACGCCAGTCGGTTGTATTAAATAGGCCTCTGGCAGCGCTTACGTCAACTGCCATCAGTACAGATGAGTCTTGTTTTAACTAAATTTAAAATATACTTACCATTTGTCGAAATGTCACCTCTAAAATCTTGTATGACTCATGTACATTAAAGTATGCCTTAAACATTATATTCCAGAACTCTTCTCTTTCAGAATCCTCGGTATTTCTTGAATTCTGGACTCTTTCAATCCACACACGAAGCAGTTTTTCTAATAATTTTAATACTACTACAGCATAAACAACGTTAGTATCGAAAAAAACACTAGTGTAAAGCGACGAATAATCACAAAATTTCAAAATGAAAATAAAACTGAAGAAAAGGATTAAACTAATACAAAAAAATATTGAGGATGCAAACAGAAGTCCAGCTGCATATAATGAAACCTCTGAGTTGGTCGCCATTTACTTGTCTTGGATTTTCAAGACCAACAAGATATTGTAGTAACTGTGCACGATATTTGAGAAGCTGTTTATTAAATCCCCCACAAAGTAGATGGTGAGGTCACTAAACATGCTTCCAGAAAATAACAAACTGTTAATAACCCCCAATTATGATTACTCTGTATAATGAAAAAGATCAATTCAATAAGACAGGCACAGTGGTATAAGCGCATGCAAAACACTTGAATGAAGTTGCAACGATAAGTATTAGCGGTGATAATGTTGTCTCGAATAGAGTACTTCGGCCGCAAGAAAAAACTTTGCATCAGATTCAATGGTCTTAGCACTGGTAGGACATCTTCTCCATTATCATTATTATTATGCAGTGTATCTGTAATGATGGAAACGACATTTTTGTTTGATTTAAAATACGATAACATGTTTGTTTAAGTAGACAATGTAATGTCCATCCATCTAAACCTATCGCCAAGTATTTTTCACATAAATATAGAGTTTTACATCGAGTATTCTGTTTCTTATCATTCAGATCATCATTTATCAAATATTATAGGTAGCTGCTGTTGTGATCAAAAGAGATATTTGAACGACTTAAAATAATTAGTTGATTATCATATAGTACGAGTAATGACTGAAGTTGAAACACATGATTATCATATAGTACGAGTAATGACTGAAGTTGAAACACATTAATGAATTCTATTGAACCAACGAATGAATTTTGTAAATAAATAGAACTATACATTATCTAAACATCACGCCTGTTTTTCCCCGAAAGACATTTTTGAAAATATTTATTTTATATTAAATCTTAAAATTATTCTATATGATCGATAACATACTATATACATATATATAAGATATTTCTTATCTTAATAGGCGTAATAATAAAACTCAACGTGTTGCTTCTGAAATAAAGAATATTTAAGCTAGTTGTAGCTCTTCTGGTATTGCGTATACTTTATCATCACTTGTGGTTATTTATCATTTAAGTATTTTTGTTCATAAACTAAACTATTCCCATTCCATATCGTTTGCTCACCTCTTATGAAAATTACAGTAGGTACATTGAGCACATTTTTTATTAAACATAGTAAATTGGTTTTATTATAATCCTGAATCAACATTGAACATTTTACTATCTACCAAGCGTTGGCATAAGCTGGAGATATTGATACGTCGTGGTTTTAAATCATCAAGTCATGGCCCCATCGTACCCAACAAAAATATTACTCAATAATCGTCTAGGAAAAGAAGTCCAAAGAATGTTTTATCCGTTCAACTTTTTCCTGACTCTATTTTTCTCTTCAAAATATTGCATACGGGATAGCCATATTACTCCAAGTGAAAAAAAGTCCTTCTTACCACGATTCCTTTGTCTTTGTTTCATCGTCGCAGTGATTATTTATCGAGTATATCGCCAAGATATCCCTCGTTTTATCCATGACGGCAATGTTCGTGTCATGGTATTTCTATCATTTTTCTTACCCACCTCTCGTGGTCTTGGTTTTATAATAACCTTTGTTCTTAATATCGTTTATAGCCACAACAACGTCATGATCATTGTGCTGATACAGATTATACATAATAACATCGATTTTAGTAAGAGTGTTCGTAGTTTTATTTTATGGAATTGGATCTTGTTATCAACTGTTTTTTGCATTTGTATATATTTTATTATTTTTGGTGCAACGTCTCTTTACTTTGACGTACTGAACTGCCTTATTGAAGTAGTATTTATTAGTTTTGAGATTGATTACATTTATGCTGTTCGAGTTCTAATATTGTTGATAAAGTATCTCGATGGATGGATTAAAAATGTCCACATGATGAATGGTACACAGGAAAATAATGAAATATATTGCCTGAAGTTGTTTGAAATGTATCAAAATATATTGAAAGCTTTTGATGAGTACAAGACGGTATCCCAAGTATTGGTAAGGTTTATAAACAATTGTGTCAAAATGATCGCATTGTTAAGTGGCACAATATTTCTGAAGATCTATCATAGAATATAGTATTCTGTAATATAGGTTTTCAATAAGATTAATTATATATGATACTTTACTACTGAATTAATTAACATTATGTGGTCTATGGTTATCATCATAGAATATAGTATTCTGTAATATAGGTTTTCAATAAGATTAATTATATTATGATACTATCTCGCGTATTTTTTTTTCAGATTCTACTTCGCACGTTCAATGCATTCTGTCGCAATTTATGTTTTTTTGAGCTTCTGCTACAAATGATCAAAATGCAAGTTCGATCACATGGTGAAGTAAGAATTATTATACATTTATTATACAACCGATAAAAAAAACTAGTTTTTGAAAGGAGAGGGTAGATTGATAAGCGTAGCTTGCACCCTCACTGGAAGAGGCTTATGTTTAGTGGACTGCAATACAGGCTGGTTTACCAATGTTCTTCTCTTTAGCGCGTTGATGGCGATCTAAATTGAGTCTGGCTAGAATAATTATGGTTTTCCAATATATAACTTTTTTTTAGGTTTCCGACTCGAATTTAGAATTTAGCATTGTCTCACTGATAGGGATGGTAAAAGATCTTCTACAAGTAACATTATATTGTGTTTATTGCGACAAATTCAATATCGCTGTCGAAAAAGCTGGGATGGTTTGCATACAGCGTTTGAAGAATATGAACTATACAAGTAAGCATAAGTATAAAATTGCTCTCCCGTTCAATATAATACTACATTCTAGTCCCTATCTTTGATTTTAGTGCAAAACCAAAAGCAGAATATATCTATCGACAGAGAAGAAACTCATTGAGTCTAAAACAAGAAAAAATAAAATAGTACATTACTGTCGCGGCCTGCAACATGGGCATTGATTGATGATCGTGAGAATGTGGTCCGAGGCGTAGCCGAGGCTCACATACGTGAGTCCATCTATGTCTGGTTGTCGTCAAGGATTATATAGTACTTTTCTCAAATAATGCGCGGAAATTCAAACTAATTAAACTAATTATAAATTCCAGAATTAATGACGAACAACGAAATTTTTCACGCGCTAGTATAATGTTCATTAGTTTCTTTTTTACTTTAAACAGCTCTATTTGCAAGCCAAATCGAAATTTCAATATTTTTTTAATAAGTTACCTCCTTGGTCAGCATGTGCTGAAGTAAAAAACTCATTCCATTTTTAAATAAAACGACAGATATGAGTTTTCATAGTAAGTTATTTGGCCGCTAAATACGAAAAATATGGATTTTCATAGGAACATTGCCGGTCGGGCGCTTACATGTATTCGACCAGCACAGCAATTTCGATTTACCTCAAAGAAGGTTGTCAAAATAATGCTTGAGTTTCCAAACATGTTTGAGAAAAACGATTTACTTACTTTTATAAGCAGAATATTATTTTCCTAAAACTAAAGTTTGATAATAGACTTCTCGGTCATATTTCAAATCCTTTGATATAAGAACTTTCCTTACAGAACATGAAGAAAACATGTATTCGACCAGTACAGCAATTTCGATTTACCTCAAAGAAGGTTGTCAAAATAATGCTCGAGTTTCCAAACATGTTTGAGAAAAACGATTTACTTACTTTTATAAGCAGAATATTATTTTCCTAAAACTAAAGTTTGATAATAGACTTCTCGGTCATATTTCAAATCCTTTGATATAAGAACTTTCCTTACAGAACATGAAGAAAGACTTTGCAAGAACGTTTTAAGAGAAAATCGAAGGTTTACAAAGATGACCGCGTGTGGCCTGTTCTATGTAGACGCTGCGTTACCAATGTGTTTGATGGGACTTCTTACTAATTACGCCGTTATACTATTACAGTTTGCTTTTCTATAAAATAATGTATTTAGCATAATATTCTGGCTGACTTTTAAAATATTCACAGCTGATTGTAATCCTTGATTTTATGTGTAAAACATTATTACAATTATTAGATAATGTTGAATAAAACATGGGGTGATAATGATAATCATTACTTACTTGTAAATCCGTAAACTAATTTTTAAAATTTATTGTTGTGTGTGTGTATATTTATTGTAATACTAAAATTTATTGCAAAATTAATATCTTGTACATAGATTCAGCAAAAAAGGGTTGCAAGAACATGCAACGTGTACACATCATTTAAGAAAATGATCGCGTGCGGCTTGTTCATCATAAATGCCGAGCTACTTATTTACGTATAGTATTGTTTTGTTACGTTTGTGTATTTTTAATAATTGTTAGTAACTTTATCTTATGGAAGGTTCGGCAATAATAACCGTCCGATAATATTTTATGTGTTCTTAGAGGTGACACTTTTTTAACAAATATACTAAGAGTAGGGTTGTTCGCTCATACCGCGTCATTTTTCTTACTTTTATCATTTTTATTACCCGTCGTAACTTCTAAACGAAAGGTCCGATTCGAACAATTTAAAAGGAAATTTACATGTGCCTAATCAATCTTAAAAATGTTGAAGGATGGAATGTGAAACCCAAAAAAAGAAGAATCAAGGACTGTACACAAGGCTATTATTACGATAACGGCTCGCTCCCATTTACATAAATATGCTCTAGGCCCCAGCAGTAGGAACATTTTAGTTTGATTATGAGAATTCTTAATGGGATTGTCACGTACAGCTTAAGGCCGGGTCGGAACCAAAATTGCCTGTCTTCAATTTGATTTTTCATAAAATTGATAAGACTTAGGTATAAAATAAAAATAGTATGAGTAACTACATGATATTTTCAAACTTTTTGTGGAACAGAAACACAAAATATTAAAATTTTCTCGATAAAAAAATATCACGAAGTTACCTCTAATTTTCACGTATTTTCGATTTGTACTTAAAATGCTAATGCCTATTATGATAAAAATTAGATGATTATATGTATTAAAACAAGGCAAAAAAAATTGTCTAGGCTTTTTTTTTTATTCCTTTTATTTTTGGTTTTATTACGAATCAAAGCTTGTAGGACCTACGACGTTCTTAGTTCGTGGAAGAAGCCATCTTCCGTCGCACATTACGGGAACTTCAAGCATATTTTTGTTTCACAAATCAGTCGGCGTCGCTCTGTTGAGACGAGAGGACTACGCTCAAATTTTTAGCTGCTTAGATATTATTTATTTTCGTAATTTATCACATTCCACAAAAGAAACTGAGACATAGAAAACATGAAATAAACACTAAAACCACTTCCAAAACGAATATTACAAGTGTTATTGATTGATAAATAAATAAATACCGAGTCTAAATAAACATATAAAATTCAAAGTTGATATTTGAAAACTCAAGATGACATACATTTTATTTGACAGATTTTTGACTGGTATAGTAGCACGGAGTATAGAAAGAAGTAGGTACAACTAGCGCCATTGCTCTGTATTGCGGTGAGTTTTCTTGCGGAGAAAATTTACAACATAGCCAACGAGCCCATTCCACGTTCATTTGAAAGTTCGCACTGGAGATTAAATCTTATTGCGATTTACTCAGGATCCAAATTAGTTTACTCCCACTTTTTTTGACAAACTTCTTGTAAGGTGACCCTTAGACGAACAATTGGAGCGACTGACCGCCCCTAAATAAAACTTGTTTAGAATAATACCTTTATTCTTCGGTTATTGGTATAACGAACGAACTCGAACAGATTATGTATAACTCCGGATTTTTAATTTGTCTGTCCGTGATGTCTTATTTATATCTCTTTATTTGACTTTTTTGTCGTAGTTGGGTTTTAGTTTTTACCTGACTACGGCGAAACAAAAAGGAGGGTTATGATTTTGACCGGTTTCTATGTATTTATCTATGTCTGTTCCCTCATATTATCTTCTAAAAGACTCTTCACAATTTGACAAATGAGGTATTGTTGGAAGCTTCTTGATCGTCGTCCGCTGGTCATCGGCTATATGAAGACACATTAAATTGAAAATGGCGTTCTCTAGGTGACTTATCATGAACAACAAAAAATATTTTTTAATCATACCATGTTGGGTATCAAATGAAAGGTATCAAATATCAAATATTTAATTAGCACATTTCAAAAATATATATTATAACCCCAAAAAAAAGCAGCGACAATCGAGACGTATATTGCCATATGTTTATGTTAACGCGTGGGATGATAAGTGCCGCTTCACGCGCTGCCGCACCGTAAACAGAAAAAACGTCAGACGCGCCGCGTCTCCGTAAATGAGGCCTAAAGTTATAATGCAACTTGGCATGTTTTCAAAGCTACAATTTCAACAGTTACAAAGAGGGACCATACTAAACTTTCTACTAAGGGACTAGTTATAACAAGCGCCCGAGACGCGCATTTTGTACGCTGCGTTTTGGGCGCTCAATAAAATTGTATGAATTCCTATGTAACGAATTATATCAAGCGCTGCAGTCTAAGCGAGCGCCCATGCCGGGCGCCGTTAGGCCTGCACATGTCGCAACTTGGCACTCTCAACTTGCATCTCCGTTGTGCGATTTACAAATAAGACTGGGAGAAGGTATGCCACGGGCATCGCTTCATCGAGAATTGCTGCTGCGTGGGCCGCCGTGATGAAACGCCGCGTGTGACGCGGCTATGCCATTCGCGGGCTCCGCCGCAAAAATCGCTCCATTTCAAACAAACGCGTGTAAAATCGCGTCTCCGTAAACGCACTCATACAACGCCATATGTTTGAATTCAGTGCGGGCCGCGCCGCCCAAAGCCACGCGCGACTCCTCGCGTCTCCGTAAATGAAGCCTAACCGTGCCCTTGGACGCGAGTTCCTTTTTCACTATTTTTCCTTGTCATTTTCTCCGCATTAGTAATAAACTTAAAAGAAACACGGTTCAAAAGTTACAACAAAATGTGGAAATCTTGTTGCGTTTGACGAGCGTCCAAACCGCGCCGGGCGCGCGCCCAAAACACAGCGCAGGTACTGAGCGCGTACCTCGGGCCCTTGTTATAATTAGTCCCTTTGATACTTTGGCACCCATTTACATAGATGAATAGGTGTCAATTCTTTTAGTGGTGAAGCCGACAATCCTACATTTATTTCTTTTGTACAGAACTTGGCCTCTTTTTCACATGTTTCAAATGTTTTCAAAGGGGATTGTTTGCGTTTGGCGCAGGAAAGGTTTTCATAACACATGCCATATTCGTTGCACAATACAGTGCAAAATTCATTATACGAATATTATTTTTTACTTGGGTATCACTTTGCACGATCCTCCAAAGAGAGAAATCCACGATATAGCATTATATTTATTACTTGGTAACACAGTTTTCCACAAAGACGTCATTAGGTACAAATTGTACAAGGTCCTATATAAGATTTGGTAACATTTAAATTTGAACTTTTTAACGTCTACATTGAGTTTCTAGTTCTAAAACATGAACATGATCTATAGTTCTGAATTCAAGCTTAGCGTATCGTATAAGCAAAATAAACTACAGAAGATTGAAATTCGAATTCTATAAACGCCAGGCGAAAAGTTTCTGCAGGCGGGAAGGCATTGTGTTTTGTTTTCGTCGTGTTTAATGAGAGGGGTAGGTAAGGGTTGCGCGGGTGAAATATGATTTTTTGCCGTCAATACACGCCCCCTAATGCCTACCCGCCCATTGGTATACATAAAACACATTATGACAATGAATTATTATTAACTATGAATAAAAACATACTTAGTTGTTTAGCCTTTCGATTGACTTTTGTTTCTACCTACATCATTGAATATGTCTTTGCCTAGGGTTACAGACATGTTTTCATATTTTAAAAACTATTTGAAATCAAACAGAAACGCTGTTAGAATCGTGAATATACCAACAGTCTCATCTTCCGAAATATTACTAAATAATGTAATAGACAAAGATTTACAATCTGTACTAAGGCCGTGGAATCTGATTCAAATTATTTTCTTCAGTGCAAAGTATTCTATTCGTGATAACATCATCACTTCTAATACTTTTCTTTATAATTTCATGACTGTGTGTTGCTTGTTTATATTTCAATGTATCTGTTTACGTAGTTTGGTACAAGTGATCATGGCATTCGTTAATAAATGGGAGATTAATAGTTTATTCCATTGTTTGACCAGTACTTTCGATTTCGTGATCTTGACCATCGGAGTTTTATTGAACTGCTTCCCAAACATATCGCAAACTCAGACCAATATCTTCTCTTTGTTAAAAATCCAACACGTGCTCAGAGTCCTACAAATAAAGGGCAACGTATTCAGAGGTTTAATTGTCCACAACTGGACTTGTGTTTTTATCCTAAATATGTTATGTATTAGTATACTAATTTGTTTCATATAATATTTATTTTAGAGACTTTTAGTCCTTTCGTTAGCATACTGATTTTTTATAACTTTGTTTTTGATATAAATTTCGTTTATATTATGTTTTTACTGAAATTAATCAAGAGAATTCTTCGAGTGTGGATTGAATAAATCGATTCTCTGGAAGCAACGAAGAATTAGAAAGAGAAGAATACTGGAATGAAGTGTGTAATGTATACCTGAATATACACGAGACATACATGAATATAGAGACGACGATTCGATGTTAAGTTTATAATAAGTTCATTTTATTGTAGAGAACTCATTAAGTATAAATTATTCTTCATCTTTTCGTTTAATACTTTAGTATTTTGTAGATTTTCACAAAAATACTATTTTTTAAATTATTATTACATTAATTTTATTTCCAGATTGTGTTTTATACAATATACGCAGCTTACCAGTATTTACGGAACTTGATTCTAGTATTAACTTTAAAGAATTTTCTAGCAAGAGGCGAAACTATGGTATGTGAATAGGGCAACTTTTAGTGTTATTCATATTGTATTGTTCGTATTCATGAGTACATTTCTATCCTCCATTTTTTTAAATAATGGATCTAAATTCTGCCTTTTATTGAGTTTAAACCTTTCGAACCCAGGTACAGTACCCTCCAAAAGTTATTTGACTTTTTTCTACTTTAGCTGCTGTAAACCGACTTTTTGCTATCAAATATTTGAATTACTGCCGTCACAAGCTATTTGAAGTTATTACTGTGATTTTACAATATTTATAGTAGTAGTAGTAATATTATTTGAATGATTTTTTTAGTAAAATATCGTCAATAATAGTTAAATTAGATTTAGTAATGGCCAGGGCTTTGACAAAGGTTATGTACGAAAAACTAGAACCTATGTGCAACTATAGGCCAATTGTGGGTCTGCTGATGATAATAATAATGAAAATTAGTGTGCAATGATCATTGACATAACGATCCCGCATGACGGGAACCTCGTGAAGGCCGAGAAGTATAAACAAATCAAATATCTTGACTTGGCTCACGAGGTGGTCGACATGTGGGATGTGGACTCTGCGATCATTGTGCTGATAGTCGTATCAGCCCATGGCTTAATTGCCAAGAGCCTCGACCGACACCTATAATAAATAATAAATAAATAAAGTTTATTGTTCTTCTCTCACATAGAATTTTACAAACAATATAAAAAACAAACAAACAAAACATTAGCGACAGTTGTTATGATCTATGCGAGAGACTGGTTTCTGTACTAGGAGACCTGTATGACAGATTACCAGCCTCTCCAGACTCCGGACGATAGGTGACAGCTGTATACAACATCAGTGAGAAGTAATAATTAAGAGGGATTAAGCTATGTGCAGTGAGATTGTTGATGTTATGGGGGTACAAAGTGGTGCAGTGAGATTGTAGCTGTTATGGGGGTACAAAGTGGGTGAGAGGAACTAAATTGCATGAGTGAGTAATTGAGTATGTGTGCGTGAGTATGTGTGCGCGAGTGAGAGTGCGAGTGTGTGGGAGCGTGCATGTGTCTGTGTGAGTGTGTGTGGGAGAGAGTGAGTGTGTGCGTAAGTGCGTGTGTGCAGGGTGAAGGAGGTGACAGCATACGCAGTTGATTAGGATGGTACAATAAGCAGATTTTCAGTGTCATCATAGTTGAGGGACTTAAGCCAGGCAGTAATAACCCTTTTACAATTAGCTCTTGTAAGAGCGTAAACTGTTAGCTTCTTATTTATCTTATTATAAAGATGTCCACCAAGAAATTCAAAGAATTTGCGTGAGAAGGCGGTGTTACGATTAGTAAGTGTTGGGCAAACCCTCTGTTTGACTCTCTTGTTTGCATTAAGTAAAGGATCATACCCTATTAGTGAATGATGTTTTAGAGCTGAGCACAGAATATAAAGTTGTCTTACTGTCAGCACATCAGAGAGCAAGTACAGATCTTTGGTAGGAAAGAAGAAAGGTAACGACAGGCTTACTTTTAGTACCGCTCTTTGAGCTCTTTCAAGTTTTATTAAGTTAGATTTACAAGTGCCACCCCATACAGTAATACAATATGTTAGAATGGATTGCCACAGTGCCATGTAAACCATTTTAATGACATTTCTATCTGCAATGCGGCTTAGATTTTTAAAGATGAAAATTATTTTCGAGTTCTGGACTATAGTAGGTCCAGGTGGTGTTTGAAGCCGAGAGTACTATCAATCATGACACCCAGGTACTTTATACTAAAAGCTATTTCTAATGGACTGCAGGAACAGGAGTGGGCAGATGAACAGTAATGGGCCTTGATGAAATAATTTTCGTGAACTGCGGATGGGATGTTTTTAATAGAGAATGGTACAAATTTAGTTTTGCTGACATTGAGAGTAAGGCCGTTGTTATTTAGCCAAAAAGTTACAGTATTGAACCCAGATTGAGCGAGGCTGTAAACCTCATCCCAATTGTCGCCATGGAAGATCAACGCAGTGTCATCCGCAAATGTGACAATTTTGCCATTTTGTAGTAGCAAATCACACAGGTCATTGATGAAGGTGAGGAAAAGTGTGGGCCCAACTACACTACCCTGAGGAACACCGTAGCAAACAGGCAAGTCATCACCTATGGAGGCTTTCGTTGGGCAGCTGGGTTAAGGACCTGATTCAGAAAGCGGTACTCCTGGACACGGTCCGTATTGTTAGGAGGTTCCTCTCTCTGGATCCCTGACCGCCGGTAGCTTGGACCCTGTTCCCGATACCTGTCGGCTACAATTTTTTATATTTTTAATGAAAATTACTTACTTTTTCAGTTTGTGGTTCTAGTAATAGTAGCTCAAATCATGACCCTTAAGAATGTCATCATACTTATATTCTTTTGCGTGGAATGTGAGAGATTTTATGCAGCAATGAGAAATGTGCAGAGTACCTGTGTAATGCTTATGAAGTCAAGAAATTGTTCTGGTAAGTACCAAAGTAATGTGGCAGGAGCCAACGGAGATACTCTGTCTAGACTAGGCACTCCACTCCGTCCGGACGGACTGCATCGCAGCAACCGCGTGCAGTCGATATATTCAACTGCATGCAGTTGTACGTTCGACTTCGTTCAGACATGATATCAACTTCACGCGGTCAGCTGCAGTCTTGTGCTGTTGTATGTTCGACTTCGTTCAGACATGATATCAACTTAGCGCGGTCGGCTGCAGTCTTGTGCTGTTGCACGTTTGACTTCGTTCAGACATGATATCAACTTCACGCGGTTGGCTGCAGTCTTGTGTGACTGCTACTACAACAGCACAAGACTGCAGCCGACCGCGCGAAGTCGAACGTACAACTGCATACAGTTGAATATATCGACTGCACGCGGTTGCTGGAATGCAGTCCTTTTGATAAGCAGCCTAATGTGTGCTGAGCCACGTTTGTTCAAATTAGGCTCAGGATCAGAATTTATGAAACATAAAACCTACATAAGATAGTTCCCCAAACGCCCACCTTTTACCACTTCCTGGTGTTTTAGCTGTAACTCTCTGAGCAATCTGTATATTATGTTAAAAAGAACTTAAGCAATAAATATCATTGCAAAAATTATTATCTACCTGAATTAATAGAACCACGCAGCACTCGCTTTACAAAAAACGTGTCAAAATTAATTAAATTACGTTTTACGAAGCCATCATAATTTAAACTACTACTACCCCTGTTGTATTTATGGTCTTTTAATTTTACAGATCCTGAAAGAAGGGTTTTCAAGAACATCCAACGTGTACAAAAGGCATCATTCAAGAAGATGAGTGCTTGCGGCTTGTTCATCATAGATGCCGAGCTACCTCTTCGATTTTTAAGTTGTATTGCTTCTCATATTTTTGTCTTTTTACAGTTTACGTATCTGTAATAATTATATAACGTAGTTACTTTGTGTTATTTTTCTTTCGTATTCATCACATCTGAAGTTGTGGTGAAGGTGCAAAACTTAGTACCCGTATTTTTTATAATTTTGGAGGTTCCTATCCGGAAACGCCTTTACCGGTCCTTATGAGGAGATGGTAATAGAGCAACATATTACGCAGTACGCACCAAATCGAATCAACACACGGGTGATCCTCAAGCTAAAAGGCAAAAAATATAAACAATTTGTTTTAAAACTTATCGTTCCATACAGACTGGAATACTTAACCATGAAGAAGACACAAATTGCATAATATAGCGAAGATCATAATGGTAAGATGGATCTGTGTGGTTATGAGAATAGGTAAAGTAAAACATTTGTTTATTATAAGGGAGTTTGAAAATGACGCCATTGACAAAAAAGTTGAAAGGGAATCGTTTGCCTTGATATGGGAGAGTCACAAGTAGAAATGCAACGCATGTTACTAAATAAAGACGGATAGAAGCATGGGCGTACCCAGGGGGGGGCAGCTGTCCCCGCCTGCAGGCGTAGCATGAGCACCGTTTTGTCGATGGAAGAGTAGACAAAAATGACGTTTCCTGTAGACAGTACGAGACGGCAGCAAAGTAGAAAGAGTCAACTGCACTTTTTACGAAATTCACTCTTTTACATAATTCGACTCAGAATTCTTTGTTTTGTCATAGGATTTATCGGTTTTCAGTGTGATTTTGACAGTAAGGATAGAAAACTTTCTTCCGAAATAGTCTATTTATAGAAAGACGTAGACAAGGATCGTTAGAAATGAAAGACAAAATTACAGATTGTAGAAAGATTTCTACGGTGGATGTCAAAAATGAAGAAACGAACTGTCACTTTCTATAGAAAAAGCTATGTCTATTCTTCGTAGAGATAGAAAGCGCCATGCTACGCCTGCAGGAAATCTCGCAGAACATGTATGAACTCGCCTAATTACTAATCAAAGTGTAAACGGGGCCTTATGCTCTAACTTTTAAATAAACCGCGCAGTAGACACTGGCAAAATGCACGAAGCAATTGCCAAAAACCGCGCGCGACGCCAACGACGGCACACTACACTACATATACCTAATGTTTCATAAAGGTGTGTTTGTGTAGTGTGTATGACAGAACAGCCGCGGAGACGATCCGACCTAAATAATCTGACTTGCCCCGCCCCTAGGCCAGAAGCTGGGTACGCCCATGGATAGAAGCCAAATAGGAATATATTATTTGTGGAAACACTTTCTAACTCTGGATTTGAATGACAAGAAACAGCATACGACGTTAAATGATGATAAGTAAACTTTAATTTCGGAAATCGGTGACAAAAAACAAAAATACATAACCAAAGACAACGACTTCCGAAATAAGTTATGATATGTACTGGCCACCAAGTGCCGACGTCTGTCGCGTTGACGGTTGACGTCTCATTCATTCATCAATTTGAAATAAAGATTATTGTTTTACAAAATGTGTATTTAATAAATTGGCGACGAGGATGTCGACTAATGATATAAAAAAAACTGAAGAAAACCCGCGCCTCATTGCGTGGTATAATCACAAAACTAGAAAATTACCTGAACAGCCAAGACACGCTACCACATGAAGAATCAGAGTCAAGACTTCAATCGCTTCAAGAAACATTACAGAAATTACAAGAAATACAGCATAACATAGAATTAGAACTAAATAGAAACCAGGTACGATTTCGAAGAGAAATGTATTATCCTAAAGACAAAACTTCTAATACATCAAAATAGAGACAATCGACGCGTTTTACCGCTACAAACATCAACATCACTGCTAAGTACAAATACGCAACAAGAACGTGGCCCAAAAATTAATTTCCAGCCGTTTCAAGATAAAGAGACCTTTGCAAACTTTACTAAAAGACTAACTGTATTTTTCTTACTTAACAAGATCGAAGACGCTCAAATGAAAGTTTATACCCTATTTTCTGCTCTATCACCAGAATTACATGAAAAATTACACGATTTATGCTCCCCGGATGACCCAATTGACATGAATTTTAAGGAGCTCACACAGATACTAGACGAATACGTTGACCCTAAACCTAGCATATGGGCTTTACAACACAAATTTATTACGCGCACACAACGCGAAGATGAAACAGTGGCAACATATGCCTCAGAATTAAAAAAAAGATCCTTAAACTGCGAATTTAAATGTCAAAATTGTGAAAAACCTACATTAGAAAGCTTTCTAGCCCTTTTTTTTTTGTGGGTGGGAAATCATCTAATGACTTCTCCCGCTCTGGGCGGAGCGGAAGGGCATGTCAGACTTTTACTGACTAAAACCCACCCGTGTTCCTTCAGTTGCCTGTTGCCAAGGTCCCGGTATCCCTTTCGGACTAACCCGCAACCCTGGCAGGCATCGGTCCTAGCGGACCCCGCCAATTGTGCTGACATCTCTTTGAGGCGCGCGTGGAACACGACGCGCTATCGACCCGGGCCTGAACCTTATCGGACGGCGAGCTACCCATTGCTCGCCGTCCGCAAGCCCGCGCCTATGGTGGCCGGGAATCCGCCTGGGATTCCCGACGCCCAGGGTGTCTCCAGCGGCGGCGGTTAGGGGCGTGAGGGCGCAGGCCTTGCCTCTCCCTCACGCGTTCCGCCTCCTCCTTCGCGAGCATCACTGCTTCGCAGAAGGAGGTGACCGCCTCCCATGCCCTCTCGCTCCGTACCAAGGCCTGGACCAGGGCCGGACGCGAGAGGTCAGTGCCGCCAATCGCCTCCACGAGGACACGGCGGTGCTCCGCCCAAGCAGGGCACATCTCCACCGTATGCTCCACCGTGAAGCTTTCTAGCCCTACAATTTATTCGGGGATTGAAAGACACTGATATACGTACAAAAAAATGAGTTACTAAAGAAAGACAAAGATTTTCACTGGACCTCTAAATGCGAAGATAGTTTTAATAACATTAGGAAGGAAATTTTGAGCGAAAGAGTTCTTATTCACTTTGACCCAGGAAAACCACTGATACTAGCTACTGACGCTTCACCAACGGGCTTAGGAGCTGTTCTCTCTCACAAACTACCTGATGGCTCTGATAGACCAATCGCATTCGCCTCTAGATCACTTTCATTTAGTGAAAGGAAATATAGTCAAATTGACAAAGAAGCTACGGCGATCTACTGGGGTAAAAAAAAATTCTTTCACTACTGTTACGGTAGAAAATTCACATTAGTGACGAACCTTAAGCCCCTTACCTCAATTTTTCGTCCTCACCAAACATTACCAGCATTGAGCACAATGAGATTATTTCATTACGCACATTTCTTATCTGGATTCGACTACGACCGACAGAGCTTCAGCGAAACATTCAAACGCTGATTACCCATCAAGATTCCCAGTAGAAATAGCAAAAGAAACCTCAATAGACCAACATTGTTCATACCAACTACAGCAGATTAATGTCCTAGAAATCCGACCAGAAGTTATAGCTAATGAAACTAGAAAAGACAATGAACTTAAAACATTACTGGAAGCGCTACAAGCAGGTCACTCATTACGACAATATGGCTACGCCGATAATGAATTAACACTTCAAGACAACTGCATATCGAAAGGAACTCGAGTGGTAATACCCAAAAGCTTACACATACGTGTACTTGATGAACTACACACCGGACACATTGGTATACTTAAAATGAAATTACTAGCTCGCAGCTACATATACTGGAAAAATATAGATAGAGATATCGAGAACAAAGTAAAATCCTGTAGAGCATGCCGATTAGAACAAAATGAGTCACCAAAAGCACCCCCTGTTGTATATTCATACTGTAAGGTGTGTACCTTTATACAAAAAGCTATGGTACTGTACTCTTTAGTCTGTTCTGTTCTGCTGTTGTCAAATGCATAATAATATATATTTTCTTACTATAAAAAACTGTACTGTCCTAATGTGATTGCACTAAATAAAATTCAATACCTGCTACTTCTAATTTATTCTTTCAACACGTTATCAGCACGAAGCTGCATAATTAGAACGTTAGATGTTAGGGGATAAAATGAATTTTCAAGGAATCACGATGCTATCAAACCGAGACGGCTACCCAACCTGGAAATTTAAAATGAGAATGCTTCTCATTCATGAAGAGCTCTGGACGTCCATCATTGGGTACGATGATTCTGATAAAACAGCGGAGGATGTACGCTCTCGTAATGACCAGAAGGCGTTGTCAAAAATATGCCTTACGGTAGACGGAGGTCCAATTTCGCACGTGAGAAATGCGAAAAACGCTAAGGAGGCTTGGAGTGCTTTACAAAAAGCATACGAGGATAAAGGTACGGGTCGGAGGCTCTCTTTAGAGCGTAGACTGTACAAATATTCCTTGACCGACTTCCAAGATATAGAATCATATATTAACGCCGTTACGAGTACTGCTCAAGATTTTGAAGACATCGGCAAGAAAATCGACGATGGATCTTTGGCTGCAATTATTCTCGGAGGTTTGACATCACGGTACGAACCGATGATCATGGCTTTGGAGAATTCAAATGTTGATGTAACCAGTGAGTTGGTAAAGGCAAAGCTATTCAACGAGCTTTCCAAGGACCCTCACCAAAATGAGGTGGCTGCGCTACATTCAACAGGTTCTACAAGCAAAAAGAAGAAGCGTATATGCTTTAAGTGTAGGCAACCAGGACACAAAAGTCCCGAATGTCCTAATAAGAAGGCTAAGAAAGCTATGATGAGCGCATCGGAAAAGGTTTTTAAGGGTACATATTGCCGTCATAATGAAAAGGTGGAAGAGGCTGTTGTGAAGGAAATGGCTCTCTCTGCGCCGGCTGCATCTGATGGGAAATGGATTATTGATTCTGGTGCAACCATTCACATGACTCCACATCGCGAGTGGTTCAGCAGTTATCGGCCAGTACAAGGTGGAACGATTACTGTGGCGAATGGACAGAAATTAGCGGCTGTGGGTATTGGTGATGTATCCATTGAAACGGATACTTTGGCGAACAGAATAAAGAAAGTAGTTCATGTTCCTGATTTGAACTGTAATTTACTTTCAGTGAATAAAGTAGTAGAGAAGGGTTTCTCTGTAGTTTTTAATAAAGAAGGCTGCACTATTTATGACTCAAAGTGTGATGTAGTAAATATTAAAAATGTTTTAGCTTATGGTTCTGTATGTGATGGGCTGTATACTGTGGATTGTTTAACTAAAACGTTCAATAATGTTTCAGCTAAACTTGTGCACTCTGATTGTTCCAACTTCCAGCTTTGGCATAAAAGGTTAGGACACTTATGCCGAATTGGCATGGATCTACTTAGAAAAGGTCAGGCTATCGGCGTGGAGTACACGGAGGTTGACATGGAACCATGCATACCCTGCATAGAGGGTAAGCAGGCTAGAAAGCCCTTCAAAAGCTTAAAATACAGGAAGGCTACATCGCCACTTCAATTGATTCATACCGATGTTTGTGGACCTTTTTCTACAAATTCGTTTACAGGTAATAGATACTTTATTATTTTTATAGATGATTATACACGTTTTATTTTTGTGTATTTTATGTCTTCTAAAACTGAAGTCAAAAGTAAGTTTTGTTCCTTTCATTCTCATGTCGAGAGACGGTTTGGTGGAAAAATAAAGACTTTGCGGTCAGATAATGGAACTGAGTTCATCAATAAGGAATTGATGGATTATGTTCAGTGTTTGGGTATCGATTGGCAAACGACAGCACCTTATAGCCCTCAGCAAAATGGGGTAAGTGAACGGTGTAATCGTAGCATAGTAGAGAAGGCTCGGTCTCTATTGTCACATGGTTCTCTCTCAAAAGCTTTTTGGCAGGACGCAGTGGAGACAAGCGTCTACTTGAAAAATCGGTCACCACACCGCGCTCTTAGTGGTAAGACACCTTTTGAAATGTGGTTTAATAATAAACCCGATCTGTCTCATCTGAAGGTTTTTGGATGCAGAGCACTTGTTCATGTTCCATCAAATCAGAGATGTAAATTGGACATGAAAGCTGAGGAACAGATTTTTGTAGGATATTCAAATGATCCTCGTACTTATTATTTCCGGAATGCGGCAAGTCCTAGACGTTTACTAAAGTCAAGAGATGTCACATTTTTTTAAAAGAACTTTACTGAACTGAAGGAAAATATTGAGCCTATAGTTACTGTGAACTCTGATACTGTCAATTTGCTCTCACAGTCACCATCGCCAGCTGTTTTAAGACAAGAAGTGCTACCCTCTTCTTCATCTGAGAGATGTGAGGTAGATGCTCCTAACTTAGATACTTCTTTCATGGATGCTGAGGATGCTGATGTTGAAATCAATGAAGCAGACAATGTAGAGGTCAATAATGTTGATGATCAGCAGTCAAGTGAATCTACAGATTCCTCAAATGAATCTAGTCGATATCCTTCAAGAGTTCGCAAACCACCGGATTACTTCTCATTTAATACCCTGCTAGACGATGGGTGCGATGATCCGAATAATTATCTAGCTGCGATTAACAGTGATGAGAAAGATAACTGGATTTTAGCAATGAAAGATGAGTATAATGCCTTAGTCAGAAAGGGCACATGGATTTTGGTAGATAAGCCAAATCATAAAACTTGTATTCCTAGCAAGTGGGTCTTCAAACTGAAGCGAGATGCGAAAGGTAGCGTCGTTAGGTATAAAGCGCGCCTAGTAGCAAAAGGTTTTCGACAAAAAGAAAGTGTAGACTACCACGAAACTTTTTCTCCTGTTGTACGCAACTCGTCGTTGCGAACCCTGTTAGCGCTTGCAGTGCAGGAAGGTTATAAGGTCCGGCATATGGATGTGGACACAGCATTTCTGAATGGCAGTTTGGAAGAAGAAATCTATATGACACAGCCAGAAGGTTTCGTTAGGGAAGGGGAAGAGTCGAAAGTGTGTCTTTTGGAACGGTCACTCTATGGGTTGAAGCAGGCACCAAGAGCCTGGAATACAAAGTTAAAACAGACTTTGTCAGTTCTTGGTTTTACGCAAACATGTGAGCCGTGTATTTTTAAAAACAATGCGAACTCAGACTCCTTGGTTCTGGCCGTATACGTCGACGATCTAGTAGTCTTGTATAAAAATGAAAGTACGCTTGACAATTTCAAATGTCAATTTGTCAAATACTTTTCATCAAAAGATCTTGGACAAATTAGTTTCTTTACGGGAATAAATATTTACCAAGATGATTATGAAATGAAGCTATCTCAGAGTACATATATTGAAAACATGCTGAAAAGATTTAACATGCAAGATTGTAAGGGTGTTTCTACCCCACTGGTCAAGAAAAATCTTGAGCCTGGTATAGGTGAGTGTGAGTACCCTTACAGAGAGTTAATTGGCTGTCTAATGTTTTTGGCTGTAAATACTAGACCAGATATAGCCTATACCGTGAGTTACTTGAGTCAGTTTAACTCTAAATTTGATCAGTCACATTGGAATATTGCTAAAAGATGTCTACGAAAGCGACAAAAGATAGTGGTATTACATACAGGAAAGAAAAAGGTAATACTACAACTTTGACGGGTTTTTCAGATGCAGACTGGGCAAATTATCCAACTGATAGACGGTCTTACACGGGGTTCTATTATGAACTTGCAGGCGGCCCTATTTCGTGGGAAGCTAAAAAACAGCCCAAAGTGGCTTTATCGTCCGTTGAAGCTGAATATATGGCATTGGCTACAGCAGTAAAGGATGCGTGCTTCTTAAAAAGACTGATATCCGATATAACAGGTAAATCACTTAATATAGTTTTGTATACGGATAGTCAGAGTGCACAAAAAATAGCCATGAATCCGGTTCACCACAATAGGACAAAGCATATAGATGTTAAGTTCCATTGTGTCCGAGAAAAAGTGAACGATAAAACCGTTGAACTTAGGTATATGCCCACTGACAGGTTACCTGCAGATGTTTTGACGAAACCTTTGGGTCCAACAAAGCATCGCAACTGTTTGCAAATGATTGGTATAACCTAGTTTTTCATAATGGTTTTCTTTACTGGTTTTTTATGCCTTTGTGTTATGAGTGCAATCCGATTAACTTTTTGAGGGAGCATGTTGTATATTCATACTGTAAGGTGTGTACCTTTATACAAAAAGCTATGGTACTGTACTCTTTAGTCTGTTCTTGTCAAATGCATAATAATATATTTTTTCTTACTATAAAAAACTGTACTGTCCTAATGTGATTCCATTAAATAAAATTCAATACCTGCTACTTCTAATTTATTCTTTCAACACCCCCACACCATTGGGAACAACCTACAGGACCATGGCAACGTCTTCATACAGATTTTGCAGGACATCAACTTTTAATAGTCGTGGACGCCTTTTCAAAGTGGGTGGAAGTCTTCCCAACAAAGACCACAACAAGTGCTTGGTGCGTTGTTAAGTTGAAGGAACTATTCTGCATATTCGGCACACCATACTCACTTGTTTCGGACAACGCACGGCAGTTTGTGTCTCAAGAATTCAAGAGCTACCTTTCCAGCTGCGGTGTAACACACTTGACGTCAGCCCCGTACCACCCAGCCACTAACGGTCAGGCTGAACGTTACGTGCAAACAATTAAGAAAGCACTACGCGCAATGGAGGGGGAGAGAGGCGATCTTACAGATAAGCTCCTTATCATTAAGAACCGGCTCAGACGCACACCAAACCTGAATGGACAGACTCCCTATGAATTGATGTTCAGTCGGGATGTGAGAACAAAGCTACATGTAATGTTTAGAGACTCATCTGCCCTGAGGGCGTTTAGACCAAACAACACACCGCCTCTCACCAGGGCTTACTCCGTAGGTGATCGAGTCCAGGCTAGAGCCTACTCCGACCAGAGACGAAGATGGGAGTTCGGCACGATAGTGCGTCGCCTAGGCAGGCTTCATTATGAAGTGCAGACTGACGGTGGCGTCGTGTGGCATAGACACCTGGAACAGCTGCTTCCAGCCCCAGGGGTAGGACAACCAGGAATGGCGGCGGAGGACTGATATGTACTGGCCACCAAGTGCCGACGTCTGTCGCGTTGACGGTTGACGTCTCATTCATTCATCAATTTGAAATAAAGATTATTGTTTTACAAAATGTGTATTTAATAAGTTATTTTTTACTTTGTAGTGTTTTGGAATTCTCTTTGTTTGTTTTTGTAAAAAAAATATATATAAGAAAAGTGAGATTTGTCCGTAGCATCTATTAAATTATTGATAACGAAGTAACGAACGAGGTAACGAAGAGAGTGCCGGAACCAGTGTGACTCCTATTTCACCTAAAAAGAGTTTTAGGAGGCACACGGTGTAGTTATAGTCATTGAAATTGTCAACGAATGAAACTTTAACCAAAAGGTGGAGGCTGGTGACCCGTTAGCAATTTTATACATTCGGAAATTCTGGCACAATTTTTGGAGACCTATGTAGTGCCTAACATACAAAATAATTAGCTATGAACTTGAAATCACATTCCTCTGTTCTTTTTTCCCAACTATGTTGGGGTCAGCTTCCAGTCTAACCAGATGCAACAGAATAACAGTATTTTACATGGAGCAACTGCCTATCTGACGTCCACAACCCAGTTATTGGGTAACACGATACCCCTTGGTAAGATTGGTTGTCAGACTTTCGGGCTACTGACGACCCGTAACAACTGTCAAAGATCTACAAATGACAGCCGGGACCAACGGCTTAACGTGCTTTCCGAAGCACGGAGTAAAGAGTCGTATGTAAGTGGTCACCCATCGACGGACCAACCTCGGCAAGCGCAGCAGCTTAACCTGATCAATCGTGCGGGTGTTATTACTTATCCTCTTCCTTTCTTTCTGAACTTGATATAACAATATACACAATAGAAAATTGAGTATAACTAAAACAATGTTTAATAAAGTATTAGTAAATTACTCGCCTATCGATTGAGTTCCGTTTTCTAAGTCAATCAACCACAAACTGCTAAGCGTAACAGACAATATGTTTTCATCTATTAAGAACTGTTTCAAGTCAGACAAGACCGATGCTATAATCGTAAATGTGCCAACACTCACATCTCATATACCTATTATTGAGATTGAAGATTTACAATCAGTACTAAAGCCGTTGAATCTGATGCTGCGTGTTTTCTTCTGCGCGAAGTATTCTATTCGTCACAATATCATTACCGCCAATACTTATATTTACAACTTTATGAGAGTGTTTTGCATGTTTATATATTATTGTGCCCTTTTCCATTATTTGACTACTATGATCGGCTTAATTTTTTAATAACTGGGGACATGACAATTTTTTATACTCTTTGGGTAGTGTATATTAGACTTTGTCGTCTTGTTAACCGAGGATTAAAAAAAAAAAAAAATATTTATTGTGTTAACCAGAAATACAGCAAGTTGATGATTGGAGCCTCCTTTTAAGCAAAAAAAAAGCCTGTATTAGGAGATTCCGCTCTTCCATATCAAGATATTTTTATAGTTTTAATTTTTACATTTCGTACATTTTTATTTTTACATTTACTCAAGAATTTGTACATTACTTTACCAGTATCCCACTTAAAACTACTGAAACCTTAAGCTCCTCGAAATCCTTCACTTTTGATTTAGTAAGGGCGAACGTTTCAGCCTGCCCAATTGAATTTAACTTTAAGCATATTAACCCCGTAACAGTAATAAAAGCTTTTAAGCAAATTAAGATCAAACTGACCGAGGATCTTTGGGGAATGTCCATTAAAGTCTGCACCTCCATAATTGAAACCATAGCGCCTTACTTAGCCTTAATATGTAATTTGTGTGTGGATCAAGGAGTCTTCCCGGATTTAATGAAATACAGTAAGGTAATACCACTTTTCAAATCCGGGGACAGTAAAGACACTAATAATTATAGACCCGTATCCGTGCTGCCGGTTTTCAGCAAGGTGTTTGAAAAGGTAATGCTGAATCAAATGCTCAATCATTTTAACACAAATAAAATCCTTCACGACCAACAGTATGGTTTCACCAAAGGACGTTGTACGACCGACGCCGGTGTAACCTTATTAAGACACATTTTTAACGCGTGGGAAGAGGCCCAAGACGCCATAGGAATCTTTTGTGACCTCTCCAAGGCGATCTTGATTGCGTCGATCACGAAACCTTACTCTTGAAACTTGAGCATTACGGACTTGGAAAACTTGCGCTCAGTTTAGCAAAATCTTATTTAAATGATAGACAACAGCAAGTTCAAATAAACGGTATCAACTCACTAGGTTTAAAAGTAAAAATGGGTGTTCCACAAGGCTCGATTTTGGGTCCTTTCCTCTTTTTAGTGTACATTAATGATCTACTACATTTATTAAAAAATCAGCCACACATGGTGTTATTTGCTGACGATACTTTCTTAATTTTTAAGGTAGATAGACGTGCTACAAATTTTGACGAAGTAAATAACGCCCTACTGCAGGTCCAAAATTGGTTCACTGCTAATAATTTAGTATTAAATGGAAAAAAAACGAAGTGCATTAAATTTTCTTTACCAAATGTCAAAAGTAGGGATTGTGTGATTATATTGAATCAAGAGAAACTAGAATTTGTCGATAAAACTGTTTTCCTGGGGATCACGCTCGACTCAAGGCTACAATGGGGTTCTCATTTAACATCTCTTGCATGACGGCTAAGTTCAGCAGCATATGCTGTCAGAAAAATCCGTCAATTTACTGATGTAGATACCGCGAGGCTAGTCTATTTTAGTTACTTTCATAGCATCATGTCTTACGGTATTTTACTATGGGGACGGGCTGCAGACATCGAGTCTATATTTATTCTGCAGAAAAGAGCGATTAGAGCCATTTATAATCTCCGCAGGCGCGATTCTTTAAGGGAACTGTTTAAGGATATTAACATCATGACGGTTGCTTTTTTTTTTGAGGGTGGGAAATCATCCAATGACTTCTCCCGCTCTGGGTGGAGCGGAAGGGCGTGTCAGACTTTTACTGACTAAAACCCACCCGTGTTCCTTCAGTTGCCTGTTGCCAAGGTCCCGGTCCTTTCGGACTAACCCGCAACCCTGGCAGGATCATGACGGTTGCTTGCCAATATATCTATGAAAACATCATATCGCGCGCCACTACTGAACGTGTTGTGTCGTAATGACCTCCGTGTTTTAAATTCGAGATACGTGCAAAACCGAAATAAACCTTTTAGTGATATATACTGTGACGTTCCACTACAAGTGTACTCTATAACAGTGAAAACAGAACTTAAAACTAGCAAGTGGTTCTCAAGTTATAAACATTTTCATTGCAAAACATTTAAATAACGAACTCGGAGAAAAACACAGTGTTAGCTAATTGGAAAGAGTCGCGTTTTGTGTCGCTCTGTGTCTAACATCGCGAGGTCGCTCAGCCCACTGCACACGGTGCCGCTCTGTGTCCCCTAGTTGGAAAGTATCGCGTTCTGTGTCGCAGCGTGTCACCGAGCATACTGTTTTTATACACAACTGGCAGGCCGCGAGTTAACGCTCACTAGTCCGCGTATTGGGTATTTATTTTGTTTATTGACGTGGTTAAAAGTTTTTATTACTGCCACGACTAATAATGTCAAGTTCGACTGACAATTTACTGATTTGGGGATGTTGCGATGGTGGATTGGATGAAGGAAATCATCGAAATTGCATGACTTGTGAAAAGGAATTTCACCTTGCCTGCTTAACAAATTGCGACCAAGAGCTCTTTGCGTCCAAAGTTTGGTATTGCCCGTCTTGCTGTTGCAAAAACCCGAAAACACCTGGGGATGATAATACTCCCATTCGTTTCAATGCGAATGTTACCATGAGAGGCGCTAAAAGACAAGCACTGCACTCGCCCCCAAATTCCAGTAATACCTTGACAGCTGATGACATCCGTAATGTTGTCCAAGACGTACTGCAAGAACAGTTAAGCAGTATGCTTTCAAAAATCAACGATAGCATCAGCATACTTATGAGTGAGCAACTCCAATTGGTGAAACAGGATCTCAAAAGCGCCAGAGAATCGACGAATGCTGTTAAAGCCCAAATTGAGGGTATAGTCATTGACCACGCAGAGGTTAAATTGGCCATAGAGAACTTGAAGACTCAAAACTCTGCTGTGCAGGACACCATCAAGGAACTGAGCACTAGGCTACATCGTTTGGAGCAAAACATCTGCATTCAACCACTTACATCTGCAAACAGTACCGAGCAGGACATTTCAACTAAGCCCCTCACTGAACCAGCTCCCCCTCGTGCCAGTTCTAGTGTACCCAATACCTATCCTGCGCCAGATGAAATGGTGACGCAGACTGCTTCTTCTAATTCACAAGCAACGGATTCCCAGGAGTGGACGCGGGTAGCAAAGAAATCTAAGAATCGTCGCCCAGTGTCAATTCAAGGAGCTGCCGGCCCTAGCGTAACATCACTTAGGGCCGTTGAAGCTCGAAAGTACTTGCACCTATGGAACATGGCATCTACAGCTGATGAAATTAGAGACTACCTTCGCAGCGTATGTGGCACTGATGCTTGTACCATTGACGAACTCACCCCGAAAGGAAACTACAAGTCATTCAAAATTGGCGTTCCCACTGCATGCTATGAGCGCTGCTTCTCCGCAGATGTGTGGCCAGTGAATGCAAGAATCAAGGCGTGGATCAACTACAGGAAACCGTCTTCCATCCAGTCTAATAGCCAGCGTTTAGTTGCCCCACAGCCCTTTCATGAACAGCCTACACAGAGGGATAAGGCAGCATAGTGTTGGTATTGTGACCAGCCCTGTGGCGGCGAGCAGAGCAAGCACCCGAAGTTCAAAAATCAATTTTGTATACCAGAATGTTCCCGGTATTAAGTCAAAGCTCCGCGTTTGGCGCAACAATGTTTATATAGCCGAACAAGATTTAATAGCGGCCACAGAGACTTTTTTAGATAACTCGGTTGAAAATACAGAACTCGCCAATAGCGAGTGGAATGTACAGAGGCGTGACAGAGGTACACCTTGTGGAGGCGTGCTGCTTATGGCTCGCGCCCCCATAGTTCTACGTCGTCGTCGTGAACTTGAGACAGACTATGGTGAAGATCTTTGGTCTAGTTTCATGTGGCATGGATCTACTGTTTACGTATGCGTTGTGTATATTAAGCCAAGTGCCAGTGACAGCGACTACATGACCTGGTTTACGAAAGTGGAGAGTTTTATAAATAACTTAAAAGGAACAGTTATAATTTTAGGTGATTTAAACTTAAACAGTGCCTCCGTAAATGTTTGCAATTACTATTGTTATTTTCTAACTTTTTCTAATATGTGTGAAAGATATATTGTTGAGAATATGCATGGGGGAATGATAGACGTGGTTTTAGTTCAGGAAAGTGCAGGCCTGTGTGACGTTTCTGTAACATCAGTTGGTTGGTTGGTTTGGTGCACCCCGATGCATATCATCCGCCGTTGCACATCCAGGTAAAGCTTCAGTCATCTGATGAAAGCGAAAAGCTTGAACCCAGTAATGTGAATCGTAGTAGGGACTGGAATTTAAAAAAATGTAATCGCAGTCTTCTTTATGAACTTCTTTCTGAGTTATCTTGGGAGGCAGTTATAACATCCAATGACGTTCGCACTAGCACTCAAGCTTTCTATGATATCATTTATAGCTTATTTGACACTTGTGTCCCTAAAAAGCGCCGAAACAATAAGATGAATAGAAGATATCCAACCTGGTTTACATCGGATATTATTCAGGACATCCAGAAAAAAATAAAGTTACATACTGTCTGGAAAAAGAGCAAATGTGACCAAATTTATAAGCAGTTCTCTGGCTGTAGATCTAGCTTAAAAGCTCGTATATCGACTGCTTATGACGCTTATATCAGGCGCATCGAAGGGAGCATTAAAAAAAACCCCAAAGAGTTCTGGCAACACATTTCCAACATTAAATCAAAAGGCGGGTTTGGGCCTAATGTAACCCACAAGGGTAAGGTTCACTCTGGTGTGGCGGCTGCCGAGGCGTTCGCAGAATATTTTGCGAGCGTGTTCCAACCTGAAGTACCAAAGTTAGACCATGAAAATGTAGCCAGTCCAAGCAACTGTAATATTAGTAATTATATTAATATTGATACCTTCACCGAAAGTGATATAAGCACAGGAATTAACAAGCTAAAACTAAACAGTTCTATTGGTCCGGATAATATTCCTCCATGGTTTCTAAAAGAGGGAAAGGAATTTCTCATTCAGCCCCTTAGCCACATTTTTAATTTAGCCCTTAAATCCGGAATCTATCAACCACAGTGGAAGATATCACGTGTGACTCCCATACCGAAATCTTCCAATAAATCTTCAGTCGATGAATATCGTCCAATAGCGATACTATCTTCTCCCGCGAAAGTCTTCGAGAATGTCCTCCATCGAGGAATTTACAAGCAAGTGAAGCAGCACCTGTGGTCAGGACCAGGTTTCAGACTGGCTAAAGTAGACTCATCGTTCATGGGGTACTGTTTAAAATGTTACAATAAAATTCCTCCCCACATACTTCAACTGAACAAGACGAAATTCAAAACTTGTATAAAACGCACACTATGCAGGCAGGCATATTATAAGTTGGAGGATTGCATTTCTGATAAAAATGCTTGGCTTAATGCTGGTCCTGCTCCACAACCACAACTTACTAATTAACATTCGAAAATAATGTTGGAGCTGCTGAAGATTGTAAGACCATCTTTGCATTGTATAAACTCAATTTCCTTTGTATTATATAATTGCATAGCACAGGTGTGAGTACTATGTACTATAGAGCCATTTACCGGGTAATTTGTCTTTAATTGACTTGAATGTGCCCTGGCGGCTGGGAATGTCATGCTCACTCAAATGTCTCGCTGATGGTGGCGCGTGTGTTGGATCATTTAGCTTCCTTCAAAATGGTTGAGCTGAATGGTGCTGATCCATGCGTCATGTTCGTGAACGGGCGCCGTCAGTTGTGACTGGTCATCTCTTAGCTGCCATGGCTTATTTTAATTTTGATTTGTTTTTATGTTATAATTGCGGACGCTTTTAACGTGCTTTCTACATTGTTCTCACATGTATAATTTCAACATGAATGATGTAACCAATATTTTGTAACAATATTTTGATTTAAAAGAGTGTCCGTGGAGTTTCTTGCCCGTTCTTCTCCATAGGTACCTACTACGCTTTGGAATGGGCAACTAGCTGCATATTTCTGACTGACCGACTCCTTGACAATTCAAAAGTGCCTGTAAATGGTTTAATTGAAATAAATGCTTTGAGTTTGAGTTTTGAGTTTGTCGTGATACAATGTTATACACTACCGGATACCTGACTTTGGCCACCCTGCATATTTTTACATAGTACAAAAAGCAACACACTTAACTGCCCCATAAGAGAAAGAGAAGGAGTTTAATTGTAACTGTGCAGTACCGCTTTTTTTTTAATAAATCCGCACTGCGTACAATCTAACCATAGGATAACCATTGAGGGAGCATACTTTTTTTCAGATTGTATTTTATACATTTGCAGCGGCTCACGCGTGTTTGCGTAACTTGGCTGCAGTATTGGCTTATGCAGCAATGAGAGATGTTCAGAGTACCTGTGTAATGTTTATGAATTCAAGACATTCTGGTATGTATCTATCAATATACAACCTGATACTGACCTGCAAATTGCAAAAAAACGTAAGAAAATTTGAATTTCGTGGGCCACCTCAGCGCATCCCCCTTAAGGATAGTTTACAGTGCAGTAATCGCGGAGTGGGGCGCGTCTTCATAGATGGCACTATCCAATCTGTATCATGCTTATGTTCACTACAGTCTTATGCTTGACTGTTTATAATGAATTACATTTTCATTTAGATGAAGAAAGAAGGGTTTGCAAGAACATACAACGTGTTCAAAGGTCGTCGTACAAGAAGATGAGCGCGTGCGGCTTGTTCACCATAGACGCCGAGCTACCTCTGCAGTTCGCAAGTTTCATCGTTTCTTATACTATTGTTTTCATACAGTTCGTGTTTCTATAACCCAAGTAAATAACCTATTTGCTCTTAATTAATAAACAATACTTAGTTTTAATCATCCTCGTATTCGAATAAGTGTATTTTAAGATCATTTTCATCACCTTTCTAGTTATATCATTTTTTCAAATCAGCCACTTTTACCTTTTTTCATTATAATCCGTTAAATAATACTTATTCATAATTATTTTGAAATTCATAGAAAAGAGGGACTTAAAATAATGCATTTCTGACATTAAATTATACCAATGACTGAATTTTACTTAAAGTAATAAAAATAGAATATAAGAATTTAATCATCTACTAACACAAATAAAATACTAAAAAAACGTATCATTCTTACGAATAACAGTGGTAATGATCAATATTTAATTTTAGGGTACTTTTACTCTAGACTCCAGCAGGCCTAACATGACACACGCGACAACTACTCACGCGAGAGTGAGTAATTTTTGTCTATTTCGTCACTTTTCTCGTTTTCTGACAGCGCTGCCATACAAAATACTCGACTCGTTCTGTCAAACTTGATGTTTTCTCTACAAACCCTAACATGACACCCAAGATATCTCGACTTTTGACAATTAAACACGAGATAATCTCCGATTCTTCTGTCATTTACTCGTCGTCGATTTTTACGACGAGATGAGTAGACAAAATTATTATACCAAAAAAAAAAAAAAACTTCATAATAACATGGCAGTTTTTTAAATTGTTCTTATTTTAGTCATAATTTTATTTTGCAATATAATATGTAATATATAATAATGGAAAAAACTTAGTTTTAAACTACTATCTATATTGGAACGAAAGTTCCTTTCAGCAGCCACGAGAGAAACTGGGGAGCACTATTAAGTAGATGAGTATCACTTTCAGTAATAACCAGTTACATTGGCAATTATGGTAATTAGTGAAGTCTAGGGATTATGGCTGTATGGCAGTATCATACCTTCGCAACATAATAGGATGGTGATTAACCACGATTAGTCTTTTGTGGTTATAATAGCGAAATCAACTCCAGCTGCATATTTAACTGAACATCAGTCCTTTTGGCAAGTGTGGTGATTAACAAAATTTGCAATAACACGGGTTTTATGGTGATTGTTACAATATCAACCTTCGCTTTATCAAATGGCGATCATCGGCCCCTTTGTCATTTGTGGTGATTATTTAGTGAGTATACAGGATGAAATTTAATTCATTGGCATTATTATCCACGTATTAACCGTATCGTAATCTATTCTTTTTCATTTATGACAACAATACTTATCGAAAAAGAAATGATATTCTTATATTGTGCCACTAATTTTCATTTCCGTCATTTTGTATTTTAATTTCGGCATGCCAAAGAAAAATATTTAATTTTAATAAAAAAAGTCTGTTATAAAAGAGGTGGACGTAAAATTAATATAGTACATACTAATTCCATGCGTAAAATCGAATGAATGAAACCGAACCTTAAGCTGATGTTGCTATCATAAAAATGATTTGTTTTCAATAATTTGCTACATCGGTATCTCGTCACGAGATAGAGAAGTGTCAAAGTGCCTTTTTCGGTTATACTCGTGCATAACGGTCATGTTAGGGATTAGAATGACGTCATAATCGACGACAAATTTCGACAAAACGACAAAAAGAGCGTTCTCGCGCTTGTCATGTTAGCCCTGCAGAGCATGCTTCAATTTTCTACCCTTAATTCGACTTAAAAATAGAAAAATTTCTGTTGCTATTGCTGCATGACAAAATTTTACTAAAAGTATCATAAAATAAATACTAGATATATCCTGCGATTGGTCAAATGATTTATCAACAGCCAATCGCATCAGTTTACGCGCTTGAAAATTTATTACATTAGTTTTGCGATCATTTTCGTTGAAAACTAGCCCTCAGACACTATTTACTAAAGTATTAGTAAATTACTTGCCCATCGATCGACTATCGTTTTCAGTATCACTCAATTCCAAAGTATCTAGCGTTTCAAACATGTTTTATATTTTCAATAGATATTTCAAATCGAAAATAAACACTTTAATAATGTACCAGCAGACGTACCAAACGAAATATTACATAATTATGTGATCGGAGAAGATTTACAATCAGTACTACGACCGCTAAAGGAAATTGACCAATTTGGACTAAATGCTGCCCAGCCATGGGAGTGCTTCCAAATGGCATTCGTATACGTATCAATTTATACGTACAAAAATTAAAAAAAAAAAAATCGGTCCCAGGGTTAAAAAGTTATTGTCTTTATACGGAGCCGGCAGGTATCCATAGGAACTCCTCAACCAAACAAGATAGCACCATCGAGTTCGGACTCGTTGAATATGCATTGACAAGTGCTTTACACTAGGCAGTGTCCAGGGTCTGATGATGGAACCGGAAGGTGGCTATAGGAACTCCTCAACCAAACAAGATAGCACCATCGTGTTTGGACTCGTTGGCTTTGTCTTGACAAGTACTTACTATAGTCCAAGGTAGTATCCAGAGTCTGGTGATGGAGCCGGAAAGTACCCATAGGAACTCCTCAACCAAACAAGACAGCGCCATCGTGTTTGGACTCGTTGAATACGCTTTGATAAGTGCTTTACCCTACAATGTAAATGATATGCATACAGATGAAATAATAATGTGTTGTTAAACATAATTACTATCATTATTTTTAACTAAATGCGCCATCTGTTGGTTGGTATTCATCAATAAAAAATACTCAACAAAAAATAGTTTTTCTCAAAACTCCGCGGATAGATTTTATTGAGCTTTGGTTTACAGACTAGTACAAGCCCAAGGAACATAATGCACTATGTGTCCATTCTGGGCAGCTCTTGGCCCAGCTCCCATATATGGATGGTCAGTAAAAAATATTTAACATGTAAATGATATGCATACAAATGAAATAATAATGTGTTTTTTAACATAATTACTGTCATTATTTAATCAAATGCGCCACCGGTTGGTTGGTATTCATCAATAAAAAATACTCAACAAAAATTCGTTTTTCTCAAAACTCCTCGGATAGATTTTATTGAGCTTTGGTGTACAGACTAGTACAAACCCAAGGATTATAATGCACTATTTTTCCATTCTGGGCAGCACTTGGCCCAGCTCCCATATATGGATGGTCAGTAAAAAATATTTAACATGTAAATGATATGCATACAAATGAAATAATAATGTGTTTTTTAACATAATTACTGTCTTTATTTTTAGTTAAATGCGCCATCGGTTGGTTGGTATTCATCAATAAAAATACTCAACAAAAAATAGTTTTTCTCAAAACTCCGCGAATAGATTTTATTGAGCTTTGGTGTACAGACTAGTACAAACCCAAAGATTATAATGCACTATGTGTCCATTCTGGGCAGCACTTGGCACAGCTCCCATATATGGATGGTCAGTAAAAAATATTTAACATGTAAATGATATGCATACAAATGAAATAATAATGTGGTGTACAGACTAGTACAAGCCCAAGGATCATAATGCATTATGTATTCATTCTGGGCAGCACTTGGCCCAGCTCCCATAAATGGATGGTCAGTAAAAATATTTAACATGTAAATGATATGCATACAGATGAAATAATAATGTGTTGTTAAACATAATTACTATCATTATTTTTAACTAAATGCGCCATCTGTTGGTTGGTATTCATCAATAAAAAATACTCAACAAAAATTCGTTTTTCTCTAAACTCCTCGGATAGATTTTATTGAGCTTTGGTGTACAGACTAGTACTAGCCCAAGGATCATAATGCACTATGTGTCCATTCTGGGCAGCACTTGGCCCAGCTCCCATAAATGGATGGTCAGTAAAAAATATTTACTATGTAAATGATATGCATACAAATGAAATAATAATGTGTTGTTAAACATAATTACTGTCTTTATTTTCAGTTAAAAGTGCCATCGGTTGGTTGGTATTCATCAATAAAAATACTCAACAAAAAATAGTTTCTCTCAAAACTCCGCGGATAGATTTTATTGAGCTTTAGTGTACAGACTAGTACAAGCCCAAGGAACATAATGCACTATGTGTCCATTCTGGGCAGCTCTTGGCCCAGCTCCCATATATGGATGGTTACTAAAAAATATTTAACATGTAAATTATATGCATACAAATGAAATAATAATGTGTTTTTTAACATAATTACTGTCATCATTTAATCAAATGCGCCACCAGTTGGTTGGTATTCATCATAAAAAATACTCAACAAAAATTCGTTTTTCTCTAAACTCCTCGGATAGATTTTATTGAGCTTTGGTGTACAGACTAGTACAAGCTCAAGGAACATGATGCACTATGTGTCCATTCTGGGCAGCACTTGGCCCAGCTCCCATAAATGGATGGTCAGTAAAAAATATTTAACATGTAAATGATATGCATACGAAGAAATAATAATGTGTTGTTAAACATAATTACTGTCATTATTTAATCAAATACGCCACCGGTTGGTTGGTATTCATCAATAAAAAATGCTCAACAAAAATTAGTTTTTCTCAAAACTCCGCGAAGAGATTTTATTGAGCTTTGGTGTACAGACTAGTACAAACCCAAAGATTATAATGCACTATGTGTCCATTCTGGGCAGCACTTGGCACAGCTCCCATATATGGATGGTCAGTAAAAAATATTTAACATGTAAATGATATGCATACAAATGAAATAATAATGTGTTGTTAAACATAATTACTGTCTTTATTTTCAGTTAAAAGTGCCATCGGTTGGTTGGTATTCATCAATAAAAATACTCAACAAAAAATAGTTTCTCTCAAAACTCCGCGGATAGATTTTATTGAGCTTTAGTGTACAGACTAGTACAAGCCCAAGGAACATAATGCACTATGTGTCCATTCTGGGCAGCACTTGGCCCAGCTCCCATAAATGGATGGTCAGTAAAAAATATTTAACATGTAAATGATATGCATACAAATGAAATAATAATGTGTTGTTAAACATAATTACCGTCATTATTTAATCAAATGCGCCACCGGTTGGTTGGTATTCATCAATAAAAAATGCTCAACAAAAATTAGTTTTTCTCGAAACTCCTCGGATAGATTTTATTGAGCTTTGGTGTACAGACTAGTATAAGCCCAAGGAACATAATGTACTATGTGTCCATTCTGGGCAGCACTTGGTCCAACTCCCATATATGGATGGTCAGTAAAAAATATTTAACATGTAAATGATATGCATACAAATGAAATAATAATGTGTTTTTTAACATAATTACTGTCTTTATTTTTAGTTAAATGCGCCATCGGTTGGTTGGTATTCATCAATAAAAATACTCAACAAAAAATAGTTTTTCTCAAAACTCCGCGAATAGATTTTATTGAGCTTTGGTGTACAGACTAGTACAAACCCAAAGATTATAATGCACTATGTGTCCATTCTGGGCAGCACTTGGCACAGCTCCCATATATGGATGGTCAGTAAAAAATATTTAACATGTAAATGATATGCATACAAATGAAATAATAATGTGGTGTAGTGACTAGTAAAAGCCCAAGGATCATAATGCATTATGTATTCATTCTGGGCAGCACTTGGCCCAGCTCCCATAAATGGATGGTCAGTAAAAATATTTAACATGTAA
This sequence comes from Lithophane semibrunnea, assembly GCA_947363905.1. Classification (NCBI taxonomy): domain Eukaryota; kingdom Metazoa; phylum Arthropoda; class Insecta; order Lepidoptera; family Noctuidae; genus Lithophane; species Lithophane semibrunnea. The sequence continues at coordinate 13,813,377 of OX376208.1, read as the reverse complement.
ATGATATGCATACAGATGAAATAATAATGTGTTGTTAAACATAATTACTATCATTATTTTTAACTAAATGCGCCATCTGTTGGTTGGTATTCATCAATAAAAAATACTCAACAAAAATTCGTTTTTCTCTAAACTCCTCGGATAGATTTTATTGAGCTTTGGTGTACAGACTAGTACTAGCCCAAGGATCATAATGCACTATGTGTCCATTCTGGGCAGCACTTGGCCCAGCTCCCATAAATGGATGGTCAGTAAAAAATATTTACTATGTAAATGATATGCATACAAATGAAATAATAATGTGTTGTTAAACATAATTACTGTCTTTATTTTCAGTTAAAAGTGCCATCGGTTGGTTGGTATTCATCAATAAAAATACTCAACAAAAAATAGTTTCTCTCAAAACTCCGCGGATAGATTTTATTGAGCTTTAGTGTACAGACTAGTACAAGCCCAAGGAACATAATGCACTATGTGTCCATTCTGGGCAGCTCTTGGCCCAGCTCCCATATATGGATGGTTAGTAAAAAATATTTAACATGTAAATTATATGCATACAAATGAAATAATAATGTGTTTTTTAACATAATTACTGTCATCATTTAATCAAATGCGCCACCAGTTGGTTGGTATTCATCATAAAAAATACTCAACAAAAATTCGTTTTTCTCTAAACTCCTCGGATAGATTTTATTGAGCTTTGGTGTACAGACTAGTACAAGCTCAAGGAACATGATGCACTATGTGTCCATTCTGGGCAGCACTTGGCCCAGCTCCCATAAATGGATGGTCAGTAAAAAATATTTAACATGTAAATGATATGCATACGAAGAAATAATAATGTGTTGTTAAACATAATTACTGTCATTATTTAATCAAATACGCCACCGGTTGGTTGGTATTCATCAATAAAAAATGCTCAACAAAAATTAGTTTTTCTCAAAACTCCGCGAAGAGATTTTATTGAGCTTTGGTGTACAGACTAGTACAAACCCAAAGATTATAATGCACTATGTGTCCATTCTGGGCAGCACTTGGCACAGCTCCCATATATGGATGGTCAGTAAAAAATATTTAACATGTAAATGATATGCATACAAATGAAATAATAATGTGTTGTTAAACATAATTACTGTCTTTATTTTCAGTTAAAAGTGCCATCGGTTGGTTGGTATTCATCAATAAAAATACTCAACAAAAAATAGTTTCTCTCAAAACTCCGCGGATAGATTTTATTGAGCTTTAGTGTACAGACTAGTACAAGCCCAAGGAACATAATGCACTATGTGTCCATTCTGGGCAGCACTTGGCCCAGCTCCCATAAATGGATGGTCAGTAAAAAATATTTAACATGTAAATGATATGCATACAAATGAAATAATAATGTGTTGTTAAACATAATTACCGTCATTATTTAATCAAATGCGCCACCGGTTGGTTGGTATTCATCAATAAAAAATGCTCAACAAAAATTAGTTTTTCTCGAAACTCCTCGGATAGATTTTATTGAGCTTTGGTGTACAGACTAGTATAAGCCCAAGGAACATAATGTACTATGTGTCCATTCTGGGCAGCACTTGGTCCAACTCCCATATATGGATGGTCAATGTCCGTCTTTTTCTATACGCGAAGTATTCTATTTGTGACAATATTATCACTGCTAATACTTATTCTTACAACTTCATAACTGTGTTATGCATACTTATATTTTGGTGCTTCTATTTGCATTATTTGATAAGAATAAGAATAAGAATAAGAATAATTTATTTCTAAGTATATGGTGCATTGAGATCTAAAATTAAACATTGATTCACATATACTACCATTGCTGGTGTAGAAAAATTAAATAAGCTAAGTGCATGCAAATCGTAGACATTACAATAAAAGTTATATTAAATTATCAAAATTGGTTTGAATTTATATTTTATACAATAATATTGATTCAGATTAATTGAATAGTATTATTTGTAATGTCAAAATATTAATTATTATGTCAAAAAACATAGAATATTAATTACTATGTCAAAAAGTATGATTTAAAAATTCATTAACAGAATAGAAACACATGTCTAAGAGCCAAGTAAACATTTTACATTTGAATTTATTAATTGGTAACATTCTCAAGCCAGGTGGTAATTTATTATACATTTTACTGTCTTACAACTGGCATTTCTACTGTATAGTTGCAATCTCTGAGGAGGTACTAGCAATTCCCCGGCATGTTTTTTCTTCAGTCTTTGGGAGACTTGTTCATTTAATAGGAATAAATGTGGGTATTTTTTTACAAATAAACAAGCCTCAAAAATATAAAGGCACGGGAGCGGAAGAATTTTTAATTCTTTAAATAATGGCCTGCAATGGTCTAAGTATTCTGCTCCGCTCATGGCTCTGATACATTTTTTTTGTACTTTAAATGCTCTGCCCACATCCACTGAATTAACCCATATCACTAGGCCGTAACGCAGTACTGATGAAACATTGAGGACAGTTTGTTTACTGGACACCAGTCTTAACTTGCGAAGGGCATATACAAACTTATCAAGCTTGTTACATACTCTATCTACATGCTCCTTCCAGTTCAGTTTATTGTCAATTATTATACCTAAAAATAAAACCGATGGTTCTGGTTGCAAAATTGTATTATCATGTCGAATTGTTGTTGGTGTTACCGACATGTTGCATGTTTGAAATTGAACAATTTTGGTTTTATTAATATTAACATTAAGATTATTATCCCCAAGCCATTTTATTACATTAATTAATTCAATGTTAGTATTAGTTTCTATGTCTGTTTTGTTGGAAGATTTAATAGTCAAAGTAGTGTCGTCAGCAAATTGGATACATTCATATTTTAAACATTTTTTGAGGTCATTTATGTATAATATAAATAGTGGTGGGCCCAGTACGCTTCCCTGTGGAACGCCAGATTTATTAATTTTTAATTCTGAGCTATATGTCGTCCTAGTGCTTTGTTCTATTTTAGAAATAACTGTTCTCTGTTGGCGATCAGACAAATAGCTTTTAAGCCAATCATGCGCCTTGCCTCTTATTCCATATCTCTCTAGTTTGTAGAGTAGTCGCTCATGTGAGACAAAATCAAATGCCTTGCTCATATCTAGGAATACCGATAAAGCAGACATCTTGCTATCCAGAGCTTCGGTAATTAGTTTTACTAATGAAAAACAGGCTAGAGCCGTTGAACAATTTTTTCTGAAACCAAACTGACTCTCTGCAATTAGATTGTGTTTAGTTAAAAAGCTATTTAATTTGTCATGAATAGCTTTTTCAAAAATTTTTGCAAAGATTGGGATCAGTGTGATTGGCCTATAATTACCCATATCAGAACAGTTACCCTTTTTGAATAATGGTTTAATTATAGATTCCTTTAATGTCGATGGAAAAACACCTTCTTCAAATGAGAGGTTTATTAGGTAGCTAAGTGGGGATGCTATAATTTTCGCGCTTAATTTAATTATTTTGGTGGTTACTTCGTCATATCCCGTAGAATTTGTATTATTTAGTGAATAAATTATTTTAATAATGTCAATTTCATTTACAGGAGTCAGAAATAAAGTATTTATGTTATTGTCAATGTCAATGTTGTTTATGTCATGATTATTATTGTTAACTTTTTGGGTCAGCTCGATAAAATAATTATTAAATTGGTTACATATGTCATTAGGATTATGATTTTTTTTGTCATTAATTATTAATTCATTTATGTAGTTATTATTATTAGATTTATTTAAGTTATTTTTTTATGATTGTCCATGTCGCTTTACATTTATTCTTAGAATTATTGAAAAAAATGTTATTATTGATCTGCTGTGATTTTGATATGCATCTTTTAAAAATCTTAGTGTAATTGCGGTATTTTTTCTTGTGGTGTGCTTTACTTATAGCATCGTGTTGATATGCGTAATAATATAAAGCTCTCTTTTTAATGCATGATATTTTTAGACCCTTACTGAGCCTTGATCAGTATCTTCACCCAGTCTAGCAATCAATTGGAGATTTACAAATGATTCTATTGTTCCAGCAATTCTATTGACTTCTTGATCCACTTAATTGGACATTAAAATTTAATAAACAGCCTTTTGAACATCGTGCAAAGTTGCTACAATAAGTTGCTGGTCTTGAAAATCTAACACGTTCTCTGAGTCCTACAAATTAATGACAACAAACTCAGAGATTTCGCTTTCAGGAACTGGGCTATCATTCTCAATATTATTTGGATTAGTTACATAAATACTTTTTTCTGTATTTTCCCGAACGTAGCCATTATTGACATCATATCGATGTATACTTGCATTGTTTTTGATATGAACATTATATATGCGTTGGCACTATTGAAATTAATAGAAAAAATGCTACGAGTGTGGATTGTAAAAGTCCAAAACTCAAAATACAACGAGGAATATGAAAGAAAAGAATACTGGAACTTAATGTATAATATATATCTGAATATATTACAGATTTACATGATTATTGAGACGACGTTTCGACAGCTGGTAAGTTTTTTTAAAATAGAGTTTGGAGTTATCTCACAATATTTGCATCATTAATGACAAGCGCACAAAATATAACAGCAAATCAACTTCGAAATGAAATTAAACGAAAGTGAAATAAATTTTTGGCTTATTAGTAAGACACAAATGCAATAAAATGAGATACTCAGCACATTTTTAACACCTTGCTTTTTCAGATTGCATTTTATACGATATTCACAGCTTACCTCGGCTTGCGGAATATAGCTACATTATTAAAGCTGATAAGTAAGCCTACTATAAGTACTTCAAATCCCTACATGTCATCAGAATCATAAAGTTGTTACGAGTTTACGACATCATGAAACAAACGGGAGCTTCAAACTATAGACTCATTTGTAGCATTCAGTATAAAAACATTTTTCTGTCACTGTCATTCCGTTACTTTCAGAGTCTACTTATTTTAGATGTCCATGCCAAAAAATAATGCTCAAATATAATAATAATAATAATAATTTTATTGAATAAAACGATTACAAAAAGTGTACATTTAGTCAACAGATAAGATTATTTCGTAAACAATAATAGTGGCTAAAAGTAACCTTAAACTTAAATATGTATATTACAGGTGCAAATCGGTAATGATGGTTTGAAACTGCAATGTAAGGTAGCGACCCGCCCGATCTAGGTTAATTCAACCTGTGTTTCAGGCCATCACTTTACAATTTATTTAAATGAAAGACTAAAATTTATAGTTAAACTGAATAAAATAAACTATGAATAAATTATGAGAAAAAGCCACAACTAAACCTAAGTATATTTACAAAAGTAAATACTTAAGAGGAAATAATGCATCATCATGACAAAATTTCTAGAAGTTGTTCTGTGTCTGTGTAGTTGAGAATTGCTAAATATTCAGATAACATTTTACTACATATCTTATGGCTTACACTATAGAAGCTTAATAACTTGTTGAGCCTATTATATAGAAAAGGTCCTAAAAATACATAAAATCGTTTAGCAAACGCATGACTGGTTTGAGGATTTATGCAAACCAAGTCCTTCCTTCTCTTGTCGGAAGGTACTGGGTCAAAAGGAAGTGCAGTGTGCTGGTGTAGTACTATGCTTAGTATAAATAATTGCCGTACTGTTAGTACATTGCATGCTAAATAGAGCTCTTGCGTAGGAAATCTAAAAGGGCGAAAGGTAGCAACCTTTAAAATTGCTCTTTGAGCACGCTCTAGAGGGAGGAGAATTGTTTTTGCAGCACCACCCCAAGAAGTTATGCAATATGTAAGAATGGATTGACACAAAGCTAAATAAACCTTTTTAATTAATTTATAGTCTGCTATGTTTCGTAAATTCTTAAAGACATATATTAGTTTGCGCACTCTAGTACATAGTAAATCGATGTGTTTACGGAAATTTAGATTAGTGTCAATAGTGACACCTAGATATTTGAAATGGTCAGCTTTTGCTAAAGTGGGGCAGGAACATGCGGTGTCAGCGTACCTGCTACAATTATGCGCGTAAATGTTTATATTAGTAAGCGGTATGTTAGTATTTCTCATTGTAAATAAAATGTATTTTGTTTTATCTGCATTTAATGTTAGTAGATTATTATGAAGCCAATTGGTCACATTGTTAAAACCATTCTGAGCATGCTCATAGACCTCAACTCTTGATTTAGCTGAGAACAATAGAGCGGTGTCATCCGCATAAGACATTATGATACCATTTTGGAGTGACAGGCGGCACAGCGCATCAATATAGATTAAAAATAACGTAGGGCCCAAAATGCTACCTTGTGGAATTCCAAAACAACTATTTTTAAGTTCAGAACTTGTATAATGATCAATTTTTACACATTGCTGACGATCGCTAAGATAATCAGATAATAGTTGAAGTTGCGCTCCTCTTATCCCAAGTTTTTCAAGCTTGTGCAGAAGTAAAGTACACGAAATAGTGTCGAAGGCCTTGGCAAGGTCTAAAAAGATACCAATTGTGTGCATTCCCTTATCTAGATTGGTAGTAACATAGTTAGTCAATTTGTGTACCGCTTGGCTGGTTGATCTTTTTGGCCTAAAACCAAATTGACTATCTGAAAGTAGTTTGTTATCGTCCAAATATTTTATCAATCTGCTGTTAATGATTTTTTCTAATATTTTTGAGATGCCTGTTAACACTGAAATGGGTCTGTAGTTATTCACACAACTTTTGTCTCCAGATTTGAAGACAGGTGTGACCACAGCTTTTTTAAGAAGTTTGGGGAATACTCCTGTAGATAAACATAACTGAAATATGTGTGTTAGTGGAGGTGCAAGTAAGAATTTAAATCTTTTTAGTATATTATTAGGTATGTTATCCCACCCAGTAGCACAAACATCCTTTAACCCGTTTATTGTGCTTACTACTTCGGAAATATCAGTGTCTAATAAAACAAAAGAATTTAGTGTAGAGAAGGTCGTAGTCGGGATTTGATGGCAAAAATGATTAGAATTTAAAGATTTTTCAACCAGGCTTTTACCAACGTTAGCAAAAAAGTTGTTTACGTTATTCATTGCTTCGGATGGGTTTGACTCTGTTGATAGTAAATCATACGGAGGTTCGGGATTTTTTGATCTAAATGTATTCGTTTTTATAAATTTCCATACAAGTTTACTATTTTTCCCCGCCTTCTGTAATTCATTTTTATCAAACTGATTTTTTAGTTTTTTCAAAAGAAAAATATGAACGTTGTTTACGTTATTTTTTGGGCTTTCACGATCATCATCAGCATCTTGAAGCCCGATTCACATAACTGTGTAGTGTCGTACCGTGACTTATTCTGATCCAATGAAAACCCGTTGTGAGACAACGATTTACTGAACAGATTCGTTTGATTTGCCAATCCTACATCGCGACACGACAAGTTAGTCTAGTGTCAATCTTACTTTAAACACGGAAGATGTCCTGTACATCGTCATTTCAAGAGCCATACAAAGTTTGTCTTAGTAGTCTCGTTAAGCAAAATTTTTCGTAAATGGTAGTACCTCATCATCTTCGTTAAGGGAGATGCAGGAATACGTGTGAGAGAGTACATATATCATATCAAACTTGTGTTTTGCAGGAAAGCAGTTGGCGGATAATAATAATTATGCCTGTTACTATTTCTGTTTTTCATTCTACTATCCATAACGCAGATCATTAACATGAAGAATGTCGTTTTACTGATATGTTTGAGCGTGGAATGTAAGAGATTCTATGCAGTAATTAGAGATGTTCAGAGTACCTGTGTAATGCTTGTGAACTCAAGAAATTGTTTTTGTAAGTACCAATCATTTAGATAAGAATAATTATTCAAATAATTTTATTAAAAAACTAAATTGTAAACTATAGAATTGTTGTGTAAACTATAAAAACGTTATTTTACACAGATCCAGAAAAAAAAGTTTGCAAGAATATTCAACGAGTGTAAAAGGCATCATTCCAGAAGTTAAGCGCGTACGGCTTGTTCGTCATAGACGCCGAGCTATCTCTACAATTGTCCAGCTTTATAACTTCTTATACTATCGTGTTACTGCAGTTTGTTTATCTATAATATAAGTACCAATATGCAAACATCCACTTCATTTCTCTTCTTCTTCTTCTTTTTCGTTTCGCTCTTGACAGAGCGGTCGTCCACTTCATTTACTAATCATAAAATTACGATGAACATCAAATTTAATATTCATTCCTAAACTACAAAAAAAACAAATGACTACGTAGGAGTTGTTATTTTTTCTATTTTTATCTCGTTGCTGTGGTCTGACAGATTCCATGATTTGTACGTAGCTGTAGATAGATATATAGATAGAATACTCTTTATTATGTACACCATAAAAAAATACAGATACAAATGTAGAAATTTAACATAGGGCGTAAGCGCTGCGGGTAGCGCGTAGGGCTGTAAGCGTTTTTGTAACATCTTTTTAATGCAGGTGCCTATTTCAGTGGAAATAATACTCTTGAAATGGAAAATAATATAATGTATGAAAGTCGTAAACAGAGTCAAAAGAATTAGAAAACACAACTTGACAAACACCACATTGACACACAATGTTTTTTTTTAGTTATGTCACTGCAGCTGTAACGTGCCAATCTATCAAAGAGGCTTTAACACTTTTCTACATTATAGAACGCAATAACCGAATATGAATATGAGCAGTATGGGCACACAAAAAAAGCATTACATGAATTAATATCTGTCCTATTACATTTTAGCGGTATGAGGAACAAGGTGTAAAGTTCACTCATCCTCTATAGAAAAGGGAGGATCATCCAACCAGACGGGTGTCGTGACTTACGGGCAACTGCCCAACAATTGATGTTGGAATCTTGTATATAATATTGATCGCGCGGTAAACTCTAATTGCGCGATGCAGGATCTTCTGTGACCTCATGATTTTGTCTTTGATGCGTCGTTCGCATGTGGCGAGGCCCTTTTTTTTAAAAAAAAAAAAAGTTGCCCCACACTAATAATTTCTTCCTGTATCGTGGGTGCGTTAACAAACATAGAAACTCACATACACTAACACCCAGACCCGGAACAACTACTTGCAGATCATACAAATATTTGTTCCGTGCGGGGATCGAACCCGCGACACGTTGCGCAGCAGTCCATCGCTCAGCCACTGCGCCAACCGTGTCGTCAATCCTTCTTCATCTAATATGACGTACTAATACTTACGTGACAAAGGGCATAACGTGTATATTATGATGAGTTATTGAGTACATCACTTACAATAATACTAAACACATTAATATTAGAACCACAGATAAATATTTGATTACTTTTTCCAAATGACAAAGTAAACGATCATTAAACAAAGACTTTAATCATGTTGGAACTGCCTTCTGTAGCTGACATGCCTTTAACTTACAAAGATAAAAGAAAATTAAAGGAAAATGTAGTCGTTTTTAAAACGACTGATGAAACTACATCACTTGCTAACAATTTTCTTGAAAAAGACTTGCAGTCAGCGCTAACACCAATACATATGATGCTAGTTTTGTTTTTCTGTGCTAAGTACAAGATTTGGAATGGCAAAATAACCCCCAATGGTATTCTCTACAACATCATTTCAGTCTTCACCACGCTAACAATATTGTGCGGCTGCTTTTTTTTTATGCTTGTATTTTCATTCACTGATCATTTAAGAGGTTTCAAATATTTTCAGTTTTTGAATAAAATCTATGTATATCTTTTACTTTTCATCGGTAGCTTTTTAAACTTCTGCATAAATATTATTGAGAAGCATAATAACGTGTTCCTTGTTTTAAAAATCCAGAATATCTTTAGAATTCTCAAGATCAACGAAATTTTCAAACGTTTCATCTTTCCTAACTGGATTTGCGTCATATTATTGAATTGTTTTCACATTGCTTGGGTTCTTTTTTCCTATTACAACCATGAACTCAATGTTATTGGAATGGGAATTAGTATTATGTCGTATTGTTTCGTTTCCTTTGACATGACTTTGTTGTATGCTGCGAGAATTATGAAGCTTGTGACGAAGCCTCTCAAAAGTTGGGTCAAAAATGTTCAGATGTCATGCGTTGAAAATTCAGAAAACGAGCTATATTGGAACAGAATGTTCGAAGTTTATATGGATATATTGGAAGCTTATCAGATGATCGAAAAGACGTTTCATCAAATGGTACTTTTTATTATATTCGTCTTTTGAAGCTTACAATTAATGACACCTACTACATTTGATAATTTTATGTTTCAGATTTTATTTTATACTATACATACAACTACCAAATCTTTATTTGCTATAGTGATACGTATCGAAATGAAAAAAGTAACTACTGGAAGTGAAGCTATAGTAAGATAATCAAACTGCTTTGAAGTCAAAGTCTTAGTCAAATCATTAAAAACACTTTTGAACGTCAAAATTACAACAATGAAGAATATTTTTTTTTTTTTTGTTTTGTCTGGTTTTACTAGGTTTTGTTTTAGATTCTTGTAATATCATAGCGGGTAGTTTTTTTTTGGAATGAAGAGGCTATTATAGATTTTTTTCTTTCCCTTTTTAGCGAAACATTTTTGTATTTATTACAGTTTGCTCTGCTATCATTCATATCTTTGACATGGATTATTAAGAACATGCTGCTACTGACATTTTTGAGCGTGGAGTGTGAAAGATTCTACTCTGCTATGAGAGAAGTTCAGAGTACTTGTATACAACTTGCAAACTCAAGCAGATGCTCGGGTAAGTAAAAGGAAAATCCTGCAAAATAATTTAAAGGATAGGATGTGTGTGTGGACGTATCTAAAAAAAGGTTTTTTGACAGGGAAAGCCAAAAATAATAGCTGCGCAAATAAAATTATCGGGGGACACGGCAGTGCCCCCGTGAAGCCGAGCAAAACAAATACAAAGGCACAGCCGTACCATCTTTTCTCGAAGCCATTCAGGACATTTTTGATCCCCTGTAACTTCGTTGTGGATCTGCCTGAATCTTCAGTGATCTAGAGTGCTTAGTATAACTAGGTATATTCCCAAATTACATTCAATTTGAACCTGAAAATTTGGGTTTATAAAATTGCAATTTTTAAAATTCCGTAATTTTGTCACTGACATACTCACCGATCATCAAAATTCTAAGGTACTTCTAAGGGCAGACGACCACGGACCGCCACGCACCGCGCACCGAGGAACTTCACTTCAGGAACCCACGGTGCGTCGTGCGGGCTCGTCTGTGTCCGTCCGCAATATGGCGCACCGTCAGATCGCGGCATAACAGACACACAAGCTTCAAACTTTGAATTGCAAACGGAAATAGAATCTACATACAATAAAATCTATAGGTAGATTTTATTGTATGTAGATTCTATTTCCGTGTTATATATTAGCGCTGTGAGGGCTTTATTTTATTAGAAACTATTTATTTAATAGTAGATTATTCTTATGTGATTATGTTGCCGTGCCATGGCCAAGTCATTTTATTTAGTAAAGAAACAAAGATGACAAATAGATAGGTACTGAGTAAATTAACAGACTTGGTTTTACGTTAGATCTCACATCTTTTTGCGGTAAAAGAAGCGCGTTGCAAGACTTGCATTTTTTTCCACGTTATGTTTTTGATGCGTAGAATAATTTGTTACAGATACTCAAAAAAGAGTCTGCAAAAATATCCTTCGAGTTGAAACTACCTCGTTCAGGAAGATGCACGCGTGTGGTCTGTTCATCATAGACGCTGAACTTCCCTTGAGCTTGTGTGCTCTTATCACTACTTACACTATCGTTATACTACAGTTTGAATTTCTGTAAATGTGCAACTAGATCTTAATTACATTTATGTTTTTGTCTCTAACTGAGTTTGAATCATTGTTTGGGATGTTAATAAAGCAATCATATATTATAGATAAAAAAATGAATAATTAACTCCAGCATGATAAGCGTTTCACTTATATTTAAAACTAGCTTTTGCTAAGAAAGAAATTAGAAATTATCCCACGGGGACAAAGTATTGGGATAAAAAGTATCCTATATCCTGGTCATAGTCTACCCATGTACCATTTCATCCAAATCAGTTCAGCCGTTTTAGCGTGAAACTGTAACAAATAAACGAACAACCTCACTTTCGCATTTATAATTTTTGTTAGGATTATCTACCTTAGGTAATTTTTATGTTTGGTAATTCAAATTCAAATTCAAAGTTTATTTTAAAATGGGATTGCAAAGTTTACAAATGATGCTTATATGTAATTTTTAGGTACAACTTTACAATAAAGACGGGTGAAGTTCTGTTCTCCTAGATAGGCTAGAATTTAGCCTGTGTTAAGGAGAGACAGTGCCGTACCCCTAATGGCGGATTATTACATAAATATCATGTGTTTGAAATTTAAAGTTTGAAACAGCATAATATCAACCTGCCTACAATATTTTATTCTAGTCTGCCTACCTATCAATTTTAGTAGTATTAGAAAAATAGTACATTCGTGTCGCGGCTAGCAACAGGGGCATTGATAAACAATCGTGAAAATGTTGAACTCACGTATGTGTGCCTCGGCTTCACCTTGGCCCACATACGTGAGTTCATCACTGACTGGTTGCGGCCAAGGCTTGTATAGTACTTTTCCCAAATAATGCGGGGAAATTCAAAGTTTACGTAATTTTTTAAAAATTGTATCTCATCCAAGTTAATTAAAAATCTATTGATTGTCGAACGCATATCCTCATAAAGTCTCAACTACCTTCCATAGTTGACATTTTTATTACAATTTGTATCAACCAAAACCATTAATTCTAAATTAACGACGTCATTTCCATGTAACGACAATTAATCACTCCAATAAATTATTATCATTATACACAGTCAAGATGAATAAGTTATCATAAAGCGACGAACTGTTGAAGTTGATGCTTAGCAAAATGTTCAAAACACGACAAGAGTTACTCAATAATGAACTGGACAAAGAATGGCGTACTCTTTAAATTTTCCTCTTAATCTTTTTTTGAATTCAAAATATTATCTGCGAAAAAGTCTTATTTATGCAACTGGACAAAAATATCATGGATTTGCATTTTGTTTAATGATTTTTTTAAATGCGTTGTGTTTCCTGAGAGTTTACACCGTAAAAGACACACAAGTGAATAGGACACAATTCAAATACGATATCTTCTCACTTTCTACTGCTGTCAGTTACATCACATTGTATTGAGAAACTGTCGTGACTTCCGCAACCCCCACGTTATCAGGCTTCTTTTTGGGGCATTGGTCCGTAGCAAGCTTGAGTCTAGTGCGTGCGTATGGACTCCTTTTGAGAAGCAGTATGCGTTAGCTTTAGAGAAAGTGCAAAAAGCATTCCTCAGATACCTTTACAAGCATATGTACGTACGGGTGTTATCCCTTCTTGTATCCCACTAAATTCCTATTGGGCTGTTTGGGTTTCAATTCTCTAGTAGTAAGACGGTCGCGCGATCAGATGATACTGATATTTAAAGTTTTTCGGGGGATTATCGATGACTCTGAGTTGCATAATGTAACCTGCAATCTATTTGTCCCAGACAATTACTGTCGCGGCAGGAAACACCGCTTACTGGCTGTTCCAACTTGCCACACAGTTGCGCACTCCAAGTCACCCATCCCTCGGACATTAGGCGCTATTAACGCTCTCCTGGACTCAAACACAGATCTTGATGTTTGCGGATGAATGGAAGGTGATACTATCGGAATGTTTGAAGTTTTGTGAGAAGAATGCATGACTGAGTTGAATCAATTATATTTTATCTCAAATTATATTAAATAGTGTAATTGGCTTCGGCCGTTCTATTTAAATAAATAAATAAATCACCTATTCAATTGGGTTCTCGATAATATTCATTCTGGATATTGTGCACAAAGAAAACAACGTCTTACTTGTTTTGAATGTACAAACTGTACATATGAGTATTGATTTCAGTAACAGAATCCGAAGTTTTATTATTTGGAACTGGATCTCAAATGCAACAACTAAATTTGTTCATATTTTAATAGCTACACTGGCGGACAAGGTCGATGGACCATTTATCAGGCTCTGGGCTGGCAGACATGTGCGTGCACATGTTCATGTAGCCAACTAGTTTATAAGTTACATATATCATATCTTTAAGTTATTATGTTGTACTAACATAGGCTAAGTTCACTAACACTATACGGATCTCTTGGTCTGAAATAAAGATTTGAATTTGAATTTTGAATTTAATCAATGTCATGGTTTTTATACCTTTAGCACAGCACATGTGTGTGAGCACTATGTACTTACCTAAGTACTTTAAAGCTACCATTTACTAGGTACGTCTTTCATTGACTTGAATGTGCCCTGGCGGCTGAGAGTATGTCATGCTCACTTTAATGTCTCGCGGGTGGTGGCGTGTGTGCTGGATCATTAAGTTCCCTTCAAAATGGTTGAGATGAATGGTGCTGATCCATGCGTCATGTTCGTGAACGGGCGCCATCAGTAGGGACTGGTCATCTCTTAGCTGCCACGGCTTATTATAATTTATTTTCATTTTTGAATTGTTTTGTATCTTTTTTATCTTTTATTTACGGACGCTTTTAACCTGCACGTTTTTCTACATTGTACTCACATGTATAATTCCAACATGAATGATGTAAACAATATATTGTAACAATATTCTGATTTAAAAGAGTGTCCGTGGAGTTTCTTGCCCGTTCTTCTCCATAGGAACCTACTGTGCTTTGGAATGGGCAACTAGCTTCATCATTCTGACTGACCGACTCCTTGATAATTCAAAAGTGCCTGTAATTGGTTTATTTGAAATAAATGCTTTAAGTTTGAGTTTGAGTTTAATTTCTGTTGAAACCAGTTTCATTATTTCCGAAATATGCGATTTAATGTGAATCCCGTTGGATCTGAATTGTGTAATAGCCATTCGAATTATAACATTATTAAAGAAATATCTAAATAAGTGGATCAATGACGTCAGGATGGTGAATGTTGAAAACGATAATGATGATCAGTGTCTCAAACTGTTCGGGATATATGAAAATATATTAAAAACTTATAATTTGTACATAGGTATTGGTTCAATAAAATATACAATCTAACACTAAACAATTTTCTAACTAATATTAAATAAAACTAACTGTACAAATAAACAACTAATATCTAAAATATGGCGTCGAAAAATTCCTCCGCATCGCTGTCGGCTGGTAGTGTACCCAAGAGACTGGCGGCATTGCCACGTTGAATGGCAATGCTTAGCCTCTGACCAAGGTAAAAGCCAGCCCTTGGGTCAAGGGAAGTTGAACAAATTTGTTTAAACTTAAAATAAATCTTTTCGGGAAGGTAAAAAACAAATCCATATTTGTTACGAGCGCTAATAATGTTTAGATCAACATACAACCTCATACTAGGTATTGGTAAGTTCGAGAATTAATTATACGAACCCACACATGTACAATACTACGTTTATACGATGATGCATAGATATGAGTTGAGCTATACTCAATTCTACAACCAAGCACTGCCTTTTGTGCTGTTTGACTTGACTAAGTTGACTGTCAGAATTTTTATTTTTAGGTGTTATATCACACATTCTGCGTATTCCAACGTGCTTTATGTTATATCACCTATATCATTTACGTGATAAAAAACTTAGCTGATTTGGAAAACGAAGTAAGTGTGAAATGTTTATCGACGAAACAGGATTCGGTTTTGATTATATAAGTCAAATTTTAACTATGTTCCTGAACTTTAAATTTTACTGATTTTTGCCAAGACACATCTAATCAACTTTATTTTCCAGGCTTGGCTTCGGAGTATTGGTCATATTTTATTTCTGACAAAGGATATAGTACCTACTAGTAATATTACATTGTATTAACTGTGAGAAGTTCTATATAACTGTTGAGGATGCTATGACGGCGTGTATACAGCTAATGAAGAACAGGGAATATCCAAGTAAGAATTTTAACAAATCACAATTCTAGTAGTACGGTGGGTCATTCAAATAGTTTTCTTTTTAGTCCCAGCTAAGAAAAAGGCATGGATCTTGAATGAGGGTACAACTTTTATTTTATTATTGACTAGCTTCCACCCGCTGTTTCGCCCGCGAGGTGTGTCGATAAAAACTAGCCTATGTCCGTCCCCGGGACGCCATCTACCTCCTTGCCAACTTTTATCGAAATCCGTTCAGTGGTTTAGGCATGAAAATATAACATACAGGCAGACAGAGTTACTTTCGAATATATAATATTAAGTATATGGATTCTAGTATAGTTTGATATACTGATATATTTATTTTCATTCGGTATACCTAACCACAATTTTTTTTTTGTTTTCTTTGCAGATTGTCAAGAACATCTTTACAAGAACGTGCTACAGACAAATCGAACGTACAGTAAGATGACCGCGTGTGGCCTGTTCTATGTAGACGCTAGGCTACCAAAATGTTTGTTGGGAGTTATCCATAGAGTAAAGTAATATATAGGGTATAGAGAGCCCCCTCGCAGAATTTATTGCAGACCGCTAATGTCAATTGATCGGATAAATAGCGCCATCTATTATCGCCATCCACAAACTTGTGATATGTATAGCTATAGCTAGCTATAGGTGCTACTATGCAATAGTGCCTATACTTTAGCTTCCTTACTAATTTGCTTGTTTTTAATCATTCAAAAGATACACAGTGGATACATAGAAAAACAACTTGTCTTTTTTTTTTAAACTACTTATTTATTTATGCTAAAAAACGATTGCACTAGAATGGCGGAGGAACTAAAAGCTCAACTCACACAATAACTTCGGAAAATTCGTTCACTTCACTACGGAGGAGAGGACTCAACTCAACACGGATCGATGGATTAATTTCACGAAGAAAAGCACAAAAATATGGGACGAAAACTACAAACAAGCGCACACGCAAGGAGCAGTCGCCATATTTGTTGTGACCTGACAATTTGACAATCAATAATTCGCTGTGTTGCTATCGTAATTATTACGCGGCTTGTAATCTACGCCAATATTTGCAAATAATTATAATACGTGTTAATAAAATGATTAGTAGTTGAAATTAATATTTATTTAATTATTTTTTTGTCACAAATTATATTTGTATCGATGATGTCGCCATCTGCAGCGACATAAAGTAACTAATTGTTTAGGATGGCGAAAAGAGATGTCGCATTTTGAAAAAAAATTCCCCATATCTGTCAATGTATGGAATTGTCCTACCCCTGGAGTTATCGTTCATTACGCTATCATAGAGTTGCAATTCTACTTTCTGTAAATTAAATGCTAATAGGAAATATTTATTTGTTCTTGTTTTTATCATCATCTCGCCTGACGCATGTTTTTTTTTGTTGGACGTCACTTGTAAAGTTTACATTTATCACTTTTTGCTTTGTATATAACATTGACAGGAACTTATTATTACATCATCCACTTGCTAAGTGGAAAAACTAAGTATTATTGAAGCTAACTCAAAAAATACCCAAGCAAAGTTAATAAAATTTATATACGATCACCTCGCAATTATTCTAACAAATGAAAAAAAAAAAATCAAAATACATTTAAAATTGACTAAAATACCGATGGACATGCATAAACAAATTATATAAAAAACAAATAACCCGTCTGTAAAAACATAACCTAAAAGAGAAAAACAAGCATTATAATCTGTAGAATTTTGGTATTACAGGCGGGGAACAAACAAAAGTTACACCATATTTCAGGTGTTAGTTTCGTTTAACGTCCAATTAATCGTAAGTGTTTATATTTTAAGCATTATTTGTTTAAAGTACTTTTGTTGTTTTTTCCTAAGTACTTTTGTAGGTTACAATTTATTCATTATCGATACTATACAATACATAAGTAATAATTTATGTTTGAATATTATGTGGTTAGTCCATTTACCATCGTTTGTTGTATCTCATGCGTGCAAGGGAGGACTACTGTCAATGATGTATTTAAAAATGAAGAAATGCTTTCTTATCGGGCGATATTCTCCTGTGAACTTTGCTGTGAAGAATACGGTGGACAAAGATTTGCAATCAATGTTCCTGCCTTTGAATCTGATGCAATATATGATGTTCTGTCCTAAATATCGCATCAAGAATAATGCTATATCTCCGAATAGTGTAATTTTAAATTTTGTTTCAATAATTGCAACACCAACATTCATAAGTTTGTTCATATACCGTAACTGTTTGCTTTTTTTTGCAATGATTATCTTGGATATAATACTTTCATGTATATTACATCTTATTTCGACTTCATCTTCTATTGTTTTGGATTTATTATCAATTGCGTCAATGGCATAATTCACACCAACAAATCCATCAAGTTTGTATTAACTCTTCAAAAAGTCCATAGACTTTTAAACAGCGAAAGTTGTACTAAACTCATATCTGTCGTGTTATTTAAAAATGGAACGAACTTTTTACTTCAACACATGGCAACCAAGGAGGGAACATATCAAAGAATTTATTTAATTTCGATTTGGCTTGTAAATTGAGCTGTTTACAGTAAAGAAGAAACGAATGAACATTATCGGCGCGTGAAAAATTATTGTTTTCGTCATTGATTCTGGATTTTTTATTTAATTTACTTAGTTTGAATTTCGACGCATTATTTGAGAAAAGTACTATACAAGGCGTGGCCGCAATCAGGTTTTGGTGGACTCACGTATGTGTGCTTCGGCTTTGCCTCGAACCAAAGTTTCACGATCGTCCATGAATGCCATAATTTCTGGCCGCGACAGTAATGTAATATTCAAGGACACTTTAAAGTACAAATTTTCTGCAAAGAACATGCAAAGAAACAAAATGTCCTGTCTTTCTGATGATTATAACAGATTTATGCAAATAAATATTTACTTTACTTTACTTTGTTTTCATTATTTATTTTCTTTTTCGAATAAACATAAACTCACGCTTTCTTCCAATGGCAGGCAGACACTACAGAACGCTACCTGCTACGATCCTTACATTATCCTTTCCTTTCTAAACTTTTCATAAGTTATAACAATAGATATTTACCTATAGGTCTTTACCTATGAAATCGCCGTTCTGCAGTACTGGCCATTTCAAATCAAAGTAATTTTTGTTTGGCTAAGAATTCTAATTTCAAATTAATTTTATTTTAAAAACATGGAATTCTTTTTTCAAAAGAAGTCATTTGTTTAATGATTAGTGTTACATTTTCATCGCATTTCAATCTATTTCGTCATCATGGATACGTTAAAAATTCGAGTAATTATGGAATATGAGTACTGTCGTGGCAGCAACGCGGCACAAGTGGCACGCAACATCAACGACGTTTACGGAGCTAACACTACAAACCAACGCACCACCTGTTATTGGTTTGCTCGCTTCCGTTCTGGAAATTTCGACCTGAAAAATGAACCTCGCGGTCGTCCGAAGAGTTTGGTCGACAATGACGAATTAAAGGCGATTGTGGAAGCTGATGATACACAATCTACGGCTGAATTAGCAGCAGCTTTCGACGTTAGCGTCAAAACAATATTGGTCCATTTGCGTCAAATTGGCAAGGTAAAAAAGCTTGACAAATGGGTGCCCCACGAACTCAATGATCGCCAGCGCGAAGTACGCGTCGAGGCGTGTCTTGCACTGCTCAACAGACACACAAATGAAGGAATTTTGAACCGCATTGTTACCTGCGATGAAAAATGGATTCTGTTTGATAACCGCAAGCGCTCAGCAAGTTGGTTGGATCCTGGTTCAGTACCTAAACAATGCTCTAAACGAAAACTTACCCCTAGAAAAGTGATGGTCACTGTTTGATGGTCTAGCGCCGGTGTGATTCATCACAGCTTCTAACCAAACGGGGTGAGCATTACTGCAGATGTGTACTGTGAAGAACTGAACACAATGATGGAGAAGCTGGCACATCTCCAACCAGCATTGGTCAATCGCTCGTCTCCGCTGCTCCTGCACGACAACGCGCGACCTCATACTGCACAGCAGACGGTCTCCAAGTTGCAAGAACTGGGGTTGGAAGCTCTCCGTCATCCGCCCTACTCACGAGACCTTGCGCCTACAGACTACTACTTTTTCCAGAATTTGGATAACTTCTTGGCGGGAAAAAAATTCAATACCCGAGGGGCAGTACAAAATGCCTTTGAAGAATTTGTTGCCTCCCGTCCAGCTGATTTCTTTAAGAAGGGCATCAATGAACTGCCACTGCGTTGGCAAAGATGCATTGATTGCATGGGTGATTACTTCGATTAATACAAATAAGAAATACATGAAAAAAATTCGTTTAAATTTTTTCATACAAAACGGCAATTTCATAGGTAAAGACCTAATACTTTTCTTTATAAATCAAAATCAATCATGTGCCATGGTAGTGTGCCAGGTAAAAATAAAATCAAATGTCAACTACCAGTTATGAGTCTGTATTCAATCAACACTAGTGTCAATTGAACGACACAAGGATCTTTATCTATAAGGGGTCCCCCTACCGCCAGCTCTTACAGCAGTAAGTACTTACTTCAGTGTAGGAAAGAGATGAAGCTCTATAGGACGTATAGCTCCATTAATTCCCCCACTGAGTAAGATTAAAGTAATACTGCTTCAAACGGTGGTGGTAGGCCCCCAGACCGACCTGTGAATTGCCACACTTTCTTTTTACAAGAAGAACAAAAAAACTCTTGAGGTAGACTTCCATCAATCGGAAATACCCGACAAGTAGTCGCCTTGTGGAAGGCTGCACGGTTCGGCAGATTCAGGTTCTCTTGGCTTCTATAGCAACAGAGAAAAATATTGGTACCCACATGATCACGAAGTAATTTCGTAACTCTAAAAGAAGACGCACATTACAAAACAAATAAACAAAATACACACACTTATATAGGACAGGTGGAGTTGATCGTGGCTAAGTAATAACAGCCGCACGGGTCGATCTCCCAGGACTATCTTTACATACCGAGACTCTTCCATGCCTCGGGAGAGTCGGAAAGCACGTCAAGCTGTTGGTGCCGGCTGTCATTCGTGGATCTTTGACAGTAGTTACGGGTCGTCAGAAGCCCGAAATTTCTGACCACCAGTCTTACCAAGGGGTATTGTATTACTCAGTTACTGGGTTGTAGAGGTCTGATAGGCTCCATGTAAAACACTGGTATTCAGCTGCATCCGGTTAGACTGGAAGCCGACCCTAACATATTTGGGAAAAAGCTAGGCAGATTGACACACCCTAACATAAAGAAATCAAAAGCCTTGTATTCAAACCTTAAAAGTTATAAGTTTAACAATGTTCTTGATTTTGCTTGATGTCAGGGCTGGTCACAATTTAATGGTCTACATCAAGACCAAAGACAATATACATTGAGTAATTGCTGTTTTATTAATTTCAGCCATTACAGTAATGACTTCTATAGGTGCGTTTAATAAAACTACTTAATATTTAAAAAAATAATTAAATTAAAATTTTAAGACACTGATATAATTAACGGCGTTACTTTAATATAGATGGACTGAGTATCACTATTTGTTAGCAACCTTCCGAATATAATGTCTGTAAAAATAAATTTTGGCCGTAACAACGGCAAAAAAAGTCGAGTGTATGTTTCTTTCAAAAATGTGATTGACAAAGATGTGCAGTCGATGCTTATACCTTTGAATTTAATTCAAAGTATATTCTTATGTTCCAAATATAGCATCAAAGACGGTTTTATGAGTCCAAATAGCTTTTTTCGTAATTTTATTTCATTACTGGGCACTATATGTTTTTGTTGTGCATTTATATAAATAATAAATAAATAATTTTATTGAAACAAAAACTCGGTTTACAGAAACTATGTGTTCGATAACAACTGCATTAGTAAAATACTGTGTCGCAGTCATTAACGCCCACCTCCAAAAAGTCGAGACAAAAGCAAATTAAAAGACTAAAGTAAACAAAAAATAAAAATAAAATAAAATTAAGAACTTAAAATTAAGACAAAAGTATTTTCTTGATTTATGATTTATGTGAGATTTAATGGACGGATTTTATATGATTTGTGTGTGGGGTGTAACTGTGTGTGTGTGTGTGTGAGTGTGAATGTGAGAGTATGTGGTAGTGAGGTGTCTGTTTGTGCAGGGGGTGTGTGTTTGCGCATGTTATACATATAAAGGGCAATTGGAAGATGAGTTTAAGTTTAAGTTTTCACATATGTTTCTAATTCATCATAAGTGAGTGTATGGAGCCATTTATCCGTGATCTTTCGACACTCTCGCAAGGTCAGTGGATATATATTGAGCTGTTTATTTACACGATTATACAAAGTGGAGCTAAGAAAGTGATACTGCCGCCGAACAACTTGAACTCTGGCAGGTTCCACCTGGCAGACTCTGTCAGATCTGCGTTTTTGGGTAGCGACAACAGGATCGAATGGAAGGTCTGAGTGTTTACGCAGCAATACAGCAAGAAGAAATGCGTGTCTGACTCTTGGTAGCTCGCACAGAGCGTATAGTTCCGTAGTTGGAAATCGAATAGGGTTGTGAGTCATGACTTTTAACACTGCCCTCTGTGCCCTTTCCAGACGGAGCATTAAGCACTTCCCAGCCCCGCCCCAAGCAGCAATATAATATTTTATGATGGAATGCGCCAGAGCGAAGTATACTGTTCGTAGTGTAGCAAAATCAGCAGATGTTCGCAAGTTTTTAAAAACAAATATTAATTTTGTTTTTAAAAACTTGCGAACATCTGCTGATTTTGCTACAATTTATATACCGCACCCATATTATGTTATCTGTCTTAAACCATGACATGTATTTCCACTGTTATTTTGACTGTATCTTCTACTGTGTCGGGTTTGTTATGAACTTCATTGTTAATTTTATCCAAACCAAAAACAATGTTCAATTTCTCTTGACGTTCCAAAGGATACACAGGTTTGTCAATAATAAGAACTATTTCAAGCGTTTCGTCCTTCGGACTTGGATCATTATATTCATTTCTTTGCTCAGTTATATCTTAGTTTTCTCTTATTTTATCTTTCAGATGTACATACCCACTTTGGTTAATATAACTTTTTACATTTTGTTTATTTTTGATTTTAATATAATTTACGCAATCCAACTCCTTAAACTATTGGAAAATAAAGTAGTTCTCTGGAATCTTCAAGCTGTAAGTTCTCAAGGAGTTGAATATGTGTATGATGAACTGAATAGCAAGAAAATGTTTCAAGCTTATGTTGATATATTGGAGTGTTATGGCCTCATAAAAAATTGTTTTCAGCAATTTGTAAGTACGATCAATATGCATTCCTTACACACGGTGGCGCTTTTAGCGGCCTTCCTGTTTAATTCTGTTTTATTATTTTCTTTAAAACCATGTTTTTGGATGGAGCTATGGGCACTTACATTTTTACATTACTTACATTTTTTTTAGGTACTATATTATACACTGGACATTTTTTCTCATGGTTTGGCTTACTATAACGTTACACTTGTCTTATTTAAAAACCATATTGTGAGTATTATTAGCAATTTATAAAGTCAAAAATCACTTTTCGTGTCTGTTTGTGTAATCGCTTAGATCTTCCAAACTGCACTTCATTCATTTATTCACATCATTCATTCATTTTTTTCTGCACTTTATTTGATGTAGTTTTGTATAATTATGGTAAAATAACTAAATTTAATTTTATAATAAAAAATAAAACAAGTTATATTTATTTTATTTTTTTATTAAAAAAAGATACCCATTTTTGACATAAAATAAACTCTTAAGAACACGGTGACAGATGAATTCTCCATAAAAACGTAATACCAAAATCATTTGCAATTTGAGCATATTTCCACCATATTGTGTTGTTATTCGGATTGAGACAGTATTTATCTAGGCTTCTAAATCCTTTTTTTTTCAAAAAACCTACCTAAAGTAAAGTTATAGCGAATTGAATTTCGAACATTTTAATAGCGGAAATGACATGTTTTCATACTGTTTTTTCTGTATTATAAACAACAATTTTTGTAATATTGTTTCAGCAGAACCACAGCCTTTATTTTTATTATCGAAAAAGAATTGGAAAAAAAATAAGTTTTCATTAATCATTTTTGGTATTACGGAACACATCCAAATTTCTCATAAAAATTCAATAGAATTCTATTCGCTTCACGCGTGTCAATGTGTGCGTGGTCGTGGTAGCTGTCTGTATCGCTCCGACAGGCACATTAGCGTAACGTGCCTCTACTACACGCAGGGTTTGTGTGGGATTCTTTCGGGGTGTTTGTTATCTTATCAGTGAAGTTTTGTTTTGTTTACGGACTTGGAATATTTCTTACGATTTTGATTTGGTTGAAGACATGGACTCCGAACGTTGGGATTTCGGATGTACTTACTTATCTCACAGTAAGTATTACCCAATGATATAGGTATCTATTATAACGTTATAGGTACCTCTTTAGCTACAAATTGTTTACTTATAAACTCAGCCTAAGAAAATAAAGACATTTTTGAAGTGAAAACTTCTTTAGGCGCGTTGAGCACTTTTTGGGTGAATAAAAATCATGGAACTCGCGTCATCGTCACCGCCAGTGCCCGTCCACACGACGCCGCGACCGCGCCGCCGCCGCGCCTCTAAACTGTTCACACGGCACCACAGCCACGCCGCGACCGCGCCGCCCGCCGCCGCGCCATTCCACTTGATCGCCGGCTGCTTGCAAAAGTGCAAGCTACCGACAGCGGCGCGGCGACGGTGCGGCGGCGGTGCGCCACCGCCGCGCGGCATAATTATATCAAGAACACTACTCAATACTTGACAGTGATGTTTGTCCAGCGTACCCGGGGTAGGGTGATTTGTTTGGACAAGTGCGGCTTTATGGCCTCGGCCTCGGTACGGTTTTTGATCGAACTTTTTTGTGAAATTCCTATTACATAGTATACATACATTACATTGATAAAACTAAAATGAAAAGTTCAAAGTCGTTGAAGTTTATACACTTTTAGTGCCAAGCACCCGGCTCGCAGGTAGAACGATAATTCGTATGTATCAATAGTTATAGGCAGTGCGCCGATGGACTTGACTGACCGGCTGTTATAGATTTGTGAGAGTTGTTGTAAAATAAGTCAGTCTAATTATTGTAAAACAAGTCATTATTTAACTGTTGGACTTTTTTGCATGTTTGTTTACGCATAAAATGATGTCGAAAGTAAGGGAATAGGAGTGCACCTGTGTCTCTACGCACACACGTAGGTATAATAAAACTTCTTGCCGTTTGATTACGGTGGATTATCATCTTAGGTAATAGTACTGCCCTGCCAGGGTTGCGGGTTAGTCCGAAAGGGATACCGGGACCTTGGCAACAGGCAACTGAAGGAACACGGGTGGGTTTTAGTCAGTAAAAGTCTGACACGCCCTTCCGCTCCACCCAGAGCGGGAGAAGTCATTGGATGATTTCCCACCCTAAAAAAAAAAAAAAAAAAAAAAAGGTAGTAGTACTGCAGATAACATAAGGTAACAAGCCAAATCCTATAAATCTGCGTGTTTTGTTGGGATCTTTGAGACTACATTATGTATTCTGATAATTGTATTTTTTGTAAATAATTCGTTCAGTCGATAATTAACCCTACACGACTTCATCACGATTGGACTTATATTTTTAAATTATGAATTATCATTATCTCTGAAGTAAGAACCTAAACAAAAGTTTTGTCTTTTACTAATACTTTGCTAATGTACACTTTTATTATTTGACTTGTATTCAGTGTTTCCTAATCACAATATTTAAAGTTTAGTAGGTAAAAGAAATAAGTAAGTACCTACTTACTGAAATAACAAAGAAAAGCCTTAGTTTTTTAAAGTTGAGGCCACCCACCCTAAAGAAAATAAATAAACTTGGACAGGCTTTAAATAAAGACAATAATAATAAATATATCCTAATCCTATTAATTTATAATTACGCGCCGTGGGTGGTAAACTTTAGCGCCGCGTTCGTCTGTCGATTTCCAAGGCCACTCTCGATAACGATGCATAGGTACTAGGTAGGTACCTTATTTGAATGAAGTAAGTACCTATCTACTTACTAGATTTTCTCTACGAGGCGTAGATCTCGAGATCCTAACTTTATATCCATACTATAATATTATAAACTCGAAAGTAACTCTGTCTGTCTGTCTGTATGTTACCTTTTCGCGCCCAAACCACTGAACGGATTACGATAAAATTTGGCAAGGAGATAGATGGCCGCCTGGGGAAGGACATAGGTTACTTTTTATCGACATACCACGCGGGCGGAGCCGCGGGCGGAGGTTATACTAATATAAATTCGAAAGCAACTCTGTCTGCCTATCTGTATGTTACCTTTTCACGCCTAAACTACTGAACGGATTTCGTCTAAAGGTAAGGAGATAGATGGCATCCTGGGGAAGTACATAGGCTACTTTTTATCACGCGGATGATGCCGCGGGCGGATGCTAGTATATACATTTATAATATTAGTAGGATTAGTGATATGTATATATATACATAATATCACTAATCCTACTAATATTATAAATGTGAAAGTTTGTGTGTTTGTTACCTACTCAATCACGCAAAAACGGCTGAATGGATTTAGATGAAAGGCAAACAGATAGTTTATAACCTGGATTAACACAGGATAGTTTTTATCCCGATATTCCCACGGGATCGAGACTTACGCGGGTGAAACCGCAGGGCGCAGCTAGTAGATATATAAAAACTCGTGTCAGGGTCTAAGAATCGGTCGTAATCTATTTTTCATACCCCTAAGTGGTAGGTAGGCTAGGTAGGTAGGTAGGGTAGGTAGGTAGGGTAGGTAGGTAGGGTAGGTAGGTAGGGTAGGTAGGTAGGGTAGGTAGGTAGGGTAGGTAGGTAGGGTAGGTAGGTAGGGTAGGTAGGTAGGGTAGGTAGGTAGGGTAGGTAGGTAGGGTAGGTAGGTAGGGTAGGTAGGTAGGGTAGGTAGGTAGGGTAGGTAGGTAGGGTAGGTAGGTAGGGTAGGTAGGTAGGGTAGGTAGGTAGGGTAGGTAGGTAGGGTAGGTAGGTAGGGTAGGTAGGTAGGGTAGGTAGGTAGGGTAGGTAGGTAGGGTAGGTAGGTAGGGTAGGTAGGTAGGGTAGGTAGGTAGGGTAGGTAGGTAGGGTAGGTAGGTAGGGTAGGTAGGTAGGGTAGGTAGGTAGGGTAGGTAGGTAGGGTAGGTAGGTAGGGTAGGTAGGTAGGGTAGGTAGGTAGGGTAGGTAGGTAGGGTAGGTAGGTAGGGTAGGTAGGTAGGGTAGGTAGGTAGGGTAGGTAGGTAGGGTAGGTAGGTAGGGTAGGTAGGTAGGGTAGGTAGGTAGGGTAGGTAGGTAGGGTAGGTAGGTAGGGTAGGTAGGTAGGGTAGGTAGGTAGGGTAGGTAGGTAGGGTAGGTAGGTAGGGTAGGTAGGTAGGGTAGGTAGGTAGGGTAGGTAGGTAGGGTAGGTAGGTAGGGTAGGTAGGTAGGGTAGGTAGGTAGGGTAGGTAGGTAGGGTAGGTAGGTAGGGTAGGTAGGTAGGGTAGGTAGGTAGGGTAGGTAGGTAGGGTAGGTAGGTAGGGTAGGTAGGTAGGGTAGGTAGGTAGGGTAGGTAGGTAGGGTAGGTAGGTAGGGTAGGTAGGTAGGGTAGGTAGGTAGGGTAGGTAGGTAGGGTAGGTAGGTAGGGTAGGTAGGTAGGGTAGGTAGGTAGGGTAGGTAGGTAGGGTAGGTAGGTAGGGTAGGTAGGTAGGGTAGGTAGGTAGGGTAGGTAGGTAGGGTAGGTAGGTAGGGTAGGTAGGTAGGGTAGGTAGGTAGGGTAGGTAGGTAGGGTAGGTAGGTAGGGTAGGTAGGTAGGGTAGGTAGGTAGGGTAGGTAGGTAGGGTAGGTAGGTAGGGTAGGTAGGTAGGGTAGGTAGGTAGGGTAGGTAGGTAGGGTAGGTAGGTAGGGTAGGTAGGTAGGGTAGGTAGGTAGGGTAGGTAGGTAGGGTAGGTAGGTAGGGTAGGTAGGTAGGGTAGGTAGGTAGGGTAGGTAGGTAGGGTAGGTAGGTAGGGTAGGTAGGTAGGGTAGGTAGGTAGGGTAGGTAGGTAGGGTAGGTAGGTAGGGTAGGTAGGTAGGGTAGGTAGGTAGGGTAGGTAGGTAGGGTAGGTAGGTAGGGTAGGTAGGTAGGGTAGGTAGGTAGGGTAGGTAGGTAGGGTAGGTAGGTAGGGTAGGTAGGTAGGGTAGGTAGGTAGGGTAGGTAGGTAGGGTAGGTAGGTAGGGTAGGTAGGTAGGGTAGGTAGGTAGGGTAGGTAGGTAGGGTAGGTAGGTAGGGTAGGTAGGTAGGGTAGGTAGGTAGGGTAGGTAGGTAGGGTAGGTAGGTAGGGTAGGTAGGTAGGGTAGGTAGGTAGGGTAGGTAGGTAGGGTAGGTAGGTAGGGTAGGTAGGTAGGGTAGGTAGGTAGGGTAGGTAGGTAGGGTAGGTAGGTAGGGTAGGTAGGTAGGGTAGGTAGGTAGGGTAGGTAGGTAGGGTAGGTAGGTAGGGTAGGTAGGTAGGGTAGGTAGGTAGGGTAGGTAGGTAGGGTAGGTAGGTAGGGTAGGTAGGTAGGGTAGGTAGGTAGGGTAGGTAGGTAGGGTAGGTAGGTAGGGTAGGTAGGTAGGGTAGGTAGGTAGGGTAGGTAGGTAGGGTAGGTAGGTAGGGTAGGTAGGTAGGGTAGGTAGGTAGGGTAGGTAGGTAGGGTAGGTAGGTAGGGTAGGTAGGTAGGGTAGGTAGGTAGGGTAGGTAGGTAGGGTAGGTAGGTAGGGTAGGTAGGTAGGGTAGGTAGGTAGGGTAGGTAGGTAGGGTAGGTAGGTAGGGTAGGTAGGTAGGGTAGGTAGGTAGGGTAGGTAGGTAGGGTAGGTAGGTAGGGTAGGTAGGTAGGGTAGGTAGGTAGGGTAGGTAGGTAGGGTAGGTAGGTAGGGTAGGTAGGTAGGGTAGGTAGGTAGGGTAGGTAGGTAGGGTAGGTAGGTAGGGTAGGTAGGTAGGGTAGGTAGGTAGGGTAGGTAGGTAGGGTAGGTAGGTAGGGTAGGTAGGTAGGGTAGGTAGGTAGGGTAGGTAGGTAGGGTAGGTAGGTAGGGTAGGTAGGTAGGGTAGGTAGGTAGGGTAGGTAGGTAGGGTAGGTAGGTAGGGTAGGTAGGTAGGGTAGGTAGGTAGGGTAGGTAGGTAGGGTAGGTAGGTAGGGTAGGTAGGTAGGGTAGGTAGGTAGGGTAGGTAGGTAGGGTAGGTAGGTAGGGTAGGTAGGTAGGGTAGGTAGGTAGGGTAGGTAGGTAGGGTAGGTAGGTAGGGTAGGTAGGTAGGGTAGGTAGGTAGGGTAGGTAGGTAGGGTAGGTAGGTAGGGTAGGTAGGTAGGGTAGGTAGGTAGGGTAGGTAGGTAGGGTAGGTAGGTAGGGTAGGTAGGTAGGGTAGGTAGGTAGGGTAGGTAGGTAGGGTAGGTAGGTAGGGTAGGTAGGTAGGGTAGGTAGGTAGGGTAGGTAGGTAGGGTAGGTAGGTAGGGTAGGTAGGTAGGGTAGGTAGGTAGGGTAGGTAGGTAGGGTAGGTAGGTAGGGTAGGTAGGTAGGGTAGGTAGGTAGGGTAGGTAGGTAGGGTAGGTAGGTAGGGTAGGTAGGTAGGGTAGGTAGGTAGGGTAGGTAGGTAGGGTAGGTAGGTAGGGTAGGTAGGTAGGGTAGGTAGGTAGGGTAGGTAGGTAGGGTAGGTAGGTAGGGTAGGTAGGTAGGGTAGGTAGGTAGGGTAGGTAGGTAGGGTAGGTAGGTAGGGTAGGTAGGTAGGGTAGGTAGGTAGGGTAGGTAGGTAGGGTAGGTAGGTAGGGTAGGTAGGTAGGGTAGGTAGGTAGGGTAGGTAGGTAGGGTAGGTAGGTAGGGTAGGTAGGTAGGGTAGGTAGGTAGGGTAGGTAGGTAGGGTAGGTAGGTAGGGTAGGTAGGTAGGGTAGGCAGGTACTTAGTGCTACCCGTGCGAAGCCGGAGCGGGCAGCTAGTAATATTATAAATTCTAAACTATTCGAAAGTGAGTTTGTTTGTTACTCTTTTCGATTTAGATGAAATTTAGCACATGGGTAGACCATTACTTGGAATAGGACATAGGATACTTTTTATCACGATATTCTTACGGAATCGAGACTTACGCGGGTGAAATCGAAGGGCGCAGATAGTAATCTAATATCTTGAGATATTGACATGGTAAAGAAATTTCCAAAAAACGCATTACTAGTCTATACATTCAATAACGATTCCCCAAATTAGTCAACAAAAATATAGCAAATAATGAACATACGTAATTATTAATAATAAATATAAAAGCCGATTGAACGACTCGATAAGAATGAATGGCAAATAATAATATCTACTTATCTCTTATCTCACCACGCACACATACACGGCGGCGCACCGAACGAAGTTTGCACGAACTCCAAATTGTAGTTGAGAGCATCATTCGGTGGCCCCTTAAATAAACCTACACCTACACAAGTAGTTGCTTACGTTTTACATTACTTAACTAGGCGTTGCTTTACTTGACGTTAGTGAAAACTTTAAGTCACATTTTTGAGAAATGATCACCTTTCTGTATTCGTTTTGCCTGTCTCTCTCTACTTTTGTACTGAATTACTCATTTTTTATAGAAAGAAGCATCTATCTTATCGCTCGCCGTATACTTTTGGATATTGAAGGATTTGATGTGGCAAACAATATTCTGCAAGCAATGCGAGAAATTCTATGTAGCTATTGAAAGTGTTCAAGATTCTTGTGCTATTATCTTGAAGTCGAATTGTTCAGGTATTTCTGCCATTCAATTCTGTAAAAAACACACCGTGTGACCTTAGGTGAAGTAAGTTCCCCTGAGGCTAGGGATTTACACTATTAATTGTCAGCTCACTTCACCTAAGTTTCACGGTGAGACTTTTACAGAATGGATCCAGATAGAGTTTTTTTTGGCCCAATCTAAGTTACAAGTTTCAAAACAGTTTATGTTAAGGAGCTCGTGGCTAAGTAATAACAGCCGCACCAGTCGATCCATGAGGTTAAGCTACGCTTACCGGGGTTGGCTCTTTACATACCGAGACTCCTCCGTGTCTCGGGAAGCACGTTACGCTGTTGGTCCCGGCTGTCATTCGTGGAAGGCCGAAAGTCTGACCACCAGTCTTGCCAAGGGGTATCGTATTAGGTATTCAGCTGCATTCGGTTAGACTGGAAACCGACCCCAATAAAGTCGGGGAAAAGCTAGGCAGATATCTTTAACAGCAAGTTGGGCTTTTAATTTAAATATGAATAAATGAATATCTGTCAACAACACACACTATAGCTTGTCCACCCCACTAGCGCATTTCACGTACACGCACGGGCGCAGCGCTTGGCTGGTATGAAAAATGAGGTAGCGAAGCGCGTCATTTCAGATTGGACAAGCTTTATTTATCTTTCTATTGCACTGCGACATGATTCATGAGGCAAGACTTGTTGTCAGACTTTCGGGCTTCTGACTATTAACATTTAACCAACAAATCTTTTATTTGACAGATGAAAATAAAAGGCTGTGCAAAAAAGTTCAGCGCTTACATCGAGCATCATTTAGAAAGATATGTGCGTGCGACCTGTTCTACGTAGACGCTGCGTTTTTACTGCACCTGATGGGTCGTCTAACTAATTATTGTATTGTACTGCTACAGTTCGCGATTCTGTAATTATCTACTGTGTGATTATAAATGTGATCCGTGGTATAAATTGTTTTTATTAACAATCTCTCTGATGTAACTGTGTGTGATAAAGATTTTAGAATGTTCAAGGTCAAATAGATTGAATAGGTATACAGGTAGAAAGAAAATAGACTTGTAGTCATTGGTGCCGATTCTCTTGTACACCGAACTAAACTATCACTAAAACTTACTTTTGGATATGAGAATCTTAAAGCTATTGTGCTAAAAAAAAAACATAAATTTACAAATTATTTTGACAATTTGACAATCGCGACTCCACTTCTTGGTACTTGTTTGGCTTACCCCGAGAATGTTTTTTTGAGCCGGAGGCGCGCAGGGAGTGCAGCTTCGACGTAAAAAAAACCTGCATGTTGAATATAAGGGGTTTATAGTTTTTATACAGGGAGTCGAATTTTTTATTATTTTTGCAATAGGACACATCATTTTCGAGATATAAGCAAAAGAAAAAAAAAAGATACAGTACTGTTTTGCAACTGAAGTCGAGGTTTTGGTTTGAATTTTAGTTCATGACATCTAATTGTATTCCACACCTTTGTAATCGCGCTTAAAAATAATCAGATCTAGTTTAGATTTAGATAAGTCAAAACTTTAGGTGAAAAACGTTAACTTAAGAATTGCAAAATTGCAATTTTCACTAAATTAATAACTCAGTGCCATCTTAGTGCTGTTAAACTAAAATAATTAGATAAGTTGTGTCAATATAGTCTATTTCAGAATGTGAATGATAAATAATAGAAATGTAAAACTAAATTTTATTGATTTTTAGTCTAGTTTAGAGAATTTTGTGATTAGAGAATCGGCACCATTAGCATTCATTACAGATTCCTAATTCGTTTAAACTAAAAAACACTTGAATAAATGGCTATTTTAATTTTTAATGTCAATTATTTGTTTAATTTACTCAGTAATAAACCTTAATTATAATACATACAAGCTAACATTAAAATATATATAGTATGTGAAAGATAATAAAAATATAAAAAGGGGAAGGGCTAATTCGGCACAAAAAAATTCGTCCGCATTGCTGTCATTGGGAAAAGTGTCCAAAAGCCTAGCAGCATTGCCACGTTGGATGGCAATGCAGATTCTTCGGGTTAAAAATAGGCCAGCCTTTATCGCCAGAAAATATATTATCAAT
The DNA here is from genome assembly GCA_947363905.1 of Lithophane semibrunnea. NCBI lineage: Eukaryota > Metazoa > Arthropoda > Insecta > Lepidoptera > Noctuidae > Lithophane > Lithophane semibrunnea. Next base: position 13,780,612 of record OX376208.1, on the reverse strand, counting down.
TCTCCCATGGACTTCGTTTACAATGCGGATTGTTCGCGTTTTGGCCAGTAGATTGGTCTTGGTTACAGGACGGCTAGCAGTTGTGGGCGTTCCCGCCTCTTCACGTATCGTAGGGTACATCAATGGATAGAACGGATTTACCCCGACACCCCGTACAGTTCAAAATACAAGTGTCTTGTGAATTTATTTTGGATCCGCTCAAGCCTGACTCTGTATATCGCTTCATATGGAGCCCAAATTACTGCACTGCGCTCATAGATGCACCATGGATATAATATTTGTGAGAGTTATGACATGTTTAGAACAAATTTGGTTGGTTGGTGGTCATTAACTAAATAAAAAAAACAAAGATGTTCCGCAAAGTGGATTTAATGATGTCTAAATTACAAATAAGCAAACTATAGCAACACAACAATGTAGTTAGTGAGAAGATTCATCAGACCTAATTGTAACGCAGCGTCTACGTTGAACAAGCCACACACACGTATCTTGCTGAAAGATGCTCGATGGATGCGCAGCACGTTCTTGCACAGCCTTTTCTCATAATCTGCCAATTGTATCAACGCACAAATTAAAGGTTATGAAGAAGCTAACAAAGTTAACTTAATGTTAACCTATGATAACAATATGTTCTCTGGACGTACGGGAAGATTGAACAACCACGGGTTACTAAATATCTACGACAACTTAAAACTTTTAATGGATAGCATTTCTCTTCATAACACCGATGCTTGTACATCTAATTCAGAGAACTTATCTAATGAATATGAGTCTACTGCGCTCGGCACTCAGTTTTTTCTATGAAAAATATATCATAGTTCTACATCAAAATATTGCAGGATTACTGAACAAATCAGATGAACTTTGTATTAATTTGGAAAAACTCAGTGATAATGGTAAATCTGTCGACGCTATATGCAAAACAGAACACTTCATGATGTCGGGACATGAGAGTAACATGAGTATACCCAACTACATTCTGGCTACATCTTATAGTCGGGTCAATAGTAAAAGAGGAGGAACGTGCATATTGCTGAAAAATGAACAAAGATTCAAGACATTGTCAGAAGTAAAAATATTTTGTATTCCATGTATTTTTGAATGTTGTGCAGTTGAACTGCTAGACCATAACGTTGTTATTATCTGTGTCTACAGAATACCTAAACAAAATAATGTGTATACGTTTTTTGAAAGGTTGGAAAAGTTTTTGATTTATATAGCTAAACTAAATTGTAAAATTCTAATCGCTGGTGACTTTAATATAGACATTCTAAAAAATAATAATGTAACTCTAGATTTTGAATGTATACTATTGAACTATAATTTAAAATAAGCACTACGTAAACCGACGAGATTTGCTAATCAGACCTGTATCGACAATTTTGCACATAATTTTAATAAGGTGTAAAACTGATATTTTAGAATTAGGCCTATCAGATCATACAGCTCAAATAATACAAATTCCTGTAAAAAAAAAACAACCATTACACATTGGCGTTTATTGAAACGTGATTACAGCGCTTATAATATTCAAAAATTTCAAGAGTGTATTAAAACTTTATCTTTCTCTGACATATACAAGACTGATGACACAAATGTAGCTTACAAATACTTTATAGATGAATTCAAACTCTTCTATGACCTTTGTTTTCCAAAAACTTTAGTGACAATTAAAGTTATTGACAAGCCAAAATGGGTGTCACGAGGAATTAAGGTCTGTAGTAGGAAGAAAAAGGATTTGCTATGGAAAGTCAGATTAAAACCTAAGAGATAATGTGAGTAAATACAAAAACTACTGCAAACTGTTTAAAAAAATCATAGCATTAACAAAACGTGCACAAAACAACTATAATATTAAAACATCAAGCAATAAATGCAAAACGGCGTGGAAAATTATAAATAAAACTAGAATCAACATCCCAAAAGAACATATCGATACCATCGAAATTAATAATAACGAAATCATTACTGATCCTACTCAGATAGCAAACGCATTTAATAATTATTTTGTAGACAAAGTCAAGCCCATTCCAAACGCTGGAAAAAATGAAACTGCATTCATAAATAATCGATTAAACTCAATGTTTCTTGCACCCAGTACACCCCAACAAATCTCTAATATAATTAAGTACCTCAAAAACACAAACAGTGTAGGATACGATGAAATTTCTACCAAATTTATAAAAGCGGTACATGATAATATTAGTCAACATCTTAGCCATATTATCAATCTAGCAATATTAACAGGAAACTTTCCAAGTGATCTAAAACTATCGATAATAAAACCCTTATTCAAGAAAGCTAACAAACAGTTGATAGAAAACTACAGGCCCGTTGCACTGTTATGTATATTTTCAAAAATCTTTGAAAAATATATTTACGGTGAAATAAATAACTACCTTGAAATAAATAAAATTTTGTGCACCGAACAAAAAGGCTTTCGTCGAAATAAAACTATAAATATGGCCATTTATGATTTTATTCAAAACGTGATAGGCCACATCGATAAAAAATCTCCAGTTTGTGCAATCTTCTGCGATATGACGCAAGCATTTGATTACGTTGACCACTCAGTTCTTATCAATAAACTCCACGCCTACGGTATTAGAGGAAATGTCTTAAATTTATTAAAATCTTACTTAACTGACCGAGAACAGATAACAGAAATAACTAAATTGAATCTTAAAACAAAAAATCAAGAAACATACACGTCAAAGAAGCGATATGTATCATATGGTGTTCCCCAGGGTAGTGTACTGGGGCCACTCTTATTTATCATATACAATAAATGACCTGCCAAATGCTACGACTCAGCCTATGACACTATTTGCTGACGACAGTACTGTTACAATAGCATGTAAGGATAAAGAACAATATAATTTTGACATAAGTAATTCACTGACATCTGTAATTTCATGGTTAGATAATAATAATTTGAAAATTAACTTGACTAAAACAAATATAATGCATTTTGGACGATCGCAAAATTCTCTAAACGTCAAATTAACTTATAAAAATTTTATAATTGAAGAAGTTACTTCTGCTCGTTTCCTGGGCTTAATTATCGATAATAAATTAAATTGGAAAGATCATATTGACGCTCTTTGTAAAAAAAATAGTATTTTATCATATTCCTTATATAAAATATCTTCAACCATAAGCATAGATGCGCTACTCACGGCATATCTGGCCTAGTGAATTCAGTCTTGAGATATGGCATTATTTTTTGGGGCAACTCAACAAATAAGGACATGGCATTTAAAATGCAAAAACGATGCATACGTGGTATGTTTAGTATTCGAAGTGATGAAAGCTGTAAGTCTCTATTTATTAAGCATAAAATTCTGACAGTACCATCTCTTTACATACTCAAATTGGCTCTATTTGTAAGAAGCAACTCTCATCTGTTTCCCCTGCTATCCGATATTGTACAACGAAATCGCCGTGATAATAGCAAGCTTTGTGTTCGTCCTGCCAAGACAGCTTTGATGTATAAAAGTGTAGTATGTAGAGCCTCCATAGTTTATAATAAAGTCCCTAAACATATCAAACTGCTGAGTTCAAACCAATTTAAGAGAGCACTAATAAAACTACTGGCTGAAAAAGCATATTATAATGTTAATGATTTTCTGACCGACTTATCTTTGTGAATGTTTGATTATTATTAGTTTTATTATTTGTTTTGAATTTATATTTTATTTTATAATTTTTTCATCACATTTTTATATTATTAATTATTTCATTTTATTTCACTGATTTGTACACCAATTATGGTAAAACATGTTGAAACTAATTAAACTTTATCACCTTTAGTAAATATCTCTGCAAGGTAATTACTAATGTACACATGTTTATGCAAATAAATTATCTTTATCTTTATCTAAAGTATATAGCTGATCTTTATAGTAACCGCTTATAATCAATATCTGTGAGAGATGATGTAACAGTAGGCTTGGGATATAAAGGATTATAAATTTATGATCGTAGAGTGTATTTACCTGAGGAAGCTGTTTTCAAAACAAGTGCGCATGTATCTTGAACACTTTGTATGGCTATGTAGAATTTCTCGCATCGCAAGCTCATCATTGTTTGCAAAACCAAATTCTTTGTCATCCAAAAGTATATGGAAATCGACGCCACAGAAGCTGCATTCTAAAACAAAATGTACGTTTGAATCACAAGTGTATCTACCTATTTAAGTAATACTTACTTCGCCATTAAAGACTATGCCTGTCTCGAATATGTCAATTGCCACTTGACTGTAAATTAGAGTGTGGATAAATACTTCTATAATGTAATAAGGCATCTGAAAAGTGTACAAATTAAATAAGATAAAGATTGGTGTAGCTAAGCACTAACTTGTCTAAAGTATGTAACGACGCCGACGGTAACTTATCAATATTTCAGCCGATAGACGTCCACTGCTGGACATAGGCCTTCCCCAAGCATTGCCACATCGACCAGTCCTGTACCTACTTCTCGCATTAAGTGGATTCCTGTGGAATTCACAAAGTTATCGGCCAACCTTGTAGGAGGCCTCCTATTGAATTATAATTTCAAAAAATTGTTTGAAAAATAATATACACTTTACTCAGTTCCAAATACGGTATTTCTTGTGTCAATTTGACTCAATTTATTCTAGAAATATATTCAATACTTTGATGATACTATTCTTAAAGAGAAAATGTACAGTCACGGACTTTAATTGATGAGCCACCTGGCACTGTTCGTATTTTAGCCGTGTAATGCAAATCGGATTTTTCGGTTCCCGACACGCAAAGTCTTCGTATTAGAAGAAGAAAATTATATTTCATATCTTTACGGGTTGGCTAACCTGAGAGCAGAACTACAAACTTGACAGCAGTGACTACTCAAAGTCAACCAATTGCAGGTCTAGCAACAGTAACCTAGCAACGATAAACAATTGTTGCTAGGTTACTGCTGCATAGTAACGTTAACGTGCGGAGAAATTCTCTGACATCGATATTTCAACTGTCACTGTCTTCAGTTATGTTTTCATAATTATCGAGTTAATGAGCTATGATTCAAAGGAGGTCGGTATCAAATAGATTGGATAAACTTAATGCAACATTGTATTTATTTTATCATTGAGAACTTATTAGTCAACCTCTATGGATATTTCCGATTAAAAGTAATTTATTTGTCATCTTGTTTACGAGCTTGCGATTTGAGTTCGTGTTTAATCGTGTAATCTCGTGAATGTATGAAACTGCAAAATTGAAAAGTTTGAAGGTGGCTCATCAATTAAAGTCCGTGACTGTACTTACAAAGTGTTGAACACAGACTTTATGGATTTCATAACATTCTAATAAATCAACGTGAGCCTGGAACAGTTTATTGCTATAATTGTCGCGCGCCGTTTCTATTTCATGAGAACGTAAAACTTGAATATTCCACAGAATGACTATAAAGTCATTCTGTGGAATATTCAAGTTTTAAGTAGTTTAAGTAGTTTGTGCCATTCGAGTCTTTAATCTGTTGGAAGATAACTTCCAACAGATTAAAGACTCGAATGGCACAAACTACATTTAGATAAAAAAATACTAAAAGATAAGCATTCAACATATGTTTCAAGGATAACTGTGTTCAAAAATATGTGAGAATAAAGACGTAGCCACCTAATGTCAGTATTACAAAGGTCCAATTTAATTTAACGGAGCGTCTAAAATTGGTTTCATTATTGAAAATTCTGTGCACTTTTTGGAAGGTCAAGACAAATTTGATTTTTTTTTTTTGGTGTAAATTAAGACGACTACAAAATTCATGATGAACCCGAAAATATAATAGATGCAGTCAAAATAACAGATGACATACATGAAAGGAGTAAATCCGATAAAATCTTTAAGCACAGAGACCATATAGTTGTGATGTACAAATATAAATATGAATACAAATGTTCCAACTGAAGAAATAATGTTGGAGAAGAGGCTGTTTGGAATTATGTAATTATTTTTGATGCAATACTTAGGGCAAAACATAAGATATTGCATTAGATTCAACGGCAAAAGCATGGACTGCACATCTTTATCCACCATATTCTTTGAAATATACTTTAGAGGAAGTATTTTTGAAATAAACGGAATTTCTTCATCATTAAGAGATAGTTGGTCCCCAAGCACACGAGTGTTACTTTAATCGATGGTTAACGTATTACACACACAGTATACAATAATATAATAATAAAAATATGGATGAAATAAATTTTAATTAATTAGGCACTTCAATAAAATTATACTAAACATTTTCCCTGGTTGGGTCTAATCCAAACTTGTTTGTTTAAAGCAATTAAATATTTATGTATGTATTACAAAAGTATCCCTAAAAAACCAAATGTACACATTTGGTTTTTTAGGGATACTTTTGTAATATTAGCAATTGAAATTATTAGGATCTATTGTTTGAGCTCATCATATATATACAGTAGGATTGATGCTCGGGCTTATAGTTAAGAAATTCGTCATATTGTTTTCGTCAAAGTTCGACCAATTAATGTGCGAAACCTCTAAAAGATATGGGTCACGTACAAAAATAGCGGTTACTGGGGATTTCAACATAAATACCTTGAAACCAAGTAAGGTCACTATTTAAAAAATTTATGTAGTAACTATAACTTAAAGATGCATATTAATGTTCCCACTCGAAAAGATTCTTGTATAGACCACATACTTAGTAACATAAAAACTACATCTGCTGATGTTCTACCTTTGTACTTATCAGACCACGACACAGCACAGTTCTTTGAGTTTCCAATAAAAGAACAAAGTCCAAGAACCATATCATATTTTATTTATAAAAAGGATTACTGCAACGAAAACTTGAAAAAATTCAAAGACTGCCTTGCAAGCCAATCGTGGTTAGAAATGCACCTCGAAACGGACTTAAACAAGGCATTCAATAAATTTCACGAGTTTTTATGCCTATTATATAATGTATGCTTCCCTAAAATTAAAATTAATAACTCTATTGCAAATAAACAAAAATGGATCAGTAAGGGTCTTAGAAATAGTTGCAAAACTAAACGATCGTTACGGTATCTCTATTACAAAAATAAAAGTGGGTCGTACTTAATAAGATATTTTATAAAAAATATTCATCGATTCTCAAAAAATGCATTATGAAATCAAAAGTGAATTCATACATTAATTATATACAAAATAGTCAAAACAAATGCAGAGCAACGTGGTCTGTCATTAACCATGAAATTGGGAACATAAAATGCGACACTAATATTTCTGAAATAGAAGTAGATAAGAAAATACTAACTGATCCCACTGACATAGCGAATACGTTTAATGATTATTTTATCGACTCGACTAACATTGTGACATTTAAAAACTTACAAGTTTTTAATAAGTTTAATAACGCTTTAGTTCCTAATTCTATGTTTCTTAGTGCTATGACTGAAGATGAAATAAAAAAAGAGATAATGGCTTTAAATAATACTAACTCGGAAGGTTATGATGGACTTAGTACAAGAATAATTAAAGCGTGCAGAGAACAATTAACTCCTATATTGACATATCTAATTAATCTTTCATTTTCGACTGGAACTTTTCCTGATGCTTTAAAGTTATCAGTTGTAAAACCCTTGTACAAGAAAAGCGACAAAAAAGACGTTAAAAATTATCGTCCAATTACCCTTATACCTATCTTGTCCAAACTGTTTGAGAAATGTATGCACAAAAGGCTTATCGACTTTTGTAGCAAATACAATATTATACAGGAATACAATATTACAAAGGAACAGTTTGGATTTCAAAGGCACAAGTCAACAACATTAGCCAGATATAATCTTTTGAGCCGTACCTTGAAGTCTTTAAATAACAATCACTTCACGACAGGACTTTTTTTTGACCTATCTCAAGCATTTGACTTTGTGGCACATAATATATTATTGGGAAAATTAGAAAGATATGGAATAAGAGGTGTAGCACTGCAGTGGATTGCATCTTATTTAAGTAACCGCAATCAATACGTTGCTATTAGTAAAGTAAATGAAGATTTACTAACCTCATACTCCTCTGAGCTCAAAGTAAAAAATTGCGGTGTACCACAAGGGAGTGTATTAGGGCCCTTTATTATTTCTATTATACGTAAATGATTTACCACAGCAGGTCAATCATAAATGTATATTATTTGCAGATGACATTTCAATCATAGTGACATCTGATAAAAAGTATAAATCAAAATTTGATCACGAAATTGACATAAATAATACTATTGACAACATTTTAGAATGGCTACAGGTAAATAAATTAAAAATCAATCTAGATAAATCTATGTACGTACAATTTAATAAATCTAAACATGCCAAATACAATTTCAAACTTAATATTGATCGATTAAAAGAAGTTTCACAAACAAAATTTCTGGGAATACTCATAGACCAAGATTTAAATTGGAAAATACATGTAGATAATTTGTGCAACAAGTCTAATAAGTTCGTTTATGCTCTCAGGCAAGTCAAGAATGTGACGAATCTATCAACGACTCCTTCACCGCATTGACAACGATTTGGAGCACCGCAAGGAGCGCCCAGACGCAAAAATGTAGCGAGCCGATTTTTATAACTATTTTAAGACTTGTACAATCAAATTAAAAATAATTTGCTAATTTGTTGCAATTATTAAAGCACTGCATTTTTTATATTCTTAACTGCTTTACAATCAAAGCCAGTTTTAGATCCCTGTTTATAGATTGTCGACTTCTATTTACTCTGGGACTGCAACGATAACGTTCGAAATAACAGCTTCTTCTTCATAGTTTGTAAGAACTTAAGCAAGCGTGGTTTTTTAGTGATTATATTATTTAATCTTTTGTGCCACGATTCAACAAAGTTCGTCGTTCTATGACGTTGTCCTTCGCAATTTCATAAATTTATTGAAAAAGACGCATTGTCCAACCAAGTGGAAACAAAATAATTATTAAATTTTGTGACATTTTCACTATCGGGGGTTACTTCCATTATGGCTAACCAACCATCTTCTGGCGAAAACTCTTAGCAATTAGTCTTGCTTTGTATTTATCGACTAATCCATCAGCATTCAGCTAATCTTTCATTTAAGAATTTTTGTGACTGACTGTAATGAAATATATTATTATGTATTTTATAGGTAGTTCAGGTAATCAGTTCTCAAACTGCTCCATCTACATGATGGAGCAGTTTGAGAATTGATAACGAATAATCGGTGGGGTACTTTAAGAATAATTCCAGATACCTATGGAGCAGCAGGAAATAAAAAATAAGTATTTTAAAATAATAATAATTCCTCAGAGTTCCGATGAAGTATAATAGTAGCTTATTGTCAAACAAAAAACAATATAGCTAAATTTTTTTCAATTGCCCTTCGGCATTACACCTTAATGTATTGAAAAAATAGGCAGCGTTATGTGAGAATTTCTCAAACGTTTACCAGCTGTGCAACCCTGTAATGCCATTCAAGTTCAAAAGAACCTTGTAGCACTCTTATTGTTGTTATATTTTTGTTCATAAGCTTTGTATCACACGTTTGGCGCATTTTACCGTGTGCTGTGTTACATCGATCTAATGTTCTTTGGATTAAAAAGTGGGAACCGCAGTAAGTGCATTTAAAATATAATGTTTTTCACATTCTTAAATTCCTGATTTTGATCCTGAATTTGTGATTTGTGTTGCAATCCCAATAGCTGTTAATTAGTTTGTTCATTTTTTTGTTTAATTTGTAATTTCTCTATGTTGTATTAGTTACATATAATCCTATTTACATATTTAATAATCATATGTTTTTATACACAATCTAACACTAAAATTATATACAAAGCGAAATAAAAATTATTATAGAAAGTATGGCTCATAGGGCGTCAAAAAATTCTTCCGCATCGCTGTCAGTGGGAAAAGTGCCCAAAAGGCTGGCAGCATTGCCACGTTGGATGGCAATGCTGATTCTTTGACCTAGAAATTGACCAGCCCTCTGGTCACGTGAAGACCAACCGCTTGGCGATGTCCCGAAATACTCGATGAGCACTCGGACCCCACGGCGCTAGTGTTTCAACCCCAAACGGCTCAAAAAATACAGCTACCAATAAGGTTGTTATATTTGCACCGTTTGAGGTTTTCTGCACCTGCAGCAGCCGCCCCAGCACAGCCCGCCGTGCTAGGAAGATGGGATGGCACGAGGGTGTCGACACAGGTTGCATCCCACACCAAAGGCCTACCCAACTTCCAAGGCATTATGGTCACTCCGTCTGGTCTCTTCCCATCGTCGCGTACCAAGCCTTTGGGTTCTAAAACAGCTGGCACCCCGGCGGTGACAAGAGCCCGACGGATGATGTCATTAATGCTTGCGTGCCGTGCCAACCGACCAGCGCTCTTGCTGCAGGAAAGGCCATGGTGTCCGAGGCGGTCGACTGCTTCACCGCACTGACAGCGATGTGGGGCCCCACAAGGAGCACCCAAACGTAGACTTATAGCGAGCCGGAAAGTGGTATCACCCAGCATAGTGCCTATGTTGGGTGACGGTAACGCCTGAAGCCAGAGGCCCGACTCCCATTCCCCCACAGCCAGTAGGCGGGCACGCTCAGCAGTATTAGTTGACGTATTAATGAGGTTATTCCGTACCAACCTGCAGAGCGGCTCATCCCACTATCTCTGGGTGAACGGGTTCTCGGGCTGCTCCGTATCTCGACAGGCCACTTTCCAGGCGTTCATTGCATCAGTCAAACACGGCACTTCAAAGTCAACCTGAGAAGCAATTAAGATTCTTGTGGTTAACTTTTCGGTGCTGTGGACCGAGGACAGGAACGCCGGTAAGCTTACACTGGAAATTTTGCGTTTGTTCATTATTTTTTTTTATCTTTCCAGAATTTGTATCACTGTTGTTCGATAATGTTTTTGCTAGCAAAGAATATGGTACTAGTCATTATGGTCAGTATATACTGTGAGAAGTTTTATATAACTGTTGTGGAAGCTGAGTCGGCGTGTATACAGCTTATGAAGAACAGAAACTGTCAAAGAAGTTTTTTACAAAAAGCATCGTCGTTGCTTGTTATTGAGTAAAAACTACTATACGAAGCTGGTGAACATCTGTTCCTTGAAGTCGAATTACATCATTCTAAATTACTTCTTGGCGTCTATTATTGTCCCTCTTTCCGCGTTAATTTCTTTTCATCTTTTGAAAATCTCTTAGAAATGCTGATCCCTTCTTACAGTCATAGCATAATCATGGGTGACTTTAGTACTTGTCTTCTGAAAAAGACTATCGCTCTTCTTCTCTTACTAATATTTTAGCTTCCAGTAATCTTTCCATTCTTCCACTGAGTGCTACTCACCATTTTCCTAATTCAACACCTTCTCTTCTTGACTTGATTTTTGTCTCGTCTCTTGATCACGTCGCTAAGCATGGCCAATGTTCAGCCGATGCCTTTTCCTATCATGACCTGATTTTTCTGTCATACAAAATTCGCCCACCTAAGGCAAAAGCTAAGATTCTCATGCAACGCAATTTTGGTGGAATGAACGTTGACCATCTTTGCAAGGATAAGGTAATATAGATTGGTCTGCTCTGTTTGCCTCTGCATCAGTCGATGAGCAAGTTAATATTTTTACGACTAAACTTATCGAGCTTTAAGACCTTCACGCACCTGCTTGAGCAGTTAAGGTTAAATATTTGCCGGCGCCATGGCTCACAAATGAGATTAAAACGCTCATGCACAAAAAAGTAACGGCAAAGTCTAAATTTAAACGTAGGGCTAACGACGCTAACAGGGAAAGATACCTTTCTATACGTAATCACTGTAATAAGGTGTGTAGGAATGCTAATCGCCAACACATTCATACTTCTGTCCAAAATGGGGACGCATCCAAAGTTTGGAAATTTCTAAGATCATTGGGGGTCGGTAAAACCCGACAAGAGACAATCCTAAAAGACATAGACATGGATGCAATGAATAATCATTTTACTGCTTCGTCCAATTTTGATAGGACAATAAAATTGGATACACTGAATTATTTTTCTTCACTTCCGACTCCCAGCTATTCTCCATTTGTTTTTAGTCAGTTCTCCGCATGTGATGTTAAGAAGACCATACTCTCGATCACTTCCAATGCAGTTGGAAGTGACTGTATCAGCCGTAATATGTTAGTGCCTGTGCTAGATGTTATCCTTCCCGTCATTTGTCACATCCTCAATTTTTCTGCATCTAGTGGTGTCTTTCCATGATCATGGAAGGATGCTCAAATAATTCCTTTACTTAAAAAGTCTAATCCAACATCCTTTTCTGAATACCGTCCAATATCCGTCCTGCCATTCCTATCCAAAGTGCTTGAACGGTTAATTCAGCATTTCATTCATTTCATTTCACTAAGCACTTTCCTCTCTAAAAATAATCTCCTCAACCCCTTCCAGTCAGGTTTCCGTCCAGGTCATAGCACCACCACAGCGCTTCTGAACGTTACGGATGATATAAGGTCAGCCATGGAAAACGGTAATCTAACGGTTTTAGCTTTGTTAGATTTCAGTAATGCTTTTAATACTGTTGATTTTGATGTTTTGCTTGGCATTTTATGCTCTCTTAACATATCTCCATCGGTAATCGACTGGTTCCGTACTTACCTGTTCGGTCGCCGGCAACGTATTTGCATTGGAGAGATCTTGTCTTCCTGGAGTAATACTTCTGCCGGTGTACCTCAGGGTGGCGTTCTATCCCCTTTACTTTTCGCAGTTTTTATTAACTCAATCTCCGACGAACTAATTTCTTCCTACCATCTTTATGCAGATGATTTACAAATTTACTCGCGAGCTCTGGAAATCTGTCTGAGGCCATCTTAACGATTAATCGTGATCTGGCCCGTATTTGCGACTGGAGCAAGAAATATGAACTTATGTTCAACCCCATAAAGACGCAGGTTGTGGTAGTGGGTAGTCCTAGGATGGTCTCAAGGATCGACTGGACGACTCTTCCCCAAGTTTGTTTTGACAACTCAATTGTTCCCTTTAGTGAGAAAGTTAAAAACTTGGGGATATTCATTGATAAGAACTTCTCTTGGACTGCCCAGCTGCAGGAAGTTAGCCGCAAACTATTTGCATCCGCTGCATCTTTGAAGAGATTACGTAATTTTCTACCGACTGCCACCAAGATTGCTCTTGCATAATCGCTTCTTTTACCCATCCTTGACTATGCCGATGCCAGCTATCTTGACCTTACCCAAGATCAACTCAATAAACTTGAGCGGCTTCAAAATGTTTGTATAAGGTTCATATTCGGTTTGCGCAAATATGACCATGTTTCCGAATTTCGTGTAACTCAAGTGGTTACCAATCCGCTTTCGCCGGAATGCTCATATTCTTTCCCTTTTGTTTAATGAGCTTTTTTCCCCTTTCACTCCTCTCTATCTCAAAAATCGTTTCCAGTTTCTTTGTGACTCCCACACAAAATATTTAAGGTCATCGGATAACTTAAAGCTTAAAATGCCAATGCATTCCTCAACTTTCCTCGACAAATCCTTTGCCATCCAGGCCGCTCGTTTGTGGAATGCATTGCCAGTTCATATAAAACGTGCGCAGTCGTTAATAGAGTTTAAAAGACTCGTTAAGGAACATTACTTGTCGTTGTGATCTTGTCTTCGTAACTGTGTAATTATCTATAATCTTCAATTATTTTTCGTTCCTTATTTATTTATTTCCTTCGTATGTATGTATTTATCTATTATTTAGGATATGTATGTATATGTGTATCTATTTTAGTATATTGTATAACTTATTATTTGCACCTACGACAGCCCCATATTATGTCCAGGCAAATCACTGTCCATTCCAAGGTTGCCTGGAAGAGATCGCGGAAAGCGATAAGGCCGCCCATTGTATATTTTGTAGTGTTTGTTTTTTCCTTTCGTTATATATTTTTGTGGTGTACAATAAAGTATATATAAATAAACAAAACAAATTCATTTGTTTCTAAACTTTTACTGTAAAATATTGTTATAGCGTCAGGCATTTGTCCTCCAACAACGAACAGTTGATGTGAACACTAAAAACTATGCCACTAATACGTAAAATCTTTCCAGACTTCTCTTTCCGAGTGATCAAAAATCGACTGGAAAACGAAGTTCAAAGATTGACTTATTCGTTTAACTTTGTATTTAATCTGCTTTTGGCTTGTAAAATATAAAGTATCGGATAATTATATTTATCCAAGAGGAAGAAAATATCAAATATTTGCTCTTTGTTGTGTTTTATTCATAGATTCGATGTGTATCTATCGAATGTTCAGCGTAAACATCACGGATATTAACATGGTGCATTTCAAGAGCAACCTCTTGAAACTCTTTGCTGTATTCTACTTCGTCACTTATTCGATCGGGTTCATGACGATGTTCATTCTAGACTTAGTGCATACAAACAACTACGTCTTACTTATATTGATGATCCAAACTATACACAAGAGCATCGATTTTAGCAAAAGTAACCGGTGTTTTATTACTTGGAACTGGATTACAACTACTCTAATTATATCTATAAATATTTTTATAAGTGCTATGTATTATTCTTCGGTCTATTACGATTATGTCTTCGATATAGTTTTTGACAATATTATGTACACAAAGGATCGTGGGCAAGAATCTATGGGCGGCACACCTACGACCGCCACGGATGAGACCACTGTAGATTTGAAGACATCACTTCTCCCTTTACTCAGTCCAAGGCGCATCAAAATCTGTCCCGGGGTTATTTAGTTACGACAATGTTAGGTTAGGATATGTTAGGTATGTATTGGCGGCACACCACGTTCCACCACAGATAAAACCTCTGTAGTTTTTAAGACATTACTTCTCCCTTTACTCAGGCCAAGGCCTATCAAAATCTGTCCCAGGGTTATTTAGTTCTTCTCTATGGGGATTCTCTATTTGGATCAACGTTCATTCGATTCGGCATTATTGGTTGAACAACAAAGACTAAGTAATTACTACACGTGTTCGGCTTTCATTAGCAAGCATAAGGGTAGCATAACCTGCCTATAACGTTCCCACTGCTGGGAAACAGGCCTTCTCTCTGTGAGAGGAAGTGGGCCGTAATCCACCACGCGGGTTCAGTGCGGGTTGGTAGATGTCACACGTCTTCGAATTTTTAGGGGTATAACACTTTTTCGTTACGTGACGATTTCTACCAGTTTACTTCTACCGCAAGCCGTTAAAGAACTCCCTTCTAATAAATGTGAACACTTATCCGAGTAATGGTTTTCATAGTAACAGATTTCTTCAAAAATGACTCCCATATTAAAAAATCATTTATTTACGTAACATGCCACACACGCCCGTGTTTGGGTCACAGAAATTGATGTGTCCCCAAACGATTTAGAGCAAACTGGTTACAGACAGACACTCACACGAGTGATCATATATATAAGGGTTCCGTATTTTCATTCGGACATGCGGAACCTTATAAAGCAGCCGAACCTTGTAAGTACTTTTAAAATTGCTCTAACGATATTAATCTATCAACATCACACATTATTCGTTAGCATAACAGCCACTATTGACATAATTGCTATTTAATTTCTCTCTAGTTTGAAGAAGGACGCCTGAAAATTTCCGTATTTTTTTAATAAAAATAACAATATGAAATCTGCAAGTAAAGTATTGTTAAATGTCGACTTTTTAAGTGTCTTCTATCCTTTTTATTACATGAATACTATCTTGTGTGTGCGGAAATATAATATCCATGATAATTGGGTGGAAGTTGTAACAAGAAAAAACATTACGTGTGCTATATTCATTAATTGTCTGATGCTTTGTTTTTACTGCTTGGTCATGACATACACCAATTTTGGTTTGGCATTCAAATTGGCTTACTATTTTGTTTATTTCGAATATGCATTAAATTTTGCAGCTGTGTTTGTCGTCAATTTATATTATAGTGGCAAAAGTGTGCATTTGCTCTCAATTTTGTGCGAGATTAACAAAAACCTTCATAGCAACAAAGATATGTGGAAACTGAAGATTTTCACATGGGTGTCAATTATCTTAATCCTATCCAACTGTATTGCCCTAGTACTTTTCAAAGTCGCATACGACGATCACTGGTCTTTCATGAGAGGTATTTTTGTATCATTATCTGCACTATTAGACATGGAAATGGTACAAATCATGATTACTGTTAATATGTTGAGTTACCAAGCTAGAATCTGGAACACGATTGTGGTAAATACACATTTTGGAAAAGTTAATGAAGACGAAATAACAGTGGACAGTGAAACAGAATTGGAAGAAATAAATAACGTATTAATGTCTGTTAGCGAAGCTTGGGATCTAATAAGATATTCTTCTGGATTTATAGTAAATTTTACTTTTTTATTTCTCCGTCTGATGATGTTTCATCCGCTTGATACCAAAAGCCTGTTTTTCAAGAAAATTATTATTATATTCTGTTACAGGTTGTTTTTCACTATGTAACAACGTTTATACAATCTCTGTTTTACGCTGAAATTCTAATTGCGTGGTCGAAAATGCATTTTGTAAGTTTTATTACCATTATCATCTTTTTTTGTTCAGATCGTCATAGTTATTATTTTCTCAATTTCATTATCAGTGGTTTCTTCATCTTATATACTTTTATATCAGCCGTTATCTCAATAATTAACTCTTTTCTAGCCATCATTATTTCTCTAGTCTTCACCCACTATAGCTTTAAAGCCATCCACATTTATACTCAAATCTTTCTGCACGAAGAGTCACTGTTCATTATGTTAATAATTTTATCTCAAACATTTCTAGGGGGAACAAAATATGATTTTAAGCCATGCCGTTGGTATGGTGCTGCTGTTATCTAAGGCATTCTTTGTGGAAACGCAATTGTGTATTGCTTGCGAAGGATTCTACAGAGAAATCACAAGAGCTCATACTAATGTGATTTTGAAATTATCCCAAGACTGTAAGTACCAATGATTTAAGTAAAAGTTATTTTATAAAAAAAATTGCACTGTAGGTTGCTATTAATAATATATTAATTTATATAAATATATATATATAAGACAGTGTCTTATTATCGTATCGTTGTTAATTTAAAATTTAATCTGCTGAGAATGACGCCTTCGTCTGTAGCGTTCGTCAGTTCCTGTAACATGCAGGCAACAGGACTTGCAGAACACGATATTACGAGTATTAAGTGTACCATCGTTTGAGGAACAGCACCACATTACGGAAATACGGACGGAGTCATCACCTGCCAGGGTTACGGGAAAGTCCGAAAGGGATACCGGGACTTTGGTAACTGGCAACTGAAGGAACACGGGTGGGTTTTAGTCAGTAAAAGTCTGACACGCCCTTGCGCTCCGCCCAGAGCGGGAGAAGTCATTTGATGATTTCCCAGCCACAAAAAAAAAGGACGGAGTCATTTGAATCTCTTGAGCTTATATAAGTGCTTTGACGTTACTGCTGTAACGGGTTGGGTTCGAACTCGGGACAGGACCCGTAGCTCAGTTCCCTATTATACAAATATTTCGAAGGAAGGTCTAGTATGTGGTATATTGTGTCATATCACTGATAATTTCTTAAACGGATCAATAGTTCAACGGTCATTTTTATGATTTCAGTGCCATCAAAAAGGGCCTGGAAAAACATGTATCGTATAATACAAGGAGATTTTGAGAAGCTCAGTGCGTGTGGAGTTTTTGTCGTAGACGCGGCAACACTGCTACACTTCTGCAACCTTGTCACTACTTACATTATAGTACTGCTGCAGTTTGCGTTTCTGTAACATTGAGGTGTTTAGCGGCCTAATTTGTATGTTTCTGTTGTGAAATTGAATATAATGTTAGAATTAATTTGTTATTTTATTAGTTGAATATCTTGGAATTGATGTCAAAGACAGTTACTCACTTTATAATTATTTGACAAATCTTAAATACTATATAAAATCTAACACTAACAATAAGTAGAAGTCTATAAAGGAAAAAATAAGGAAAGAGCTCATTGGGCATAAAAAATAAGGGAAGAGCTCATAGGGCATCAACAATTCGACCGCATCGCTGTCGGTGGGAAAAGTGCCCAAAAGGCTGGCAGCATTGCCACGTTGGATGGCATATTGAAATTGATAAATTGATTGGTTGTACATTACAATCAAATGGCGCAGTGGCTGAGAGATTGTTTATCAATTCCCAAACGAAACAAATAGTAGTGTGATGTTAAACCCAGACTTAAATCATAAGAATTGAGACTTGTATTATAGAACAACGTACAAGTATTAATTACGAGTCAAATTCAGAATGACAGAGACCGTTACTAAATGATCTCAACACAAATAATTATACAATTTAAATTAAGGTTCATGTTTGAGCATCTTAACTATTGTAGATTAAATTAGAATGTAAACTTAGTATATTAGTAGCTTGCGGTCTGTTAAAGCCGATTCCTATAACGTACTGGGTGCCTAAAATGGCCACATTAGCAATTCCTCTATAAGTAATCTAAAAAAAATCAAAATCATTTCCTGACTTCCCAACTATCATTATCAATTCCTCTAATTTGACAGAAAAGCAATTCATAATTTGTGGAACATTTTACGAATCTCCATAGAAAACTGTCAAACAGTTAAATTATTTCGTAATATTAATTACACGCAGATCATATTATGAATTATCAGTTTGTGATATTTTACGATGCTTCATAATATTTTCCTATTATGATTCTGCCAAAGTAGCTGTTTTAAGCCCTCTGATCTTATAATAAACAAAATGTCAAAACCACATTTACCCAAAATTACTTATTTACTAAATATCTTTGTTTTCGAAAGTCGGAAATAAAACTGTCATCTGTTGCACAGTCAGTAACACTTTATTTGAAAATCTTAAAATTAAATAACGAAACTTATAATTCTTCTTTTTGTTAGTTGCGATATTTTGTAGAAACTGAATTTCTGTTATATCGCTGGATACGAGTAACCCATCCCCATCCCTGCCATTTAAAAATCAAAAAAATGTTAACCACTGCAAAATAACTAAATTATATTATGTATCAATTATGTTTTATGGTCCCTCCAACACATTAGGTATACAGAACAATTTAATTGTATTAAGAATGCTCAATCTTGACATGTTAATTTTTATTTTTTTGCAACTTCATCACTAATTTATTTTCCCAATTTTTATTTTCATCCTGTTTACACCTAGTTATATGTGCGTGCTGTGGTCTCCTGTTATTGAAGGAGCACACGTGAAAGAGCCGTTTTTCTTATTGTAATTTATATTGTGTATGTTTATCCTTTGTTGGAGATCCTAAATAAATAAATAAATTGTTTATTGCAGTGGTTCTCGAATAAAATGCCGCCTAGTAGCACCGCTAAACAAATTATTTTTAATTCGGGTCTTCCTTTCTTTCTTCTTTTCTTTTTCTTCAGGGTTCAATTATCATCATCATTTCAGCCGAAAGACGTCCACTGCCGGACATAGGCCTCCCCCAAGCACCGCCACTTCGACCGGTTCTGTGCTTCTCGCATCAAGCGCATTCCCCCGGCCTTCACCAGGTCATCGGTCCACCATGTGGGGGGCCTTCCAATGCTACGTCTTCCGGTACGCGGTCGCCAGTCCAGAACCTTTCGGCCCCATCGGCCATCTGTTTTGCGAGCAATGTGCACTGCCCACTGCCACTTAAGTTTGGCAATACTTCGGGCTATGGCGGTCACTCTCTAGTCTATTGCATTGTTTGTACGGTGCTTATCATTTAAGCAACTAATAAAAGACTCAAACTCAAAGCATTTATTTCAAATAAACCAATTACAGATACTTTTGAATTGTCCAGGGGTCGGTCAGTCAGAAAAATGAAGCTAGTTGCCCGTTCCAAAGCGTAGTAGGTTCCTATGGAGAAGAACGGGCAAGAAACTCTACGGACACTCTTTTAAATCAGAATATTGTTACAATAAGTTTATTGGTTACATCATTCATGTTAACATGTAATTATACATGTGAGTACAATGTAGAAAAAGATGCACGTTAAGCGTCCGTAACTAAAAGTAAAACAAAAAAAGCAATACAATTCAAAAATTAAAATAAGCGATGGCAGCTAAGAGATGACCAGTCCCTACTGATGGCGCCCGTTCACGAACATGACGCATGGATCAGCACCATTCAGCTCAACCATTTTGAAGGGAACCTAATGATCCAACACCACCAGCGAGACATTAAAGAGAGCATGACATACTGTCAGCCGCCAGGGGGCACATTCAAGTCAATAAAAGACGTACCTAGTAAATGGTAGCTTTAAAGTAGGTACATAGTGCTCAAACATGTGTTATGCAATTATACAATACTAAGAGATTTGAGACGCACACAAAGTACAAAGCCATCCACTGTTTAGTAAAGTATTGGTCATTTCTTGAGTTTGCGGGAAAAGGGTTTGCAAAGGTCTTCTTTGCATGCGCTAAGAATTCTTTTTTGGGCAATTAAATATAAATTAGCACACATCCTTACTCGTCCTCTTTCCTCTGTTGTGGTTATAGCCTTAATAGTTAGGTTGTTGGGATTTTGGAGTAGCCAAAGTTTCCATACATCTGCATTACCGAGGACCTAAGACACGCCACTGATCCCGCGCGTGGCCACCTACAGGACCCAGCTTTATAAATTGAATGTATGTACTAAATTAATAGTAACTAAAGAAACTTTTAATTAAATTAATGATTGACTTAAGCACTGCGCTTATCATACATACATTCATAAACTCACGCCTTGACTTTTTAATTAGAATTATATTGAGTAGAATATATTTTATCGAGTATATAATATTTTTAAAATGTATCGAATGCAAAAATATTAACAATTTATGTAATGTTCACATAGCATAATCAGCCTATAATGTTCCCACTGCTGGAACACAGGTCTCCTCTCTTCGAGAAGGAGTGGGCTGTAATCTACCACGCGGGCCCAGTGCATGTTAGCACATGTCACATGTCTTCGAATTTTTGATTCAAGGAAATGCCGGTTTCCTCACGATATTTTCCTTCACCGTTTTGAGAACAGTGGTGATAGAATTATGTACACAAAGGAAAGCGCCTGGCAGGGTTCGAACCTACGACCTACACTCGTAAGTCGCGGCCGTTACCACTGGGCTACCACTGTTCCCGCACACACAAAGTGAATTGTTTTATAAATAAATAAATTAAATTGCTCTACTCTTGTTGCTAACTATAACTCTCATAAATATTTATTTTACAGAAAATTTAACTGTAGCAGTATTATAATGTAGTGAGTAAAAACTGCCACCAAACTTGTGGACAGCGTAGCATCTACATAGAACAAGCCACATGCGGTCATCTTACTGAACGATCGATTCGACTGTATCACATTCCTGTAAAGATGTTGTTGACTCTCTGTGAAAAAGATGCTATCATCAGAAATTAAATTCAGAACCAAAAAATGTAATACATTTATATAAAACCTTCTTACTTGGACAATTCCTGTTCTTCATAAGCTGTATACACGCCGTCTTAGCTTCCTCAACAGTTATATAGAACTTCTCACAGTAAATACTGAGTATTGTTACTAGTACTACACATTTTGATACCCATGATACTGTCGCAAAGATGTGAATCATGGGTTGCTCCTAAAATAATAAAAAATTGTTTAAAAATATTCAAGCATCTACTGATTGTTCTGTTGTGTAAAAGAGATGGTGATATCCGAACTGTACAGCTTCATCTCTCTTTGATACTGGTTTAGTTTCTAAAACGTCATACGCCTCTGTTCCGTTGAAAAACTTTTTCCACTTACTTCAATCTCCATTCCTGTACGTCTTCTTAACTCATTGAGCGTTATGTCAAAATAGACTAGATTTCCGTAAAACGTGTTAAAAACCTGAAATAAAACCTGCGAAAAAATATTATTTTTTTCATTATTTTTAATGTACTCTAAATAACTTACTCAGGAGTAGGAACAAAGATCAAGTCTACCAAATGCCAATGATTACGATGATAATTTTCAAAGCCTTAAGCAGAGCTATTGTGTAGCTTCCTACTCAACAGCTAATGTTAAGATGGTTGATGCCATAAGGTTCGAAAGGGCGCTGGCCTGATGAGACGCCAGAGGGTTCAGACACGTGGCAATCTCTTTCAAAGCGTTTCGTCAGCACTTTTCAACGTGATTGTCATACGATTTTGTCGGTCCCACACAATTTTGACTATTCTATCGTCGTTACCGCTGATAGAATGTCAGTTTTTTTAGGCCTACAGTTGAAAGAAAACTGAAATTATGATAATTAATCTTTTATGTGTTGTAGCAACTATGATTATCATCATCATCATTTCAGCCGAAAGACGTCCACGAGATAGGCCTACCCCAAGCACCGCCACTTCGACCGGTTCTGTGCTTCGCGCATCCAGCGCATTCCTACGGCCTTCACCAGATCATCGGTCCACCTTGTGGGGGGCTTTCCAACGCTACGTCTTTCGGTACGCAGGAATGCGCTGGATGCGTACTATGATTAAACACTATCGAAATCTTTCATTTATCCCTGATACTTCGAAATTGTGCACAGGGCACATCCTATCCGGCACATCCAAAGAAGCGTACTGTTCTTTCGATCTTTAAAACACGAAAACGTAATTTTCCGGTACTTAACAAATCTTTTAGTGAAATAATTGTAAGCTTACCGCTACTTGGAAAATTTTCTTAAACAAATAGTAAGCTTCCATTATATTTTGATATATTCCAAGCAATTTCATACAATTTTCATCATTCTCTTGTTCTCCTTTCATTAACAAAACCTTTTTAATCCATTCTTCGAGATATTTTCTTAACAATATCATAATTCGGATGGCTACAACGAAATTGATGTCCAATGCGATACACAATATGTCATCAATATGGTCAACAATAGAAACGACGTCATAAGAGCTATTAATTGTTACACTATATACAATAATTATATAAATATCAGTAAAGACTAGGGTCACTATGGAGATCCAGTTCCAATTAATGAAACTCTGAATACACTTTCTGAAGTCGATGTCCATAAATATAGTTTGGATCTTCAAAATAAGTAAGACGTTGTTGTCCTTATGTATTATGTCCAGCATAAATATCATTATGTTCCCGATCAAAAAGGCGATATAATTGATAGCATAAAAGCATTTCAAGACAGCACTTTCAATCTGCTTTGTATTTACATCTGTGAAGTCTACATAAATCATTCGACATATAAAAAACAAACTCATAATCAACACACGGCAAAATGAAAATATGTGATATATTTTTCCGGTTGGATAAATATGTTTATTTCGTACACTATATTTTGAAATCAAAAACAGATTGAGAACAAAGTTAAAAGAACACACTATTTTTTGCACATGTTTTTGCAGGCGATTATTTGTTAATGCATGAAATGAAGATTCTGAAACCATTTTAATTTTTTTTGTAACTTTTTTGAACTACCACTTTTCGAAGAATGACTGTATAAAGTAGTAATATTATGTAAAAATGAGACACCTTGACGAGGCAGTGACAGTCTATTTACATAAACATTTACTGGCTGATCGTATCAATAATATGGACATGATTAATTTGAAACATCGACCTGCCCTACCACCTGCTACATTATTAACTCCAACCGTTAAGTTGATGACTAATGGTAGAAGTTATCATAAAGATATTACATAATCAGCCTATAATGTTCCCACTGCTGGGACACAGGCCTCCTCTCTGTGAGAGGCAATGGGCCGTAATCCACCACGCGGGCCCAGTGCGGGTTGGTAGACTTGGAAGACATGTCTTCGAATTTTTGATTCTAGGACATGCCGGTTTCCTCACGATGTTTTCCTTCACCGTTTTGAGAGCAGTGGTGATGAAATAATTTACACAAAGTAAAGCGCCTGTCAGGGTTCAAATCTACGACCTACAACTCGAAAGTCGCGGCCGTTACCACTGGGCCACCACTGCTCATAAAGATAATATAGACGAAATAGTCGATAATTCAGTTCGGCTAGTTGTTTTTGGGTTTTAATCAATCATCAATCAATCAATCAATCTGTTTATTTGTGAAACATAGGTGTTTACATAGGTGTTTACATGAATAGGGGGTGCGCTATGTTTTGTCATTATTTAAGACATACAAAGGATGGTGGGCGAGAGTGGTCCCAGCACGGCCAGCCACTACGTGTGAATTACTTAAAAGAGCAGATAAAACTGAACATTTTTTATTATGACACCATCAAAATCTGTCCCGGAGGAACCGAGCTACGTGCATCTAAAGTATTTTTCTCTGTCCGCGGCTTAGCTCAAACACTGTTAGTACTAGACAGCTGTTATCTGTCATGGATAGACATATTAATCACGCCGACAAAGCGGTAATATAAAATCGAGAAAATCATCTTTTTTAAGGGTACCTCCCCTACAAATAAAGCGGGGATGGTGTTTTTTTTCTCCTCTATCCCATGATGTGGGGTGTCGTTGGAAAGGTCGTTTGAAAATATTGTGAGTCTGTGCAAACCATTTTTGGATTCAGGGATCCGTTTACGAAATATTAAGCTTTTAAGTGCTATCTGAGTGGGCGATAGTGGTCCCAGCACGGCCAGCCAATACGTGTGAATTACATAAAAGGGCAGATAACACTGAACATTTTTTACTATGACACCATTAAAATCTGTCCCGGAGGAACCGAGCTACGTGCATCTGAAGTATTTTTCATATCATTAATATCTCACCTAACCTAACCTAACTTATTCAGCCCGGCCAGCCAGTACGTGTCCATTACTTAAAAGAGCAGATAAAACTGAACATTTTTTATTACGACACCATCAAAATCTGTCCCGGAGGAACCAAGCTACGTGCATCAAAAGTATTTTTTTCTGTCCGCGGCTTAGCTCAAACACTGTTAGTACTAGACAGCTGTTATCTGGCATGGATAGACATATTAATCACGCCGACAAAGCGGTAATATAAAATCGAGAAAGTCATCTTTTTTAAGGGTACCTCCCCTACAAGTAAAGTGGGGATGGTGTTTTTTTCTTCTCTATCCCATGGTGTGGGGTGTCGTTAGAAAGGCCATTTGAAAATATTGTGAGTCTGTTAAAACCATTTTTGGATTCAGGGCTCCGTTTACGAAATATTAAGCTTTTAAGTGCTATCTGAGTGGGCGAGAGTGGTCCCAGCACGGCCAGCCACTACGTGTGAATTATTTAAAAGAGCAGTTAACACTGAACATTTTTTATTATGACACCATCAAAATCTGTCCCGGAGGAACCGAACTACGTGCATCTAAAGTATTTTTCTCTGTCCGCGGCTTAGCTCAAACACTGTTAGTACTAGACAGCTGTTATCTGGCATGGATAGACATATTAATCACTCCGACAAAGCGGTAATATAAAATCGAGAAAATCATCTTTTTTAAGGGTACCTCCCCTACAAGTAAAGTGGGGTTGGTGTTTTTTTTTCTTCTCTATCCCATGGTGTGGGGTGTTGTTAGAAAGGCCGTTTGAAAATATTGTGAGTCTGTAAAAACCATTTCTGGATTCAGGGCTCCGTTTACGAAATATTAAGCTTTTAAGTGCTCTCTAAGTGGGCGAGAGTGGTCCCAGCACGGCCAGCCACTACGTGTGAATTACATAAAAGGGCAGATAACACTGAACATTTATTACTATGACACCATTAAAATCTGTCCCGGAGGAACCGAGCTACGTGCATCTGAAGTATTTTTCATATCATTAATATCTCACCTAACCTAACCTAACTTATTCAGCACGACCAGCCAGTATGTGTGCATTACTTAAAAGAGCAGATAAAACTGAACATTTTTTATTACGACACTATCAAAATCTGTCCCGGAGGAACCGAGCTACGTGCATCTAAAGTATTTTTCTCTGTCCGCGGCTTAGCTCAAACACTGTTAGTACTAGACTGCTGTTATCTGGCATGGATAGACATATTAATCACGCCGACAAAGCGGCAGTATAAAATCGAGCAAATCATCTTTTTTCAGGGTACCTCCCCTGCAAGTAAAGTGGGGATGGTGTTTTTTTTTCTCCTCTATCCCATGGTGTGCGGTGTCGTTGAAAAGGTTGTTTGAAAATATTGTGAGTCTTTTGTGATTTGTCTAAGGCATTCGATTGCGTTCTTCATGAAACATTAATCAGGAAACTCCGCCACTACGGAATCCGGAACACCGCTCTAGATCTTCTTACTTCATACTTGAGTAATAGGATTCAGAGCGTTGACGTTAATGGGAAAAGATCTCCCGGATCTATAGTAACAATGGGTGTCCCACAGGGCTCAATTCTTGGTCCTTTCTTGTTTCTTATTTATATTAATGACTTGCCTTACCTCATAAAGGATAATCATGAGATAGTGTTGTTTGCGGATGACACTTCGCTTTTGTTTAAACTTAAACGTCAGCAGCTGGTTACTGACGATGTAAATAGCGCGATCGCAAAAGTAGTTCACTGGTTTAATGTTAATAATTTACTTCTTAATGAAAAAAAAACCAAATGCATTAAGTTTACGCTACCTCACGTTAGGCAGGTGAAAACTAATGTGTTGATAAAGGGTGAAGAATTGAATCCCGAAGATAAAACAGTATTCTTGGGCTTAACTTTAGATGCTAAGCTTCAGTGGGGCCCACATATAGATAAATTGTCAAAAAAACTAAGCTCCGCAGCATATGCTGTTAGAAAAATTCGTAATTTAACTGACATAGAGACAGCCCGTTTAGTGTACTTTAGTTATTTTCATAGTGTAATGTCGTACGGTATTCTGTTGTGGAGAAATGCCCCTGACATTCAGACTATCTTTGTTTTGCAGAAAAGAGCTGTTCGATCAATTTATAAACTAAGTCCGAGACACTCTCTCAGAGAGAAATTTAAGGAGATAAATGTAATGACTGTGCCTTCACAGTATATTTTTGAAAATCTTTTATACGCACATAAAAATATAAAATTGTTTAAAAAATACAGTGATATCCATAATATAAATACTAGGAACAAACACAAATTTGTTGTACCTACAACGAGGCTCAAGAAAATAGGTGGCTCGTTCAGATGTCAATGTATACGCTTTTACAATAAGCTTCCAAGCCACGTACAAGATCTAAGCCTTAATAAATTCAAAACATTCATTAAACGTAAGTTGTGCCAAAAAGCGTTTTATACCATTAAAGATTACATTGAGGACAAAAAGGCTTGGGATTGAGCTGCTCCAATTTGTACATTTTTTTTTTTTATTTTTGGTTTTAAATTACTTACTTACGAGTTTTGTTATTTTTGGTAACTTTTTATTTTATTATATACCTACACAGTGACATGAATATTTACTTTGTGAAGTATAATATTATTATTATTTTAATTATTGTGAATTTGAGGACTATGTGGATCATATTTTTTATTTATCTGACAGTTTGAGTACTATAGGCGGCCTACCCAAATGTCCTTTCTTTGGTATTGTTCGTCGAGTCGTTGAGCTCCTTAAGTTCTGAGTTGAGCTACACGATTACTGACAGATGCGTGCACTGACTGGACAGGTCCACTCAAATCTGTATGGTTCTTTCCTCAAAAGACCATTTCAGACACAAATCTACATGGTCCTCAAATGATCTGACCAAGATTATTTCCGGATTTTTATATTTATATTTACATTGACATGAATATTTACTTTGTAAAGTATTATATTATTTTTAATTATTGTGAATGTGAAGATTATGTGGATCTTTCTTTTCTTTTTTATTATTTATTTTTTCTTAATTTTAATTAATCATAGTCTGGCAGTTTGAGTAATTTACGCGGCCTAACCAAATGTCCTTTCTTTGGTATTGTTCGTCAAATCGTTGAGCTCCTTAAATTCGGAGTTGAGCTGCACGATTATTGACAATTGCGTGCACTGACTGGACAGGTCCACTCAATCTGTGTGGTTCTTTCCTCAAAAGACCATTTCAGACACCAATCTACATGGTCTTCACATAATCTGACCAAGATTATGTCTGGACTTTAAAAGAGACTGTGACCTCTGAGTTTGTTTCGGCCTTTCTTCTCAGAGTAGTCAGATAGGAAACGCCGACCTCATCTAGTTTTAAAAAATCTGATTGACGTGTAAAAGTGTTTGTACAAACCTACTTACAGAAATAAAATCATTTATCATTTATCATTTGTCAAAACCATTTTTGGATTGAGGGATCCGTTTACGAAATATTAAGCTTTTAAGTGCTATCTGAGTGGGCGAGAGTGGTCCCAGCACGGCCAGCCACCATGTGTGAATAAAAAATGTTCAGTTTTATCTGCTCTTTTAAGTAATGCACACGTACTGGCTGGCCGTGCTGAATAAGTTAGGTTAGGTTAGGGGAGATATTAATGATATGTAGTTCGGTTCCTCCGGGACAGATTTTGATGGTGTCATAATAAAAAATGTTCAGTTTTATCTTTTCTTTTAAGTAATTCACACGTGGTGGCTGGTCGTGCTGGGACCACTCTCGCCCACTCAGATAGCACTTAAAAGCTTAATATTTCGTAAACGGATCACTCAATCCAAAAATGGTTTTCAAAGACTCACAATATTTTCAAACGGCCTTTCCAACGACACCCCACACCATGGGATAGAGAAGAAAAAAAAACACCATCCCCACTTTACTTGTAGGGGAGGTACCATAAAAAAATATGAATTTCTCGATTTTATATTACTGCTTTGTCGGCGTGATTAATATGTCTATCCATGCCAGATAACAGCTGTCTAGTACTAACAGTGTTTGAGCTAAGCCGCGGACAGAGAAAAATACTTTAGATGCACGTAGCTCGGTTCCTCCGGGACAGATTTTGAAGGTGTCATAGTAAAAAATGTTCAGTGTTAACTGCCCTTGTATGTAATTCTCACGTGGTGGCTGGCCGTGCTGGGACCACTCTCGCCCAGTCAGATAGCACTTAAAAGCTTAATATTTCGTAAACGGATCCCTGAATCCAAAAATGGTTTTCACAGACTCACAATATTTTCAAACGGCCTTTCCAACCATACCCCACACCATGGGATAGAGAAGAAAAAAAAACACCATCCCCACTTTACTTGTAGGGGAGGTATCCTAAAAAAATATGAATTTCTCGATTTTATATGACTGCTTTGTCGGCGTGATTAATATGTCTATCCATGCCAGATAACAGCTGTCTTGTACTAACACTGTTTGAGCTAAGCCGCGGACAGAGAAAAATACTTTAGATGCACGTATGTAGCTCGGTTCCTCCGGGACAGATTTTGAAGGTGTCATAGTAAAAAATGTTCAGTGTTAACTGCTCTTTTATGTAATTCTCACGTGGTGGCTGGCCGTGCTGGGACCACTCTCGCCCACTCAGATAGCACTTAAAAGCTTAATATTTCGTAAACGGATCCCTGAATCCAAAAATGGTTTTTATAGACTCACAATATGTTCAAACGGCCTTTCCAAAGACACCCCACACCATGGGATAGAGAAGAAAAAAAACACCATCCCCACTTTAGTTGTAGGGGAGGTACCCTAAAAAAAGATGATTTTCTTGATTTTATATTACTGCTTTGTCGGGGTGATTAATATGTCTATCCATGCCAGATAACAGCTGTCTAGTACTAACAGTGTTTGAACTAAGCCGCGGACAGAGAAAAATACTTTAGATGCACGTAGTTCGGTTCCTCCGGGACAGATTTTAATGGTGTCATAGTAAAAAATGTTCAGTGTTATCTGCTCTTTTATTTTTTTCACACGTGGTGGCTGGCCTTGCTGGGACCACTCTCGCCCACTCAGTTTGCACTTAAAAGCTTAATAGCAGAGGTCGCCAGCAACGCTGCCTCCCTGTATGAGCTTCCCCGGGCCGTGACCCGCGTGTCGTCCGCGTAACACACCAGGGCCACACCCGGCTGGAGCTCGCCTCTCAGCACCCAGTCGTACCCGATGTTCCACAGGGGTGGGCCAACGACCGAACCCTGTGGAACCCCGCACGACATGTCGCGCCAGCCTCCGCCGTCGCGTCCCCTGTAGGTGACACACCTTTCCGCTAAAAACCTAACCTAACCTAACCTTTTTTGATGTCCTCCGCCCTGGGGCGGGCGGAGGGGTCTGTCAGACTCTTACTGACTAAAAACCACCCCGGTGTTCCGACTCACACCTACGCCGGGGGTCGCGGGAACGTGAAAATCTTCCGCAACCCCCGACTGGTGCCGGCCCGCCGCTGCGGGCCTCCTCGGGTCAGGGGGGGGAATGAGGTGTTTGACTCCCCCCGTGACGTCTAAGAGGGGCGCGCGTGGAACACTACGCGCCGCCACCTCGGGTCCTGATGTTTGGGGGGCGACGGACGTCCCCGAGTCCGTCACCCCTGGACCCATTTAGGGGGGCTGGAAGAGGGCGTTATCCGCCCTCCGCCGACGCCCGGTGCGCCTGCTGCGGGCCGGGTGAGTGGACGAGATCTCCCTCTCCCTTTCCGCAGCCTCCTTCTGCGAGACGACTGTCTCACAGTAGGAAACCACCGCGTCCCAGGACTCCACGCTGTCGACCATCGACTCAACGACGGCTGGCAGAGAGAGGTCACTGCCTACTTCTGAGATGAGGGCATGGCGCGGCTCCTCCCAAGCGGCACACTCTGCCAGCGTATGCCGCGCCGTGTCCTCCCGGCAGTCGACGCAGTGGTGACACCGAGCGTCCGGCTCCCTGTTTATGCGACACAGATACTTCCCGAAGCAACCATGCCCCGAGAGCACCTGCGTCACCCGAAACGACAGGGAGCCGTGCCTCCTCCCGAGCCAGCGCTCGAGCACCGGCCGGACCGCCTCGATGATGTCGAGGCCGGCGGTAGGGCGTGAAAGCCTGTCCCGCCATTCCGCCACCAGGACCTCGCGAAGCTGAGACCGATGCAGCTCTATGTGTCGCTGCATCGGTTGCTCACCCCGCGCCCTCGCTTCCTCGCGCCACCGATACGATGACGCGAGTACTTTCGCCTCGAGGTCCCAGGGCGGGGATCCGGCCAGTGCACAAGCCGCCTCGTAGGAGATCGTGCGATACCCCCTGATGACTCTGACGGCCATCGCTCTCTGCGGCTTGCGCAGGACTGCGATACTACCGGCCGTCAGGTCAGCCGCCCAGATCGGGGCCCCGTAAAGGGCCATCGATCGCACGATCCCCACGTAGAGCCGCCTACAAGCGGCGCTCGGGCCCCCCAGATTGGGAAGCAGCGTTGACAGCGCCCCAGCAGCGCCCAGCAACTTGGGCGCCAGCCGTCGGAAATGGGGCCCGAAGTCCCACCGGCTGTCGAGCACCAATTCCAGATACTTCATGGTGGACTCGACAGCGATCCGGGCCCCCCCGACCACGATGTGTGAGCCGGGTGGCGGCGCCCGCCGGGGGCCATGAAACACCATGGCCTCCGATTTGCTGAGGGCCACCTCCAGGCCTAGGCGACGTATGCGGCTCACAACTTGTGAGACCGCAGCCGTCGCCAGCAACGCTGCCTCCCTGTGCGAGCTCCCCCGGGCAGTGACCAGCGTGTCATCCGCATAACACGTCAGGTCGACCCCCGGACTGAGCTCGCCCCTCAGCACCCAGTCGTACCCGATGTTCCACAGGAGCGGGCCTACAACCGAGCCCTGTGGAACACCGCACGACATGCGGCGCTGGTTTCCGCCATCACGTCCCATGTAGGTGACACACCTCTCCGACAAATAAGCCCCAACGATGTGGCGGAGGTAGGGAGGCACCCCATGGTACCGCAGTGCCTCCCGAATACAACTCCAGGGCAGGGTGTTGAAGGCGTTGGAGATGTCCAAGGACACCGCCAACATCACCCCGCCCCGAGACACCGCTTCCTCCGCCAGGACTCTAACCCGCGACACAGCGTGGATTGTGGAGCGCCCATGCCGAAACCCGAACTGGCTGTCGTCCAGGTCCGGCCCCTCTCTGCACAAGTGGCCGACGAGGCGGGCTGCGATTATCCGCTCAAACAGCTTGCCCACCTCGTCTAGCAGCACTATGGGCCGGTACGCGGACGGCGAGTCCGCAGGGCGCCCCGCCTTCCTGAGCAGGACCAGACGACCAGATTTCCACAAAGTGGGAAACTGGCCCTGCTCCAGGCACGCTGTGTAGAGTCCTCTCAGTTGGGGCTCAAGCTCCTTCAGAGCGAGGGCTAACACGCAGCCGTGGATCCCGTCGGGCCCCGGAGCCACGTTCTTGGCCCGGAGCCGCATCACGGCTGCCCTCATCTCTGCCTGTGTCACCTCTGGGACGCTGATGGCGTTCTCCACCTCTGTAGACTCTGCGGCTGTGGGCAAAGCCATCGGCGGCGGAGTATGCTCCGCTCTTGCCGGGAAGAGGGCTGCAACCACCTCTTCCAGCAGCTCGGGTTGGAGACTCTCCGTAAGTGGGGGCGCCGCGGCTCGAAGTTTCCCTCGGACCGCGCGATAAGGGCGCCCCCACGGATCCCCGTCTAGAGTCTCCAACATCTCCTCCCTAGCTCGCGTCCTCGACTCGCCGATGGCCAGCCACAGAGTCTCCTTAGCCGCGCGGTACACCTCATACAGGCCGCGCGGAACCTAACCTAACCTTTTTTTTTTTTTTTTTTTGTCGCTGAGAAATGCATTACGCATCCCCGCTCGTGGGGGACGAGTCTGGGGTATGTGGGACTCCTGTCGCTAACGTCAGTATACCCACTAAAACTCAGCGGTGTTCCCACATCGCCGTAATGGGAGGGCCATGGGAAACCGGCTCAGCCTTTACATCCACAACCCTCCCGGCGCATGCCCGCCTAGCTGGCGGGCCCCGCACGCCCCCCAGGTTGGGGAGCTACGGGAATGGCCGGGAACACCTGGCCATTCCCGTCCGACACTGGTGGAGACCTGTGCAATACAGGCAAGGGTGCCCCCGCACCCATTGCCTGCTGGCCTCCACCTGGGAGGAGTCGGAGATGACTATCGTACTGACGTCTTCTACGACCCCTCCTCCGCCTTCGGAGCGGCGCCGCGTCAGGATCGTCCTCCCTCGCGCGCTCCGCCGCCTCCTTCTGGGACATGACGTGTTCACAGAAGGAGGCGACTGCCGCCCAGGACCTCTCATCCCTCAGCATGGCGTTAACCAAGCCGGGGAGTGAGAGGTCCGGTCCGATCACCGCGATGAGACTGCGGCGCGGCCCGGACCACGACGGGCACACCTCGAGGGTGTGCTGCGCCGTGTCCTCCGCCGCACCACAGTCGAGGCAAGACGGCGTCCCCTCCCGTCCGATTCGGTGCAGGTACGATCCGAAACAACCGTGTCCGGACAGCACCTGCACCAGACGGAAGGAGAGGAACCCATGCGACCGCTCGAGCCAGTCTCGCAGGACTGGCCCAATCGCGTCGAGGGTTCGGCGGCCGAAGGCTGCGCTGGCGAGGTCCCCCGTCCAATGGACGACGATGGCGTCTCTCGCCTCCCGCCGGACGGCCTCCCGCTCTTCCGGGGCTGAGCGTTGTCCTCTCGCCCTCCGCCCCGCCGTCCATTCATATACTCTGGCGAGCACCCACGCCTCGAGTTCCCAAGGAGGGGTGCCGGCCAGAGCACATGCTGCCCCAAAACTCACCGTGCGGTAAGCCCGCGCCGCTCGCTGGGCTATGGCCCTCTGAGGTGCCCGCAGGGCGGCGGCGTTCTCCCTCCTTTGGAGGGCGTCCTCCCAGATAGGAGCCCCGTAGAGGGCCATACTCCTCAAGATGCCGGCGTAAAGTTGCCGGCATCGCGCGCTGGGCCCCCCCAAGTTGGGAAGCAGCCAGGAGAGCGCGCCCGCGGAACCTAACCTAACCTGACCAAACCTAACCTAACCTGACCTAACATTGTCAGAACTGAATAACCCTGGGACAGATTTTGATGTGCCTTGGCCTGAGTAAAGGGAGAAGTAATGTCTTCAAAACTACAGTGGTTTTATTCGTGGGCGTCGTGGGACCAGCTCCCATATATCCTTGCCCACCATCCTTTATTAGTGACACATTAGGTGTCATTAAATTATTGTTCTATAAAGAAATAATAATTTAAATTAATTAAATACATGAACAGAAAAGAAAAGAACATCACACAAAATAAAATCAATAAATAGTAATAGTACTTAATATCAAAATTCATTTTTATAATAATTGGTCATTCAAAAATTCATCTACAGCATAATAACATTCGTCAATTAATAATTTAGTCAGAGCTTTTTTAAAATTATTTAATGTCATGTTTTTGATGTCATCAGGAATTTTATTAAACACTTTAGGTGCCATACCAAAAAAACTTTTTCGCATCAATGCGGTCTTACATTTTTGTTGACATAGTTTATTTACGTATTGGGCACGTAATGGAGTTTGTATAGTAGATGATATTTTTTCAAATAATTGTGTGTTCCTTTTCACAAATAACGCAGTTTCCAAAATGTATAATGCTGGAAGGGTCAGTATTTTTAAAGACTAAAAATAACTAGCTATCCGTTGCTTTTATATTACACATTGCTCTGACACATCTTTTTTGCATCCTAAATAAAAGCTCACGATCAGTCGACTGCCCCCAGAAAATTACGCCATATCGCAACACAGAAGCTACAAGTCCATGGTATGCTACCAATAACGTAACTTTATTTACCTTTTTGATAATTGAGAGAGTGCATAAGCAGATTTACTCAGGCGTTTACAAAGTTCTTCTATCATGGGTTTCCAAGTAAGCTTACTGTCGATGGTAATACCTAAAAACTTAGCATATTATATTAATCGAACATTAAATAAGTAGGTAGTTACAAGTACAACATTCACACGTTTGTATAAATCGATTTTATTTTCAAAAAATTTATAGATTCGAACGACATAAACTACATTAAAATCGAAAAAGACGAAAAGGTACACAAAACATATGTAAAAGAATGGTGCTTTTATTTTTACGAGGAAAGAAGTAAAAACAATAAAATAACGACACAGAGACATGATTACAGTAATCCAATTCCAAATGATGATGTATCTAGTACTTTTTTCATTATTTGTAAACCTGTGGAAGCTTTAAAGAATGAACACAAACTTGATAGATTTGTTGTTGTGAATAATGCCGGTCCAGCAACTTATACCAAATCCAAAACCATAGAAGATGAAGACAAAATAAGAGGTGATATACGTGAACGTATTATTTCTAAGATCGTGAAGGAAAAACATTTATATTTGCGGTACAAGAATGAAAATATTTAAACTAGTGTTCCAGTAATTGTAATAAAATTAGAAATGAGACTATTCAGAGTTATGACATTGTTCTTGATGCAATCTTTAGGACAAAACATGATAATTATATTGCATTAAATTTAAAGGCATAAGCAAAGACTGCACATCGTTGTCCAGCTTATTGCTAATTACAAAATTCACAAGATAATGTTGCCTGATACGAATGAATTTATTCATTTTTAATTAACAATAGCTCCTTCGCACACAAGTGATGCAGCACAGAGATCATATTATGAGATGATGAGTAATGCAGACTCATTTTCGAAACAAATTATGATAATATACGTATTAGTAATATAAATAAACGTATTAGTTGTTGCTTGTGACTTCGTCTGCATGGATTTTGTATTTCATTATTTTTTAATACAAATACCCTGGATGAAAAGTAGCCTATATTCTTCTCCAAGTCCCAGGCTAATTTTAGCTGTCCATAACGTTTGGTTCAGTGGGTTAGGCGTGAGAAGGTAGCAGACAGACAGACTTACTTTAGCATAGAATATTAGTATGGATTTCAAGTATGATAAAAAACACAATATGTAGAACGGTACTTTGTCATATAATTCAAAATTTAAACCATGTATAATTTTAAAATTGTGTTAATTCATTTAAATCCGATCGAAAGTCTTCAGAAAAGAAAGGACACTAAACAAAGACTATAAATCCTTTTTATTGCAACCTTTATTACAAATTGCGAACTGTAGCAACACAACAGTGTAGTTAGTCAGAAGACTCATTAGACTCAATTGTAACGCAGCGTTTACGTAAAGTAGGCCGCCCACACGTATCTTGCTGAACGATGCTCGATGTAAGCGTAGTACGTACTTGCAGAGTTTTTTTGCATCATCTGTAATAATTATGTTAAAATTATAGTAGGTAAACAAAACGCGACGGAAAAAAAAACATAATTATTAATATTATTGCTATACGACTCAGAGGAAACTTTGGTCTTTAAACAATATACTACGCGGACTAAATGTAAATAAATTACCTGATTCCCTTACTTTACTACTATTATTATTTTAGTGTCAAAATCAATCTGCCTAGCCTTTTCCCAACTATATTGGGGTATGCTTCCAGTCTAACCGGATGCAGCTGAATACCATTTTACATGGAGCGACTGCCTGTCTGACCGCCACAACCCAGTAACTGGGTGATACGATACCCCGATTACCCTTGGTAAGACTGGTTGTCAGACTTTCGGGCTTCTGACGACCCGTAACGACTGTCAAAGATCAACGAATGACAACCGGGACCAACGGCTTAACGTGCTTTCCGAAGCACGGAGGAGTCTCGGTATGTGAAGATCCACGGACCAACCCCGGAAAGCGTAGCTTAACCTGATGGATCGACCCGTGCGACTCTTATTACTTAGCCACGAGCTTCTCATTTATTTTATTCGTTTATTTATTTATTTTCTTATTTGTTTACATTTTTAAATATTTCATAAATTCAAATAAGAATATAAAAAAACGATGTATATTATTGAATTATTGTAATAAATAAAGAATTACCTGAGCAATTAGAATTCAAAATAAGTGCGCAAGAATCTTGAACACTTTCAACAGTAATTTCTCGCACTACTTGCATAACATTGTTTGCCACAGCAAATTCTTTATCAAGCAACATAATACCGTCAGTGACCCTAGCAATACAGCATTCTGTAACAAAATAAACAATTAACGCTACGATCATAAAACACAAAAAAAAATAACGAAGAACGGAAAATAAAAATGTGCTAACAAGTTAATTGAAATTAAGCATTTTCTTCAGTTTTGCATAGCTTTGTTTAACTACGAAAACACTTTCAATTAAACTGTGGCTTAAAGCCTGAGAGATTAAACCAGATGAAAAAACTATTGAATAAAAAGTACCTATACAAAAGTAGGGACTCAAATACTCACCAAGACGTTATCAACTGTCACTAGATTTTTTAGCAATTCAATGTTAACCAGAGAGTGAATAAATAATTCTATGATGTAATATATGTAGTATCTGAAAAATGAAAACATTATGGCTTAGTTTCCTTGGAAGTTTCTTTCGTTTTTGCACACTTGGCGAATGAAAACTAGACCGAAGAAAGTCACGCATTTTGACAGAAATGACATTTGTTACGTAAAACGTTCACACTTTGATCGTTACGACGAAAGTTCCGTAGGTAACGGTCAAAATGTTTAAAATGTTACACTTTTTTCGAGTATAAAGCTCAAAACAAGGCAATTTTGTGATACCATTTAGTACTAAAACAAACAACAATAATGTTATTCATCATCATCATCATCATCATTTCCGCCGAAAGACGTCCACTGCTGGACATAGGCCTCCCCCAAGCACCGCCATTTCGACGGGTTCTGTGCTTTTCGCTTCCAGCGCATCCCCGCGGCCTTCACCAGGTCATCGGTCCACCTTATGGGGGGCCTTCCAACGCTACGTCTTCCGGTACTTGAGAGGTGAAACACGTGTCGGTTTCTTACAGGGTTTTTATGACTCTTGAAGAATAGTCAAGCGGAATAGGATACTAAATATATCAGCGTCTATTGTATTTTATGTCTATTCTGTTGAAAGTTATTTTATAAATACAAAACGCTTTGAAAGCGATTGCAACTTGTCTAAGGCCCTCTGCGCTTCCCTCACCTAGCGGATTCTTGTGACCTTCTCCAGGTCTTCGGTTCACATTGTGTGGTAAGAATGAGGAAATAATAAAAATGCCATTCACAAAGTTCTTTAATTTTACAAAGCATTAATAAATAATTACACAAATGCGAACTGTAACAACACAATCGTGTAGCTGGTAAAATGATCTATCAGACTTAATTGTAACTCGGCGTCTACGTAGAACAGGCCACACGCATGTATCTTGCTGAATGATGTTTCATGCAAGCGTTGTATGTTCTTGCATAGTTTTTTCTCAGCATCTGTTATTGACAATTTATTTTTGTAAAACCGTAGGTCTAACCGTCATTAACAATGCAACATAGAATATAATATTGTTTATTGTTGTTGAAGGTGGTTAACAAATAAAGTTGACTACAATTTCAAAAAAATCTTTACAACATTCCTCTGGGTGTACAAAAATAAGAAATTAATTTAAATAATATTTTAACATGAATAAATAAACAGAAAACTAAACTATGTAGTACAAGAACTATTATACGAAATACAGGGAAAGATAGATATATAAAGAATAGGTGCACATGCATATATATAGGAATTATAATAAATAATAAACAAGCATGTTTTCTGAATGTACCTTTATCTATTGGTATTATCTGTATGGTACAAGCAGTGAGAGTCTAGTGGATGGTGTGACTGTCAGACTGCCAAGTCATAGTCTATGCACATCAGTGCATATTATATAATTATCACTTGCTTCAAAAACGGTGAACGAAAACATCGTGAGGCGGCTTTAAAAAACTCTGACACCAAGTTAGTCACTTACTACAGGAAAAATAAAATAATGAGGTGGGTTCTAAAAAACATAAAGTTACATTAGTTGGTACAAAAAAAAATTCGTCAAGATTTGACAGAGATTAAGACGCTCAAGATGCTAAAGATGAAGATATGAAGATATGATGATGATGAAGAGCTAAGTGTATTTTATATTTGTATTATAAACTAGCTGCCGCCAGCGGCTTCGCCCGCGTGTAATCTTTATAAATTATAGCATGTTACTCAGGGTGAAAGTAGCTTTTTAGTGGTGAAAGAATTTTTGAAATCGGCGCAGTAGTTTTTGAGTTTATTCATTACATACACACAAAAATAAAATTCTTTCCTCTTTATAATATATATAGTGTAGATGTAGATTATAAAAAAGAAAGTAGAAAAAGTCAAGGGAGTAGACTCCCTTGACTTTTTGTGATGATGTTTTGAAGACTCCCAAGAATAGATTCTTGGGAGTCTTCAAAACATCACAATTAACGTATTCAATATTACACACAATAATACACAGATGTATCAGGAGGATAGTGAAATAAAGAATTTGTGATTTATAAGTACCTGAACAATTAGACTTCAAAATAAGTGCGCAAGTATCTTGGACATCTTCAGTAGCCGAGTAGAATCTCTCGCATTGAAGACTCAACATTGCTTGCCAAGACCAATCCTTTATCATCCAAAAGTATATAGAAAGAGATGCCACAGATGCTGAATTCTGTAACAAAAAGAGCATTTTGTCCTACGATTCTAATACACTGTTCAATCCATAACATTCTTAAGATTTTAAAATAAGCTTTATGTATATGTTAATTTTCTTGCGTATATGTGTAATATTTAATATTTTTAGTTAAAACTTCACATAATCATGTTTCTCTTCTTGTTCTCACACACTATTGTGTACATTTCTTTTCTCTTTCTCATTTCTCCTTTCAGGTATGCTGGAAGAAATTTCTTAAAAAATAAGCAGTACCTTTGTACTCATATTATAATTATGTCGCATCTCTGTATTTTACTGTGTAAAAAAAAAATAAGCTTCGACAGTTCGGACAGCAATATCATTGGCCTCGCAAAGGTTTTTTATATTATTATGCAGGTGTATTGCACAAAGAATACGACAAGAGGTTATCGTTTATCATATGCCTCTACAGACTGTAAGGGTAAACAGTCTTGTCATTCAAACCATGGGTAGTTGACTTAAATATAAAAATAAATGACTGAACACAACAAAAAAAAAACGTCATTTTCATTAAAAGATTTTAAAAAGTTTCTATCCGACACCGTGCTCTCTAGCGAAACAGCTGACTGACTGAGGGAGGGGTCGCGCTCGCGGCCGGTCAGGTCACATCCCGTACCTCCCGCCCATGTTGAGACGCAAGTGCGTTGCCCTAGCGGATAGGACAACGAACTTGCGTCTCTTGTGGTAAAATGTAGATTAAAAAAAAAGAAAAAAAAAGTTGTGATTTTACATTGATTTTACGTTCTATAAATGAAACCAAACCACTGGTTGCAAGGATAACGGTGTTTACCCTAACACCCTGTATAATAGCATTGTGGCTCATCGGAGAACCCCTTTTTTTTTTGAGGTCGGGAAATCGTCCAATGACTTCTCCAGCTCTGGGTGGAGCGGAAGAGCGTTTCAGACTTTTACTGACTAAAACCTACCCGTGTTCCTTCAGTTACCTGTTGCCAAGGTCCCGGTATCCCTTTCGGACTTCTCCGCAACCCTGGCAGGTATCGGTCCTAGCGGACCCCGACAGTTGTGCGGAACACGACTTGCCATCGACCCGGGTCTGGTCCTTATCGGACGGCGAACTACCCATTGCTCGCCGTTCGCAAGCCCGCGGCCGTCCGCGGGCGGTGTGGCCGGGAATCCGCCTGGGTTTTTTCATTTCCCGATGCCTGAGTGAGGGGAGTTTGAGTGAGGGCGCAAACTTTGCCTCTCCCTCACGCGTTCCGTGTCTCCTCCTTCGCGAGCATTACTGCTTCGCCATCATGTGCCTCTATAATAACATTGTGGCTCATCGGAGAACCCCTAAGTTGTAACTACAGCGGCCCACCAGCCTTTCGTGTATTCATAGAAAATATTGCAAGAAACTTACGAAGTCATGAATCAAAGCACCTCTTTTCAATATTTCAATCGTCACTTGAATGTAAATCAGTGTGTGAATCAATGCTTCTGCGATGTAATATAATATCTGAAAAATATAAAACTTTGCGTAAAATTATACTATTTTGTTAATAGTTTTTTCAGTTTTCATCTTCGCCCGTTGTTTTGCATCGGACAAAGCTCTCTGGAATCTTGTTTTTTCTGTGAAGTACCCACTTTTTCATAAATAAATGACAAACTACTTACAAATTGCTGAGTACAAACTTGCTGAATGTTATAACACTCTAATATATCAACGTAAGTCTGAAACATTTTGTTTACATAATTTTCTCGGTTGATGTCTTCTGTTCCTAGAGTATTTGAAGCTTGAATATTCCATAGAACAACTTTATGTTCCAACAATTTAAAGATTCGAATGGCAAAAATTACATTAAAATCGAAAAATATGAAGAAGAATGTAACTATTATATGATAGAATGGTGTACTTATCGCTACGTTAAAAGAAGTAAAAACCGCTATGTATCCGCAAATGGATAGGATTACAATAATCCAATTCCAAATGATAAAGCTTTTAGTACTGGTTTCATTATCGAGGAATCTGTGCACTTTTTGGAAAGTTAAAACAAACTTAATACATTTTTTGGTTTGAAGTAACCCGACCATGACGTTTATAGCAAATCCAGCACTGTAGAAAACGCAGTCAAAATAGGAGATGAAATACGTGAAATTCGTAGATCCCATAAAATCTTTAAAAAAGAACAGCATATAGTTGCGATACAGGAACAAAAATGTAAAAACTAGTGTAGCGAATATTGAAACAAAATAGGTGATGAAACTGTTTGGAATTATAAGATCATTTTTGATGCGATATTTTGGACAAAACATAATATACTGCATCAGATTTAAAGGCAATAGCATTGCCTGCACATCATCGTCCACTATATTGTTTAAAACAAAATTCACGGAATAACTTCGATCAATATTTAGTGATGTCTTCATTTTTAAATAGATCATTAACAGTAGCTACCTTACCAACAAGTGGTACAACAATCGATGGTAAATGTATTAACCACACACATCGGACTTCTATGGTAGTATAGAGATGGTATCAATAGTGAACTACTTTAATGAAAATGTCAATAAACAAATTAGTCTAGCAGGACATAATAATAATTATGGAAGGTGTAAAAAAACCAATCACATAGCCGTCAACTACGCATTCAGTACATCAAATTAAGGAATAAAGCACAAAAATAATTACTGGGAAACGACTTTTATTTTTGATGTGAAAATTCGCTGTTTACGGTAGGGCAACGTAACGCACACAAAACATTTTGTTTATAGGTGCATGCAACGGTTCAGGGTTTGTTGGAGTAAATAAAGTTAATTTATAAAACCTACTTTCCTTAAAAAACGTTAGTTAATTGATTCAGGCGTGACTTTGCGGAAATCTATACATATAATAAATCTGTAGACGAGGCGTTTCTGTACAATGAAAAAAAAAAAAAAAAAATTGGTTGGTTGTCCAAGAATAACCAACAGATTCCATTTCTACCATTTTTGGAATTTTTGTCTGTTTGTCTGTCTGTCTGTTTGTATGTTGTGTAGTTTGATTGTTCCACTATCACGTAAAAAGTACGAAATCAATATGGTTAACTTTTATACTCAAATATTGTGTGTAACTCGATGTTTCAATTAGTTTTTGTTTCATCGCAATCGCTTCAAAATATCAAAAGATATATGAATTTAAAGTGTTCAAGAAGGAATTTTCATTACGTAATGTACATCCACGTAACGACATCTATTGACGCGAAATGATACTTACTTCTTAATTACTAGGTTTGTGAGATCGTGTGTTGTTATATGACCGTCATTTTCTTTGCGCGGAAACTTAACGCGATACATTGTGTATTTGTGTATAGAATATAACTCTAAAGTTAGATTAATTAAAATTTTCCAGATGCGTTGTTTATTTATTAGTTTAGTATTAGTGCGATAGGTGGCGCTACCTATCTTTCAAATCTTGATAATCATGAAAGAATAGTGACAAATGTTAATTTCTTAAAAAATATAGGTATTTATTCTTTAATTTTTCACTTTTCTACATAGTTTATTTAGCTTACAGAGTGTTCGAACGTTTTCCCATATATTTTGACAGTATCATTTCGTGCTCGATAGATGGCGTTGTTCGTTTAATGTCATTTTTTGAATCGCGGTGTTAAGACTCTCCGTCTTAGAATGACTTTCGCCCAGATATTCCAAATAATTTTTAGTATAGGTATCTTTGTTTTTGACTTCTTTAGTGTCGATAATATAATAATATAATATAATAAATAAATAAATAATAAATTGTTGGTTGGGTTGGGTTGTCATTCGTTGAAAGTATTGATCAGTGATCTGATTGGTTTTGATTTGGTATTTTGGTTGGTTTCGTTCATTCAAATTAAGAAGTCAAGAAACGAGTCGTTACAGATCGATTCAAACTTAATGGCGGCTCGGAAGTTAGCTTTTAGCTGCGCAGTACCCCACCCCTTACCCCCGCTGTCACATGAAATTGTTACTGCGCAGCGACTCGCCTCATGTTCCGAGCCGCCATTAAGTTTGAATCGAACTGTACTATACTTCGTAATTTGTTCGTATGATTCGTGACCGCCGCTCATTCGATTCGATCGTTGTTGGCGTGTGTAAGGCCTCGGCCTTGAATCTTGCGGGCAGCGGGGCGGATGGCGGCTCGGAAGTTAACTTTTAGCTGCGCAGTACCCCACCCCTCACCCCCGCTGTCACATGAAATTGTTACTCGCCTCATGTTCCGAGCCGCCATTAAGTTTGAATCGAACTGTATTATACTTCGTAATTTGTTCGTATGATTCGTGACCATCGCTCATTCGATTCGATCGTTGTTGGCATGTGTAAGGCCTCGGCCTCGAATCTTGGGGGCAGTGGGGCGGCGGCGGCGGCGGCGCGGGAGCGGGGCGGGCATCAAAGACCCGTTCTCGAAACTAGCGGGCAGATCGCGCGTCACTATAGCCGCGTAGTGTTGTGTTCACGATTTTGTCGTCGAGATATTTGTTTTTATTCGCGAAAGAAATGGCTGAACAATGGCGGCAACATCTTTTTGATTCAAATTTATTCCTAACGCTCAATTTATTGTGGGCAACAACACTGCAATGCAGACGCGCGGGCGGTCACCGCTTGAATGGAGTGCACCGCTCGCTGCCCGCCGCCTCGCCGCTGCCGCGCCGCTGTTTTCGAGAACCGGTCCATTTGATTTTACGCATAAGATCCTGCTGCGCCCGCGCCGCCGCCGCCGCCGCCGCCGCCCCGCTGCCCGCAAGGTTCGAGGCAGAGGCCTTATGGTTGATTCGATTTGTTCGACTATCGGACAGCAATAAATACACAAATATTGGCACATGTTTCTGGGGAAAGTCAACAATATACATCGATAAATACGGTTCCCGAAGAAGAAGATGCCACACACTATCCAGTAGAGTTCTTAGAATCCCTTAACACACCCGGTCTTTCAGCACACAAAATTTGTTTAAAAGTCGGAGTGCCAATAATTCTTCTCAGAAATTTAAGTCCTCCCAAACTTTGCAACGGCACTCGGCTCATAGTCACCAATCACCAACAAAACGTCATCGAAGCCGAAATCTTAACAGGTTGCGGCGCCGGTGATGTTGTTTTTATTCCAAGAATTCCTCTCATTCCCAATAATTTACCGTTTAGTTTTAAGCGTGTGCAATTCCCCGTCAGCCTGTGTTACGCCATGACCATTAACAAAGCTCAGGGCCAGACATTATCCGTTGCGGGGGTGGATCTTAGTATTGGTTGCTTTTCCCACGGCCAACTTTATGTAGCTCTTTCGCGTGTGAGCAACCCTAGCAACTTTTTTGTGTACGCTCCAGGTGGTTCCACCGCTAATATTTTATAAAGAGAAGCATTTTCTTAAATAAAAACACAAGTTTTTTGGCAGTTTCTTACTAGGAAAAATCACCAGCCCTGGTCGAAAGATTCGCCCTTTTTAAATGAAGGTACAACTTTTCTAAGCGACATATTATTGTTTTCCGACATCCATGCGAACGAAGTCGCGGGCACAGCTAGTCCATTATAAAATACAATAGACGTAAATATATTTAGTAACCTATTCCGCTTAACAATTCTTCAAGAGTTATAAA
Organism: Lithophane semibrunnea; assembly: GCA_947363905.1. Classification (NCBI taxonomy): domain Eukaryota; kingdom Metazoa; phylum Arthropoda; class Insecta; order Lepidoptera; family Noctuidae; genus Lithophane; species Lithophane semibrunnea. Next base: position 13,735,732 of record OX376208.1, on the reverse strand, counting down.
AAACCCTGTAAGAAACCGACACGTGTTTCACCTCTCAACGAGGATCCTCAGGATGATCCTTGACCAGTCGCAAACCAGAACACGATGTGTTGCCACAACGTCAGCGACAGCGTGTTTTTCTCTGCGTCTATTCATAATGGCTAACTAGGGAACTAGAATATTAATAATGAATTGCAATTATAACACTGAATTTGATTTTGTAACCGTTTTAGACGTAAAAAAGGCATTTGGAAAGTTTCCAAATACTTTTGTTACATCTAAAACTAAATATTCGGTGTTACGATATTAATTATTAATTAGAACTACTAACATAGTCTAAGCCTTATTTATTAACACAAGTTTTGTTTATAGAATATGTATGTTTAGGTTAAGGTATTTATCTATGGGCCTGTGTCGCCTGCAATAAATGGTTTATTATTATTATTAATTAATGCATTTCATATTCAATATTTTAGTTCACTAGTTAGCCATATTTTATGTTTCCATACCAAATTAACCAAAACAGGTAAATATTTGATAGCTATTTGCAACGTTGCCAACTTTTAGAATAAACGCTCTTAAAATTAGTCATTTAAACGTTTTTTTATTAATTTTCAATAAAGTGATTTCTTGTGTAAATATTAGATTTATTTTTCGAAACATCAAATCTTTATGCAATTATAGCTTTAAAGCACCCAACTACTCAAATTAGGATAATTACACAAATACACAATTCTTTCTACATTACAATTACAAAACCACCATTGTCTTATGATTATTTCACTGCATATAGACGTTTGCTAAATAACTTTTACTTGTGTAGATACTAAAAAAAACGGATTATTCGGCTTAAGACAGATTCTGGTTTGGGCAGATTCTTGTAACGGCAGATTCTTTTTTTGGCAGATTTGTTATACGGCAGAAGTAACATGATCAACAAAAACCATAAAATGTAATGGTATATTTAGTCAATTTCAAACTAAAAACCTTATAAGAGGTACACACGGCTACTCATCAAACTATACATTTCCAGTATAAGCTAATCTCGCATTGTACGGAAGTCCCATACAATGCGAGATCAGTATAAACTGGAAATGTATAGCCTGATGTGTAGCCGTGCGTACTTAGCAAAGGTAACAAAATTACAGCCATAAATCTTATAAGTATGTACCTATTACACTTAAAACTAAAAATCATATTAACGCAAAGGTACCTAACTAAAATTACAACAAAAAGGATTAACCTCCGTACGCACATAAAACTGCTTGGTGAATGTCTTATCAAAATAAAGACAAGTAGTCGCAATATGAATTGGTACAAGTTCAAGCAATAAAACAAAATATACCCTGAAGTAGATGATGATGATGCCCGGGATGCTTTTATCAATTTTCTCACTCCATTTGGAAAAATAGTAAATCGCGGTTATGTATATTTCGTAACCTTGGTATATATGTCATTAAATTGTAGGTAAGTAAGTTGAAAGATTTTCAACGAAACAAAATTCGATGATACGGGTAGGGTATCGCACTCAAGTAGGAACTCCCTTTGTTGGGGATTTCTTTGGCGATTTACTGGATTATTTAAATAAAAGGCTTCCGGACAATTAATAGCGTGTATTACCTTTTTGACACACATAGAGAAGGGAAAAACTAAAGATAGTGTTGCACTAAAATAAAATATAAAAAAACTAAAACTAATCGACTTAATCGATTAAACACCCTTATTTTTTTTAGCGTTGCCAAACGTTGTAGACGTTCTATTATCGTGATTTCATTTGATTCTGCTTTTTCTATAATATTATCTAATCATTTTTTTTTTTTATTGTTTTCATGTTCCGTCTGTTATTTATACAAGACATTTCATATTTTCTTAAATTTCTGTCTTACACGGTGGCTTCTTTTTTAAATAATTGAATAAAATGATAAATCAACGGCTTGCGAGGAAATTTTGAATTTAACCTTCGATGCCATAGCCATATAGCCCTCAGGGATTAATTGTGGATGTAGAAGTGCGAGCTGTGTGTATAACCGAGTGATTTTTTAACCATCACCTGTTTTAGTGTAACCTATAGATTTACTATTTTTCCAAACGGCGGCGTGAGAAAAATGATAAAAGCATCCCGTAATCGCAACTTCAGGGTATATTTGCTTTATTGTTTGAATTTGTGCCATTTCGTAATCACACTTGCACTGTGTTATCTGCACTGAGAACTGGTCTCTCAGTACCTTGAACATTCTTGTATTCAAGTATTTTCGGCCTTATTTGGAAGCAATATAAATACCAAGGGTACGAAATATACATTTTCGTCTTCGTTCGACACGTTCACATGTAGCGTAAACGTAATTTAGGATTTTTTTCTTTTGTTTCGCCAAAGTAGTGCCAAAAATAAAATTTTATCCTCATCTCCATCATCAAACATAAAAATGTTTTTCACTATGTCATTAGGTAATCTCAAACTTTTCATGCTTCTCCAAGTTGTTCTATCCACAGTTAGATATTTTTTTCTTGCATTAGTAATAAAGAATCTTTTTTCGAATTAAATGATGGTATATCTTCCGCGTTTAGGCAGCATGTGTTAAAATATATTTATATTAAAATATATGTATATTTTTGGAATCGGTTCTAGATTAGCGCAAACCTCATTCTTACAACCGTGTAACAACGCATCAATATTAGTATTTCTAGCAATGTCTGGAGTACAGGTGTGCTTAGATTCCCTAACAATATTATTCGCAGCAATCAAAGTTAGTGACGTATTGCACTCTAACTTATTGTGGCATCTCCAATTGGTCGTTCCGTTCTTGTTTTTCACGGCAAACTTGTAACGATACCCAGCGTGAAGTACAACGGGTTTTCCCTTTTTGCTTGTAATGATCTGCAAATCACTTTCACCACTAGGACTAGGCAAATCCATTATTTAAGTATTTGAGACAGACCTAAATATTAATTTGAAAATATTCAAACAAGAATGACAACATGTCACCAATGACAACAAGGAAATCATTATGATTTATACAAAAAAGACTGATAATGTAATTGTGAACCAAAGAGATTAAATTTAAAAGCCGTATAGACTGTATGATTTCAATGGCCTGACTATATTATCCGTAACATCAGATTTCGCATCCAGGCCTGATCTTTTTGAACCATTACTTATACCTCCTACAGAACCTGATCTCCTAGTACTTTTGTAAATTTTATTTGGCAAATCACTATAATTTTACTATGTAAGCGGTGTTGGTAGGCCCCCAGGTCGGATCACTCCAAACGACTTGATTTTGATCTGATCTCACAAGACTAACTGCGTCTGCCATAGGATGAGGATTTATCAGATGATTTAAGACTATATAGACCACACTAGACTATATAGATATCACTCCTGATCTGACCATATCAGGCATCAGATCAGGTCGTGTGTAGGACGTTTTATCCGCAACAAATAGTTTTCCAATTAATGCAAACTTTTGTATATACCTAATCCTTACATAATGCTTCTGTAGATGAGTGTAAAATTAATGGTTAAACGAACTTACCTTAAGTGATGTTCGACCATAATTATACGAGACGTTACATCCGAAGAGATTTAATGATCACTATGTAGTTTCACTTCTCAAACTAGGCGTCGCACATAATTTTTAGAGCTGTGGAAATAAAAATCAGATTATAAAATTCAAATTGGTTCTACTACATCCGCCGACTGCAGCGCCATCTCCACGTAACTTCATTCATTTTTAGAGACTATCAGATTACTCTCGTTTGATGAATTGTTTGATGGGCTTTAGTATAAGGGTTCGGGAGGGAAAGATTTAAATCTCTTCGGATGTAACGTCTCGTATAATTATGGTCGAACATCACTTAAGGTAAGTTCGTTTAACCATTAATTATACTTACGACGTTACATCCTCAAGATTTAATGATCACTATGTAGATGTTTAGCGCTTTCATTCAAACGAGATTGGTAAGGGATTTTACGAAGAATGGACACGATTATTAAATCATTAAATATAAATAACATTTATTGAGTAGGTACATACTTAAAAAGTATATAAAAATACATTAATCATAATAAACAAAAGTTGTATCCTCTGCTGAATGTTGCGAATACAGTAATAATAAACAAAAATTGCATCCTCTGCTTAATGTTGCTAAAACAATAATTAATTTTACCTTAAATTAACAATTATAAATTGCCTCCGCAAATGCGTTGTCCTCGTCCACTGTAATCGGACGGTTATAGAATTTAGCGAAGGTTAAAGAGTTCCCTGACCAACCTGCGGTTCTTTTGATTATGTCTAATGAAACCCCCTTACGACTAGCCGCCGAGGTTGACGCGTGGCGGGTGCTATGAGCCGTAAAAACTCCTGTATCAATACCACTTTCAGTCAACACGTTTCTAATCCATCTACTTATAGTTGCGGCACTAGCGTTATGGATTGGTTTCTTGGTAGTAAGAATAAGTCTATCGGTTAATGGTAAGCTTCTATAATTCTTGGTGGCTTCAATATACGCGGACAATGTTTTTGCAGGGCAGATTTGTTCTCTATTACAGAAAAAGGGTATATTGAAATGAGGCGCCGATCTGTTCGGAGCCGAAGTTTTGATTAGATCATTTATATTAATAACTATCCTCGCGCTACTTACTTCAACACTAGACGAAACGTATAAGCGATAGCGTCTGCACACGTTGTGCAGTTGACAATGCGAGCAGAACCACCAATTTTTTGGATAGAGAGGCCAAGGTTTGGTTCTCATTTGGATAATAATTTGAAAGGTGATCTAATACAAGATTAGGATCCCATGTAGATTTATATCTAGGGAAGGAAGGTTTGGTCCTATAGACTTCTTTCATAAACCTTATAATTCGATCGTCTTGACTTATACATTTACCCAGTATTAATGCAAGTGCGGAACGACAGGTGTTGAGGGTTGAATAATTTGCGCCTAAATGATATTCATAAACCAAAAATTCAAGAATATTGGGAATATTATTATCAAAAATATTTATCTTCTTTTTAGTACAATTTTTAAAATAACCACAATTTTTTTATAACGACATTATATTGTTTAAGAGAGCTGTTAGCTAACGATGATATTATTATTTTAATAGCATTATCTGGTAACGATTGTTTTACGTACGATTGCATGATAATACTGACGACACCAGGGTAAGTCCTTTCCAAAGTGGGTGTGGTGTCCTGAAAGGTGATAAAAGCAATGAGGGACTCGGTTCCAAATAAATAACCTGGTTTTGAGAAAGAGATAAAAACAGTGGGTACCATGGCTGGCTAGGCCAATAAGGTACAACTACAATCCCAGTGGCTTTATCTGTAACTATTTTTCTTAAGCATTTAAGAATCAGTGAGAACGGGGGAAATGCATAGAAAAAATAAGGCGACCAGTCTATTGTAAACGCATCTATGTTATACGCTGAAGGATCTCGTTTCCACGATATGTATTTTTTACATTTTGCGTTCAATCGTGTGGCAAACAGATCTATTTGGGGGTTTCCAAAAATATTTGTTATTTTATCAAAAGCAGACAAATCTAAGTCCCATTCAGTATCAATATTTAATCGTCTAGATTCGTGATCGGCTTCTGTATTGTCTTTAGACTTGATGTAAGAAGCAAAAACAAAGAGTTTCCTTTGTTCACACCATTGCCAGATTTCTCTAGCTATGTCATTAAGGTGTGTATATTGGATTCCTCCGTACTTATTTACATACGCTATTGCTGTAGTATTATCGATCCTAAGTAAAATCTCCATATTATAAAGATCCTTAGCAAAGCACTGTAAACCAATAAGAGCTGCCTTCAATTCTAAAAGATTTATTTGCTCTTTCGATTCTGTGTCATTCCAAAAACCATGAGCACGTACTCCATTACAATATATACCCCAACCTGTAAGGGATGCATCTGAGAAGATTTCCAGATCATACCTACCACTACGTATTGGATTTTTTAATTTTAAAATATTATTTTGCCACCAGGAAAATTCTGACTTAAGATTGGGCGAAAGGTTCATGACACAATCATAATTGTCGTTAGAATGACTTAAAGCTAGAAATTTTTCGCGTTCGAAACGTTTCGTATACAACCAACCATAAGAAATTGCTGGGCAAACCGAGCAGAGTAAACCTAGGTACTTTGCAAAATCCCTAATTGTTAAAGACCTTTTTTTAGCAATTCGTTTTGTTTGGTCGAGTATTTTTTGACGTTTCATATCTGGCAGCATTAGACACATATCTTGTGAATTTATTTCGAAACCTAGGAACTTTTGAATTTGTTTTGGTATCAAGCTACTTTTTTCTTTATTAATGATAAAGCCTAATTTCTCAAGTAAGTGTACTGCTGCTGCTGTACTTTCTTGGCAACTATTAAAAGAGTTATTTATACATAACAAATCATCTAAGTACACTACTAGGAGTAACCCTTGGTTTCTAAGATAAGCTACTACCGGCTTCATTAATTTCGTAAAAACGAAAGGTGCTATCGACAAGCCAAAAGGGAGACACTGGAATTCAAAAGTAGAACCTTGAAATCTAAATCGCAGATATTTTCTACTAGAATTGTGAATAGGCACTAAAAAATATGCTTCCTGTAGATCCATAGTTGTCATAAAACAATCTTTACTGATTAATTTAGTAGCGGTATGAATGTCTTCCATTTTAAAGTGCTCCGGACTGATAAATTTATTTAGGCATTTTAAATTCAAAATGAACCTAAACGACCCATCGCTTTTAGGAATCAAAAAAATATTAGAAATAAACTGGCCAGGCACGTCACAGCATTTTTTTATAGCCCCTGAAGACAATAATTTTGAAATAGATACCTTTAAATGTTCAAGCTCTGTTTTACTAAACCTTGGGTTAGATGGCTCAAATTTTTGAAAAGGATGCTCTGTAAAAGTTATTTTGAAGCCCTTAACATAGCTTAAGACTATTGGATCTTTGGTTATTGTTTGCCAGTAGCTAACATAGTGGCGTAATCTACCAGCATGAACTTTTACCTCTACTGGTTCCTGCGAGTTCTGTAGTCCATCTTCCGGGCAGGAGGGGCTCGATTCGCAGCTGGCTGCCTCCGACCTTGCTGTGTCGAGTGTCCTTGGTTGGATGTGTACCTCGGCTTCTGCCCACCCGGTTTGGTACCCCTGGTTGATTGAAACCTGGGTGGGCCTCTCCAGTTTCCCTGTTGTCTGGATGTGGAAGGAACGCTAACGTTGCTGCGCTTTATTTGAAGACCTGATTTTTCTGCTGTTTTTGTGGCCTTAATCTTTTCTCCAAGGTCAACTCCAAATAGAAATGAATCTCGTTATATATCAGTTATTGTTGTGGTAAATTTTTTATCCAGTGAAGAAGTTATCAACTTTCTTCTATGTTGTGAGTTTTCGTAGTGTAAATCAAGAAAAATGTTGCTGACTTCTGACAGTTTTTTCAAGATTTCCACCTTTGGGTGGTCTTCTTTAATCAGAGACGAAGCCAGATTGCTGAGACCAGCAATACCCAACCCAAGTTGGTTCTGAGCTCTTTCGAGGAGTTTATCCCGATGCTTAATGTTGTCACTTATGATGGCAGAAATTTCTAAATTAAGCTTTGGCGCTTTCGATAAAGTGAAGTTGAGGACCTCATTTGAGCTAGGACCAGGGTCCTGAAGGAGCAAGTTAGATGTATCTGTATTATCTGTAGGATCACCGGTACGCGGTGGACTAGCGGGGACTACAACGCCAGATCTGATTGGAATATCTTCTGATTCATCTGAATACAACAACCGCAGTGAGTCTGGTGTTGGCGACCTTGTGTGATAACGGTCATCATATTCTGTAAATTAAAAGAACAGAACAACTGTTGTACTTGACAGTGTTGTCTTAGTCTTTGTACGTACTCACGTTACGCCATTGGACTGTTTATTTGACAAGCTGCTGTATGCAGTGTTTATACATTTTAAAGTCATTGTACGTATTCCCGATACGCCACTAGACTAATTCGTTATCAGCCGTGCTCACGTCACGGAGTATATCTTATATCCAGAACTCAATGAGTTACTAGGAATTAACGATTGTAGTTAGGACCTATGTCTCCCACTATATGTCAAATGTAACAAAAAGTAACACCAAACATACGAACCTAATCCTTATTATGAACGTAATAAAAATAAAAAATTTAAGGTAACTTTTTAAAAATTAAAAAGTTACCTTAAATGAAGGTAGACAGCAAAAAATATTGCAAATCTACCGGACGAATAGGTAATAAAAAGTATATTATTATTTAGACAAATTCGTTCATAGTTATAATGATTCTTAAAGACACACCAATATTTGACTACGTTATTCAAATTAGGAACAACAAAAAGATATGTAGCGACTAACCTTCCTCATCCTTACTTGTTGACGACGATGAGGCACGTAGTTTTCGCTGCAAACGCTTTATCTTTCGTCGAATGTTCGAATGACTACGTTCCCTTTTCCGTTTTCCCATACTAACCACTAGTATTTTCCACTAAATACACACTATTTTTTAACTAAAACTATATTTTTAATTTTAAAATATTATTTTGCCACCAGGAAAATTCTGACTTAAGATTGGGCGAAAGGTTCATGACACAATCATAATTGTCGTTAGAATGACTTAAAGCTAGAAATTTTTCGCGTTCGAAACGTTTCGTATACAACCAACCATAAGAAATTGCTGGGCAAACCGAGCAGAGTAAACCTAGGTACTTTGCAAAATCCCTAATTGTTAAAGACCTTTTTTTAGCAATTCGTTTTGTTTGGTCGAGTATTTTTTGACGTTTCATATCTGGCAGCATTAGACACATATCTTGTGAATTTATTTCGAAACCTAGAAACTTTTGAATTTGTTTTGGTATCAAGCTACTTTTTTCTTTATTAATGATAAAGCCTAATTTCTCAAGTAAGTGTACTGCTGCTGCTGTACTTTCTTGGCAACTATTAAAAGAGTTATTTATACATAACAAATCATCTAAGTACACTACTAGGAGTAACCCTTGGTTTCTAAGATAAGCTACTACCGGCTTCATTAATTTCGTAAAAACGAAAGGTGCTATCGACAAGCCAAAAGGGAGACACTGGAATTCAAAAGTAGAACCTTGAAATCTAAATCGCAGATATTTTCTACTAGAATTGTGAATAGGCACTAAAAAATATGCTTCCTGTAGATCCATAGTTGTCATAAAACAATCTTTACTGATTAATTTAGTAGCGGTATGAATGTCTTCCATTTTAAAGTGCTCCGGACTGATAAATTTATTTAGGCATTTTAAATTCAAAATGAACCTAAACGACCCATCGCTTTTAGGAATCAAAAAAATATTAGAAATAAACTGGCCAGGCACGTCACAGCATTTTTTTATAGCCCCTGAAGACAATAATTTTGAAATAGATACCTTTAAATGTTCAAGCTCTGTTTTACTAAACCTTGGGTTAGATGGCTCAAATTTTTGAAAAGGATGCTCTGTAAAAGTTGTTTTGAAGCCCTTAACATAGTTTAAGACTATTGGATCTTTGGTTATTGTTTGCCAGTAGCTAACATAGTGGCGTAATCTACCAGCATGAACTTTTACCTCTACTGGTTCCTGCGAGTTCTGTAGTCCATCTTCCGGGCAGGAGGGGCTCGATTCGCAGCTGGCTGCCTCCGACCTTGCTGTGTCGAGTGTCCTTGGTTGGATGTGTACCTCGGCTTCTGCCCACCCGGTTTGGTACCCCTGGTTGATTGAAACCTGGGTGGGCCTCTCCAGTTTCCCTGTTGTCTGGATGTGGAAGGAACGCTAACGTTGCTGCGCTTTATTTGAAGACCTGATTTTTCTGCTGTTTTTGTGGCCTTAATCTTTTCTCCAAGGTCAACTCCAAATAGAAATGAATCTCGTTATATATCAGTTATTGTTGTGGTAAATTTTTTATCCAGTGAAGAAGTTATCAACTTTCTTCTATGTTGTGAGTTTTCGTAGTGTAAATCAAGAAAAATCTTGCTGACTTCTGACAGTTTTTTCAAGATTTCCACCTTTGGGTGGTCTTCTTTAATCAGAGACGAAGCCAGATTGCTGAGACCAGCAATACCCAACCCAAGTTGGTTCTGAGCTCTTTCGAGGAGTTTATCCCGATGCTTAATGTTGTCACTTATGATGGCAGAAATTTCTAAATTAAGCTTTGGCGCTTTCGATAAAGTGAAGTGCTCAGGCGTTAAAGTTTTCTTTAAAGTGGCTTCCTTCACTTCTTTAGTCAACCCTTCTAATAGGATCCTTTTTTTTTTTTTTTTTTTTTTTTTTCCGGGGTGGAAAATCCTCATGGATGTCCTCCGCCCTGGGGCGAGCGAAGGGGTCTGTCAGACTCTTACTGACTAAAAACCACCCCGGTGTTCCGACTCACACCTACGCCGGGGGTCGCGGGAACGTGAAAATCTTCCGCAACCCTCGACTGGTGCCGGCCCGCCGCTGCGGGCCTCCTCGGGTCAGAGGGGGGAGTGAGGTGTTTGACTCCCCCCGTGACGTCTAAGAGGGGCGCGCGTGGAACACTACGCGCCGCCACCTCGGGTCCTGATGTTTGGGGGGCGACGGACGTCCCCGAGTCCGTCACCCCTGGACCCATTTAGGGGGGCTGGAAGAGGGCGTTATCCGCCCTCCGCCGACGTCCGGTGCGCCTGCTGCGGGCCGGGTGAGTGGACGAGATCTCCCTCTCCCTTTCCGCAGCCTCCTTCTGCGAGACGACTGTCTCACAGTAGGAAACCACCGCGTCCCAGGACTCCTCGCTGTCGACCATCGACTCAACGACGGCTGGCAGCGAGAGGTCACTGCCTACTTCTGAGATGAGGGCACGGCGCGGCTCCTCCCAAGCGGCACACTCTGCCAGCGTATGCCGCGCCGTGTCCTCCCGGCAGTCGACGCAGTGGTGACACCGAGCGTCCGGCTCCCTGTTTATGCGACACAGGTACTTCCCGAAGCAACCATGCCCCGAGAGCACCTGCGTCACCCGAAACGACAGGGAGCCGTGCCTCGTCCGCCCTCTTCTGTCTTCCTTCACCCGATACCTCAAACACTTTGGCACCCGTGGCTGCCGTTTTAAAAACAAAGCCAGCTGGCGTGGCAAAGTTCAGCTTCTCCTTGATCTGGGCCAGGACTGACTTATAGGTCACATCCCTCTTTGAGGCTTCGGGCTGCAGTGTAATGACGACAGCCTCGGAGCGTGGGGCCCTGACCTTGTGTGGCCTTGTGCTTTTTGGAGCTGAGTCCTTGGGGGGTACCGGCACCGTCACCTTCACCGTCGCCTTCTTCTTGCGGCCCCTTTTAACGACGGTCGTCCAGGCCTCTTGGGTGGAAGGCGCGGCCGCCGGGGGCACGGTTGAGTGGGTAGGGGGCGCGGACGCACCCGCTGTGGTCTTCTTTGGCCCCTCCGTGGGCTTTTTGACCCCCTGTGCAGGTTTCTTCTTTGCCTCCTGTACGGGTTTCGTCCTAGCGGACTCCTCCTTCCTCCGCGCATCCCCCGCAAGCGGTGTTCTAATAGGATCCTACCCCAACGTTTAGAAATCTCCTCATTTATAGTCCGGCCTAAGACCTCTTCTTTGCCTGTTGAATCTCCTAACGCCTCAAGTATTTCAGGCGGTAAAACCTCGGAATCAGGTATTGGGACCTCATTTGAGCTAGGACCAGGGTCCTGAAGGAGCAAGTTAGATGTATCTGTATTATCTGTAGGATCACCGGTACGCGGTGGACTAGCGGGGACTACAACGCCAGATCTGATTGGAATATCTTCTGATTCATCTGAATACAACAACCGCAGTGAGTCTGGTGTTGGCGACCTTGTGTGATAACGGTCATCATATTCTGTAAATTAAAAGAACAGAACAACATTTGTACTTGACAGTGTTGTCTTAGTCTTTGTACGTACTCACGTTACGCCATTGGACTGTTTATTTGACAAGCTGCTGTATGCAGTGTTTATACATTTTAAAGTCATTGTACGTATTCCCGATACGCCACTAGACTAATTCGTTATCAGCCGTGCTCACGTCACGGAGTATATCTTATATCCAGAACTCAATGAGTTACTAGGAATTAACGATTGTAGTTAGGACCTATGTCTCCCACTATATGTCAAATGTAACAAAAAGTAACACCAAACATACGAACCTAATCCTTATTATGAACGTAATAAAAATAAAAATTTAAGGTAACTTTTTAAAAATTAAAAAGTTACCTTAAATGAAGGTAGACAGCAAAAAATATTGCAAATCTACCGGACGAATAGGTAATAAAAAGTATATTATTATTTAGACAAATTCGTTCATAGTTATAATGATTCTTAAAGACACACCAATATTTGACTACGTTATTCAAATTAGGAACAACAAAAAGATATGTAGCGACTAACCTTCCTCATCCTTACTTGTTGACGACGATGAGGCACGTAGTTTTCGCTGCAAACGCTTTATCTTTCGTCGAATGTTCGAATGACTACGTTCCCTTTTCCGTTTTCCCATACTAACCACTAGTATTTTCCACTAAATACACACTATTTTTTAACTAAAACTATATTTTTACAAAACACGCGATGTAACGACGCCCGCACATAAAAAAGGAATGAAGTTACGTGGAGATGGCGCTGCAGTCGGCGGATGTAGTAGAACCAATTTGAATTTTATAATCTGATTTTTATTTCCACAGCTCTAAAAATTATGTGCGACGCCTAGTACATTGAGAAGTGAAACTACATAGTGATCATTAAATCTTGAGGATGTAACGTCGTAAGTATAATATCTGTCTTATCAAGAATCTGACAAAAAACGAATCTGTCGTAACAAGAATCTACCCAAACCAGAATCTGTCCTAAATCGAATAATCCAAAAAACAAAATGGTTAATTTTTAAGATAAGCATTCAGTTTTTGAGTATTAAATGCGTAATAAAACAATATTTCTAAAATGGATTTAATCTCAAAAGTACCAAACAAACTTACTAGAAAAGTAAACATAGCCTGTTTCCATTAAAAAATACTAATTTAATGATCCTGAATTACAAATAAGCAAACTGTAGCAACACAACAGTGTAGTTAGTGAGAAGACTCATCAGACTCAATTGTAACGCAGCGTCTGCGTTAAACAGGCCACACACACGTATCTTGCTGAATGATGCTCGATGTAAGCGCAGTACGTTCTTGCATAGTTTTTTCTGGTCAGCTGCCAATATTTAAAAATTAAATACGTAAAGGAGCATCAAACCAAAACAGCATTTCTAAATTTGAAATTTTAATTTTTCCGCTGATAAGCGGGAACATTAAATTAAAAATAAAACGTTTAGAGATGGAGTGAAAATTACCTGAATTATTTGTCATTAAAATAAGTGTACATGAATCTTGCACTCCTTGAATAGTCGTGTAGAGCTTCTCACATTGCTTGCTCCATATTGTTTGATAAGTTAAATCCTTACCTAACCAAAAAATTAAGGACAACCAATTGAAAGTCAATAATTTCTGTAACAAAAAGGCGTTTTGTTTTAAAACAGTGACGGTTTCGTTCTTCTCTTGACTGATTGACTCCTTGATAATTTAAATGCCTATATTTTTTCTTTGGTTATTTTATTATATTGAAAAAGCTGCAGGCAAAAATAAAGTAATTCGAATGATACTTACCATCTCGCCTACTTTAAATCCTTCAATTGCCACTTGAATATACACCAGAGCGTGAGTGAATATTTCTAAAATGTAATAAAGTATCTGAAATATAAATTAAGACAAAATGAAAACTGTAGGTTACATAAAGTTTCATAAACAAATTAATTAATTGGATTGGATTTTAAAACACTTACGAATTGCTGAAAACAATATTTATGGATGTCATAACACTCTAATATATCAACGTAAGCCTGAAACAGTTTCTTACAACCTATAACTCCGTATGTGTTTTCAGTATCGTGAAAATTTAAAAGATGAATCCTCCAAAGATGAACTTTATTTTCTAACAATTGTATTCCTCGGATAGCGTAAAGAATATTAAAATCAAAACTATTCACAAGGCAGCAGTAATAAATTGTCATGTAAGGTACATCCGACAGTATGCAAAAACAAGCGAATACAGAGACAAATCCAAAGACAGTAATGATTACAGTAACCCAATTCCAAATGATGAAGTTTTTAAAACTGGATTCATGGTTGAGAAATCTGTGCACTTTTTGAAAAGTATGGACAAACTGAACAGATTCTTTGGTGCGAATTAGCCCTATTACGAAATTAATAGTAAATCCCAACCCATAGTACACAGCATCATAAGAAGTGGTGACATGTATGTAAAAAGTATATCTTATCAAATCTTTCTGAAGCAACGTCTCAAAAGTGCGGTAGACAAATGAAAAAATGAATACTAGTGTTGCAATCATCGAAACTAAATTGGAGATGAAACCGTTCGGAGTTATAACATTATTTTTAATGCGATATTTAGGACAGAAAAAAATATATTGCATCAGATTCAAAGGCAAAAGCATCGATTGCACATCTTTGTCCACTGTTTTGTTATTAAAAATATGTTTCACGGGGTATTTTTGTCCGATATTTAGAATTGTTTTCATTATTTATGAGTAACTGTGTGAGTTTAATACCTTCTTAGTTCACAAGTGATACATAAATGGACGGTTAAAGCCTGGGCACGTCATTTTCATTATGATAATGGGGATAGAACCAATAATTCATTAAAATAGTTACATTAAGTACATTTATTATAACTATTTTACTAATTGTTTACATACTTAAACATAGTAAATTTTTGTAGTGTGCATGGATGACCAAATTCTAACTATAATATAAGAAATTAGCTGAACCCCACGGTTTCACCCGCGTAAGTCTCGATCCTGTGGAAATATCGAGATAAAAAGTATCCTATGTTCTATTCCAGGCCATGGTCTACCCATGTGCCAAATTTCATCCAAACCCGTTCAGCCGTTATAGCGTGAAAGCGTAACAAACAAACACACAAACAAATTATAATTATACACATTATACATATTTTTGTTAACATTGTATGGACGATATACTATTGCATGTTAACGGGAACGTCCTTCGTTAGATAATATACTGTATATTTCTATGAAATACCTTCCTTAGCTAGCGGCGCCGACGTCGGCTGCCACCTGCGGTCGGCTACGGAATTGTATCTTGAGATTAACCGCCGCTTTGTCAGTGTAAGAGTACTGTTAACCGCTTCTTATACTTTAAGATAAGATAAGATAAGATAAGATAATATGTTTATTTGCATAAAACATGGTATAAAGGGGTGTTAAATAATACTATATAGCACAAACATGTTTAGCTAGGTTATAACAAAGCATGCAAAATACTTAAAATTAAGCAAGTAGACAAGGAGCCATCAATAGTGAATAGAACATCAAAATTTTTTGTCAACAAATTCCTTTAAGCTATAAAAACTATGTTCGAGCATCCATTTGTAAAATTGAACTTTAAACAATTTTGAATGTAAGTTTTTAAATTGCCTCGGTATTTTATTATACATGCGCACACACATTGCTAGGCAGTTTTTATTATACTTAGTTAGGCGAGGCAGATCATTCAACACAAGTTTATACGGATCTCGTCTGTTCCGAGGATTGACATCATTTGCAGTCTTAAATAATTGTTTATTTTTCATTACAGACATACATATTTCGTAAATATAAAGTGACGGTAACGGTAACAAACCAAGTTTCCTAAATATTGGTTGACATGAGTCATCAGGTTTTAGTCCACAAATTGATCTCATGCACTTTTTTTGAGCGATGAATACTCTTTGGAAGTCGGTGCTGTTGCCCCACATTACAATCCCATAACGTAGTAATGATTCAACGTATGCACGGTAAGATATTACAGCAGTTTTTACGTTAGTTACATTTTTGACTTGTTTAAGTGCATATACAAATTTATTTATTTTAGTGCTAATATTATCTATGTGTTCTTTCCAATTTATATCTTTATCTATTATTACACCCAAAAATCTTGTATGCGTTACTTCTTTGATTTTATCAATATTAAGTTTTATGTCATTTTTGTGATTATTAGGTATTAGGTAGGTAGGATTTAGGTACTGTAACGTCTGAGGGACGTTACCTAGATATGTGAGGGTGTGTGGTGGTGGTAATTTCAAAGAGGACGAGGTTTTCCAAGGATTTATTAATTAGAAGACACGTTTATACATATTTTATGGAGGGTCCGGGCTGCTCTGCCCCTCACAACATAAAAAAACACACCTGTCAATATTTAAATACCGACTGCTGGAGCGTTCGCAAGTCAAGGCTGCGGTTCTACCAGCCAGCCCAACGTGAGGTTGCATATCGCATAAAACCTCTACAGTACTATGTACTTGGCGTTCCACAAGCGTTTGAAAGAAAAGAAAAGAAAAAGAAAGAAAAATTGTTTATTCTGCACAAACAAAACGCACAATACAAAATAAAAAATGACATTTACTAAAACTACAAATAAGCCAAAAGCCTCGTATTTAACACCAAGAATATTAGACAATTATCTGTGGATGAGAGGCCAAAAACAAATTAGTTGCGTAATGTGTTGCGAATTAACAAATGAAAACAAACAAAACAATCACAAATTAAACGAAATGCTGATTACAGTGGAAAATTATCAATTTCTGAAACAACAATAACAAGAAGTGCGTCGTATCTGTGCAAGAATAGGTAATTGCTCAGCTAAAAGCCATGACTTCAGACGAACCTATTGTCAACAGCGCTGATTTTCAGCAAAAACCTCGCGAATGACGTAATGACGTCCCCCCATGTGAAAATACTATATCTGTCGGTAAGCAGAATTTCTTACGAAAATGAGTGTGTCTGAATATTATGAAAG
Organism: Lithophane semibrunnea; assembly: GCA_947363905.1. Classification (NCBI taxonomy): domain Eukaryota; kingdom Metazoa; phylum Arthropoda; class Insecta; order Lepidoptera; family Noctuidae; genus Lithophane; species Lithophane semibrunnea. The sequence goes on along the minus strand of OX376208.1, from coordinate 13,718,911 downwards.
TAAGTACATAGAAATAAAAAATAAAATAAAAATATATTTAAAAGTGTATACCTATGTCTGTATTTATGCGTAACATAATAAAAATAAAAGATACATAAACTGAGGGGTTTGCACAATGAGTCTATTTATTTTTCGCGGTAAGTACTTAAAAAACCGACCAAGTGCGAGTCGGACTCGCGGGATCTATAAAAACGGAAAAAAAATCATATCTGTTGTATGGGAGGGGAGCCCCCTTATTATTATTTTTTTTTTTTTAGTATTTGTTGTTAAAGCGGCAACAGCTGAGACGGACAGACAGACAGACGGACGGACAGCGGAGTCTTAGTAATAGGGCCCTGTTTTACCCTTTCAAAAATCAAAATCAAAATATTTTATTTCACATAAACCTACATGGGCACTTATGAAACGTCAGAAGCTACGTGCACGGTTCCAATTGGTCGTTTCCTATGGAGAAGAGCCGGCAAGAAACTCCATGGTTACTCTTTTAAAAATAATTGGCTTTTACAATACTTTGGGTACGGAACCCTAAAAAAGACATATGCAGTTGTATAATAACAACAGTTTTTTTACTGTTGGACCCGCTGCCACGGGGTCTGTTACTCAGATAAAGTAAGAAAAAAGTACGACCAACGAGATATCAAGCTCTACATTTTTCAGTATCAGGATTTTATTACGGTCTATAATATATTCTTTAAACTATTACAGAAACTCAAACTGTAGTATAACGATAGTGTATGTAGTGATGAGAGCACACAAGTGCAAACACAGCGCGGCATCGATGATGAACAGGCCACACGCGTGCATTTTCTTAAACGAGGTTTTTTGCAGACGTTGGATATTCTTGCACTCTTTTTTGCGTTTCTGTAAAAACAATTACATATTTCACCAGTTATGTTTAAGTTCCATGTTGAGAAGGCAACCCAATTGCTATTTACCGGGCACAAAACCGGACTGTTTCAGATTTTTTTTTACGAGGGAAATCCAATGAAACTGCCCGGGCAGGAGGTACAATATGTATACCCTGATTGAAACCAGACACGTTTAAGTGTCATCATATTATTTTCATAATTCCTTATCCTCCATTGAAAAGGAAGAATCCTCCGAAAATTTGTGTCGGTGGGCTACAGTCGGACTTATTGTCGGGTTACTGTATAAATGCCAATCGCATGGAAAACTTTAAAATTGCGATGCAGATGTAGTAACATCGGTTGAAAAATTCGAAGACATGTGACATCTACCACCCGCACTTGGCTAGAGTGGTGGATTAAGGCCCACACCCACTCAGAGACGAGGGGAGGCTTGTGACCCACCAGTGGGAACATTATAGGCTGATTATGGGTCTCCCTTGTTTCATCGAAAATAAATTGCCAAATTATCACTTCCCAAACAATTTTCCGCATAATTTCATTTGCCAAAATATTACTTAGCAAAAAATCTCTTCACAAATAATTGTAACGCAAACCTAATGTTTGGCAAGTGAACGTTTAAACAATAACTTTTTTACCAAATAGTGCTTTTACCAATTTTTATGTAGTCAAATATTTCAGTTGGCGCGTAATAAAATTTTCCAAATGTTTAGTATCGTCAGTTTCGGGTAGTCTGTTTTTTTTTTCTATATAATCTAGTCGTTTCTGGCACTCGCCGGCCGCTACCGCGGCACCGCTCGCTTCGCTCGCTCGGCTCGTGCGTAGTAGGTCACAGTTTTAACCTAACCTAACCTAACAAATCATTTGACCAAACGTTTATTATCTAAAGATTGTTTGCTGTAATAAATCATTAGATTAAAGACCAAATGCCTAAATGATATTATCCTTGATAATATTCTGCCAAGTAAAAATTTGACCAAATGAAAATGTGCGTACTAAAATCATTCCAAACATTGCATTGGTATAAAAAAAGGTTGCTAAAATTTGTTTGGGTAGTGAAATTTGGGCAAAATCTTTTCGGCAAAACGGCAGGATCCCGCTGATTATGGTATGTTATGTATACATCGGTTGTAGATCGTATGTGGTGGTATATGTAGATGTCGCCACTAATCAAATCAAGCTATTCATATTCAGAAAAATAATTAATTATAAATCATCAATTATTTCTTACCCGAATATCTAATTGAGTTTGCTAGTTGTATACAAGCACTCTTAACTTCATAGCCGACACGAATCTCTCACACTCCACGCTCAAAAATATGAACAGGAGCATGTTCTTAATAATCCATGTTAGAGAAATAAATGATACCAGAGCAAACTAGAACAGAATAAGACATTATTCGAATCATCATATTTTTCTCTACTATAAATTGACTGAATCAAAAGAAACAATATATTCAAAGATAAACAACAGATTAAAGTAAGAATAATAACAAATAATACAATTTGGGAACACTCAACGTAACCCGTGAAACTTGCAGCGCTGTTGTACGTTGATCGAAATTACGAGTATATGCGACATAAATTTTTTTTCGTGAAACCATGGCAATTTTTCTCAAATATAATTTTGAGAGCTATTTTGTTCGTTTTAATGTTATTATTTATTCATCATAATTTTAATTGATCATTTTAAAGGATTAAATAATTCATTGCTTATTTTATATATTGATTATACTTCGTGACGTAGAATTACTCTTACATAACTGTTACTCCCAGTAGTTACTTTTTTCATCTCTATTCATATTGCTATGCAAATCAAAGATTTGGAGGTTGTCATTATGATAAAGAACAGAATCTGGAACACAGAGCTACATCAATCAAAATGAACATTATAAAAATTCCAAACATTAGATAATTAATAAATATACCAATTGGTGAAACGTCTGCCCAAATATTTTATAGGCTTCTAATATTTCCATATAGACTTCAAACATAGTTTCCCAATAACGTTCTTTTTCTGAATTTTCAATGTGTTCTGATATTTAAAAATTTTTCACCCAACTTTTCATGGTCTTCGTCAATAGCTTCATGATCCTCGTAGCGTACAAAATATTTATGTCAAAGCTTAGCCATACATGAGTAGTTAAACTAAAGCCAAACAACTTTAAACCCACAAAATCAATAATGAAGTAGGAAAAAACGACCCAAACAATATGATAAAAGTTCAATGCCATAACACAAACCTAGTTGGGAAAGATGATACGTTTCAAAATTTCATAAATTTTCAGATTTGTATAGACTGCCTGGATTTTCATGACAAACAGCACGTTATTGTGCCTCTGAATAATACTTGTGCAGCAGTTTAAAAGGGTACCTACAAAAATATTTATATAATAGTATTTGAAACCTTTCTCATCGAATGTTATAGATTCAAATGTAAAATAATAGCAGCACCAAGTTACTATAAACATGGCGAAAATAGAAACGATATTGTAGAAAACACTATTGGTCGTGATCACGTTGTCCCGAATCTTGTACTTAGCACAGAAGAAAACAGCTTGCATGATATTTATTGGCATTAATGCTGATTGCAATTCTTTTCCAAGTATTTTTTTAGTTGGTGATATAGTATTTTCAAGAGTCGTGGTGAGTTCCGTTTCAAGAATGAAGTCGTTTCCTTTTAATTCCCGTTCATCTCTATCAGTTGAACAAACAATGGAAGATGACGAAGACATGTCTGCTATGAAAGGTAGTTGAAACTTGATTAGAGTACCTATGCATTCGACAATCAATAGATTTTTAATTTGGGTGATATACAATTTTTAATAAATTACGTGAACTTGTTTTCAATATAAATATAATTAATATTAATGACTTTCAGTCTTATCTAAAAACGTCTCTTAAATTATAATCAATTTATACGCAACTTATTAGCCAAATTCTTATTTAACTTTTAAGAGGTCGCTAAGCAGTTGATTAGCTGTCAAAATTGGTCAAAGTGGAGGACACATCCTACTCAATTTACCGCGATCTGGGGGTCTAAACCGGCCATATTAGCAATTCCTTTAAAAGCAGTTAATTTCCTGAATCACAGCTGTCATTAGCAATTCCTCTAATTTGTCATAAAAAGAAATTTATATTTTATTTCATATTTCAAATTCATATTTTCTGGACCATTTTAAGAATCTCCATAGAAAACTGTCAAGCATATGAATTATTTCGTAAGAATTACAGTGACATTTTTTACGATGATTCATAATATTTTCGGCATTAAGGCGCTAAGTCCCGTTTAGTACCGCAAAACGGTCACATTAAAAAGCCTACTCCTCATTAACGGCTGGGTTAAAAGATCTGAAAAAAATATATGTTTGCCATAGATTCATGTACAACATTTTTGAAAAGGGGTTTTTGCGTATGACTAATACTTTTGTCTTAAAAAAATATTTACCAAAACGCTATTTTTGGCTAATATTCCCTACTACTTCTAAACGGCTTTGATGTTTGGAAATATTTTTACACTGAAAAATTGATGGTTAGAAGGACTACAAAATTGAAAAAGCGTTTTTAAATCAATCAATATTTGCTAAGAAAATGACCCCACTTAGAGATAGAGGTTCAGAGGTGCTCTGCGCGGGCGCGGGCGGCAGTCGCGCGTGAGCATTGAGACGGGATGGCTGTGTCGCTCGCTGCTCCGCCCCGCCTATGGACCGACTACGCGCGTTTGCGTGTATTAGTGCAAATATTTACGTACGAATTGTATCAATGTGCGTTTATAGACTAGCTCGCTGCAGAGAGCCCAATTCAATTGTGCGCGTAGGCGCTATATCGTTGAGTTTTTTTTTTTTAATGTTCAATTACTTATGAAATAGCTTTTTTATTTTCATTGACAAAATTTACATACAAATTAACCATTTACAATATAAGTAAACCAAAAAAAATGTAAATATGAAATCTAACATAACATCACGCCTGTATTCCCCGAAGGGTTAGGCAGAAATGTACCTTTAGTTAGTACACTCACATTTCGCCAAATAAGTCCCATGTAATAGGGGCGAGCCTATTGCTATCAACCAGGCACAAATCCAGACTCCGGGCTGCTACTGAGCAATTCCAGATGTAAAAACCGGCCAAGTGCGTGTCGGACCACACAAAATGAAGGGTTCCGTAGTTGAGATGAATTTATTGCAAGAACAAACTCAACATTGTAGATGACAAATATGTTCTCCCATACGAAATGTATGGGAGAACATGTTTTTGCAACTGCAAATTTACGTTGGTAGATTATTACTCGTTAACTTGTAGAGCCTATTTAGCTGTGATAGTTTTCCTTTTAATTTCGTTATAATATATACCTACTACTGCCGTGAATGTTTTCACATATCCAAAACCAACCATTTACCTGCCGGCCTCAACACTTGACTCTAATAAAAATTAGCACTTCAATGTTTAATATTTCGCAAACAGATCCATGAATCCAAAAATGGTGTTCACACACTCGCAATATTTTTGAACGACCTTTCCAACGACACACCATGGGAAAGACAAGAAAAAGAAAACATACAAAAGTTACGTGTAGGGGAGGTACCCTAAAAATAAATATTTTTCATTATTTTATTGTAGGTACCACTCCGCGTGATTAATACGTACACCCGTGCCAAATTACAGCTTTATAGTACTCAGAGTCTATGAGCGAAGCTGCGGTCAGACAGACGGACATGGCGCAACTATACGTAAGGGTTCCTTGTTGACAACGGAACCCTAAAAACACAATAACACTTTGCCCGACCCAGGAATCGAACCCGGGACCTCATGCTCAGCAGTAGCGCTTGCGACCGCTAGACCAACGGGGCAGTCGTGAACTCGTGATATAAAATATTTTCTATTTCTATAATAATAATATGTATAACTATCCACGTCACCACATACACATGCAATTCAGTAAAAGTAAAACCAATAGATACGAAGTCGCGAACACACATTCATAAATCAGAACGTACTGCACAATCAATTATAAACTTTATCTCATCAGGTATAGCGTGCATGTTCCATGCACCATAGACCAGGTACACACGGCTACACATCAAGCTATACATTTCCAGTATAAGCTGACCTCGCATTGTACGAAAATCCTACACAATGCGAGATCAGCATAAACTGGAAATGTATAGCTTGATGTGTAGCCGTGTGTACAACTTACTCACAGGAAATCACTGGCTTGTCGCAAGTTACTTACAACGGCTGTATTACGCGCGCGATGCAACCGCTATAAAGTATCGTTTTGTGATTTTTACATTGCTTGTCCAGTCACTTAGCGACAGACTTAGGTAGTGTTGAAGAAGCAATGTATTTCCTGGAAAAATAGTACAGTCGCTGTGATATATGAAAGCAAAAATAACGTAGTAAAGGCAAGAAATATTTTCCGATTTGTTGTTTATCATGAATAATGATTTTCAAGACAAATATAGGTAATAAAATACCTACTTGTGCTGATAATTATATATAGTAAGTGGTTTCATAATTTATAAACTTTTTAGTTTGGCTTCAATTTTTAGAAGAAACCACTGAACAACACTGCATCTTAGGTTGTCATGAATGATGCGGACGAAAGCGCAAGTTCGCGGAGACAGCCATTTGCCTACGACATTAGCATCTTGATCATGGCGCGCGGACACAGACACGGAAGAAGTGGGGCATTGACCCTAAAACCAACCCACTCAACCCTGGCACTGAAATTATATCTTTTGGTGAACAAAATAAGTTCGATAATTGTTCAAAAGTGCGCGTTGCTTCACGTCGCGGTCTGAGCTGCCCCTATTATTTCTATGCTTATGACCTTCTATTTTCAAGAGACACTTGAATCATCATTGTGTGGTTCTTCTAGTTCATAATTTCAACGTAATATTGTGACTGAGTCAAGTCAAGATGATTGGCGAGCAGCTACATGACTGTGTGCGTGTATCAGTGAGCCGTGAGTTCAAAATTTCAAATCTCACACAGTACTAAAACTTTTTGTAAGTTTTTACTTGTTTGGAAGTAATGAATACAATTAACTTCATAAAAAAATAAATAATAAGCATGAATTGAATATAAATACCCTATTCATTAACAAGTGTTTGCTTTCAAAGAAACAAAAACAGCGTAGTAATGTAGGATTCGAACCCAGACCTCATAGATTACGAATCCATTGCTTAGTCCATTCAGCTACGAGCACATGATAGTTATACGCGAATTTTAGCAATGGAATGGTAGGAACAGTTCGCCACTATGACGCGTATTCTAAATGCAACAATGTTATATTTTTTTGGGTAGTAGGTAGGTACAAAGACAGTTCATATTTGTGTGTTCTCCGTGGAATGTTGAGACATCATTCATACACGCACACGCACTGGCTGTATCGTACTCGAGTTTATACGTTACGTTATATTAAAAAAAAAAAACATGCAATAAAGTCTAAAATAATCATATTATTAGTTACAATAAAGTCTGCTGAATACCAATACCTATAAATAGTTAAATAATAATACAATAACTAATATTTAACTTCATAAAAAAATAAAAAATAGATAATAAGAATGAATAGATTATAAATAAACATAAATACAACAAAAGACTAAGATTCGAACTCAGACCTCAATGATCGTGAATCCACTACTAAGCCCATACAGCTACTAGTACATGTGAGAAATGCGCGAATTTTAGCAATGCAATGAAAAAAACAGGTGGTCAAACTCGATTTCTAAATGCACCAGAAATAAATGATATGTAGGTAAGTACTGGAGTTTTGAGCGTTTACTCTAAGAACATGTAGGTAGGTAAGTATGTAGCTAGGTATGTAGGTAGGTATATAGGTAGGTATGTAGGTAGGTATGTAGTTAGGTATTTAGTTAGGTGTGTAGGTAGGTATATAGGTAGGTATGTAGTTAGGTATGTCGGTAGAAAATATTAAAAAGGGGTCATTGTACCTACATACGGCTACACATCAAGCTACACATTTCCAGTATAAGCTGACCCCGCGTTGTAGGTACGGAAATTCTATACAATGCGAGATCTTGATGTGTAGTCGTGTTTATTCATCATTATGAACAACTCTCACTCCATAATATAGGGACCAACCCTGAAATCGCGAAAGAAAAATCAGCTGTTCCCTACATTTTGACGAGCTATGCGAACATAAAGTACCTAGGGAATAGCTGATTTTTTTTTCGTGATTTCAGGGTTGGTACCATAGTGAAAGTTGTTCATAATGATGAGTACAATGACCCCTTAAAATATTTCGTGTATGAAAAGATACACCTTATATTTTCTTCCAAACACATGCAAAAAAATAATGTCCAGTAAAAACTTAAAATAGCTATACGTAACTTATGTATCTATCTATACAAATATCAGTCTTGCATCTCCGCCATTCCTTTCTGGAGTCGTAGGCAAAATTGACGTCCTATTCGCGCAAGTCTGCGCCCGTGCATTTTCTTTGATCGTCGTTTTAGTTCAGCGCGCCACCGCGCGCGTTTTACGTATTCGGGGAGTAGGGAGTTTAGCTCCGCCCACATGCGGAAGGTGTCTGAGAGAACTATGGCTCTTAATAAATATAATAGCATCATTTACAATAAATATTTGCAGATTGATGTTTTTAATTAACTTAAAGTTATCTAAGATAGGTAATTTAAAATAAAAATGTAACGCTTATCATGGAGTTAATTCATTTTTTTATTATATTTAGTATTATATTAGTTCTTTATTAACTTTCCAAATAAATCAAATTACTCAAACTCGGTCAAAGACAAAAACATAAATCAAAATAGATCTATTTCACATTTACAGAAATTCAAACTGTAGTATAACAATAGCATAAGTAGTGATAAGAGCGCACAAGCTCAAGGGAAGTTCAGCGTCTATGATGAACAGGCCACACGCGTGCATCTTCCTGAACGAGGTAGTTTCAACTCGAAGGATATTCTTGCAGACTCTTTTTTGAGTATCTGTAAAAGAATGTTCCATAATTTTAATTGTGCAGCTGCCAAAATGGCAGCTTCTTCGTCTTTATCTTTCAAAAAACGTTTATTTGGTCCACGGACCCATTATAATACCCCTTATTATTTAACAGTTGCATAAATAACTATTATTATATAAGGGTGTTTGGGGACTTTAAAGCCCTCTTGGACCACGAATTTTATTTTTACTCACCCGAGCATCTGCTTGAGTTTGTAAGTTGTATACAAGTACTCCGAACTTCTCTCATAGCAGAGTAGAATCTCTCATTCTCCACACTCAAAAATGTCAGTAGCAGCATGTTCTTAACAATCCATGTTAATGATAGGAATGAGAGCAGAGCAAACTGGAAAAAAATCCAAAAAAAAATCATAACAAAAGAAAAAAAAGAAACTTGGTTTCTTTATTCCAAAAAAAACAGCTATCTACTTTAATATTTCTAAAATCTAAAATAAAAACCTTTTAAAAACAGACAAAACAAAAAAAAATAATCGGGGCAGTCTTTGGGCACTGCCGATAGAAGTAAAAACTAAATAACATTAATTCATTTCTTCAAGCGTTCGAATGACGCGGGTTCCATGATTTTTGTTCACCCAACAAGCGTTCGGTGACGATGACGCGAGTTTATGATTTTTGTTCACCAAAAAAGTGCTCAACGCGCCTAAAGAAGTTTTCACTTCAAAAATGTTTTCCCTTTTAAATTGTCAGTTCATCAACGCAGCCTTTAGCGGTCCACTGCTAGGCCTCTCCCAAGCAGGCTACGCTGCAACATTCGGTTTTCTGCCTTCCGTATCTAGACTGTCAGATCAGAAAAAAATACTAATAAAAACTAATTAAAATGTTTTTTGTCCAGACTTCTCTATTCGAAACTACTTTTTGGAAGGGGAAACTAGAAGCAATAATTATTCTTAATTCTTGTAATTTTTTAATTTCAAAAGTGCTTTTAATGATTTGACAATGACTTTGAGCAGTTGGATAATCTTACTATAGCTTCACTTCCAGTAGTTACTTTTTTCATTTCGATACGAATCACTATAGCAAACAAAGATTTGGTAGTTGTATGTATAGTATAAAATAAAATCTGAAACAAAGATGACATCATAATCAAAAGGATTATGTAGGTTAAATTAATAATGTAAGCTTCAATAGACCATAAAAAATACCATTTGATGAAACGTCTTTTCAATCATTTGATAAGTTTCCAATATTTCCATAAAAACTGCGAACATACTGTTCCAATAAAGCTCGTTTTCTGAATTTTCAACGCATGACATCTGAACTTTTTTGACCCAACTTTTGAGAGGCTTCGTCACGAGCTTCGTAATTCTCGCAGCATACAATAAAGTCATGTCAAAGGAAACGAAACAATACGACATAATACTAATTCCAATTCCAACAACGTTGAGTTCATAGTTGTAATAGGAATAAAGCAACCAAGCAATTTGAAAAAAATTCAATGTGATGACGCAAATCCAGTTAGAAAAGATGAAACGTTTGAAAATTTCGTTGATCTTGAGAATTCTAAAGACATTCTGGATTTTTAAGACAAGAAACACGTTATTATGCTTCTGAATAATATTTATGCAGATGTTTAAAAAGCTACCGGTGAAAAGTAAAATATAGACATAGATTTTATTCAAATACTGAAAATATTTGAAACCGCTTAGATTATCTGTGAATGAGAATCCAAGCATGAAATAAAAGCAGACGCACAATATTGTTAGCGTGGCGAAGATTGAAATGATGTTGTAGAGAATACCATTGGGGGTTATTTTGCAATTCCAAATCTTGTACTTAGCACAGAAAAACAAAACTAGCATCATATGTATTGGTGTTAGCGCTGACTGGAAGTCTTTTTCAAGAAAATTGTTAGCAAGTGATGTAATTTCATCAGTCGTTTTAAAAACGACTACATTTTCTTTTACTTTTCTTTTATCTTTGCAAGTCAAAGGCATGTCAGTGACAGAAGGCAATTCCAACATGATTAAAGTCTGCGTTGAATGATCGATTGCTTTGTCATTTCGATGAAACACAATAGTTAGTCAATTATGTACGTTCCAGTAGTTCTAATATTAATGTGTTTATTATTCTGAGTGATTATCGCATTTTGTTTATTTTTATATACACACTTGTTTTTGTCCGCGGCTTCACCCGCGAAAATGGTGGAAGTTATCTCACTGAAATAACTACAACTACACTACTATAATTACGAGTACTACCGAGATTTAAAGTATCCTATGTCCTAACCCAGGCCATGGCGTATCAATGTGCCTTACATCTAAATCTGTTCAGCCGTTAAGTCATGAAAGGTAACAAAGAGGCTGATAATAAATTCAAATAATCTATTTTTAGTTTCCGTACGTCAAAATGAAAAATTAGAACTCATAAATAATGATTTCGTTGTCTATTAAGATCCTTTTTCTCAGGAACTCGTGGTGGTATCAAGTTGAAATTGATATCAAAAACTAAGATCTACGGCCTCTTGAAGACGTAAAGAAAATCAAACTTCAAAGTCAACGCAATAAAAAATACGGCCATTTATACCGCATATTTTGACACTCGCAAATAAACCTTTAGCGTAGAGTGCGTTTCATCAAATAGTTCCTATGTCGTAATGTTGGCTTCACTGTTAAATCCATTGTTACTCCTGTAACTTCAGTTCTGAGTTGAGCTGCACGATTACTGAACTCTCCTACTCCTCCTTCTTATCTTGTTACTCACTTCCAATATCTGTGTTCTTCACACACTAAGACCCTGCGTTCTTCTAACAATCTTCTCCTACTCTGTCCTTCTCATACTTCTGACTTTGTTCATTCTTCTTTTTATATTCAGTCCATTCTTCTTTGGAATGCGCTTCCTCTTGATATCAGGACGGCCACCAGTCGTTATGCATTTAAGCGGAAGTTTTTCTCAAAATAAATAGAGTAGAGTCATGTCATCACCTCTCACCCTTGAATTTGTATGTTATATATATATATATTATAGTAAATATATGTGTAAGTATATGTATCATAAGTTTATAGCTTTTTTATGTACTGTACTGCTTTATCTATAATGCAATATGATATATTATTATTATTATTTTTTCTCTTTGTTCCTCTCAATTAGAGCACCTGCCATCTAATCTCTTCACCACCCTTGGTTGACTGGTAGAGAATGCCTCAGGCATTAAGTCCGCCTTTGTACCTTTTTTAGTGCGAAAAGTTTAAATAAATAATAAATAAATACTGAAAAATGCGTGCACTGACTGGACAGGTCCACTCAATCTGTGTGCTTCTTTTCTCAAAAGATCATTTTAGAAACCAATCTACATGTTCTTCACATGATCTGACCAAAATTATGTCTGGACTTTAAAAGAGATTGTGTCCTCTGAGTTTGTTTCGGCCTTTCTTCTCAGAGTAGATAGGAAACGCCGACCTGATTTAAAATACGATTGACAAAAGTGTTTAGCATAGAATAATCAGCCTATAAATGTTCCCACTGCTGGGACACAGGCCTCATCTCTGTGAGAGGGAGTGGGCCGTAATAATTCACGCGGGCCCAGTGCGGGTTGGTAGATGTCACCTGTCTTCGAATTTTTGGTTCGAGGACATGTTGGTTTTCTCACGATGTTTTCCTTTACCGTTTTGAGAGCTGTGGTGATGAAATTATTTACACAAAGTAAAGCGCCTGTCAGGATTCAAACCTACGATCTACACCTCGTAAGCGGCCGTTACCACTGGGCCACTACTGCTCGCAAAAGTGTTTGTACAAACACATTATTTCATTCTGTGTAGTCTGTATTTCATCCGTTTGTCCTCCAAACCGGAATTAATTATTCGGGCAGCTGAGCGAGCACATCATTGAAACGGAACTCTCAGGGCACGAGTCCTACTCACCCTTGTCAGGTTTACTTGAAGATGTAACTGGACAATTGGACATAATATCTCAATAAAGGGTTTTTAAACAAAATAAAAATCATTTTTCCCAAAAATATTTAATGCTACAAAGTTTTGAGAATGATTACAAAAATGCATAAGAAAGCAGCACAACGATATAATTAGTGACAAGACCCATCAGGTGTAATAGCAAGGCGGAGTCTACGTAGAACAGGCCACACGCACGTATCTTGCTTAAAAATCCTCGATGTAATCGCTGGACATTCCGGAACAATCTCTTTTCTTCACCTGGATAATTAAAGGATCATTATTTTCATTAACTGTATCAATGTTTATAAATAGACAAAGAGATTAAAAAAAATGAAATTGAATTATCTTTGGCCTCACAGAGCATGTAACTTTGACTATTGGTCTCTGACCACAGTTTAAAAATGTACTCTGTGCCACTGTGTGAGTACTCTGAATACGAGGCTTTTGGGTAATTGAAGAATTAAATGACATTCTTTTATTTTGTAATGTACATTGAGTTTGTGCAGAATAAACAATTTGTCTTTCTTTTTTATTTTTCTTTGGATAAAATTCATTTAACTATGTCATAGTGCTTGAGCATAATTATAATGTTCTTCGCTAACAAGACTTACAACTTACGACAAGAAAATATGCGCAAGCATGCGCTATTCTTGTATTGATTGAGGAGCTCGTGGCTAAGTAATAACAGCCGCACGGGCCGATCCGTCGGGTTAAGCTAGCCTTGCCGGGGTTGGTCCGTGGATGGGTAACCATCTTTACATATCGAGATTCCTCCGTGTCTCGGAAAGCACGTTAAGCCATTGGTTCCGGCTGTCATTCGTTGATCTTTGACAGTCGTTACGGGTCGTCAGAAGCCCGAAAGTCTGACAACCAGTCTTACCAAGGGGTATCGTATTACCCAGTTACTGGGTTGTGGAGATCAGATAGGCAGTCGCTCCATGTAAAATACTGGTATTTAGCAGCATCCGGTTAGACTGAAAGCCGACCCCAATATAGTTGGTAAAAGGCTAGGCAGATGATGATTCTTGTATTGATTGAGTTCATTTTCAATGAGAAACTGTTTGAACAGGAATTAACAATCGGTATTGTCGTTCCAATGTAAATCTATTCATACTTACTTAAATATTATATGGTAAATGATACTGTCTGTCTGTTCGTCTGTTACCCTTTTCACGCCTCAACCACAGTATAAATATGGTCCACAACGGCTGATGGGATTTCGATGAAATTTTTCACACAGACCATAACCTGAATAGAGGTAGTACGTTCTCGTGGGATATAGTTTACTTTGTAAGTTTTTAGGAATATTGTGATATCGTATACTTTTACAATGTTTGTAAATATGTGAGCACCATGTATCTATGACATTCTTAATTTATTTGTCATTGCTCCATTTTTAACTCTTTTTTGCCTATTGTGGTACAGTAATTGTATTCTCGGTGCATCGTCTTCACATGTAATTATATAATTGATGTATACCTACCAAATATTGTAAAACATTTACATTTAAACAGTAACGGTGGAGTTTCTTGCCCATTCTTCTCGATACGAAAACTACCTTTTGGAAGGGGCAACTAGAATCAGTTCTATTTCTATTTCTATGTATTTGACGTTCAAAAGTGCCTTTAATGTGCCTACTTGAAATAAATTATTTGACTTTGACTTTGACTTTGATAGTTTTCGTTCCCCACACGGGTGAAGATACTTGCAAAAGCCAGTTAAATAAAAAATACATGTACAATCTGACTTCAAAATAATTGTGCAACAGTCTTGCACCCCTTCCACAGCTCTGTAGAAATTCTCACAACAGTGACATAATATTACTTGCATCGTCACATTCTTCATCCACCAAAAATATACCGTTAACGATGTGATAACTGCAATTTCCTATAAACACAATACAAAAATCCATTTATAAAGTATAAAAATAAAAATAAATGTTTATTTCAATTAATAGTCCTCCAGACCGTATTTTCGGCCACGGCGGCCAATCTCAACGGAGACTAGCCATCGGCGCGGGAGATATTATAGTGCACAAGTGTTTGCTCAGACACAAGTGCACTCTCTCTTCCCTCACTCTCATAGTCCGATGGGACGGCAATCCGACACGACCGGAGAGAGATCAGGCGTAGGACCAACGGCTTAACGTGCTTTCCGAGGCACGGGGCTATCACACCGCCAACTTCCAAACTCCGGGCTGTTACTACAAAATTCCTAATGGAAAAATCCAATAACACTTTGCCCGACCCGGGAATCGAACCCAGGACCCCACGCTCTGCAGTCGCGCCAACCACGAGACCAACGGGGCAGTCAAAATTTCAATTACAAAGGTAATGTCGTACATGTTATTGGAGATCACAATTTAAGCAAAGAATTTCTTGTGTTAGGAGACTCAACGCTTCCACTTATAATTTAAATAATATTTATAATAATTTTCTTATGCAATTGAAAATAGACAATGTAAACATGCAAATCTAAAAATAAATGGGTAACTTAAAATTATACAGACAGCACTATAAATGAATGAGGGTTATGCATAGAAAAAGGCCAAATCACGCGTATGCGTTTTTGCAGGCGGGTTTTTTGTTTTTTAAATAATTTGTTTTATTACATCAGGGGTTAAAAAAAGAAGAAGAATAAAAAAATATTATCTTTGGACTCGCACAAGAAAACAGAACATAAAAAATAACACTTTAAATTCACACACGCACTTATATGAACCCAGAAAACATAATAATTATGCCTTTTTTGGACAGTCGTGTAAAAAAAACTGCAACCAGCAATCACTTTTTACCTCGAGCCGTTTCAAACGAAGAAGTGTTAAAAAAAATGGAGAAAACCAGAGCATTAGACAACCACAACTAAATTCTTTAAATACTTACAAAATCATTTTCTTTCATCCCCACTTTTATAATTTCAAGTAGTATTTGAAAATGAACTAAAAAGTTAATGAACACTTCTACAGTGTAGTAAAGTATCTGAAATAATTTATATAAACAGTAACTAATACAATTATTATATTTAAAAGAACAAAATAAAATATAAAGGAAGAGCTCATAGGGCATCAAAAAATTCTTCCGCATCGCTGTCAGTGGGAAAAGTGCCCAAAAGACTGGCAGCATTGCCACGTTGGATGGCAATGCTGACATCTGTCAAACACTAACTTGATATTTGAAAAAAAGAAACTTTTTCGATTTTAAAAGACCATTTTTTTTCATTTTGTTATTAATTTATGAAAAGAAAACGTACTCCTAAGTTTACTTTTCCATTGGAACGGATATGCATTGTACAATGTACACATACTCATTAAAAAACGCATCACAACTAGTACACATAGGTACTATAAATTATTGCTTTACTTACTATTTTTCGAAAACACATTTGTAAATTTCATAACATTCCAATATATTAACATAAGCATCAAACATTCGTTTGATTTCAACCACATCTTCAATTCCATGCAAATTCAATGCACGAGTATTCCATAAAATGACTTTATCTTCCAAAAGTTTCAGGAGTCGAATGGCATAAACGTAGTTAAATTCAAAACTAACCAAAGAGTAAGAACTTAAAATATAGGAGTAAGGCAAGTCTAGTTTTAAACTGCTACTGATAAAAAGTACGGTGAAGAAACTACCAGCCATAATAACACTGAACCAGTTCCAAAAAGTGAAGAGCTTGGATCTTTTTCTATCATTAAGAAACCTGTGAATGTTTTGAAAAACCAAGACGAATGAAATGTATCTTTTCGTTTCCAGAACGCCGTCGATAAAATTCATGACAAGTCCAAGACTATAATAGCCGCAATCAAACAATGAGATCACATACACAAAAGGATGATTATTCCAAGCTGTAAGACAATACAGAATGAAAAGGCGATGAAAATATGCATAATTATATATGAATATGCCAGTTCCGATCAACGACACAAAATTATGGATGATGCCAATTGGATCTATAAAATAGTTTTTGATGCGATATTTTGGGCAGAACATAATGTTTTGCATCAAATTCAAAGGTAATAGCATCGACTGTACATCTTTGTCAACAACATTATTCGATATCATTTTTACTCTATTTTCCCTGATATCACTTTTGTCCGTCATGACTATGAACATTGTTTTCAGTTGCTTTCGTAAACTTGAACTGATAATAATATAACAATAATTGGTACTTTATTTACTTAGGACTCGTTGGTATTAAAATAATTGAAGGACATTATGAAGTAATAGAATGTATGTCTACCCTTGTCTATCGATTAAAAGCATAAAGACCGACTGAACTTAATTATTCGGTTACCAAGTCCACATTCTAAAATGTCGGAATGGTCCAGTGGTTAAGGCTTCGCCTCTCATGCTGTGAGTTTCAATCTGGGCCAGTTCAAATGTAACTTCAATTCCTATGTCAGTTAGGTACAGTACATAACAGTGCACCTTTTTTCTTAATGTCTCTCAGTGAATTTGGATGAAATTTACTTTTAACATTATATTTATAATGCGGGGTTATAAAGATATTGTAAATGCCTGAAGATACTCTTTAGGCACCCAAGAGTATAAGAATTACAATTCCAACTTCTCTAAACACGGGTACTTTTCATCCTGGTAGCACGTTTGTTATGATTATAGTTAAAGTTTGCCGAGGGTCATTATGAAAATAGTTATACTATACTTTCTACGTTTATCGGTGAAGGAAAACGTCCTGAGGAAACCTGGACTTTAGTAACTCAGACACTATCAATTACACCACCGTTAGATGGACCGACGACCTTAAAAAGATGGCTGGGACAGACTATCGGAAGGCGGAGCACAGGGTGTTGTGGCGCAGCCTGGGAGAGGCCAGCAGTGGACAGCGAAGCTGAGTTGATTAATTGATTAAAACAAAAACAGCATACTTCAAACATTATATTCAATTACTCAACAAAATGCTTCAAAACTAACATCGGCTTCAAAGTCTTTAAATATTACAGAAATGCAAACTGCAGCAGTACTATAATGTAAGTGGTGACAAGGTTGCAGAAGTGTAGCAGTGTTGCTGCGTCTACGACAAATACTCCACACGCACTAAGCTTCTCAAAATCTCCTTGTATTAAACGATGCATGTTTTTCCACACCTTTTTTGATGGCACTGTAATCAAGAAAATGGATGAGCCGTTCAAGATTGGAATGGTTTGCACATCACAACTACTACCACGACCAAAGGCAGCGTAACCTCATGTTACATTTTTTGCAATGCAATTTTGCATTCTATTCTTTTCAGGTCCAGCCTGTTTCAAAAAAGAGGAGCCGGAACGCGTCAGGAAGAGGCAAATTTCGCGTCCCCAGTCGCCGCAGGAGACGCCCTGGGCGTCGGGAATCCCAGGCCGAATCCCGGCCACTGTAGGTGCGGGGGTTCGCGGACGGTAAGGACGTCGCCGTCTGATAAGGACAAGCCCCGGATCGACGGCGCATTGTGGTCCCTAGTGTTTAATATGATAGTAGAATGTGTATCTTCTAGAATAAGTAGCTACTTACAGTCTTGGGATAATTTCAAAATCACGTTCATATGAGCTCTTGTGATTTCACTATAAAATCTTTCACAAGTAATGCACAATTGCGTTTCCACAAAGAATTCCTTGGATAACAACAGCACCATACCGACCGCATGGCTTAGAATCATGTGTTCTTCTCCCTAGAAATATATAATGTCCTATTAAAATAGATGGACAAACTTTTAGAAATCTTTCAGTCGACCAAAATAAGGACAATGGTAAAAAAATAATAAGAAAAACGCATTACATTCTTACAAGAAAATAAATCAGCTAACGAAAATACACTAAAAATGTTGGTTACTAGAGGTGAGGCGTATTTATCGTAACAGATATTAAATAGTAACAAATAACAAGCGCGAGTGCAAGTACCTGCCTATAATGGATGAGTTGGCCATTTTGAGAATTGGTCCATTTGCAACTCAGTTGCCATTTTCAGTATTGGCCATTCTGCTTAGATATTTTTGGTTAGACATACTGAACGCTGTGTTAAAATTTGTCTATCTATTTTAATGGGAACTTATATAAATTAAATTATAGAGATCATGACTATATAGCGATACTTCGTGAGGAAAGTTTTGGGTTTGAATGTGGATTGGATGGCTTTAAAGCTATAGTAGGGGAAAACCGGTGAAACTATGGATAATTTAAAAATAATATGGGTAGGAAGAGTTACCTAGCGAGTTAATGGCTGACAGAAATGTATGAAACAATTGACGCCAGTAATAATGAAATTAAAAAATATGTTTTTAAAGTCCAATACTTACTAAATCCGTTTTTGACCATGTTATTAAAACTTCAGCGTAAAACATAGAGTGTATAAATGTTGTAACATAGTGAAAAACCATCTAGAACAAAACATAATTAATTACAATCAATCAATAATTTGTCTTCTCATAATAAAATTGCTGTAGTTAGTCAGGAGAAACATCAAATTTATAAAACAGACATTGAAATATAAATGTATTATTTACTATACATCCAGAAGAATTTTTTATTAGATCCCAAGCTTCAATAACACACTTTAATGCATTATCCATTTCTTTCAATGCCGTTTCACTGTCCACTGTTATTTCGTCTTCATTGACTTTGCCAAAATGTGTATTTCCTATAATTTTGTTCCAGTTTCTCGTTTGGTAACACAACATATTAACAATAATCATGATTTGTACCATTTCCATGTCTAATAGTGCAGATATTGATACAAAAATACCTCTCATGAAAGACCAGTGTTTGTCGTAAGCGACTTTGAAAAGTACTAGGGCAATACAGTTGGATAGGATTAAGATAATTGACACCCATGTGAAAATCTTCAGTTTCCTCATATCTTTGTTGCTATAAAGGCTTTTGTTGATCTTATAAAGAACTGATAGTAAACGAACACTTTTACGACTGAAATATAAATTCAGGACACAGCTCCAAAATTGAATGCATATTCGAAGTAAATAAAATAATAGGCTAATTGGAGTACCACACCAAAACGGGAGAATTTCATTACTAAGCAGAAAAAACAAAGCATCAGACAGTTTATGAATATAACGCACATAACGTTTTTTCTTGTAACAATTTCCACCCAATTTTTTTTAATATTATATTTCCGCACACACAAGATAGAATTAATGTAGTAAAAAGGGTGGAAGACACTCAGAAAATCGTCATCTAACAATACTTTACTCGTATATTTCATATTGATTATTAACATAAATTACTAATAGAAATTTCCAGACGTCCTTCTTCAGACTAGTAAGATATTAAAAAGCAATTATATCAACACTAGGTGTTACGCTAACCAATATGTCTGATGGTGATAGATTAGTATCGTTAGAGCAATTTTAAAAGTACCTACTTACAAAGTAGTATAGTCTCTTTTTTAAATAAAATAGCTTATGAATCATCATCAACATCATTTCAGCCAAAAGACGTCCATTGCCAATTTTAGGCCTCCACCAAGAAATCCCAGGCGGATTCCCGGCCACCATAGGCGCGGGCTTGCGGGTGGCGAACAATGGGCAGCTCGCCGTCCGTTAAGGACCAGGCCCGGGTCGATGGCGCGTTGTGTTCCACGCGCGCCTCGAGGAGATGTCCTTATAATTGGCGGTGTCCGCTAGGGCCGATGCTTAGCAGGGTTGCGGGAAAGTCCGAAAGGGATACCAGGACCTTGGCAATTGGCCTTCATCATTTATCATTTATGGATATTATTATTTAATCCACTCATCTAGATATTTCCATAACATAATTATATCTCGCGTAGCTTTAGCAAAATTAATATCCAATGGGATGAACATTATGCCAGTTATATTGATAAAGTCGAGCAAACTAGGATAATAGCAGGATAGAAAATAGATACTCTTTATTCATATCCCCCATATAGCCGTCTAGCTCCTAAACTACAAAAATAATCGCATGGGGGTGTCAAATTACATGGGGGTGTTTCGGGAAGCCGTTAGACTGCCTTCGAAAGGGGCTTCTCATTTTATGGCCCACTTATACATATGATTCATCTAGTCTAAAATGATGTGCTCTATATTTATTGGCGGAATTATTCAAATTTTTGTAAGAACTTTGATTGTATCGTTGCGTCAAAATACAAGCATTTTATTTAAATTACCAGCTAAAAGTACTTAAAACTGCAAAAGGAGTATTATCTTTACAAGGGCAGATATACGGCCACTCAGGAATATAAACACCAGGACACCAACAAAAGTCAATAAAAGTCAAGTTTATATTAAATTACAGAAAATTGCATTGTAGTAGAACAATAACATAATGAGTGCACACTTGTGTGAAAAATATTGGTAGTGTAGCATCTATATTGAACAGGCCACACCCGGTCATCTTACTAAACGTTTGATTTGTCAGCGAAACGTACCTGCAAAGTTGTTTTTGACTTTCTGTAAAGAAATTAATAAAATTAAGATTATGTACAGTCACGGACTTTAATTGATGAGCCACCTTCAAACTTTTCAATTTTGCAGTTTCATACATTCACGAGATTACACGATTAAACACGAACTCAAATCGCAAGCTCGTAAACAAGATGACAAATAAATTACTTTTAATCGGAAATATCCATAGAGGTTGACTAATAAGTTCTCAATGGTAAAAATAAATACAATGTTGCATTAAGTTTATCCAATCTATTTGATACCGACCTCCTTTGAATCATAGCTCATTAACTCGATAATTATGAAAACGTATCTGAAGACAGTGACAGTTGAAATATCAAGATGACAAATAAATTACTTTTAATCGGAAATATCCATAGAGGTTGACTAGTAAGTTCTCAATGATAAAAATAAATACAATGTTGCATTAAGTTTATCCAATCTATTTGATACTGACCTCCTTTGAATCATAGCTCATTAACTCGATAATTATGAAAACATAACTGAAGACAGTGACAGTTGAAATATCAAGATGACAAATAAATTACTTTTAATCGGAAATAGTCTTATCCATAGAGGTTGACTAATAAGTTCTTAATGATAAAAATAAATACAATGTTGCATTAAGTTTATCCAATCTATTTGATACTGACCTTTGAATCATAGCTCATTAACTCAATAATTCTGAAAACTTAACTGAAGATAGTGACAGTTGAAATATCGATGTCAGAGAATTTCTCCGTACGCTAACGTTACTATGCAGCAGTAACCTAGCAACAATTGTTTATCGTTGCTAGGTTACTGTTGCTAGACCTGCAATTGGTTGACTTTGAGTAGTCACTGCTGTCAAGTTTGTAGTTCTGCTCTCAGGTTAGCCAACCGGTAAAGATATAAAATATAATTTTCTTCTTCTAATACGAAGACATATGACTTTGCGTGTCGGGAACCGAATAAACCCGATTTGCATTACACGGCTAAAATACAAACAGTGCCAGGTGGCTCATCAATTAAAGTCCGTGACTGTACAAGTATATTAAAAAGGGGGGAAATAATCATAGGAGATAAAAAAATTCGTCCGCATCGTTGTCAACAGGAAAAGTGCCCAAAAGGCTGGCAACATTGCCACGTTGTATGACAATGCTGATTCTTTGGCAAATTTGGTCAGCCCTCTGGTCATATGAAGAGGCGACCAACTGCTTGGCGATGTCTTGAAAAACTTATATACTTGTACATTATTATTTTAAGTCCATAAGTTTTTAAATTATGTAAATACATCGTGTCTGTAATTAGTTTTTTATGTTTCTATGAATTAGTTTTTATACTTACCAGGGCAGTGTATTTTCATCATACGCTGTATACACGCCGTCTCAGCTTCCTCAACAGTTGCATAGAACTTCTCACAATGAATACTATGCATAAATACTAACACTGTGTTCTTTATTAGCCATAAAAATATCGCAAAAATGTGAGGCAGAGTCTGTAAATTGAAAAGTTATAATTTATATAAAGGTAACCAATTAATTTGTTACCACAACGCAATAACAATAAGAGTCAGCAACAGTCACTTACACTAAAGATAAATCAAAGTAAGTTTGTTCTTGCATTACATCCCTACGACCAGTCTAAAATAAAAACCAAATAACTACATATTAAGTGATTTCGTACTTCAAATTACTGAATTGACATTTGTGGAGGTTATCTAAGGAGCATGTGACAGAAAAAGTTAGTATGAATGTTTGTAAAGGTAAATAATAGATTGAAAAGATTTAGGGATTGTGTGAATGAAGATATAGTTCACGAAGATGTTAACTCGGAGATGACGGTTAATAGAGATGTAGGGGTATGGTAGGTAATGCAAGAACAAAATTGCACTGCTGACTCCCAAATATATTGCGATAAAAACAGAAGAATGAAGATTATGACTTTTGGTGTGAACTGTTGAGTTCATAATAACAAAATAATATTGATCAATGGGTGGTGTGAAAAATAAAGTTCCTTTCTGAGGGTTAAAAAAATTAATAAGTACTCACTTTGTTTTTCAAAACTGCAGACGTTTTTACCGCAGTGAATATTAAGTGAAAATACGTAAGGTTACGGTAGAATGTGCCAAACGTGTGATATAAAACCTAAGTCAAACAAAAGTTTAGTGATTGATATTTGGTTAATTTCTTTAACAGAAAAGATGAAAATTTAAATAGCCTTATTATTGAGTCTTTAAATTATTTCTAAAGATGAATAACAGCTTCATCCTTTTAGCCCATATCGAAATAATAAAAGCCATTACAGTCTAATGCTGGAAAAAAGTTTTTTTTTTTTTTTTTCTTGGCCTCCCCTTTTTCCTTCCAAAGCTCTCTATTTTGTGCGATTTCTGGCCATGAAAAAGTTGCTTTTTCGAAATATTAAAGAAACTTCAGGCTTGAGCCTTGGTTTCCTACGACAGCGCTGGCCACAACATGACGGCCCCAGTAATGGCTGTCATGAAAATGATGGCTTCGGGGTTTGACTTTACTGTGTCAAGAAACGCTCTCTAGGGAAAAACACCACCTTGCTTTCCTATTATAACGTTTCAGTGACGTTATTGGCGGGTCAATTGGGGACGTTATGTGGCGTTCACCGCAGTCTTAGGAAACACTAGCTTTAGTGAGATTATTATTTTCAGCTTGTGTATTTATTGAGCATAATATTCGCGAACTTACCAGTACTTGAAAAATTCTTTTATACAAATTGTAAGCTTTTAAGATACGCTGATATATCCTTAGTAACTTCAGACAATTTTCATCATTTTCAACTTCATCATTCATCATTAGGACGTGTTTAATCCACTCATTAAGGTATTTTCTTAACAATATAACAATTCGGGTGGCTATAACTACATTGATTTCCAATGCGATGGAAAATATGCCACAAATATTGTCAAAAATCAAGTCGATGACATTAGGGTAGTAACACGTTAAATAATAAATAGTTTGTATACAAATATTAATACAGACAATAGTAAGTATTGAGATCCAATTCCAGACGATAAAACTCAGGACGCTTTTACTAAAATCGATACTCATGTGTATAGTCTGGATCTTCAAAATAAGTAAGACGTTTTTGTCTTGATGCACTATATCCAGAATGAACATAATCGAAAACCCGACTAAAAAGGTGATGAAATAGAGAACAGAAAACAGTGACAAGAAGTCTTTTTCCACACTCGACATATTTTTATTTATATCCCTGACATCTACGGTGACTATTCGATAGATTAAAGACGCATTCATGAACAACATACAGCAAAATGAAAGTGCACGACTAAATTTTCCATTTGGATAAATAAAACTATTTCGAACATTATATTTTGAATTCAAAAGCAGACTAAGAACAAAGTTAAAAGAATACACTATACGTTCAATATCTTTTTCCAATCGATTGTGGAGTAACATTTTGCATGAGATTTCTGGATATATTTTTTGTTTTGTGAATATTTTTTTAACTTTCTATATGAACCTGTACATTGTTGTATGAGTCTATAATATTATAATAATGAGACAAAGTGACGACGAAAAACATTAATTATTCATGGGCTGGTCGTATCTAGACATAACCGAAGTTTCTAACAGTTTTAATACATTAGTGACATAAAAGTTCTTGATAGAAATTACTAAAAAATAATTTACACTAATGGCTAGTATGTTAAAGACTTTTCAAACTTTCTAGACGATTTTAAGTTCATTCGTGAAAGCTTGTACTTGCAAGTCTTTACCATAAAGCTTAAAAAAATATTTAAAGACTCATTTCTTAGTTTATATGTTATGACCTTAAGAAACGACGGAAAAGTAGAATGATGATTAAATTGTAAGCAATGTTTCTTTAGCTGTATTACTATAAACATTAAATACCCCCACAACCAACACTAAATAGTAAATACACATTGTATTTCACAGACAATTCATTTGCAGCAGGGCAACAACGTGATAACTCCCATCAAAGAAATCGGTAGCGTAGCATCTATACAGAACAGGCCACGCGCAGAAATATTAAAAAAAGTCTCAATATATTTTTAATTTTTTTATGGAATTTTTAAAAATTTTGTTCGCTACTGTTACCCCAGTGCTGTAAACAAAACGTATTTTCAAAAAAAAAAGGTATTTTCGCTAAAAAAAACATGTTTATTATCATTTGATAATAAACATGTTTTTTCAGCTTTTTTTCACAATTTTCACAAGTTTTATGAGGACGCCTAATTACTTCCAATCATTATGGATTTTGTTTCATCGTGATATATCATTTAGTTTAAAAGTTAAACCGTTTTGTTCACAGTAGCGAACAATTTTTTTTTAAACCCTTAAATATATTAAAAAGTATTTAGATTTTTTTAAATATTTTTGCTGTCGATAAAATTAAGCATATAATCATTTCGATATGTGCTTGAGCACATTATAAAGAATCAAACTGTATGGCATAAGCAAAACATAACCAGTCTAATGTTCCGTAATCTACCACGCGGGCCCAGTGCGGGTTGATAATGTCACATGTCTTCGAATTTTTCCAGTTTCCTCACCATGTTTTCCTTCACCGTTTTGAAATTAGATGGAATTGAAATTGTTAATTCTATAAATAGGATATTTGAAACAGAGTTACAAGTCATTTACAAAAAAATAAGCTAGATGCAGTCGACATTTCCTAACCTTGAGAAGAAATGGCGAAACATACTCCGGGAAAGTCATTTTAAAGTCCAGACATAATCTTGGTTCAGACATGAACATGTACAAAGTTGCAAATAAACTATTCTAACCCAAAATCAGTGGTTTAAAAACCGTTTTAAACTAATTTAAAACGGTTTTTATACCAAGAATTGTGTTTTAAAACGGTTTATTTACATCTATAAACATTTAGTTACACGTAGTGTCCGAAATGGTCTTTTGAGGAAAGAACCACATAGATTTAAGTCAAAGTCAAATAATTTATTTCAAATAGGCACATATATGGCACTTTTGAACGTCAAACAAAGAAATAGAATTGATTCTAGTTGCCCCTTCCAAAAGGTAGTTTTCGTATGGAGAAGAATGGGCAAGAAACTCCATCGTTACTCTTTTAAAAATGTTTTACAATATTTTGTATACATTAATTATATAATTATATGTGAAGACGATGCACCTACAATAAGATTACTGTACTACGAAAAGTAAAAAGAATTATAAATGGAGCAATAATGAATAAATTAAATACCAGATACATGGTGCTCACATATTTACAAAGATTGTAAAAGTATACGATATTACAATAGTCCTAACATTGTTACAAGTAGTACTAATAAGTCAGTGCGTGAGTTTAAGTAATGACAGAGTGTAAAAGTCTATGACATACAAATAATAAATAAAAAACTAAATTAGCTATCAGTTTGATTTTGTCCAGACACTAAATCGTCCTATGGAGCAAGACCAGCATGTTTCCAAGCATTCTTATCTTGGATATAATCCTCTAATTTGTAATAAGCTTGTTTACAAAGTGTACTTTTTATATGAGTTTTAAATTTTCTTTCATTTAATTGCAATATATCACAAGGTATTTTGTTATAGCATTTAACGCAGTACCCCATAAAAGATGTTTGTACTTTAGCTAATCTGAAAAATGGTTGATCTATTTTATCTTTATTTCTAGTATTAAAATTATGCCTATCACTTATTTTATTAAAAAGATTTAAGTTTTTTCTTACATACATAATATTCTCATAAATGAATTGGCAAGGTACCGTCATGATATTAATCTTTTTAAATAGTTCCCTGAGAGATTCGCGGTGACATAGATTATAAATGGCTTTGACAGCCCTTTTTTGCAAAATAAAAATGGATTCAATATCAGCAGCCCGACCCCACAGTAAAATGCCATACGACATAATGCTGTGGAAGTAACTGAAATAGACCAAACGCGCGGTTTCTACATCTGTTAACTGTCTTATCTTTCTAACAGCATAAGCGGCCGACCTTAACCGCCCCGCAAGAGATTTTATATGAGGTCCCCATTGTAATTTATCGTCTAGCGTGATTCCCAAGAAAACTGTTTGATTAATAAACTCCAGTTTTTCTCCATTCAATATGATGTCACATTCGCTACTTCTAACATTAGGTAATTTAAATCGAATGCATTTGGTTTTTTTTTCATTTAGTACCAAATTATTTACCGTAAACCAATCTTGTACCTGAAGAATAGAGCTATTCACGTCGTCAAGATTTTGTGAACGTCGATTTATTTTAAAAATCAATGATGTGTCATCTGCAAATAACACCATCTTCGGTTGATTTAGAAGTAATTGGGGTAAATCATTAATATAAACTAAAAAGAGGAATGGACCTAATATCGAGCCTTGAGGAACGCCTATTGCCATTTCAGACCCCAATGAGTTTACGCCGTTTACTTGAACTTTAACTTTTCTTTCTTTCAGATATGATCTTAGTAAATCAAGAGCTGTATTCCTAACCCCATAGTGCTCTAGTTTCAACAGAAGTGTATCATGGTCGACGCAATCGAACGCCTTCGAGAGGTCGCAAAAGATTCCAATGGCAGATGCCATGTGCTTCCTCCCAGGCGTTAAAAATGTTCTTTATTAGGGTGACACCGGCGTCAGTGGTACAACGCCCTTTGGTGAAACCGTACTGATGTTCATGAAAGATGGAATTTTTATTAAAGTGACGTAACATTTGATTGAGCATCAACTTTTCAAATACCTTCCTGAGAACTGGCAGAATTGACACAGGCCTATAATTGTTGGGTTCCTTACTATCACCGGATTTGAACAAAGGAACTACTTTACTGTGTTTCATGAGATCCGGAAAGACTCCTTGGTCTACACTGGTGTTAAATATGAAAGCTAAATAGGGCGCAATGGTTTCGATGATAGATCTACCGACTTTTACAGACATTCCCCATAATAAGTGGACCATTCCAATCACTGCACTGTACTTTAGTACGTAGACGAGACTATTGGTACATTATCCATTATATCAGCGTTTCTGTTGCAATTGGAGTATTTTTCTAAATACGGAAACGTGTTTATTACAATGCTGTAATAGGACTAATTGAAAGAAATGAAAATCGATCTGTAAGTAAAAATATGTTATTTATTGTACTTACTAAGCAAATGGTTTTCATTGATATTTTAGTGTGGTGTTTGGTGTCTTTTATATTAGTTCTTTTTTTCTTCTTAACATGTCAATCAATCTGCCTAGCCTTTTTCCAAACTATGTTAGGGTCGGCTTCCAGTCTAACCGGATGTAGCTGAATAACATTATTTCACATGGAGCAACTGCTTTTCTGACCTCCACAACCCGTAACTGGGCAATACGATACCCCTTGGTAAGACTGGTTGTCAGACTTTCGGGCTTCTAACGACCAATAACGACTGTCAAATCCACGAATGACAGCCGGGATCAACGGCTTAATATGCTTTACGAGGCACGGAAGAGTCTCGGTATGTAAAGATGGTCACTTATCACAGACCAACCCCGACAAGCGTAGCTTAATCTGATGGATAGACCCGTGCGGCTGCTATTAACCACGAATTCCTCTGCTTCTTGATTTTGCTCCTCGATTTTTTTCTTAACATGTATACAAAATACAAAATAATACACAGGTTTATTTGAGGTGTGAAGCGCTACTTTTTCATTTGTTGTCGGCCTCGTGTTTGTCACAAAAAAAATATACAAAATTCAAATCGAGCAAACTGGACACTAACTACAAATACGCAAACTGAAGAAAAACAATAGTGTATGAAGTAATAAAGCTTGACAGCTGTAGAGGTAGCTCGGCGTCTATGATGAACAAGCCGTACGCGCTCATCTTCTTGAATGATGCCTTCTGTACGCGTTCGATGTTCTTGCAAAACCTTCTATGATCTAAACAAAGAAATAATAACGTTAATTGTAAGTATACCAATACCAAGGTTTTGTCTGCATTCCCTTAAAGGGGAAGCGCTAAGGTAGCCCGTGAAATTCAAGATTTCTTACGTTTTTTTTGCAATTTGCAGTTCACTGTCAGGTTTTTTGTTGAATGATCGCAGCCGTAACAAATATGGCTTTATAGAATTATAATCATTAGAATCAGCAATACAACTCCTTAAGTTACTATAACTGATAAATTTCATAATTTCATAAAATACACATCATTCAATACACTTATATGAACTGGGAGAGTTCTATTGCTGATTCTAATGTTTATAATTCTGTAAATTCATATTGGTTACGGACGCGAATCATATTTTAATCAACGTACAACCTGATACTGACCTGCAAATTGCAAAAAACGTAAGAAAATTGGAATTTCGCGGGCTACCCTGCAGCTTTAGCTTAGCGAAGACGAGCATCTCATTAAAAGCGATCTCTGTTACACATAATATACCATTAAAATAACACTTACCAGAACATCTACTTGACTTCATGAGCATTACACAGGTACTCTGAACATCTCTCATTGCTGCATAGAATCTCTCACATTGCACACTCAAGCATATAAATATGATAATATTCTTCATGTTCCAGGTTTGAGATACAAATATTAGAACGCAAAACTGAAATATTAACAGAATATTAAGATAATGAACCATCCACTTTATCTTTTAACTGAAGATTTTTATTTATAAACCTTTAACTGATAATGCGATAATGAGTACTCACGTTAATTACACCGACATGTATTGCTATAAAGTTTTTTAAAGCTAAGATCAAAGTCAAATTTCTTAAACTGATGTAAACTGTGAATACTGTATAATATATAATCTGTAACAAAGAAATGGTTACGCCACAGTCTTTAACGGTTAAATTTTCTTGGAAATTCTTAAAATACAATTTGCAGTTCTTAAAATATTACAGAGAAAAAATACGAAGATTTATTCAAGTTGAACTTAATTCAAATCTTAGTACCTAATTTAAATAAACTCACCATTTGTCCGAAAGTAGTCTCCACAATCATGAAAGTCTCCTGTATATTCAAGAAAAAATCAAACATTGTATTCCAGTATTCCGCTGTTTCTGAATCATCGGTGTTTCTTACTTTTTCGATCCACACACGAATCATTTTCTCTATTAATTTCAACACTGACAAAGCATAAACAACGTTCATATTGAAAGAGATACAAAAAAATACCGTAAGAAGCTCAACTAGTGTTATGCCTGGGAAAATAAAGCGATACATAACGACAAAAAGAATACAAAAAATGCTTAAGACGAGAACTGAAATCCAGTTGCACGAAATGAGACCTCGGAGATCGCTACTGTTAATTTTAAGGACCTCGAGCACGTGTTGGATTTTCATGACTAGCAAGACATTCAAATTCCTGTGCTTAATGTTTGTGACGGTGTTAATTACATCCCCTATCAAAAAGATTAAGTAGTCGAATACACTGCTCGAACAATAAAAGAAATTGTAATCCCAGTTTTTGCATTCCACGAGCAATGTGTTTAAGTTATGCAAACAGCCACATTGCAATATGAGCATGCACAAAATTCTCATAGAATAGTACAGATAAGTATTAGGAGTGATAATTTTGTCACGAACAGAGTACTTTGCGGACAAGAAAAGTCTCTGCATCAGATTCAACGGTCTTAGTATTGCTTGTAAATCTTCTTCGATCACGTTATTAAGTAATATTTTATTAGATGATACTGTTGGTACATTCTCCGTAATAACGGCGTTTCTGTTTGATTTTAAATATTTTTTGTAATTCGAAAACATGTTTGTCACACTAGGCAGTTCCTTTTTGATTAAAGTAGAAACGATAAACATCGACTGGCCTGTAATTTAGTAATACTTTAGTAATTATCTCTATATGCTGTTTGTTGTCATTCAAATTCAAAGCCGCAATATCCTTTAGGTCAATCAATAGTCGAGTTATTCACAAATATTATAATCCCGTTTTGTTCGTCTTAGTCTCTTCATCATTAGTACCTGAAATTTTCCCAGATATGAGACCTGGCTAGATCGATTATTTGCCTCCGTAAACCCCTATAGTGCAACTTTCATCGAAATCGTTACAGCCGTTTTCGATAAAATTCAAAGCCGCAATGTCCTTTATATGAGGAGGAGGAGGGCGATGGCGGTCCGCTGTAACATGTTGGCACGCAGATTTGCGAGGTGTAGTTTAGAGGTAAAGATCACGTTATTTAAAGCATTCTGTCAAACTCTCTACACCTGCAATCTGTGGGTCAAATACACGCAGCGGGCCATCAACGCTCTCCGAATACAATATAATAACGCGTTCAGGGTGCTGGTGGGGCTCCCACGCTACTGTAGTGCGTCTGCGATGTTTGCGCACGCGCACGCAGACGGCTTTCACACTGTGCTGCGGCGCCGAATCGCTTCATTGATGTTCTGCACGCGTGGGAGCGCCAACATCATCCTGAACGTGCTCAGCCACAAGCTGGACAGCCCCCTTCTGGGGCACTGGGTTCAAGCACAAGTGCGTATGCCAGGGGCCCCAGAGGGCGGCAAATACTTAAATTAGTTTTTAGTTTTTTTAATGTAACTAACATAGTTTTTTTTAAGTTTTGTACCACTAACAATTTTATGGACCAAATATGTCTGAATTAAAAAGGTTTTATTTATTTATTTTTTTTATTTATATCAATCAATAGTCGAGTTATTCACAAATATTATAATCCCGTTTTGTTCGACTTAGTCTCTTCATCATTAGTAGCTGATATTTTCCCAGATATGAGACCTGGCTAGATCGATTATTTGCCTCTGTTAACCCCTATAGTGCAACTTTCATCGAAATCGTTACAGCCGTTTTCGATAACGAGATTACAAAATTGTAGATATATTAAATGAAAAATATTTGTATATACATAAATATACAAATGTTTTCATATAATAGTTTGAGATTTAGTTATATTCGTTTCATTTTTTCGTGTGGGATGTGTCCCGAAAAAATGATGAAACGTGACAGAAAAGTTGAAACGACCTTTCAACTTTTCTGTCACAGGCGTGATTATCAAACTCCCTTTAATATATAAATGTTTTACTTTATCCATTTTCGTCACTATACACGTAAACCTCAGTATAATGATCTTCCCTACAAAAATCTCATTCATGACAGAGTCAAGTAATTCATTTCAATAAGGCACATAAAAGGCACTTTTGAATGTCAACATTTAATCTTTTCATCTTTCTTTTGTATTGCCAAGCTATAAAAAACGACAAGTTTTAAAACATATTGTTTATAAACTTTACCCGTTAGCTTAAGGGTCGATTCAGTGCGTTACATTATGTTTTATTTTACCATCTCGATCGTAGAAACCTCCGAAATTGTAAAAATGTACACTCCATTTTTCATCTCCTCAATTTCAGGGATAATGATAATGAATACAAAACCTCCTCCTTTTTGGGAGTCGAATAAAAATAGCACAAAGTACACAACTTTACTACTTATATTACAGATACGAAAACTGTAAAAAAAACAATAATTTGAGAACCAATATGGCTTAAAAACCGAAGAAGTAGCTCGGCCGGTCTATGAAACAGTCGCAATTGACATCATCACCGACCTATGCTTTTTTCCAAAATTATCTAATAATTGTAATGATGCTTGACACATAAAATCAAGGACTGCTGAATCAGCTGTGAATTAACAAGTCAGCCAGTATATGCTAAATACATATTTTATAGAAAAGCAAACTGTAATAGTATAACGGCGTAACTAGTAAGAAGTCCCATCAAACACATTGGTAACGCAGCGTCTACATAGAACAGGCCACACGCGGTCATCTTTGTAAATCTTCGATTTTCTCTTAAGACGTTCTTGCAAAGTCTTTCTTCATGTTCTATAAGGAAAGTTCTTATATCAAAGGATTTGAAATGTCACCGAGAAGTTAATTATCAAACTTCGTTTTATTCGATATTCTCTGTGTAAAAGTTAGTAAATAGTTTTTTTTTGTATAAGACACTGTTATGAGTTTCTTCTATCATCAATAGATATAGTATTCTACTTTTAGACTAAAAAACCGCATATAATATGCGAAAATGTTTTACATAATATTGAAGTGGAGAGCAGTTGTATATACTTAAACGCTTACTTGTATAGTTCGTATTCTTCATACGCTGTATACAAGCAATCCCAGCTTTTTCGACAGAAATATAGAATTTCTCGCAATAAACACAATGTAATGTTACTTGTCCTTAATTACCCCTGACATTGACATAATGCTCATTGCTAAACTCGAGGTGGGAACCTTAAAAAAGGTACTTAATTATTTATTGGTAAACAAAACTCTGGGAAAACTCAATTTAGATTGCTATCAATACGTTAAGGAGACAAACATTGGCCAAACCAGCCTATTATAGCGGTCCACTAAACATAGGTCTCTCCCAGCTAGGGAACATGCTACACTTGTCAATCTGCCCTCTCCTCTCAAGAACTAGTTTGCTGTATCCGCTATCGGTCCTGTAATAAACGTATAGTAATTCTTACTTCACCGTGTGATCGAACTTGCATTTAGACCGCTTGTAGCATAAGCTCAAAAAAACATAAATTGCGGCAGAATGCATTGAAAGTGCGATGTAAGACCTGAAAAAAATTGACACGAGTTAGTATTCTGAAATATAGATTTCATATAAGAGCTCTTTATTAAAACGTCTTTAGAAATATTGAACCACTTATAATGCGATAATTTTGATGCATTTTTTTGATCAACATACCAATACTTGGGACACCGACTTGTACTCATCAAAAGTTTTAAATATATTTTGATACGTTTCAAAGAACTTTATACAATATATTTCATCATTTTCCTGTGTACCATTCATCATGTGGACATTTTTAATCCATACATCGAGATACTTTATCAACAATATTAGAACTCGAACAGCATAAATGTAATCAATCTCGAAACTGATAAATATTACATCAACAAGACAGTTCAGTACGTTAAAGTAATGAGACGTTGCACTAATAAAAATAAAATTAAACATATAAATGCAAAAAACAGTTGATGACAAGATCCAATTCCTTAAAATAAAACTACGAACACTCTTACTAAAATCGATGTTATTATGTATAATCTGGATCAGCACAATGACCAAGACGTTGTTGTGGCTATAAACGATATTAAGAACAAAGGTTATTACAAAACCAAGACCACGAGAGGTGGGTAAGCAAAATGATACAAATAACACGACAAGAGCATTACGGTCATGGATAAAACGATGAATATCTTGGCGATATAGTCCATGATTATTCACTGCAACTATAAAATAAAGACAAAGGAATCGTGGTAAGAAGGACTTCTTTTCACTTGGAGTGATACAGTTATCCCGTATGCGGTATTTTGAAGAGAAAAATATAGTCAGGAAAAAGTTGAACGGATAAAAAATTGATTGTTTTCCTAGACGATTATTGAGTAATATTTCTGCTCGGTACGATGGGGCCATGATTTGATGATTTTTTAAAATATTGTACGACGCAACAATATCTCCAGCATAATAGGGAATATGCATGTGATTCAAATATGGGTCCAATATTTTTTTTTATAAACTATTTTACTTCAGAATTATGCCTCCATCAATATTTTTGAACAAAATTTCTTTTTGAGCGAGAAATTATTTTTTTTAAAGTCCCAAATAACTGTGGGTAATTCTAATACTTGAAAAGTTAAGAGCGGATGTGACGTAACAATCCGGGATAACAATCAAAATGTCAATGTCAAGTCAATCAACAAGTGTCAAGTCAATGTCAAACGCTCCTACAAAAAGGAATGTTTGACGTAGACTTAACAGTTGCTTGTTTGTTTTCACCGACTGTGACGTCACCACACCAAGCGCACCAAATGGAGGGCGTTTAAATAGCCCAGATCGGTTGGATATTTAAAAAAAGTATTTTAATTATTTTAAATTGCTTTTTTGACGTCGAATTTTTTTAAACTATTATTTGACGATGTAAACTATCGAATAAAAATATTAAAAAAAATAGATGCATATTCCCTATGGCCAACGCTTGGTAGATAGTAAATATTCGATGTCGATTCATGATTATAGTAAAACCAAATTACTATGTTTAATACAAATGTGCTCAATGTAATTTTCCTAAGATTAACCGATAAGTTTTGAATAGTTTAGTTATGAACAAAAATACTTCCTTTATCAAGATTCTAACATAGTTCTTGAAATAAAAACCATATTTGTCACGCTAAGTAGTATCAGTTTTGAGATGTTGAATATTCTAGAAAACGATGTTTAGTACTATGTATTCGTCTTTGTGTTTGCTTATGTGACTATTCATATTTAATGTTACTGTTAGTATCTAATAAGAAACATTCAGAGTCCTATACCATAAAACTTTACAATTAAATTTTACAAGGTATAATTTACAAATTTGTAAATCTTGCAAGAGTCTGTACCACAAAACTAAGCCATATAATAAAATTGTAACGGAAAAACCTTACAAATATGTTAATTGTAGTGACGAGTCTACAATAATTTAGCGTAACACAAAAAACATACGACATGAGTTTTTTCCGGATAACCCTACTCATCATGTTCGTGCCCTTGTCTTATGTTACTCGGGGTCGGCGCAACATGTTTTCTTTTTCCCCTCTCTCCTACCAACCGTCACGCTATCATTCACTCCTTTCTCTTTCATATTATTGTTCACACAATTCATCCATCTTTTCTTTGGCCTTCTTCTCCCTCTCCATCTATCAAAATTTATATTCATCACTCTTTTAGTCATAAGCGTCTCCTTTATCCTCATCACTTGTCCATAGCAGGCCAACTATTGGATGGGCACCTTCATGCATGATGCAATGGAAACTAATCAATTGACTGCGGACCCAAGTATACGATGCTCCTGACCAAACTATTTCCCATAATGTTAGAGTGTCTAAAGTGTACACCTGCACTTCTGAGGACCTAAAAACGCCTCTGGAACCGCGATTGGCGTGGTTATCTACTGGGCCCAACTTATCAAAAATCATATAATATTTTTATCTTTGCCATCGACTTGAAAGAAGAAGCTGACCTCATATTATATTAGGCTTTCCTTAGAATAAGAGATCACCTCATACTGAAAATGGGTAGCTATGGGTATGTTGTTTGTTAAAAAAATTACTTAATTATGAAAAATTCTTGATTTTTAACGCACTCAAGCACATCAATCAACCTATTTTAGGACTCTGAGTAATTGTTGAATTTCCAAAACCAACAAGTTATTTTAGTAGCTATGCATGATGTCTGAGATGTAATACATGAAATCTCCGATCAAGAAGATGATGAAGTCGAAAGAAAGACTTAAAGAATAGAAGACACTTTAATCCCCCATACAATATTATTTTTTTCATAACGAACTACTCTGTACTACTACCGTAACTGACAGAAAATAATATATCAGATTGTACTAGCTTACTTCTTTTTATTCGAAGTGCCTTTCCATACACACTACACAGAGCGGCAGCAGCCGTGACAATATGATGGTCGACATTTAATATTACAAAAACACAAATTGTAATATAACAATAGAATAAGTAGTAATAAAGCTTGACAACTGTAGAGGTAGCTCGGCGTCTATGATGAAAAAGCCGCATGCGCTCATCTTCTTAAATGATCCCTTTTGTAAACGTTGAATGTTCTTGCCTAAATAAACCTTATTCCTGGGTCTGTAAAGAGTAATGTAGCTTGTCTATAAGTAGGCAATGTATGCGTAAAACGATGCGCTTATGATCCGTTGGTTCATTTAAATATAAAAAGGGTGTATTATTAAATAATTACACACTCACATGTAGACAACTTAACGAGTCAAGTTAAGATGTATAACAAGATTCTCGTCATATTAGACGTTGTGTGACGCAATTGTGTATTCCGAAACAAGCCATCACACTCGTTCTTTGGTTCTTTGCTTTTACCTACGATATTTGTAAGCTTTGAATGAACTACAGGCCTGGCGCTTAATTGAGATGGTGCCTGAAGTAGCTGCACGGTGCGTAAAGGTTGTGGCGACGTGTCGCGAAAGCTAAGTCATCCGCTGATGGGCGTCAACACCCCGCAGCGCGTAGCTACCTCAGGGACCGTCTCTGTAGTTAATTCAAAGCAAGCATTTATCTGAGGGAAAAGGGAAAGTGAACAGTTCTACAATATAGTTTTTAAATTCTTGTTGGTTACATGAATGAGAGTTTTTTCGTTTGATCAGTCTACTGTATAATTGCAATGTAACTAACCAGAATAATTTCTTGACTTTACTAGCATTACGCAGGTACTTTGAACATCTCTCATTGCTGCATAGAATCTCTCACATTCCACACTCAAGCATATAAGAATGTTGATGTTCTTCGTGTTACAAATCTGCATTACGACGAGTACCATGGTATACTGAAATCAAAACAGAAATCATTTTTTTACCCGACTATGGTTAAGCAAAAAGGAAGGTTATGATTTTGACCGGTATGTATGTGTGTGTGTATACCGGATGATTTTTTTTACCGTCTCGACAAACATAGGGTGTAGTAGGTGAACGGAGTAGAAGCCAATGGCATAGTCAAGTAATTTTTTTTTTTTTTTATTCCCTTTAAACAAATTGATTTATCTAAAAATACTACCCATTTGAAGTAAACTTTTAATACAAAAACAATAAAAACAGAAATTATTTTTTTTTTTAATAAATCCATGAAAAAATATCGAAATTCAAATCATACGCACCCTACTAAATGCACGGAATTTATCAATGAATTAGATACGTTCCTTTGCGGCCGATAGGTACTCGCCGCACTTGCCGTCGGCTTCTTTGATATCACCAGGCGCTTGAGCCGCCGCCGCCGCGCCGGAGCTGCTCGCTCGCGCATCCCCCCGCCCGCCCGCGTCCCGAGCTTCAGTCACCTGCGATTAGTCACGGCGGCGTGACGTCGCGCTGTTTGTTTCCACGTATGCATCGTGCACCCGGTCATATTTGTCGTATCTAAACATGTACGAATATTCTAACGTAGAGTATCTTGTTTGGTGAAAACAGCCAGTGCAAGGCGAATGTACGCAGAAGAAGAAAATCTTCAGTCGCTGCGAAGGAACGGTATCCGTTCTCCTCAAATTCCCCCTCGGACCCCGCATGGAGTTTTGTCACTGGGTGCAGAACCGTTCTGTCATTGACACCATCTTGCAAGACGTTCCTGATCCCTATCTGCAAGACATGTACTTCCAGCATGACGGATGTCCAGCTCACTACAAACGATCTGTGCGCGCGTATCTCGATGGTCAATTTGGTGATAAGTGGATAGGTCGCGGTGCACCTGTGAACTGGCGGCCGAGGTCACCAGACCTACATAACACCCCTTGACTTTTATTTGTGGGCCGACCTAAAACGTTTAGTCTGACGTTTAGTGTATACCGAAGAAGCTCAAAGCGTTAGTGATTTAAGGGTCTCAGCACACATATGGGATCGGAAAGGGATCGTCACCGTATCGCCTCGAGCCGTTCAGAATGGTTTGTATTAAACTCCCTACTGCAACGCACACTAATCGGAATAATAACGTAATCGCCTCGCCTCGGAACAGGCTCCGAACTTGAATTCCCGCGCTTACGGCTCATCGTCCCCGCGCTTACGTTTCTCCGTCCCCGCGCTTACGTCTCTCCGTACCCGAGCTCACATCTCTTCGTCCCACGTATTGTAAACCAAGACATAACCGTGCGCTACACTTAACGTTTGGATTCAAACTGATCTGGTGCCAACCAGGTCAGCCAGGGGGCGGCGAGGCGTAAGCGCGGTGTCGCCTAGCCGTAGCCGAGTTGACGTACAAGCGCTGCTGATACGCTTTCGTTACGTGCATACGGTAGGTTGACGCCTGGTTGACAGCGAGGCGAAAGGCGTTACGGTTACGATCCCTTTCCGATCCCATATGTGTGCTGAGACCTTAAAACAGCGAATAATTTAAAACGCTTTTAATGTTTTGAAAAGTGATAGAGACACGCCTCGATGTTTACCGAACAATATGCAAAGACGTGCTAGTTTATGTTTAGAACGAAACATTTTGAACAATAATTACCTCCTGCGATATCGCTAAAAAGGTAGGTACAGACCTAGTTCATTTTTTGTAAAATGCGCGCAATGCGCGTGCGCGTCTGTCGGTCGTGTCGCCCGCGCGCGAGTACCGCTCAGCTGCTCGGCTCTCGTACGTGAACCCCGGTAAGTGAACTCTCACGCACACATCAAGTTTCTATGTACGTGTGTGTGCGTAGGCGCGCCGACGTTACTTAGCAACGGGTCGACCGAACAACATTCTGTCAATGTTCTCGCTCCCGCATGTATGCACGTCCTTTTCATTTTGAATGAAGTACAGTCGAGTATTCTTGCTTATTCAAGTATTTATTGTTTCGAATTATTTAAAAAAGATTACTTAGATTGTTTTAAAAGTTCGTTCCGAGTCTTTGTTACTGTTTTCGTTTTATTTGTAAGGATAGGTTTACTTATTATTTTATCTTTTTAATTGGTAAATTGGTGGGGTTTTTATTTGTAGTTTTCTTACTTGTGTTAAGTTATTACCTATTTACTACTTATTCTTTTGGTGTGAGACTTATTTGGTCAATTGGGTATTTGTATTGTATGTTTGAGAATTTTTGGGTATTGTGTTCATTTTATTTGTAGATCAGGTTTGTCTTAGTTTATTAGTAAGTGGACAAATGTTATTGCGTTGATTTTGGAAACGTTTTCAACACGACTGTACCATGCGAGGGGCGGCCGCTTACTAGGTTTCTACGCAAAAGAAATGTGCGTGCGTTTCGCTCGCACACACGTACAATTATCATTCATGCGCCATCGCAGCCTACGCCGTTTACTATCTCCTATTTTGGCTATTATTCGTTTTTACGCACGGGCCGTAGGATGGATAGTTTTCATGATTTTTGAAGGAAATTCCGAACCTTTACAATCTCAATGGTACTAAGCAAATATTCTCGGGTATGGCTTCTGTTCCACTTACACAACACACCTGATTATGATCGAGACGGTAAAAAATGTCATCCGGTATATGAAATCAAAATCAAAAGTCATTTATTCAAACTAGGTTGAGAATCAGCACTTTTCGAACGTCAAAATCACATAAGATAGTCCCCCAAAAACGCCCACCCTTCCCCACTTCCTAGTGCTTTAGCTGGGAAGAAGTGGCGCAACAAATATGTTTCATCAAAATATGTTTATCTGTTCCCTCATAACTTCTAAACTACTTATCACAATTTGACAAATGAGGGATCGTTGGAAGCATCTTAATCTTCACTAGGTATAGGCTATATATTACAACGTCACACTTAATAAAAATAATGGCGACCTCTAGAGGACATAAAGTAATGAAGAAAAAAAAAGACGTATTTTTTATCAAATGCTTAATTAGAACATTTCAAAAATGTATTTATTATAACGTTTCTCGTTGTTGTTCCCGTTCCCGGTACGGTGGATAAACAGCCTCAGTTTAATAATGATAACGAAGAACAGTAGTAGTGAATGTATTATTTTAAATACATGTACAAACTAAATACTTACTTCACTTTTTCCGCTCTCTATAAAATAGCTTGAAGTTAATACCGTTGCTAGGTTCCGCAAACTATGGTAAGCTGTCATTATCGTATAAAATACAATGTGAAATTTATAAAATGATTTTAAAAAATCAAACTCAAACTCAAACCATTTATTTCAAATAAACCAATAACAAGCACTTTTGAATTGTCAAGGGGTAGGTCAGTCAGAAAGATAAAGCTAGTTGCCCATTCTAAAGCGTAGTAGGTTCCTATGGAGAAGAACGGGCAAGAAACTCCACGGACACTCTTTTAAATAAATCTATATGATATATCCAAATACAACAAGTTAGAATCAGACAAAACGATTCTCTGATTCACTTTTAATGTATGAGAACCACCAACCTACTTTGCTTCTATAGCTAGCAAATAATAAATTTACCATGTGTCGAAACGTTTTCTCTATAATCATATAAGTCTCTTGTATGTTTCGGTATGCATTGATCATTATATCCCAGTACACTTCTCTTTCAGCATTTCTCGAGGTAAAAACCTTTTCAGTCCACCTACGAAGCATTTTTTCTATTACTTTCAATAGTGATAAAGCATATACAACATTAATATCGAAAGCCATACAACCGTGAATAGTTATAACATCAAAAATATCCAATTCAAAATCAAAATAAAAAGAAAGATTGAAACTAATAGTAACAATATTTAGGATGATAAACCAAGTCTAAGTGCAGACGAAGAAACTTCTAAATTTTTTACCATTTATTTGTAGAAGTCTGAGCACGTATTGTATTTTTAAGACCAATAAGATATTGTAGTAGCTGTGTATGATATTTGAAACGCTGTTTATCAAATCCCCGATGAAGAATATGAAGAAGTCAAGAGAAGCGCTCAAAGAATCGATAAAACTATAATCTAATATTTTTTTAGTATAAATGATCAAAACATACAAAAAGGCAGATCGATAGACTAACATGCAAAAGACTCTTGCAAAATTATAAAAGTTAGTGTTAGCAGTGATAATGTTGTCACGAATAGAATACTTCGCGCAGAGGAAAAGCCTTTGCATCAGATTCAACGGTCTTAGTACTGATTGTAAATCTTCATCAATCACATTGTTGTGTAATACGTTAGTTGAGACTGTTGGTGCATTTTCGATTGTAATAACTTTTCTGTTTGATATGGAACAGCTTTTGAAATATGAAAACATGACTGTTGCAAGGTGGTTGACTATATGGACATTCTCAAGTTGATTAATAATGAAAACGAAATTCAATCGATAAGCAAGTAATTTACTAATACTAAATAGTGTTTAATATTAAGTGTCACATGGTGGGATCGGTATCTTTTTAGGGTTTCGTAGCCAAATGGCAAAAACGGAACCGTTGTGACGGTGAGACACTGGATCCGAATCATTTGCTGATTTGTAGGTGTAACTTATTTTTGGGTTATCGAAAAAATCTAAGAAAAACATACATATGTGGAGGTTCCAACGAGGTACTAAATTTTAATGAAAAGATAAACTAATTATAACGCCTACAACTAGGTGAAATCAACGTGCTCCAGATTACATGCAAAATTTCTTCTAGGTCTAACTTTTTTTTGGCTTATCGTAAAAATCTAGGAAAAACATATGTTGAGGTACCAATAAGGTACTAAATTTTAACGAAAAGATGAACTACTTATAACGCCTACAACTAGGTGAAACCTGCTTGGTCCAGCCATTCTGTAGTCAGAATGGCTGGCCACTTTCCTCGTAATAGTTTTCGCTCTTTAGCGAGGTACCAATTATTTGATGTCTGGTACCAAATAGTACCAAATAGGTACTAAAACTTGGTGTTGCCCAAACTTTCAAAATCTTCCTTGGTCCAGTCATCCTGACGCAGACTAAATTATAAGCTAAGAGAGTTCCAATTCTTTAATTCAAATCAAGCAGAGAATCAACACTTTTCGAGCAAGCACGCAAAATGATTAATAAAGTGATAGTACAAGAAGATTGCATTTAGCGGAAATGAGAATTTTAAGATAAGGCGATGGATGTGAGGAGTGACGAAAAAAGACAAACGAACTAACTGGAAACAAAGTAACAACAAAGTAACTTGATAGCGAACGGTTTGTCTTGGTACGGCAAGTGACGACTTAAGGTGAAGTGGTTCCAAAGCAGATGTTTTGATGCATTTCGACTTCACGCAAAATCAATTTTTCTCTCACAAAAACAACGTATTTGCTTATTTTTTTTATGACTACGAAAATTGAAGAGTGTCTTTAGTGAAGTATGAGGCCCGAAACACGATTGACAAAACTTTCCTCAATACAAAAAAACCGCAAAGTTTCCTTAAAATCTGCTTTTTAAAGAGAAAAACCTATTCCATTCGATTGTTATAAAAGCAATTGTAATAAAATTTTGTCTACGTGTTCACTATTAAATACTTTAAGGGATTATGGCCTTATTTTTCTATATAAACACAAATAAAATTTTAAAATTAAATATTTGTAAACTTAGTTGCGCGCGGGCGGGGACATACCACCCCACTCGGCTCCCGTCAGTTCCACTTCGCCTTAAACGCATATTGTGACTAAGATAGTCATGAATGTTTATGTCAAAGGGCGAGAAAAAGAGAACATGGATGGAAAGTAAAAAGAAAATGTCGGCTGACTGACAAGAATAACTTACATTATTATAAGCTAGGAACATACTAAAGCTATATATTTCATGAATATGCACCTAAAATGAAACACAAGCGTCTTTGTTTTGCGTTGTGCGGGATCTAGGATTGAGTAATGGTGTCCGATACGGACCATGGAGCGACAGTGATCGCTTACGTGGTCCCAACACATACTGACGTGGGAACTACTCAGTATTTCCTTTTACGTTCAGAGTATTAATTAGTACAGTAACTAGTGTTAGTAATTGACTCTGTAACAATAAAAGTAGAGGGAGCGAGTAGAAGTTAAACGAGCTATTTCTCTCATTTACCCCATCTTCTTTTCCCGATTCTGCGCCTAAGACTGTAAATCTGACACTATGAATTTCACTAGGAGTATGTCAGTTCACGATCCTAAGTATGGATTCGACATAAAAGATAAAAATAAAAGAAAATACATTTCATGCTGACCCCAAGTAAGCATACTGCAGA
Organism: Lithophane semibrunnea; assembly: GCA_947363905.1. NCBI lineage: Eukaryota > Metazoa > Arthropoda > Insecta > Lepidoptera > Noctuidae > Lithophane > Lithophane semibrunnea. The sequence goes on along the minus strand of OX376208.1, from coordinate 13,675,135 downwards.
AGAGTTATCTGAATACATACTTTCAATGAAGTTTCACCTCGTAAAGTCAATATCATTACTTGGTTACGCAAACTAAGGATAATATCGTATAGTATACGATCTGAAAATAAAGAATTATATTAAACATTTACATAGCTATATTAAAATAACAATATTAAAAATACTCTTAGAATGTACGTTAAGTAAATTGTAAATAGTTTTTATCTTTAAATAAAAAGTAGGTTGTATTATATGATGAGAAATAAAATGATGTGTGTGAATGTCAATTTTAGAAACTCTCACTTTGCACATGTTTTTTGGCATGGTCTCAGACTAAATAAAAACCAAGACAGAGCGCTGTCAATACTGACGTGAGGTTTCTATTGTCTACTGGCGCTGTACTCTATTTCTACTTTTACGTTGTTTATTTAAATCTTTGTTTTATTACCATGTGTCGGAACGTTGTCTCTATAATCACGTATCTTGTATTATCAGGTAGACATCAAACATCAAATTCCAATATTCTTCTCTTTCGGAATCTTCGCTAGTTTTCGACTGTTGAACATTTTCAATCCATACACGAAGCAGTTTCTCTACTAATTTTAATAGTGTTATGGCATAAACAACATTCACATCATAAGCAATGCAGCCGTAAATCGTTATATAATCGAAAACATCTAAGGGTGAATTTCACCAAACTTTTATACCGAGTATAAGTCTTATCCTGCAAATAAATTTGGAATTTTTGACAGTTTTTCCATACAAAAACTGTCAGATGACAATTTTATTCCACGGATAAAATATATCTGACTTTGATAAAATCAGCCCTTAGTCAAATAAAATACAAAAACAAAGAATAAAACCAACACAAAAAATATTGAGGATGGTAACCCAAGTCCAATTACAAATGATAAAACCTCTGAACGCTTTGCCATTTATCTGCAAGATTCTGAGCACGTGTTGGATCTTCAGACTAACAGGATATTATAGTAGCTGTGCTTGATGTTTGAGAGCCTGTTCATCAAATCCCCGATTAAAAATACGAAAAAGTCAAGGGAACGGCTAAAAGAATATAAGAAAATGTTTTCCCTTCTAATTTGGTTAATACTAATGATCAAATTATACAAATAGGCAAATTGAAATATAAACGTGCAAAATATTCTAATTAAATTATAAAAATAATGATGGGTAGTGATAATGTTGTCGCGAATAGAATAATTCGCGCAGAAGAAAAGCCTTTGCATCAGATTCAACGGTCTTAGTACTGATTGTAAATCTTCTTCAATCACGTTGTTGTATCGTATATCATTAGATGAAACTGTTGATACATTCTCGATTATATCAGCGTTTCTGTTTGACATTGAAAATTTCTTGAAATACGAAAACATGTCTTATACCAGGCAGTTGACTATTTAAGCTGTTAGAATTGTTATGATCTAGAAAACGAAATAAAATATCTATAAGTAAGTAATATACTTCAGTCAATACTGTTTAATATTCTTTATCTACACCCAGGCTATAAATCCTCTCTAAAAGTTTCTGAAACAGTTAGCTTATAGCCAACATTAAAACATCCAGTGTCATAGTAACCATAATATCATCCAAACGGGTGTTATAATGTTGTACTGAATTTCATAATGCAACTCATTTCAAAAAAAGAACATTGTCATTCACGAGCGTTTCACTAACAAAGCACCGTAATTTAAAAACAAAACACACTCGAATTCGAAAAAATCGAATTCACGTCGTACCGCGCCATTTTTGTTCGATATTGGTATTTGCAAAGAAACTTTTATAGAAGATTCATATCATGGGTGTAGATAAAATCTTGTATGCAACTGTATATAATTAGGTATTAAAACCCTTTATTATATAACAGTTGCATAAATAACTATTTGTTAGATACAGATCAGTCTGTAATTTAAGTTCGGATCGATCATTCGTATATGAGTATTATATTTGTTCATTGTCAACTACGCTGGTGCACAAAGGCTGCTGTTTTTAGAGGTGGAGAACTTTAAAGTGAAATATAACACGGAAAAATGTATCTAATATCCATAAAAAAAAGATAATTTTATGGCATGTCCGCAAATCATATCACCGCGTCGCGTCGATTCACCCGCCCGCGGTATTACTTCGTTTTCACTTAGCGTTCTTTCTGACTTTTTTTCGTTTTGTTTGGCTCCTAAGGGTCAGTGTGATGTTATATACCAAAAAGCCAACCTTCCTTTAGAATTGGGCTATCAAATGTAAAAAGAAATTTTCAAATCCTATCGTAGTTCCAGAGATAAGCACGTTCAAACTAAGTAACAAATTCTTCAGCTTTATTATAAGTAATATAGATTAGATAATTACTTGCCCAGCGAAGGCAATCGATAGGCAAGTCATTAGCTAATACTTTACGCCACGCTGCTATGTTGTACAAACACATTAAGCATTATTTACTGAAGTATTAGTAAATTACTTGCATAGCGACAGACTTTAGTTTTCTAGATCAATCAACTTCTAACAGCCTTAATAGTCAACTGCGTGGTAGCAGACATGTTTTCGTATTTCAAAAACTGTTTCAAATCAAACAGAAACGCTGTTATAATTGGAAACATACCAAGAGTCTCTTCGAACGAAATATTACGAAATAACGTGATTGAAAATGATTTACAATCAGTACTAAGGCCGTTGAATCTGATGCAAAGCCTTGTCATTTGCGCAAAGTATTCTATTCGTGACAACATTATTACTTCTAATACTTATTTTTACAACTGTTTACGAGTATTTTGCATGTTAACATTTCGCTGTGTCCTTTTGTATAAATGGATCACTTTTATCATCGATTATTGTGATCATGTTTGGGGGGATTACAGTTTATTTTTTGCTTCGATCATGGTCATTGACTTTATCATCTTATTAATCGGGGATTTGATGAACACTATCTTAAATATCACACTGAGCTACTACAATATCTTGTTGGTCTTGAAGATTCAGCATTTTCACAGAGTTCTACAATTAATAAATAGCAACGAACTCGGAGGATTAATTATCTGCAACTGGTTTTGGGTTTTTAGTTTAAATATTTTTTATATAGGATTCATCATATGTTTCTATTTTGTTATCGTCTTGAATATTATCGATATATTATCGGTTTACATCTGCATCGTTTTCGATATGAATATTTTATATGCTTTGCCATTTTTGAAAATAATGGCGAAAATGCTTCGTGTTTGGATTAAAAAAGTTCAAATCTCACAAAACACTGAAGACACGGAAAGAGAAGAACATTGGAATATGATGTTTGATGTATACCTGAATATACAGGAGACCTACATGATTATAGAGACGACGTTTCGACATATAGTACGTTTATTATTTAAAGCTTAACTTTATTATTATCCTAATTATATAATATTATAAATGCGAAAGTGAGTTTGTTTGTTTGTTATGCTTTCACGCTAACACGGCTGAACTGATTTGGATGAAATTTGCAACATGGGTAGACCATGATCTGGAAAAGGACATACCTTTTATCCCAATATTCGCACGGTATCGAGACTTCGAGTGTCATAAATGCGTACATGCACATGATTGAAAACAGACATCTTCTGTTTATTAAAAATCTTAAATTCACTCACAGACAGGCAACGCACAGCTTAGACCGCTACATCAAGAATCATGAAATATTGCACTAGAGTTCCTTATCATAACGAAAGTGGACTCCAAGGAAGGTTTTGAAAATTCATCCCCTATATGAGCTACAGGGGACAAAACTTTATCTAAAAGTCTTAAGTGACGAACACAAGCAGTGCACCAATGGCAAGTCCCATTGGACGCACTGCTTCAATTTTAATAATTTACTTTTATTTCCAGCTTTTATTTTATATAATATCAACAACTTACTTTAGTTTGAAGAACCTATCAATGGTATTAATTTTGTTAAAGAATTTTATTGCAACATACGAAATGAAAGTAAGTTGGATTACTAAACATTACATCAGAAATTGAACTGGAACTAACTGACTGTTATCACCACAGACGGTTTGCCTACCTACACTTCATCTTTCGTCTGTCACTAACCATTCAGTTACGGGTCTGCTTCACCCACTATCTAATTATTTCTTGTCATGTCCTCCATTTCAAAACCGATAATTTTATCTAAACAGTAATGGTGGACAGAAACATTGTAGTTTTCCGGTAAGGATCCCCAATTTTCCTGTCATAATTACTATACCTGTTACCATTGCAGCAAATATTTCTACTGGCGTCAACTCAAATTTATATCATCAAAAATATCGTCATAATAATATGTTTGAGCGTGGAATGTGAGAGATTCTATGCAGCAATGAGAGACGTTCAGAGCACCTGTGTTATGCTAATGAAGACAAGAAATTGTTCCGGTTAGTTGTATATTCTGTTCTATATTATAATGTACTTCACACTTGGAGCTCGTGGCTAAGTAATAACAGCCGCACCGGGTCGATAGGTTAAGCTACGCTTGCCGGGTCTTTGTCGGTGGATGGGTACATACCGAGACTCCTCCGTGCCTCGGAAAGCACGTTAAGCCGTTGGTCCCGGCTGTCATTCGTGGATCTTTGACAGTCGTGACGGGTCGTCAGAAGCCCGAAAGTTTGATAACCAGTCTTACAAAGGGTGTCGTATTACCCAGTTACTGGGTTATGGAGGTCAGATAGGCAGTCGCTCCATGTAACGATTGCCTTTGTACGAATTTTTCTGTTCCTTTCTTCTTTTCTGTATTTATATGTGTGTGCATAAATGGTTAAATAAATAAATAAATAAATAAAGTAAAATACTGGTATTCAGCTGCATCCGGTTAGACTGGAAGCCGACCCCAACATAATTGGGAAAAGGCAGGCAGATTGATTGATTATAATGTACTTCAAAGATTGTGTTAAATTCATTCCTTGCGGGCTCTTTTATTATGAAGGTTTTTTTAATTAAGAACCTCGCCATTAAAAAGAACCTCAAACAGGTGTTTCAGATTTTTTTTATGGCGATGTTCTTAGTAAAAAAAAAATCTGAAAGAGGTGGTTAGTGACACTAACCACTAAAACAGAAAGAGCAATTTACATAAATTCGAAGATTCTGTAGAAATTGCTAAGAATTGCGCGATTTAGTGGCTTGTGTAAGAGCATCGTTACTATGCGTTTGCACCAGAAAACATTCAACGTGTAGAAGCTTCGAAACTTGTCACATGAAACAAATCTCATAACTTGTTTTGTGTTCACGTTCGCACTGTACGCAACATGACAGATCTCAAGTTTGTGTTTTGTAAACATCGAAACATGTAGTAAACATGTTGCAAGATTCATACTAAAACATTACATCAAACGTGTTTCACGTCAACAAGTTTCGTGACAATACGAACGCGAGCCGATACATTGACAGAAAATAGAGATTGAAATCTCACACACATCGCGAAAAAAATCAGCTGTTCCCTACATTTTGACGAGTTATGCGAATATAAATATCTGTGGCCCTATTGAAAAGGGGTATAAGTCCGATTTGGTAAGTGTTTATCAATACAACAACACTTGGTTCTTAAAAATGGTTCAGTGAGTAATGACATAAACCGTTACTGTTTTTGCGACTCCTTTAAAGTTGCATTTATGGACTTTAGATCCCTTTTCACTTGGGCCACAAGCCAGAGAACAGCTGATTATTTTTTCGCGATTTCAACTTTGGTCCCATAGTAAAAGTTGTTCATAATGATGTGTAAAGTCACATGTTAAAGTAAAGGTCACCAATTACCAGTCATTCTACATAGGAATAAACGATTATCTGCTCCTTTAATTTCATTTTTCGATTATTCCGTAGGCGAGTAAAAGCAATCGAGCAGCGTTGGATTGGATCACTAACGAATGCATTTTCTGCTTGCAATGCAATAATGAACAAAAAGTGAAACGTCTGAAACCGGTTTTAGGAACAACCCTTTGTAAAAAGAAAACCTCGCAATGAACAACGTTCTTTTAATTTGTTTCAAATATAGATCGGAGGGTTTGCAAGAACATCCAACGTTTACAGAAGGCATCCTTCAAGAAGATGAGCGCGTGCGGCTTGTTCATCATAGACGCCGAGCTACCTCTACAGTTGTTAAGCTTTATTACTTCTTATACTATTGTTTTATTACAGTTTGTGTTTTTGTAAAAAAATACTTTAACGACGACTCTATTTATTTCGTGATAAAAACCATAAAATAAAATAAATATGTATGTACTCAATCAATCTGCCTAACTTTTTCCCAAGTATGTCGGGGTCGGCTGCCAGTCTAACCGGATGCAGCTGAATACCAGTATTTTACATGGAGCGACTGCCTATCTGACCTTCACAGCCCAGTAACTGGGCGATACGATACCCCTTGGTAAGGGACGACCCGTGACCACTGTCACAGATCCATAAATGACAGCCGAGACCAACGGCTGAACGAGGCACGGAGGAGTCTTGGCATGTAAAGATGGTCACCCATCCACAGACAAATCCCGGCAAGCATGGCTTAACCTGATGGATGGATTTAATATGTACTATTATCTGATTACCGCGGCTTCGCCCGCGTGGATGTCGGTTTTTATATACTAAAAACCTTCCTCGAGAACCACTCTGTCTATCGGTGAAAACAGCATGACAGCAACCTCTCTGAAAATGGGTTCATACCATCTGCCGGCCAACTCTAGAACCGCGCGCGCTCATTGGTTAAATTAAATAGCGCGCGCTCCTCTAGCTTCCTGTTACACACTTCCACCCTTTTTCATGATATTACTCCGACAGATTTCAGGAAAGCGAGAGGAAAGATGTTACATATAAAAAAATATAAAAAGTTCGATATCTCCTAATCAACCTATTTTGAACCCATCGGGGTCATTATGTTGCAAATTAGTTCTAAACTATATAACATCTCGCCAGTTTTTCCCACTAGGCAGTGTTGTCCCTTCAGGCATAGCAGACAACCATTATCACTGTGTTATCATCCACCATATCAGTCTAAGCTACTCTTGCCGATTAAGTTAATTTATAATTCAGTTACAGAAATGAAAGCCATTAATCCTTATACATATCATAAAACAAAGTCCCCCGCCGCGTCCATCTGTCTGTTCGCGATAAACTCAAAAACTACCAAGCACAGCACCAATTTTCATGCTGTTTTCACCAATGGATAGAGTGGTTCTCAAGGAAGGTTTTAGTATATAATAACCTACATCCACGCGGGCCAAGCCGCGGGCATCAGCTAGTAAATGATAAACTAGGACCATGGAATTAAAGTAATAAGACGATCGATCATGGGCTCAAATTCGATAGGTCGCGTTTTATCAAAATTAAACTTTCATTTACTTAGCGGTCCATACACATTATTATTATTACAAATGATTATAATCAATATATTGGTTTTAAAAGACATTATCAAAAGGATACCAACCATACATATGACATTTACTTACTGGGGACTGAATAAGCCGGTAAACTTATTCTGTCGTTAAAGTTTTTAACAATGTTCAAGAATAATAGAGTCATACCAATATTATCAACTTGCCCGGTAGAAGTATTACTCAATAATCGACTAGACAAAGAAGTCCAAAGAATATTTTATCCTTTCAATTTTACGCTGACTTTATTGTTGTCTTCAAAATACCGCATACAAGATAATTATATTACTCCAAGCGAAAAAAAGATATGTAATCATATACCACAGGTCTTTGGCGTCTGCTTTACGATAGCGGTGACTTTCTATCGATTGTACAAAAATGAGATGGACAATTTTTTGCAACAAGACGCGCCTACTATTATATTATTTATTTCATATTTTTTACCTAGCTCCCGTTGTGTTACTTTTGTAATGAGCTTTGTTCTTAACATACTGTACTGCCATAAAAACGTTTTGCTCATTGTGTTGATCCAAATTATTCATAAAAACATAGATTTCAGTAAGAGCATCCGCAGTTTTATTATATGGAATTGGATCTCAGTTTCAACTATATTTGGTATCAACCTATTCTTCTGTATTACATTTAGTATAGCGTTGGGTAACTTGACTGTTGTAAACTTTGTTTGTGAGTTATTATTCTCCTGTGTCGATGTGGATTTCATTTATGCCCTTCGAGTTCTTATATTGTTAAGAAAATATCTCGAAGAATGGATTAAAAATGTTCAAATGATAAATGACGGACAGGAAAATGATGAAATACATGTTATGAAGTTGTTTGAAACATATCAAAATATTTTGAAGGCTTTCGACATGTACAAGACGGTTTCCCAAGTATTGGTAAGCTTTTGAATAAAATATGTAATAAATTATTCTGACATTAAGATAACGAGCATTTAATAATATTCTACAAATAAATACAAAAACAAAAGGGCCTTTAGACGTCGAAATACTCTTCCACATCGCTGTCATTCGGCAAAGTGCCCAGAAGACAGGCAGCCTATGCTGCCCGTCTTCTTCGTGGCTTCAACGTGGCTATCCACGTTGTATGGCAATGCTAATTCTTTGGCCAAAAAACGAGCCAGTGTCACGCTAACTCAAAGAGAAATGTCCTCAAAAATACTCGGACCGCATCATCATCATTATCAGCCTATAGCAGTCCACTGCTGGACATAGGCCTCTCCAATTGCAATTTTTTTTTTTTGGGTGGGATATCATCAAATGACTTCTCCCGCTCTGGGCGGAGCGGAAGGGCGTGTCAGACTCTTACTGACTAAAACCCACCCGTGTTCCTTCACTTGCCTGTGGCCAGGGTCCCGGTATCCCTTTCGGACTATTCCGCAACCCTGGCAGGCATCGGTCCTAACGGACCCCGTCATGTGTGCTGACATCTCTTTGAGGCGCGCGTGGAACACGACACGCCATCGAGTCGGGCCTGGTCCTTATCGGACGGCGAGCTACCTATTGGTCGCCGTCCGCAAGCCCGCGCCTATGGTGGCCGGGAATGCGCCTGGGATTCCCGACGCCCAGGGTGTCTCCAGCGGCGGCGGTAAGGGGCGTGAGGGCGCAGGCCTTGCCTCTCCCTCACGCGTTCCGCCTCCTCCTTCGCGAGCATCACTGCTTCGCAGAAGGAGGTGACCGCCTCCCATGCCCTCTCGCTCCGTACCATGGCCTGGACCAGGGCCGGACACGAGAGGTCAGTGAGCCTGAGGGCGTCCTACCTTACGTTTGCTGATTCGCGGTCGCCACTTAAGAATACGTCTACCCCAACGGTCATCGGTTCTACGGCTAATATAGCCGGCCCATTGCCACTTCAGCTTGCTTATTCTGTGAGCTATGTCAACAATTTTGGTTTTGCTTGGACCGCATAACCCAAGTCTTTTGACACCGGACGGCTCAAAACTGAGTTACCCAAAAGGTTACAGTATTTACGCCGCTTGAGGGACTCAGTAGCTGCAGCAGCTGCTTGGAACATGAGATGGCGCAAGGTTTTTGACACAGGTCGCGTCCCACACCAGAGGGCTCCACCCTTCCATGGCAACAACGTCATGCCATCGGGTCTCTCTCCATGGTCACTTACCTGCCATTTGGTTCTAATACCGCTACGCCAGCGGTGAGACGAATAATATCGTTCATGCTGGCGTACCGTGCTATGCGACCTGCGCTGCTGTATAATATTCTTGAATCTTTTGATAAATCCTATTTTTTAAAGAATATAAAAAAAAATGCTAGCAAACCTATCTTTAAATCTTTTTATTTTCAGCTAATGTATCGCACGATCAGCGCTTTTGGTCGCAATTTATGTATGTTTGAGTTTTTTGTACAAATTGTGGTACTGCGAACTCGTGACAATGAATATGTGAGAAGTACTCATTAAACTATAACATTTAATTTTGTTCATGTAATTTACTTCCATATTAACTTAGCTGTTAACTTTTTCAGCCTCCCTTCAAAATTTTCGTAATCGGCAGTTTGGTAACTTTATGGATAGTTAAGGATGTACTGCATGTAATAATTCAATGCGCGTACTGTGAGAAGTTCTACATAGCCATCGAGGAAGCTGAGACGGCATGTGTTAAGTGTATGAAGACTAGAAACTATACAAGTAAGTATGAAAGACTGCTCTTATTTTAATTTAATGTATGTATCAGCAAACTGTGCCTGGGTTTATTATTACTATAATTTTCGTTTATTTATTTATTTTCTTATTTGTTTACATTTTTAAATATTTCATAAATTCAAATAAAAATATAAAAAAACATTTAAAAATATAAAAAATAGATGGCCGCCGGTGTCGGGAGCAGGGTCCAAGCTACCGGTGGTTAGGGCTGCAGAGACAGGAACCTCCTCACAATGCGAGCCGTATCAAGGAGTACTGCCTTCTGAATCAGGCCCTTGATCCAACCGCCTAACGAGAGCCTCGAGAGATGTTGGTCGAGGCTTTCGGCTATCAGGCCATTGGCCGTTACGACAATCGGCACAATGATAGCCGAGCTCACATTCCACATGTCGACAACCTCGTGTGCTAAGTCGAGATATTTTATTTGTTTCTCTTTCTCAGCTTTCACGAGGTTCACGACATGTGGGATGGTAACATCGACTATCATTGCGCGGCGCGCTAATCGGTCTATCACTACGATATCAGCTTTATTGGCAACAATAGTCCTGTCAGTAATGATAGACCGATCCCAGTACAACGTGACATGGTCATTTTCAAGAACTGGGTCGGGCACATACTTGTAGTACGGTACCTCAGAGTCCACAAGTTTATATTTCAACGCAAGTTGCTGGTGAATAATCCTGGCCACTTGATTATGCCTGTGCAAGTACTCGCCGTTAGCTAGACGAGAACAACCAGAGATAATATGTCTGATGGACTCACCCGGACGGTGGCATGCCCGACACACGTCAACCGTCCCGTCCTTCATAATATGTCTCCGGTAGTTATTCGTCAGGATAACTTCGTCCATAATTGCACAGACGAAACCTTCAGTTTCCCCGAAAAGGTCACCAAAACGTAGCCAGGATACGGACGCTAAGAAATCTACACCGGGCTCATGAAGAGCCCGATAGAAGCGCCCGTGAAGCTCCTTGCTTTGCCATATCTCCTTGCGGTCTTCCGTAGTAAGCGATTGTGGAGGGTCTTCGCATTTAAAAAGCCTCGACCCCCGCACTTCCGCGGGATGTACAATCTCATCACCGATGATCGTGGGTGATGCATCCGTTTTGCGGTCAACAGTGTACGAACCCTCCTATCCAGGGCGTCGAGTTCGGTCTGAGTCCATTTGAGTGTATTGCCCTCCCTAAAGCTGTATAGTTTGCCGATGAGTACCCTGGCTCCATCGATACGGCGCTCGATCCTGCATTGCCAGGCTGGTACGGCTGGTTTTGGTCGAGTAGCTTTGTCATAGTTTGGGAACTTGACGTTAGCTAAACGACATGCCGCAACAGCCGCGCAATACAGGATCGAGTGTGTATCAACGAGATCCTCGCTGCTCTCGAAAAAGTTTTTAAGCTGCGATTCCAAGGCACACACCAGCGCCCTATTTTTCTTGTGCATAGGTAAGCGTGGTAGTCGGGGTCTAAGTTCGGTCGGGGCGTGCCTATAATCGCGAAACGCATCCTTCAGAGCGCTCCTCAATCGGGCGTTGCACTGGCTACTTACTGTGACAACCCTATCATTCTCTTCTTCAACATGATTGGACCGCGGCGGGATTGGGTCAGGAATTGACGGTTGTGCTGCGGTTTATGCCGAGTCGAGACGATACGGTTGCTCAGTGCCTCTGAGCGCAGCCTATCAAGTGCAGCATCGTCCAACCTGTGGTTGCGTTGGATGACCCGCACCTGATCCGACAGTCGTTGGGCCGAGACGTTGACGGTTGGTTCTAGTTCCTGGAACAGAGACAGCATCCTATCACGGTATGCAGTGAGGTTAGTTCCCCCCTCTGTAGACCCGTAGTATGCGCGCATGACGTTCTCGTTCATAGACTGAGTCCATCTCATGCGCTGCACAAAACCACCGGCAGCGGGGACCCGGCTCGGGGCCGGTTGGCCCCTAAGTCCCAAGCTCCTCGGTGGCCGGCCTCTCCCCTGCCGACGTACAGGTGTTGGTGACGTCGGCGGGGAAAAATATTCGTTACTCGAGCTCGACGCAACTGCCACGGCCGGTATTACAGCACTCACGATGGGGCTAGGTTCCGGCGGCGGCGAGGCGGAGCTGAGCGACGATTCCGGAGGTGGAAGGCGTGCGCGGCGGGCTGCTGATCTCGTCAACATGTTTTGAAGTCCTAATGTTATCTGTAATTTATTTGCGTAGAGGGTCCTTTGACAGCGTCATTCTTGATCTTTGTATGATTTTTTCATTTTAATGATGTTTATTGTTACTGAATCTATTAATTATTTATTAAAAGAGGTTTTGTTGTGGTTTTTGTATATAGGCGGCTTATGGAGATAATTAAATATAGTAAATACGAGATATGGAAAATTTCGTTGTTGACGTATCAGTGTTGCCAAGTATTATTATAATTATGATTATAATTTATTTATCAACAAACTGTGCATAGGATTGTCCATCGGCAAAACTTATAAAAATCCTTTGTTAGTTCTCACTTTTGTGCACTATTTCATGATTCTAGACCCAGAGCGTTAAACTGTACGTCATAAAATTCACAAATGTATGTTTAATACTTTAAGAGTTATTGTTGTTTGAACATAGCGAATGCGCAAGCTTTGTGCTTTTTGCAAGGCATTATCGGGAACTTAAACAGGAAATCATTAAAAAAATATATCATTAAAATTGTACTTTGGTGTCGGGAAGTTAGATTATGTCGATCGCACGATAAACCCTGTTTGCGCGATGCAGTATTTGTGTGACGACGACGTCAGGTCTTTGATGCGTAGTTCGCATGTGGCGATCTAGATGCCGCCACACAAACTTTCTTCCCCTATTTAACCTACTTAAGGTTTGAATTAAAAAAAAAAACCTTTCTTTGCGGTTTCGTAATATAAGAAACAAGGAACTCTTGTACAAAATTCGTATTTCTAGACGTAGCCGGTTGGGCTGTGCATGTTTTATCAGTGAATTTAAGATTTGTATTCAGTATATTCACCGCGAGACGCGACGCCGCCGCATTGTTCGCCGTGAAGTTTTCTCAGAAATTATTTAGTTAAAAATCGCGTCGCGCGGCGAATCGCGCCTGTATATAAGAGCCTTTATATAGTGGAGGAACACTGACTCCCAAGTCACAGGTATAAACCTATTTTGGGAGCCAGGGGTTAAGACACTTTTCTGTATGTCTTAAGACGTTTCCTAGGTACGTCGTTGGTTATTAAAAAAAAAATATATATAATTATATTATAATTATTTTAATTTAATAGAAAAACTTTTTTTTTACAGAAGCTCAAGAACGACTTTGTAAGAACGTTCTAAAGGAAAACAGATCATTCAGTAAGATGACCGCGTGTGGCCTCTTCAATGTAGACGCTACCCTACCGATGTGTATAATTGGACTCCTTACTAATTACGCCATAGTACTGTTACAGTTTGCTTTGCTGTAAATATAAAACATTAAATCTATGAATTAAATATATCTATTGTTGCCTATATGACCTATGTATATTTTTTGTTGGAAATCTTAAAAACATATATTATTCAAAGTCAAAGCCTTTTATTTAATTACTAGCTGTGGCCCGTGACTTCATCTGCGATCCAGGATAAAAGGAGCCTATGATCCATGGCAAGAACAAGGGCACGGGGGAGCTTAAAGTGGCGCAACAAAGACGAGATCAAAAATCAAAAAAATCAAAAAATCATTTATTGCTCCAACATAAATTGTTCAAAACATAAGTGATTGGACCCTTCCTGAGATGGTTGCTCAGCAGTAATTAGATACTAACAAAACTCATGATGGCTTAATACAGTAATATCGATAACAAAAGGTGTTAAGGGCCATAGTTTCCTGACTGACCTTGCGCATGTGGGCGGAGCTTAAGTCCCTACTCTAGACACGCAGGGTGGCGTCTACACTAAAATGTTGATCAAAGAATATGCAGGGGCGCAGACTTGCGCACGTAGGTTGCCATTTTTGCCTACGATTCTTGTGCCTCATTAATGGCTGATATTTGTATAGATCGATACTTATGTTTGTGCGTATACGTATATTTTATGTTTTGACAAGACATTATTTTTAGCATATATGTGTAAGAAAACTTTTTACAAAGAAAAAAAAACAACTGACTTCACAAAATACCATAAAAAAGTGAAAAATAACTTTCTTTCTCTTTCTTTCTCTTTCTTACATTACCAGCAAATAAATGATTTATTTATTTCTTTCTTTCTCTTTCTCTTTCTCTTTCTCTTTCTCTTTCTCTTTCTCTTTCTCTTTCTCTTTCTCTTTCTCTTTCTCTTTCTCTTTCTTTTTCTCTTTCTCTTTCTCTTTCTCTTTCTTTATCTTTCTTTCTCTCTCTTTCTTTCTCTTTCTTTCTCTTTCTTTCTCTTTCTTTCTCTTTCTTTCTCTTTCTTTCTCTTTCATTATCTTTCTTCAATTGGGTTTTTCCATCTGAAATTTCTCAGTGGTAGCCCGGAGTCTGGATGAAACAGGTAATCCAGACATGTAATATAATACATGGAAGGAAATGTGGGTGTACTATAGGTACATCTCTGTCTCACCCTACGGGGAATAAACGCGTGATGTTTTGTTGATAAATATGTTTGATGAATGACTTATTAAAAACATAGAGTAAAATTACGTATACAGCAGATTTATTTCCTTCTTTCTTTCTATCTCTTTCTTTCTCTTTCCTACATTACCAGCAAATAAATGCTTTATTTATTTCTTTCTTTCCCTTTCTCTTTCTCTTTCTCTTTCTCTTTCTCTTTCTCTTTCTATTTCTCTTTCTCTTTCCTACAATACCAGCAAATAAATGATTTATTTTTTTCTTTCTTTCTTTGTCTTTCTCTTTCTCTTTCTTTCTCTTTCTCTTTCACTTTCTATTTCTCTTTCTCTTTCCTACAATACCAGCAAATAAATGATTTATTTTTTTCTTTCTTTCTTTGTCTTTCTCTTTCTCTTTCTCTTTCTTTCTCTTTCTCTTTCACTTTCTCTTTCTCATTCTCTTTCTCTTTCTTTCTTAATCTTTCTTTCTCTTCAAACAGGTAATCCAGACGTAATCACAAAACATAACTGAAACTTAAAACATAACTGGAGAAATGTGGGTATAGGTACATCTCTGTCTCACCCTTCGGGGAATAAACGCGTGATGTTTTGTTGATAAATATGTTTGATGAATGACTTATTAAAAACATAGAGTAAAATCACATATACAGCAGATTTATTTCCTTCTTTCATTCTTTCTCTTTCTTTCTTTTTTGTTTCTTTCTTTTTTGTTTCTTTCTTTCTCTTTCCTACATTACCAGCAAATAAATGATTTATTTATTTCTTTCTTTCTTTCCCTATCTCTATCCCTATATCTATCTCTATCTCTATCTCTATCTCTATCTCTATCTCTATCTCTATCTCTACCTCTACCTCTACCTCTACCTCTATCTCTATCTCTATCTCTATCTCTATCTCTATCTCTATCTCTATCTCTATCACTATCTCTATCTCTATCTCTATCTCTATCGCTCTCTCTCTCTCTATTTCTTTTTCTCTCTTTTTCTTTCTCTTTCTTTCTCTTCAAACAGGTAATCCAGACATGTAACTTATACATGGAACTTAAAACATAACTGGCTAAATGTGGCTGTACTATAGTTACATCTCTGTCTCACCCTTCGGGGAATAAACGCATGATGTTTTGTTGATAAATATATTTGATGAATGAATTATTAAAAACATAGAGTAAAATCACATATACAGCAGATTTATTTCCTTCTTTCTTTCTTTCTCTTTCTTTCTTTTTTGTTTCTTTCTTTCTCTTTCCCACATTACCAGCAAATAAATGATTTATTTATTTCTTTCTTTCTTTCCCTATCTCTATCCCTATATCTATCTCTATCTCTATCTCTATCTCTATCTCTATCTCTATCTTTATCTCTATCTCTATCTCTATCTCTATCTCTATCTCTATTTATATCTCTATCTCTATCTCTATCTCTACCTCTATCTCTATCTCTATCTCTTTCTCTATCTCTATCTCTACCTCTACCTCTACCTCTACCTCTACCTCTACTTCTACCTCTACCTCTACCTCTACCTCTACCTCTACCTCTACCTCTACCTCTACCTCTACCTCTACCTCTACCTCTACCTCTACCTCTACCTCTACATCTACCTCTACCTCTACCTCTACCTCTACCTCTACCTCTACCTCGACCTCTACCTCTACCTCTACTTCTACCTCTACCTCTACCTCTACCTCTATCTCTATCTCTATCTCTATCTCTCTCTCTCTCTCTCTCTCTCTCTTTCTCTTTCTCTTTCTCTTTCTTTCGTAATCTTTCTTTCTCTTCAAACAGGTAATCCAGACGTAATACATGGACCTTAAAACATAACTGGCGAAATGTGGGTGTACTATAGGTACATCTCTGTCTCACCCTTCGGGGAATAAACGCGTGATGTTTTGTTGATAAATATGTTTGATGAATGACTTATTAAAAACATAGAGTAAAATCACGTATACAGCAGATTTCCTTCTTTCTTTCTTTCTCTTTCTTTCTTTTTTGTTTCTTTCTTTCTCTTTCCTACATTACCAGCAAATAAATGATTTATTTATTTCTTTCTTTCTTTCCCTATCTCTATCCCTATATCTATCTCTATCTCTATCTCCATCGCTCTCCCTCTCTCTTTCTTTTTCTCTCTTTTTCTTTCTCTTTCTTTCTCTTCAAACAGGTAATCCAGACATGTAATATAATACGTGGAACTTAAAACATAACTGGCTAAATGTGGCTGTACTATAGGTACATCTCTGTCTCACCCTTAAGGGAATAAACGCATGATGTTTTGTTGATCAATATATTTGATGAATGACTTATTAAAAAAATAGAGTAAAATCACGTATACAGCAGATTTCCTTCTTTCTTTCTTTCTCTTTCTTTCTCTTTCCTACATTACCAGCAAAATAAATGATTTATTTATTTATTTCTTTCTCTATCTCTATCCCTATCTCTATCTCTATCTCTATCTCTATCTCTATCTCTTTCTCTATCTCTATCTCTATCTCTACCTCTACCTCTACCTCTACCTCTACTTCTACCTCTACCTCTACCTCTACCTCTATCTTTACCTCTATCTCTATCTCTATCTCTATCTCTCTCTCTCTCTCTCTCTCTCTTTCTCTTTCTCTTTCTTTCGTAATCTTTCTTTCTCTTCAAACAGGTAATCCAGACGTAATACATGGACCTTAAAACATAACTGGTGAAATGTGGGTGTACTATGGGTACATCTCTGTCTCACCCTTCGGGGAATAAACGCGTGATGTTTTGTTGATAAATATGTTTGATGAATGACTTATTAAAAACATAGAGTAAAATCACATATACAGCAGATTTATTTCCTTCTTTCTTTCTTTCTCATTCTTTCTTTTTTGTTTCTTTCTTTCTCTTTCCAATATTACCAGCAAATAAATGATTTATTTCTTTTTGTCTTTCTTTCTCTATCTCTATCTCTATCTCTATCTCTACCTCTATCTCTATCTCTATCTCTATCTCTATCTCTATCTCTACCTCTACCTCTACCTCTACCTCTACCTCTACCTCTACCTCTACATCTACCTCTACCTCTACTTCTACCTCTACCTCTATCTCTATCTCTATCTCTATCTCTATCTTTACCTCTACCTCTAACTCTACCTCTACCTCTACTTCTACCTCTACCTCTACCTCTACCTCTATCTCTATCTCTATCTCTATCTCTCTCTCTCTCTCTCTCTCTCTCTCTCTCTCTTTCTCTTTCTCTTTCTCTTTCTTTCGTAATCTTTCTTTCTCTTCAAACAGGTAATCCAGACGTAATACATGGACCTTAAAACATAACTGGCGAAATGTGGGTGTACTATAGGTACATCTCTGTCTCACCCTTCGGGGAATAAACGCGTGATGTTTTGTTGATAAATATGTTTGATGAATGACTTATTAAAAACATAGAGTAAAATCACATATACAGCAGATTTATTTCCTTCTTTCTTTCTTTCTCTTTCTTTCTTTTTTGTTTCTTTCTTTCTCTTTCCTACATTACCAGCAAATAAATGATTTATTTATTTCTTTCTTTCTTTCCCTATCTCTATCCCTATATCTATCTCTATCTCTATCTTTATCTTTATCTCTATCTCTATCTCTAACTCTACCTCTACCTCTACCTCTACCTCTACCTCTACCTCTACCTCGACCTCTACCTCTACCTCTACTTCTACCTCTACCTCTTCCTCTACCTCTATCTCTATCTCTATCTCTATCTCTCTCTCTCTCTCTCTCTCTCTCTCTCTCTTTCTCTTTCTCTTTCTCTTTCTTTCGTAATCTTTCTTTCTCTTCAAACAGGTAATCCAGACGTAATACATGGACCTTAAAACATAACTGGCGAAATAAGGGTGTACTATAGGTACATCTCTGTCTCACCCTTCGGGGAATAAACGCGTGATGTTTTGTTGATAAATATGTTTGATGAATGACTTATTAAAAACATAGAGTAAAATCACATATACAGCAGATTTATTTCCTTCTTTCTTTCTTTTTTGTTTCTTTCTTTCTCTTTCCTACATTACCAGCAAATAAATGATTTATTTATTTCTTTCTTTCTTTCCCTATCTCTATCCCTATATCTATCTCTATCTCTATCTCCATCGCTCTCCCTCTCTCTTTCTTTTTCTCTCTTTTTCTTTCTCTTTCTTTCTCTTCAAACAGGTAATCCAGACATGTAATATAATACGTGGAACTTAAAACATAACTGGCTAAATGTGGCTGTACTATAGGTACATCTCTGTCTCACCCTTAAGGGAATAAACGCATGATGTTTTGTTGATCAATATATTTGATGAATGACTTATTAAAAAAATAGAGTAAAATCACGTATACAGCAGATTTCCTTCTTTCTTTCTTTCCCTTTCTTTCTCTTTCCTACATTACCAGCAAATAAATGATTTATTTATTTATTTCTTTCTCTATCTCTATCCCTATCTCTATCT
Organism: Lithophane semibrunnea; assembly: GCA_947363905.1. Lineage (NCBI taxonomy): Eukaryota > Metazoa > Arthropoda > Insecta > Lepidoptera > Noctuidae > Lithophane > Lithophane semibrunnea. The sequence continues at coordinate 13,656,120 of OX376208.1, read as the reverse complement.
CTATCTCTATCTCTATCTCTATCTCTTTCTCTATCTCTATCTCTATCTCTACCTCTACCTCTACCTCTACCTCTACTTCTACCTCTACCTCTACCTCTACCTCTATCTTTACCTATATCTCTATCTCTATCTCTATCTCTATCTCTCTCTCTCTCTCTCTCTCTCTTTCTCTTTCTCTTTCTTTCGTAATCTTTCTTTCTCTTCAAACAGGTAATCCAGACGTAATACATGGACCTTAAAACATAACTGGCGAAATGTGGGTGTACTATGGGTACATCTCTGTCTCACCATTCGGGGAATAAACGCGTGATGTTTTGTTGATAAATATGTTTGATGAATGACTTATTAAAAACATATAGTAAAATCACATATAGAGCAGATTTATTTCCTTCTTTCTTTCTTTCTCTTTCTTTCTTTTTTGTTTCTTTCTTTCTCTTTCCAATATTACCAGCAAATAAATGATTTATTTCTTTTTGTCTTTCTTTCTCTATCTCTATCTCTATCTCTACCTCTATCTCTATCTCTATCTCTATCTCTATCTCTATCTCTATCTCTATCTCTATCTCTCCCTCTCTCTCTCTCTCTCTCTTTCTCTTTCTCTTTCTCTTTCCCTTTCTCTTTCTTTCGTAATCTTTCTTTCTCTTCAAACAGGTAATCCAGACGTAATATATGGAACTTAAAACATAACTGGCGAAATGTGGCTGTACTATAGATAAATCTCTGTCTCACCCTTCGGGGAATAAACGCGTGATGTTTTGTTGATAAATATGTTTGATGAATGACTTATTAAAAACATAGAGTAAAATCACATATACAGCAGATTTATTTCCTTCTTTCTTTCTTTCTCTTTCTTTCTTTTTTGTTTCTTTCTTTCTCTTTCCCACATTACCAGCAAATAAATGATTTATTTATTTCTTTCTTTCCCTATCTCTATCCCTATATCTATCTCTATCTCTATCTCTATCTCTATCTCTATCTCTATCTCTATCTCTATCTCTATCTCTATCTCTATCTCTCTCTCTCTCTCTCTTTCTCTTTCTCTTTCTCTTTCTTTCGTAATCTTTCTTTCTCTTCAAACAGGTAATCCAGACGTAATACATGGACCTTAAAACATAACTGGCAAAATGTGGGTGTACTATAGGTACATCTCTGTCTCACCCTTCGGGGAATAAACGCGTGATGTTTTGTTGATAAATATGTTTGATGAATGACTTATTAAAAACATATAGTAAAATCACATATAGAGCAGATTTATTTCCTTCTTTCTTTCTTTCTCTTTCTTTCTTTTTTGTTTCTTTCTTTCTCTTTCCAATATTACCAGCAAATAAATGATTTATTTCTTTTTGTCTTTCTTTCTCTATCTCTATCTCTATCTCTACCTCTATCTCTATCTCTATCTCTATCTCTATCTCTATCTCTATCTCTCCCTCTCTCTCTCTCTCTCTCTCTTTCTCTTTCTCTTTCTCTTTCCCTTTCTCTTTCTTTCGTAATCTTTCTTTCTCTTCAAACAGGTAATCCAGACGTAATACATGGAACTTAAAACATAACTGGCGAAATGTGGCTGTACTATAGATACATCTCTGTCTCACCCTTCGGGGAATAAACGCGTGATGTTTTGTTGATAAATATGTTTGATGAATGACTTATTAAAAACATAGAGTAAAATCACATATACAGCAGATTTATTTCCTTCTTTCTTTCTTTCTCTTTCTTTCTTTTTTGTTTCTTTCTTTCTCTTTCCCACATTACCAGCAAATAAATGATTTATTTATTTCTTTCTTTGTTTCCCTATCTCTATCTCTATCCCTATCCCTATCTCTATCTCTATCTCTATCTCTATCTCTATCTCTATCTCTATCTCTATCTCTATCTCTATCTCTATCTCTATCTCTATCTCTATCTCTATCTCTATCTCTATCTCTATCTCTATCTCTATCTCTATCTCTATCTCTATCTCTATCTCTATCTCTATCTCTATCTCTATCTCTATCTCTATCTCTATCTCTATCTCTATCTCTATCTCTATCTCTATCTCTATCTCTATCTCTATCTCTATCTCTATCTCTATCTCTATCTCTATCTCTATCTCTATCTCTATCTCTATCTCTATCTCTATCTCTACCTCTACATCTACCTCTACCTCTACCTCTACCTCTACCTCTACCTCTACCTCTACATCTACCTCTACCTCTACCTCTACCTCTACCTCTTTCTCTATCTCTATCTCTATCTCTATCTTTACCTCTACCTCTACCTCTACCTCGACCTCTACCTCTACCTCTACTTCTACTTCTACCTCTACCTCTACCTCTACCTCTATCTCTATCTCTATCTCTATCTCTATCTCTATCTCTTCCTCTACCTCTACCTCTACCTCTACTTCTACCTCTACCTCTACCTCTACCTCTATCTTTACCTATATCTCTATCTCTATCTCTATCTCTATCTCTCTCTCTCTCTCTCTCTCTCTTTCTCTTTCTCTTTCTTTCGTAATCTTTCTTTCTCTTCAAACAGGTAATCCAGACGTAATACATGGACCTTAAAACATAACTGGTGAAATGTGGGTGTACTATGGGTACATCTCTGTCTCACCATTCGGGGAATAAACGCGTGATGTTTTGTTGATAAATATGTTTGATGAATGACTTATTAAAAACATATAGTAAAATCACATATAGAGCAGATTTATTTCCTTCTTTCTTTCTTTCTCTTTCTTTCTTTTTTGTTTCTTTCTTTCTCTTTCCAATATTACCAGCAAATAAATGATTTATTTCTTTTTGTCTTTCTTTCTCTATCTCTATCTCTATCTCTACCTCTATCTCTATCTCTATCTCTATCTCTATCTCTATCTCTATCTCTCCCTCTCTCTCTCTCTCTCTCTTTCTCTTTCTCTTTCTCTTTCCCTTTCTCTTTCTTTCGTAATCTTTCTTTCTCTTCAAACAGGTAATCCAGACGTAATACATGGAACTTAAAACATAACCGGCGAAATGTGGCTGTACTATAGATACATCTCTGTCTCACCCTTCGGGGAATAAACGCGTGATGTTTTGTTGATAAATATGTTTGATGAATGACTTATTAAAAACATAGAGTAAAATCACATATACAGCAGATTTATTTCCTTCTTTCTTTCTTTCTCTTTCTTTCTTTTTTGTTTCTTTCTTTCTCTTTCCCACATTACCAGCAAATAAATGATTTATTTATTAATTTCTTTCTTTCTTTCCCTATCTCTATCCCTATATCTATCTCTATCTCTATCTCTATCTCTATCCCTATATCTATCTCTATCTCTATCTCTATCTCTATCTCTATCTCTATCTCTATCTCTACCTCTATCTCTATCTCTATCTCTATCTCTATCTCTATCTCTACCTCTATCTCTATCTCTATCTCTATCTCTATCTCTATCTCTATCTCTACCTCTACTTCTACCTCTACCTCTACTTCTACCTCTACCTCTACCTCTACCTCTACCTCTACCTCTACCTCTACCTCTACCTCTACCTCTACCTCTACCTCTACATCTACCTCTACCTCTACCTCTATCTCTATCTCTATCTCTATCTCTATCTTTACCTCTACCTCTAACTCTACCTCTACCTCTACCTCTACCTCTACCTCTACCTCGACCTCTACCTCTACCTCGACCTCTACCTCTACCTCTACTTCTACCTCTACCTCTACCTCTACTCTCTCTATCTCTATCTCTATCTCTACCTCTACCTATATCTCTATCTCTTTCTCTATCTCTATCTCTATCTCTATCTCTATCTCTATCTCTATCTCTATCTCTATCTCTATCTCTATCTCTATCTCTATCTCTATCTCTATCTCTATCTCTATCTCTATCTCTATCTCTATCTCTATCTCTTTCTCTTTCTCTTTCTCTTTCTCTTTCTCTTTCTCTTTAATCTCTTTCTTTCTTAATCTTTCTTTCTCTTCAAACAGGTAATCCAGACGTTATCACAAAACATAACTGAAACTTAAAACATAACTGGCGAAATGTGGCTGTACTATAGGTACATCTCTGTCTCACCCTTCGGGGAATAAACGCATGATGTATTGATGATCAATATATTTGATGAATGACTTATTAAAAACATAGAGTAAAATCACATATACAGCTGATTTATTTCCTTCTTTCTTTCTTTCTCTTTCTTTCTCTTTCCTACATTACCAGCAAATAAATGATTTATTTATTTATTTCTTTCTTTCTCTATCTCTATCTCTATCTCTATCTCTATCTCTATCTCTCTCTCTCTCTCTTTCTCTATCTCTATCTCTATCTCTATCTCTATCTCTATCTCTATCTCTATCTCTATCTCTTTCTCTATCTCTATCTCTATCTCTATCTCTATCTCTATCTCTATCTCTATCGCTTTCTCTTACTCTTTCTCTTTCCCTTTCTCTTTCTTTCGTAATCTTTCTTTCTCTTCAAACAGGTAATCCAGACGTAATACATGGAACTTAAAACATAACTGGCGAAATGTGGCTGTACTATAGATACATCTCTGTCTCACCCTTCGGGGAATAAACGCGTGATGTTTTGTTGATAAATATGTTTGATGAATGACTTATTAAAAACATAGAGTAAAATCACATATACAGCAGATTTATTTCCTTCTTTCTTTCTTTCTCTTTCTTTCTTTTTTGTTTCTTTCTTTCTCTTTCCCACATTACCAGCAAATAAATGATTTATTTATTTCTTTCTTTGTTTCCCTATCTCTATCCCTATCCCTATCTCTATCTCTATCTCTATCTCTATCTCTATCTTTATCTTTATCTCTATCTCTATCTCTATCTCTACCTCTATCTCTATCTCTATCTCTATCTCTATCTCTATCTCTATCTCTATCTCTATCTCTAACTCTACCTCTACCTCTACCTCTACCTCTACCTCTACCTCTACCTCTACCTCGACCTCTACCTCTACCTCTACTTCTACCTCTACCTCTTCCTCTACCTCTATCTCTATCTCTATCTCTATCTCTCTCTCTCTCTCTCTCTCTCTCTCTCTCTTTCTCTTTCTCTTTCTCTTTCTTTCGTAATCTTTCTTTCTCTTCAAACAGGTAATCCAGACGTAATACATGGACCTTAAAACATAACTGGCGAAATAAGGGTGTACTATAGGTACATCTCTGTCTCACCCTTCGGGGAATAAACGCGTGATGTTTTGTTGATAAATATGTTTGATGAATGACTTATTAAAAACATAGAGTAAAATCACATATACAGCAGATTTATTTCCTTCTTTCTTTCTTTCTCTTTCTTTCTTTTTTGTTTCTTTCTTTCTCTTTCCTACATTACCAGCAAATAAATGATTTATTTATTTCTTTCTTTCTTTCCCTATCTCTATCCCTATATCTATCTCTATCTCTATCTCTATCTCTATCTCTATCTCTATCTCTATCTCTATCTCTATCTCTATCGCTCTCTCTCTCTCTCTTTCTTTTTCTCTCTTTTTCTTTCTCTTTCTTTCTCTTCAAACAGGTAATCCAGACATGTAATATAATACATGGAACTTAAAACATAACTGGCTAAATGTGGCTGTACTATAGGTATATCTCTGTCTCACCTTTCGGGAAATAAACGCATGATGTTTTGTTGATCAATATATTTGATGAATGACTTATTAAAAAAATAGAGTAAAATCACGTATACAGCAGATTTCCTTCTTTCTTTCTTTCTCTTTCCTACATTACCAGCAAATAAATGATTTATTTATTTATTTCTTTCTCTATCTCTATCCCTATCTCTATCTCTTTCTCTATCTCTATCTCTATCTCTATCTCTATCTCTATCTCTATCTCTATCTCTATCTCTTTCTCTATCTCTATCTCTATCTCTATCTCTATCTCTATCTCTATCTCTATCTCTTTCTCTATCTCTATCTCTACCTCTACCTCTACCTCTACCTCTACCTCTACCTCTACCTCTACCTCTACCTCTACCTCTACCTCTACCTCTACCTCTACCTCTACCTCTACCTCTACCTCTACCTCTACCTCTACCTCTTCCTCTACCTCTACCTCTACCTCTACCTCTACCTCTACCTCTACCTCTACCTCTACCTCTACCTCTACCTCTACCTCTACCTCTACCTCTACCTCTACCTCTACCTCTACCTCTACCTCTACCTCTACCTCTACCTCTACCTCTACCTCTACCTCTACCTCTACCTCTACCTCTACCTCTATCTCTATCTCTATCTCTATCTCTATCTCTTTCTCTTTCTCTTTGTCTTTCTCTTTCTCTTTCTCTTTCTCTTTCTCTTTCTCTTTCTCTTTCTCTTTCTCTTTCTCTTTCCCTTTCTCTTTCTCTTTCTCTTTCTCTTTTTCAGAATCAATGTCGGACCATGATTACTTTTCACGCGCCAATATGTTCACTTGTTTATTCTTTTATAAGGTGTGTATTTACGCGATCAGGTTTTTTACACCAGGTTTTTACTTGTAAGTAGGTACTTACGCCGACCAAGTGCCGACCCGAAATACTTGCAAGACTTCAAAGTATTTTGCTCCGTCGACTCTCGACGCGATTCTGCTCCTTATTTATATGAATTTGCGGATCAATGTTCTGTGCAAGTATTTTTACTTTTAAGGTTTGGAAGTTTTTTTTTTTGTAGACGCAATTCTGCTCCTTATTTATATTTCGTTACGAATCAATGTTCTATGCCAGTATTCTTTCTTCTGCGGCCTGCAACTGGGCTATTGATGGACGATAGTGAAAATGTGGGCCGAGGCAAAACCGAGGCACACATACGTGAGTCCATCAATGCCTGGTTGCAGCCAAGTCTTGTATAGAACTTTTCTCAATCTCACAATGCGCGGAATTTCAAACTAAGTAAATTAATTATAATTTCCAGAATTAATGACGAACAAGGATAATGTTTCACGCGCCAATATGTTCATTTGTTTCTTATTTATTTTAAACGGGCTATTCCCAAAGTACCCCATTCTTTTGATCTAAAAAGATAAAAATCTCATACATTACTTCCCAAGTTACTCCAAGGAATTTGTATTATTAAAAAATACTTATTAGTTTATTCCCATTCTGCTCCATAGTATCTTGAATTATTCTCAAAGTACTCCACCGATTATTCGTTATCAATTTTCAAACTGCTCCATAAACAGCTCTATTTGCAAAACAAACCGAAATTTAAATAAAATCTTTTCTCAAACATGCTTGGAAATTCTAGCATTATTTTGATAAACTTCTTCGAGATAAATCAAAATTGCTGTACTGGTCAAAAACAAGTTACGATGCGGTCAGTGTGTCGTCTTAGGGGAATTATCTGTTGTGTTGTGTTATTTGAAAATGGAACGAACTTTTTATAAACGCTATTGTAATCTTTATTTCTATAGAGTTGAGGATCAATGTTCTATGCAAGTATTTTTCTTCCACCAAGTCTTGGTTGGAAGTTGGACGTAACCTTTTTTGCATACGCGATTGTATCCTTATTTGTATGACTTTACAGATCTATTTTCAATGCAGAAAGAAAACACTTGAAAGTATTTCGAGCCCTGGTTTTTGGCACTGGTGTCTAAAGGTGGCTTGGCCCTGGTACCTACTCGATTTACCCGACCCTACCTACCCTACCTACCCTACCTACCCTACCTACCCTACCTACCCTACCTACCCTACCTACCCTACCTACCCTACCTACCCTACCTACCCTAACTACCCTACCTACCCTACCTACCTAGTATGGACCATACCATAATTGGGAAAAGGCTAGGCAGATGATGACCTACATAAAAACCATATAAACAAAAACAGTATGTACGTAGAAACCGCAGCACTAATAAAGCATCCACGCGAACAAGACTCTCTGCAGCGAGCTAGTCTAGACACGCACACTATTGTAATTTGTTCGTGAATATTTGCACTAACATACACAAACGTACTTAGTCGGTCAATAGCTGGCGCGGAGCAGCGAGCGACACAGCCGTCCCGTCTCAATGCTAACGCGCGACTGCCGCGCGCGCCCGCGCAGAGCACCTCTGAACCTGTATCTCTAAGAGCGGTACTTAAAAAAAAAAATGTTTAATTTACATTTCTGCTCAATACAATCTGTAGTACTTCTAACCATCAATTTTTCAGTATAAAAATATTTCCAAACATCAAAGTCGTTTAGAAGTAGTAGGGAAATATTAGCCAAAAATTGCATTTTGTTAAATATTTTTTAAGGCAAAAGTATTAGTCATACGAAAAAATTGCTCAATACAAAATGTTGTACATGAATCTATGGCAAACATATATTTTTTTCAGATCTTTTAACCAAGCCGTAGTAGAGGAGTAGGCTTTTTAAAGTGACCGTGTTACGGTACTAAACGGGACTAAGCGCCTTAAGCTTACGGCTTATAATAAAACCCATGACATCGGATATTGTTATTAGTCAATTGATTTTACTGTCATTTCAAAATTAACAGCTAGATGCCTTAGTGATACGTGTAGATCAATACATACAGAATTATATTTAGAACGCAATCATATTATAGTTTTTATTGAATTTGAAAAGGTCTCATCCATTTATCATTTGACAACAAGCAGGTAATGTTGTGAAATGTTAAGATCAGTGTAATATTTAAATTTAAAAAATTAAAACAAACTTCTCATTGTACTCCCCAGAAGTATTACTAAATAATCGTCTAGATAGAGAAGTTCAAAGAATGTTTTATCCATTGAACTGTCTACTTCTTTTATTGTTCGCTTCAAAATATACCAGGCGAGGTGATTATATTACTCCCAATGGCAAGAAGCGTATCATTTTGTCGTTCTGGAGTGTATGTTTTGTTATTGTGATCTGTATTTATTACATGTATTTCGATGAAGCCAACGATAGTTACAAAAATGCCCATAAGAATATGATCGTTTCGCTCATCACAACATTTACATTTATTTACCTTGGTTTCGGTGTTATAATCTTTTTCATTCTTGATATCATTCACAGTCAAAATAACATCTTGCTCATTGTTACCATTCAGACTTTACATAAAAGTATTGATTTTAGTAAGAGAGTCAAAAGTTTCACCATTTGGAATTGGATATCAGTTTTTATTGTCTTCGGAGTTAACGTCTTCATTTATTCTACACATATGGCAGTGGTTCATTACAATTTCCTACATTTGACTATGTTTATCTGGAATTTTATATATGCTGCATTTGATATTAATTGTGTTTATGCTATTCGTGTTATAATGTTGATAACAAAATATGTATCTCAATCAATGGATCAAAGAAATCTTAGGACTGCATAAAGAACAAGCAAATTATACAAATTTTATCGAACTATTTAATATTTATCAAAATATTATGGAAGCTTACAAGCTATTCAAGAATATATTCCAAGTATTGGTAAGATTTTTGACTTTATTGCACTGTGATTTCAGACTTTGATTAAAATACGATCCAATAGTATGTACAACTAACATTCACAAAACTTAATGGCTTATCACGCAAATTCATGCTGGGGCCAAGCCTTATGTAATAGACAATATTCATCGACTCATGACCAAGCAATACGATAAGTAAGCCAACATCTTACTGGTTGCTTTATTTTTTTGTTTTACAGATATTATATACAACTGTCGGCGTATTTACTCGCAACATAGGTTATTTGGAGATACGACTACAAATGCTGAAAGATCCAGCAGCATCACATGCCGAGGTAGTATTAAAATAATAACGGATTTCACACATTCAGACTGCTGGCTGCGGGCATGGCATGACCGACAGAGAATGATTGGGTAATGGTAGTCGGATGAAATCTAAAGCTACATAATTTTCCACTCAATTCCACACTGCTATCGTCTGCTGGTCTACCAACCTGTGAAGCGAAGCTTGTGATTCCTGGTTTTTGTTATTATGTTCCACCAACCACAATAACTGATAACAAAACTGATCGGAGACGCAAACTGACTTTTAGAAAATATTTATCTTTCTTCAAAGTTGCCTTTAAATTATCCTAGTCTTTGTTCATAACGAAAAAGGTTTGGAAATAAATACTCAATACTCAATATTTTATTGCAATTCACAATGTACATAAAATATAGGTGGTAGGTGATAATTTTTGTGACACAATTGTGAACCCTGTTGGGCACAGCAAAAGACAATACATAAAAAGACTTATAGACTAACTTATTCTAAGAGCAATTTCATTTAACATAATTTGCATTATATTATATTAAGCATTTATTGAATTATATTAAACATTTCTCAAATTATATTAAACATTAATTAAATTGCATTAAACGTTGCATTATATTATTAAAAATTAAAATCTTTATTATTACAATTTTTTATGTTATATTATTAATCGAACTGTATACATTTGTCATTTAAATATTCATTTATGCTGTAATAACATTTACTTATTAATAGTTTTTTTATTTTTTTTGTGAAATCAGCAATCTTTTTTACAATCCTTAGTGGCTCGGGTAATTTATTTTAAATTTTTATTGACATTACTAGTGGGCCAGATGAATGCATTTTTAAACGAGATGTTGGTATGTTTAGACGTGTTTTGTGTCGGAGTGTGAATCTTGTTTGAATGTCTTCTCGTTTTGTGTAGAAGTCTTTGTGAGTGTGCGCAAATTTACTGATTTCCAATATGTAAATAGAAGGTAGCGTTAGTATATTTAGCTTTTTAAAATGAGGTTTGCAGCTATCGGTTTGTTCAATATTAACCAAAATACGAATTAACTTCTTTTGAGTTGTAAACAGCACTGGTGCGTCTGTGCTATTCCCCCACATAATAACACCGTAGTTTAGCCATGCATGAGCATAGGCGTAGTAGGTAACTAGAGCTGTCTGTAAGTTTGTGGTCTTTTTTATTTCACGAAAAGCGTACAAAAATGTTGAAAGTTTTCTTTTTATTTTCTGAATGTGTGATTTCCAGTTTATGTTCGTATCTATGGTTAAGCCTAACAGTGAAAACTCGTTTACCAGTTCTAATTATTTGTGGTTATTAAAAGAGAAATTTACATCTAGGTGACTTTTTGGTGAGGATGGAATGTCATGAGTTTAGTTTTTTTTTAATTTATTTCTAGATTATGATCATTTAACCAGGTTATTGTTTTTGTGAGAGTAGTATTAAGGGAATTGTTTAGGTTTTCGATATCATGACAGGGGGTAAGAATCGAGATGTCATCCGCAAACAAGACGCATGGACCGGAATCTTGGATTGTTTTTGGGAGATCGTTTATGTAAATGAGGAAAAGAAGACATCCAATTACACTCCCTTGCGGTATTGAGGCGTTTATTGCCTTGCTGTCAGATCGGAATTTTTGAAGTTCGTTGGTTTTATTATTGAAGAATTCTATTTCGACTAATTGTGCTCTGTTTGTTAAATATTGTTTAAACCATTCGTGGGATTTGCCACGGATTCCCACTCCATATAGTTTATTTAGTAATATTCCATATTGCACTTTATCATAGGCTTTACTCATATCTAATAGCATACCAATTGCGTATTTTTTACTATTAATTATATTTAGAGCTTCTTGTATAAATTTGTAAACAGCTTAAGTTGTTGATTTATTTTTACGGAAGCCATTTTGACATTCGTCGAATACTTTATATTTCTCGCAGAAGGCGTACACACGATTACACATTGCTTTCTCAAAAATCTTTGAAGCTGTAGGCAGCAAAGCTATTGGACGATAATTGCTTGGGTCTGTTTTGTTACTTTTTTTGTGAAGAGGTTTGACAAGTGCAATTTTTAGCTGGTCAGGGAATACGCCCTCTTCGAAGGATTGGTTTATCAATTTATAGAATGGTAAAGTGAGTTCGTCTGCACATTGTTTGAGTAAACTAGGTGGGAGTTCATCTATTCCACAACTATTTTTGTTTTTCAGGCATTTGATCAAAGAATTTATTTCATACGGGTCTACAGGTCTAAGAAACATTGTGTTTTGGGTAGGTGAGAGCACTGGGGAACCTTTGGGCTTAATTGTATGTAAAGGGCTTTCCTCACCGATCGACGCAAAAAAGTTGTTGAAGATGTTTGCAACTTCCCTAGGTTCTGACGTCATACTATTGTTTTTTGTTTGTAGGTTTATATTGTTTTTCTCTTTTTTTATTGTTTTATTTGTTCGTTCATTTATAATTCTCCACATTGTTTTGACTTTATTAGTAGATTTCTTAATTTTGTTAATGTATTGTAATTTTTTGGCTGTAGTGACTGATTTTTTTTAATAATTTCTCATATTTTTTATAATAATAAAAATTATTTATTTATAGCAATTTTTCCGGTCACCTTTGCTCGGATGTGTGACAATTCTGTGGGTGATGAAAGATTTAATACTCGTATTTATTCAAAGTCTGGAATGCGAGAAATTTTATATAGCGATGAAAGAAGCAGAAACGACGTGTATACATCTTATAAAGAACAAGAACTGTCCAAGTACGTACGAATGTTTCGTTACGAGGCGGGCAGCGTTCTCTCGCTAATCTCTCTAAAATAGTTTTTAACCGAATCCAAAAAAGGAGGACGTTCTAATTTCGTTTCTTTTGTTTTTATATTTTTTTTCCTCAAAAGTCCGTCATATATAAATTCTATTCAATCCGATTTGAAAAATTCTATTCAAATAATATATTTTTTAATTTATAGAATGGTCCAGACTGGATTCATATTTTTGTCATTCATGGTTTTTGAGTTAGGTTCAATGATACGTATATGTTCCGCTTTGGTTAGGTTATAATAACTTTCTATCACTGTTATTTACATTGCAAGATGTGGTTATTTTGGAAGTCGGTGGCAAAAAACAAAAATATAAAATACGCTACTCCCAAAATTAAAGTTATTTTTCTGGTTTTTTTGTAAGGCGGTTTTTTTTAAACATTTTATTTTACACTTTTTAGCAGTGGTACCTACGCCACAAAAAAAATGTTTTTTATTGTTTATTTTACAGATGATCAAGTACGTCTCTGCAAGCAAGTGCTACAGAAAAATCGTTCATTTAGTAAAATGACCGCGTGTGGCCTGTTCTATGTTGACGCTACGCTACCTATGTGTTTGACTGAACTTCTCACTAGCTACGTGATGATACTGTTGGAATTCGCTTTTCTGTGAACTTAAATACTTGTTAAAATACCAAACACGATTTAAAGGAAATATTTGGCAGCCTACTTAATCAATAACATTGATAATTTTTAGAATACTCCGAAATATTTCACAAAATTATGTTTCCCTACTGAGCTTCCTTCTTTGATTGTATTGCTTCTGCTTTTTTAAGGTTTTATTTCATACGGATCGTTCGCAAAACGTCTACTTCGCAAAATGTCACGTTAGTCACGACAGACAAAAAAACATTCATTAAAGATAAAAAGTAGACAAATAATAAATGTCCTCATTTTGGTAGGTACTTTACACGTTATTGTTTTACACACATACAAAAATATTTATTTCAAATTAAATATGCATGAAACAATGTTTAAGTTAAAATAAATATTTTTGTATTTTGTATTAATATGGATGTGGATGTCAACATAACTACTTCCGAATAACATCGCTTAGTATTATTATCTTTTCAATTGCTTTTACTGTCATTTTAATAAATATTAAAAAATGTTACTAAAGATGTTAGTGCCGACTGAAAAAATATTGTTATTATCCAAGTAATATTGGAATCAATTAAAATAAAATGAATTTCTCTTTACTGTTTTTTTAATATCATATTCACCAGCTTAGTCCTTGTTCTAACTGTAAACGTTAAGAACATGTCGTTTAAGATTTCTACAATATTTCTAAAGAAAAAAAATCAACCAATCTATTCACTGCATCCACCTGAAGTATTACTAAATAATCGTCTGGAAAAAGAAGTTCAAAGAATGCTTTATACTTTAGACTGTTTTCTTCTTCCACTATTCTCTTCAAAATATACTATACAAGATAACCATATCATTTCCAACGGGAAGAAGCAGACCATGTTATCATTCTTGAGTGTGACTTTTGTAATTTTGGCGCCTATATACGACTTGTTTTTCGATAAAAATAACGTTTTCGACCACATTATCCATATAAATATGATCACTTTTTTAGCTGAATTGTTCATATCATTTTACGTATCTTTCGGTATGATATTAATCTTTGTTCTTAATATCGTGTACAGTCAAAACAATATCTTGCTTATTGTGATTATTCAGATTATACATAAAAACATTGAATTTAGTAAGGCTGCTCGGAGTTTTATCAATAGGAGTTGGATCTCTGTTGGCGTTACTTTTAGTGTTTCTCTCTTTATTGCTGTTACATGGCATGTCGCATATAATACTTATAATTTCGTGGATTATACAAGATTATTTACTACCTACATTATTATCGCTTTTGATATGAATTGTGTTTATGCGATTTGTGTTTTAATATTCTTAACCAAATATCTTAACGAATGGATCAAAATAATCTTGGAAATAAATGATGAACGAGAAAATGATACATACGTTACTAAATTGTTCAATATTTATCAAAACATTGTTGCAGCTTACAAATTGTATAAGTCAAATTACCAAGTATGGGTAAGGTTTGGTTTCTGCTATAAACGCACATTTTTGTTTAATCTTGAGTAGATCGTAGTTTTAAGAGCTTGCCCAGATCGCTTATCCGAATCAGCTCTTACCGGTGAAAATTTCATTTTATGGTTTTGCCTGTCTCACACTTAACACTTTGGCGGCCACTGAATAAGACTCAATTGAAGTTTTATTGTTATTATGTCTACGTCTATGGGCGTTTACTGTCCGCGAAAGTATTAAATAAAATATAATAATGATTTAACTTAATACCTATTAATAAACAGTCGCCTACCTTTTGTATTACAGATATTATATACAGTGGTAAATGTATTCACTTGTAATTTATTCTTTCTGGACCACGGTTACAAATGCTACTAAATCCTACAAAATCACAAATAGAGGTAACATTAACATTTATAAAATTACAGGTGTCTTGACTTTCTAAAAACCTGTCTTTTTACTTTTAAATAATTCCATTGTTTCAGCTAATCGAGATAGAGATCTTCAAGTCTTCGGTGGTTGAAATTGTGACATTTGTATGGATAACTAAGGACATATTACTAGTAATTTTTCACAGTTTGCAATGCGAGAAGTTCTATATAGCCATTGAGGAAGCGGAGACGGCGTGTATACAGCTTTTGAAGAACAACAACTGTCCAAGTACGTACGTAGCGTAGGGAGCACCATTAACCGCACAGGAAATGTTGACCATCAGTGTTAATGATAAAAGACCTGCTACAATACTGCTGACGCATTTTGACGAAATCAATGGTGATGTCATTGTCACTTATATTGTTTGATCAATCACGGTTTTGCAAGAAAGTGCTGCAGACAAATCGAACGTTCAGTAAGATGACCGCATGTGGCCTGTTCTATATAAAAGCTACGCTGCCGATTCAACATTTGTCATGAAAAGTGATCGAAATAAAAGTGATACAGCATGTTACTAACGAAAATACGGTCAAATTAAAAATCCAAGATGGCATCTAGGACTGACAGAAAGACAAACAGGATTTCGATTTCATTAAAGTGTAAGGGCCCCTGGCGCTTTAAAGATCAAGCCCATGCCAGAAAAGGCGCCGAATAGGGCTGATAATGATGATGGTTTTGTGACGGTGCAAAGGAGGAAGCACCGATCGCGAACGAACAAGAACCGCTGCGGCAAAGTTCCTACGGGCCCCGAAGTGAGCCTACGTGCCGCAAAGCCAAATACACCGGTGTACATCTCCCGCCTGCACTACACCACTAAGGCGGAGGACATCGTGGAGTACGTGCGCCAAAAGACGAGATACGCGCCGAGGGTGCAGTTACTTGAATCGCGCCGGAACGTCAACTTCAAGGCGTTCGTCGTGCGTGTGCCAGACTGTTATCTGCCCCTCGTCATGGAAGAAGACTTTTGGCCGCAGGACGTGGTGTTCCGTCGTTTTCGCGGACAAGTTCCACTGGAAAACACAAAGTCTAGCTAGTGCAGAGTGAAGAACTACTAACATAGTCTAAGCCTTATTTATTAACACAAGTTTTGTTTATAGAATATGTATGTTTAGGTTAAGGTATTTATCTGTGGGCCTGTGTCGCCTGCAATAAATGGTTTATTATTATTATTTTTATATATGTTTACATATCTCGGGACCATGGGGTCCCGGTCTTTTGGAAGGCGTACGAGGGGCCGAAGCCAACTCGCAGAGGCCCGTTAGGCACTTTTAATGGAATGAGGCACCAACCAACGATTATCCCTGTTCGCACTATACAAGTGCACCCAAGGACAATCCCCGGTTGGATTAGGACTATTGCAGGATAGGGAAACAAAGTTATTAGATTATGGGTTTGCGTTGCTAAAGTGGACGGGTAACCTGGAACTATTGAAGGACTATGGCCCCTGCCTGATCAATGTTTTATATATACACGGATAAAATGGCAGGGGGTGACTTGCACACTCAATAATGGGCCCCCAAAAACGGTCGCTAGCACATAGTGACGTATCGACAAGGCAACACTTCCTGAGGTGCTTAAGAGGAGTGGAGAGGTATTCCACGGCTATCAGGACAATCCCGGAAGTACGGTCAAGATCCCTACCAGCATCTTACTGGAATACTTCCTTCCTCCGAGCACGTTTGCTCTTGCGAATCTCCACTCAAGCCGGCCAATAAAGGCAAGAATGAGGTGGGAGCTCTGTTCCTCGTCAGTGTTCACTCTAGCCGGCCAATAAAGGCAAGCCAGACATGAGGAACAAGATTTCTCCCGGGAGGTAGGGTCCGTGGGGTCGCTACTGCCCAACAGCTCGTCACAAGCTGCCCTGCGGGTTTTTGTATCTCTCTTGGTCTTGCTCCTCATCCTAGATCTGTTCCGGCGAAGTAAACTCTGCCGGCACAGACCCAGAGTTCGGAGCGCGCAAGCCCCACCACGACGTCAACGTAGAGATACGGCGGTGGGGTTATTATTATTATTAAAATAAAACCGTAATAACTAATTGCTAGAGTCTTTTCAAACGTACATAATGTAAGTATGATCAAATGCTTTTATGAAAATTGGAATAACAAGTTTAGTTTCACCATTAACGGTCATAAATAAAACAACATTATTAAATGAACGCACTATTAATAAATATTTCCTAATGAATTTTAAATGTTCATAGCCAAGTCTCATTCATTAATCATTTTAAAACGGGCCGGAAACGTTGTTAATAATGTGGTCTAGGCTTATGAACATATTCCGAAAGAAAAGAACGAAACCAAACTTGTCATTGTATCCACCAGAATTATTACTAAATAATGGACTAGAAAAAGAAGTTCAAAAAATGTTTTATCCTTTACACTGTCCACTTTTTCTATTGTTCTGTTCAAAATATACCATTACAAATAATTATATTACACCTAACGGGAAGATACGTACTCTGTTGTCATTTTTGAGTTTGTGTTATGTTATCGGGATCTGTGTTTATTGCATGTATTTCAATGAATTCAATGTAGACTACAAAATTACTCATAGTGACACTACAATTTTGTTAACGGTTTTTACTTCCTACATTTACATTACTATCGGTATGATAATGACTTTTGTTCTTAATGTTGTTCACAGTCACAATAACATTATACTCGTTGTGACGATTCAGATTATACATAAAAGTATCGGTTTTAGGAAGAGTACCAGTAGTTACATCATTTGGAATCGGGTCTCAGTGTTTATGGTTTTTGGTGTTAACATCTTTATTTATCTCGTATATTATGCAGGGTCTAAATATAATTTATATGATTGGCCAGTGATAATTCGTAACTACATGCTTATCAAAATTGACATTGATTGTGTTTATGCGACTCGTGTTTTGATATTATTAACAAAGTATCTCGATGAATGGATCAAAACAATTTTAAAGCTGAACAATGAACAACAAGAAAATGATACCTGTTGTATCAAATTATTTAAAATTTATCAGAATATTCTGATGGCGTACAATGTGTATAAAACCATTTTTCAAGTATTGGTAGGTACACTCATAATTATATAACATTACACATAACATCACGGCTGTAATCCCCAAAGGGTTAGGCAGAGCGCTCATATATGTACTGTCTTATTTTGTTTATGAAAAACATAAGCCTTGCTTCCTACTCTTTTGCAGATAATGTACACCACGATCAATGTATTTACTAGCAATTTACTGGTTTTGGAAACGATATTGAAACTGTTAGAAAATCAAACAGAATCACAAAGAGAGGTAACATTTACACATAAACAATTCCGGGTTCCTGTAAGTCTGTCCATATCTGTTACACTATTTTTATTTCACGACTCGGGCTTTATTTTTGGTTTCCAAGTGTACAAATACGCTGTGTATGTTTTTGTAAGCGCAGGAGCTCTCGGTTCCGTCCGAGACAATGGCGAAGTCGGAATTGTTTGTGTTCTGTGCTGATGCTACCCATCTTCACACACTCAGCGTGTTTGTACAGTAGACTTTGTGACCATAAGTAAAGTGCGCGTCGCTTCGTAAAATATAAATAGTATAAAAAATCTTATTTCAACTTAATCACTTTTATGTTTGGTTGTTCTTTTGTCTGACGAATCACAAACAGCTGATATGACATTTAATTTCAGACAAAGGTATATGATCAGAATTTCTTATATCGGATTTCGGTTTTACTCGAGTCTAACTATTTTATAGCAGACTTGTAAAATAAATATTTTCTGCAGATCGAGAATTTACCGACTACGTTGATGGCATTGGTGACGATTCTATGGATAACTAAAGACATATTACAAGTCTTTATACACAGTTTGCAATGCGAGAAGTTTTATATAACTATTGAGAAAGCTGAGTCGGCCTGTATACAACTTATGAAGAATAAAAACTGTCCAAGTAAGTATAAAGATTTAATATAGATTTTCACATCATGATGGAAACTATTGGCTAAATGGCTATGAATATGGTTTAATAAATTGGCAATAATTTTAATTTAATAAACAAGTTATTTGACTACGATTAACCATGTTTAAAATATACTTATGTAAAAAATACAATCAAGGCAGTTAATTGTGCTTGCGCGATGTACCACTTAGGCGCCCAGGCTTCAGTTGTTACCTAAGATCTTCAAAATTGTATGGTTGAGGCAACCATGGCTGCCCCAGCGCTAAATTTGGGCGCTTGAGTCCCTAATGTAGTATTGGTGACGACATCTACTGTATTTTATATACATTTTTATTGTCACTACCAAATATCGTAATGTGTTGATAATATAGATGTCAGTACTTACAAATGTGGCTGAATTCTATTTACTATGTTTTTCTTTACAGATGATCAAGCACGTCTTTGCAAGAAAGTGCTGCAGACAAATAGAACGTTCAGTAAGATGACCGCGTGTGGCTTGTTCTATGTAGACGCTACGCTACCAATTTATTTGATGAGACTTGTTACTAGCTACGAGATTATACTGTTGCAATTTGCATTTCTGTGAAACAACTCAATTTTCGGAATCATTTTAGATTTTACTACCAATAAAAACGTTTGATGCTAGAATTTATTTATTTTTATTTAATATAACATTCTACCTTCTTGGTGGACAAGACTGTGAAGGATTCTGATTTTGACTTTTGCTCGCTTAGTCTAGACCTCGTCACATTCCCTTGGAATCTAACCATTCTTTGTTAGGGAGGTCTGGACTTTAAAAGAGACTGACCTCAGGGTTTGTTTCGACATTTCTGCTCAGAGTAGTCAAATAGGAAACGCCGACCTCATTTACATAGTTTTTAAAATATTCTTGACGTGTTAAATTGTTTATACAAACTTATTACAGAAATAAAATCATTTCATTTAATTTCAACCAGACTTCATACTGGTGTAACTTTATTATGCGGTTGGGGTTTCATAATTTTATTATTAAATATAAAACTATCGATCCGTGAGTGAACATGATTTTGATATTTTATACTTATCAAAATTAAAGTTAACTTGCTTGATGTTTTATCAATTTCAGTTATTATGTACTTTTTTCGGAGAAAATACTAATAAATCATCCAAATACACGACAATTTTTTTTCCCAAAGCAGGTATTTCATAAAGTTAATGAGTAAACCACGTGCTGAGGCAGAATAATTAGTGAAACCGTCTAATCTAACATAATTTAATAAGAGTTATTTAAACCTCAATACAAATATAGAAAGTCGTTCACTGCTAGCTGATAAAAAGCTGGCATTGACTCTTATAAAAACATCATATTTGTACACATATATCTGTATCTCGTTTTATGCTAACCCGCATAATAATCAGGGTGTCAAGATTTTGTTAAAACTCAATTTAAATGTACCTAAGTGTTTGTCAGTCTAATTAAATTAAACTTAGAGAAAGAAACGAAAAGCCACGAGAGCTGTCAAATAGTGATCAACGTATATTTTTAATATCCATCACTGTCTGTTTCTTGTGTCCTTCTGTGTCCCATTCGGTGCAACTGGGAGACACGCACCACACAAGGGTTTTGCCTAACTAAAATATTTTAAGGATGTAGGTAGTTTTAAGATTGCCACAGACAAAACTTTCTTTGCGTTTTTTGTTTGTATGTTCTTTTTACCCAACTGCCAAGGAAGGGTTTATGTTTTTAATGTTCGTATTTACTTGTTTTCTTTTTTTTTTTGTTTGTCTTAAAACTTGAATTTATGTAACTATGCTTTTGTGTTGTGTCTTCTATGTTTGCACCGAATAAATGTTTTATCTATCTATCTATCTATCTTGCTCATCAGAATTAAATAGCATAAATTTTATTTAAATTAATATTCCTAATGGCCTTTTCATATAATTAAAAATCCTCACCTCTAAATATGTTTTGGTAAAATGAAGTTTTGATGACTCACTAGTGCTAGTGTGTTCACAGACCTAGGTAAAATGAAAAAAAGTTGCCGTGAGACAGTCACGTTAGACAACATGATTGACAAAGATATGCAGTCGATGCTTCTGCCTCTAAACCTAATGCATACCATTTTGTGTTGTCCTAAGTATAGTATTAAGGATAACTCCATATTTCCAAACAGTCTTACAGTGAAGGTGGTGTCATTTTGTGAACTGATTCTAACCGCTTTATTTTTTTGTTATTTTTGACGAATTTACAAGGAACAGATTTATGCCTTCAACGTACATCTACTCGAACTTATGCTTTGTCCGTTATTGCATCGGATTCGCAATTAATTATGTCTTCAATGTGTTGCAAACGAAAAGAAATATATTCTTTGTCTTGAAAATGCTAGAAATTTACAGATTTCTTAATGAAAATACAATTTTTAGGGTATTCATTATTTGGAATTGGATCAGTATTGTTCTAACCATAGGTTTTAATATGTGCATGCATATTTATGTCTACATAGAACTAAACCAGAACATATTCTATCTCATTTGTGGGTAAGCTGCGTTGTGTTTTGATGTAAACATTGTGTACGCTATCAGACTGATTAAGTTTTTAAATGATAAAGTTCACTTATGGAACATTAAAGCGCAACATTTGCAACAGATAAATCCTAGAGATAATGAAGCTAATTGCAAAAGAATGTTTGAAGTATACGTAAATATTTTGGGCTGTTATAACATCTACAGGACTTCCTATCAGCAAATGGTTAGTATGATTCCTCATTAATAAAAAAATGAAGATCCTTTCGCTTTTGCACACATGGCAAATGACAGCTAGACCACATCAAATGTAACATTTTGATCCTCAAGACACTTTTGTTACGTCACAAAACTGTCGTCGGTCAAAATGTTACATTTTTTCCTGTCGGTCTGCTCTCATTCGCCATGTGTGCAGGGTATAACGTTCGATATTCCAAAACCTGTGTGAAAAAGAAACATTTGATTTTCAGATCGTATTTCACACAGTAGAGTTCTTCTGTCTACTTTGATCAAATTGCAACAAACACCCGAAATTTTTAAATTTAACTGCACTTGGCGGACATGACTTTGTGAGTATCTCTTTCTTCATCTTGATTCTGTTTTAGTACAATAGTACTTGCCGGCGATTTCAAAATCTCACGTCCACACACAGATTTTGACATTGCTAGCGACAACTCGACTGTCAAAATCTGTGTTTTTATTGAATTCAGTAAATTTAAATTTATTTTTGCGATGAGATTTTTATAGAATAGCACTTTAGCACTACTGCTATTATATAAAAATCGCGTAAGTTTTCGCAGTGAGATTTGTATAGAATAATTCTATACAAATCTCACCGCGAAAACTAAGGTGAAGTGAGTTTTACGTGAGCTGTCATTCCCTAAATTCCCTTGCGTCACGTAGGATGACAGCATTGCTATTCTGTAACCATCTCACCATGAAAACTTAGGTGAAGTGAGCGTGGTGTGAGCTGTCATTGTCATCGCTAGGCAGTGACAGTTCACTCCAAGCTTACTTCACCTAAGTTTTCACGTTGACATTTTTACAGAATAGCATAACAGTTCACTTTACTTAAATTTTCACGTTGAGATTTTACAGACTAGACCGTCGGGCTGACATTCGACCTATTCTTCTTTCAAATATGAAATCGTTTTTGCTTAACTCCAAAAATAGTGTATGCTTTTATTCAGTTCGTAAAGCCATGCCGATAAAACCTATAAAGTACCCAGCATTACAGAGCTTTAAATTTTTTCAGGATTCAGCAGTTTTTTACACCATAATTTTGTACATTTGGGTAATAAAGGGTTTAACGCTTTACACTACTCTAAGCGTGTGCTGCGAACAATTTTACACTGCGATGAATAATGTACAAGGTTCATGCGTGCTTATTTCAACATCAAATTGCACAGGTAGTTTTATCGAAATTATTTTTAAAAAGTTCTAATAATTTTTGGATAATATATGACATCAGGCGGGTCACTGGAACAACGTGAGGCAAAGTGGTCCGAGGGAGATAGGACTGGAAAAGGTTCAAGGAGGCCTTTTCCGACTGAAAAACGGACAAACAAAACATAAACAAACGCTAAATATGATTACACTTATTGTTTGTCCAAATATAAGGCTAATAATGTGCTATTTCTTGGAAAGCGTCCAAGAATCCATACTAATATTATAAATTGTCTGTCGGTCTGTCTGTCTGTCTGTATGTAAACTTTTCACGCCTAAACCACTGAACGAATTTCGATAAAATTTGGCACGTAGATAGATGGCATCCCGGGGAAGGACCTATTTTTTATCAACATACCACGCGGGCGGAAGCTAGTTTTATATAAATAATAACTTTGGCAATATAACAGAAAAATAGAAAGAGTGCGTGTCGTAATTATTCATATCAACTAAGATTTCATTCGACTTCAATTTAATTCAATTCATGTCGTTTATTCTAATATTACAGATGCCGAGAGAAAACTTAGCAAAAATATTCAACGCCTACTAGATTCAACAAGATGAATGTCTGTGGAATGTTCTACGTTGATGCCACTTTTCCGTTGAAAATTATGGCACTACTTACTAACTATACCATGATTTGAAGATTTATGATGCGATGTTCTTTAAGTTTTATCGAAATGTCCTTTAATTTAGGTAAAATTACCTGCACTGCGACTATTTTTTAATCATATCTTGCTTTAGTTTTTCATATTTTTTGATGCGATGCATTTTTAAATAATAATAAATTACTATACGTGTTAAAGTGGTGGATTTTCATTTTATTTTGCTACAGTACGTATGAGGTGATCCGAAATAGAAACAAAGTTGTCGACATAGCTCACGGAATAAACAAGCTATAGTGGCAATGGGCTGGCTTACCTACAGAGTAATAAGCGCTAATATTGAAAATGAGGTAACATTGGTAAAAAAACAAATGAAAACACAAAACATTAAAACAAACAACAAACATTTAAATGAAAATACAAATTATGAAATTCTGACAAAAAATAATAAAATTGGTAAAGGTAAAATTGACATTCTTTGACATTAATAAAACTGATAAGAATTACATCGAAATAAAGCTTCTCATCAATTTTATATTTATTCGTGTCATGCTTATGTTTACATTTTAATATTAGTAACTTATGAAAACAAAATAGCTACACACACGTCGAGTTACAAATAAAAAAAAAAACAATTTAACACTTTTACCTTTTACTTTGTATTCAAAATTATAATTATGTCGCTACTCTATGTATTTTTAACCGAATTCTAAAAGGAGGAGGTTATACTGTGTGCACATGAATAATATAATAATTAAACATTACATTTGTGTGCTAATTTGCCGAAGATATGATGATACTTAAACGGCCATTAATATACAGGGTGTTAGGGTAAACACCGTTATCCTTGCAACCAGTGGTTTGGTTTCATTTATAGAACTTAAAATCAATGGAAAATTACAACTTTTTTTTTCTTTTTTTGAAATCTACATTTTACCACAAGAGGCGCAAGTTCGTTGCCCTATGCGCTAGGGCAACGAACTTGCGTCTCAACACGGGCGGGGGGTGCGGGATGTCACCTGACCGGCCGCGAGTGCGACCCCTCCCTCAGTCAGTCAGCTGTTTCGCTAGAGAGGACGGTGTCGGATATAAACTTTTTAAAATCTTTTAATGAAAATGACGTTTTTTTTGTTGTGTTCGGTCATTTATTTTTATATTTATGTCAACTACGGTTTGAATGACAAGAGTGTTTACCCTTACAGCCTGTATAAAATACATACCTTATTCTAACTAGTACAAACGTACGTATACAGAAAGTATTTCAGTCTGAGGAAATATTCACAGAGATTTATAAGCGATATTCATGTCTATGTAAAAAAAGTAACTTCTCGTAACAATTTTTTTTTGGATTATTGTATATCTGTACTCTGTATTATCTACCTAACTTCATCCCATGCGCAATTTCATAGACGAGAGAATTTTTCGGGTTACATAAGCCTCGTTGATTGGGCTATAAATGTTTGTTACTTATTGAGAAATTGCATGGAATAAAAACGTTTTTTAAATCATCATGAACGATGGTTCAGGGTTTCACTGAGAATTTGAAAGAATTAGCACTAGGTATTATAGAGGCTAAATTGTTTGTTTGTAAGACGTAATATCAGGAAGTCCAGCAGGCTAATTGTGAAATATTTCCAAGGTACTTCTACTTCTGAAGCACAGAGCACGGAGACGCCTTAGTGGCCGCTGTTACTGTGATTCGAATTTACACCAAGTTTTTATGATCCTTTACATAATTATAAAACAAAGTCCTCCGCCGCGTCTGTCCTGTTCGCGGTAAACGCAAATACTATTGCACCGATTTTCATGCTGTTTTCACCAATGGATAGAGTGGTTCTCGAGGAAGGTTTAAGAATATAATAATTGACATAGACGCGGGCAAAGCCGTGGTCATCAGCTAGTTAATAATAATAAGTTATTAAAAGCAACTACGATGGTTAAAATAATAAGTGTTTGAATGTCCCTAATAACTTATCTACTAATAAAACTACATTGGAAAAGTCTGACCGCCAACCCCTCTTCGCGGCCGTAAGACAGACAACGATGAGGGGGGTTGGCGATCGATGCCGCAATGTACAGCGATTTGAAGTGGGGCCAATAACTACTCAGTCGCCACCCAGTGGCAACTGGGATTTTTTTTCCCGATTACCAGACAAAGTGAAGTCAAAGTCAAAGTCAAAGTCAAATAATTTATTTCAACTAGGCACATTAAAGGCACTTTTGAACGTCAAATAAAAGTGGCCCTCGTCCAAGAACCTTATGTAGGAAGAACGGGGATCATGAAACAACACCCTGGCACTCAAGTCATCCAGTGCACCCTGAACCGCCAAAAGCCAGTGAAGGCAGCCATAGTGGTTTTTGGTGACGAGCTGGAAGTCATTCATGACCCTCAACTCGTCACTGAGAACATCGCTTCAGCCACGGTTAAGGTGGGACAAATAAAGTTTGGAGCGGTGTCGGTCTACTTCGAGGGAGACCAATCACTCACACCCTATCTCAACACACTCAACATAACACTAACAAAAATACACACACACACACCTAACACAATCATCGGAGGTGATATAAATGCTTGGAGTCAGTGGTGGGGAAGCAATTCCGAAGACCACCGCGGAGCGGAGTACAACTCGTTCTTAAACGAACAAGATCTCCAGATACTCAACAGAGGACAGGTTCCAACCTTCGAGACGTATAGAGGAGACAGGCTGTACGCTAGCATCGTCGACGTCACAGTGTGCAGTCTGCTTCTTCCACCTGGTGTCAGAGTTTAAAAGCCGCCCAAGGGCCTCTGACTTGGCTTGACATGTCGTCGAGAAATATCTCTCTGGCATGCCGGTTTCCTCACGATGGTTTCCTTCACCGTTTCTAAAGCAACTGATAATTATACAATACGCACATGAATCCGAAAAGTCAGAGGTCTTGGGTTCGAACTCT
The DNA here is from genome assembly GCA_947363905.1 of Lithophane semibrunnea. Lineage (NCBI taxonomy): Eukaryota > Metazoa > Arthropoda > Insecta > Lepidoptera > Noctuidae > Lithophane > Lithophane semibrunnea. Next base: position 13,629,765 of record OX376208.1, on the reverse strand, counting down.
AGAGCTATGATGACTTGGCAGTCCGACGGTCACACCACTAGGCTAATTCTTGATGAATTAAAACGATTAAGTTACCTGTACAACTAGATTTCAAAATGAGCGCGCATGAGGTTTGAACATCCTCCATTGCTGTGTAGAACGTTTTACAATACAAGCTCAAAATAATTTCGTATATCAACATTTTGATCACCCAGAGGTGCAAAAAAAATATTGAAAACCGTCCCACAAACTGCAAAAAAAAAGACTAAATATTTTAGCTAGTCATTTCATCAAGTTTTAGATTAAAACGGCATTGTTTAATTAAAAAAAAAACATACTCATAAACGCATAGTCACCAAAATCTGTATTTGAACGTAATTTTAACAATTCAATTGAAATTTGCAATTTATTTAAAGCGTTAATAAAAAATTCTGCAGTTCGAAATAAGATCTGAAATAATGTTTGAATTACTTTATAATAACACGATTAGTCACTGGTTTTTATGCTATCGTTTTAAAGAATAATCAGAAATACCGTATGCTGGAAAGAATTCTTGTAGATCTCGTAACTTTCCAAAATATTAACGTTAACTTCAAACATTCTTTTGCAATGAGTTTCACTGTCGCTATGATCGGTTAGTTGCAAATTTTGAGCTTGAATGTTCCATAAATCAACTTTATTGCTTAACAACTTTATAAGTCTGATAGCATACGCAATATTTAAATCTAAATATATTACAGAAAACCCATAAGAAATGGGTAATGGGTAGGGCTACCCATTACCCATTTCTTTTATGTGTAATAAAATTATAACATAAGTAGACGTGGTACTGCAAATGTTGCAATGCAATTTAAAATGATGAACTGCTTGAAACTAGCCTTTTCGTTAAGAAATCTGTGAATATCTTGAATTTTCAAGACCAACAATATATTTCTTTTCGATAGCAACACATTGATGACATAATTTGAGACAAATCCGATGAAGTACAAGAATAAATCGATGTATGAGCTGACGTAAGTTATATTTAAATATTTTCTGATATCTTCGTTGAAATGCAGCTCGTACACCCAATATATTTAATAAGTAATGTAAAGTATCATGCCACACAATGACACTAGCTTCGATGTAATGCTATTTGGATTTATAAAGTTATCCTTAATACGATATTTGGGACTGAACAAAATGTTTTGCAAGAGGTTTAAAGGCAAAAGCATTGACTGAACATCTTTGTCAACCAAGTTATTCAACGGAACTCCCGCGCGATAACTTTTTCTTTTGTTTGAATGATTTTTTCCTTTTGTAGAATTCATGTCCGTTTGGCTAAGCGGATACAACAGAACAGTTTCGTATATAAGTATCGTATGAATAAGATATGGATGAAATGTAAATAATAGTCCATTAAGAATATTAGTTTGTCGACCACAATAGGGAATATGCATGTGATTCAAATATGGGTCAAATATTTTTTTTCTATAAACTATGTTACTTCAGAATTATGCCTCCATCAATATTTTTGAATATTAAAATTAATTTCTCGCTCAATAAGAAATTTTTCTTATTGAGCGAGAAATTAATTTTTAAAAAGTCCCAAAAAACTGTGGGTAATTCAAATACTTGAAAAGGCTAAGAGCGGATGTGACGTAACAATCCGGAATAACAATCAAAATGTCAATGTCAAGTCAATCAACAAGTGTCAAGTCAATGTCAAACGCTCATAGAAAAAGGAGTTTTTGACGTTGACTTGACAGTTGCTTGTCTGTTTTCACGAACTGTGACGTCACCACACCAAGCGCGCCAAATGGAGGGCGTTTAAATAGCCCAGATCGGTTGGATATTTTTAAACATTTTTTTAACTACTTTCAATTGCTTTTTTGCCGTCGAATTTTTTTTTACTATTATTTGACGATGTAAACTATCGAATAAAAATATTAAAAAAATACATGCATATTCCCTATTGTTACTGTGAAAGCAATATTACACCATAGTCCCTTTTTGAGGGCCCCGGCAACATGTCGATAATGCGACGTCATGTGGTGTCGTGGAAGTTATAAGGCAGGTGACGTAGCACAGTACAGATTTTGCAGGGTAGGGCAGGCGAGGCAGACATATGCCGCGAGCGCATGCTGCAACGCAGCTACACAGACACGTTCACATCCTAGCTAGTGCAAAAAATAGACGATTGCAACAAAATTAGGAATCAGCGTATGCTGAGACGCAGTGCAAGGCAGAGCAGATTTTGTAATGTTCATGCATTACAAAATCTGCTCTGCCTTGCACTGCGTCTGTCACTGCGTACTGAAAGATGGTCGTCACTTGTTTTTGAGACGCAGGTAACGCAACACAGCTCGCTCTACAACCAGACGCAGAGCAGGACAGACACATGTCTGCGTCGCACGTGGCTACGCCGCAGCAGCACACGCAGCTGTCAGTACGTTTATGCATTACAAAATCTGCTCTGCCCTGCGCTGCATGGACCTGCGTCACCTGCATCTCAGGATACGCTTAGCCTAAAGGACGCCACATTGCGATGTCGACCGACATGACGATGACGACATGAACGGCGTAACGTTTGAAATCAAATCAAAACATTTTATTTCTAAAATAAGATTTTACAATGTGTTCAAATTACAGTATTAATAGGTATGGGAGCACAGGGACAGTATGGTGTAGGCCTGTGAATAAATACCATATACATAGCAAAATAGAAAATGGTCTACAACTATACAGAGATTTGTAGACAATTTTCTGTCCTTCAAAGAGAATTAAACAACTTGAGAGCTGATAGACCTCAAGTTGTTTTTTTCTTTTTCTTCTTTTAAGCAAACGACTGTTTTATTTTGTGCACAGAACAGTCTGTTAAGCCTACAATGATCTCACTTTCACAAAGTCTCCATTTAAACCAAATGACATGCGAATAAGATCAGTGATAGTAAAATTGTTTGAAACTGGCTATATCATTGAAACATTCTGTGAATATCTTGTAATTTTAAAACGAAAAAAAAACCTTATCATTTATATGAAACAATTATCTTTAAATTAATGTCAACGAAGTTGTTTAATATAACTTCAACACGATGACTTTGAAGATTAAAACAGATTTTTCTGTTTATTGACTGCATTTTATTTAGGGCTTGTTGAACACAAATAATTTATATTCATATATCTATTGGATACACTAACTTTATGTGTACGTGACGTGCTGATGAAGTAAATTTTGAATTTAATAAATATTCTGATGTACTTTTGCCAAGTGTAATATTTGTCTGTCACTCAATAAATCTCCGAAAATATTTTTGCTATGATCTATTTCTCCCATTCGTTGCTTTTATCTGACAGTACCTTACCTAATAAAACGAATTCAATTATGTTTGGTGTTTCTTAAGATAAAGCACTCACTTTCGTATTGCATGCCACCTTCTAATATAATTTTAAATCGCCCTTGGAATTGACATTTAATGATGTTATTAATGACACAATGTCCAGAAAAACTATCATTAATTGAAATAGCATTTCAATCGATAAAATATGTATTACTATTGATTTCTTTGTTAGGTATAACCATAACCGTACGCAAAATACGCGCTTTGACGTGGAGTTGCGGATACCAGCCCGATTACCTATTACCTAACTATTACCTAGGTATAACCATAAGACAAAAGGTAACATTGTAATTTAAAAAAAAACCTTTACTAGAATATCGCTTTTTAGTAGCAGAATTACAAAAAAGCAAACTGTAGCAACACAAAAGTACAGTTAGCAAGTAACGCTATCATTTTGAGCGTTAAAGTAGCATCAACGTAGAATATCTGGCAGGCATCTAGTTTATTGAATGATGTAGGCGTTTAATATTCTTGCACAGCCTCTTTTCAGCATCTGTAAAGGAGGTAGAGGTTGGAAGCTTTTAAATACATTAAAAAAAACCTAAATAGAACATGAAAGCTGACTCATTTGATTAAAAAAAGAAGCGAAATACAAACAACAAAAACTTAGAACAACACATTACATGACGTCACGCCGGTCTTCCCCGAAGGGATATTCAGAAGTATAAACCCACATTTCGCCAATTATGTTTAAGTCCCATGTAATACGGGATGAACTTAGTGACATCAACCGGGCAGAAATCCAGGTCACAGGCTGCTACTGAGAAATTCCAGATGGAAATCGAACCCAGGACCTCAAGCAACCACGGCGTCCTCACCTTCCGCCTGACGCAGGTCCTCACAGGACACGGTTGCTTCGGGAGGTTCCTGTTTCGGATAAAGCGGGAGGAAACGCCCGGGTGTCACCACTGTGTGGATCACCCGGAGGACACGGTGGAGCATACGGTGGAGGTCTGCCCTGCTTGGGCGGAGCCCCGCCGAGTCCGCTTGGAGGCGATTGGCGGCGGTGACCCCTCACGTCCGGCTCTGGTCCAGGCCATGGTACGGAGCGAAAGGGCATGGGAAGCAGTCACCTCCTTCTGCGAAGCAGTAATGCTCGCGAAGGAGGAGGCGGAACGCGTGAGGGAGAGGCAAAGTTTGCGCCCTCACGCCCCTAACCACCGCCGTTGCAGACGCCCTGGGCGTCGGGAATCTCAGGCGGATTCCCGGCCACCATAGGCGCGGGCTTGCGGATGGCGAGCAATGTGTAGCTCACCGTCCGATTAGGACCAGGCCCGGTTCGATGGCGCGTCGTGTTCCACGCGCGCCTCAAAGAGATGTCAGCACAATTGGCGGGGTCCGCTAGGACCGATGCCTGCCAGGGTTGCGGGTTAGTCCGAAAGGGATACCGGGACCTTGGCAACAGGCAACTGAAGGAACACGGGTGGGTTTTAGTCAGTCAAAGTCTGACACGCCCTTCCGCTCCGCCCAGAGCGGGAGAAGTCATTGGATGACTTCCCACACTCAAAAAAAAAAAAAAGGACCTCAAGCACAGCAGTAGCTCTTGCGACCACTAGACCAAAAAGGAAGCCACAAAAAAATAAATAACACAAACAAGAACTATGAAATACCTGTACAATTTGAATTTAAAATAAGTTCACATGAATCTTGAACATTTGCCATAGCTATGTAGAACTTCTCACAGTGTAGGTTCAATGCGATGTGTAATGTCATAGATTTGACAAACCAAATTGTCATCATACACGATATAAACTGTAAAAAAGCAACAGATTAAAGAACTTCTGCGTTTAATCATTTACATATTTGCGTGTTTTAATTGAGCACATAAAAAAAGCTAACGTCTCTGAGGAAAATATCACCATTTTGTTTATATTTGGATCAGCGATCAAAACAATTTGCACATTGAAAGTTTGGGCAAATTGAAAGACAATTTTATTAAGTATCTTCCTAAACAGCTTTACCTATACAAATGCTATATACCTTTCATTATACATACATACATAACAATACGCCTGTATTCCCCGAGGGGGAACCCAGGGTTGCGGGAAAGTCCGAAAGGGCCCGGTATCCCTTTCGGACTTTCCCTTGGAAACAGGCAACTGAAGGAACACGGGTGGGTTTTAGTCAGTAAAAGTCTGACACGCCCTCCCACTCCGCCCAGAGCGGGAGAAGTCATTGGATGATTTGCCACCCACAAAAAATAAAATAAGTGTACCTACGGTACACCCACATTTCACCTGTTAAGTTTAAGCCCAGCCAGTTTTGTTTGTTTTTACCTTTCATTATTTCGCTAGTAAACGTGCTTTTAGTGAATATAATATTATAACCTACATTGGAAAATTACATGTTAAAAGTTTTATAGGTAGTCTGAAAAAACCTACATAGTTATATTCATTAAATTAATGATTATTAATGATTTAGACTTTTTAGATAGGTAAGTAATTTAAAACTACTGTAAGTAATTGTTGCATTTCTGCATGTTTACTTTGACCTAAAACCAATATAATTATGTTTATTCAACAACAAAATAAAATAATAATTTGAAATGTTGTGTTAGATAGATGATACAAAAAACAAGAAATGTATGTTTCTGTAAATTATATATTATTAAGTATTATTATGTATTATTTAGTATTATGTAACAGATGGAATGCAATAAAAAATTGAGTATTGAGTAAATTACTTACATAAAAGTGGCCATTCGATGCTGACAATTTAAAAAAATCTATAAGTAACTGAATTTTAGCGAGGTACTCATAAAATAACTGCATAGTGTGAAAAACGATCTGAAAAACAATAGATTTCAGTTTGAATGCATTCTATAAAAAAAAATCCTCATGTGAAAAATAAGCGGTTTAATCTAACTAACCATAAATTGAAAAGAAGCCTTGTAGATGTCAAAGCAGTCCAATAAATTAACGTAAGCTTGAAACATTCTTCTACAATAATCCCCTCTGTCCCTTTCCTCCATGTTTTGGGATTGCAGAGCTTGAATATTCCAGAGATCAACTTTATCTTTTAACAGTTGAATGAGACGTTTAGCATAAATAATGTTAGTGTCAAAACATAATAAAATTGCATTACAAAATAATATGGTGCCAATGAATTTTTCAAGCATCATACAAGTAAAAGTTGTGGCACTGATATTCAATCCTACAAACAAGATAACAGCAGTCCAGTTAACAAAGGTGAAGCGTTTGAAACTAGCCTCATCATTGAAACATCTGTGAATATCTTGTAATTTTAAAACGAAAAAAACGTTATCATTTGTATCTGAAACACTTTGCTTTAAATTCATTAAGAACCCCAAACTAAACAAAATACATCTTATGATTTGCGGGACATCATACCTCGAACTGCCGAAAATAACCCAGGTTTGAATAGTTGTCAAGGCAGTACCGTATAATAACACCGATATATACAGGGTGTTAGGGTAAACACCGTTATCCTTGCAACCAGTGGTTTGGTTTCATTTATAGAACGTAAAATCAAGGTAAAATCACAACTTTTTTTTTCTTTTTTTTAAATCTACTTTTACCACAAGAGACGCAAGTTCGTTGTCCTATGCGCTAGGGCAACGAACTTGCGTCTCAACACGGGCGGGGGGTACGGGATGTGACCTGACCGGCCGCGAGCGCGACCCCTCCCTCAGTCAGTCAGCTGTTTCGCTAGAGAGCACGGTGTCGGATAGAAACTTTTTAGAATCTTTTAATGAAAATGACGTTTTTTTTTTGTTGTGTTCGGTCATTTATTTTTATATTTAAGTCAACTACCCATGGTTTGAATGACAAGACTGTTTACCCTTACAGCCTGTATAATATCGTGACACACAATGATACAAAATTCGATAGACGGCTGTTCGAAGTTATAAAATTATTTTTGATGCAATATTTTGGACATAACTGAATAGTTTGCAACCAATTCAAAGGTCAAAGCATCGACTGCACATCTTTGCCAACGAAGTTGTTTAATAAAACTTCAACACGATGACTTTTAAGATTAAAATTGTTTTTTCTTTTTATTGACTGCATTTTATTTCAGCCCTGTTGAACACGAATGATTCATATTCATGTACTGTACCTAATAAAGCTAATTCAATTATTTATTGATGATTCATAAAATCAAGGAAGTAATCAATTACGTATTTCATGCCTCCTCATTTAATTACATTTTTCCCTTGGAATTGTCATTTTGTTATTAATGATCACGGCTTAAATTAAGCTAATTATATACTTAAACCATATTATGGTCACATATGTATAGTTCACTATTATATGTATTATACATGCTAATGACATACTAAAAAATATTAATATTATCCATAGAAAAGCCAATGACTGTTAAGGTGCCCGTTTTTTTTGCAAAGGGGTATATACAGCATTTCGGTCGAGAAAACATTTTTTTTTTTATTGTGTTTTAAATTTACTTAGAACTTATATAGACTTACAACTAATAAATCTAGCTAAAAATATTTAACATAAACTAACAAACTATGCTAACTATTTACATTATATACTAAATTAAATTACAGGAATTAATTTTTTTTGGAAATAACGTTGCCCCACACTAAGAATTTCTTCCTGTATCGTGGGTGCGTTTACAAACATAGAAACTCACATACACTAACACCCAGACCCGGAACAACTACTTGCAGATCATACAAATATTTGTTCCGTGCGGGGATCGAACCCGCGACACGTTGCGCAGCAGTCCATCGCTCAGCCACTGCGCCAACCGTGTCGTTAAAACCGATGTCGATTAAAACTAACTTACTATACAAACAAAATTATTTTACCATTGATCAGATCATTTCTAAGCAAAACTAGACGACTAGCAACATCCTTTACTTTTACTAAATTACTTTTACTAAATTACTTTTACTTTACTAAATTATCGACTATTACATATACGTTACGTCGCCGTCGTAACGCTATCCCGAATAAGCGCTATCCAGAATAACTTTATTTTTTCTTTTTAATTTTGTTGTACTTATATGTAATTGTTTTTTAGTTAATTTAGTATAATAAGTTACCCAATGTATATATTTTACCAAGAATAACTTGAGTCCGAAATCACGTTATTTCCAACGAAAGCTATTCCTAAAACGATATTTAACCCTGATTTAAAGCAACGCATTAAATAGCGCAGGAAAATGATTTAAATTAAAGGCAAATCTGTGAATCTAGTGATGATTTATCACCGGGATTAACTTTATGCTGTGTCGGATCATTCGGTTGCCTACAAAATTGTTGAGCTAGATGGTGCTGATCCACATATCATGTTCGTATACGGGCGCCGTCGTTGAGTCTGGTCATCTCTTATCTGCCAGGGTTTATTTTTAATCTGATATTTTGTTTCTTTTCTTATTTTCTGTTTTACATTGTTCTCACATATAGAAGCAACAAGAATACCCAGGATTTTGTAATATCTATATTTAAAAGAGTGTCCTTGGAGTTTCTTGCCCGTTCTTCTTCTTCCAAGTCTACGTTTTGGAAAGGCAGCTTTAACTTTTTGGCTAGCTGACCGACTCTTAGACAATAAATTCAAAAGTGCCTGTAAATGGTTTAAGTGAAATAAATGTTTTGAGTTTGAGTTTACAGGCATTAGAAATACTGTCTGAAAACAGCGTTACGAGCAGTCGACTCGAAAGTCAGTTTTTTTTTTAAATAATATGAAAATATTGGTTTAACGTCCACATGTTGTGGCAATGAACTTTTCACACAGTATTTCTAATGCCGGAATAAAGATAACCCCGTTTAGAATTCTTCACTTAGAATTTTTTCGCAGTAAATATCAAGTTTTTTCATAGGCTAAAAAGAGGAACTATTATTCAAATAACACAAGCTGAGAGCTGTAGAAAAACAAAACGGTTTCGAAGCGATTGTCACTTGTCTAAGCCTTCAGGTATTGCTGAGCCATATTATAATTAGAAAAAAATCTTTGTAAGACAAAAAAATAATAATTATTATATAGAGTGTAATTGAATTCATGGGCATCCTCTTATGGGGTCATTGTACTCATCATTATGAACAAATTTCACTATAGGAACAAAAATAAAGTCGTGAAAAAAAATTGCTGTTCCCTACATTTTGATGAGCTTATGCGATGTTAGTCGCCTACATCGAGCGGGATTCAACAAACTGGATGCTTGTCGGATGTTCTACGTTGATGCTACTTCCGATCAAATTGATAGCTATTATTGCTAATAGATATTGTGTATACTTTTGTGCTGCTCCAGTTTGCGTTTTTTTAATCCTGGTAGTATAGTATCCAGTTTAATTTCTTAAGTAGGTACGTTGGTAAGAAACTAGTTGTTTATAAAAACTTCATTTATCACTTTAGTTCTTACATAGATAAAGTGATAATTAATGTTTATCTATAGGAAAAGTAAATACTAAATACCTACCTAAGTAAATTGACTATCTTCGACCACACCTTTTACGCAATAACATAATGAACACAAACAACGGAACTTTACTAAATAATGAAGTCCTTCAATATGATTGCGTGTGTGTGGACTAACAGTCGAATTCATTGGTTGTCTATACCACATTGATCGTTTAATTTCATACAAGAAAGAAGAGAATATAAAATGTTATCGTTGTCGAGTATCCACATCAAAGAAGATCCTAAAAACAAAGTCGATAAAGATGTGCTAGCATTACTTTTCCCCCTGAATCTATTGAAAATTCTAGTTTTTTATCCAAAGTATCAAATCAAAAACGACATTATAACTCCCAATAATCGTATAAATCATTTCATTTCATTATGTGCGACATTATGTTGTTTGTCAACCCATTATTATAATTTTATTATTGTACTGCAAGACGACAATATGATACGATATCAACCGCTACAGTTTCTATATTTCGCGTCCTCTTTCGATGTACTGTTCGTAAGTGCGGGTTTCATCATGAACTATATCACCTATTTCATTCAAACAAAGAAGAATGTTACATTTGTTTTAACCTTTCAAGAAGTCTACAGGTTTCTTAACAAAAAGCATAGTAGTAAGACTTTTATCATTATTAGTTGGTTCAGTGTCGCTTTATCCATCGGGTTTTATATTTCTTCTACTATTTATACAAACATAAAGTATCTAAATCCTCCGTGGTATACGCTCTTTCACGTGATTAATCTGTTAAGTCTCGACTCTGGTACAGTTTATGTAATTCTATTAATTCGGCTATTAACAGAAGAACTTGTCCTCTGGAACAGATAAGCAATATATTCACGTGAAGATGGTGAAAATGGAGTCTATTGTAAAAGAATGTTTCAGTCCTATGCCCAAATATTTAAATGCTACAAGATCGTTCAAATCATTTTCAACCAACGGTGAGTCAACAAATGTGTGGATCTGTTGTCATGGTGGATGGGAATGAAGAGCACGTTGTAAGGAAAGTTTTGAGTATGAACGTGGTTAGTTATAAGAGTAGAGAAACGATTAATATCATGTTTGAAAGATGTTATGACTACTGAGATGAAGGCTAATAGAGATGTATGGAAGAAGTAAACATGCTGCGCCAATTCCAAATAAATCGAGATAGCGGTGAATAAGAACGAATAACCATGAATGATTTCAATGTAAATACTTTTGTAATAGTTAACATAATCTGTTAGACTAACATTCTTCTCTTCTATAAGTCTCTATATCACTCTCAAAACGGTGAAGAAAAACATCGTGAGGAAACCGGCATGTCCTTGACCCAAAAATTCGAAGACGTGACATCTACCAACACGCACTGGGTGGTAGATTACGGCCCACTCCCTCTCCCAGAGAGGAGGTTTGAGTCCCAGCAGTGGACGGAACATTATTACGCTGATTATATAAATATATATATATATATATATATATAATCAGCGTAATAATATATATATATATTTATATATATATATATATATATATCATGTGTTGTTTCAGTATTTTTCATTCTAGTTTATCATCACTCAATCTATCGTTCCTGGCTTTCATACCTTTTCTTGCCATTTCCATGAATACTTCAAACTTTTCTCACGGCATGTCACTAGTTCTTCCATCTCACATCCCCAAACAATGACAAGCGATTTCGAAAACTTCTTGTGTACCGTTTTCAGATGTTTCCTTCAGCTATGCGATTCTTTTAGTGAAATTATTGACGTTTTTCAGACTCTTTTTAAGACGGCAGAATGTTTCATCTTTGAATTGGTCAACTGTCAGATCTTGATTGATTTTTCAAAGTTTTTTTTTGATAGAAAGGAACCAGTGAGTACAAAACCACTTTTTATGTTAAAATCTTTTTTTGTTACAATTATGAACTTAACCAACCGACCACTAAACACACATACAACAAACAGAGAAGTGAACACCAAGGAGATGGAGAGACGACTTGGATGGATTATCTACTTCGGACTGAATTAAGAAATGGAAAACATGGAGGAAGAATGGGCTAACAAAAATAAAATTTTAATGTGTCTTTTTCTTTTCGAGTCATGGTACTTTTTAGTTAAGTTGGGCCTAGGAGATGACCACGTTAATAACAGCATCAGTGGTGTAAATTATGAGGATTCATAAGTGCTGCAATGAAAAATAAAATTAGAAACGGCTTTGTCGACGGAAAAATAGACAAAATGAGAGATTGTGATTGTCTACCTGTCAATTTGTCTATTCTTCCGTCGACAAACCCGTTTCTAATTTTATTTTTCATTCCCGTTTCTATTGTGGTCATGCTACGCGTGCAGGGCTATGGGAAATACTTGGGACACTCCAATAAGAGAGAGTGGAAATAATTACAAACGTAATTTCATTATATTTTTCGTTTTTACAGCGTTATGTACAAGGATTGCTATACGCTTGGTTAATAAAAAACTTGTTATTGCAAATTACACTCAGTTTGCAACTCGAAGAGTTCTATCTTACAGTAGACACTCAAAGGCAAATTCACTCGATCATTTATTTACAAATAATTCGACACTGCTCGATACCACCATGAAGAGCTTGCCAAGCACGTCCATGAATGATAGCGACACTATAATCAACCTCAACGAAACAATTAGACGATTGACAATGGAACTTCAATCAGCACATCAGGAGATTGAAAACTTGAACAGCGAAAACTTCCGACTAAAAATGGATATAGGCGAAGGTCAGAAAATTATTGATACATACAAAAAAATTATCTCATCCGACATGAAACATATGACACCGAAGACCTCACGTGAACGTAATCTCATTATAACGACCAGTACCTCTACTCATTCTACACCTCTAAATCTTGTCGGAAAGACTAGTACATCTATCAATTCTATACCCCTAAAGACTCAAGATTTTGATCCAGTAAACCATGAGCTCAAAACTCCTCAACCTCCAATAATAAAGCGTGACATCATGGGCAACGACACAACATTTAGCGACATCTATGGACCAAAATAAGAGTACAAACGCACCTACAAAGTACCCACCCAAACCAACTCAAGGTACTCGACATGAAGAGTTAATAATTTTTGCCTCAAATTCAGGAAAAGTAGATGAACTGAGCCACAACATATCTACTCCAAAGATAATAGTTTTAGGTGACCAACAAGTAAGGGAATTTGCTCAAGAAATAGCAACACAAAGAAATTACAATAAATGGAACAACATATACTCAGTATCGGGAATCTCAAAACCATATGCATCGAGTACACAAGTCCTGTGCAACTTTGACAAATTATCAGAAGGACTAAAAAGTGACGACATCATCGTATTGGGTATTGGAAGAAACGATAAAAATCCCTACTTATTTTTAACAGAGTTATGTTCTTCACTTCATAAAGTAAAAGATAACAAAGTGTTCATCCTAAACGTTCTAAATACTCGCTACTTAAACACTAACCTATTAAATAAGGACATAAAACTGATTGTGAAAAACTATCCAAACTGCCAATTCATTGATACTTCTGATGTTATGGTAAGCGATAATAACTATAATTTTGTATCGAAGCGCTTTATGTGCTATAAAATAAATATAGAAATCGACAACATTAACTTCCAGAAATTAGTAACTTCACAATTAAAATTAAAATGTGCCAACAAAGATTTCCAACATAAAATATACTAACGATGTTACAAAACCAAATATGTACAAAAAAGGAACTATCCCATATTATTTTAAGAAACAGCTTAATACCCCTAATCATATTTCTAAACCTATAAGCAACACTGAAAATACTGGCCAACCGATGTTTTTTCGAGTCTAGACGTAAATGTTCCCTTCTACATCAAAATATAGCTGGTGTATTGAGTAAAAAGGACCTTCTAGAAATATCAATAACGGAACTAGAAAAAACTAATATGAGTGTTGATATTATTTGCCTCAGTGAAACATTTATACGACAAGGGGCGGAATCCAATCTTACCATGAAAAACTATAAAGTAGTGTCAGCCTTTTCAAGGCCGCATCAACGTAGAGGAGGGACCTGTATACTGACCAAAAAAGACCTTGATTGCAAACCTTTATGTAATTTAATTGAGCCCAAGTTATTTATTTATATATACTTTATTGTACACCACAAAAATATATAATATAGTTATATTATTTCGAATACTGTGCAATTGAAATTACAACCCTAAAACTTTATGTTATCTGCATTTACCGTACACCAAATTCAAACATTAAATTATTTTTGGAAAATTTAAACTTCCTCTTAAGAAAACTTTTGAAAAGAAATAATAAAAGCATCATATTATGTGGTGACTGGAACATAGACGCTATAAAAGCAGATAAACATTTCAAAGAGTTAGAATCTATTTTAAAAAACTATAACATAAATAATCATATCACCAATCCAACAAGAAAACTCTCCTGTATCGACCTAATTACAAGTAATATACCAAATGTTAAGCCCCAAATTCACTACCTAGCTCTATCTGATCACGAAACAGGACAATCTATATGCTTTGAGGCAACGGTAGACACCACCATGACTTTTAAAAGAACATTTCATTTTGTACAAAGACGCGATTTTAATCAAGATAATATAGATAAGTTTGTAAATTGTCTTTCTCAGATATTTACCAGACTGAAGATACTGACATTGCATTTAATTATTTCCATGACACTCTATTATTATTTTACAATTTGTGTTTCCCTATAATCAAGTTTAAAATAACTATTAAGCCCTTAAAACATAATTGGATGACAAAAGGCATAAAAAAATGTTGTATCAACAAACGGCGTCTATATCTAAAATATCGTCTCTCAAAAGCAAATAAAAACCGGCATAAAAACACTTACTGTAAATATACTGCTATTCTAAAGAGATGCATGTTGCAGGCACAAAAAGGTGAAAACACGCGTTTTTTGTCTCAATCCAGCAACAAATGTAAGGCTGCCTGGAAAGTTACAAAAAGTAATACCAGCGAAAAGCAAAATTCTCATGACATAAATAAAATTCATTTAGGCAATCAAACTTACACTCAACCAAAACAAATAGCTGACATTTTTAACATTTTTTTTATTGACATAACGAATAACACCGTTGTCCCATCTATTGACTACACACCACCGATAACCTATCATCCAAACACTATGTATTTGACCCCAACTAATGACACCAATATTTAAAAAATAATTAACTCTTTAAAATCAACCAACTCTACAGGCTACGATGACATTAACACAAAAATTCTTAAATTATGCTCAACATTTTTATCAATTCATATTAGTCATATTATTAATTTGTCATTTATGCAAGGTTTATTCCCTTCAAGGTTAAAATTCTCAATTGTAAAACCAATCCATAAGAAAGGTGATATGAGTGATATGAATAATTACCGCCCCATAACACTCATACCAATATAATCAAAGATCTTTGAAAAGGCCATGCATGAAAAACTCTCCAATTTTTTATCCAAATACCAAATTCTAATCGAAAATCAATTTGGTTTCAGAAAAAATAAATCGACCACAACAGCTTGTTTTGCTCTATTAAAATTAATAACGAAAAGTCTTAATGATAAATTACCAATTGTATCCATTTTTCTAGATATGTCAAAGGCCTTTGATTTCGTGAACCATAAACTGTTACTTTATAAATTAGACCGTTATGGCATTAGGGGAAACGCGTTGAAATGGCTCGAGAACTATCTTACACATCGACAGCAATGTGTTGAGATTTCGGGATAAATAGGAAATCAAAAGCTCGCATATAGGTCTCAGTATCGTGAAAACAACTGTGGTGTTCCCCAAGGGACCATATTAGGGCCGCTCTTATTTTTGCTATATGCTAATGACTTACCTAGTGTAACTTCCCACAATTGCATACTATACGCTGATGATACGACCCTCAGCATTATAAACGAAAATGACGACGTTGTTGAGTACCTACCAAAATGAAACAAACTTGACATTAAATAAAATTATCACTTGGCTTGAACATAATAATCTTCATATCAATATTAACAAAACCAAAATGATACAATTCCACACATATAACAGTACGCGTCCACCGGGAATCCGCCTGGGATTCCCGACGCCCAGGGTGTCTCCAGCGGCGGCGCCCTCACGCCCCTAACCGCTGCCGCCGCTGGAGACGCCCTGGGCGTCGGGAATCCCAGGCGGATTCCCGGCCACCATAGGCGCGGGCTTGCGGACGGCGAGCAATGGGTAGCTCACCGTCCGATCAGGACCAGGCCCGGGTCGATGGCGCGTCGTGTTCCACGCGCGCCTCAAAGAGATGTCAGCACAATTGGCGGGGTCCGCTAGGACCGATGCCTGCCAGGGTTGCGGGTTAGTCCGAAAGGGATACCGGGACCTTGGCAACAGGCAACTGAAGGAACACGGGTGGGTTTTAGTCAGTAAAAGTCTGACACGCCCTCCGCTCCACCCAGAGTTAGTCGACTTCTAAAAAGACTTATAAATAATAAACTCTTCCCCGTTTCTAAAATGACGAACATTTAAATAAACTTTCATCCCCTATCTAACCCAATCAGGGGATGAAATTTCAAAAAATCCTTTCTTAGTGCTTCTTTTTTATAAGCAACTCTTGTGCAAAATTATATGCCTGGACCCAGCGGTTTTTGATGAGTCCGCGGGAATATTTTAATTGCAATCAATAATAGGTATACTGATACTGATAATTATTTTATTTACAGACGAGGAAAAGAAGTTTTGCAAAAACGTTCTTCGTTTGCACCGAGCGTCATTTAGCAAGAAGAGCGTCTTTGGAATATTTTACATAGACGTTTGTCATCCACTTCGTTTGATTGCACTTCTCACCAACTATACTGTTGTGCTGTTGCAGTTTGCATTTCTGTAATTCTAGTACTTAAAAGTAACTAGAGTGATGTTCAAAGTGACCATTAGTGTTCTTACAATAGGTATATGAGCACTTACTAGAATAAAACCAAGCACGTCAGTGGTAACACTTTGACCTTGGGCTGGCCTAGCGTATTATGGAATTTCAATAGAATTAGAGGCAGGCATAAACTGGTTTTACTATCACTGGCGTGGCCTAAAAAACACTACATACAATTATTTTTTAGAAGAAAATATATTATAATTATGTCAATATAGGCACTGGGAGTAATTAAAATCACAAAATATAATTTTATATCGTTGTTTTCATTGTTAAAATTACATTTCATAATTATAATTCGACTTTGAGCATTTTACATATTATCAGGCTCAAAAAACCTAAATTATATTAAATATGCCTACCTAAATTATAATATGTATACCTAAATTAGAATAATATTAAGGTTTTTTTATTAGTTTTTATCCCATCGTGACTAAAATCTGACATTGATTTACGCTTAGCTAAATGAATAAAGACTTACATGTTTGTAGTATGAATAAAAAAAAAAAATAATTTTAGTCATAGAAATAGGTATCACAAAGAAAAAAGCCATGTAAATCCGCAATTTAGAATAGCGATTTATTTTACAATCTAATAAAAACGTTATGTATTCCCAAACTGTAGATATATTTTATAAAAAACTTGCGTAGTCTTAGGAGTTTTTAAGGCCAAATAATACACAATAATACAAAATAATAATAAAGATCATAATTATATTTAAAAATGTAAATATATAAGAAACAAAATAAATGAACGAAAGATCATAAAAAATGGGAAATATTTAACTGATTCTCGTAAAACTGACTGACTGGACCTTCCAATGATATATTTTATCTACATATACGTTTTTAAAATAATGAACTTAAAAAAAGGGCTTAAAATTTTGTACAAAAAAATGACCCTTTTTTCTCTCTGGTGGTCTTTTCTCACAGTTCATTACAGTAAAAAAGCTAGGGTACTCCGACCAAATGCTAACCCATTTCAAACTGTTGGGTCACAGATACATCCAAGTTCGGTTAGGTAAGAACCCTGAACAACTATGCGCGAGCCGAATTGGTCACAATAACTAAGCTAGTAGGGCACCACGACCAAATTCTAACCCAATTGGTTCGGTTACAACTTTGACCAATTGATCACAGTTACATCCAAGTTGGAAGCAGTTACTTTGCTATTTGGGACCCCAAAATAAGTATTATATTAAAGTGTTCCCTAATATTAATAAAATATAAGTAAAAATGTTTTTAAGAACAAGCTTTGAATGAACTAAAAAGTTCTAAATAAAACTTACGTAAACATAGAACTTTAATATTTTCTTAAAAGCTTGAGGCTTATTTTTAATTTATACTAAGAAGGACATTTACGCCTCAAGCTTTTTTTTTAAGTCCAAACACGATGGTGCTATCTTGTTTGGTTTGGGTTTTCCCATGGCCACCTTCTGGCTCCATCATCAGACCCTGAACACCACCTAGTGTCAAGGCACTTGTCAATACATAACCAATGAGTCCAAACACGATGGTGCTATTTTGTTAGATTGAGGTTTTCCCATGGCCACCTTTTGGCTCCACCATCAGACCCTGAACACCAACTAGTGTCAATACATAACCAATGAGTCCAAACACGATGGTGCTAACTTTTTAGATTAAGGTTTTCCCATGGCCACCTTCTGGCTTCATCATCAGACCCTGATCACCACCTAGTATCAAGGCACTTGTCAATACATAACCAATGAGTCCAAACACGATGGTGCTATCTTGTTAGATTGAGGTTTTCCCATGGCCACCTTCAGCGTCCATCATCAGGCCCTGAACACCACCTAGTGTCAAAGCACTTGTTAATACATGACCAATGAGTCCAAACACGATGGTGCTGTCTTGTTTGATTGAGGAGTTCCCATGGCCACCTTCCAGCTCCATCATCAGACCCTGAACACCACCTAGTGTCAAAGCACTTGTTAATATGTGACCAATAAGTTTAAACACGATGGTGCTATCTTGTTTCATTGGGGTTTTCCCATGGCCACCTTCAGGCTCCATCATCAGACTCTGAACACTACTTTAGTGTCAAGGCACCTAGTTCAATACATAACCAATGAGTCCCAACACGATGTTGCTATCTTGTAAGATTGAGGTTTTCCCATGGCCACCTTCGGGCTCCATCATCAGGCCCTGAACACCACCTAGTGTCAAAGCACTTGTTTATACATGACCAATGAGACCAAACACGATGTCGAATGAATAATTATTCATAAACAGGCATTGGTTATATATTTTCTTACAGGAAAAACCGTACGTACCATATGCCGAAAAGAAGATCTGTAGACATACGAGTACTCCCAAAATATTGAAATAAGTGTGAAACATTCTTTTGCAATAAGCTTCCTTGTCACAATGATCCATCTGTTGCAAATGTTGGGCTTGAATGTTCCATAAATCAACTTTATTGCTTAACAGCTTTAAAAATCTGATAGCGTAAACCATGTTTATGTCAAAAAACATAATAAGTAACCAGCAGAAGAAATTGTAGACAGACATTTTAAATATAACACAAATATTAGCAGCAACAGTAATGTAAAATCCGGAGATTATGATGATACTGATCCAATTCCAAATGATGAAACGCTTGAAATAAATATTTTCATTAAGACATCTGTGAACGTCTTGAATTTTTAAGATAAAGGATATGTTTCTTTTCGTTTGCCACACATTGACGAGACAGTTTACAATGAACTCAAACTCAAAACTCAAAGCATTTATTTCAATTAAACCATTTACAGGCACTTTTGAATTGACAAGGAATGAATCCAATGCAGTAGAAGAACAAGTCGAAGTAAACACCGATGTACGCTATATAAAAATATTTCCTTATAAATCCGTTATTAAAAAGGTCGTAGATTCGATAACAGAGTAATAAAATGCATATTATGGCGCCAAAGAATGTTACCACAATCGATGTTAGGTTATTTGGGTTACTTGGGACAGAACAAAAGGTTTTGCATGAGATTTAACGGCAAAAGCATTGACTGAACATCTTTATCAACCAAGTTGTGTAACGGAAATGTCACTCGATACCGGTTTCTTTTATCTCAATGCTTTTTTCCTGTTGAAGACTTCATTTTATGTAGGCTTGGTGAACTCAAATGAACATTTGAATCAATAGAAAATCGTTTAACCAAACATTAGTAGATTCAATGTGATAAATAGTTCATTATGAATATTAGCCTGTCCTGTAACCTTTGAATGTAACTATTAGTCTAGACTGTACGAGGCACATGTTCTTTACTAATTAGGAATCCTAGACCAACCAATGAAACATTGAAAAAAAATCCTTCTCTGTATATTTATATTCGCCAATTTTAGGAATCAGCAGATTTTTCCGCGATTCCAGTTAGTCCCATAGTAAAAGATGTTCATACAGACTGATAAGTACAATGACACTATAAGCGGTATTCAGTTACTTTTAATTACATCTTGTATAAGCAGAGTTTGAAAGAAAAGAAGTCGATTAAAATAAAACGTTAACGGCTGCATAGTTTTGCATAAAATAATATTTTTAATTAATTCAGTGGTAACACAAATTGTAACTGTGCTAAGGTATAGGTAGATATGACTCCAGCTAATTTCAAGGACAAATTAGCATCGACCACAAACATACCAAACGTATTCATCTTCTTGAAAGATGCATTCTGCAAACGTTGAATATTCTTGCAGACCCTTTTTTGTGCCTCTGGAAATAATTGTATTCGATTAAATTGACAATCTCGAGGTAGTGATACAAACAATGATTTAAAATACATAATCATTCTTCATGATTCCAAATAATTTATAGGGTGGCTTGTGAAACAAGTTCCAAAACAAAATGTTAGAAATCTCTCTCCAAGGGTTTATCGATATACGAATACTCCCATAATATATATTCAGCGATTATTTATAGTTTAAGAGCTAGACGGTTCTTAATATTTTTCCGGAAATTCTTACTTGATTTCAGACTTTTTTATTTTTCTCATCCTGTTTCGCATTTTTTTTAAATATACTTTTTTATATATATCCTGAAATTATAGTCTAAGAGCGATAAAAATTACTATCTGTCTTATCATCACTCAAAGTGACTAAAATTTTGCCCAAAGGGTTTTGCAGTCTGTGGGTAAATGTTTCCTCGACAAGATACGTTCTAGATTTCCAGTCTTTAAAAAAATAAACAAAGAATTGGCAATGACTCCAAAGTAGTTTTAAAAACTTCGATGGGCCCTCACTTTCCCAAAGCAATAAAAAATAAGTACTTTCCGGACATTATTTGGAGAAATTGTAGTTCGAACATTCTCAACCAGAACTTTAACCAACATATACGGCAATGTCCAGAACGATTCAAAAGTTGGAATCACTCGTCAACATATCACTGCTCATAAGGTTAAAACAAATGCTGTAAGTATGAAATTGCCATCCTAACTAATATTATAAATGAGAAAGTGAGTTTGTTTACGCTTTCAAGCTAAAACTGCTAACGGATTTAGATGAAATCGTCACATGGGTAGACCATGACTCTGAGAAGGCCATAGACTACTTTTTGTCCAGGATCGCAGGCGAAGGCGGGCAACAGCTAGAGTGATATAAAATTACACACTTAAATGTAGTACCTACTGATCAACGCCGCCTGGACGTGGTCGTGTTGGACGTAACTTGCCTTTCCTTTGAAACTAAATTTCTTCCAATAGATAAGATAGAATGCCATAAAAATGCATTATAATTACCTGAACAATCTTTTAGTTTCATATACAGCGTACAAATACTTTGGACTTCTCGAATGGATGCGTAGAATTTTTCACTCTCAATGCATAACAATAGTAGTAACAATATGCTTTTCACCACCCCCAATTGAAATACTATTGAATATAGCAAAAACTGAAAAGTATAAATCATTAAATTAAGAAAAGCCATCGCTGCGGATTATAAATAAGTACTTTTACCAATCTTCCAAAATAATAAACTTTTAAATTAAAAAATACTTACAGCTTTATCATAGTGGTCTAAAATCTGATGTAATTGTAATAAAATGGATACAGTCACCAAACTATAAGAAACTGTATATATTATATAAAATAAAACCTAGAAAAAAATGAATATAATTAATGTAAAAGTTGTTCAAATTATAATGAGTACAATGACAAAGAGTGTTCAGTAGAAAAAAATGAATACAATTAATGTAAAAGTTGTTCAAATTATAATGAGTACAATGACAAAGAGTGTTCAGTTATTTCAATTTAAAACTTGTATTACATATCTGTAATTACTCACCAGTAGTCGAAAAGATTTCTCAAACAACTTATATGCTTCTAGTATATTCAAGTAAACCTCAAACATTTCTTTCCAGTAAAACTGTCTTTGTATAATCTCTTCTCTCCTCGATATTTGAATCTCATGTATCCATACATTTAGCGTTTTTCTCAATAAACTCATAAAAAATGCTGCATATACAATATTTATCTCGAAAGAGATGCTAGCATAGTTTGACAGGAAATCCATAACATCAAATATAGAAAAACTCTTATAGATGAAATTAAACTTTTCAAAAATAAACAAACAATTTAATATGATGACATAAAACCAGTTAAAAATAAGTAAGGTTTTGAGATGTTTACTATTAATTTTAAGGACTTTATTGACATGTTGAATTTTCAAGACTAATAAGATATTGTTATCGCAATGAATAATGTTCGAACAAAAGTTCAATATGTACCCAATAGTACAAGAGATACATTGATAAAAGTTACTCAAACCAAGAGAAAAGATGAAATTTTCCCTATGATACACTACGGTGAGGATCAAGTTATATAAGATAAGAGACCGGTACACAAGTGCGCATATGAGTCCAAGAAAGTTATAACTAGAGCTGTTTGAAGTAATAATGTTCTTACGAATAGAATACTTTGCACAGATGAAAAGGCTTTGCATCAGATTTAACGGTCGTAGCACTGATTGTACATCTTTTTCGATTGCGTTATTTATAAAAATCACTTCACTTTCTTTTCTAAATGGAAACCTTGGTACATTCTTGATTATTAAACTGGAAATTTTCCAAGTTTTTCTTTTTAAATATGAAAGCATGATTGATATTCTGTACGGGTTGGTGTATGTTGAACAAATATTGAAGTGACACACGACAGTTATGTTATTATTAAGAGTTATTAATCAAATTGATAAAATGTGAATGTGTTACAAAAATATTATCACTACTATTACGTATTTGTTTATTTTTACTGTTGACAAGTGGTTGCCTCAATCACCAAAATTACTTAACATACTCATAAAATTACGCGTTGTTTCCCAGAAAGGTTGGGCAGAGATGTAGCAAGCAATACAAGCTTTTAAATACCACCACAAAAAGTTACTCTTACATCAACAAATTTCGCATCTATCTTAAATATGTATGTTCTATAGTGTTGGTTTCACTCACCTCTGGGGTCATGGCATGCAGGCTTCGGCTTGGGATCTCCCGGGGCGTGGGCTGCTTGGAATTTCCCTCTTCTGTCACTGGAGCTGTATTTGTTGGCTGTATTTGTTTTCTGTTCTTGCTACTGCATCCTACCCATGAATGCTTAGGAACGCCAACTTCTTTCTATAATTTACGGTTAAACCTGATTAATCTACTGCACACTGTGGTTTTGTCAAGTTGGTATAGTTCCTTGATAACAAATTTATGCTAATTTATATATGAATCCAATATAATTTAATTTATCTAATAGTAATATAATTCTATAATTAATTATAATAACGTTCATTAAATTAACTATTTCTAACGTACCATCTGGTCTGTGGTTGTTCTCTTTATCACCGTAGTTTGTCATCGTCACCTTCTTACACAAATTCCACAAACACTGTTTACAAAAACTGGAGCTACACAACACAAACACTCGACGCATCCTTTATTATTTTTATTGCATCATACCACTATTAACTAGGTAATTGCGCCATGTTATTTGTTACGTAACCATTACGACGATTACGACAAAACGTCTTTACGTCAAAAAACTGTCAAAATAGTTTTGATGACAGCTGCGCGCACAGATTGCAACCCGTGGCGCGTGAGTCGCTGACGGAACGGAATGTTGCCATCAATAAATATTATATTTTTATAAACACTACAAGTATTTATTTTTCACACTACAAGTATTTATTTTATTTATTTTTTTGTTATTGTCCACTCATTATGTGCTGCACCGATTGACGTCATGACGTCAACGCCGGCTGTCACTGAAAATCAGCGCTGGGGCTCTGTCTCGCATAGGGTCGCAGCATTATGCTGACTGATGGCCGTTTTGCGTGAATGTGACGCATATTTTCCCGCAACTTGTTTATTTTCGTATATTTGTCCTTTCTTGGCGTCATGTTTGCCGCAAATAAACATATTTTCTTTCTTTCTTTCTTTCTAGCTATAGCACACCTATGTGCAGCATCCCGGAGTCTGGATTTGTGCCCAGTTGATGGCATTTTAGGCTCGTCACCTATTACATGGAACTTAAACATAACTGGCAAAATGTGTGTGTAATCTCACCAAAATTATGGCCACAAATATAATTATTTAAGACTATATTTTTAAGTATAAAATATACAAAAATACATTTAAAAAATCCGGACAAATCAGATGTAAACATTGCTTACATTATTAGACTTATTTGAAGTTGTTAAGAAATAAGAATGGTATAACGAACATTTAAAAACTGTTATTCCAGTTGACTTATCAACTATCCACGTCACTGTCCTCAAAAGAACTTGTCATCACGCAATTTGTTGTTTTTATAATATTTTGGTATTGGTGGATACACCAATATTCTTAGACTTTTCATTACCTATTTAACTTTCTACGGATCCAATTGCTTATATGTGTCCGCATGGTCTCAACAAAATGTAGTTCTTAATAGGAAAAAAACATTTAAACAAAAGAAAAAGTTTTCGTGTAACATTTCTGCTAAACGACTCGATTGACAAAGACGTTCAATGGATGCTTCTAACTTTTAACATCATGTCTTGACTAACATCGAATTTTGTGTCATTGTGTGGCATGATAATATCCATTTTTATATTCACTCGTCACGTTTACGAGCTGCAATTCACCGCAACAATTAGAAAAATATTCTCTCTCCTCAACCGAAACGTACAAGTATTAGGGTATGTCGGAAGCATTAGGCATCAATGTTGCCGACATGAAACAATCGTTGAGGGAGCGTTTCTTTGGCCGCCTGAATAAAGTGTTAAAGTCTTTTATCAGGAGGAAACAAAGTGCGAGCCTTCAACGGCTGGGTCATGCCGGTTTTGATGTATTCTTTCGGCATACTCAAATGGACTCAGACGGAACTTGACGCCCTGGATAGGTCCGTACACTGCTGACGGCAAATCGGATGCATCACCCACGGTCATCAGTGATGAGACTGTATATCCCGCGGAAGTGTGGGGGACGAGGTTTCTTAAATGCCAAAACCCTCCACAACCGCGAGATTTGCAGTCTCAGGGAATATTTTCTTCAAACTGACGTGGAGATGCACCGAGATGTGGTCGCAGTGGATAAGGGCCTTACCCCGCTCTCCTTGGCGAAAGAAAACTGGCGCAAACCTACAGTACTTGATACTAACGATCGTAAGGAAGTATGGCAAGGCAAAGAGCTACACGGACGCTTTTTCCGGGCCCTCCATGGGCCTGAAGTAGACTTTCTGGCGTCTGTATCCTGGCTACGTTTCGGTGACCTCTTCGGGGAAACCGAAGGTTTTGTCTGTATGATTATGGATGAAGTCATCATGACGAATAATTACCGGAAATACATTGTCAAGGACGGTACGGTAGACATCTGTCGGGCATGCCACTGTCCCGGTGAATCAATCCGACATATTGTTTCCGGTTGTTCTCGTCTTGCTCATGGCGAGTACTTGCACAGACACAATCTAGTAGCTAGGATTATCCACCAGCAACTTGCCTTGCAGTACAACCTTGTAGAGTATGAAGTACCATACTACAGGTATGTGCCCGACCCAGTTCTCGAAAATGGTCACGCCACATTATACTGGGATCGATCTATCATCACTGACAGGACTATTGTAGCCAATAAGCCTGATATTGTGGTGGTAGATCGACGAGAGCGCCGTGCAATGATTGTTGATATCTCTGTCCCTCATGACGAGAATCTCGTGAAAGCTGAGAAAGATAAAAAAATCAAGTATCTTGACTTAGCACACGAGGTTGTCGACATGTGGCACGTGGACTCTGCAATCATTGTACCGATAATCGTTACGGTCAATGGCCTAATAGCGAAGAGCCTCAACCAACATCTCAGGAGGCTCTCATTGCGCGGCTGAGTCAAGGGCTTGATTCAGAAAGCAGTACTTCTGGACACGGCATGCATAGTGAGGAGGTTCCTCTCCCTAGAGCCCTGACCACCGGCAGCCTGGATCCTGAACCTGATGCCGATGGGCTACTAGTTTTTATATTTTTAAATGTTTTTTATATTTTTTTGTTTTTTATAAAAATATTTAAAAATGTAAAGATTAAGTATTTAAAATGAATTAAAAAATTATAATATTTATAACTAAGAGTAATAAATTCTGTTTTGGATACATTCAGATTTTGATGTGTTCCAACTAAATCAAATCTGTAATTGATGTTATCTCGCAGCTACATATATTAAGAAGACAGTCATATTATAAGTTAATAGACCCCGTCGCATAGAATCAAACTTATCTAAATATCTATACTCGACAGACATAGTCTCAGCTTTCTGTCCTTGAATTTTGATGTAGCTCTTGTTTTATAAGGGGTTGATAGAGACCAATATTCTTAATGGACTATTATTTGCATTTAATTTCATCTACCTAATATTCATTATTTCCTCGTTGATAATAATAGCTATATACGGAATTGCTCATTTGTGTACGCACAACGAAAATATAATGAAGTCCATAAGAGGAAAAAAACATTTAAATAAAACAAAAAGATATCGTGTGACTCATCCGTTGGATAACTTAGTTGACAAAGATGTTCAGTCAATGATGTTACCTATAAACCTCTTGCAAAACATTTTATTCTGTCCCAAATATCGGATTAAGGATAACTTTATATATCCAAACAGCATTGCTTCCAAGTTGGTGTCATTGTGTGTTATGATATTATCAATTGTTTTATACATTCATCGCACCTACGAGCTACATTTCACCAAAAATGTAAGAAAGCATTATAATATAGCGTACATCAGCGCATACTTTGATTTATTTGTATATACCATCGGATTCGTCGTCAATTACGTCATCAATGTGTTGCAAACGAAAAAAAACATATCTTTTGTTTTGAAAATTCAGGATATTCACAGATTTCTTAGCGAAAAGACTCGTTTCAAGCGCCACCATTTGCAATTGGATCATTGTCATATTAATCTACGGTGGTTTCATTTCTGCTGCCACTATTACAGGGGTCAAATTTGGTTTTCCAATTCATCATTTATTGTATGGGTATAGTATCATATGTTTTGACTTAAACATTGTTTACGCTATCAGATTTATACAGTTATTACGAAATATTAATTTATGGAAAATTCAAGCTCAAAGCTTACAATACACGGATCATTGCGATATTGAAACTCATTGCAATAGAATGTATCAAGTTTACGTTAATATTTTGGAATGTTACGAGATCTACAAGAATTCTTTTCAATATACGATATGTCTGATTTCTCTATATACATACATGTAGCTAGCTAAAAGATCCACGATCAATGTAATTTTAATAGCCTGTAAACATTTTTTTTCCAGATCATGTATCAAACCATTGAGTTTTTTGTTCATGCCTCGAGCAAAATTGAAAATATCAATCGATATGTTAAAATCTACTGCAAATGGGAATGAAGGGGAAAGCGCATTTGTAAGTCTGTTTATTTCTAAACTAGCTGTTCCCCGCGGTTTCACCCGCGTAAGTCTCGGTCCCGTGGGAATATCGGGATAAAAAGTACCCTATGTCTTATTCCTGGTCATGGTCTACCCCTGTGCCTAAATTTCATCCAAATCCGTTTAGCCGTTTTAGCGTGAAAGCGTAACAAACAAACTCACTTTCGCATTTATAATATTAGTTAGGATTATATCGTTTCATTTTGTTCAGTTATTTTTACAAAGTATTCCATTCGAAACATTCAAACAATTCCTTTTCAACTGATCTGTAATCCGACCGATCCATATAGAACGTGTTCCTTAATCCATCTTTTTGAGGGTTTTTGCAGTTTTTATGATCATAATTTGGTACTTCTGAGTGACAAAGAGATATTTGAAATTGCATTGAGCTTGTATTGTGAAAAGTTCTATATAGCGATGAATGATGTCCTAGGCTCATGCGTTCTTATTCTAAAATCCGATTGCACAGGTAAGTTAATTTTTTGTTGTTTTGTTTCTCAATGAATGCGAGACTTGAGTCGCTTATGTAAATATTGCAGATGCTGAGAAAAAAATGTGCAACAATATTAAACGGCTACATCGAGCGAAATTCAACAAGATGAATGTTTGTAGAACGTTCTACGTCGATGCTGCTTTTCCATTAAAAATGATGGCTTTAGTTACTAACTATACAATCATTATTTTGCAGTTTGCGTTTCTATAATTCTAATTCAATCTATTTTGCTTTTTGATCCTAACGTTATGACTATGAATAAATATGAATAACTTATACTAACTTTCATTGCACAGTTAGGATCTTCACGATACTTGACACAGGGACACTCAAAAAAGTTATATCTACTGATATTTCAAAATAGATACCTAACCTAATACCACTAAAGTACAATTTCTACTGGCCGGCCACACCCGAGCGCAGCGGCGCAGCACTTCGCGTCGTAGCGGATGCGCTGCGTCTGTCCAACTTCTGAAATCTGCTGGAACCTGGGCACTTAGAACAGAACGTAAGGCGTCTCCGTGCTTTGTGCTACAGAATTAGGAATCTTGGCAATATTTCAAAATTAGCCTGCTTGACTTCCTAAGATTTCGACTTACAAATAAACAAACAATTTCTAAAAACTCTTTGCAATATTAGTTTAGATAATATTAATTTAATTTATCAAATTCTCAGTTAAACCCTGAACCATCAATTTGCTATGATTTAAGATTATAGGGTAATAAGGTTTAATGATTTTTATTTGTACCTGGACGTGCGTGTTATTTTTTATTTCATAAAATATTTTAATTGTGGGTACATAATAATATTTAAAATGTGATTACTCAAGTTAGATAAACATGGCACCAATAAATAAAATTGATGTGAAGCTTTTAATCAGTATTAGTTATATGATAGAATAGATAACATCAACCCATTTTTGAATAACTTCATTTAAAATGGAGTCTAGTTCGCGTCGTGTCAATGTGTTTTTGGGTAGCTACTTAGATGAAGATGTGCAGTCGATGTTTCTGCCTTTAAATTTGATGCAAACTCTGTCGCTAAATCCCAAGTATCGGATCCAAAATAATTTCGTGTCTCCAAACGATCGTACAAGTAATCTTATATCATTGTGTGGGCTTATAATTTTACTGTCGTTGAATTTGTACCGAGTGAGTGCGATGTTGTTTGACGAAAATATGCAACGATACCAGACTGTCAATTTCCTCTACTTCGCGACTGTTTTCGACTCCCTCTTCTATGCTTCGGGTTTCGTCATGAACTTTATCATCAATTTTGTTCATTCAAAGAATAATGTCAAATTAATTTTGACTTTTCAAAAAGTTCATAGATTCATTAAAAATTTTGCCAGTACCAAGTTTGTTGTTAGAAGAAATTGGTGTTATGCTATTTTACTCTTCGTGTTCCACATGATGACATGTATTTATGTATACGTAGTTTGTTCGCATCCTCCGTGGTATGTCATTTGTTGCTTGTTTGCTTTGGGTAGTATCGAATGTTTGCTTGATTAAGTTATTAACGGAGAAGATTGTACAATGGAATACAAAAGTTATACTTTCCTTGAGCAATGGCAGTGGTGTATTGCGTTGTAACAGGATGGGCCACGCTTATGATCAAATACTGGAATGCTACAATATTTACAAAATAGTTATTCAACTATCCGTAAGTAGACAGACTTTATTCAAATATGTTCAAAAGACTGTTTATTAAGTTTCTGAAAATAAAAATGTTTAACTTGTGGTGGCATCTACATTGTCACATGTGAACTATGCATCACACTGACGTCACGCAAAATTCTGCTTCGCGCAAGCAGAGTTTATCGTGCGACTAGCATATATGTATACAACATGTAACAAAAACCCTTTCCGATCCAAAAGTGTCCACACCTAGTTACCGCAATAACATTATTAAAAAATATTAATTATAAATAAAAAAATTGAAAATAAGAAAGTTGTTAATGTTTAAAATTCACGCTTTTAGTACCAAAATTACACTAATTTCATTATAAATGAGCAAATTTTCTACAGAGGTCATAAGTTATGACTTGTAGATACCCGTTAAATGCCGGCCGCCTCATTTATTTATTCGACCAAATACGGCATTGAAAAAAAATCAGCCAATTTATTTTTCTTTTTTCCGATAAAAATCCACATAAATAGACTTTCAGTATGATTTTTAACAACAGCATCTCACGGATCGGACTGGGTTTTTTTACACGCGGTAAATCGTTCTGACATCAATCGTTGGGGCAGTAGCCCACCAGACAACACCCGAGTGGGCGGAGAGATCCTCTCCTTACTGGAGTATGATTGAATTTTACCCCAGTTCCTCATACCTTTAATTTTACCCTCATAATTTTCAGGTACTATTTCACACAGCAGAGACGTTTTTCCTTGGTTTGATTAAAGTTCAAGTATTGATAGATTTTTTACATTTCTATTCCAAAAATCCGGATTGTGTGAGTTTGATGTTTTCATTGTCACTAATTAAATTGTTTCGACAATTTCGTTGTTGTTGCTTAATTTTTCCAGGGGATAGTCGTCGTGCAGGGATTACTATATGCATTTATGTTGAAGTGCTTGGTGATAGAAATCGTACTCTGTTATTACACTCATGTGTTTTATGATGCTATGAAAATTTCACAAGATTCATGCATTTTGGTTTTGGCATCAAGTTGTACAGGTAATAATAAAGTTTCTAGTTATTTCGTTTTTAAACAGGGGTATATTATTCGAAGTATTACTCAAAAGAATAACATAATCACGCCTATAATCCCTGGAAAATTAGGCAGAGGTGTAAACAATACAATAAAAAAAAAAAAAATATTTTATTTGGAACACGGACAGGAAAAACATACAGTAATCAAAAATAAATATCTACATAGTACCTACACCCACATTTCGTCAGTTAAGTTTAAGTCCTATGTAATTATAAGGGGCGAGCTTATTACCATCAACCGGGCACTAATCCAGATTTCAAGCTGCTACTGAGAAATTCCTGATGAAAAACTCAAACATTGTGCCCGATCTTTTCTCAAAGTATTTTTATAATTTAACTACATATTTGCTTAGCTACCAAGACCCCTCCGTGCCTCGGAAAGCACGAAGCCGTTGGTCCCGGCTGTCATTTGTAGATCTTTGACAGTCATTACGGGTCGTCAGAAGCCCGAAAGTCTGACAACCAGTCTTACCAAGGGGTATCGCGTAACTGGGTTGTGGAGGTCAGATAGGCAGTCGCTCCATGTAAAACACTAGTGTTCAGCTGCATCCGGTTAGACTGAAAGCCGACCCCAACATAGTTGGAAAAAGCAGATGATGAACTAGTATGCGTAGCGAGCAATCGGAGATATCTCAGTTAAAAGACGTATCTTCAATAATGAATCTTGCTAAATTCATAAGATTTTAATAGTCTGGCAAAGTGTAATTGAGTTTTTCCACAAGGAATTAGGCGTAATCACCGTAGCCGTAGTAATTAGCGATTGGCACCAAAGACTACGGCTAATTCCATTTAAATAAATAAGACCCGAATATGACTCCGAAATATAAAGTGGACGTTCTCCATTTCAAGATGCTATTCATAAAAGATTTTTAAATACATTTTGCAGATGAGGAAAGGAGGCTTTGTAAGAATATTCAACGTTTACACCGAGCTTCATACAGCAATATGAGTGCCTATGGCCTGTTCTACGTAGACATAAGTCACCCACTAAGTGTGATGGCGCTTCTCACTAACTACACTATTGTGCTGCTGCAGTTTGCATTACTGTAATTTCTTGAATTTATTATTCAATCATTATTGTGTTAATTTGCATTTGCATTTGTTTTTTTTTCATGAAACCTCATCAATGTATATGGTGGTATGGTGAAATAATACTAGCAATAGAACTAGTTTAAAATAATACAGAAGGTACACTCGAGAGCAATAACTCCGGGTAACCAAAATAATATGTAAACTTTAATATCTCGGAAATTAAGAATAATATTGGCTTATTCAGAAAACTAATATGTCTTAAATTACTTTATAATGTGCCAATGGATCCAATAAAGTCATGAAAATAAAATGTTTTTCATTAAACTATTTAGTAGCTCACAGTAAAGCGTCCATATTTTATAAGTTCGACATCTATTAAACCGCGTAGAAACTATGTAGCATAGCAGTGAAAGTGAAGACACTGAGAAATCAATAGATGGCGCTACCAAATCCTGCATCGCACATATAAAATTACGTAGTAACTATACTCCATTTGAACGAATTACAATGTGGTTTACACCAATATAATTTATTCCGAAAGGTTTACGTGTATACATAATTATATTAAACTTACATAAAATAAAGAAACGATGCTTTGTCAAGCCTTAAAAAGCGTGCAAAACAGGAGCTACGCTACTGACAATATACAGGTTACTTAACGCGACACAGAAACTACGTAGCCAACAACGTTGAGGAATCAACAGATGGCGCTATTAAAACCTGCATCCCACAATTAATGAAGTTGTGTAAAATCGGCCAAAAAGTCATTATTTGTAGATACAATAGACGTAGATATATTCAGTAACCTATTATACCGAGCACTGGACGGAGAGTTTTCTCTGCGTCCAGTGCTCAGTGTGGCAAGAAGTCGTGTTCTGTTTCGCGTCTGGTCAATCGTCATCCTGAAGATGCCTCATTGAGAGGTGAAACACGTGTCGATATCTTACAGGGTTTTTTATGACTCCTTTTTTTTTTTTTTTTGAGGGTGGGAAATCTTCCAATGACTTCTCCCGCTCTGGGCGGAGCGGAAGGTTCCGGTATCCCTTTCCGACTAACCCGCAACCCTGGCAGGTATCGGTCCTAGCGGACACCGCCAATTGTACTGACATCTCTTTGAGGCGCGCGTGTAACACGACGCGCCATCGACCCGGGCCTGGTCCTAATCGGACGGCGAGCTACCCATTGCTCGCCGTTCGCAAGCCCGCGCCTATGGTGGCCGGGAATTCGCCTGGGATTATTTATTGGGATTATGACTCCTGATGAATAGTTAAGCGGAATAGGTTACTAAATATACCTACGTCTATTGTATCTTATAATGGATTTCCGCAAAGTCACGCCTGAATCAATTAACTATCTTTATTTTTAGCCTAACAACATTTTTCTAACTCCAAGAACCAAGTTTTTTTTAAGAGTTTCATCTTCTCTCTTCTCTTCCTCTTATTTGTCTAGCGCCTGATAGTAACATATGCATACTATTTTTAAAGAAAACAAAGAATCTTTTGAAAAAGATGTTCGTTTTATTAGCCAATGAAAATAAGTAGGAGATGTGTGTATGCGTAAAATAATAGGACAGTGCGTACTCACATCTTATAAGTTATTTTAAAAACAGGCAATCAACAAAAACTGATATTAAAAATCTACTAAGATTACAGAAGCTCGAACTGTAAGACCACAATACTGTAAATAGTAAGGAGACTAAACAAGTGTAAGGGGAGCGTCGCGTCAATGACAAACAGTCCACATGCAGTCATTTTGGTAAAAGAAGCAGTATGTACTCGTTGGATATTCTTGCAGACTCTTTTTTGGGTTTCTGTGAACAATCAGATACTTAAAATAAGAAATCTGCCCTTAAGTTACGCCGACCTAGCCTAAAGCCATATCTGAAGCCTCATAGCGTGCTGAGGCGAGGAAGTTCCTTCAAATGAACTTAGAATATCAGTGTATCGTATATTTCTATGAAAAAGGAAAGTGATCCAAAGCTTCGGTTTAATACAGTTAATCATAAAATACAGGGTTGATGACATAAAAATAGGGAAATCTTAATTTAAAAAAGATTTATCAGGTTAAGTAAAAAATACAAAGGTGTTAAGATGATAGGCTAGGCTTGTATCAAATTACACCAGACATAAAACAATATTCTAAAAGAAAATGACGTCACCTGAGCATCTTTCTGATATTGTAAGTTGTATACATGTACTCTGTGCTTCTACCAAGAGTCTGTAGAATGTTTCACATTCCAAGCACAAAGCGGTTATCACTATTATGTTCTTATCCAACCATACTAGAGTTAGCAATGATTCTGTAACCTGGAACAAACATTTTTTTCATTGGCCACCTAAAACTAATTTGCAGTTTACGCATAGTAGCTACATCCACTAGCTCATGCAAACAAAAATGTTTTCAAAAAACAAAATATTTTGAACTTTTTATACGGAAGCTCATATCCACTGGTAGTGTAGGAACTCACAATGTTTGTTTTTTTTTTGTTTTTTCATGTTTAGATGTCAATCGACGGTTGTGGAGTTTCACTCGGTAATTTAATATTTACCTCATACAAAATGTGTTTTTTTTTCTCTTTCAACCTGTCCAACTGCTGGGCAGTTTTTTTGGGCATAAAGTTCAATATTCTAATTGATGTGTCTGAATTCTTGCATTTATTCATTAACATTTTGATTATAGTAATAGTATGTGGTTACGTATATTAAATAAATATTTGTTTATATTCACTTAATTCAATCGTGCTAGCACCAACTACTTTTGCTAACTCTATGCGTAACAATATAGCAAGAACACCATTGGTGAATGTGTCAATGCAATAAAAAAGAATCTGAAATGAAATTGTGTTTATTAGACGTCCGGGAAATGAATTATCAACAAATTGATTACCAGATTAAATTATTCGTATATCTCGTAAGTACCACTCTTGTTTTGTTCAAGTTCTTCTGTCAGTCCCAAGTAATTCACACCTGACGTTTTTTGTCGGATATCTATTTGAGTGACACTATCGTAATATTTTTTAATCTTGAAATATTCCTTATCATTAATAGAACGCAATGTAACGTTGAGTACGATACTTATTACAAACTTCATTTTTGGTCTCATTAAAAATTTAAAACTCCTTGCTTACCTTCTTCCTCTACTGTTATTTTGTCTGCGCGAAATGAGTGTTCTCTTCCTTTGTCCTGTCACTGTGAGTGAATGATAATGAAATCATTCACTCACTTTTCATTCACATCATCCCTACTGACAAACTGACAAACAAACTACTGACAAACTCTACTGACATTTTCTCTGGTCTCCATCCAAAGATTAACAAGATCAATTACTTGACTTACCAGTGATGGAAAAATCTTCGCAATGATTTCATAAGCTTCAAAAATATCCATATATACTCTGAATTTTCTGTTCCAATAAAATTCATCTTCTGAGTCTGCAACGATTTCTGACTTTTGAGCGTCGTCAGCCCATAATTTAAGAAGTTCCGACATAAGCTTTAGGAGCTTCTCAGGGTACAACAAATTGATGTCAAAGATGACGTAAAACAGGTCTGTTATAAGCTCATCTATCGATATAACAGAGGAAAAGACATAATAAAAAAAAAATATCCAGACAACTTGAAAACAAATTAGGACGATGATGTAAATCAAGTTCAACAAATTAAAATTCTTCCAATTTTTCCCGTTTACTTTGAATATTTCACAAATATTCTGGACTTTCAAGGCAAGTAACACGTTGTTGTACCTCTGTATGACATTGGTGAAGTAAGTCATCACGTTCCCCAGGATATCTCCTGGGGAACAATGAATATCTGTACACTAGAGGTACATTTGACGAAATAGTAGCCTTCCAATTCAGCTGTTAATATGTTTTTGAAAATGGAGAAGAAGTGTATAACCATTAGTGTAAGCGACCAGATGCCTGAAACGACGTTGTAAAGGAAACTATTTGGAGTGATGTAGCCATTTTACTACCGATACTACCGATTACCGATTTTAAAACTGCTCTAACAGCATACTATGCCTACGCATACTCCTGGTTAAATTACGGAATAGTGGTGTGGGGAAATAGTGTAGACAAACAAAGGCTCTTTATTCTTCAAAAAAAATGTTTACGAATTCTTGCCAATATAGACAACACGCAAAGCTGTAAGCCATTCTTTGTTAAATATAAGGTCCTTACACTAACTGGCATCTACATATTGGAAGTAAGTAAATTTGTACGAAAACACCAATCACTATTCCCACTCACTAGAACCCTCCGTCCACAAAGTCGCAGTGATAGGCGCCAAAACAAGAATGAATTAGCCCTACCAAGCTCCACATTAGGTATGTTCCATTCAGGACCTCTAGCCATGTGCGTAAAAATATATAATAAGCTTCCAAACTCAATTAAAGACATAGAGTACGAAAATAAATTCAAAACCAGCCTTCAAAGACACCTTACACTAAAATCATACTACACTCTAAAGGAATTCTTTGACGATAATGATAAGTAAATTTTGACATTAAAATTCATAATATAAATATAACATTCACAATTTTTGACTTAATACTATTATTCTGGTTTGACATTAAGCTTTATGATTATTATTATTGTTAAGGGAATTCTTGGACGATAACGATCGATAAATTGTGACATTCAAATCCTTATTATATACATCACTGACTATTGTTGACTTACTACTATTATTCTAGTTGACATTGCCTATGTTATTTTATGATTATAGTTATAATTATTTGATTATTTTTAATTGTTTATCATTATGTTAAAAATGTTATTATTGTCTTTCTGCACTGTGGGTTTCTTTCATTCATTTACATTTATTATGTACTGTAGCATGCCAAAACATACGTATATATTGCTGTGCCCTGACAGGGTCAATGTATGAAACAAATATTATTGTAACATCTTGTACACTACATTGAATGCAATAAATGATGATTATGATTATGATTATGATTCCGTATTCTGTACCGAGACAAGATGTAAAAAGCTGACCTCAAATGAAATGGCTTTAGCAATGATTGTGCGTCTTTTTCAATCAAATTTTTAGGACGTATTTCGTTGTTTTCACAACTTGGTAAATTTTCCACTACTGTGCTCATCTTTTTTTAATCTGTTTTACAAAGACTTGTTTTGTTACGATATTTATATACAATAGTTCGAATGTAGCAGGCCTATGATGGCAACCAATAGTTTAATATTATAAGACCTAAATAGACTGTAATATAATTTGTTATGCCAATGTCATTTACTGCTTTTGATATACGTAAGTAGTTTTCCATAAATTTTAATTTCTTAAATGTGTTGAAAATATGAATATGTATGTACTTAATAAAATTATGTTTCGATACTTCATTAAACATCTAAAATCTAGGACTTTATCATCATCACCTTTCCCTAACTATTTTTGGGTCGGCTTCTAGTCTAACCGGAATACCAGTATTTTACATGGAGCGTCTGCCTATCGATCGATCTACCTCCATAGCCCAATCACTGGGAAACACAATAGCCTTCATAAGACTGGTTGTTCACCAATTGTAATACTAAAAAAGTTTAATACTATACTATGGAAATAGTTTCAAACCTATGCCATATTATGCGGAAATGGTATTAAACTATAAGTCGAAAATAATTTAAGAGAGAAATAAGATAATAACAATCTAAAAAACCACAATGAATTAGTACTGTAAAGGTATATATCGTCCGTGAACTTCTGATACCTCCTAACTAACATTTTTTTTGTAAAACTTTATTTTACTAAAAACTCCTAATTACGATTAAATTAAAAAACTATTTTACGTTCCTCCTGTAAAATTTGTTTGAAAGAAGATAGAAGATCTCAGAAGTTCACGGACGATATGTAGGTTTATAAATGAAATAAAGGAGATCTAAAATAACCACATTCAATAAACTCGAATATTTTTTAAATGATAAAGACTTTACAGAAACGCAAACTGCATTAGCACAACAGCGTACTTAGTAAGAAGCGCCATCAAACGTAAGGGATAACAAATATGTAGAACAGCCCGCATGAAGTCATCTGGCTCAATGACGCCCGATGCACCCGTAGGATGTTTTTGCATATATAACTACTTTTGATCTGAAGAGCAATTCCCGTAGTTTTTAAGAACGATCTCATTCGCAATATGTCAAAAATACGATCAATTTAACAACATTTTGACAAGTTTGACAGATTGCAATTTGAAACGTTCACAACGTTTTATACGTACGAGAGTAATTGGCCTTTTGATCAAATGAAATAAATGAATTTTTTGAGGGGAGGTAGTTTGGCTATTGTACGAGTACTATACGTATGAATACAACATAGATACCTAATGAAACTAAGATAGAAAAACCATCATCATTCTCTTGCTATTGTCCGAATTCATTTGGTGTAGGCGCAACATTATTTTTATTCTCTAGTAGTTCATTACTATATAGTTAGTATGAAAAAATATTATCAGCACATTGGGTCTTATGTAGCCCGCGACCTAACCAAAAGAGATTCTCGCACGAATACACGATCAACGCGTTCATAATTTTGTTTGTTCGGAAAACCGGATCGCAAATTCGCGCGACAAGCGCTTTTGGTTACGACGCGGGGATAGGTATCAATCAATCTACCTAGCCTGTTCCCAACTATGTATGTTTGGGTCGGCTTCCAGTCTAACCGGATGCAGCTGAATACCAGTATAATAATTATTATTATATTAATTAATAATTTTATAGACGCAGGGCTAAGTATATAAATATAAAATGACTAACATTAAGAAGTAAATAAATCTTTATTTTTTAATATTCGAACCAAGAAACAAAAAATACCGATCGACCTAGGATCGACCTAATAATTTGCAATATTTAGAAAGGAAACTGGGTTATAAAACGCAAACTGTAATAACACAACAGTATAGTTGGTAATTAATGCCATCATCTTTAAGGGAAAAGTAGCATCGACGTAGAACATCCCACAGGCATTCACCTTGTCGAATGTTGCACGACGCAAGCGGATAATATTCTTGCACAACTTTTTCTCAGCATCTGTAATATTTGTATGAGCGACTTAAATTGATCATGGACATGGTAATTACTATTAAAATTATCATCAATAAGACTTATTTTATTATTATATTTGTGTTACATTATTATGTTTTCAGCATAAGTACCTGAACAGTTTGTATTTAATATGAGAGCACATGAGTCGGGAACATTATTCATGGCTATGTAGAATTTTTCGCAGTAAGAGCTCAAAACGATTTCTAGTATCAAACTCTTAGTAACCCAGAAGTATAAAGATATGAACGTGAAACATACTACAATCTGTAAAAAATACAAAATTCACCAAGAATAAAATTATTGCCGATTACATGTCGTCTCTTC
The DNA here is from genome assembly GCA_947363905.1 of Lithophane semibrunnea. Taxonomy (NCBI): domain Eukaryota; kingdom Metazoa; phylum Arthropoda; class Insecta; order Lepidoptera; family Noctuidae; genus Lithophane; species Lithophane semibrunnea. Next base: position 13,590,554 of record OX376208.1, on the reverse strand, counting down.
AATCATAATATCAAGCTATATAAGGTGTATCTATTCATAAAAATCAGCTGTTCCCTACATTTATATTCGCATACCTCGTCAAAATGTAGGGAACAGAAGCTACACAGTATAACTTGGTGAAAAGCTGGAATGGACTCTAGAATTCTATACAAAAGGTGACTGATAATTAGTGACCGATACTTAACACTTTCGCGGACACTGAATGAGACACAATCGAAGTTTTATTTTTATCACGTATAAGGGCGTTTACAGTCCTCGAAAGTGTTAAACACGTGAGTACTCAATACTATGAAGAACTTTCCCTATGGAACCAAATCTTATGTCGCTAAAAAAAAATATAAGCTGTTCCCTACATTTTGATGAGCTTATGCGAACATAAATGTATGGAACAGCTGAATTTTTTTTCGCGATTTCAGCCTTGCTCCCTTAGTGAAAGTTGTTCATAATGATGAGTATAATGACCCCTTAAGAGATTTCGTGTATGAAAGATATTACCTGATATTTATTTATTTAACAACAATTGCTTGCTGCACTAAAAGTAATAATAATACATGTCCAGTACGTCACATCAGTAGCTGAACCTCACATTTTATTGGATTTCCGTACAATAAGAACTCAGCTTATACTGGCAATGTTTAGTTTGATGTATCGTGCGTACAGTTTCTGCTGTCTTAGGGTGCTTGCATATAGAAGAGAATTCCCGGTAAAAACAAATCAGTAACGATCAGTGTGGGTGAAATAGTCCCGTGTGAACTGATAATGCCCACATATAAGGAAATAGCTAAAACATGCTGCACTAACCTAACCTAACCTAACCATTTCCTTCCGAAGATCAACCTACAGCGATCTGTACCAGGAGTCTGGCCTGAAAACCCGCTTCTTTATGCGAGCACCCGTAACTATACTTCAACGAAATATATTACGTTATTCAATTCATTAGCAGTTAGGTAACATCTGAAATGAATACTCACATAGTCGCCATTTAATGCTGCTGATTTAAAAAGTTCAATAGTTATTTGTAATTTGATCAAAGCGTGACAAAAGAATCCCACAGTGTGAAACAGGAACTGAAATTAAAAAAAAAACCTATGTTTTAGTTAGACCATTGTATTTATATATCATTAATCGCTCATTTATCTAATTGAAGGTTGAATTAAATTAGGTGGCGAACTTCACAGGAGTGCTGCGTATTTATCTGATCTTAATGTAACAAAACGAAATGGTTTTCTAGACTCATAAGTTCAAGAAAATACCCTACCAGCGGCCGTTGATCTCGTAATCAATTTATTGTCACTTGAAATAATTATGAGTTCAGATTTTTTGTTTTTGTTGTTTCATCTTCATTAGATATTTTATTTTCTGTGTTTATCATTAACTAATGTAATTGGCCCTGGCCGTTTTATGTTCAAATAAAAAATAAAAAAATCGTCACGTCACCGTAGTTTCACCACTTAATTTAATTTGACACTGTATTCACATAAAGTAATAAGGCGTACCATTTGCTGAAAACAAGACTTGTAGATACCATAACACTCCAAAATATTTGCGTAAGATTGAAACATTATTTTGCAATAAGTTTCATTGTAGCTATAATCGGTTTGTTGCAAATGTCGAGCTTGAATATTCCACAAATTAACTTTGCAGCGTAACAGCCCGATTAGTCTGGTAGCGTAGACAATGTTCACGACAAACAATATTGAAGCTACTCCACAAAAGAAATCGTAAATAGGAAGCTTGATTCTCATGCAAGTATATGCGATACTTAAAATATAAAATCCGGAGGCCGAAATGATACTGAGCCAATTCAGAATGATGAAGTGCTTGAAATTCTTCTTTTCGTTAAGAAATCTGTGAACGTCCTGGATTTTCAAGACAAACAAAATATTCCTTTTCGTATGTATCACATTGACGACGTAATTGATGCCAGATCCGATACTGAACAAAACAAAGTCGAAGTAGGAAAAGATGTACATGATGTTAGTGTATTTTCTTCTAAATTCGTCGTGATGCAGGTCATAGATACGATATATGAAAAGAAAGCTGAATATTATCGTGCCACATATTGACAAAAAGCTCAATGTAAAGCTGTTTGGGTATATGAAGTTATCCTTAATACGATACTTTGGACTCAATAAAATGTTTTGCATAAAGTTCAAAGGCAATAGCATTGACTGCACATCTTTGTCAATCAAGTTGTCAGCCATGACCGTCTCACCATAACTTTTTCTTTTCTTAGATTTTTTTCCTCTTATCGACATCATTTCAGTTGAGTTACACCGACACAAATGAGCCACTGAATCTATAGAAAAGATTGTTACCAGATACGCAATTAATTAGAGATTGCAATTTAAAAGGGGTTGTAAATAAAAGTCCATTAGGAATAATTACTCTTGCTCTTCCACTATAAATATTTTATAAAAACAGAGCCACGAAAAATGTCAATGTTTATCTTTGACTGTCGTTTGAAAATATTAATTTATTATTGTTCATTGTATACACTCTAATGGGACCACCTAATACTATAATTCACTTTTGCCCTAATTGAGAAGGAGCACTTTCTTTAGGTATATTGAATGAAGTGCTCCTTTAACCTATTCAAATAATTAAACTAGAATCGTTTCTTGCTGTCTTTAATAATCATTTACAATAATAATTAAAAAATAATTATTAATTTAAAATTACGATTAAATCGTTTTGGGGACAGAGATTGAAGTAGCGCAAACTGTAGCAATACAATAGTATAGTTAGAAGTTAAAGCCATCATTTTTAACGGAAAAGTTGCATCGATGTAGAACATTCTACAGATATCTATCTTGTCGAATGTAGCTCGATGTAAGCGTTTAATTATCTTGCAAAACTTTTTCTCTGCATCTAAAAAAAAATATTTTCTTTAGATACTATACTATTAATTCATAGTCAGGAATATTATGAGGAATGCAATTTTGAAAATAACACTGTCTTAGAAGAAATATTAAGCGAAAATTAATTTCAATACAATTACCTGTACAATTTGATTTCAAAATGAGCGCGCATGAGTTTTGGACATAGTTCATCACTATGTAGAACTTTTCACAGTACAAGCTCAAAATAATTTCAAATATCCAACTAGCTTAACACTAGTTGCTCACAACACTCCAAAATATTAACATAAGCTTGAAACATTATTTTGTAGAAAGTTTCATTGTCACTACGATCCATCTGTTGCAAATGTTGTGCTTGAATGTTCCATAAATCAACTTTACTGTTTAAGAGCTTAATTAGTCTGATAACGTTCACAAAGTTTAATTCAAAACTCAATAAAATTAACCCACAAAAGACTTCATGCGTTGGAAGCCGAAGCATTATATTAGAAAAGGTGATAATGTACAGATAAAAGCCTGAGGCTAAGATAATACTGATCCAATTCCAAATAATAAAGCTCTTGAAGTAGATCTTCTCGTTGAGAAATCTGTGAACTTCTTGAATTTTTAAGACAAACGAAATGTTTATATTCGTTTGAAGCACATTGACGACGTAATTCATAATGAATCCGATACCAAACGTAACAAAATCGAAGTAAGAGGTGATGTACATTAAATTCATATCTTTTCTTGTCTTATTTTCATATATACTTAGCTTGTAGACACGATAGAAGAACAGAAGAATAAATATCATCATGGCACACAATGACACTAATTTCGAAGTAAGGCTGTTTGGACATATGAAGTTATCCTTAATGCGATACTTGGGACAGAACAGAACGTTTTGCAAGAGGTTTAAAGGGAAAAGCATCGACTGAACATCTTTGTCAACCAAATTGTCTAATGGGACTTGGATACGCTTTCTTTTGTGATAATGTTGTCGTCTTTGTGTAGACTTCATTTTATCTAGATTATGTAGGCACGAATGAACAATTGTAACTACAGAAATTTGTTTTTCTAAACTAAGTTGAAATGTGGGTGATGAAAATTAAAGTAATGAATTATTTGACGATTAGTCCATTAACAATATTAGACGTCTTCATAAATATTTAGAATGATAAATAAGAAAATGAAGCTATTTAGCTTTATTACATCATTTTTAATACGGTACTTGGGACATAAAAATATGTTTTGAAGTATGTTTGAAGGTAAAAGCATCGACTTCAATCAAGTTATCCAATTGAACTGCAGTCTCTTTAGGCGTTTCTTTTGTTTAAATATTCTATTTCTTCATTTAATTTAGGTTATGCAGGCATTGGTAAACTACTAAATCTGCATATAATATAAAATTTATTTCTATTAAGATTAATAGGTCTCGTTATATGAAAATATTTTATTGCTGTCCAACAAATAATTTAATTAAGAAGATTGTTATTCCTTTGTACCAAGTGGAGAGAGAGATAAAGAAATGTTGACGATAATAGGCTGTTAAATTCGTTTATTTATTAAACTTTAAAGGTATATTTTATATTATATTCCATTACGGCAAGGATTATGTAAATTCTTAGAGTGAATACATAGAATTCTAGGGTCAATTCCAGCTTTTCACCAAGTTATAATCTATAGAACTCAAACATGATGGAGGTGTTAACAAGGTTCTGCCATGAAGCTGAAGTTCTACAAAATAATGTTTATTTAGTCAGCTGTAATAAATAGGTAGTTAGTATGAGTTTGAAGTTTTACTTGATTTATATTTTGTTGTATCTAGATGATATTATATCGATACTACATTATAACATAACATCACGCCTTGTTTCCCCGAAGGGTTGGGCAGAGATGTACCTATAGTACACCCGCTTTTCGCTAGTTATGTTTAAGTCCCATGTAATAGGGGAGCCCCCTGCCTTCAATCGGGCACAAATCCATAACACATTGCCCAAACGATACGTAGCTAGTTGTAAATTTGTATAATGATACTGCAAACTGGCAAAGAGTGAGTTGGACTCGCCCACCGAGGGTCCTTAGCGTACCTACGTTTTTATAATATAAAGGGTCTATATTAGTGGACAACCCTTGTTTGTAACTATTCCGTAATAAGCGGCTCTGACAGGCAAACAGGTGGACAGATAGACAAACAGACAAAGTCACCAAAAGGTGGGTTCCTGTTTTACCATTGTGTTACGAAAACCATAAAACAGATATTTAAATACATATATTTTTAACATATAATATCCATCATACTTTAGACGTTCTAACAATAACTAAACAAAATTTTAATGGTTTAGCTAAAGATAACAAACTTTAGATTTGCCGTCAATTCAGCAACAAGCGTTTAATATTTAAAGTATTAATAAAAAAATATAATACAAAAGTGTTAATATAAGACTATTAGGTATCGTTAGAATAAGTGACAAGCTAATAAATTGATAGATTTACAGAAAGCACTCCATTACTTTAAAGTCTTGAGGTTTTCAAACAGAGAAAAAATGACCTATCCTAACCCAGAGCCCGCATCTTCGACTCCAGTTCGATAGACACGGCGCTAGTGTCCATGACATAGCAACAAAATTAAATTGCATTTAAAAAATGTAGTTCCACAATTTTTCGCCGGACTTCAGTGGTGGCGCGGATTCTAAACAGTCACGGCGACTGTCGACAGAAGTGAAAACTTAAAACTGTTATTAATGCCATATATATTTTAGGTTACAGCACTAGGGCGCGCAGTGACGCGAATCCCCTACCAAAAATGTCTCCAAGCGCATAAAGAAGTTTCACTTCATAAAAACTTGTGGAATTTTCCGTATACATTTACTTAATGATTTATGTGTCTTTGTATAAGTGTATGAAAAAAAACAAATCCTGCATTTAGGATTATAAAATCGCGAATTGTAACAATACAACAATATAGTTAGCAAGTAAAGCCATCATCTTAAGCGGAAAAGTAGCATCGATGTAGAACATTCCACAGACATTCAATTTGTCGAATGTCGCTCGATGTAGGCGTTTAATATTCTTGCAAATCCTTTTCTCAGTATCTGAAATATTTGCAAATTTAAAAAATACCTATCTAGATCTACTACAAGCCTACCGCTTGATTCAGACGGTGTATATGGAAGCTGCATTGTGCGGGAGGGGTGTGAGAGCTAAGTCAGTCAAAAAATGAAGACCTTTTCGTTAATTTCTGCCTTTCATTCAGTATCTTTTACACACCTATTGAATGATTGAAAAATGAAATGAAAGGAGCACACACGTTAATTTTATATTTGTTAATTTTGTAGGAGTCGTGTGAACTTGGAATGAAACAAAAAACTTTTTTTCATTAAACCGACGATTAAAAAAACTGAAAACCGAAAAATGAAAATCAAACATATTAGTGTAAACTAAGCTCCGAAACTAATTTAAGTTACAAATTTTGAGTCGGCGTCTTATAATTCAGTATGAGAAAAATTAATCAACCGCATTTTTTCAATTTTACGTGGGACCAAGTTCAATATAAACCCTCGCCAATAAATCAAGATTCGTTCAAATTGGACTACTCTGTAAAAAGTTATGCGTGCTGATACATTAAAAAATAAAAAAATTATATACGTGAATGAAGCACCTGAAATCGGCTCACCATCCTGCACCGTGCAGCTACCTCAGGCACCGTCTCAATAACACGGTAGGCCTGTAACCTAATAACAGTTTTGGTTATTAAAATTACCTGTATGACTTGACTTTAAAATGATTGCGCATGAGTTTTGTACATTATTCATTGCTTTATAAAAGTTTTCACAATACGAGCTCAAAATAATTTCAAGTATAAAACTTTTTATCGCACACGTATACAAAATTATTATAAAAAATCGCGCAGCAAGCTGTAAAAAAATGAAAAAAATCATGAGAATCAATTAAAGTAAAATTAAAAAAACAATCTCTTTTTTTATCAACGATCAATTATGTGCCATTTTTGACGTCACCATTTCCATTATATAGATATAAAAAGTTTCTAAGTATGGTTTAGGTTGGAAGAACTATTTATCCTCAGATTGAAATAAACATGAATAAAAAATATTAAAAAGTTATGATTTTGAAAGAATTACTCACAATCAGGGCTAGGTCTCCATGTACAGATAATTTAAGAACTTCTAATGTTATTTGAAATCTGAGTAAAGAAAGACCAAAAAATTCTACACTCTGAAACACGATCTGAAAATCAAAAAGTTATCTAAAAACATGCGGGGCTGTCTTTGGAGATTGCCGCCAGAAGTAAAAACTAAACAACAATGCGTAACCGCAACAAATAGTAGAAGGTAGATGGCGCTTAAAACATTTCTTCAAGCGTGACGGTGACGATGACGTAAATTCTATGATTTTTGTTCACACAAAAAGTGCTCAACGCGCCTAAAGAAGCTTCACTTCAAAAATATTATCAAGTTATCAAAAATCCGGTTAAATTGGAAGCCGACCCCAACATAGTTGGGAAAAGGCTAGGAAGATTGATTTTTATCGAAACAAATATATATATGTCTTAAGAGCAATGTTTTAAGAGTAAGCGAGTTTACCATTTGTTGGTAGGAAGTCAGGTAGAAGTCATAGCACTCCAAAATATTTGCGTAAGCTTGAAACATTCTTTTGCAGTGAGTTTCACTGTCGCTATGATCAATCCGTTGCAAGTGTTGAGCTTTAATGTTCCATATATTAACTTTCTCCTTGAGCAGTTTAATCAGTCTGATAGCGTACAAAGTGTTTATATCAAAACACATCACAGCAAACCCAGTCAAGAAAGTAAATATGGTAAGCTTTAGTTCTAATAAAGTAAAAATGTGAACGTAAATGTTAAAACCTGAAATTAAGATGACACTGATCCAATTTAGAATGATGAAACGTTTGAAATTAGTCTTTTCGTAAAGAAATCTGTGAACGTCTTGAATTTTCAATACAAATTATACATTTATTTTCGTTTGCAACACATTAACGACGTAATTTATGACGAAACCGATAGAGAACAAGAAAAAGTCGACTATAGAGGTTTTTTTTTTTTTTTTAATCTTTATTTAAAGAGCTTTTTCGCTAAATGCGAATATGACACTCATAGGTATACAAAAGGATAACATTAATTTACATTGGTGCATTTTACAACTAGGTTCTGGGTCTGTTCTTCAAGGCGAACTTAACCATATTTATTATATTAATTATATTATCCGATAACGGGATTGATAGATTTATGTTATGCGCGCCAATTTGTGATCTAAGTGTTTGATTCCGGACACATCTCATCAGAATATGATACGTGTCCTCATCTTCGTTACACGTACTGCAAAGAGGTGAGGTTAACTTTTTCATCATAAAACCGAATTTATTGAGCGGCATATGTCCTGATCGAAGCCTTAATAATATGGTTAAGTCCTCCCTGGTAACAAAACACTTATCAATCCAAGGTGAATATGAAGGTTGTGAATGGATTGTTCTGTACCAAATGCCTTTTTCCCTGGAGCGAAGATCAAAGTAGTCTTTCCAATTTTGTAGACAAATCTTTTTAAGGACAGGAATGTAGTCCGTGTAGTGTGAATTAACTACGAAATCTGTGCCATCCGAACATGCTTGTTTTGCCAAATAATCTGCCTTGTCATTACCATCTATGCCTATGTGGGACGGAATCCACTGAATTATTATTTGTTTACCCTGAGATTTTAGTTTTAAAATTGATTTTATGATTGTGTAGGCTATCGGTCTACCTCGAAAAGTCGAGGTGCATCGAGCCAGATGTTGAATGGAACCCTTTGAGTCTGTATAAATAATATATTTGCCTTTGTCCAGGGATTCGATGAATGATAACGCCTCAGATATGGCTATGAGTTCTGCAACCATGATCGACACATTGGTGGAGATTTTAAATTTCACAAAACATTCAGTTTGTTCGTCATAAAATGCGCATCCTATGTGATCTCCGTCTTTTGATCCGTCCGTATAGATTTTATAAAATTCTGAATATTTAGACATAGATTTTAATGTTTCCTCTTTAATTTTAGAGAAACTATACTTATTCTTTGCTTTATTAATTGAGTCTAAATTGGTTATTAATACATTATCTAGCTCAATATCAGCCATCCATGTGTCAAAGGAAAACATTTCTAACTGTTTACAGGAGGAGATTGGAAATTCTTTTAATTTATTGTGAATGACGGCGAGCAGGGGCACTTTTTTATTTCTTTCGTTGTGATACTTGTCACTTAATTTTTGTATTGTTGACGTAACTGTATTAGAATTATAAGAGTTAATTTTTAACCAAAATTTTCCTGACAAAAACCATCTTCTGACCTCCAATGGTGGTAAACTAAGCTCGCATTCCATGACATGGGTAGGTGTAGTCCTAATGAAACCTCCAATTACCCTCATACATTGATTTTGTGTAACATCTAACTTATCTAAATATTTTTTGGCACTTGTATTGTACAAGAAACTAGCATAGTCTAAACGACTTCGAATAACTGAAATGTATAACCTTCTTAAGTGCTTTTGGTGTATCCCCCAACCAGATCCAGACAAAACCTTAAACACGTTAATGAATTTGTGGGTTTTCTCAACAATTTCATTTAAATGTTTCCCCCATCTAAGGGAACAATCCATCCACAGACCCAGATACTTAACACAGTCCACTACAGGTAACGAAGTACCATTTACTTTAATATCAATTGGATATCTAGAATATTTACGACCTTTATAGAAGAGACATACTTTACTTTTGGAAGCTGATATTTCAAGACCCAAACCTTCTAGAATAGATATAGTGGTGTTCAGCATGTGTTGAATACCAGTTACGGCATCTACAATACATTTGCTTGTTATATACATAACTATATCGTCTGCATACTGAGACACAGCTACGTCATGATAGACTTGTTTACAAATCTGAATGGTAGCCACATTAAATAGTAATGGTGATAACGGATCCCCTTGCGCTAATCCAATACCCGTATTTCTGTACTTAGACATAGTGTCACACTTAATGAGCAAAGATCTCCTTTTCAAGAAGTTAAACAAATAAGAACATATTTTAGAACCCGCTCCTAAATTGTCTAGAATTATCAATAAATTATGTACATCAACATTATTATAGGCATTATTTATGTCTATAAAGCAAGATAAAGTAAATGAATTCATGGCAAAGCCGTGCTGTATTTCAGACACAAGACTAGAAAGACTATCCAGACAAGAGCGTGTTTTCCTAAACCCCACCATGTTAATAGCAAAAAAGTTGTTTTTTTCCATGTACCACTCCAATCTTTTATTGAGAATTGTATGAAATGTCTTGCACAAGCAAGACATCAAAGATATTGGCCTAAGTGAATCTGATGAGTCGGGATTTCTTCCTGGTTTTGAAATGGGGAAAATATGGATATCACGCCACTGTCTGGGGACAAACCCGTTTTGTAAGAATAAATTGTATAAATTAATTAATATTAGTTTAGCATTAGTAGGTAGATTTTTTAACATTGAAAATGATATACCGTCACAACCTGGAGCTGTATCCGATGATTTTATACTTTTCTCTAATTCGTGCTGGGTAATATATTTTTCTAAATCTAAATTACAGGATTTAAAACTTGGCTCCTTATTACTAACATAATCAGGTGTCAGACTTTGTAACAATTTAGTTGCTTGTGTTTCACTTACATACCGGTTTCGATTATTGTGATAGCCTTTATACCATTTCATTTTTCTCCACATATCATTCGAACAGGTTGAACAATCAATTGATGAACAAAAGTTTTGAAACGACTCACTTCTCGCTCTTCTCAAGTCTCTTTGCGCCTTACTAATTTTAGATTGTAAAATAGATAAATTATTAGGAGTTGGGTTACCACGAAACTGAGCCAGCGCAAGTCTTCGTTCCGCCACATTTTTGGACAGCACGGGAGTCCAGTAGGTTTTTGGTCTAAAGTCATTGCTGGGGTTTTGGTTCATTTTTATCACTGGAATGTGGTGCTCCGCTGCTCTATTTAAAATATCCATAAAAAAATCGTATGTCTGTTGTAAATCATATGTGATATTAAAATCATAAAAGGCCTCCTCCAGATATAGGCGGTACTGCTGCCAATTAGCCTTCTTAAAGTTTCTTCTTATATCAGGTTGTCTGGTTGTTATACAGTTGACTGAGATTTGAATGATAAGGTGGTCGCTTCCTAGGCATTCATTGGTCACGGTCCAATCATACTTTACAGCAATATCTGTTGTTATGAGTGACACATCAGGAGATGATCTTTGTAAGTCTCCGTCTACCCATTTAATTCTGGTCGGCGCTCCATCATTCATCACTGAAAAGTTATGGCCCAACAAGGAATCAAAAAGTTGTTTGCCCCTTGTGTCATTTTTACATGACCAGTTACTATGATGCCCGTTAAAATCTCCAAGCAGCAGAGTTTTATCATCACAGATTGATAATAGATCATCCCAATCCTGTAGACACGTGCGCACGGAGGGAGGGCAGTAAACGGATATAATATTATTCAGGGACTCACAATTAAATACCTTCATGCGTATGATTTCGAAGCCGGGATTTCTATTCTGACATTGAGCGACCTGGGTTTTAATTGAGTAGTGGACTAAGATTAATACTCCTCCATAACCGTCCCATCTATCTTTCCGATATACATTATAACCACTAACTCGCAGGTTGAACTCAGGTTCCAGCCAGGTCTCTGACAGTGCCGCAATGTGTATCTTTTCTTGAGAAAGAAGGGCTTCTAATTCATTTAATTTTCTTTTTAGGCTTTGGCAGTTCCATTGGATAATTTTTAATTTATACTTACCTTTAGTATTCTGGGCCATTATTCGCATAGAATTGAAAACCGGACAAGTCAAAAATCTTATCTAAAGTCAATTGTATGAACCACTCGAATAGTATGTGAAAACAAGTTTTAATTTTATTATATAAAGTATCTTTCTTCTTAAAAATAACTGCCTTAATTTTTTTAAATAACTCCCTAATTTTGTTACTTGTAGTGTCTCTTTTGTAGTCTTTAGATTTTTCGGTATCTTCTTCTTCATCCTTTTTACTGTAATCACAATCCGAATCAGAACATATACATTCCCATTCATAGGATAAACCCGTATCAATATTTTTCTGAGTATGCTGCTTTTTCTTTGGTTTATTACGTGAAGTGGAGGGGACTACTGGATCTGCTGAACTTTTAGTTACTTCTGTTGTCATCAAATTGGGTAAACAAACGGAAGAATATAACTGCTGCGGCGTTTTTTGAGAAGGGGTTGTACTTAAAAGTTCAGTTACAGATTGGGGAACTGAGTATGGTGCAGAATTAACTGTATTATAGGTTTCTTTCTCTGGAATTGGAGTCGTAGATGGAACGTACAAAGTGAGAGCTTTTTTGTAGGTACAGTTGAACTGAGACATTATACTTCTAATTTTCTTCTCCTTTTCATACATAGGACAAACTTTACTCAGTGCCATATGATCCCCTTTGCAATTAACGCACTTATATGAAGTCGTTTCACAACATCCGTGGTCTTTGCTGCATTTAGGGCAAACAATCTTCTTGTAGGGACAAATTTTTTTGTAATGACCGTATTTCCAACAATTTGAACATTGTGTGACTGGATAAACATATGGCTCCACATTTATTCTAACACCATACATTCGTATATACGCCGGTAATGAGGAACCTTTAAAGCATACTCTAAAAGTCTCACTCTCAGTCCATCCAGAACCATCTGTTTGTCTGCGACTAAGCCGTTTAACAGATATTATTTCTGTATCAGACGTCAAACTATCTATTATTTCTTCCTCTTTGCAATCGAGTTCTATGTTTTTAATTATCCCGTAAGTTATTTCAACTTCCATTGTTTTTGAGATAGCCCATTTCTTTTCCTTAAATTCGGTACAGTTAATTAACTTTTGTAAATCTATATCACTTTCAAATTGTAACATCACTTTGAACTGATTAACATACTTTATGCGGGAGACACGGCTAATATTGTTGGCTTGCAATAGTTTAGCTAATTTAAACTGTTTAGGTAGGGCTTCCTTACACGTGATTGCAACTTCTATTTTTTCTTCGTTGTCTAGAGTAGCCAGGTTACTTAAACTCTTGTATCTTTTTCTGTTTTTATTTTTATTAATAACAGTCCAGTTATCCTCTATGTCATGAATTGATCTTTTATTTCCTGTATGTAGGTTATCATTTGTTTGTTGGTCTTCTAAGTTTATCTCCATCTCGTCTAATTGTGTATTGTCTTCTCTCTCTTGGGCATTCGTCTGCATAATAGTTGTGTCAGTATCATTTACTAATGGGTTGGGGCTCGTCATTGTTTACACTTCGCGCGGCCACACAGGTAGCCGTTATCGCAACGCCGCCGCGCCGACCCGAACACGTGCGGTGCCGGTGGCGTCAATAAAATAGTTTTAAACGACAAGTAATTAGCTTGTTATTGTGCACGTCAATCTCGACCGTTAGACGAACACACGACTATAGAGGTTATATACGATACATTAATGTATCTTCTGACAAGTTCGTTGACATGCATCTCGCAAACGCGAAATAAGAATAAAAACATGGATAGAAGCATGACATGGTCCGTGGATGGGTGACCATTTTCACATATCGAGACTCCTCCGTGCCTCGGAAAGCACGGTAAGCCGTTGGTCCCGGCTGTCATTTGTGGATCTTTGACAGTCGTTACGAGTCGTCAGAACCACGAAAGTCTGACAACCAGTCTAACCAAGGGGTATCGTATTACCCAGTTACTGGGTTGTGGAGGTCAGATAGGCAGTCGCTCCATGTAAAATACTGGTATTCAGCTGCATCCGGTTAGACTGGAAGCCGACCCCAACATAGTTGGGAAAAGGCTAGGCAGATGATGATAGAAGCATGACACATAATGACACCAACTTTGATATCAGGCTGTTTGGCCTTATAAAGTCTTTTTTTATACGATACTTTGGACACAATAGAATGTTATGCATTAGGTTTAAAGGTAAAAGCATCGACTGTATATCTTTATCAACCAAGTTGTCTAAAGGCACTGGCACAAAATGACTTTTTCTTTCATTACAAAGTATTTTTCTTTTAAAACACTTCATTTTGTTCAGATTACGCAGGCACTAGTGACGCATATTTGTTCTTCAAGATTATTATCCGTCTCCGTTAATGGCTGTACGATAGGTAATAATTTATCAAAACCCATTATGAATATTAATTTTGTCAGCATGAAGTTCGTCGTCGACTTACTTTTCGTGAAACTAAACTGGCGACTATAATCCCATTTGAGTAAAAATGTGTCTAGCATGATTTTTTCATAGATTTTGCACTGATAATAAGTCTATAATTTGAGGGATCTCTTACCACCCGATTTAAAAATTGATACAACTTCATCATGTTTCATTAAATCTGGAAACGTACCGCTGTCAAAACATTGATTCATTAAGCCTGTTATTTAGAAAATGTTATCTCCCACAACTTTATCTTAAGGAAAAAGCCTAAGGTTTCAGTGTTTTTCGAGTTAAGATTTTTGAATGAAAGTGTTGGTAAAGAAATTTTGAAGTATCTGTGCAACTTTTAATTTATCTAAAACGGTTTCATTATTATTTTTTAGAGACATTTTAATCTGATCTCGTTGTTTTGTTTTCAGTTTCTTTTTTAATTACCTGCCACATGACATAGGTTTTATTTTATTGTTAGAATTATCAAATTTAGTTCAGCATTTTTGTTTTGTTTTGTTTCTTGGACGCAGACACTTTTAAACATCTTCGAATAGTTACATAAATGAACGGCTTGATCAGAAATCCATTATTTTTGTGATATAAATTATATGAAACAGCTCTGCTTTTCCTATTGCCAACTGTGGCCCAATCATTAAATTTTGGTTTAGTATTGTTACATCATAATCATCATCATTAGCCTACAGCAGTTCACTGCTGCTGGCAATGAACTGCTTAAGGCTGGTCCAGACATAGGCCTCTTCAATTGCACGCCATTCAGCTCGATTCTCGGCAACTCTCATCCAGTTGCTATCAGCCACTCTGTGAGCCTGAGGGCACCCTACTTTACGTTTGCTGATTCGCGGTCTCCACTCAAGCACACGTATACCAACCCAACGCTCATCGGTTCTACGGGTTATATGGCCGGCCCATTGCCACTTCAGATTGTTTATTCTGTGAGCTAATTCGACAACTTTGGTTCTCTGTTGAATCACTTCCTGCATACATATAGTTTTTTCAAATTACATGTAAAATGACGTCCAATAAATTATATATGTAGAAATATGCTTCAGTAACATGCAACCTTTACACATACTTAGATGATTTTTTATTGATCCTGATTCCTATTTAAAAGGTATGAAAAAAGAAACATGTTAGTTGGCATAAACATTTTCAAACAGAATAAGTTTTAGTTTTAGATGTTTTCTAATTTAAAAATCATTTACTCAATCAATATAATTCAATAACATATTTTACCACCCTAATTTCATAGCAATTAACATTTTATTATACATTATAATAACATAATATTACTAGAATTATAAAAACGCAAACTGCAGTAATACAATGTTATAGTTAGTAAGTAAAGCCATCATTTTCAACGGAAAAGTAGCATCAACGTAGAACATTCCAAAGACATTCATTTTATTGAATCTAGCTCGATGTAGGCGTTGAATATTTTTGCTTAGCTTTCTCTCGTCATATAGAATAAACGGGTCTCCCTTGTTTCATCGAAAATAAATTGCCAAAATATTACTTCCCAAACAATTTTCCGCATAATTTCATTTGCCAAAATATTACTAAGCAAAAAATCTCTTCACAAAAAATTTTAACGCAAACCTAATGTTTGGCAAGTGAACGTTTAAACAATAACTTGTTTACCAAATAGTACTTTTACCAATTTTTATGTAGTCAAATATTTCAGTTGGCGAAAAATAATATTATATTTGCCAAATGTTTAGTATCGTCAGTTTCGGGTAGCCTGTTTTTTTTCTATATAATCTAGTCGTTGCCGGCACTCGCCGGCCGCTACCGCGGCACCGCTCGCTTCGCTCGCTCGGCTCGCGCGTAGGAGGTCACAGTTTTAACCTAACCTAACCTAACCTAACAAATCATTTGACCAAACGTTTATTATCTAAAGATTGTTTGCTGTATTAAATCATTTGATTAAAGACCAAATGCCTAAATGACATTATCCTTGATAATATTCTGCCAAGTAAAAATTTGACCAAATGAAAATGTGCGTACTAAAATAATTTCAAACATTGCATTGGTATAAAAAAAGGTTGCTAAAATTTGTTTGGGTAGTGAAATTTTGGCAAAATCTTTTCGGCAAAACGGCAGGATCCCAGAATAAACGTTTGAAAATTTGACGAATGAAATCTTAGTTGATATGAATAATTACGACACGCACTCTTTCTATTATACTATTATATTGCCAAAGGTATTATGTATATAATAATTCTTGGACGCTTTCCAAGAATTATTACGATTATTACGTCAGTCTCGAATTTGGCGTTTGTTTATGTTTTGTATGTACGATTTTTTGTCGGGAAAGGCCTTCTCGAACCTTCTCCAGTCCTGACTCTCTCTGGCCACTCCACGTCATGCTGTTCCGGCGACCTGTCTGATGTCATCTCCCCACCTTTCATCGAAGAATTATTAACTAAAATATGGTGACGAAAATTCTTCCGCATCGCTGTCGGCTGGTAATGTACCCAAGAGATACGTCACGCCACGTTGTATGGCAATGCTTAGTCTCTAACCAAGGTAAATGCCAGCCCTTGTTTAGTTTTAATCAATCAAAATCATCATTGAATTTAGTAACATTTTGTAACTGAATTCAATGATGAAATCCAAAATGAAAATCAAAATGTTAGTTATAAAGAATTTGTTAAGAATTTAGTACCTAATTTAAATAGATATTGTGTTAACATTAATTATAAGAACTTTTTAAAAATAATTTTGGTAAAATTACCAGTGCAATTTGATGTTGAAATAAGCATGCATAAACCTTGTACATTATTCACCGCAGTGTAAAATTGTTCGTTGCACACGCTTAAAATAGTGTGAAGTGTTAAACTCTTTAGCGCCCAAATGTACAAAACCATGGTGAAAAAAACTGCTGAATCCTGAAACAATTAAAAGCTCTGTAATGCAGGGTACTGCAACGTTTTTATATACATGAATTTGCCAACTGAATTAAAAGTTATTGGCAAAATGTGGAGATATAGTACATTACTGTCGCGGCCTGTAACTGGCGCATTGATGGAAGATCGTGAAATTTAGGAGCCGAGGCGAAGCCGAGGCTTCTAAATCACATACGTGAGTCCACCAATGCCTGGTAGTGGGCAAAGCTTGTATAGTACTTTTCTCAAATAATGCGCGGAAATTCAAACTGAGTAAATCCTAACTAATTGCAAAAGTGAGTTTGTTTGCTTTCACGCTAAAACGGCTTAACGAATTTAGATGAAATTTGGAATATGGGTAATATGACCAGGTATACGTCATAGGATACTTTTTATCCCGATATTCCCAAAGGATCGAGACTTACGCGTGTGAAATGGCGGGGTGCAGCTCGTTAATTATAAATTCAATAATCAATGACGGACAACGATAGTGTTTCACGCGCCAATAATGTGAATTTGTACTTTAAACAGCTCTATTTGCAAGCCCAATCGAAATTTAAATAAAATCCTTGATAAGTTACTTCCTTGGTTACCATGTGTTGAAGTAAAAAGTTTGTTCCATTTTTAAATAACACTAGACGTATGAGTTTTAATAGATATTTATTTGGCCGCTAAACACGAAAGATATGGATTTTCATAGTAACATTGCCGGCCGCATCGTCACTTGTTTTTGACGAGTACAGAAATTATCGATTTATCTCGAAGAGGTTGCCAAAATAATGCTCGAATTTGCAAGCGTGTTTGAGAAAAACACTATTTCGTATTTGCTATTTGCACTATTTCGCTAACAATGTCAAAATATGTGCGGACGTGGTGTTTTGAAATCGCCAGCGAGTAGTTGGCGATCAAAGCCACTGTAAGTGTACCCAGCATAACATACTATTGTACTAAAACAGAATCAATATGAAGAAAGACATACTCACAAAATCATGTCCGTGAAGTGCACTAAATTTTAAAAAATTGAATGTTATTTGCAATTTTATCAATGTAAGGCAGAAGAACTCTACCGTGTGAAAAAGAATCTGTAAAAAACCCAATTAGCTGTTTATCTTATTCTTAGGTTTATTTTTTGTTAATGAGTTATCGTACTAACCATTTGCTGATACGAAATCTTGTAGATGTTGTAACATTCCAAAATATTGACGTATACTTCAAACATCCTTTTGCAATTGGCTTCATTATCACTAGGATTCATCTGTTGAGCTTTAATGTTCCATATGTGAACTTTATCCTTTAAAAACTTAATGATTCTGATAGCGTACACAATGTTTACATCAAAACACAACGCAGGTACCACACATAAGAGATAAAAAATTGTCTGTTTTAGTTCTATGTAGATATAAATATGCATGCAAATATTAAAACCTAAGGTTAGAACGACACTGATCCAATTCCAAATAATGAAGCCCCTAAAACTGGTATTTTCGTTAAGAAATCTGTTAATTTCTTGCGATTTCAAGATAAAAGATATATTTCTTTTCGTTTGCAACACATTGACGACATAATTAATTGCGAATCCGATACAATAATAGACAGCGCATAAGTAAGTATAGATGTTCATAGAAGACTCATATTTTTTCATTACAAATTCGTTGACGCGATATAAGTACAATAAAATGGATATTACCAGTACACAAAATGACACAACCTTCACTGTAAAACTATTTGGATATAAGAAGTTATTCTTAATACGATACTTGGGACACAACAAAATAGTATGCATTCGGTTTAGAGGCAGAAGCATCGACTGCACATCTTTGTCAACCATGTTGTCTAACGTGGCTGTCACATGGCAACATTGTCTTCTTTTGAACTGTTTGCTTCTTATAACCTTCATTTTACATAATTGTGTGAACACACTAGCACCAGTGAGTCATCAAAACTTCTTTATACCAAAAATATATTAGACGTGAGGATTTTTAATGACAGGAAAAGGCCATTAGGAATATTAATTTAAATAAAAATAATGCTCTTTGTTTCTGATAATCAAGAAACAGACAGTGATGGATATTAAAAATAAACGTTGATCATTATTTGACAGCTCTCGTTGCTTTTCGTTTCTTTTTTTACAATTTTAATTTAGTTTTAACAATTATGAGACGCGTCAAAACCCTGATTTTTTAATATCGATATAAGAGTCAATCCCAGCTTTTTATCAGCTAGTGGAAACGATTTTCTATACAAAAACATACATAGTATTCCTATGAAATTATGACAGATTAAACGGTTTGAATAATTATTGCCTCAGTAGCATGTGGTTTAACGCGCTCAAGGCAGAGCACCAGCAAGATGGTCAGACGCGATCAAAAAGGTTGCTGGAGGCAGCATCTATCAAGCGGTCCATACTGCAGTAGACCGCATAGCTTGGAGACGCGTCATATGTGGTCGCGATCCTCAGCATTGAGGGAACGACGAAGAAGAAGAAGAAGAAGCATGTGGTTTGCTTTTTATCATTACAGATACCTACTTAGGGAAAAAAGTCGTGGTGTACTTCGATGACTTATTAATGTTTTCTTCAAGCAATGTACAGTCACGGACTTTAATTGATGAGCCACCTGGTACTGTTCGCATTTTAGCCGTGTAATACAAATCGGGTTTATTCGGTTCCCGACACGCAAAGTCATATGTCTTCGTATTAGAAGAAGAAAATTATATTTCATATCTTTACCGGTTGACTAACCTGAGAGCAGAACTACAAACTTGACAGCAGTGACTACTCAAAGTCAACCAATTGCAGGTCTAGCAACAGTAACCTAGCAACGATAAAAAATTGTTGCTAGGTTACTGCTGCATAGTAACGTTAGCGTACGGAGAAATTCTCTGACATCGATATTTCAACTGTCACTGTCTTCAGTTAAGTTTTCAGAATTATTGAGTTAATGAGCTATGATTCAAAGGAGGACAGTATCAAATAGATTGGATAAACTTAATGCAACATTGTATTTATTTTTATCATTAAGAACTTATTAGTCAACCTCTATGAATAAGACTATTTCCGATTAAAAGTAATTTATTTGTCATCTTGATATTTCAACTGTCACTGTCTTCAGTTATGTTTTCATAATTATCGAGTTAATGAGCTATGATTCAAAGGAGGTTGGTATCAAATAGATTGGATAAACTTAAAGCAACATTGTATTTATTTTTATCATTGAGAACTTATTAGTCAACCTCTATGGATATTTCCGATTAAAAGTAATTTATTTGTCATCTTGTTTACGAGCTTGCGATTTGAGTTCGTGTTTAATCGTGTAATCTCGTGAATGTATGAAAGTAAACAAGATGACAAATAAATTACTTTTAATCGGAAATATCCATAGAGGTTGACTAATAAAGTCAACCTCTATGGATATTTCCGATTAAAAGTTTTGAGTTCGTGTTTAATCGTGTAATCTCGTTAATGTATGAAACTGCAAAATTGAAAAGTTTGAAGGTGGCTCATCAATTAAAGTCCGTGACTGTACACAAAAAAAAGAAATTGACAAAACACCATTAAAGAGAACTTTAATTTGATAAGTGAAAGATGTTACAATCATTTTCACTTTCGGATCGATATTATTATATTAAAAAAATAACATTATAAAACCCTAATTTTCTTAATAAAGCTAGAGTAAAGTTGCACCAGTATTAAGTTCAATACGACCACATTATTTATATTCAATTTTCGCAACTCTAGTTAATACTCTGATTATAATAACGCAAATTGTAGTAGTACTATGTAGTTGGAAACAAATGTATCTTTTTTAACGCAAAAGTAGCATCAACGTAGAACATTCCACAGTCGAATTTAGCTCGATGTAGGCGTTTTATATTTTTGCATAACTTCTTCTCAGCATCTGTAATTGTACTTTTTTATTATTTGACTGGTTTACACTAATATCAAGAGGGCAAACAAAAAAAATATACATATTTTGCATTTTTATATGTCTGCTATTTTATGCAAACAAGGCATCTTATTAGCATGTTTGGAATAAAGAGATCACCCACTCACGGAGTGCCACAACGAGTTCTCAGTCCTGCTGAACTTAAACATCGGGCACATACAATCCGAATCTCATTTAATTTGACAATTCAATAACATTAATTGCGTTATCAAGCAGACGAAGTTTTCAAATACGTGAAGTAATGTATTATACATTTTCTATAGTATCCTTTGAAATTTGATTAAAGGTGCGTTACACTATGCTGAGCGCTCCTCCATCGTTTGCTACGACATGTCCTCGTAACAATCTACATAATGGAACTAACTGGATGGTCGCTCCTAGCTTATGCGATGCTGGTACTTTCCGAAACAACGATGTCCGGTCAGAATCTACGTCAGCTAAAAAATTTGACAATTCAATAACATTAATTGCGTTATCAAGCAGACGAAGTTTTCAAATACGTGAAGTAATGTATTATACATTTTCTATAGTATCCTTTGAAATTTGATTAAAGGTGCGTTACACTATGCTGAGCGCTCCTTCATCGTTTGCTACGACATGTCCTCGTAACAATCTACATAATGGAACTAACTGGATGGTCGCTCCTAGCTTATGCGATGCTGGTACTTTCCGAAACAACGATGTCCGGTCAGAATCTACGTCAGCTAAAAAATTTGGATACTTAGCCAAATTCTCTATTCACTCCATAATTACAGGCTACAGGCGACATTATTGTGGCGTGTCCCAAAGTTATAACTTAGAAGAAAAGGTTTACGCTGGTCTTTTTTAATCGAAAATGAGGCAAATGGTATCATTTGATTAAAATACAAATAAAATTCAAGCATGTCAAAAGGTATGTGTCAAAAAGTTATTAATTCCCAAGGCCAGTTTAAGGCGAAAGCTTCAGGGTAGCCTGTGACATTCATATTTTCTTACAGTTTTTCAATTTGCAGGTCAGTGTCAGGTTGTATGTTGAATAAAATATGATTCGCGACCGCAACAAATATGGCTTTACAGAATTGTAATCATTAGAATCAGCAATACAACTCCTCATGTTAGAATAATCCTCAAATGTCATGATTTTATGAAATAGTCATTCAGTAGGATTATAATGTTATGAATTACCTAACACACCCCCTTAAGTAATAGTGAATTTGGACCTTAATTCTATCAAAATTCGTGATAAATATATTTTATAATATTTTAAAAGTAATACATACGGTTACACCATAAAGTGTCGCTACCTTAAGAAAATTACCCTAGTGTTGTATAGTGATATTATTTTAATTCATAAACCTTTGATTGATGTAATCTTGCAATTCGTTTAAACTAAACAACTAAACAACAAAATTTTGAATATTGCTATTTTGCTTTGACAAGTTGAGTTAAATGATTTAAAATCATTTAATTGAAAGTTACATAATTATCGCAATCAATTTTGCAGGAAAGCAAACTGCAGGAGCACATAGTGAGAAAGCAGCGACATCACACGTAAAGGATGACAAATATCTATGTAGAATAGGCCACAGGCACTCATCTTGTTGAATGACGCACGATGCATGCGCAGGATGTTTTTGCATAACTTCTTTTGATGATCTGAAAGAAATTCTTGTCATGAGCAATAGATGAAAAAAAATAGTACAGTAGAACAAAATAGTATAGTAGAATAAAATAGTAAGTAAGTTTTATCAACCTGTGCTTATTAAATAATGTATACAAGAAACATAATATACTGCTGGGGGAGTTTCTTGCGCCACTTCTTCTTCCCAGCACGGAAGTGGTGAAGGGCGGGCGTTCTAGGGGACTGTCTTATGATTTTGACGTTCGAAAAGTGTTGATTCTCAGCCTAGTTTAAATAAATGACTTGATTCACCTGTACAGTCTGATGTCAGAATGAATACGCAAGTATTTTGTGCAAACTTGACAGCTTCATAGAATGCATCGAAGCGCAGGCTGAGTGAGATTTTTATCACCCATGTTTTTAATGTCCAGAGAAGAAGAAACGTAGACATGAATGGATTGTTCCGCTAGAACATATAAAAACAGATAATTATGTGGCACATGACGTGAATCATATAGGAAAAGTAAAGTAGTTAAGAATAATTATATTATATTAACATGTTGATGACACTCGCACAGACCAGGGAAGCATGGGTAACAATTATATGGACTATGGACAGAATAATTATATGGACAAAAGGGCGAAGCCCTAATATGTAGATACTCAGTAGTGGGCGGAACAAGGCTACCAATGTAGATGATGGATGATTTTCTTGTTGAATGAAGACTCAGTAATTATTCGCTGATATTAGAAATGGAAAACCAGAAAACTTCAATCATGAGAGATAGTTGGGTGAATGGTGAAATGCCAAAAAAATTATAGATCACATTGGCAGCTCTGTTTTACCTACTGCAAAGGCTACCTCCCTATTAAGCCATGCCTCTCTGGTACCCAGACGTTTTTGTACTAATTCCTCTTCGTTAGAAAATTAATTGGCTCCAATAGGTTAGACGCTGTTTTTGAAGGCAAAAGACTTTTCAGTTATTTTATATCTGCTAATTTTTTTTTGCATTTAAATATCTTCCCAATAGACTAAGTAGAACTTGTCTTTTCATACATAAAATTGTATTTGCAAAATTGTATCACAACTTCAATATTAATCAAACCCTGACAAAAGACTTCTGTCGTTAGATACAGGACCTGAAAATAATAATTGAATTATAATTTTAAGTTGAATAGCAGTTATCTACATCTGCAGTAAAAAAACCGGATAAGTGCGTGTCGGACTACGCATAAGGAAGGATTCCGTAGTTGGGATGAATTTATCCAAAAAACAAACTTAGCTTTGTTGTTGTAAAACATGTAATGTTTATAATTCTGGAAATCTATATTTGTTACGGTCGCGAATCATATTTTAATCGATATACAACCTGATACTGACCTGCAAATTGCAAAAACCGTAAGATCATTTGAATTTCTTTCTAAAGCTTAAACACATTCTTTGTTACTTACTGGTGGTTGATAATTGCTTGCAATTATCTCATAGCACTTTAATATTTGGTCATAGGCCTGAGACCGTTTCACAATCTGCAGTTGGTCGCAACCATTTTTCTTTGCCAGTAGTAACTGAGTATTCCAGATTACAACTTTATCAGTCAATATCTTAATTAGCCTGATTGCGTAAATTAAATTGGAATCAAAACACACCAAAATCAATTTAAAAAATATGACATTCAACGGTGGCTTGAGGAAACTTAGATACATGTAGATACTTATGAAGACATAAAATCCAAAGATTGCAACGATGCTGACCCAGCTTCTTATGATAAACCGCTGGAGACTTGCCTTATCATTAAGAAATCTGTGCACTTCTTGAATGTATAAAACAAACAAAACGCTTTTCTTAGTTTGAGTGAAGTTAATGATCAAGTTCATGATGAATCCTATACACCGAGTAATGACGTCATAGATAGAAGCGAACAGTAGGACATTAATTGTACTGTATCGCCTGAAATTGTCATCAAGCAATATTTCCAAGAGACGATGAATAAACGTAGTCAGATATATTGCTCCCAACTATGGCTAAGAATTTATTTAAACAATTATTAGGATATATAAAATTGTTCCTAATTTGATATTTGGGATTAAGCACTAGGATTTGCATCAAATTCAGAGGCAAAAAAATACGCTGGATTTCTTCATCGATTTGGTTATTTAGAACTGTTTTATCACTTATTCCAATTTCGTAATCAATATCCCTGTTCAGAGTCTCCATATTGCGTAAATTACACTGCAGCAAATGTAACAGACATAAAGTATTATAAAAAATATTCTAATTAAATGCTGACAGGGCTGAGGGTGGTAAAGTTTGTTTAAACATACATTACGTTATTGCTCAGTGCGTCATTACTTCAAGGTCTTCATCATAACGATACTATTATTTGGTACAAGGACTAAGTCATGAGCAAACTGCTAGGTATTATTTATGTAGCTTAATTGCTTATTAATTAACAATAGTCTATCTATCGGGTTGCCAAAAAGTATTTTTTCTTTATAGCGTCTCGCAGATTAACCAAGGAGGTTTTCGGTAGCTTAAACGGGCTATCTTGTGGGTGCCTAATTAAGGCACTCCAGCCGGGGCATAAAAGTTATAAACTCGTCTTCACGCTAGGGGCATTCTTATGCCGAGATCCGACGATCCGCGATTTTGCGGACGGACACGCACGGCAGACGACCACAGACCGCCACGCACCGCGCACCGAGGAACTTCCGATGTCTGCGATATCTCGCACGTACACCTTCCCACGGTGCGTCGTGCGGGCTCGTCTGTGTCCGTCCGCAATATGGCGCACCGTCGGATCACGGCATTATACATCTTGGCTTAGGGTGTCACTGGGAGATGGCAGAAAGCCTGGAACGGATACAAAAAAACAATAGACGTAATGTTCGAAGTTTGAATACAATTATGACTTCCGTAAGAATCCTCCTATATGGCTTTTGTAATACATTTTATTTATATGAACCATCACACACTCAATGCGGGCTGTAACGGTTTTTTTTTTTTAGGTTAGGGGAGAATAGGATGGTAAATAACTGATTACTGGTACAATGCAACAAATATTTTATTTTAGTGAAATTATTCCAGTAATAAATTCGTTAAAAAGTAAAGAAAAAATAGAAAAACGTTAAACAACTCTTACTCTACGCGTTTTTTTAATCGATGTTGGCGACAAAAACTCAACGTTGTAATTATTGTTAAGTGCACGTCACTCATATTAATGACTACCATATTATGAAAAATAATTTCCACAATTTCATTGTTTTTTATGTAAACGTTAAACTCCCATGGTAACTATTATAAAAACGCAAACTGTAGCAGTACAATGGTATACTTACCATTCAAAACCATCATATAGAATGGAAAAGAAGCATCTATGTAGAACATTCTGCAGGCATTCATCTTGTCGAATGTCGCTTCATGTAGGCGCATTATATTCTTGCACAACTTCTTTTCAGCATCTGTAACGTTTGCAATATTATTATCATTATCTATCAAATCTCATTTTAACAACATTTTGTATTCTTATTACATAAAAACATGCCTGTCCTATCGAGTCACCTCTGTCCCCGAAGGGTTGGACCGAGGTGCATCGATAGTACACGTACTTCTTTTTACCAATGCAAACATTATTAAGCAATGATTTGTCAACATTAACATCAACTGCAACTGTCCGACTTCACCCACGGCTGGGCTTTGACCACTCTCTGCTCGACTCAGTCTACACCCTCCTGTGTCAGTACTGTCATTCTCATCCAGGTTCTACCCACGATGGCAACAATGTCATTAACCCATCTCGCCGTGTGTCGGACTAGCGAAATTCCTACTTTCAGTTCTTAGATGCCACTTGATCACAAGATTATTCGACCTGACATCACCACACCACAACAGACTTAGCCTGACAATATTTGAGTTCCATCACTTGTTTTGCAATGCAGTCACTCATGTTATATACTGCTAGGTATTCAGCTACATCGGGTTAGACTGGAAGCCGACCCCAACATAGTTGAGGAAAGGCTAAGCAGACTTGTTTTTCAATATCAAAGACCGCGATTCGTAGTAGTCGCACTTTAATACGTTTAATAAAACCTATATTTCGAACTACTAAAACTAATATCAATTAGTTAAAGCTGTACAATTTGATTTCAGAATAAGCGCACATAAATTTTGAACATTATTCATCGCTATGTAGAACTTTTCACAGCACCAGCTCAAAATAATCTCAAGGATGAAACTCTTAATGACCCAGATATAGAAAAATATGATGGAAAACCATGCTGCATGCTGAAAAAGGGTAAAATGCCTGATGAGAAACTACTATAGCAGCCAAAAGAGCCTTTCTTGAAATACTGAATTACTAATGATATTACTACTACTACTAATTACTACTACTAATACTACTACTAATTACTACTGATTACTGAATTAGAATGAGTTAATATAATTTTGCGGAGAGCAGTGGTGGCCCAGTGGTAACGGCCGTGACTTACGAGTTGTAGGTCGTAGGTTCAAACCCTGACAGGCGCTTTACTTTGTGTAAATAATTTCATCACCACTGCTCTCAAAACGGTGAAGGAAAACATCGTGAGGAAACTGGAATGTCTTAGAACTAAAAATTTGAAGACATGTGACATCTACCAACCCGCACTGGGCCCGCGTGGTGGATTACGGCCCACTCCCTCTCATAGAGAGGAGGCCTGTTTCCCAGCAGTGGGCACATTATTATAGGCTGATTATGTACGTTATGTAATATAATTTTGAGTGAATGTTCCATAAATTAACTTTTTCGCTTAACAACTTAATAAGTCTGATAGCGTTAATAATATTTACATCAAAACACATGATACCTAAACCACAGAAGAAATAGAAACTAGGAAGCTTCAGTTTAATGTAAAAGTATGTGACGATGTAGATATTAAAACTTAAGGCTAAGACGACACTGATCCAATTTCGAATGATAAAGCGCTGGAAATTCTTCTTTTCGTTCAAAAATCTGTGAACAGCTTGAAATTTCAACACAAACGATATATTCCGTTTCGTTTGCAACACATTGACGCAATAATTGATAGTGAATCCGAAACTGTACAAGACAACATCAATGTTAGAGTTGATGAACGTTAAGTTAATGTATTTTCGAATAGTTTTGTCGACATACAGCTCATAGACGCGATTTAAGAAAAGAAAAATGGATATAATTGCACCACACAGTGATACCAACTTTACTGTAACACTGTTTGGATATATGCAGTTATCCTTAATACGATACTTCGGACATAACAAAATATTGTGCATTAGGTTTAAAGGTAGAAGCATCAACTGCACATCTTTTTCAATTAAATTGTCTAACGGAACCTTGAAACGATAGCTTTTTTTTCTGTTCAAATATTTTTTTAATCTTAAGGACTTCATTTCTCTAACGTTCTTATGACACAAATGAACAATTGAATTTATAAAAATGCGTTTTGTTGGACTCAACTCCTCGTTCACGTGGACTGTTTCCAGCTCAGTTCCTGTTCTTGATATTTTACAAATAACGACTTTAACAATATGAATACACAAAAAATATTGATAAACGAAAACATATTGAGCATTTGCTATCCTTTTTACTATATCAAAACCATCTTATGTGTGCGCGAGTACAACATCAATAATAATTATGTGCAAAAGGTTTCATTTAAAAATATCATCTGTTCTATACTCGCGAATTGTGTTATGGTTTACTTGTTCATCTCAACCATGGTACACACACGTTTTAGTGTGACCCAGTCCATGATTACCTACAAACTCATGTACAGCGAGTTTCTTTTTTATTTCTTTGTGGTTTCTGTGCTGAATTTATTCTACAGTACCACAAGTGTTCATTTATTATCAATAATGAATGAGATTAATCGAAAACTTCATTGCAACAGAGATTTGAAGAAGTTTAAGCTTATTGCTCAGGTGTCAGTGTATTCCATCGTATTGTGTACCTTCATTTTCTTTGTCGTCAAACTTTTTTTTGATTTCCACTGGTCATGGATGAGAGCCGTATTCGTGGTCATAATGCTATTCTTAGATTTAGAAATAGTTTATATAGTACTATTAATTTATATTATAACTTGTAAAACTAGTAAATGGAACGATGATATAGAAAATATAAGTCTTCGGAATGATAATGAAGATGTTACGATTGATATAGATTCGAATTTGGAAGATATGTATAATGTGTTGAACTCACTTATTGAAGCTTGGAATCTGGTTACTGAAACTTCGGGTTTGAAAGTAAATACTACATAACATTTCATAAGAAGAGTGAAAGGACTTTAAAAAGTAGTAGCGGGGCAAAAATAATTAAAATACAATGAATCGTCGATATTAAAATTGATAAACACGTCATCCGCTGATGATAGTGATAATAATAATTATTTATATTTTCAGGTGATGTTCCATTTTGTTGCAACATTTACACTGACTTTGGTATATGTGACTGTGCTGACATTTTGGTTGAAGGGAAAATTCGTAAGTATTTACTGGTGACCCATGATAGGTTGATGGCTATGACCATTTATAGTCTCAGTTACAATAATTATTTCCAAAATTTGATCGCTTTCATTGGCTATTGGATACTAGAATTGCCAAGTTTGCCAACAAAAAATTATTTTTACATTCAGATGATTCATAGACTAGACTTTCTTTTCTTTCATCATCTTTTTTTTACATTCTTTTTTCGCTGGAGGCCTTAATTTTTTTATGTTGTTCAACTGGCTGCTTCTCAAATACCATTAGTGCACGGCGACGCTGCGTCCGAGCGGTGACCGAGCGGCGGCGGCGCGGTGGCGGCACGATGGTGGCTCGGCGCGGTCGCGGCGTCATGTCGCCGAGCACTTACATTTCAGAAACCGTTATGAAATTTCTAATAAAACTTAAACTTTTTATTTATGTCTTGTTTATTTTCAGTACGACCACGGCTTGGCTGTTAGTCACATATTAGGCATATTTCTGATGTTACCGAAAAAGATCTTGGTTGAAATGGCACCTTGAGTTGCGAAGCATTTTACACTGAAGTTGCGAGAGCCAAAAGTAATATTATATTGAAGACATTACAAAACTGTGAGTATGATGTGTAATTTCCCACTGCTGGGCAAAGGTCGCCCTCTCCTTTTTCCACACTTCTGTACTCTGCTATTGTGGTCTAATACTTTCGTTAGGAGCATGGTAGGAGTCATCTCTTCATCTTCGTCTTGGTTTATCGCGATGTCACCATGAATTCAATTAGCCCCGAATATTGGTACAAGCGCAAAAAAGATAGATACTACATTACTGCAGCGATTATGCAAAAGAGGCATAGCTGAGGCATACATTCGTGAGTCCATCAATGTCTGGTTGTGGCCAAGGCTCGTATAGTACTTTTCTCAATGGAAAAACGCCTATTTCATAGGTGGGAACCCAATATTATGCAATGTAAATTGTCTTTGATCATTCGCCCTGACATCAAGCAATAGACAAAATTTACAAACTTCTATTGCTTGAATATGAGGCTTTTGGCTGCTCCGTATGAGTATTTTTTTTTTTTGCAATGAGCCTTTTTTGTGCAGAATAAACATATTTATTGTCTTTCTTTCTATTTGGTTTTAGTGCCATCAAAAAGAAGGTGGATTAACATGCAGCGAGTGTTAGATACAGATATTCAAGAGATGACTGCTACTGGTGGATTGCCCGTAGATGCTGCGTTAATGGTCCAGTTCATCAAAACTATCACCGGTTATACTGTTGTGTTACTGCAGTTTGCTTTCTTGTGATTAATGATAAAGCATCAACAACTAGGTATGTGTTATTATTTGGTTTTACACGTAACTTTAGTATAAAATACTTAATACCAGAGATTATCTTTACCACACCATATTATCTCGACGCATGGTCACCCGGTAGGAAATAATGTTTTGTTAATTTATTTTCAAAATAAATAATAGTGTTTTGTTAATTTCTTTTTAAAATAAATAATAATGTTTTATTAATTTAAGTGTATTAAAAAACATTATTATTTATTTTGAAAATAAATTATGTAATCAAAATCATCAATCAGTAAAAGGGGGGGTCCCTTTTACTTCGGCGTAGTCGGGTAAAAATGAACGGGTGGGTGTGAGAGATGATATGAACGAAAAGGGAACAAATTGATAACGTGACAGCCCTGACAAGGGGACTAGCCAGGGAAAATGGAAGAGGAAAACGTTTTGTGTCAACCCGTAGTGAATAAGATTTATTTTGAAAAAACGTGCTATTATTGAAAACGAAACATCAGTACCAAAATATTACAGAAAAGCAAATTGTAGTAAAACAATTGTGTAAGTAGCTACAACGTTGCAGAAATCCAGCAGAGTCGCCGCATCAACGGCAAAAAAGCCGCAGGCGCTCATCTTCTCGAAATCTTTGTGCAGAACCCGGAAAATATTCTTCCAGACTTTCTTTGATGGCACTGAAATGAAAAAACATGAATTAATCCTACGCTATTAAATGAAATCAGACTTAGCCAGAAGGGGTATCGTGTTACACAGTAATTTGGGTAGTGAAAATCAGAAATGCAGTCGGCTCATGTAAAATACGAATTATCATTAATCTTTATTTATAACTAGCTGATGCCCGCGGCTTCACCCGCGTTGATGTCGGTTATTATACAGACTGTTAGGGTAAACACCGTTATCCTTGCAAGCTGTGGTTTGGTTTCATTTATAGAACGTAAAATCAATGGAAAATTACACACTTTTTTTCTTTTTTTTTAACTACGTTTTCCCACAAAAGACGCAAGTTCGTTGCCCTATGTACTAGGGCAACGAACTTGCGTCTCAACACGGGTGGAGGGTGCGGGACCGGCCGCGAGCGCGACCACTCCCTCAGTTAGTCAGCTGTTTCGCTAGCGAACACGGTTTCGGATATAAACTTTTTAAAATCTTTTAATGAAAATAACGTTTTTTTTTTGTTGTTTTCGGTCATTTATTTTTATATTTAAGTCAACTACCCATGGTTTGCATGACAAGACTGTTTACCCTTACAGCCTGTATACTAAAACCTTCCTCGAGAACCACTCTATTCATTGGCGAAAACAGCATGAAAATCGGTGCAGTAGTGTTTGAGTTTCTCGTGGCTACGTAATAACAGCCGCACGGGTCGATCCATCAGGTTAAGCGACACTTGCCGGGGTTGGTTAGTGCATGGGTGACCATCTTTACATACTTAGACTCCTCCTTGACTGGGAAAGCAAGTTAAGCTGTTGGTTCCGGCTGTCATTTGTGGATCCTTGAGAGTCATTACGGGTCGTCAGAAGCCCGAAAGTCTGACAACCAGTCTTACCAAGAGGTATCGTATAACCCAGTTACTGTTTTGTGGACGCTTAAGCAGTCGCTCCATGTTAAATACTGGTATTCAGCTGCATCCGGTTAGACTGGAAGCCAACCCCAACATTGTTGGGAAAAAACTAGGCGATTTTCAAAGTTATATACTCACAGTCCTGCGATACTTTTCTCACAATATTGCTCTGTGCTTTTCCAATTTCTTTATAAAATGCTTCGTTAGCGAGACAAAGCCCCAATTCCACAAAGAACACCTTGGTTAACCACAGAATTACTCCAAATGTATGACTAATAATAACTTCATAATTCTCCTGAAATTGTAACTAATTCATTTTAGAATAATCGTCAAAGAATCTTGCCTTACATTTACTACTAATGATGGTTCCACGCGAGTGGATAGACATCCTGAGGGCCTAGATAAAGTGAAATTCTATCAGCGATAACGATAATGAAAAAGTCAAACATGTATGGGATTGACATTAAGCTACCGAAAGCCTTATTGAAAGTCGTAGACATACGAAACGCTTTGAAAGCAAGTATCACTTGTTTAGACCCTCTGGGGCGTCTGGCGTAGGTCGTGGGAACTCTCCAAATGAAGATGAAGATTGCCATCATAATCATGTTTGGCAAGAATATAGTAATAACAAAAATATGACAAAAGAAGAGGGCGCTGATATTCATACAAGTACTTGGCATAATTTCGAAGGCATAATTTGCCTTTTACGGCTTTCAACGATGTGATTTTTTTTTACTTTTAATTTTTTGCTTGTTCCGTTGGTCTGCCTCGTTGGTTTAGCAGTTGCAAGCGCTACTCCTGAGCATGAGGGTTCGATGCCCAGGTCGGGCAAAGTGTTATTGGATTTTTCCATCGGGAATTTCTCAGTAGCAGTCGATGGCAATAGACTCACCACCTTTTACATGGGCCTTAAAAACATAACTGGCGATATGTGGGTGCACATCTGCCCAACCCTTTGGGGAAACAAGGCGTGATGTTATGTATTTTTTTCTTCTGTTCCGATGTTAATTCAATATTAATCTCGATATTCATATTTAAATAACTGTAGTATTCATTGACATACGCTAAATGTACATTCTTTCATAACTGGCGAAATGTGGGTGTTACTATAGGTATACATCTCTGCTTAACCCTTCAGGGATTACAGGCGCGATGTTATTTTATGCTATGTACATTCATTATACAGGGTGTTAGGGTAAACACCGTTATCCTTGCAACCAGTGGTTTGATTTCATTTATAAAACGTAAAATCAATGGAAAATTACAATTTTTTATTTCTTTTTTTTTAATCTTCATTTTTCCATAAAAGACGCAAGTTCGTTGCTCTATGCGCTAGGGCAACGAACTTCCGTCTCAACACTGGCGGGGGGTGCGGGACGCGACCTGACCAGCCGCGAGCGCGACCCCTACCTCAGTTAGTCAGCTGTTTCGCTAGCCAGCACGGTGTCGGATAGAAACTTTTTAAAATCTTTAATGAAAATAACGTTTTTTTTTTTGTTGTTTTCGGTCATTTATGTTTATATTTAAGCCAACTACCCATGGTTTGAATGACAAGACTGTTTACCCTTACAGCCTGTACATATACATGAAACTACACATGCTCATTGAAGATAAAACAGCTATCCTTGCTATTAACAATAATGCTGTATATACTCACAAAATGCGATTTAGACCATATTATAAGAACTCCAACATAAACCAGTGTCTGCACAAATGTGGTTATGAAGTGGAACAAAACCTGAAAAATATTTTTACAAATAATTTTTTTTTTTCAAATACGATAAATTTAAAATATGCTATTATTATTTAAATGTTTCTAATGAAGAAACTTCTATACCAAATGACTATGCTGATAATGGAAATATTATCAGCACATTTGGAAATTCAGTACTGAAAAGTAGGTGCTTTATCATTTCCTCTACTCCTATTAAATAACAGTAAAGAAAATTACACTAAATCCAGAAGTTTTCAACGTAAGATCCCAAGCATCATAAATTGATACCATTATATTTTTCATTTCTTCCAGTACTATTTCTCTATCCACAACTATTTCATCATTACCGTTTCCAAAATTAATATTCTTTATATTATAATTCCATCGAATAGTTTTACAAGTCAGAATATGAGTGTATAGCATGATTTGAATTATCTCTAAATCCAAGAGTATCGATGTACATATATAAATTCCTCTTAACAATGTCCAAGAGGGGTCGTAAGTTATTTTAAAAACTACCAGGATAAAACAAAATAGTAGGAGTGTAACTGTTAAGGAACACGACATGGCCTTGACATTTTTTGTATCACTGCTGCTGTAAAGACATTTGCTTATCTCGTAAAGAAGTGCAAGTAAACGCACGGTGGTTGTACTGTAGTACAAATTGATTGCACACACTCCTGCGAAGTTAAATAAATACTCCAAATATATAATGTTGTAAATACTCCCATATGTTTTTACACTAAACGTGGTGTACTTCATGATTCCGTGATAATAACTAATCATGGCAGAAATCATGATTACAGCGTACACTACATTTTTTCTCGTAACATTTCCCACAAAATTATTATTGATATTATATTTCCGCATACACAAGATAGTACTGATGTAGTAGAATGGATAGAAAATGCTTAAAAACTCCTTGTTGATGTAAATTTTTCTTTGTTGCATATTGTTGAAGAACATTTTTCTATTATTGAAGCGATCCATAGTAAAAAGTGAATGTAAAAAATAATCACTCGGATGTACCTGACCCATAAAGGCGGTAAAATGATAACGTGAACAGGTAATACGAAAAGCAATTCTGTTGGAGTAAACGTGAGGTATATATATCGTTGACAGTTAATCATCGCTAACGATGCGCTGGTATTTTTCCCTATAATATTAACTAAGCAATTATCTTGAAAGCTAGCTCAATTTATACAAAGTCCGCAAACAATAAAGCATGTTTCAACTTTTTTATTAATTTGTTAATGGATGCTCGGTCATATGAAATGACGACGGAAACATATATCCTAAACTAGAATCGATAAAAAATAATTTAAGAAGCCCGTTTTGGCGTTTCTCATCATATATGCCGCGATAACTTTGTGTGAACGTCTACGTAAGAGATCGAAAAATCAAATTCATAATCCTAATTAATTACTATGTTATCGATACACTATAACAATGAGTAAAATTCGAAAGCACCAAGTTTAACTTCATATTGAAAAAATGCACTCAAAAACACGAATTAATCGTTGATTAGTAAACTGACAGAACGTTATTACAATGTCATGTCTTTGGGTTCGTTGCTATGGCAACGGTATGGTTGTGAAGATTTTAACCCATTTTTTGACCGAATAAAATCGATGATCAAACATTACATTTAGAAAAAAGAGTAACATAACAAATAAAATATGATCACATATATTTTTAGCTTTCTTTTGATATTTAATATGTCATTAAAGGAAATGGTTAAAGGTTATTATAGTTATATTTTCTGAATCGGCTATTATGTGATTTTGGTGTTATCGTGTAAACTCGTCAACATGTCTAAAAGAGGAGCGACGATCTTCGCAGGATGTCTGGTAGCAGCTGGATGAGAGTTGCCGAGAATCGAGCTGAATGTTTGAGAGCAGTGGTGGCCCAGTGGTAACGGCCGCGTCTTACGAGTTGTAGGTCGTAGGTTCGAACCCCGACAGGCGCTTTACTTTGTGCAAATAATTTCATCACCACTGCTCTCAAAACAGTGAAGGAAAACATCGTGAGGAAACCGGCATGTCTTAGAACCAAAAATTCGAAGACATGTGACATCTACCAACCCGCACTGGGCCCGCGTGGTGGATTACGGCCCACTCCCTCTCATAGAGAGGAGGCCTGTGTCCCAGCAGTGGGAACATTATAGGCTGATTATGAGCTGAATGTCGTGCAATTGGAGAGGTCCAGTAGTAGACGTAGAGAGAGTGACGTGTAATAAAACGATATGCCTCGATAATCAGTTTGAATTAATGTAGATAAATTATTGTCGATTACTACAAACTCTAAGTATGATAAATCGATATGTTCCGGGAATCGGTTTTTAAAACAACCGATTTTTTTTCCCCATCACTACTAACAGTATTTTGATAGGTGTCAAAGCGGGCTTCTTAGATTGTCGCGAGATTAGTATCGTTGTAGACATGAACACATTAATGCTTTAATGAGCAGGCTATTTGTATACTTTACAAAACGAAGTAACACGCAATGTCAGTGTCCTTTTAATGCGAAACATAAATCTTTTGTTTCAGTCTGTTCTAATCCAAAAGAGCAACAATGATTATTAAGAGCAATAATTACTAATAGAAAAAATAATTTGATATCTACTTATTATTTCACTTTCTATTGTTGGAACGAACATAATAATACCATTTTTTTCGTACTTACAAGTAAATCCAGTGTATGAAAGTTTAAGAGTTTAAACAAAATACAAATAATTAGTTTCACTAAAGTTTAATTGAGTAATCTATGCCACAAAAATCACCACAACACTTTAAGCATCAACCTTCCCTGCTTCTATAGCTACTGCTTTTTCTTTCTCTATTCTCTTCTCTTTCTTAGTCTTCAAGTCTTCATATATCTCTTCCAAAATTCTTTGTTTTGTCTCTGGCACATAAATAAACACATAGACGGCTGTGCATAGACAAACAGCTCCGTAGAAGTAGAATGCCACGTGAGCTCCTACTGCATTTACTAGAGGCCTGAAGAACAACGTTTGTAGGAAGGCAGCAATTGACGCCGCTGACATTGTCGTCGCCATTACGGATCCTCGATACTGAAAAAAAGATACGAGTTATGAGTTTTTATTGTAAGCAATCAATATTACAATTTTGAAACGTCATAGTCATAAGATCAGTAAAAGAGAAGAGATGGATTTACATAGACTATTGATTTTCAGCTTGGTGCATAAACTAGACGGATGATGAAAATTCATTTAATAAGTTGCCTTTTACGAACATTATTTAGTTTTCTGCAAACAATTTATTGACGATACAAGAGCTTTTCATTGAGCGATTGAAATAATTACATAACATAACATAATCAGCCTATAATGTTCCCACTGCTGGGACACAGGCCTCCTCTCTATGAGAGGGAGAGTGGGCCTTAATCCACCACGCGGGCCCAGTCTTCGAATTTTTTGGTTCTAAGACATGTCGGTTTCCTCACGATGTTTTCCTTCACCGTTTTAAGAGCAGTGGTGATGGTAATTATTTACACAAAGTAAAGCGCCTGTCGGGGTTCGAACCTACGACCTACAACTCGTAAGTCGCGGCCGTTACCACTGGGCCACCACTGCTCTCAAATTGAAATAATTATCTTTACCGTAAAAAAAAACGTTGAACAGACGATTAGAAACCACAGTTTAATCAGGCAGTGGTTTAGAAGACGTTGCTGCCTATTTTCTGACTTTAAAGATAAAATGATTTCAAAATACAAAAATTTCTTACGTGCAGAGTTATCATTAACACCTACCTTAAAAGAAAAGATCTCTCCAGTAACAATGACGGAGACAGGCTGCAACCCAAGCGCGTCACAGAAGATGCATAAGCAGAGGGCAACGACCGGCAACCAGGCCGGGGTGAAAACGTTATAGTCTCGAGCAACGTACCAGGAGGCCAGGGCACACATACTCAATCCTGACACGAAGGCTGTAGCTATGAAGAGAGGCTGTGGATGGTAAAATAAATAATGAAGATGCATGTGTTTGATCATATACGGCCAGTTTCTTCGTTAAAAGTAACAGCCAAAGTAACAGTCAACAGTTCTTTTGCACTGTTGCATTTTCAATCTTCAGCGCAGAGGCGAGGGTTGTAAAATAGCGCGGAAGAACAGTGGCCTTAGTACGAGTTTCTTTTAACTATCTTCACTTTACGCATCGACCGCGTTCGGCGCCCCGATTGGCCCTTCACTGGCCTTCACTGGTGAAGGGCCAATCGGAGCGCCGAACGCGGTTGATACGTAAAGTGAAGATAGTTAAAAGAAACTCGCACTAAGGCCTCTGTTGACTGTTACGTTGAAGATCACGTAAACGCACTTCAATTTGTGTTGGTGTTGCTTACAGAACCCAAACAAAAGAGGATTTCTAATTCGAGAACCTTTTACACTCTGAAAATGTGATTAATTATGTTTTTGAGTTTTTTTTTCTAAATCGCTCTGGTTGATGATTAGTTCGACATTTTTTTTTGTCTTTTTTTTTTAACACAGTTTTGTTGTTAACTCTAAGTTTATTTAAAAGAAAGAAATGAAATCGAGCCCATAGCTTCGTGTAAATCACGAAGAAGCAAATATTTTGCAATCATTATTTTCAAGATTATATTAAATCGCAAAATGGGTAGGTAATAAATGGCAAAATTGGTGATCAGACAGTGGCTCTATGCATATGACCAATATTTTACTTCTCATTTTTTGGAATAGCTTCTGTTGTTTTAAGAATGAAAAATTAATTAAGGTGTAAATCTCACCTTTCTTCCTGCTTTTTCTACCGGAAAAGATGCTAAAGATGCTCCAAGTACTTGTACAGCTCCTAAAGCCATTGCCTGTTGATTGGGAGTCAGGACCATGCCTGAACCTTCAGAAGACTTCAAGAATATTTCCCCAGCAAAGTTTAGTACTGGGCTAGAGCCACACGTTTCTCTCGCTAAAGATATTACCATAGCTATTATGAAGGCTTTGATCAGGATTTTGTCTTGTACTGTAAAAAAAAATGAAAAAAAAAATGAAAAAAAAAAATAGTCAGTGTTGATTTACTAATTCTTAAAGATACAGAATTTAGTAAAGGGTTTGGCGATAGGTATAATACCTATCGGAAACAGTGAACTACACTTCGAGTGCTCTCTCTCGCACACCGCTCGACGTCTCGCTGTAAACAGAGAGCGCGCAAAGTGTTGTTTACTTTATCGCGACAATGTAGCAGTAGCATTAAGACAAATGCAGGCGTAATGTATCTTATTACCTAACACTTATGTAGTGTTAGGTAATAAGATACATTACGCCTGTAACCTCTACAGAGGAAGACCGTAGAGGTGTTGCATTTGTCTTTACAACAAGGATACAATTGGATATTACTAGTATACTGCTACAGGAATATTTTGGCGCCTGAATCACATTTACAGCGTTGTTGGTAAACATATATGAAAAAACAACATGGCGGCGTTAGTTCTGAAGATGGGTGATCACGCGCCAAAAGATCCTTGTAAGAACGTTGAATGTACGCGCTGTCAAACAGCTGTGTTCAAACAATCAGAAACAATTGAATAGCATGCTGGGCAAGTCTCAACGTTCAATGAGCTTGATTAAAATGATTCGAGTCGTTAGCAACCAAAATAACATCATTGGGCGAATCAAAACTTTATTGTATATTAGTTGATTGTATAACTGGTACACCACAGACTACCTACAGAATTGTCTCTTTCTTCCTTTAAATCCAAAGGTTCTCTTTAAAAGATCGCTTTTAGCGATAAAACCAGCCATTGTGCCACCATTTGTAAAATTTCTACATTTAAATCTGTAATTCGCATGGTGTACATAATAAAGATTATTCGGACACCCTACGGTAAGTAGGTTTTGAGACAAGTTTTAGGGTTAAAGGTTTATAAAATCAAAATCAAAAGTCATTTATTCAAACTAGGCTGAGAATCAGCACTTTACGTATGTCAAAATCACATAAGACAGTCCCCCAAAAACGCCCACCCTTCACCACTTCCTAGTGCTTTATACAAGTTTATAGCTGACTATCTCTCATTCCGAGATACTTTTCCAAAGACTAATGTTCCTGGACTATAATCTAGATTTTACCTTCACCGTTCTCTATTATTGTTGCCGATAATATTCAAAATAATATATTTAATAAATTAACATTATTAGGAAAAAAACTTACAAATTGCTTTGATAACGAAACGGCTGCTGTCTTCATCTTTCATCTGTTCTTTCTTGATCTGGTTTACTTCAGTTATCACATTAGGGTCATCTTCTTTTCTACATCTGAGCCATGCCATTGATCTGATTGCTTCCTGCAATACATTTTATTAAAATATAATAACATAGATTAGGCTGCAAAAGGTTGAGTTGATTGTTTGTTTGACACATTGTTCAAAAGCATTTCATTATTTATTCATCATCTGCCTAGCCTTTTCCCAACTATGTTGGGGTCGGCTTCCAATCTAACCGGATGCAGCTGAATACCAGTATTTTACATGAAGCGACTGCCTATCTGACCTCCACAACCCAGTCACTGGGTAATATGATACCCCTTGGTAAGACTGGGTTGTCAGACTGTCGGGCTTCTGACGACCCGTAACGACTGTCAAAGATCCACAAATGACAGCCGGGACCAACGAGTTAACGTGCTTTCCGAGGCACGGAGGAGTCTCGGTATGTAAAGATGGTCACCCATCCACGGACCAACCCCGGCAAGCGATGGCTTAACCTGATGGATCGACCCGTGCGGCTGTTATTACATAGCCACGAGTTCCATTTCATTATTTATTATCAAAGAAAATTATTTCGAGTCACAAGCAAGATTTCTGTAAGTAGAGTAGGGTTTTTCCATCGGTCCAAAGTATGGATTTGAGGCATAAAGTTATCGAATAAATGGGGCAATGGGGCCTACCCCTTAGTTAAATATAAGCGTGAAGATGATGCAGTGCGTAATTTGTATAAGAATTATACAACTGTTGCTATCAGTCAACTCTAAGCATGTTATCTATTCAACTAAGCGTAATAGAATGAAGAGATCAGTTATTCAAATAAAACAGCACGTTTGAGGACCTAGTGAAATTTCGTTTTATCGAACTACGTAAATATTGTGATTGCTCCTGTAAATATTGTTAAAGGGAAGGAAAATTACATATTTCTTTTAAATAATTTCTGTACGTGTGTTTGTCACGTAACTCCTCCTAAACGGCTGGACCGATTTGGATGAAATTTTGTGTGTTTATGAATCGGTAGCTGGATGGTTTTTAAAGAAAATTGGACCCAGTAGACGGTGTCGTAATCGCGTTTTCATGAAAAAACAGGATTGCTGAACAGTTGACAACACAGTTCATAAATGGGAGTAACCTAACAAAAAGTACTAGGATTCCATGAATGCAAGATAGTATTACAATAATTAATTATCCTATTAAGATTTGGATATTTGGCACACAAATAGTTTATAACGAACTAACAAAAAGTACTAGGCTTGCATGAATTCACGTTTTGTTTTGGGTGTAAGGTATATTTGAGTGGGTTCCTGGATGATGAAAATACAATTGAACCCGGTAGGTGGCGCTGTTCGGGCAGGACAACGTCTGCCAGGCTCGCTAGTACATTATAATTATGTGCGTGTACAGAGAGAATTTGTGTGCAAGTTTAAATTAATTAATTATTTATATATATTGATAACCAAGAATGTTGTGATGGTTCCCGAAATTATATATCCACAATAAATAACATTATCTCAATATATTGTTATCTACATTTTACTTTGATAAATAAATTTTAATAACTACACGTGTTTCACAAAGTAAAAGCCTATAATAAAAACAATGACATGCCAAACGAAATGGAATACAAAAACATACTTAGAGATTATAAAAATATTAATGTCTTACCTCGGTATCTCCTTTTTTAATTAGGTACGATGGTGACTCAGGCATCATTATAAAGAGCACCAGGTGGATTGTCGGCACCGTCAGACAGATCCACAGGATAGTGCGGTAGCTCAGTACGTCACCAATGACGTAGAGAAACAAGTTACCCGTTGTGTGGAATAGGATCACCTGGAAAAGTAGATACGGATGAAATAAATACATGATGTAAGGGTAAACACTGTTGTCACTCAAACCATAGTTGACTTAAATATAAAATTGACCGAGTAACAAAAAAAAAACGTTATTTTCATTAAAAATTTTAAAAATGAAAAAAGTTTCTATCCGACACCGTGCTCGCTAGCGAAACAGCTGACTGACTGAGGGAGGGGTCACGGTCGCGGCCGGTCAGATCACGTCCCGCACCCCCCGCCTGTGTTGAGATGCAAGTTCGTTGCCCTAGCGCATAGAATGAAAGCCTGAAATACTCAGTACAAATGTAGATTTTTAAAGGAGTTGTCATTTTCCATTGATTTTACGTTCTATAAATGAAACCAAACCACTGGTTGCAAGGATAACGGTGTTTTCCCTAACTCCCTGTCTAGTAATATTAGAAAAAATCTTTATTCCAATCCATAGTGTACGCACGGCTACACATCAAGCTATACATTTCCAGTATAAGCTGACCTCGCATTGTACGGAAATCTTATACAATGCGAGATCACCATAAACTGGAAATGTATAGCTTGATGTGTAGGTGGTAAGAATAAATAATTAGAAACAACTAGCTGTTGCCCGAGATTTCGTCTGCGATCCAGGATGAAAAGTAGCTTAATTATGTCCTCTATCTAGCTAGGAGGGCTTCGTTAGTCTTCTCGGTACTTAGAATTTGTCTGCTCCAACCCAAAAGTTCTTCGACAGTTATGGCCATTTAGCTATATAGCTCTGCAAGCTATGATCAACATAGCTCTGGTTCTTTTCCAGATTTTTTATTCAAAGAAACTCCGAGTAATGCTTGCTTCACAGAAGAACAACTTACCAATGTGCCAAGCATCCCTCTAACGTTGGCCGAACTAATCTCCTTAGTATACAGTGGACATGTGACGTAAGCGCCCGCCATTGAGAGACCAAACAATGCTCTGGCCAGAATGAAAGCCCACATTTCCATGGATGACAGTTTGATTGCCCAGCTCGCCTGAAAAATTGGTATCATTATTGTTTTGACTATGTAATTCGGGTTAGAATTGCACTTGTCAACCGGCTAAATAAATCGTTTATGGACTGGCATTAGTGAAATGACCCTATTGGTGCCAATCACATTCATTTGTTTTCCTAATGGTACCT
Organism: Lithophane semibrunnea; assembly: GCA_947363905.1. Taxonomy (NCBI): domain Eukaryota; kingdom Metazoa; phylum Arthropoda; class Insecta; order Lepidoptera; family Noctuidae; genus Lithophane; species Lithophane semibrunnea. The sequence goes on along the minus strand of OX376208.1, from coordinate 13,547,744 downwards.
ACCATTCTGTTGACGACCGCTGGCGGCAGGAGCACCCGACGTATCGCCGCGAAACGACTAGTTTTTGTGTATTTTTATGAAACCGGCGCGGCGGCGGCGGCGGCGGCGGCGTGTCGTTAGCTACGGGAAGTATTTCATAGAAATTCATACGGCGTCGGCTACGGAATGGTGCTTATTTAGTTTTCCAAAAATTACAGTTTCTGTTTTCAACTCCTAATCCAGCTGAATATGCTTTTGCTGGGAATAAGTTTAAGACTTACTACACACCGGGTGGTGTTTGGATTCAAGACCTTCAATATGACCGGCCATGTCTTTCGCTGACATTGTCAAGCTAGGTCAAACGAAACCAAGTCAAGTGAAAACCTCTTTAGACACGTGTCTTTTATTTTGAGAATCGACATAACAGTAATCGACGTAGAAGTACGAATTAGTGATAATCTCCGTTCAAAACAAATACTCCCATAACCAATTCTGATAATTATAAGATACTTAATCATGTCTTGCCTTCATTAGCCTTTCAAACAAAGGCTCGGGCACTAATCCGACTTCCACAAATGTTTGACATAATTATGTTAAGAGATCATCTGCCTAGCCTTAGCGACTGCCTATCTGACCTCCACAACCCAATAACTGGGTAATACGATACCCCTTGGTAAGACTGCTTGTCAGACTTTCGAGCTTCTGACGACCCGTAACGACTGTCAAAGATCCACAAATGACAGCCGGGACCAACGGCTTAACGTGCTTTCCGAGGCACGGAGGAGTCTCGGTATGTAAAGATGGTCACCCATCCACGGACCAACCCCGGCAAGCGTAGCTTAACCTGATGGATCGACCCGTGCAGCTGTTAATCAGCACGATTAATTATGTTAAGAGATATACTTACGAATGTAATACCAGATATGAAGAACAATGTCAGTTTCCTCCCGAACTTATCACTTAATATCGCCATTAAATAATTTGCTGGTACGCATGTCAAGTATGGAGCCGCTGCTATCCATGAAATCTGAGAAGAAATTAAGAGTATTAATTAATCAAATTATCACACGTCATTATCCAGTATGTTTGCCGAGGCCAGAGTTGATGGTTTTCATGCCATTATACGGAAACGGTGCGCTTCTATTCTCGGTAGAATAAGTGCTAGCTCTCACGGCATCCTGAGTGTATTGTGTGATAGGTGGGACAGCTCCATGCTGGCTCACTGGATACGGCTGCACACGTAGGTGTCAGTCGTTACAATTTTGTATATAGTGTGGTTTTTACTAACATTAGGTTAAGACCTTCACTAACAACTTATGGATCTTGTAATTTGATCTGAAATAAATAAATATAGGGTATTTGGTGCATCGTTTGCCAAATGAAAATGATGGATAGGATATAATTATATATAATAATGAGCTATCTCCTCGGGCCCCAAAAAAATTTGTTGGTCCCACGGGAATTTTTTTTTTTGTAAAATCAGCCTTTGGACGTAAGTAAAAAAAAAGGTATTGGTATAGCATCCAATGTTTTTTTTTTTTATGTCATGTTTCATGTTATACGATTCAATAAAAATCTAAATTACTTGCAAGTAACATCTAGCGTTTTTCTTCATCTGGTTTTAAAAAGATCCCGTGGGGCCAAGATTTTTTTTGGGGCTTGAATATTATATTACCTCTCCTATCCGCCATTTTCATTTGGCATATGCACCAAACACCCTGTATATTATCACAAAGATAGATAGACTAGCCCACCCCATATTTGGCCAGTTCTTAGTCCCATGTTACGGGGGGGCGTGACTTTTACGGGTAAAAACTGTACTCCGGGCTTCTACTGACAAGTTACCTGATCGTGGTTCTACCTCAGGAACTTAAGCTTTAAAGTGGCACCCGCGTCAGTCACAATACTAATGCAACGTCTATTTCATTGATCTAATCAACGAGAGAGAATTTGCAAAAAGCATTTTATAATCCACTATATTCCAAAGAAAATCAAAGTCTGGATAGCTTTATAATCCGTTTAATTTACACTTTGATAATACACCGAAATACGTCTGCACTAATACGAGTGTTCAAACTAGACTGCCATGTTCCCAAGTGAGTCTATACACGTAGTCTACCGTTTGACAGCTAGTTGCGGTCAACCGGCAAAAGTCAGTTTAACAACTAATATTCAATGTAATTTCACTTAGGCACATGGTTACAACTTTACGAAATAAAATATTTAAACTGCAAATACATGATTATAAAAATAAATAATATTTAGAACATTACTTTACATAATTAAATTAAATAATAACAAAAGCTAACAGTCGGCCTTTCCTGACAAATTCACGTCCCGTGAAAATAATTAAATTGTACAAGATTAATCATTAATACAAAAAAAAAAAAAAAACATATAGTACAATAACTGATTGATGGACATAATATTCGATGTAGTCTCTAAACATCTACAACAAATATCTCCGAGGACGAAACCCCTTCATGTTTTCGCCTCAAAACACTAAATGTCTAAAACAATACTGAAGCCCCTTCATGTCTCCAGCATTGTCAAGTCATTCCACTGAAACCTCTACATATTTTCAGTGGTCTGACGACTTTACGATGAACATAATATTCGTTGTAGCCTCTACATATCTACAACAAATATCTGACTTATATACATAATTTGAGGACGAAACCCCTTCATGTTTTCGCCTCAACATATTAAATTCGATTGTAGCATTTACATGTCTACAATATTGTACAATACTGAAGCCCCTTCTTGTCTTCAGCACTGTCAAACCATTCTAAGCTTTACATATTTTCAGTGTTATGACGATTACATTGCATCATTCACTTCTTTAACTGAATTTGATGATATTGCTTATCAAAACAACAACTTTTTAGTGAACTCTGGATAAGTTTAATTCGATATCACTAGAAAAACATAATAATTAATTTGCAACAATCAAATAGGTGCAATAATAACTAACTGGAGAGATTATCTTTATTCATTATCAGTCTTTTGGTCATTATTAGAATCATTATCAGAATCATTATCAGAATCATTATCAGATTCGTTATTATTTCTATTAAATACCAACCATGGGTGGATCTTATCTACGGCGAAAATGCCAGTAAAAGGTCGGTTACCTTTTCGAGACAATGGAGTATCTTCAATAACATATCTATCATTATCCAATATCGTTACTATGCGATAGGGACCACGAAGTTTTGGAACAAGCTTTCGACTTTGACCACAGGAAGGAACCTCTCTTTGCACTCTGACGAGATCACCTACAGAATATGTAACCTTCTTTCTATGTTTATCGAAAGATTCTTTCTGTTTATCCTGATTTTTGGTTATATGTTCGTACACTTGATTTCGTATGGTTTCTATTGTACTCTCATCATGATATTCTTCGTTATTAGTGTTAAGGGAAAGAGAAGAATCGTTCGTCCCGATTAATTTTAAACCAAATAACGCTTGTGCTGGTGTTTTTCCAGTCCCCTTATTAAGTGTATTATTTAATGCCCATTGAACTTCGGAAACTGCCTCGTCTCACAATTTTTCGTCTTTATCATATATCTTGGCACTAAGAGCAGCGAGGACGGTGTAGCTACTGCGTTTAACACATGTTTAACACCTAATGAATTAAGAAATCCCTTAAACTTTTTGGAAGTAAAGGAGGTTCCTCTGTCTGATACTATTCTTTGCGGCACACCAAAGGTATGAAAGTAATTCTGTAACGTTTTTATACTATGTAAACTTTTTGTACTTTTAACTGGATCGAGTATTATATATTTAGTAAAGGAATCTATTATTATCAGAAGATAAGAATTCTTTTTCCTACTACGCACAAACGGGCCCAAATGATCTACATGAAGTGTTTGGAACGGGCGATCCACTTTTGGTATTGGGTGCAATTCACCAGACCTTTTTCCAGCGGGGATTTTCGTATGAGCACATTCAAGACAAGAATTGACATATTTTTGAATAAATCTTCTCATTTTGGCAAACCAATATTGACTTTTTATTTTATCATAAGTTTTCTCAAATCCAAAATGTCCCAACATATCGTGATTTGTTCTGAGTAAATGCCACCTTATTCCTTTAGGTACAACCCATCGTTCACCCTCAGGCGTCTTCCTGTACAGCATTCCGCGTTAAACTACAAAGTTGTTTTTAATTTCAATAATATTATATGTTTCTTTATAGTTAAGTATAGTTATTATTCTTTGTAATTCCAAATCATTTTGTTGAGCAGTAGTTATCCAATCGGTATCAATTAGTCTGACTTCTGTATACTCATTTTGCTGAACAGGATTACGACTAAGGGCATCGACGTGACACATATTTGAGCCAGGTTTGTAAATAATATCAAAATCGAATTCCTGTAAAGCATTCCACCATCTTGCAACCCGTGGCAACATGTCTTTTTTTTCAAATGTAGCTCGAACTGAATTGCAGTCGGTAACTATTGTAAATTTAAGTCCTAATAAATATACACGAAATTGTTGAACCGACATTACAACAGCCAAAGTCTCTAAATCATAGGAGGTGAAGCGGGCCTCTTCGGGTGAAGTCTGTCTGCTGTAATAGGCAACAGCACTAAATGGGGAATCCTTTTTAAACCTTTGCATTAATATCCCGGCGATTCCTAGCTTGGAGGCATCCGTATGAACTTGCGTTTCATATGTCGGATTATAAAAGGCCAGAACGGGGCGTTTTGTTAGTTCTATTTTTAACATTTGAAAAGCCTCTTCCTGAGAACTACCCCAATGCCAAGTGGAATTTTTCTTTAAGAGTTGAGTTAATGGTCTGGCGATTGTGGAAAAACCTCTAATAAAGCGCCGAAAGAAACTTGATAAACCAATAAATTGACGGACTTTATGTTGATCAGTTGGGCGCGGAAAATTTTCTACAGCTTCTATTTTGTGTTGCCCAGGCCTTATCCCATTTTCATTAACTTCAAAACCCAAGTAATTAATAGATCGCTTAAAAAAGTTACATTTTGATAAATTTAAAGTTATTCCAGAAGATCTGAACAAGTTTAATGTATTCTTTAATTTCTCAAAACCTTCTTCAATAGTTTTTGACGGGATGATAACGTCGTCCATGTAAGCAAATGCATCTTTGAAAGGCGCATTACCAAGGATATTATTGATGGCTCGTTGAAAATTTGATGGCGTATTAGCTAAACCAAAAGGCATCCTGTTAAACTCAAAATGGCCATCAGGTGTAACAAAAGCTGTTAAATGTTTGGAAGTTTCCGACACACAAATTTGGTAATAACTGGACGCGAGGTCTAAGGCAGTATAAAACTTAAAGCCTGATAAATTATCTAATTGATCATCAATTCTGGGCAGCGGATAATGTTCTTTAATTGTTTTCTTATTCAAGGACCTAAAATCTATACATAGCCTGTAATCGCCAGTTTTCTTTTTTACTAATAATATCGGGGACGCATAGTCGGATGTGGATGGTCGTATAATTCCTGCATCCTCTAATTCTTTAACCATTCCCCTTACAATTTGTCGCTCCGAATGAGCCAATCTATAAGGTCGGTATACAATGGGTCTGTGGTCATTTAAATGAATATCCATCTCAATCCCTTTGACACATCCTAATTCCTTGGTTGAAAAAGCAAAACAATCCCTATAATCGTTTAATAAATTAAATAATGACTCGCGATCTTTTTTTTCTAATTCATCACTTACGTTTATAAATGAGCTGTCTATAGCAGGATTGGGTAAGTCTTCGTGATTACCTACGATTCTATTAACGCGGTAAGACTGCATTTCTGTAAACGGAACTGCACGAACTAATAGTGTATCCCGTTTCAGAATAAACCCTAGAGAGTTTGATCCTTCTACTACCAACCGACCTTGACCATCCGTGAGTTTTATTAAACTTTGAATGACTGCGTAACCCCTATTGGGTTCGTGGCTTAAACTTGGTTCTATAAGCACATCACCATTATATTTAGTATCCGAGTAAATATCGACACCGGTATATCCCTGTATTTTAATATCATCTAAAGCACGTAATGTAATTCTTTTATCCTTTGACATAGTTTTATCTTTAATTTGAAGCATTTCGTTAGTTTTAATGACGATGACGTGATCTTGTTCAGTAAAAGTTTGGCCCAATAATAAAGGGACTTGTAATAAGTGATCAGAGACTATAAGTATTGGTACAATTGCCTTCACGGAATCTACTTCAATGTTTACATCGCATTTTCCTAAACAACTAACCATGGAATCTCCAAAACCTCTCAAAACTGGCAAGTTATTCAGTGACCACATATTAGTTAAATTACGGGCGACAGATTCTCTCAACATGGAACATTGACTTCCAAAATCAATAAAACAATCCAGTGTCACACCATTAACCGAGGCTTCTTTAAAATATTTGAAATCATTAGTATGTTCTGCAGAAATACGTAAAACCGTTTTAGGGGCCGCATCCTTTTTATTTGGACAGTCGTTGACTAAATGTCCTACTTTATATCAAGCAGTACACCGTTTGATTGTTTGCTTACATTTAAAATACGGGTGACCTTCTTCACCACAATTATAGCATTTAACTATAGATTCGGTTGTGTTGGTCTTAATTCTATAAGTTTTATTACGTTTATTATCATTAATGCCTGCCTGATGCACTGTTTTGTCAGTTCTTTTATTAACTTTAACTCCCTTTAAATACACTAGCAGTTTATCGAGGTCAGAGTACTGTGCTGCTTCCGCACTTGTTCTTATAGAACGATCTTCAATGCCAAACAGTATGCAATCAATGGCATTCTTTCCGAAAATATTGCATCTATTTAGTAGCACCGTCTTGTCATAAAAATATTCCTCTAAGGAATCGCCAAAACGCGCTGTACAGGCAAGCATATCCGATAATAGCTGAGCGTAATTCCCGTCGCTCGGAAAAGCTGAACGTAATTTCTTTTGCCATTCAGACCAGGAAAACATGACACTGGGAAGCCCCTGGTACCATTTTTGTGCTAAACCCACAAGTTTCGGCAGTGCGTAATGAATCGTTTGCCTTTCGGACCAATTATAAATTTGAGCACACTCATTTACTTTAGCTATCCACATTTCCATTGTTTGGTTTCGCTTTGATGGTTCGAATTCGGGTATAACATTTAAAACAGGAAAACGTTCACTGTTCCCATCAGTTTTCATGGTCTGCACGACGTCTTTCAATATTTGAGCCAACAATAATTGATCACCGACCTGTTGGGCAACGTTACTGTCACCTTGTATCGTTGTGGCCGCTTCCGGCTCCGCATCTGCGCCTGGTACTGCGCACAGTACTAGGAGTGCGGTCGTGCCTCGCACTGCTGCGGTTGCGCCTCACTTCACTACGGCTGCGTCTCGCACTGCTACAGCTGCGAGTCGCATCACTGTGACCGCGCCTCGTACCGCTCCGATCAAGCTGCGCACCACTCCGGTTGCGTCGCACAGCGCTCTGGTCGAACCGCGCACCGCTGCGGCTACGCCGCGCACCGCTGCGGCTGCGCCGCGTTCCGCTGCGGCTGCGCCACGTTCCGCTGCGGCTGCGTCGTGTACCGCTGCGGCTGCGCCGCGCACTGCATCGGTGGCGCCGCGCACCGCATCGGTTGCGCCGCACACCGCTACGGTTGCGCCGCCCACCGCTACGGCTGCTCCTCACACCACTACGGCTGCGAGTCGAGCTGCAGTAGCTACGTCGGACACTACATCGGCTATCTCGGGCACTCCTAGTATTATGCCGCATGATGCTGCGGCTGCGTCTTTTTGTTGGTTTAGGCTCTCGGGGTTCGGCACCAAAAGGCAACTGGAAATCGGGACTTTCCAAGCACCTGCCTTGTTTGTTTGTCTGATCCTCCATTTAATTAGCTGAAATTGTAATAATGTACCCGAGTAAACTGTTATCTAAACAAATGTTAATTGTGAATTACGATTATGATTTTTATGTATTTATTATTCTTTATTTCATTTTCTACACACATAAATTATATTTCTTTCCTTCGTTCAACATATTGCACCATTACATAAAAGGTGCCGTGAAAAAAATATATTAAGGAGGAGTTCTTATAATTCACTTAATCTAAATCACACATAATTTTTTTTTAAATAAAATTTTAAAAAAACAGTACCTTATTATTGCACTTTTGCTGGGCGTTCGGTAACTCTGAGATAACAAAGTATTCCCAGTGTTATCCCGCTTCTGAACTATAATCCACTATATTCCAAAGAAAATCAAAGTCTGGATAGCTTTATAATCCGTTTAATTTACACTTTGATAATACACCGAAATACGTCTGCACTAATACGAGTGTTCAAACTAGACTGCCATGTTCCCAAGTGAGTCTATACACGTAGTCTACCGTTTGACAGCTAGTTGCGGTCAACCGGCAAAAGTCAGTTTAACAACTAATATTCAATGTAATTTCACTTAGGCACATGGTTACAACTTTACGAAATAAAATATTTAAACTGCAAATACATGATTATAAAAATAAATAATATTTAGAACATTACTTTACATAATTAAATTAAATAATAACAAAAGCTAACAATTTTGTAATTTATTTATTTCATTAATGTGATAAACACCGTATTATTATGCTATTGTTAAATTCATCAAAAGGATTGGTAGGCATCTTTACAAGCAACTTTTTACTTGTGTTTTACACGGAGTGCATAACGCTGTAACATTTTTTTCACCCCTTTATAAAGTATCACAGTTGGTGTCATTACAATCTAGCCTATTGGCTTATTACATACATGTACATAAACTCATGTCATCTCCTCGTGGGAGAAACTACAGAAGGCCACTTGCTAGGAACCTTACATACCTACTCCTTTTGTTAATAAGTAATATAAATATAAACTACAAGTAGGTAACTATAAAATTAAGAAATCGTCTAGCAACATGTCTTTTATATTCACTCTCTTAAAGTCCATAACGTTACATACACACACATACATACACATAGATTAGTGATAGCTTTGGTTTAGTCCACGTTCAAACCCTACAATCTCAAACCCAGATTCAACCCCTAAATGTTGTCCATGTTCAACCCCTTTTTTTTTGACTTTTGAAAATCATGCAATGACTTCTCCCGCTCGGAGCGGAAGGGCGTGTCAGACTTTTACTGACTAAAACCCACCCGTGTTCCTTCAGTTGCCTGTTGCCAAGGTCCCGGTATCCCTTTCGGACTAACCCGCAACCCTGGCAGATCAGTCCATGTGCAACCCCTGGGGGTTGAATCTGAATTTCAATATATTGGCCATCTTTTTTCTGTCCATAATCAACCCCTTGTTGCTAGGTAGCTAATAATAACATTAATACTGAGAGCAGAAGTGTATTTCTTTAATTTACAATTAATACAATAATAACAATTACCTCATAATCTGTAAGTGGGGCCCGAGGCGAGTCTTTGGACTGCAGAAGCAGTGACATTGGAGACACCCATCCGATACTGGTGCCATATGCAAATACTGGCAAGTTTACTGTAGACAAGAAACGATGATTTGGACACATTCATATTTTAGGGAGAAACTTAAACGATTTCTAGATAAATCAGTACTATCTACATCACTTTGTAAGATAAATAATAACAACCGGACGGGTCGATGTTCAAGTTTAAGCAACTCTTGCAGAGGTTAGCTTAGGATGGGTGAGCATCCATTAGATTCCGAGACCCGTTTGTGCCACGGAAAGTATATTAAGCCATTGGTAACGGGTTTCGTTCGAAGCACAAGCCCGAAAGTCTGACAACCAGTCTTGCAAAGGGGTACCTATCGTGTTACCTGTGACTTGGTTGAGGAGCATATAAAGATACTGGTATTCAGCTGCAGCTAGTTAGACTGGAAGTCGACCCCAAACTAGCTGGGAAAAGGATCGGCAGATGGTGATGAACACTTCGATTTCGATTGTTTATTATATTGAAAACTATCTTCCGCCCTCGGCTTCACCCGCGTGGTATGTCGATAAAAAGTAGCCTATGTCCTTCCCCGGGATGCCATCTATCTCCTTGCCAAATTTTATCGAAATCCGCCCAGTCGTTTAGGAGTGAAAGGTAACATACAGAGATGCAGACATACAGACAGATAGACAGACAGAGTTACTTTTGAATTTATAATATTAAGTATGGATGACCGCTGGACATAGGTTTCTCCAATCACATGCCGTTTAACTTGTCGGCTTGTCTCAACGAGCCACCATACGAAAATCATTGAAGGAGTCCAGTTTCAAGTTTGGCCAACACCTTTATTTGCTCTCATTGCATTTTTTCATATTAAAAAGAACATTCGGAAAAAAACACAATAAATAAATAGCAAATGAAATTTTTTGTGTTATCAGTCACGAAAAAAAGGTTAGTGCAGCAAATTTCAGAAAAAAAAGAATATTCGTCACTTAAAAAAAGACGAAAATAATTAGAAAGGTACTTACTAAGCACAGCACATATTATTTGGTTGATCTTGCTCCCCTCGCCGAAAATAAAGTAATATTTCGCCATAGTTGAATACTACGTAGAACTAATAAAATTATCTATTAAATTCTCCTTAAATATTTACATGAACTAGAAACACTATCTTACAGATCTAATTAAATTCTATTAAAAATATCACTTTTCATTAACAATAAAATTTTAACAAAATAAACGGTGACCAAAAATCGTTTTAATCATTTTCACTAACATCAAAATAAATGGTGACCAAAAATCGTTTTAATCATTTTCACTGAAAACTATTAATGAACTAGTTTTCACTTTTACTCTAAAGACGGCAAAATTGCTCGTGGTTCAGCTTTCACGATCGCTAATGTACTGAGTTTAGATACAAGAAGGCTCTTTGATGTGGTATATAATGTTTGTGCTAAAGATCAATTACTTATCAAGGAATCAAAGTCTGCTAACAGAATATTTCTTTGTAAAAACAAAATACGTGAAAATGTACATTTTATAGTCGCATTCCGTGTCAGGTAAATATGAAATCTCAATATTTTGACAAGTCTTATAAACCGTGCCAAGAAGAGGCGGATCGCTATGTAGTACATACATTATGATTGTATAAAACAAATTCGTTTTTAATTTCTGACGTAAACGAGGCAAAAGTAGTGTGTAAGGATCGCAGCACCACGCGTAGCATGACAACAATAGAAACGGGTTTTCTACGGGTTTTTTGTCGTTGGAAGAATAGATAAAATAACAGATAAACAATTACAATCTGTCATGTTATCTATTCTTCCGTCAACAAATTTCTATTGTGGTTATGGTAAGCATGCAGGTCGCGTTCTCTAGTTTCTGCCTACCCTCATATTTGATTTTAATGTCTGTCTGACCACTCTGGGGTCTGAATACCACTGTGAAATGGATCCACTGTGTAGTGGATTTTGATGCGGTATTATTTAGGTGATTTAATCCGGAAGGTGTATAAATACATGAATATTTTACTAAGATATAGCACAGAAATCTAGATGTTTTGACGTGTCGCCATTGCACCCGTGCAAAGCAGCGGCGCGGGTCGCCAGAGTGGAGATAAATAATAGTGCATGCTTTGAATGAAATCACTGGCAAATGAGAGATTGCTATGTAAGTATTTTTTACTAACGCTTTCTTATTATCTCTGAAACCTACCAAAATGGTCTGTTTTTAGGTCCCGACTATCTTCACAATGGGTGAAATTGAATTCATGTCATTGTACTCATTATGATCAGCTTTCACTATAGGAGCAAACCAGAAATCGCGAGAAAAGAATCGGCTGTGTGTCATTTTTATGTTCGCAAGGAACAGCTGATTTCTTTTTTTGCGATTTCATGTTTGGTACCATACTGAAGCGGCGACCGCGTACCGGAAGACGTAGTGTTTGAAGGTCCACCAGCTGGACCAATGACGTGAAGGCCGCAGGAATCCATTCGATGCGAGAAACACAGAACCTATGATCAGCAGTGGACGTCTTGCAGCTGAAATGATGATGATTATGATATTCGACATACTATCGATAAAATCTATACTAACTATAGTTCCGTATTATAAATGCTAAAGTTCTGTCTAGTTGTTGATTTGTCTGTCTGTTTGTTTGGTATACAGAAAGATCGCAGGATACAGGACAGGTACGACAATCAGGACAGGTAGGATACTTTTTTCCCGGTAGTAGGTTTCTGTGGGATAATTTTCCGCCCCCCAACGGGCACAGCCGCAGACAAAAGCTAGTGTTTCCATAATTAAATATTTGTTTAATTTATTGTTTAATTACTGAACTGGTAAAATGTAGTAACTTGATCCTCTGTATCTTTAATAGTAAGCGTAAGATTGTGTAAAATTACTTGGTCAATAGCGATAGAACTGTGATTCTTTTATTTATGTTTCTCAGATGATCTAATACGATGCGTCAAACTTTATGGCGGCTCTGAAGTGCGCTAATTGCTGCGCAGGACCCCATCCCTCACTTCCTCTAACACGTGAATTTGCTACACCGCAGCCCATTGGATGTTTGCTATATTTATCGCAAGACACGAGGCTGATTTTGTTGATTCAATGAGCAGATATAATAGACAACTCACTGCTCGACACTGGTCTGAGGCCCTAAACAAAGTGACATTCTATCAGCGTTGGATATCGATGATGGAAAACGCAAAAATGTACCTATAGGACTGACATAAGCTATTGAAAAGCTTATGTCAGTTCTGTTGAAAGTCGTTGTAGAAATACGAAACACTTTAGAAGCGATTGTCACTTGTCTACGCCTTCTGGATACAAGAGAATTTAAAGATACTTAAAGGCAACTGGGGGCTGATTAAGAAGTATTAATGCCATAATTATTTCACTGCGAAAAAAGGATGGTGCTAGCGGCCTTGTATAGCTCCGTCTCTCACTAACAGTGGAAAAATGCTGGCATTAATACTCGTACGTCGTAGTATAGGTGCAAAAAAGTGTAATTTAAAGTTGCCTCTAAGTATCTAATATTTTCTCCTCTTCTTCGTAAGTTAATATTTAAGAAGAATGCATTATAATGTTATTGGCTACTGCGATTTGTGGATCTTTGACAGTCGTAACGGGTCGTCAGAAGCTCGAAAGTCGGTCAATCAGTCTTACCAAGGGGTATCGTATTCCCCAGTTACTGGGTTGTGGAGGTCAGATAGGCAGTCGCTCCATGTAAAATACTGGTATTCAGCTGCATCCGGTTAGACTGGAAGCCGACCCCAACATAGTTGGGAAAAAGGCTAGGCAGATGATGATGATGATGATGGCTACTGCGATGCTGATTGGGCTTGCAATACTATAGATCAATGATCCTGTACCGGCTACGATTTCCTCTTTCAGAGTGCTGCCATAAGTTGATGTTCAAAGAGTCAGCCAACAGGCAAGGTGAGTATTTATGTCTTTAGCCTCAACTACACAAGATAGACTATGGCTGACACAATAAGAAGGTTTTTGGCTTAAATTTAAAAATACTTCAATGGTTATGTACTGTGATAATCAAAGCATCAAGTATTGCTGGTAGACGTCCGCTACCAACTTGTGAGAGAAAAGGTCACAATTAAAAAAAAAAACAGTATTACACAAGAAGACTGAAGATTATGGTTGGTGACATATTGACGAAACCACTGCATCGACCAAAACATTTTTTTTTTCTTTAAAGCAAAGGTTTGCATTGCGCGGAGCTGACGGTAAAAAAGAGTAAGAACGCCTTGTGGAATTTTCATAGCAAGTGTTTGCCTGTGACATATTTCAGGCGTCAATAGGCGTTTTACATTATGATGTGTCATGACTTCATGAGTGCTTTTTTCATAGCTTTTGGAAAACATTTGCCTTGCTCAGACCAAATAAAAATCCAAGACATAGCGCTGCGAACAATACAGTGAAGCATGCCAAAACTACACCTCTGCTCTGTGAATACACGCTCACACGCACACATTTTCAATCAAACTACACCTTGGTCTATACCTATGTGCTTTTCATCCAAATCCGTTCAATCGTTTTAGCGTGAAAGCATTACAAAGAAACTAATAAAGTCACTTTCGCATTTTAAATATGAGTTAGGATTATGATATGTAAATCCAGTATAAGAAGGTTGAACTTAGTAAAAAAAACAAGTATAATACAATTCATTAGTTTTAGTAAAGGTTTATGAAATAATCAATACTCTAAAAATAACTCTTTAAGTCTCCATCTTCCCTGCCTCAATAGCCAACGCCTTTTCTCTTTCAATTCTTTTCTCTTTCTTAGTCTTCAAGTCCTCATAAATCTCTTCCAAGATTCTTTGTTTGGTCTCCGGGACATAAATAAACACATAGATAGTTGTGCACAAACAAACAGCTCCGAAGAAGTAGAATGCCACATGGACTCCCACTGCATTTACTAGAGGCTTAAAGAACAATGTTTCTACGAAGGAAGCAACAGACGCTGCTGACATTGCCATCGCCATTACTGACCCTCGATACTGAAAAGAAGATAAAATTTATGAATTTTTATTGTAAGCAAATATTGGGTTTTTTTCTATGAAATTGCCGTTTTTTTCTCACAAATAGAGAACCTCGTCACTTCTATGATTTAAAGTATTCATAAATTGTTTGATATTATATCGAATAATGACCATCATAGACAACTACCTATAGTAAAAAACCTTATTACTTATAGTTTTCTAAACATAAAAAATTCCTTAAAAATGACTCCTCATTTTGTCAGCAGAAATGACCACTATTTTTTTTTAACTTAGCCTATACTTATTTTTGTCGCTTAATCTAAGTGGCATACGTTATCTTAGTTTGTAAACATTAGTGCATAAAAGTTTTAAAACATTAGGTGTTTATAGTTGTTATATAAATTAAGAAAATGCTAGTATGAAAAATGCAACTTGTTTGAAATTCCCCATACAAAACGCTTCTATCTAGTATTATTATAACTTGAAAGGTGCCTCAGGTCGATGTAACCAAGTCACTCAGTCATAAGTTGATTAAAGAAGAAGAGATGGATTTAAGTAGACTATAGATTTTCATCTTAGTGCTTATTGACCAGATAGACGATGAAGATTTATTTACTAAAGGAGATCATTCATTTTGGGCTAAATAATGAAAATGAACCAAACAAAAAAAATGATATATGCCGTTAGAACATGTAGGGCAATTTCCTGCGCTGTTATACGATTTTGAAAAATACTGTTTTCAGTATGTTTTAGTTAAAATAATTAATGGTACTCTAATTAAAGTCATAGCTTGTAGTAATAAAAAATGAAGAGAAAAACGTAATCTTTTGGAATATAGCTCTTTTTTGAATGAATGATGAATGGACGGTGAATGATCATCTCCTTTGCCTTTTATGAAGAAATTATTATTTAGTCTACAAATAATTAATTGATGAATGCTGAACAACAGCTTATCATTGACCATCGATGGAAATGAATGATTAAAGTTGAAACTTGAAATAGCCACAAACAACACGTTGAACAGACAATTTGTAACCACAGTTTTCTTTAAACAGGCAGGGGATTACAAGACGCTGCTATTCTATTTTTAAGACCAAATGATTACAAAATCTAAAAATCGATTATGCGTGAAGTTATCAATGACACTTACCTTAAAAGAAAATATCTCTCCAGTAACAATGACGGAGACAGGCTGCAAGCCAAGAGCATCACAGAAGATGCACAAACAGAGAGCGACGACCGGTAGCCAGGCTGGGGCGTAGACGTTGTAGTCTCGAGCAACGTACCAGGAGGCCAGGGCACACATGCTCAACCCTGACACGAAAGCTGTGGCTATGAAGAGTGGCTGTGGATAAAATACATAATGCACATTAGTTACTACACATAGACACAATGAAAAAGATTTGAGAGTAGATTTGGTACCAAGGAACACTGAACCATCTGTAGAGACTAATCCGTCTAGGTTGAGTCCTGAGTGACGGCGCACCGCGCAGGCGGAGTGCGGAGCGGATTTATCCGATTGATGTCTAGTGGGCGTCCTGAGTGACTGCGCACCATCGTAGTTTGTTGCTATGGCACTACCGTTGCCATAGCAAGAAACTCGTGCAATTAATTCGTGTTTTTGAGTGCATTTTTCCAATATAAAGTGAAACTTGGTGCTTTTGAATGATACTCATTGTTATAGTGAATGGATAACATAGTAATTAATGAGGATTATGAATTTGATTGTTCGATCTCTTACGTATACGTTCATACAAAGTTATCGTGGCATGTATAATGAGAAACGTCAAATGCGCCGTGTTCGAACAGTTCGAACATCTCGAACATTTGTTTTATCCACCGTTCATTCCGCCTGCGCGGTGCGCCGTCACTCAGGACTCAGCCTTAGAGTTGCTTACTGTATCAAGAACGAAGGCTTCAACGAAGACAAGGGAAATCTGAAAGTGGTTATGTGGGAGACAATGTGCATAAATATGTTGGTCATCTTTGACAAAAAATGTAAGGATTTCTGCGTTGTTGTTATGAAAAAAATCTCTAGAAAGCTCACCTTTCTTCCTGCTTTTTCTACCGGAAAAGATGCTAAAGATGCTCCAAGTACTTGAACAGCTCCCAAAGCCATAGCCTGTTGGTTAGGAGTTAGGACTATGCCTGATCCTTCCGATGATCTTAAGAATATCTCCCCAGCGAAGTTTAGAACCGGGATAGAACCACACATTTCTCTCGCTAAAGCTAATACCATAGCTATTATGAAGGCTCGAATCAGGATTTTGTCTTGTACTGTAAAAGAAAAATGGTAAAATGAACAAAGTGTAATAAATAATATTGATGTTTGAAGACACAAATATGTATAAAGAACAGATTTGGCGATAGGAAAAGATAAAACTCGAATTTCATCATCTGCCTAGCCTTTAACCTAATTGCGTAACTCACTTTCAATCCCAATCTAAATAATTTTAAAGGTTACTGCTATCCATTGCTTCGTTCGAAAAATTTGTCTACCCAGCAGCATAAATAGCGCAATGAATATTGATGAACTGTCAAAATGAAAACCATTGGTACTGTACGCGTGCTTGCTAAGCAATTGCCACGCTGTTCCCAATGATGTTGGGATTAGCACCCAATCAACTAGGCGAATATAAAACAAAGCTTTGAAAATATATGATTCCTAGTTATTTCTTGTATGAATATCCAAGTCCCAAAAATCATAGTAAAGCCACCTGAAATAAATTATGATAAGAGAGTTAAAAAAGCTTTAAAGAGTAATAAACATTAACAAAGAAAAGTAGTATATCATTAAAATCCGCTAAACAAATACAATTCACACGACATCGCAAATACGGCAGACTGTTATCATATTAAATAAAATTATGATTATTTATACAATACTTAGTTTAGAAGTTATTTCGACATAGACAAAGATAAAGGGGAAAACCGAAACCACTTCCTGTGTTAATTTTTCTTAATGTCCTTGAAGAATTGGCTTACTTAGTAGTGTGTCAGGGTAATTCGTCAACTCGTCCTACATGCCTACAGCCCATTTAGGACGATCTTGTCGTCTTAGATGGGCCCTTACTAGAATTTTGATTACTCGAATTTTGTCTGGCATAGTGGCACGCGTTTGTAATGTTATAAAATACGACGAAATTGAATTATGTACTAACAATAGTTTTGTGGCCACTGATCAACAACTGTGTTCATGCGCACTGAGATACAATTGAATGCTTGGGTTCCTTAACGAGCTTGATTGAAATTATTTTAGAGTTGTTAGCAACCAAAATATCATTGATAAATCAAAACAGTATTTTGACGACTGGAGTATGTCTATGTCTATCTATCAGTTCCTTTAAAAACTTGTATATTTTTTTTGCTTACTCGCAACATGGTTGATGTACTTATACAATTTTTTATTTAGAGCTCAAACATTCTATATGCCATTTGAAATTAGATTACACATTTGAATAAACCTTTTTTACAGTCCGTTCAAACGATTTTGACTTGCTTTGGTAGCATAAAAAATCCGAGCTGCAGTAAACAGTTGGTATTGTAACCACTTTTTTGCTTTTAATTCCATCCTTATGCCTACGGTATAGAAGTCAAAATCGGTTGAACGGACTGTAAAAAAGCTTTATTTAAATGTTTAATCTTATTTCAAATGGAGTTATAGCTCTTACGCATCAAACTCATTACTATAACAGTCACGGTTTGTTGTAAGAATACAGGGAATACAGGCGTGTACTTTTGTGTTATTAATCTAGTATACAGGTAAACCAGAAAAGGTATGACCTTCGGTAATCTTCGTTTTTCCGAATTAGCACGAATGACGCGCTACAGAATAACCCTCCATAAAAGCTAAGCTACTGAGTTTAAAAGTACTGCCGCGCTTTGTGCTCCTAATATTTCGCATCTGTATGAAATTTTCTCTTTGTCGGGTTACCAACTCCGGTCGCAGATTGTCATTTTTTTTTGTTGTAATTCCATAGTATTGTTAATGTTCAATTTCGTAATTATAGTAATAAGAAATAGGCAAGCATTTCCTTAGTTGTAACAGCTCTATATTAGATCTCATCAACGCCCGTTCCTCCTTCCGAAGACAGACGAATCATCGTCTGTCTTCGTAGTATGCGCTTCGGGCTTTCTTGGGATATCTGTATTTACCTTCGTTGTCTATCTTATTAGCGAGACGTGTTTACATCTACTTTAAAATAATTTGAAAGTTACTAACGTATAGCCTTAATAACGAAGCGGTCACTGTCTTCGTCTTTCATTTGTTCTTTCTTGATTTGGTTTATTTCACTTATAACTTTAGGGTCATCCTCTTTTCTGCATCTGAGCCATGCTATTGACCTGATTGCTTCCTGCAAAACATTTAAATCCAAATATAAATAGGTACACAGATTAAGAAAAAATGTCGTACTTCTAGGCATTGTTCAAAATATGTCACTAAAAATCATGATACAGATTTCTTTTTAGGGTTCCGTACCCAAAGGGTAAAACGGGACTCTATTACTAAGACTGTTTGTCTGTCTGTCACCAAGCTGTATCGCATGAACCGTGATTGTTATAGACAGTTGAAATTTTCACAGATGATGTATTTTGCTTGCCGGTATAACACACAAATACTAGAAAACAGAATAAAATAAATATTGAAGGGGCTCCCATACAACAAACGTATTTTTTTGCCGTTTTTATAGATAATGGTACGGAACCCTTCGTGCGCGAGTCCGACTCGCACTTGGCCAGTTTGTTTTTTCTCCGGCTCGAGGTAAGTAATTGATTTTTTCTTTAAAGATTTCAGACAGACCGTAGTCTGAATTTGTGTCCAGTTAGTGTCAATATTCACCTATGTGTAGGAGCACTACTGACGAAATGTGGCCTACCCCCTTCGTGGAATGCAGACGCAAAGATGATGCAGTGTCTAATTATTGTTTCAGAATTTTGAACATTGTTACCATCTGTCAAATCTAAGACGTTATCTGTTTAACAAGGCCAATTTTATTGAAACAGATTCTCTTGTTCAAATACAAACAGTACGTTTGAGAATCTCGAAATCTCGTTATAACTAACAGCTCAAATATTGTGTTTGCTCTTGTCAATATGTTAGACGGAAGGAAAATGCCAATATAGGTAAGTAAATTTGAAGAGCGGCGTCCTATCAAAGGATTTCCTTCCAATTTTTTAATTTTTCGGGGTCGTTATTTGCTATTTGGCTACGGAAAATAGGGTCTCCTTACTAGGTCAACTGTGATGCGTAAATAATACAGGGTGTTAGAGACAGCTACGCGCAAGCTGTTACTGCATGAATTCAGTAGGTACATGATTTTAGACCCATGCCATCGGCGTAGAAATATTTTATCGGTAATTAAAATAAAAACCAAGGCTTTCTTAAATTTTGTCAGAGTAGGTAGTAGGACTTTTGTATGAAGCAGCAGATTTTTTATAATAATCGACGAAAAATGTCTACCTCTGGGATCTAGAATCATATGCATGCGCGTCTGTGTTCAAAAAAATTGGCATTGGATCCAATTTAGCCCAATGTGAAATTGGATCACCTGCCGCGTTGGTCTAAAGGTTGCAAGCTCTACTGCTGAACATGAGGTTCTGGGTTTAATTCGGGGTCAAGCAGTGTTATTGGGTTGTGCCATCTACAATTTCTCAATGGCAGCCAGGAGTCTGGAGCTTGTTCCCGATGGCGGCAATAGGCTCGCTATCACATTGGGAAATATACATAGCTGGTGAAATGTAGGTGTACAATAGGTGGACCTCTGTCTAACCCTTTGAGGAATACAGGCGTGTTGTTATATTGTCATTGACATTGGATCAAATAAGATCTATGTAGCTATTTCTCAATTAAATTATCTTACCTCTGTCTCTCCTCTCTTAATCAGGTATGAAGGTGACTCGGGCATCATAATGAAGAGTATCAAGTGCAATGTTGGTAGCGACAGACAAATCCACAGGATAGTGCGGTAGCTCAGTATGTCACCAATGACGTAGAGGAACAAGTTACCTGTTGTGTGGAATAGGATCACCTGGAAAAGTTTTAAGATTAGAATATAACTAAAGTGCTGCAAGCACAAACGCGCTCGAATGACGTTGACAGGGTGGCGCTGTTCGGATTCCCGGCCACCATAGGCGTGGACGGTGAGCAATGAGTAGCTTGCTGTCCGATAAGGAAGAGGCCCGGGTCGACGGCGCGTTGAGTTCCACGTGCGCCTTAAAGAAATGTCAGCACAACTGAAGGGGTCCGCTAGGGCCGATGCCTGCTGGGGTCGTGGGTAAGTCCGAAAGGGATACCGTGGCTTCTGGCAACTGAAGGAACACGGGTGGGTTCTAGTCAGTAAGAGTCTGACACGCCCTCCCGTTCCGCCCAGAGCGGGAGAAGTTATTTGATAATTTCGAACCAAAAAAAAAAAGGTTGGCGCTGTTGGTACTTTTGTGCAGCATTAGTTCCCATTTTGGTCACGCGCCAATAGATCCTTGTACAGCTACAGCTTTGTACAGTATTTTTTCCACCTGTGTTATTAATATTCATCAATGAATGGAATATTAGAATACTTTAATGAGCAACTTACCAATGTGCCAAGCATCCCTCTAACGTTAGCTGAACTAATCTCTTTAGTATACATTGGACATGTGACGTAAGCGCCCGCCATTGTGAGACCAAATAGTGCTCTGGCCAGGATGAAAGCCCACACTTCCATAGATGCCAGTTTGATTGTCCAGCAAGTCTGAAAAATGGGTGTTATTAATGTTTTGATAAAATGTCATGCAGTTTGAGTAAGAATGACATTATTAAGAGATCTTCATCATACCCCTAAAATGGGTCTTACAAACAAAGGCTCGTGGTGTGTATGATCTGTTCCAAAAGTATGTGATAAAAATATTAACAAATGGATGAGAAACGTACCTGTGGATGCAAATTTTAGTGCCACTTACAAATTGATTGCTTTGATTAATGATTATTTGAATACCCAAAATTCTTATTTTAAATCATCAATCTTTTCATTTGTCAATTGAGGTTATAAACCTAATTTTTTGTCGATGTAATGAATGATTGAGTAGGAATTTAATCTGAACAGAGTTTGTTTACATTTTCATCAGATACTATTGGAACAGACTTTATGTACTCACATTTGTTTTTGGAAAAAGATATAAATAAAGTATCAGAGGCTTCAGTTTTTTAGTGTTTATGCTCAACTATTTATTTTATACTTACGAATGCTACCGCAGACATGAAGAATAAAGTCAGTTTTCTCCCGATCTTATCACTTAGTATCGCCATTAGATAATCAGCTGGTATGCATACCAAGTACGGCACCGCTGCTATCCATGAGATCTGAGAATAAACAAAAGATATTGAGCACTTGCTAATTTTACGATATCTCTCTCTTCTTATATAAGGATCTATCTTCTAGGATCGATCTATTTTTTTATAAGGGATATTAAGAGATGAAGAACACCTATACAGCCAGTCAATCTGCCTAGCCTTTTCCCACCTATGTTGGGGTCAGCTTCCAGTCTAACCGGGTGCAGGTGAATATCAGTATTTTACATGGAGCGTCTGCCAACAATACCCCTTGGTAAGATTGGTTGTAGGACTTGGACTACCCGTAACGACTGTCAAAGATCTACGAATGACAGCCGGGACCAACGGCTTAACGTGCTTTCCGAGACACGGAGAGTTCTTTATATGTAATGGATGGGCACTCATCCACGGACTGACCGCGGCAAGTGTATCGACTCGTGTGGCTGTTACTATTTAGCGATGACCTCCTCTACAGCCGGTTCAAAGTTAAACTTTTTATCTAGCTACAGCCAGTTATAAGTCCTCGTGTGTATTATTATTTATTAGGCCAGCTATCCACCGGACAATCAAACCCAGACTCCGAGCTGTTCTGAACCTTTCTCAAAGAAAAAGTCTAAAAACACTGTTCCCGACACGGGGATTTAATCCAAGCATACTCGCTCAACCGCGAACAATTGGCCAAGGAGGTAGTAGGTACCTAATTACAAAACATTGGCCCTATTAGGTTCCGTCGCAGTCGGGTAGTTAAGATATCTAGTGTAAAATTGTGTGAAAACTTGTCTCACCATCATAGCTAGAAAACGATTGACCTTTTCAAACAAAGTACGGTTGGTGGTGGCTCGGAAGTTAGCTTCTCGCTGCGCAGTAACCCCTCACCCCCGCCGTTTGAATCGAACTATATCATACATACTACAGGGTTAAGTAAATAAAATTATTTAGCGAAACTCAACTCTAACCATGATAAAACAAAAAAAACGAATTTTCTCAACTCATACTTCAATACACCACTAGCAGCGGTCGTTGACCCCAATAATAAAAAAACATCAAATGTTCTTTTCTTCGTTCAGATATTGTTACCCATCGCGCGTGCGGAGTTTTGCTAAATAATTTAATTTGACCTTCTATAGTAACACACACATTATACGTGCGTGATGTCATTATGAACACTTACCTCAAAATCTGTAAGTGGGGTCCCCCTAGGCGAGTCTTTGGACTGCAGTAGCAGTGACATTGGAGACATCCATCCGATACAGGCGCCGTATGCGAATACGGGCAGGTTTACTGCAGGAAACAAAAGGCGATTTAGAAGGTCTATCATAATAGGGAATATGCATGTATTTTTTTAATATTTTTATTCGATAGTTCACATCGTCAAATAATAGTTAAAAAAAATTCGACGGCAAAAAAGCAATTTAAAGTACTTAAAATTTTTTTTAAAAATATCCACCCGATCCGGGTTATTTAAACGCCCTCCATTTGGCGCGCTTGGTGTGGTGACGTCACAAACCGTGAAAACAGACAAGCAACTGTCAGGTCAACGACAAACGCTCCTTTTTGTAGGAGCGTTTGACGTTGACTTGACACTTGTTGATTGACTTGACATTGACATTTTGATTGTTGTCCCAGATTGTTACGTCACATCCGCTTTTAGTTTTTCAAGTATTTGAATTACCTACAATTTTTTGGGACTTTTTAAAAATTAATTTCTCGCTCAAAAATAAATTTTATTAAAAAATATTGATAGCGCTCTTACTAAGTACTATTCGATTTAAAAGAGTCTCGAGCAAAACTATAACGGCGCAAACTTATAGTGATCTCAGCTAAGTATGTTATAATATCTTGTTTTTTAATATCACAAAATGCTACTATGGGATCAAAATATTATTCTGTATTATTTAGTTATTAAACAATTGTAGGAGACATATTCCTAAAAGTGTCCTAAAAAAATCTTGTAGCTAACTATAAGACTGAGTTATAAAAGCAAATGCCCTTGAGAATATCTACGCTTGTGAAATGCTATTACTAGTAAAAGTGTCCTATAAATGTTTTAGAGGTCAGTCTTGTAGCGAACTATAAGGCCGAGATATAAAAACGAATGTACTTGAGTATGTTAAGGCTAATGCTACTATAAGTAAATAGTCTTCTGCAATGCCTTTATAAGAACGTTATTAGTAGTGACAGACTTATAATCTTTCATTATATGATTATTTTGCTTGTTGGGACATTTATGGAAAAAAACCATTATCGAATAAAAGAATGGAGATTTTAAGAGGTGAAAGAATGGAGATTTTAAGCAGGTAAAATATCATGAAATATTTTATAATACTACTACTCTTTTTATTGGTTTGAGGAATCTAACCTAACTTACAGACTTAAAATACTTAATAAGTAATAATAATATGTACAAGTATATAAAGAAAGGGGGGGACATAATAATTGGGCATAAAAAAATTCATCCTCATCGCTGTCAACAGGAAAAGTGCCCAAAAGGCTGGCAGCATTGCCACTTATGCAATGCTAATTCTTTGGCGAAAGACTAGGCCAGCCCTCTGGTCACGTGAAGAGTCGACCAACAGCTTGGCGATGTCTTGGAAAACTAAGTGGATACTCGGACCCCATGACCCTAGGGTTTCAACCCCACACGAAAATAAGAAGAAGGTTGTTTATTAAGATGCAGACTTGCCACATTAGGATGAAAAATATTTGAAAAGGTACTTACTAAGCACAGCACATATTATTTGGTTGATCTTGCTCCCCTCGTCGAAAATAAAATAATATTTCGTCATTGTTCAATAGTACGTAAAACTATTAAAAATATTAAATTCTTCTTAAATATTTACGTCTACATAAAACACTATCATATAATAAAAATAAATATTTTATTCTAAATAATATCACTGCAGTAATCACTGCTAAATAAATAGATAATTACAATAAATTAAATGTGGTAACCTAAAACGGTTATCCTTTTAAAAATAGGTTCATAAGCAACCAATTTTCACTGAAATCTATAATTAGAATAGTTATCACATTTAATGTAAGATTAAGCACGACGAAACTGCTCGTCCGTCAGCTTTCGCGGTCAGTTTTAAACTGAGTGAAGATACAAGGAAGCTCTTTGATATAATTATCTAGACGTTTTATTTGCGTTAAAGATCAATAACTTATCAAGGAATCTAACGCTGTTGTCAACAGAGGTGTCTGAGCAAATAAAAAAAAACTATCAAAACGTCATAATAAATTATACATACATAGTATAAAAAAAACAAAGCCGATTTTAGTGTATATCTGTGTGACCGCTTAGATCTTCTAAACTTCACAATGGATTTTGATGCGGTTTTCACCATCATTTTAGAGCATTTGTGTCACAGGCTCGCAATTTCTGGAGTGGTGACCCTCACAAGGTGGACCGATGAACTTGGCGGTGCTCGGGGGAGGCCTATGTCCAGCAATGGACGTCTTTTGGCTGAAATGATAATGATGACGCTCGCAAGGCAATCTAAGAGGTTTTCGGCCTTAATAAAGCGTCCAGCAAGGCCATAAAACATTAACTAATGATTACTCGCTCAGGGCACCCCCGGTGGGGTACGCACCTTGGCTTAGGGCGTCGCTGGGACGACAGTAAGGGGCAGGCTGGATCGAGGAATGTAAAGCTACAGGCTCACGGCGCGGGCTGGCTCCAGCAAGGGTCGAGGAGCTCATTTTAGAGCAGTCATACCAGGAGGTTTATGTGTATAATACATTAATATGACTGCCCTATTTAGAACCATAATTACCCTATGTATAGGTACCTCACTACTTTATATTGCGAGTTTATTTCTGTAAAACAAATCTTATATACATTTTAACATTCTAACACTAAATTAAATGGCTAACTCACTATACAAATAAATACAAAAACAAAAGGACACAGGTGTAGAAGTATTCATCGGCATCGCTGTCATCCGGAAACGCGGCCAGAAGACTGGCAGCATTGCCACGTTCCTGCCAGGGTTGCGGGTTAGTCCAAAAGGGATACCGGGACTTTGGCAACAGGCAACTGAAGGAACACGGGTGGGTTTTAGTCAGTAAAAGTCTGACACGCCATTCCGCTCCACCCAGAGCGAGAGAAGTCATTGGATGAATTCCCACCCTCAAAAAAAATAAAAAAGCAGTGCCACGTTGAATGGCAACGCTAATTTTTTGGCCAAAGAACGAGACAGCCCTTTGGTCACGTGAAGTGTCGATCAGTCGGTGTGAAATCGCGCACTCGGGCCCCATGCGTTTCGACCCCAAACGGCTAAAGTGATTTTGAAGTATTGTGCTACTACTACAAAATCAGTGACATTGTTAGTAGTTGGTTCCAAATTGTAAAAGCTAACAATGTACAAACAAACCAGTGTGTATAATTTGTTTCTCTGCTTTTATTTGAAATCGCGTGTGACATTATACGCCTTACTAGAACTAAGCAGACATGTTCACATAATTAAATATTTGTTTAATTATTTTTTTGGTTTACTCATCTGGTAAAATGTAGTAACGAGATCCGCTGTATCAGTAAATAGTAAACGTGAGATTGTTTTATATATAACTCGGTCAATAGAAAAAAAACCCTGATTTTCCATGTTTATTTTAATGATGCAATAGGACGTGACCAGTGACGTAAAATCTTTGTAAACTTTTAAAGGATTATGCTGTCGCTGGTCACGTTATATTGTCACCATACCGTAACTTTTCCACTGCATTTTCGCCATTTTCTCGTAACAAGAAGGAACATGTCGGTACGCTCTAGGTTGGGGATTTATAACTATTGAGCCTTAGTTTTCTCACGATATTTTCCACTTAGTAAGTTTTTTTTTTGACCTTGTTAGACAGTAGTCCATCAATCTACCTAGCCTTTTCCCAACTATTTTCGAGTCGGCTTCCAGTTAGACCGGATGCAGCAGAATATCAGTATTTTATATGGAGCGACTGCCTATCTGACCTCCACAACCCAGTAACTAGGTAATTTCATAGGTATCTACCCCTTGGTAAGACTGCTTGTCAGATATTCGGGCTTTTGGTGACCCGTAATGACTGTTAAAGTCTTAAAACTATGCTAAAGCCACGAATGACAGCCGGGACCAACGGCTTAACGTGTTTTCCGAGGCTCGGAGAAGTCTCGGTGTGTAAAGATGGTCACCCATCCACGGACCAACCCTGGCAAGCATAGCCTAACCTGTTGGATCGACCCGTGCGGCTGTTATTACTAAGCCTCGAGATCGAGCTTGTTATTAAGTAGTATATTTATGTTATTCGTATATTTTATTTATCGTTTTATATTAAAAAGTACAACCTTGTTCCTCAAACCTCTTTCGTCTTTGAAAATCTATGGTCCGCTGTCAGAATTGTCAGAATAATTATTATGACATCTGCTGCCAATAGATTCCAAAATGTAGGGCATACAGGCATAAGCTAGCCCAAAACATAATGCGACAAAATGAAGAAATACGGATACAATTCACGCCAAAGACTTATAAATATACATAAGAGTTCACGCAAACCCTTCTTGGTCAGTATTCTTTATAGTTAACGATCGTTTATTAACAATTTCTTGACAAATCTTAAATTTTTATATACAATCTAACACTAAAATTATATACAAAGCGAAATAAAAATTATTATACGAAAGAAGGGCTCATAGGGCGTCAAAAAATTCTTCCGCATCGCTGTCAGTGGGAAAAGTGCCCAAAAGGCTGGCAGCACGATCGTTGGACTGCGCCTGGTTTATGACAACGGGCTCGCCCCATAATTCGCGGGACTTAATAAATAAATAATAATAATGCACCAACAAGGGGTTTGCCTGGATGCACTTGCCTAGTGCATACAGGGATACTCGGGTAGATATTAAACCTAAATGTTTTTCAACAGATGAATCGTACTAGCTGACATTATCTAAAATGGGATACTGGATGTGGGTGGCGTCATATGCTATGATTGCAAGTAAGTTTACAAAATATATATTATTGTGTTGTACCTATCAAAAAGCAGTGGTGGCCCAGTGGTAACGGCCGCGACTCACGACTTGTAGATTGTCAGCTTTACTTTGTGTAAATTATTTCATCACCACTGCTCTCTAAACGGTGAAGGAAAACATCGTGAGGAAACCGGCATGTTCTAGAACCAAAAATTCGAAGACATGTGACATCTACCAACCCGCACTGGGCCCGCGTGGTGGATTACGATGTTCCGAACTGAGAGGAGGTCTGTGTCCTAGCAGTGGGATCATTATAGGCTGATTATGCTGTACCTATCAGGACTTATTAGGCGTGGGACATAGGCGAGGGGCATTTTGTATGAAATATGCACTAGCTGCCGCCAGCGGCTTCGTCCGCGTGTAATCTTTATAAATTATAGCCTATATTACTCAGGGTGAATGTAGCTCTCTAATGGTGAAAGAATTTTTGAAATTGGCGCAGGAGTTTTTGAGTTTATTCATTACAAACATACACACAAAAATACAAATCTGTCCTCTTTATAATATTAGTGTAGATGTAGATGAAAGGAGTGGTGCAACGCCCGCACCCACATGTCCTCCCCGTCATTTCTACTGGGAACCTCTTGGTTACGGAGGTATTAAAGGTCAAAGTTTCAACTTGTTTGACGTTATCACTTCCCAGGGAAAGGCCTCCACGTCACCTTTACTACTCTACCATATAACTCCATCTCTTTTCATCTGCAGGTGCAATCATGGCCTATAACGACGACTTCAGGATGGAAGCCTTAGAAGGATTCACAGCAAAATTCATGATCCTGGTGGAAGAGCTAGCGTTGTACTGCAAACCAATCAACTTCCCCTTCGACCTGGTCACCAGGTTGTGTATGGAAAAATTGCAGAAATAAATTCAACGGTAATCGATTGTACCGTGGTGTTCGGTAAAGAATAGCATGGGGCTAAAAAGGCCACTCTTCTAGATACATAAATACACACATAAAATCACGCCTGTATTCCCCGAAGAGGGTTAGGCAGTTGTGTATATATAGGGTGTAAGAGACAGGACCCTTCGCAAATAAACAGGCAATTCAGCTCCTTATTTCGAATCATATTCCACCGGAAATTTCATTCTCAGGAAAATTTTAATTTTATTATTCCTTTTTTCAGTTACTATTCCTATATTTCAATGTAAAATTACATTCTCTGTACGCCGCAGTCCATTTATGTAAATAAAACAGCTAAAATAAAAAAAAAACAACAATTAATGTTGAAATACTATAGCGAACGACGCGTGAAGCTCAGAATTTAAATTGGTATATCACGTGGCGTGAGCTGGCCCCCCACCGCCACGGGGGGTGCAGCTACGTGTGTTGTGCCACGGTAACGATACATTGCGTGTGAGGTAATAAAACATATCCCAGCCACCTTCTTAAGGTCGTCGGTCCATCTAGCTGGAGCCGTCTAACGCTAAGCCGATAAGCGGTCTCCGCTCTAGGACTCGTGTGCTCCACCGGCCATCGGTCCTTCGACAAACATGGCTAGCCCACTGCCACTTCAGTTTGATTACTCTGCAATTCAAAATCAAAATCAAAATGAAAAGTCATTTATTCAAACTAGGCTGAGAATCAGCACTTTTCGAACGTCAAAATTACATAAGACAGTCCCCCCAAAACGCCCACCCTTCACCATTTCCTAGTGCTTTAGCTGGGAAGAAGAAGTGGCGCAACAAACTCCCCAGCAGCACAGCTGTCTGTTCAGTTAGAAAAATTTGATTCTATACAAAAGTTTGCAAAATCATTTACTTTACGCAACATAAAACATAAATCTAATTAGCCATATGTCAGCTAGCACACGCCAATATACCAACCAAAAAAACATTAACAAAACCGAAATCAGCAAGACGACCAGTCACCACAAGCAGCACCCGTTCACGAGCATAACGCAAAGATCAGCCATTACCCCCCTCGCAATTGATTGGTTGGCCAGGTATAAAGGAACATCGGAGCTCAGTGGTCATCTACACAGCTGGTTCAATAACACTTTGCTTTTGAATTATAACGCTCTTTAGAATAGTAACCTATAACGTTTCCACTGCTGGAACGCAATCCACCACGCGGGCCCAGTGTGGGTCATTTCGTTGGCAGTATTCAATTAGAGTGACTACACACTGCATTTTAAGGCCAGCTGTTGCCGCTAGTTGCCCGCGACTTCGTCTGCGATCCAAGATGAAAAATAGCTTATGCACTTACCCAGGTCATGTCCTTTCTGTGTGCTAAATCTCATTCAAATTCGTCCAGCCGTTTTTGCGTGATTCGAGTAACAAACAAACTCACTTTCGTATGTATTATAATATTTAGTTAGGATTAAGAGTTCATAATATCTCAGCTCAAATTCAGTCCTTATCTCGCTCGCACAATACTACTCGCATACTGAGTAAGAGCGAGACTGAGCGGCGTGGCTGCGGGGAAAGACTCTAAGGCGCCAATACTTTAGGTAATTTCTTTTTACGGCGAAAAGTAATGGTGATTATAAAAAAGCAGCATCTGCTTTATAGTTAGTTCAGTTATTATGCAAGGTTTCATGATCTAATTGGAAGTATTTTTTGAAGTGGTTTAATGTTCGGTTTGGAGGTAACTATGGCATTTTAATTAATTTTAATTTCAATTAAAAATTACAATTTTATGGAATGGTGTTAACGTCAAACATAGTATACATTAATCCTCAACTTTACCATAATATTTATTTCAATATGAATGCTGCAATATTTTCGTTATAACGGAGGATCATAGTCACTCTTATAAGTCACCAACTTTTCCCTTGAAACCTCAGCTCCACCTGGTATGTTGGACTACCAAATATATTTTTTTCTGGTATTGACAAAGTTCTTCCTGGCATTAAACCTCATTTCTCCTTTAATGATTTGGTGAATGACATTACGCACAGATAAAAAATAGAATAAATAAACAGTCAAATATTAATTCTAAAATCACCAAACATTATCTAAAGAGTTTTTAGTATGGTCGGCCATTTTGTCCGCCATCTTGTGAATTTGATTTCGATTGCGATATTATCTGTTTTCAGTACATTTTGTATTAGGACGGCCACGAAGTTACACACTATTGCAATAATAACGCCGTAATAGAAGTAGGACGCGCGTTTCTCCGTCCTGCGATATTCCGATTAGTGTTCTTAGAACATTTTGTGTTATATGATCTTACACACACCTGCTTTATTACCGCGCGATAAACACGCGTCTGTGGTGGAGAACACGTTAGAGATATCGCACGATTAAAATTCAGTTGTGTGAAATAAATAAAGACGCATTATCGTAATAACGCCTGCGTTATTGTCGCGCGACAAAAACACCACACGCCGGTGGGGGGGGGGGGAGGCTTTATTGAAGACTGACTAAATAAATAAACTAAGAAGAATTGTAAAATCTTTTTATTGGTTTGTTATTACACCTGGCAATACACGGTAGACTATGATTATAGAGTATAAAAAATGTTATTGAAATGTAGTATATTAAATATTTGTAGATAAATTGAAAAAATGCAGTTTCAATTGACTAAAAAGTACAGTTTTTGTTCAATTATTATTATTAGGCTAAAAATTAAAAAATAAATACGTAAATCTATGTTATTTGTATGTCAATAATTAAAATCGTTATAAAATCATTCGGTTTGCTATTAAAATAACTGATTCATTTATACAATTTGCAATGGTAGCATATTCGTTTGGCGTTTGAAGTGTGTTCATTATAATAATTAAATTATTATTCATAGCATTTTTTACATATAATATGTAATGTAAGGGTGGGTGTACACATAATAAGTGTTGCATAATCTCCGAAAGTGCTTTAATGATTTTATACCAAATTCGTGCACAAATGATGCACAGTGGTATGTAACGCTTATGTGCATGCGCACCTTTATATTTGAGCTATTTTTTCAAACGTCAAACGAAATTATGAAGCAGTTATTGAAATAATGGAATGCTTGAAAACCTATTTAAAATTTTGCTTAAATAGGCGGCAAACCCACACAAATGTCTCCAATTCGATTTAATATTCTTATTGTCATAATCGTTAAATAATAAAGTCTTCTTCTAAATGCATCGATTCTTATGAAAAAACAATAAATACGTCGAAAAATTCACTAATTATTTACAAAAAATAATGATCTTACACTACGCACAGATAATAAATAGAATAAATAAACAGTCAAATATTAATTCTAAAATCACTAAACATTATCTAAAAAGTTTTTAGTATGGTCGGCCATTTTGTCCGCCATATTGCGAATTTGAGTTCGAATGTTTGTACTGATCTATTTTTAAATGTAAATGTTCATTTAGAATTGCATAGTTTAATCGATTCTTGGTCTTCATAAAAGACAAACAAGTATCGCCACACTAATTTATACGAAGCAGAAAGATCCAAATACCGTTACAATTAAAAACCCAATATGAAGAAGTATTTGCGATTGATTAGTGCGGAACCCTTATCGATTTTTAATCGATTAAACTATGAACATAAAGTAAGTGATACTTAAATTTATCGATTATTGGAAGACGAAGATTGGTCGCTTACATTATTTTACAGTATATTTTTACTTATAAAAAGTTGGCACTAATAGTGGGACTTCACTCCCAGAGAGTATGATTATGGAAAGAAAGCGTTATATCGATATGACTGTGTTAATCGATTAGTTTATCTATATAGATAGTTTTTCGGTTCTTCTGCGATGGGGTCCGTGCATGTGCCCAGGTGTTTTAATTGTACCAAACTCCTGTAAAAAAAGAAATACCTATTAAATTAAATTCATCCTCACCGAGTTACTGTAGCTTAGGAAATATTGAGTGAGAGAGCTGTCATGAGATGGAAATTACTTCAGTGCCCTGTTTATCAAAACTTAAAGCATTTTTCCTACAAAAAATTTCATTATTATAAAAAAAAAACTACACGTGTAAATTACATGTTACAAGTATTGTCATTATTTAGTTCACAAGTACTTATATTTTTACACTTTTATTCGTGACTTTGTACATCAAAAAAATATTTGAAAGTTACAACTTGTAGAAAATCATAGCAAATCCTGAGTGGCCGGCGACTCTCTATTCCGTCTTACAAGTTTGCAAGTGTCGTGCTTAGTATCGCAAACAATTTTTAATTTCGATTTTCTTTTTTAAAATGTGGTCAAAAGAGAGAGATGACCTGATGCCCGTGTCCCAGCAGTGGGATCATGATTATGGAGATGAGCTATGAATTTAACAAAAAGTAACAATCTAGGTAACTTGTGAACGTGTAGACTTTTGATAAACAGGGCACAGTCGTTAGCCCGCATTCGGGTGTCCGAATGACTTTACCCGCATTCGGGGACCCGACAAGATAATTTTACACTCTGGCAGCCTGTACAAATTCGGGTGTCTTTGGAATAGGGAATATGCATGTATTTTTTTAATATTTTTATTCGATAGTACATCGTCAAATAATAGTTAAAAAAAATTCGACGGCACAAAAGCAATTTAAAGTAGTTAAAAAAATGTTTAAAAATGTCCAACCGATCCGGGCTATTTAAACGCTCTCCATTTGGCGCGCTTGGTGTGGTGACGTCACAGTCCGTAAAAACAGACAAGCAACTGTCAAGTCAACGTCAAACACTCCTTTTTCTATGAGCGTTTGACATTGACTTGACACTTGTTGATTGACTTGACATTGACATTTTGATTGTTATATCGGATTGTTACGTCACATCCGCTCTTAGCCTTTTCAAGTATTTGAATTACCCACAGTTTTTTTGGACTTAAAAAAAATTAATTTCACGCTCAAAAAGAAATTTTATTCAAAAATATTGATGGAGGCATAATTCTGAAGTAACATAGTTTATAAAAAAAAATATTTGACCCATATTTGAATCACATGCATATTCCCTATTGGACGACCTTGCCCAATTCCTACAAGCATCTGAATTCAGGTAAACAACACAAGAATAATTTGGACCATTTTGTCATTTAAATCTGACAATATCAGTGTCAATGAACGACCGTAAAGAGTAAATAGCACTAATAAATCCTGGGAATGGAGTCATTAACTTATTTACAGAGTAATAACATGTTTTACTTACGTAGATTACGAATGATAACAAAGACAAATAATGTTCATAAAAACAAAGATGTATTTATGTGTTCAGAAGATAATGAAGTTAAGTAACCAGTTACCGTGTGTTTGTACAAGCCAGGTGGTATGTGTAATCTTAAAATAAGATTGTAAATAATATAGTATGTAGATTTTAAGCTAGTATTGCATCAGCTCATTAAGACTATTCAAGACTAGCTTTTGCTTGTGGCTTCACCCGCGTGGTGGCTGGGAATAATCCCACGGCAAGGAATAACTGGGATTAAAAGTACCCTATGGACCAATCTTAACCCAGCTATATAATAGGGAATATGCATGTGATTCAAATATGGGTCAAATATTTTTTTTTATGAACTATATTACTTCAGAATTATGCCT
This sequence comes from Lithophane semibrunnea, assembly GCA_947363905.1. Lineage (NCBI taxonomy): Eukaryota > Metazoa > Arthropoda > Insecta > Lepidoptera > Noctuidae > Lithophane > Lithophane semibrunnea. Next base: position 13,513,587 of record OX376208.1, on the reverse strand, counting down.
CCATCAATATTTTTGAATAAAATTTCTTTTTGGCGAGAAATTAATTTTTAAAAAGTCCCAAAAAACCGTGGGTAATTCAAATACTTGAAAAGCTAAGAGCGGATGTGACGTAACAATCCGGGATAACAATCAAAATGTCAATGTCAAGTCAATCAACAAGTGTCAAGTCAATGTCAAACGCTCATACAAAAAGGAGTGTTTGACGTTGACTTGACAGTTGCTTGTTTGTTTTCACGGTCTGTGACGTCACCACACCAAGCGCGCCAAATGGAGGGCGTTTAAATAGCCCGGATCGGTTGGATATTTTTAAACTTTTTTTTAAGTACTTTAAATTGCTTTTTTGCCGTCGATTTTTTTTACTATTATTTGACGATGTAAATTATCGAATAAAAATATAAAAAAAATACATGCATATTCCCTATTGCGTTACTTATTTTCGTGACCGATTAAGATTCATCCGTTTCATTTTGACAGTTCAACAACATTCATTGTGTTATTTAGGTTATTGAGCAGCCTTTTTTTTTTAACTTATGAAGCAATGGATTAGAAATTTGTTTCAAACCGATTCAGTTTGTGATTGATCGTGTATTACGTAATTAGGGTGCTAGTCATGGTCTACCTGTGTACCAAACATTGAAATCCGTTAAGTCGTTAAAGAGTGAAGAAACCGAATGACAGACAGACAGACAGACGTAGTTACTTTCATATTTATATATTGTTAGTATGGGCGTCGTATTACCCAGTAACTGAGTTGTGGAGGACAGTCGCTCCATGTAAAATACGGGCTGCATCCGGTTAGACTGGAAGCCGACCCTAACATAGTTGGGAACAGGCTAGGCAGATAGTGGGTATGAATCATGGCCCTTCTTTAAGGATGTTTTAAAGGTCTAGTCAAAGTCAAAGTCAAATAATTTATTTCAAGTAGGCACATTAAAAGCACTTTTGAACGTCAAATACGACAGAGCGGAGTCAAAAAAGACAGAGCGGAGGTGATCATCCAGTCATGATGTGGAGGAACGAGGAACATATCGTAAGGATGGTTACCAGAGTAGACGAATACGATGGATGGATTGTGTGAAAAATGATCATCTCGGCTGAAAAACCGGGTGACTACTGTGATAACGACTAACAAAGATGTATGGAAGACCCCGTTTGGCCTCGGACCTCATCTTCATCATCATTTCAGTTGAAAGACGTCCAATGCTGGACATAGGCCTCCTCAAGCACCGTGGCTTCGACTGGTTCTGTACTTCCTGCGGCCTTCACAAGGTCATCAGTCCACCTTGTGGGAGATCTCGGACCTCGTTCCATACAAATTCGAAAAGTCACGAGTAAAAGCAAACATTGCTAAACGGAATAGCGATCACAGATTGTGATGTTATTATACCAGAACAATAGCCATGACGTAAAAGGCAATCCCCACAATAGTCTCTCGTCTTGGGCACAGTATAAATAAGTTACAGTATTATATATTCAAAGAAAACGAGCGAAACGACGAGCTCCGAAATTCAGTGTATATCAGTACGCAACAGTACTCGAGTGCGCGGTAGTTACGCACGGACGGGGAAGTTTATCTACCGAGCGGCCGTAGGTAATTATTCCAAGGTCTCTATCTATCTGCCTAGCCTTTTCCCAAATATGTTGGGGTCGGCTTCCGACACAGCTGAATACCAGTATTTTGTAGTACTGGGTAATACGATACCCCTTAGTAAGACTAGTTTTCAGACTTTCGGGCGTCTGACGACCCGTAACGACTGTCGAAAGATTCACGATGACAGCCGGGACCAACGGCTTAACGTGCTTTCCGAGGCATGGAGGAGTCTAGGAATATAAAGATGGTCACCCATCCACGGACAAACCCCGGCAAGCGTAGCTTAACCTCATCGCTCGACTCGTGCGACTGTTATTACTTAGCCATGAGCTCCTCCTTTATTCAATTTCTATATTCCTTAATTATTTCAAGGTCACCACCGAGATATAGTACTGTTATTTTATTATACTGTGTCTTGGGGTTTGCCTTTTGTTTATTTTATTTGCTATCTTGGTCTAGCTATTGGCGGGAACTATGCAATTGGAAATACCCACTGAGAGAAGAACATTAAAAACCCAGATTAAGGACTACGACTTGCATCACTATCTTTATTCTCGTTGCAATATGGTTGCTGGTTGCTTGGGTTAAATAAGTGTGAAAGTACTGAATATCCAAAATTCCATGAATCCATTTTTTCTTGGTACTTTCCATTCATTGTCGCACTATAGAAGACCAGCTAAGCAAATTATGCTTAGAAGGTAACATGACTCTGAAAGTACCAGGCTCCCATAACTTCAAAGATCTCGTCTAGTCTCGTCTTCTACTAATTTCATTTTAGTTCTCTTTCTCCATGGCATAAATGTTAAGCTTCCTGCTTTTGAAACTTATTTTATCGATATAATGAAGTGAAAGTACCAGGCCCCCATAAGCCCGAAGAACTCTCCATTTTTGTAGATTATCAAGTAACAATCTATGTGCCCCGAAATGACGAACTTCATACAAACTTTTATCCCCCTATCTACGTAACTTCTTAGGGAATAAATTTTCAAAAATCTTTCCTTAGCGCTCACTTTCGTTATTTATAGAACTCGTGTAAAATTTCATGCTCCTAGACCCAGCAGTTTAGGCTGTGCATAGATAGATTCTATGTATGTCAATTGAATAATTGCTTAGAAATCGATGTGTTGATGATAAAAGTACCAGGATCTCATAAATTTAAAAGAACTCACCTAGACCGGCAGTTCTCCATCTCCAGGAAGCATTTGTTGGAGTACGTCTTGTTGTCGGTGCCACAGACGGGGTCGTACTCGGGCGGGCACACGCGCGCGCAACCGGAGTACTGGAAGCGCGCCAGGCAACGCTTCAGAGGTACCACGAACACGTGCTTGCTGTGAATAGAGAATAGAACTCTTTGTTTAGTATGTGCGCCTGGTATCCGGTTTCTTGTGTGCTACGGATTTTTTTTAAAACAACTTTTTTGTCCGTCGTCTTGAATTTTGTCGTTTGGAAATGTTTTCATTTTGGTTCGTAATCCCAACGTCTACGATTTAAAGAATAGTGGAATGCTAAGGTATGGTATCTTCTTATAGAACCACAAAACTACCATAGTGTAGTCAGCCAAAACGTTCGTGTTAGTTGCGGTCATAAAACCGCGAGAGCGAGATGTCACGACTCCGTACTCCGTAACTCCGCAGTTTAGCATCTTTTTCTCACGTTTTATGACAGCTACTGCTTGTTTTTGGCGTTTATAATATTTGGTGAGAACTTTATGGTTGGCCATCATTTGCATTGAAGTCCAAGACGGATTATTTGTCAAGTTCAAATTCAAAATCACCAAGAGCAGGTGATTGATGTGATGTTGGGATTGGTCATGACGATAGCCATATATTTCACTTAAAAGCAGTGTCATCATCATTCAGAAGAAAGACGTCCAATGCTGGACATAGGCTTCCCCCACGCGTCATAGAAAGACGTCCACTGCTGGACATAGGCCTCCACCACGCCTCATAGAAAGACGTCCGTCCACTGCTGGACATAGGCCTCCCCCAAGCGTCATAGAAAGACGTCCACTGCTGGACATAGGCCTCCCCCACGCCTCATAGAAAGACGTCCACTGCTGGACATAGGCCTCCCCACGCCTCATAGAAAGACGTCCACTGCTGAACATAGGCCTCCCCCAAGCGTCATAGAAAGACGTCCACTTCTGGACATAGGCTTACCCTAAGTGTCTTAGAAAGACGTCTACTGCTGGACATAGGCCTCCCCCAAGCGTCATAGAAAGACGTCCACTGCTGGATATAAGCCTTCCCCAAGCGTCACCACATTAACCAGTCCTGTGATTCTCGCCTCCAGCGGAAAAAGACACCGATGGTACTCACCCGCAATTTTCCTTCTTCATCAAGCACTCGTTCTTATAGAACCGGTTGTCGGAGCCGCAGATGAAGGCGGGAGTCTCGGGACAGTCCTCGTGGCACAGCGCCGTGGTGCGGCAGTGCGGCGCCGCGACCGGTACCACGTGCTGCCCGCATGTCGCTAGGCGGAGCTCGCATTCTGATCTGGTGATAAAGAGGGTGTTAGTTTGTTTTGGTAGGACGATAATGCAGTCAGAAATTAGGTTATTAATTTGGGAAAGACGTCTGATCGAATAAAAGATTTCATTTTAGTTTTTAGAGGTATGAGGAACAGAGTGTAAAGTTCACTCATCCTCTATAGAAAATGAAGGATCTGACCAGGGTGCTTCACCCTAATTGCGTGATACACGATCAATCACAATCTAAATCGTTTTGAAACAGATTGCTGTGCATTACTTCATAGATTCAAAAAATTTATAATTCGTAAATAGCGCAATGAATGTTGTTGAACTGTCAAAATGAAACAGATTAGTCTTAATCGTTTACTAAAAATGTGTTACGCAATTAAATAGCAGACGGGTGTCATGTCTGGCGGGCAACTGCCCAACGATTGACGTCGCGATCTTGTACCTATATATTATGTCGATCGCGCGGTAAACTCTAATTGCGCGATGCAGGATTTTGTGTGACGTCAGTTCTTGATGCGTAGTTCGCATGTGACGATGTAGATGCCGCCACAAGTTTTATCATTGAATTTTAGTTTATCTTTCGAAAGAGCTGATTTTGGGAGTCCAAGTTTAATTTAACTTTTATTCTCTACCAAATAAAGCCTTTTAAATCTTCAGTTACATTAATATTATAACCATCGAGACGAATTTCTCTTCAGTGGACCTAGAACTTATAAGCACAGCTCTCCAACTTGCACCAAAAAAACTGGCCATTGCATTGAATTCTAAAAGCGATGTTGGGATGAAAAACACGTATTGCGCCAACCACAAATAATAAATTGGGATAAGGCGATGATGAATGACGATTACATCAAATATACTAACTTATAAACATTTCCATCGGAGCCGCAGACGGGTTGATCCACCACGTTCTCGCACGTATCGGGACAGTCCTCCTTGAACCGAGGCAGTAGTGTGCAGTTGCCGAAGTGAGCCAGTTGGATTCCTTTACTGTAATCAAACACATAATGTTTTGTAAAGATTTGGTCAAAGGCTAGCAGTTGTTGGTGATGGTGATGAATGATAATGCTAGCAGATGATAATGATGAATGTTTTGTAAAAGATAGTGAATGGAAAGACTTATGACTTGTAGGGAAGATTTATTTAATATGGAATGGAAAGTTAATCCTTTTAAGGTAAAGTTGGCTTTAATCTGGTAATGTTTGTAAGATCCAATTAAAGTTGATCCGTTTCAGGTAAAAACCATTATTGTTTTTTTATGTGATGAGCAACAGCAACCTCTATTCAGCAAATAATTAATATCAGACTGTAGAATATTTTGTAGTCGCAAAATTATAAAAAATCAGCTTATTGGGCGGACAACAAAAACAGTTTTTTTTTTTTAATAATAACATTATAATAAGAATTTTAAAAGGAATGTTCAGAGCCAAGCTGTGAAACATTAAGTCAGAAACAGGAAATAACATAAAAACTCAATAGATACTTACAGGCAAGTAGCGACCTTCAAGAAGCAAGGGTTGGTGTACACCTTCTGGTCGGTACCACAGACGGGGTCAAGGTCGGCGGGACACTTGACCTTCATGCACCTGTTCATTTTCCCGCGACACTTCTCCATGTCCACCTTCTTTACAATCTTTCTATTGCTTACACTCCTGTTGAAGATATTAAAAGGTTAAGATTAAACTATCACTTTACTTATAAATAATATTTATATATATTTTTTTTAATTAATTTATTTATTTTAAGGCACCAATTCCCAATATACAAATTATTACAAACTAATTAAAATTAAAATAAACACATTTCATTACCATTCTTTCTTAAAGAGACCAAATTTCTCAGAGCTACACCTTAATTCCGTAAAACACGATCATTTACAATCTGTATTACTTTGACAGTTCAATAAGATTCATTGCGTTATTTACGTTGTTGAGAAGACAAATTTTTCGAACATAATGAAGCAAATGTCTTAGCAATATCCTTCAAAATTATACAGATTATGATTGATTGTGTCATAAACAATTAGGGAGGACCCTAATTGTTTATGACACAATCAATCAACTTTCAGCGTAAGCGTCTTAAGATAGTACAGGAGTACTATCTTAAGACGCTTACGCTGAAAGTTGGCAACGTCTATATTCTGATTTGAGGTGCTACACAAGTTAAACAAATATCAACTGTACTCTAGTGTAAATACAGTTGATTTTAGAATGACTAATACTATACAGGGTGAAATTGAATTCATGGGCATTGTCTAAAGGGGTTATTATACTCATCATTATAAACAACTTTCACTATGTGACCAACCTGGAAATCGCGAAAAAAATCAGCTGTTCCCTACATTTGTGTTCGCATAGCTTGTCAAAATGTAGGAAGCAGCTGGTTTTTTTTTCGCGATTGCCATGTTTAACCCTTTTCCCTGTATAACACTAATAATTATTATTTTCTAAAGAAGACGTGTCCAACACAATTGTGAGCTGACGCTTTTTAATTATATAAATCTAATTTTGTTTGTTTTTAGGTTAATGGCTTGGTTTCCTTTGTATCCTTGTTGTACCGTGCCGGATATGTGGAACAATGAGTAAGTACTGGTATACTCAGTATTATAATTATGTAGGATTGGCTTATAGTACCGACCACGCACTGTCCGATATCTCTTGGGTTAGTATCTAGATAAAGTCAACCTCGTAAACGTTTTGACTTGTAACTGTCTAACAGCCAAACATTAACTTTTAAAGCTGTCATTAAATACTAAAATTCCATTAAGTTGTTGAAGATAATTAGACTCAATTTTAATGGCTCTTTGATTAAATTAATGAAAACATTAGCATTAATGATCCATTACGTAATGGGGCATGTGTGTCTTTGTGCAACTGGGTGTAACTGTCACATACACAAAATAGACCGTATCGTGATAATAGAGTAGAACAAGGACCTATCGGCGCGTGGCCAAAATCGAAAATAATCTTGTTTTTTCAACACAATTTCAAGAAACATTATCACAAATATTTACCAACAACGCCTCCCTGTCAATGTCCTTCAAGTGCCAAAAGATAATTTGCGCATCGATCGCCCTAACACCCTGTATATTTCCAACTCGAATACTCTAACGTGTTATAATTCGTGATTAGAGAGCCACACAAAAGACTATGTACAACATGTATGTACTTTGTGTTTTACCTAAACAATAACTGTACCTTCCATCTTCTGAGGGCCTAGACAAGTGACAATCGCTTCGAAAGCGTTTCGTATTTCTACAACGACTTTCGACAGGATTGACATAAGCTTTTCGATAGCTTATGTCAGTCCTATACATTTTTGCCTTTTCCATCATCGTTATCGCTGATAGAATGTCACTTTGTCTAGGGCCTCTGTGCATCTGACTTATCGTTTCGTACATACTTATGAAGCTTACAAGCTCTTTTTTGTATTGTCTCTCTGTTCACTACTTACCCACAATTCAACATCTTCATCTCACACTCGTTCCTGTAAACCATTTCATCGGAGCCGCAGACCAGCTTCTCTTTCTGTCCTATACAGTCCTTAGGACATGACTCCCCTCCTGATGTTCTCTCTTGTGATACGCAGAACGCCATGGGTACTTCGAAGACGTGTTTACTGAAAACATAAATGAAATGATAATAATATTTTTTTTTGTTTTCTCCTTTTATCTGCAACCGGCTTTCTAGCCTTAAGGCTCTTACATACTGGCGCAACTTGTCGCGCGACGCGATTTTAAACAAAACAATTTCTGAGAAAACTTCACGGCGAACAATGCGGCGGCGTCGCGTCGCCAGTTTGTAAGAGCCTTCTGTTAATTCAAAACAACCATTTAAAAGTGCCACTCCTCTCTCTCTATACTTTCAAAAGTACATACCCGCAATTGCTAGCCTTCATCCTGCAGGCGTTGGCATACAGCTTTCCATCGGATCCACAGGTTGGCCTGGCGACGCGCCAACAAGATTCGCGGCAATGACGGGTAGTCTGGCAATGCTTTTTATTTGTCCGTACTACACCTTGCCTGAAATTTTATTTTATTTTAAAGGATTAATTCGGGTTATTTGGGAAATGTTTAGCTAAAGGATTTCCATCGTAAATGTGAATTTATTTAGCCTGGAGCTCAAAAAATTGTAAATTAAATAAATATTTCATTTACAATTTTTACTTTGTAGCCCGCAAAATTCAAAATTCCTTACGTTTTTTGCACTACTACGTTGTATGTTGATCAAAATTCATTACGCGGCAATTATGATAAAATAATATGCCTACATTTTATTAATTTAAAACAGCATCATATTCAGAACTAGACTATTTGTGAAAATAATGTCGATTTGCAGCAAACATAATAAAATTTTAGCTACCAAGACATCATAGAATAAACACACACTCACCCACAAGTTAACAGCTTCATCTGACAAGTGCTTTTGTACACGTTTCCATCAGAGCCGCAGATGGGTCCATCGAGGGGAGCCTGGGAGCAGTCGACAGGGCAATTTTCGCGGTGAGCACTGATGTTATTGCAAGCACCCAAATGAGAGAGTCCAATGCCAACTCTGAAACACAAGAAGTAAGATCCACTGAGTATGTTGAAGATGTTGATGATGTTAAATCCGTTAAAGATAGTACGATATTTGAATATAACGATACAGTTATATGTAAATGTCGCGAAAATGTCAGCTAATCGAAACAGCTGAATTTTTAGATAAAAATTGGAACAATATAATCTATTTTATTGTTTTATTTTACACTAGCTGCGCACCGTGGTTTCACCCGCGTAAGTCTCGATCCCGTGGGAATATCGGGATAAAAAGTATCCTATGTCCTATTCCAGGTCATGGTCTACCCCTGTGCCAATCCGTTCAGCCTTTCACGCGTGATGGCGTGACCAAGGGAAATAGGGATTCATTTTTATAAATATAGACTACGCAACCCGCCCCAGCTTCGCACGGGTGCAATTTACTTGTGAAGACAGTATTCTGTTCACGACATGTTGTGCACAAGTTCTGAACAGGAACAGTAAAAAAAGTACTAGCCATGCATGAGTTGATGATAGTATTTCATTAGTATTATTAAATACTAGCTGCGCCCCGCGGTTTCACTCGCGTAAGTCTCGATCCCGTGGGAATATCAGGATAAAAAGTATCCTCTGTGTTAATCCAGGTTATAAACTATCTGTTTGCCAAATGCCATCCAAATCCATTCAGCCATTTTTACGTGAAAGAGTAACAAACATCCATCCATCCATCCATCAATACTTACACACTTTCGCGTTTATAATATTAGTTAGATAGTAGGATTACTAATATATATAGCCTATGTTCATCTGGAATAATGTAACTTTCATAATGAAATATTTTTTCCAATAGGGGTTGTGGTTCCGGAGATTGCACTCTTATACAAACTCACAATATTCGCTCTCTCTCTTTATAATTATTAGTGTAGACAACATAACACCACGCTTGGCTGTGGAGGTCAGATAGGCAGTCGCTCCATGTAAAGTATTCTACAATACATATATAGTATTCTACTACTCCGGTGCTATTCTACAACTGTTCACCATGAAAACTTTGGTAAAGTGAGCTCTCAATAGTGTCAATCCCTAGCATCATGATAGGTGCGGCCCCAGCATCATATAAACGCGCAATGATAGGTGCAGTACTACAAAGCGCGGCAGTAAAAAACCTAGAAGCTTTGCCTGTGTGAGTGTTTACTCTGTGGCGTAACGTTCGTGCTAATTCAGAATCATGAAGATTACCGAAGCACATACTTTTTCTGATTTAACTGTAGATATAGCATAGCTATATTTATAGCATTGAGTTATCCTGTAATGTTAGATGTAAGAAAATGTTTTAATAAAATAAATATTGACAACTTACCTGCAAATCTCGACTTGTAGCATGCACCTATTGAGATAAGTCCTGCCATTGGTCCCACAGACTGGGTCCCGCTCCGAAGTACACCGATGTTCGCATTTAGACCCCTGGGCTCGGGAGCAGGATGTTTGATCCTGAGCAAGGCGCACTCCTGAAATATTGGGAAGGAATTTTATAGTTTCTGAAAAATTGAATGATGTTGATTTCAGTAGGTATTCAATCATATTTTAGAAACTAGATGAGGTCGGTGAAACTATCAGAGTAAACAGTATTTTTGAACTTCAAATCTGAATCCGTCCCGACTGAATTAATTTTATTGATAAGTTTGTTTGCCCGTTTGCTGTGAAAGAAGATATTATTATGTACACGTTTTTTTTTAATCTTCTGTGACAAAAATGAATTCGTTTTGGATTGGTACTGCAGTAATGTTGTATTTTAATCATCTGAGGGCTAGTCCACAGCAAACTTACCAAGGTATTAGGATAGAAATCCGACGAATGACGAAATACGAAGTTGGCCGAGGGGCATTAAGAAAATAGTTTTACAGTACTGATGCTATACTCCATTTGAAATAAGATTCGACATTTAAATAAACCTTTTTTACAGTCCGTTTAACCGATTTTGACTTCTATATCGTAGGCATAAGGATGGCATTAAAACCAACCATTTACTGCAGCTGCCATTTTTCATGCTACCAACGCAATAGAAGTCAAAATCGTTTGAACGGACTGTAAAAAAGGTTTATTCAAATGTCTAACCTTATTTTAAATGGAGTGTAAGTAAAGAGCCCAATTGAGTATCAACAACCCAACGATAGGGGCATAAAACTGGCGTGAAATATGTCCTAATTTTGAAGGCTTTAACGCCCTTGAATCATAAGCATACTCCGATTATTCGAAGGGAATCAACTGGACTACTTTGCAACACAGACGGTCAAAAAGTTGGTAATATAAAATATATTCGTACCTTTTCCACAAGTCTTCTTCCTCATCTCACAGAGTGAGGGGTAGATGTACCCGTCAGTAGCGCAGACGGGTTCACTTTGCAGTGAGGGCCCACAGATCCTGGGGCAGGTGGCGTCACGGGCACCCTCGCACCATGATGCGGCTGTAACAATGAGATGGGGACAGTGAGTACTAGAAATACAGTATATGTTATGGACATGATCGGGCTACTGTGTGATTCAACTCAGATTAGGGTCATGATGACTGATCACGCCATATTCTCGTGAATGGCTACGATTGACGTAGCATATAGGTCATCGGCTTGCAGCACTGTGACCGTCTACAAATAACACAACTTTCTCGTTTTCCTGCTGATCAAGTGTCTGCAATTAAAAATATAAATAATATTTTTCCAATTTATAGGATGTTTTGACGGAGCGCTCACACTATGATTTACTGGGATGCCATGGCGACGTCGCCGGCTATGTATGCATTTTTTTGATATTTAAATGTATAACTCAGTTGGCTATGGTCTAGCGACTTCGCCAATTTGGTAGCGTAGCCATGACCGACCGGCCCCTACGTGGAGACTGGATACTCTGGAGACCTGGCCACGCATAGCCAAGTCGCCAGTATTTTGGACACAAGTAAGTTACGCCTCCTTAACTCAGTGGCCAACTGATCGCCAGGACGGAAGCCCGTGTGTTACTGGCTACTTATTTGGAAAACTAATTTAGCGATGGTAGGTAGCCAGAGGTAGCCATGGCAACGTAGCCAGCCAGAGAGAGATGACGCCATGGCGTCCCAGTGTGTTAGCGCGCCCTAAGAGGAAAAGAGACACATGTTATTCATTTTTTAACTTTTTATCAGTCCCTCTATGTTAGTTACACGTCTGTTATAAGCACTTCATAACCTTGGTTCTCGTACAGTTAAAGTATTTGATAGCGAACGCATTAATGATAAACATTAAAACCGGACAATCTTCAATACACACTTCACATTCGTGACAAAAAATAGGTACCAAAATTTAATTATACTGGAAAGTTTCTAGTAAGAAATCCAACAGTACAAAATTCAGCGTTAAAATCTCGACAGTTCAGTGTTGGGGAGCACAACAAAATAAAACAAAGGCCTGTTGAAATTCTCTAGATAGGGAGACTAAACTGAATCTCAAGAACACAACACCCAGATAAGACGCCGAGGATGTAAGATACGAGATGCAGTGTGGGGCCAGGAGATATTGCAGTAATGCACGCCGCAGTAGGTGCAGAAAACATTCATTTCTTGCTATATAATATTAATTCTGGGTAACCGAGCTCTGCTCGGGTGACAACAGTTTTCCCCAGATATGAGACCTAGCTACATCGATTTTTCGCCCCCGTAACCCCGTACGATTTCGATTAAAGTTGCAGCATAGTGCATTACAACTTTCATCGAAATGAAATTGTTAGAGCCGTTTTCGAGAACGTGATAACAAAATATAGATAAATTTATTATTTAAATACAAATATTGATCATTTAATAGTATAGGATATGCTATTTCGTATACTTGCACTAAAAGAAATTGGCCACCCTATGTTATTAATCCGGAATAATTTGAAAATAAATAATTTCGACTAAATGACATTTTTATTGTAGCTAATAAGAACCAACTTATCGCAATCCGCTGCCCAAACATTGGTGGCCTATTGCTTCTCAACACAAGAATCATTTTCGCACAAATTCAATTAATTTTACACATTATTGTCACTTCTCAAGGACCAAAGCGCTATTTCACATTCACTTTCAACCTAAACCTTTCGTGTATTTTCTAAAAACCCCCTCCCCTCTTTTCCCTTTAAATAGGTCACGAGAAACCGACACCCGAAAAACCATGACATACAAATCCTTTCTCGATATTTTCTCAACCCGCTCACTTCACAGTCGCACCCATAGCTAGCAAGTCGCCGCGGGCTCGCCCGTGACTAGGGAAGTCCATTAGCACAAACCGCGGACCGACACCCGCACTTATCTTACTAGATAAACCTTGTTGCATAAAAATGTTCGGGTAAAAAAGGAAAGGAATTTGTGCCTAGATTTATGTTGATGCTGTTTTGTTTTATTATGTTACAGATAGACTGATAGGAGAGATAGATTACTTTTTCTCAGACATGCTTGGAAATTCGAGCATTATTCTGACAACCTTCGTCGAGATAAATCGAAATTGCTGAACTGATCAAAAACAATACGATGCGACCGGCATTTTAGTGAATAAAAAAAAAACAAATTCTTTATTTCAGACACCATAGAGTTAGTATCAACAAAATAACTTAATAAAATTAAGACAATATAAATTAAATTCATACATTTACTTTTTAACTTGTGTAAAAAAGAAACTGCCAGAATCTTTTGTGACATTTGATAGGTACTCGAGAAAAGAAGGGTTATGAATGAGGTAAAATAGTAGGGTTATAAAAAAGAATTGTAAACAATCTCGAATCAAGACCATTTCAAATCACCCGTGCAAAATAGGACAAAATATTTGGCATAGTAGAGCATGCTGAAGCTATTGAAGTATAATATGAAATTCTACTAACACGCTAGAGAGCATTTCACCTCCTAAGAGAAAACACTCCAGAAAGATAAACCAAAGCAATCAGTAATCAACAGCTAGACATAGAAAACGGCACCAGTATAAAGTATAGGAAAATTGTAAAAGTAACTTATTGCGCTGTTACTTTTACTGATTTAGTAAAAGTAAATTATCCGTCTATACGATGAAACTGCAAAAAATTGCTGCATACGATCAGATATTGATGAAATATGAAATTACTGTAGAAACTTACCAGTTAATTTGAAATAAGACCAGTATTAAATTAGAATTTAGTTTATTTCTCTGTACAATCAATTGAAGAAGAGAGTATCCTATACAAGAAAGTAGTTAAAGTCCGCATTTAAAAAATTGGTGCTTCTCTCTTAAGTACCTAAAAATTACAGCGATCTCCTTACTTATTATTTCACCCTTATTAAATCCAAAGACATAAACATCTATATATAAGATAGATATTTAACTAGGCGATCATATATTGTGCAGCGTACGCTCGCCCTTGAGAGATCGAATTGGGTCACATCCCTATTGGTAGCCTGCAATGTATGCAGCTGCAGTCCAAAGGGTTTGATTGGGGTCAAGTTCTTACTATTGAACTAGCTTGTTCTATAAAGAGCACTGTCGCGTTCATGATTGCCTGGTAGTCATTAGTATAAAGTAGATGTTTCTACATCGACTTTCAAATCAACAGTCGCTCTGATGATAAGGACCATATTAATTAACCCTTACGTACGTCGGGTAATATGCGCTACGTTGTTATATTTAGAAGAACATGTTCAACATTCTTGCAAATTAGACAACAAATAAAACATTAAAGGAAATTAATTATCCATTTTCACCAATTAACCGCGATAGGTTTTGTATCAAATTGATAGATTTTATAATCTTTTGTATTACGTACCGGGTTAACAGAAGTACCAGACATAAGGTTAACAAAAATATAGTTTTAAATATTGAAAATAATAATGAATATTGTGTAGACAAATTTTTATTTACTTTTTACACATTTTCGACTATAAATAGACATTGTAGAAAAATAGACTCATTTGCTACCGTGTGGGTGTTATGATGCTACTCAGAAAGTCAGAAACTCAAGGGAAACATATATGAACGCAAGTAATGCGCAAAGCGCATAGAGAAATGAAATTAATGGAAACGACCTTTTCATAGAACCCTTGCAAGATATTTTCAAGTTTCTATGCCTTGAATGCCTTTACTATTTACAACCACAAGTTATGATATGAACTTATGAGTTATGATTATGACCTACATCTAACAGAAGTAAAAAAAAACTCTTAATTACACATAAACAAACCAAATCAACAACAGCAAACGTAATTTTCAATAGACTCTAAATTGTCTATAGAATTTATACAATAAAACTTAGCATAGTCGAGATAAAGTGATTCATAATTATTTTTATAATAAATGCCGTCTGCAGGTACCAGGCAATCATGAACGCAAGAGTGTTCTTTATAGTTTGTAATCAAATAAATTGTGTACAGTATCATCACTTGAGTAAGTGCACGCTTTAATATTTTTTTATTGATATCTGAGAAATGGAGCATCTCTTAATTGTTATGTGGTCTTTATGTTACAGTTTTAGATTTTTTGTATTCGTCTATGTTTATGATACCCTGGTACACGAGATTTTATAAACTACCTTGTAAACTCGCTCGGAGTGTGCACTAAAACTGTAAAATTTCATGACTTAAAAATAAATTTCTATGAAAATATAAATTAATTGTGAGGCAAACCTTGCTGCAATTAGACGATCGTAAAACTGAAATAAATTCTGTCGATGACTGTCCTAATTGCCTTTACATTAAAAAGTGTATGATACAGTTAAAAAATATTATTCATTATTTTTGCCCGCGGCATTACTTGAAATACAGTCACTGACAAAAGACAATTTGCAATAACCTATGATTAAGGCATAAAGCCGGTATAATTCATTTGTAAGAATAAAAACGAATAATTGAATCAGTCGTATGGGGGGTGGTCACAAGTCACTTTTATTTTGAAGCTTTTGCAGCACGTTTGTTTATTGATTTTATTCTAGTTTGTCTTTCATCCGTATATTTAGGCTGGTTCGTTGGTCGTTGGTCGTTTTACTACTTAATGTAGTCTATTATGGGAACTTTAAACGGCTTAATCAGCTTCTTTCAAACATTCCGAAATATTGTTAGAGTTGTAAGAATTTTTTTTTTCTTTAATATTGCCGTCAGTCATTTAATATTTTCGTAGATTTGACATTTTTGGATATAAGGAACGTGTTCTATAATACATGGCAATGTAGTATGATAGTAGGAGGATAGGTATCCAAAATCCAATATTTCCATCGAATCCTTATTAAATTGCCTTCATCTGATTGACTCCATTGAAATTTCATGTGACGTCATTAGAGCCAAAAGAACTGGGTCAAACCGGCGATTCCGCATGAAATATTGCACTTCACAATTTTTCATTTCTATATTGGTCCTAGTCCCATAAAAGTAATGGCCTGAAAAACGAGCCACTCATACCAGGTCTGTCAGTTCCAGAAGTTAATAAATCGTACTGATTTAATCGAAATCGTTGATAAATTGGACTGATTAAATCAAAATGGCTGATAAATCTGATTTCCTTTCGTTAGTCAAGAGCAGCTTGTCTGCAACTGTCAGGTCCATCTATTAGATCTCTATTCGCTGATTTGAATCGAATATTTTAATAGGAATTTGAAATATTGTGCTGAATAATTACTCTTCATCTGTAACATCTTTGCTATGCATTTGGAAAAGAAATAGTTTGCTTCTGATTATAATTATGATTATTGAGTATTATTTTTGGCATTGGGCTTTCTGGTCCTTCGGTACAAAACGAACAAAACCTTAAAAAAAAATAAGCAATCAGCCCCAAATGAACCTATACTACTGTATCAGCCTGTACTGACGATAATTTGCTATCAATCGCTTTCCCAAAAGATTGCGGAACGCAGACATCAGGCGCATCAAAAAAGAGACTACTAATTTATTTTTTTAAATTAAACACGAAAGCATAAATACTTATTATATCGAAAAAGTAATTTTAAAAAAATCAACACTTATCAAGACCTACGATAAAAAAGTCAACTAAAAAGGTATAAACAAGACATCACAGGCAGACAAATTAAAAATCCGGAGTCACACGTAATCTGTTCGATTTATACCCTAACATGTGTGACTATGGATTTTTGTGTGACATCACATAGCCTATAAGCAGCGGACGATCAAAACGCTTCCAACGATACTCATTTGTCAAAATAAGATGAGTAGTTTAATAGTTATGAGGGAACAGATGAATATACCTATATACATACCGGTCAAAATCATAACCCTCCTTTTTGCGTAAAAATAGAACATTCTGTCTCAATTAGTCTGGAGTTCTGGACAGTACTTACACAAGGACCAAAAAATAAAAATGTCCCGCTGATTCCTCACGGTCACCTGATCACAAACTCACCAACCGGTAGGATAAAAATATAACTTACTATGGACAGTAATAAAACAGGATTTACTGATCGTAACAGTAGCTTCGAGCCGAGTCGTTATACTATGTAAAATCGTGTTAAAATCAGGAAGATCAATCAGTACTTTTCTATTATTAACTAGACTGAAAGGGTCTGTGATTCGAAACTTCGTGAGAAAAAAAAAATTTTTCAACAAAAAAAAACAACCAGCTTTTAAAAAAAAACACTAAGAATAACTTTTATTTCGGAAGTCGGTCGCAATAAACGAAAATTCTAAACTAAAGACACCAACTTCCGTATTTGTTGTTTCGGTCGGTTGTCAGTTGTTTCATTTTTGTAATATTTTTTATTTTTCACTGTTTAGTTGTGTTACCTACACAAATTCGAATACCACTAACTGCTGTGTAAATAACAGTGACAGGAAGTTATAATATTATCATCCTGGCTAAGTGGATTTTCAGTGATGTAAACATTAAGGTGATTTTCGGCTTCCGTTTTTATAATTTGTCCTGTCTAATCAAATCAATGCGAAAGTTGATTCATTGCATTGTTTGGTAGCGCTTCGTTGATGAAAAATAAACAAATAACGTGTTTTACATAACCTAAAAAATATTTTCTCAAATTTTGTCGAACACGTTTTCATTTTTTGGACATTAACCCTCTTATTCATAAACGTTGCTTAAATTTAAGTATAATTAGCGTCTGTGTAACCATACATTTTTGACGTTTAAACGACTCTTAACTTAAAGCAACGTTTATGCATAAGCGGATTAGGCTGTATCACACAGGTTGATTTAGTTCGTTAACACACTACACGATTTCTAACACTCTTCTACATTCGAAAGTGAGTGTTTAAGGCAGAATACCAATTTTTCTCGGCCTAAGTGTGGGAACCATGTCCTTCTAGATTTCTTTATGCTATAGGCTTTTTGAGATACTCGAAAGTAGGTCTCGTTGTGATTCTACATACATAAGCGGTGGTTTTATTATTATTCTTGATTTAATATATTTGCAAGCACAAACAGGTCCACTGGATGCAAATTATGTATGTTACACTAGCTTTCGCCCACGGCTTCGCCCGCGTGGTGGTCGGAAATTATCCCGCGGGAAAGTACTACCGGGATAATTCGTATCCTATATTTTAATCCAGGTTATAAACTATCAATGTGCCAAATTTCATCCAAATTCGTTCAGCCGTTTTTGCGTGATTGAGTAACAAACATCCGAACACACAAACTTTCACATTTATAGTATTTATAATTGTAATATTATAATCTCTCTGTCTCTTCCTAGCTATTTATCCCACATGGTGGTGGGGTCAGCCTACCTGGTCTTTCTCTTCCACTCCACTCTATCCTCGACATCGTCTTCGGAGACCTGACACTCCTTCATGTCCTTTAGCACTACAGCCTTCTATCTTGTAATTATAATATTACTAGCTGCGCCCCGCGGTTTCACCCGCGTAAGTCTCGATCCCGTGGGAATATTGGGATAAAAAGTATCCTATGTGTTAATCCAGGTTATAAGCTATCTGTTTGCCAAATTTCATCCAAATCCATTCAGCCGTTTTTGCCTGATTGAGTAACAAACATCCAAACACACAAACTTTCACATTTATAATATTAGTAGGAAGTAGGATAATCTCTGTGTCTCTTCCTAGCTATTTATCCCACATGGTGGTGGGGTCAGCCTTCCTGGTCTTTCTCTTCCACTCTACTCTATCCTCGACATCGTCTTCGGAGACCTGACACTCCTTCATGTCCTTTAGCACTACAGCCTTCCATCTTGTAATTATAATATTATAAAAATATATAATATTATATTATATACATTTATTTATACAGGGTGTTAGGGTGAACACCGTTATCTTTGCAACCAGTGGTTTGGTTTCATTTATAGGACGTAAAATCAATGGAAAATTAAAACTTTTTTTTTCTTTTTTTTTAATCTACATTTTACCACAAGAGTCACAAGTTTGTTGCCCTATGGGCTAGGTTGCGGGATGTGACCTGACCGACCGCGAGCGCGACCTCTCCCTCAGTCAGTCAGCTGTTTCGCTAGAGAGCACGGTGTCGGATAGAAACTTTTTAAAATCTTTTAATGAAAATAACGTTTTTTTTTTGTTGTGTTCGGTCATTTATTTTTACATTTAAGTCAACTACCCATGGTTTGAATGACAAGAGTGTTTACCCTTACAGCCTGTATAGTAGGGTTAGTAGGATTTAAATACCTTACACACGTCACACTGTCACAACTAACACCTAGTGGTTATTCTATGATATATTTCCATCATCACTTTAGATTAAAGATTTTGCATTGCATTGAATTCTTTAGAGGACTGCGTTACTCTTAAGTTGGTTTAAAAGGCTAATTAATTATCTTTTGCAACACTCATGGGTGGCCAGCTGGCTGAACGGTACCCGTACCGGTTTTTAACAGGGAAAAGGAACTAATCACAGCCGTTTATCTGTACATAATATAAAGGCTCTTACATACTGGCGCGATTCGCCGCGCGACGCGAATTTTAACAAAACAGTTTCTGAGAAAACTTCACGGCGAACAATGCGGCGGCGTCGCGTCGCGCGGCGAATCGCGCCAGTATGTAAGAGCCTTAAATTAAAGTCGCTTTTCGTGTTTTTCTGTATGTTCGCGTTCTTCTTTTAAATCACGCAACAGATTTTGAGTGATTTTGACTTTGAAGAGGTTTTCACCATCGTTAAGAGAATTTATTATGTTTTACATAAAAATAAGAAATCTCAATGTTTTGGCAAGTCGTAAAAACCGTGCCAAGCAGGAGCGGGTCGCTAGTTCTCTTATAAAACTTTGAAACATCTTATAATTCTAATAACTGTGCAATAAATTACTTCTTTTTAAATCCATCTAAACGCATATACTATGAAAACCAAACCCCTTTTATTGTTGAAAATAAAGACCGAAACAAACAAGTGAACCTTACTGTTAAAAATGTGCCCAGAACAACTTGAACTCCAATTGAAAACGTGATCCGGAGAGTCCAAGGACCAGGAAATACTGGTCCTTCGTATTATTTTTACTTAAACCGGTGTAATTTGAGCTCTGAGTGTAAAACGTGGTGTTCGCAGACAGGTTGCTATCACCCTTGGTGCGGACAACCCGTTTAAACTATATCACAAGTAGATACAGGATAAATGTAGTGAATAATGAGTGTGTCGCTTAGAATGCTTCGGGGTAAGGGCTGTGCTGAAATCAATTACCTACCTACATTTTCAGTTTTTACTTATACTCCATTAATCCTTCATCATCCATCCATTTCGTTATTTCGATATAAACTTAATATAATTAACTTCGTTATTTAATATTTTAGGATAAACACAAAGCAATGTAATCTATTTTTCATGTTTATTAATAAAATAATTTTAAAGTGCAGTAGTTTCAAAAATATTAACCAATAACGGTCGTTATTTTGCCGTTATTTTTCGAATGCGAGATGTGAATGTTATTTTGCGAATAAATGAAGTACAAGTGAATAGTTTTTTTGTTTTTATATTGGAAATATTAGCGCATAACAACTGTTTCACTTGATATACAATGCAGTGATACGGCTCTCATTTAAAATACCTACTTTTGTTATTTCTGTTGAAATAGTTAATTGATTCAGGCGTGACTTTGCGGAAATCCATTATAAAATACAATAGACGCTGATATATTTAGTAACCTATTCCGCTTCACTATTCTTCAAGAGTCATAAAAACCCTGTAAGAAATGGACACGTGTTTCACCTCTCAACGAGGCATCTTCAGGATGACGATTGACCAATTGCAAACCAGAACGCGACGTGTTACCACACCGAGCGCTGGACGCAGAGTAAACAGAGAGTGGAGTCTCTGCATCCAGCGCTCGGTGTGGTAACACGTCGCGTTCTGGTTTGCAATTGGTCAATCGTCATCCTGAAGATGCCTCGTTGAGAGGTGAAACACGTGTCGATTTCTTACAGGGTTTTTATGACTCTTGAAGAATAGTCAAGCGGAATAGGTTACTAAATATATCAGCGTCTATTGTATTTTATTTCTGTTGAAATATTTTTATTACATTAAGTAGAACTTTTCTTCTGACGTTAAATATCTGGATCGTTCTTGTCACATTTTTGGCTAAGTTATCTTCCAAACTACATAAATATAGCGCATGCTCATCCATTGCTTTCCGTATGGCGAGGCCGATTTAAGAGCAGGCCAATTTTTTTTTAAGTGCTGCTGTAGAAAACATACATCTAGCAAGTTAAGCAGCTAAGTGTGGTGCGCTGTTCATACCAGAGCAACGTCATTCTGGAAAGTAAATATCAGAAATATATGATTTTAAAAATTAAATAATTACCAACACGTTTTGTCAACCCTAGACTATCGTCAAGCAACGCGCGAGCCGTGGGCGACAACATGCGCCGCAACCTTCGCTTAAATTCAAATCTGTGCGCGCTTTAAATGTGATGCACGCGTAAGGTGAAAGACCCTACATTGTCCGCGAAAATGGTAATTTACGCTATTCAGCAATATCTCGAACAGTATGGAATCCTAGTACAACGGGACTTTGTTATGATGTCATTGCTCAGCAGTGACATAATAGATCGCTTATTTATGAGGTCCTTGTCTTAAATAGTAACTGCAGCTGAAATGTACTGGGAGTCATTTATACTAGGGGCTCAGGAGATGTGAGGTGATGTTTTGCTTATTCATAAGTTAAGTCCTAACCTAAGTAGCATAAGCTGATATTGTACTAGTAGTCATTGGTACTAGGGGTTCATATTCCATGAGTATGATTATAAAGTCGTTTGTTACCATGGTTTTTGCCGGTCCTTAGAGACGGTGTTTCGGATTGTTGACAGCTTTGATGAATACGGGAGGTCTAAAGAGAGCCCAAGGGGGACCAAGTGGACCAAGTGACCAAGTTGTTAATCATGTTATCTTTTCCGATATTTATTAGAAGAACACCAAACAGCAAAGGAACATCAGAAATAATACACAAAATGTTGTAGGCAGTGTAATCGTTTGTAGTACATTTGTAATTCGGGTAGCAAACGTTCAGAACCGAATAGACATTTACGGGCTGCTCAGACATTGTACGCGACAATGGTCATAAAACTTGGAATGGTATCTTTACCAGTATGCTATCCTGGTACAACGGGACTGTTTATGATGTTATGACGTGCATAGCTGAGTTTAGTAGATATGCTGAATATTCATTGTCACTACTGGTGGTATTGTGGTCTTTTAGTACGGGACACATTCTTGCTTCTGCGCGTGTGGTGTTATTTTGTAGCAATATTGGCTTCGGAGTTTGATTATTGTGTAAAGAATAGAAGCTAGGGCTTATTTATAGCTGTGAGTAAAGGGACGATATCAAGGCATCGCATAAATTCTTACTTGTGTTAGGTAACCAACCCATCACATCTTCGGGTTTCGCTAGCTAATTTAATTTGACCCGGTATAATCCATTTTCTTTCCGAAAATTCACGGCTCATTTGCCAAACCATTCCCAAACTTTCTACACTTTGACGACCTCTAAAATTCAGTATGCACATGTGAAAATAAAGAATCCAATAAATCTTCATACATTTACATACATGTGCTAAAACAAAACACTGCTGTCTCCAGTGTCACGCCTTTGTTTGTCGTACATGTGTTTATAAAGTACTTGAGCGCAGTTTCTCTGTCCAAAATTTAAAAGAAAATTATTTGTAGAATCTATTTTCATTATTTATCTTGTGACCGTAGTGCGTGATGCATAGAATTACTTTCAAGTTTAAGTGTTGTGGTACCAAATATTTTAAAGACACTGTTCCAAAAACTTGGTCTTATGGAGAAAACTCACAGGAAATTGTAGTCTAAACCTTTCAGGCGTGGTCCGAGGGGGTGTCCTGGGGGTCATGAGCCCCCCCCAAAATCATTCAAGCTGTCGAGAGACTGAATGATTTACGTGCTTTACTAACTAGAAACTGTAGTGTTGTGACCCCGATGGGCATATACAAAAAAAAGTTTTTAGAGTACTTATCAATTAGGTAACCATTTCCCTAAAAATATTCCTCGGCACCAATGGTGACCTGCGCCTGAAACCTTTGAAGTCAATTTATAATATAACAATCGTTTTAAATGATAAACACAAGGCACATATTGATATGTAGGACTTCCAAACCATGTATTTTAAATCTCGAAGCATAATTATATTATGTGAAGATTCAATCGATTTCATCAATATGTAAACCATATTATGCAAGACTATCTTGCACATGTTCTAATCATGTTAAGGATCCGCTTTGACTAAATTGATTTAGGTGTTTAGATTATGAATTACAAGCTGATCAATATTCTGCTTGAGGGAGAGATTCGGCTCGAAGGACAAAATATTTTTTTTTTAATTAACATAACAACAGTTTTTAACATAACTTGTAATAAGTTCGCTAATAACGGTAGAATAACTAATAACACAAACGATCTTCATATCGTTTTTTTTTCAGTTTCATAGTTGGGTTCTCAACACTATCATATTATATATGATCATAGATCTATGATCAAAGATATATAATGAAATTGTTAAATAGAGATAATAAGGGTATATCACCTACTATCATAATTATTATATCATTTACCTATCTACGAAGCTCACAAATTACCCATAATAATAATGTCTATTTTACAATTTCATTATATCTTTGATCATAGATATGATAGTGTCATACCCCCCGTAGATTTTGGTTTTCATTCAAACATACAGAAAATATAAAAATATTTCACTTCTAGTAATCAACTATATTCGTAGCCATTCGAATAATTACTGAACTTTATACTACGACCTAAGTTATGTCTTTTAAATGTCACCCTATTTAATGAGATCTTTTTTTTATACACATAATTTACAGTCATAGATTTCCATTTCAAAGTTCTTACAAGGAAATATCAGTACTTTACCCATCATAAAAGTGAAATCATCGTTTTTGAATGCGATACATGACATCGAGACAAAATCGAAAGTACCATGTCAATTACCATCACCTTGTACCATGAATAATGTACCATGTAGGTAGGTCCTCGTTAAACATAGGTCCGTTTCGCTTTTCTGTTGATGAGCTTTCTGGGTCTTGAAAGTGTGATTTCCTATGATACACATCGCCAATTTGAAAGGTTTGATGAATAGGACCAGAAAACTTCGAGCTTAAAGCTCAAAGCTTTGAAGCCTAACAACGTATGTACTAGGAAAACAAAACGCGAAAGCGATTTCAAGAAGCTAGCGCAAACAATAATTCGTGCTGTTCAAAGTTTATCCCCACATCAAATCTCATGTACCTGCGAGCTTATGCGTTCCTGGTAGGTATTTATACAAAATTGTCTTTACTGAGAAAACGTTTTGTGAATCTGGAGCGTACGGTACATTCAGTCCGTGTTACCTTCTCTTTCTCCCATCATGTTGTCCTTGTTAGGCATCAAACTTGAGGTATGTCGGTATTTGGTTTCATCAGCTGTTAATTTTGTTTGAACGAGTGCAGTGCCCATGATTGATGATGGAGCGAGAAAGATCCTGTTTTCCGATTTTGAGTAACGAGTTGTCTCGTTAAGAATATTTACATTGTGGGAACATTAACATTCCTGATTGTGTAGTGCAGTAAAGGTATAAATAAACGAGGAGGGTATTTGCAAGTTAACAGGAAAGTGTACCAAGCGCTGTCATTGAATGCAAATTATTTTTGGTAAAATACCCGTGAATCATTTTTGTTCATAAATTTTACTACATTCAGCGTGTAGGTACAATATTTAGTGTATTTAGTGTGTGTTGTGTGTGGTATTAGATATCCTTTGGATTTGTAAATGCGACATGAGGCCTAAAACCAGGCTTAGTCCCAACCTCCTGCAACTCAACCGAGTTTAGAAAGGCCGATTGACACCGGCACGGCAGGGGCCGGCAGCGACGCGTCGCGGGCAATACCACTGACAAGACGTGCATGGCCGCGAGACCGCTCGCAGCACCGCGAGCGTCTGCGTGACCTTTTCGAGTTTTTCAAGAGATACTGGTCTTTTAATTGTATGTAGATAAAGTTTAAAATTATTTCACACTGAAAGTGCTCGCCGCGCCGCTGCCAGCCGCTGCTTACCCGGTGTGAATTGAGCCAAGTCTTCTAATGCAATAATGTCCAACCATTCATCTAATGGAAACTGGTCACTGCTGTGCTGCCTAACAGACGCCTGCAAAACTAAGGCGTTTTCCGTTGCGCTGCATAAAGCGCAACAAAATAAAGCAGCATTGATTCGGGGTTTCAACTTGGTACTGCTTTATAACGTAAACAATGGTGATTATTTGGAAATACCTGACAGGCCTATGACTAAAGCCTGGCTTTCAGCCTAATGTATGACAATAATACCTACAGTAACATTAGATTGTTGGCCTCTTGCCTGCAACATCACACTAAAAGGAATTTATTTAATTCCGTTGAATTGCAGAACACGTATTGAATGATAATTAGGGGTACTACAGGTTTATCCAATTCTTTGTTTGTTTTATTTGATGGATCACTTTTTTATTACTTTGTCTTACTGTTGGCACGCTCTGCACGAAAATAACCATGTCATGCTAAAAAAAAACGGTCAACTTTAGTAACAAGGCTGGCTGGAAGTGGTTCGTGAATGGTTCGCAAATGAACCAGAAAAGCATCCAACTTATTTTTAACACATCTACGTACCTTAGTGACTTTCTGAATGTTGCACACGTGGATCGTTTATGGACCCAAAGACAATCATTATACAGGGTAATTTTTTTGTCATTTAAATTTTAGTCTTTTGAATCCTCTTAAGGGGTCATTGTACTCATAATTATGAACAACTTTCACTACAGGACCAAAACTGAAATCGCGAAAAAAAAATCAGCTGTTCACTACATTTTGACGAGTTATGCGAACATAAAAACTAAGGAACAGCCTAGCTGATTTTTTTTTCGCGATTTCAAGGATGCTCCTGTTGTGAAAGTTGTTCATAATGATGAGTACAATGACCCCTTAAGAGGATTCAAAAGACTAAAATTTAACCCTGTATTAGTAGTTTTAATGTTACCTATATATGTATGTATGGCATAAGCACCAGCTGTTGACCTACAAACCACTTCAGCCATAAAAAAGACGTGCCTTATTATTATTCTGTCTAAAAATATGCTAATGAAGAAAACAATAAATTAAACGATTATTCCGTAAGAATAGATATTACTATGCAGTGTCGTAGCTTGATGCTTGAATAGTATTAAATAATTATTCATCTTATAATGTTGGTAACTCGGTCAGGGAAAGAGAACACAAGTTACTGTCGTTCTTAAAGTATAAGTACATATTTTACCGCTTTTGTTAAGTCCCTTTTAAAAGGCGGTAAGTTAATGAAAAAAAAAACAAGGTAGGTACAGCAAAAAAAAAAATAAGTTGTAAATAATCTAATCTAATCAATAAAATGTCTATTGGGAGATTTAACGTAAACGTAACATAATTCTTCTTTTTTTTTTTTCATTTAATAAATTCAAAGACTTTGAAATTTTATGATATTTTCAGAGCTTGTCCTTTTCTAGTTAAGTACAAATCTAAAACCTGTCGAATCTAAATCAATCCAACAGAGAGACTTTCATACTTTCATTAAATTATGGAAGTTCTATTTCAAAGTACAGTACTAAACGTCATACCAGATAGAAAAAGTTAATCCCTGCTAACCGCATAAAATTTACTAAAGCAGAAAACTAGAGAATAAAATTACTTCCAATGTTTATTACAACATAAACTATATTTTATGATGACTTGATCATAATACGTAATATAAAATATGATACTAAATATTATACCTTGCAAATTCCCAATAATTATCTCGAAAGAGCCGACTTTAATAATTGTGTAGAGCATTTTGAACTTTATACTTTTATAATAAGGTTTGGATTTTATTGCTGAATTTGTACCGACAGAAGCTTAATTTGATTTTATTAAAATAACTTTATGGTGAAATTCAATTTAATTTTAAAGATTAAAATCATCTTTTATTGATTTAAATTACCTTCATAGCCCAGTCGCATGAAAGGGCTTACGAGAGCTTCCTCTACAATATGAATCAAAGTCTGTGACTGAGCTACTGCAGGGCAAACTCCATTTCATATACAATGAAGCATCGAATTTAGATGATTTCAGACCATTTTATACGCCCATAAAACATGCACACAAACAAACTTTAAAAAGGAAAACATAATACATAATTATAACATACTGTTGTAAGATAGAACTTTTTAACAAAAAATAGACAGACGGACGTTCGTAAGCTACGTTATAGATGGAGATCTGTTGGCACCCTTTTTTGGATACAGTACAATACTCTTGACATTGAAATAAATGAACCAGCATCATATGGACTGATTTGCTATATAATTTATAGCAAATTAGACCATATTAGAAATGTTAGGTCTTATTTATTATTTTAATTACGCTATCTTGCATCTTATTATATATTATTATTAAACTAAACTATGCGTCAGCGGATTTAATTATTTTCTTGGCAGTCATAATTATGTATGTAGGTATTATTCCATTAAAACTTGCAAACTTTAAAGCAGGTAGTTTTACCAAAATGTGTCAAGCTGTTTCCAAGTAACATAATTGATAATATACTTCGTTTATAATCTTGATGTAATATTTGTTGAAGTAGTGATGCCATATTTTAGGAATAATTTTCACTGTTCAATAGGTAACTCAAACCTCACCATTTTTTGATTGAGTCAATTTCTTTATAAATTAAAAAATAATTATAAAATGTAATCATATTTTTTTGTACTAACTGACTTATATAAATCGTAGCACTTTACTAGGACAGTATAAACGTCAGAAAGATGACTACAGATTTATCTAATATCTGACATAAATAACATAAATAGAGTGCAATATGAATGATCCGCGGTTACCTGCTTTTGATCGATGGGCGTTTTAAATGATTTATTGTGGGTGAAGTTAGACGGGTATTAATTAAAGTGCGCCTGCAATCTATGTGGTCCTGGTACTGCTGTGTCTTGTTTAGTAATATTACTGAATGGATTTAAATGGAATATAATACCTCGTCTATCTAGATGAGGTCTATCACAATAAAAAAGATAAATAAATAAAATTAAGTATCGCTTAATGACGTAATAGCGGCGCGCATAAACAAATTAACAGTTTGAAATACTTGCCAAAGGAAAACAAACAAAAAGCGATCATTGTGTTGACAATCATCTGAGTAACTAAAAATAAACATTGTGCACCGAAGGACTAGAATTTTTTAAAGACCAATTTATAAATTTTTCCCCTTTAATAAAGGAATCAAAATTAAATATGTAGTTTCATTGATAATTTTACTCAAATTAAAGCTCGAAACGTAAAGAAAACCTATATTTATCGGTGCACGGTCCTTAATATATCAACGTTGCACCAGCAATTGCAGCTACATGACCAGAATTCATTATCTCTTGGTATCTCTCCTCATGTTTTCCTTAATCGATTGTAGGCTGTGATACATTTAAATTGTGTATCCTCATGCTAAACGCTTTGAAAGTTAGGCTGGGAAATCACGCTTTGCTTTTGTTTTCTTTTTAGCAACCTCTTATGTTTGTTCCGATCCTGGTAGTTTGATGGTATCTGGACCTCTATTAATAAATGACCCCTTAACGTGCTTAAAATTCATATTATTATTATCAATAACCAATTATTCACTATTATTATCTCATATATCTGCTCGACGTCCGTATGTCACTGCAGGGATCCAGCTAAAAATCAGCGTCAGGTATATTTGCCTGACACATGCTGAGTTGAACTCCCATTTGGTGCAACGTTGAGACGCACACCGCACTTTGTATGTTTCATTTTTTTAAAGTGTGTCATTGACAATATTGTCATCACAGTGTCTTGTTTTCTTTCACTGTTGTTTTTTTTGTATATGTGCACCTTGTAACTATTTATTTATGTAATTAGTTATTATTTAACCGTGCTTTTGTATGTTATGCTATGTCTTTTGTGTGCACCAAATAAACGTTTTATCTATCTTATATATTTATTTATTTATTTATTATTGCTAAATAAATAAATAAATAAATAAATATATTTATCAAGCTTAATCATCATACCAGTCACCATTTATTTTTTAATCTGGATTATAGTCAATCAAGAAGGCAGTTCATTCAAACATTGGTCTTACATTCATTGCTTCATGACTTTAAAAGAAAGTAACCTATAAATTTTTATCTTCTCAGAAACAGAGTAGGTACGACAGCCAAAAAAACGCTTTCAAATCGGCTTATTAAGACTATGAGATAAATTAAAACCTAATATTTCTCAAGCGTCCCGTCCGTTTCCGCGTATCGGCAAGCGTAGTGAGGGATAGCCCCAGCTGGATGCTGGGAGAGAATGGATGAGGAAGGCGGAGGACAGGGTGTTGTGTCGCAGCCTGGGAGAGGCATACGGCCGGCTGATTGATTTTAATTGGTTGAATTCTCAAGACTTTTACGAATTTTGTGTTCGACAAATGAATTAATAAGTAGAGCTAACACTAACTTATACGTGAAGGTAAACGCAGTATTCTACTTTCTTGAGAATCTTACTTTCATAGATAATTGCAATCATTTATCAAAAAGTCGGATGCTTATTAAGATGTCAGATTTTTTAAATAAAATATGCTAAGCTGTTTTGTGTTACTTTTGGCGTAAGTATGAGTCACAATGTCAGACCACAGATATTTTTTAAAACAAGCGACTTTTCCCAACTTATATAATATAGTCCTCCAGTCAGCCATTTCGGCTCCATTTCGGCCATGGCGTCCAATCTCAACGGAGACTAACCTTCGGCGCGGGAGATAATATAGTGCACAAGTGTGTGCGCAGACACAGGTGCACTCTCTGTTTTCTCACTCGCATAGTTCGATGGGACGGCAATCCGACATGACCAGAGAGAGATCAGGCGCCACCAGATAGGTTAGTGGTCACTGCCAGTGGGTGTGTGTGGGTTGCAGCTGAAAATCAGCGTCAGGGTACACTGTGTGTTGCTGTCTGACAATATGCTAAGCTGAGGCTCTTTTGGCATTATAATGACTGTTTTCTGATTTTTTTTTTAGTCAGTTTTAAGGTGTATTTTTCTGTGACAATGCCAATAAACGCATTTTTCTTTCTTTCAATGACGAGCATCTGCAATATCAGTGATATCGCAGGTTCGTTGTTATCACGGGACAAAAAGCTGCAATATCTCATCATCGACACTCGTAAAACGAAAACACAGCACTAGTATCACCAACCAAACCGAGCAGAAAATTTTGCCCCCGCGGGGAATTGAACCCGTTGACAATCTTGTATCAAGCATTGGAGCATAAAATATAATCATTTTATTAGTTATTACCATGTGTATTTTAATTGAAACTGGTTTTAATGAATAAATTCAAATCACAATGATAAAGATGTCGATTGTCGATTTCAAATTATAATCCACTTAAAATTCGTCGAAATTATCGTTCCATTCAATTTAATGTGTGATGAATAAATTATGGCTGTGTTCTGATCAGTAATTGAATGAATTGATTCATAAAAAATGAACATGGAATTTTAAACGAGTTACTAAAAAGTTTTTTATATTTCCGAGGGAATATACATAACAAGGTAATTGACCTAGTCCACTTACGATTTTGTAGACTTGATTTTAGTTTGTTTCTACTAACATGATTCTAGATAGGTATAGGCTTCGAAGTTAATAATCCGCGAAGAAAGTTGCTAGACTGCAGAAAAAGGTAGAATTAAAAATTAAAAAAACTAGAGGTTTCTGAAGTACGAAGGACCAAGTATACATACTTCCTCGTTTTAGTTTTACTGGTGCTACGAGTCTCATCTACTTTATTTCAATTTTGTTTTGTTCCTTTTTCTAATGGTTGCAATATTCTAGTAATTGTAATACCGACCTCTTCGGAAAAAGTATATTATTATTAAATTAACCGTAATTCCTTTACAGAAACTAAAAGCTCGGTACCAGGCTCTCATAAAACAGAGCAGTCTACCACAAAAGCCACAGGTCAATAGGTTACGAAAACAGTTACAACAAGGCAAAAAGTAAACAAATGCACGCTCGATCGTAAGACAGTGTATCTAAATCATGTTTATGATAATCGGGCATGCACGTAGCGACAAAAAGTCGCATAGCAGCCAAGATCGGCGCAAAAAGTCGTGCGTCTGTAACGGTACGGTACTTAATGTGATGAAACTGTATCTATTTTGCATATAACATGGCGCCCTGGGGAATGGGGCAGTAATTTCGTTGAGTGTCTGTCTTGTTTAATTTGGTAATGATAGTCAGTAAAATGTTTATCCGAAATGCGGGTTTTGAGTGGGACTTCCATTCCGGGTTGTTTAATCTTTTTCTGATCCTGAAAAGTGAATTAGAAGGACCTCCATTACTGATTATATTTATATCCGCCCGGAGTAACTCTCCGGGTACTAAGCCCTGTAGTACTTTGGTGACTGACCGTTTTATCAAAGTGACATTTTACTAATGTTCTTCTTTTTGTGTGGTTAATGACTACCCTGGTGTCATAGTTTTTAAAGCCGTCATTGGGCCTCTGCCGTTGGATTCACATGCCGTCGAGAAATATCTCTCAGACATGGCCGATTTTCTCACGATGCTGATGATTTTACTAATTAATTGGTCCGCTTTTAACTGCGATGTCGCCTAGTGGAAAGCGATAGATGAAAGAATCTAGGATGGAACTAGCGTACCCAAAGGATGACTGTTCAGTTTTGATTTGAAACCTACAATTATTTTTTACTGGTGCATAAATATTTAATAAATAAATTAGATTGAGGGTAGAAAAGAAACACAAGAAATAGAAAATAAAACTACCACTATCACTGGTGGCTAATCATTTGAGCACTATATATACGAATCAATCAACCTAGCCTTTTCCCAACTATCTTGAGATCGGCTTGCAGTCTATCCAGATGCAGCTGAATATCAGTATTTTACATGGAAGTACTGCCTATCTGACCTCCACAACCCATTAACTGGGTAATACGATACCCCGTGGTAAGACTGATGGGTTGTCAGCTTGTCAGACTTTCGGGCTTCTGACGACCGTCAAAGATCCACGAATGACAGCCGGAACCAGCGGCTTAACGTGCTTTTCCAGTTACGGAGGAGTCTCGGTATGTAAAGATGGTCACCCATCCACGGATCAACCCCGGCAAGCATTCCGTAACCTGAACCTCGACCCGGACGGCTGTTATTACTTAGCCACGAGCTCCTCAACTATCTATAAAGAATTTAAATGAGATCACGGCTGCATGTCAGGACTGAGGCCCTAGACAAAGTGACATTCTATCAGCGATAACGATGATGGAAAAGGCAAAACTGTATAGGACTGACATAAGCTATCGAAAAGCTTATGTCAATCCTGTTGAAAGTCGTTGTAGAATTACGAAACGCTTTCGACGCGATTGTCATTTGTCTAGGCCCTCTGATAGTGATGATCTGAGTATTAGAGAGAACGACGAACCACACAAAAAATAATACGTGCATTATTTGAATAAGAAGAAAAAAATAGTACAGATAGGTACATAAAATCATTGTTAAGTGCGTCGGCATCACTCAAAGCAACTCAAACGTGTTGGGTCTAAAGATCACCTCTAACTGACTGTACGTGAGAGGCGACAGGTTGAGTTACTTCTATAATACCCTACTTCTCACTGACTTCTTACAATTTAGACGAGATATATCACACGTGTTTTTAAATATACATAACATCACGTCTTGTTTCCTCCAGTCCTTGGAAGTAAATGATATTTTTTCAAACAAAAAATCAATCTGCCTAGCCTTTTTCCAACTATGTTGGGATCCGCTTCCAGTCTAACCGGATGCAGCTGACGACCATTATTTTATATGGAGCGACTGCTCTGACCTCCACAACCCAGTAACTTAGTAATACAATACCCCTTGGTAGGACTAGTTGTCAGACTTTCGGGCTTCCGACGATCCGTAACGACTGTCAAAGATCCACGAATGACAGCCGGGACTAATGGCTTAACGTGCTTTCCGAAGTACGGAGGAGTCGCGGTATGAGATAGTCACCCACCCACGGACCAACCCCGGCAAGCGTAGCTTAACCTGATGGATCGATCCGTGCGGCTGTAATGACTTAGCCTCGAGCTCCGTCGATATTTTTACAAATAGTTCATGTTATTTTTAATGCCGATTTTAGTCTTTATCGCAGGTATTAAACATTATATTATCTACATTATATTTTTTTCATTTAGGTACTGTTGTCAAAAAAATCCCAGAAAAAATGCGGAAAATGATAATCTTTTGCTCTTACGAAATAATAAGCTCATTTTAGTTTTTTTTAAACCCGTTTCGGATTCCCTTTTACTCTCAAAGTGTCACACTAGTGAAGCATCATCACCATCCTAGCCTTTTCCCATCTATGTTGGGGTCGGCTTTCAGTCTAACCAGATGCAGCTGAATACTATTATTTTACATGGAGCGACTGCCTATCAGACCTGCACAACCCAATTACTGGGTATTCATACCCCTTGGTAAGAATGGTTGTCAGACTTTCGGGCTTCTGACGACCCGTAACAACTGTCAAAGATCTACAAATGACAGCCAGGACCAACGGCAAACCACGGGAGGGGTCTTGGTATGTAAAGATGGTCACGCATCCACGGACCAACCGTGGCAAGCGAAGCTTAACCTGATCGATCGGCCCCTGCAGCTGTTGTTAGTTAGCCACGAGCCCCTCTACTACTTCACTAGTGAAGCATAATAAATGTAATTAGTATATACTTTCACATGTGTCGGATAAATTCGGTTATAATCACGTGTTTGTGGGTTGGCACTTACTGATGTAAAGCGCGTTCGTAGTTTTAGATACAGGATGATTTTTGTTGAAGTTGTAAAGAGAAGAATAGTTTTTTTGGAGATCGGAGTAGATTTTAGGTGGAATTCGAACAAAATTTTATACCTAGTATAAGTCTAATCCAGCGAATAAATATTTAATTTTTGACAGATTTTCTTTACAAAAACTATCAGACGTCAATTTTATTCCACGGATAAAAGTTATCTTTGGTTAAAGTAATTCGGAAAAAGAATGCATTTTTTTCTGATTATTTTTTTAATAAAAATAATAATAATATTTGTGTGCAAAAATATACAATGTAATTTAAATTTATTTTTTAACGTGGACACACATACAAGGCATTTTAAAAAGATTTAAAAAACTAAACATGTATTGTCAACTACATGCTTATTTTCACACACGTTGAATACTAACGTGATTAAATTTTTATTTTCCGTCGAAGGCGTTAAAACGTCGCTCTCATTTTTCTGCTAATAGCTATCGCTTATCAAGTCTGAGCTACATTCTTAATATGGACTGTGATCTGATAAGACTGGTTTTTTATTTTAGTTTTAATTAGCACCAGATTCCAAGATATTGCCGGCTTTACGGACAGTTAGCTGTTACATAATGGATATTGATACATCGAGAATCTATTCAGGAAGTGAGAGATAACGGTACAGGCTGGAAAAGATCCCTCCGTATCAAAACGTCCTAAAAGCAAATGGTCCTATTAGCAAAACGACCTATAATCAAAACGACACTAGCAAATCGTCCTATGAGCAAGTGGTCCTATAAATTGGTCAAAAGGATTAAAATCAATCTCATCATTCATCCAATGACTTCTCCCGCTCTGGGTGGCGCGGAAGGGCGTGTCAGACTTTTACTGACTAAAACCCACCCGTGTTCCTTCAGTTGCCTGTTGCCAAGGTCCCGGTATCCCTTTCGGACTAACCCGCAACCCTGGCAAACACGATACCTCTTAATAAGACTGGTAGTCACGACTTTTGGGCTCCAGTCTATAACGAGTGTGTCCAAGCCTATAACGACTGTCAAAGACTACGAATGACAGCTGAGACCAACGGCTTAACGTACTTTCCGGAGGGGTCTCGATATGTAATGGATGGTCACCCATCCACGAACCAACCGCGGCAAGCGTAGCTTAACCTTGTATCGACCGGTACCGCTGTTATTATTTAGTTGTTGTTTTTATTTTGATATTTTTAGGCTGCTTTTTCAAAGGATATCAAACAAAAAAACATGTCTTTATTTAATAAACTTTAAAACTATACATAAAAGGTACAACGGGCGGTCCTAATGCCTTTACGATGAAAATATAATTATAATAACAATACATTTATTTAAATCAAGTTTTACCACATAGGTACCGTACCGTTACCGTATAGGTAATAATTAGCAGATTTTAAAATTACTCCTATAAATGTTCTCCACAAAAAGATAGTAAAGTCTTTACGACTATTTTAAATATCAACTAAAAAAATACTTCAAGAGAACTTATATTACGGAGTGTCTTGCAAGTAGCGGATTTCTACTGACCGATATTACTTACAATTTCTACCTGTTTAAGCTTCACAGACATTTTACGAGCCATATAAGTAGCCCATAAGGGAAAACCATTACATATTCTCCACAACCAAGTGAAATTAACAAGTTATTGAAGAAACGCTAATATTAATAATTAACGGTGTTATTAAACCGGACTAATTTCACACTGTTTATCATTATTTACAGGTTTTAATAATAACGTCCGGTATGTAACGATCTACGTGTGATTAAAAAAACTAGTTTCAATGGTGTTACTGATTTTACTCCAGTTTTAATATCGTATTGAATGTGAGAAAGTGAAATTGTAGCTGTTTTTAACAGATTTATGATGGTACTTATTCTCATGTAGGTATACGTGTAAATACTATACCACCAGAGGCTATATGCGTAAAATAAATGCGAAGAACGTGTTTTGAAAATGCGGTAAGTAGAGTGAAGGGTAATTAATCGAAATCAGTCCAATGTTGTTTTTGTTTATTTGTCGAAACATAAAACAATATCATGCACTCATTTTACCGAGGCATTTCGTGTATATCACCCATGCAATGTTCACTCATATTGTATTTAACATTGAGCACACATGGTTGGCTTTAGCATATAAATAATAAAATCTCAAAACTAGGTAATTTACTAACATTTTTTTTCCTTTGTTTACCAATAACTTTGATAAATTGGAATAATCGTCATAGCTAAAAATGAACAGTTAAAAAACAGACAGTTATTGTAATGACAAAAGAAATTTTAGAAAAGTAATCGGCTTAAAAAAAAACAGAAAATCTTTGACCAATTACATAGTTCATGACAGCATTTAACTTATTTTAACAAAAAACGTATGCAAAACAACAAAACAAAAAAAATGTTAACAGCCTGTATAAGCGGATTTACCGCTAACTTTTATTCGTCGTGCAAAAAAACAAGCTCAGTGTAACACAGTCGTACGTGCGAGCATGCGAACTCAGCTTTAGCGGGAAAACGTGCAATTTTGTGCAACAGCATTTTGGCACTATGTAGACAATTTTAGCAGCTAGATAAAAAGGTGACGACCTGTGATGTATGTACGACTATGTTTGTTGTCCGGGGAGGTCAGAAATTATCCAAAATTACCCATAACACGTGTTCGTAACATAATACTCCAAAACAAAGATAGCTGACTTGGCTCAAAAGGCTGCCCAATTTAAATGGGACTGGGCAGGACACGTCTGCCGCATGCCGGACAAACTGTGGGTCCAAATAGCACAGAACTGGTGCCCTGAGACAGTGAGGCGGGGTCGCGGTAGACCACGTAGGAGATGGCGCGACGAGCTGGATAGGTTCCATCAAAACTGGAAGGATGACACACGGGCTCGCGAAAGATGGAGGGAGGCCTTTGCCCAGGATTGGGACAGCGTAGGCTAGGAAAAAAAAATCCTAACCCAGTTCATGGTCTATCCGTGTGGATATTACATCCAAGTCCGTTCATACGTTAAGGCATGACAGACAGACAGACACAATGACCTTCGCATATTAAGTTTGGATAACTGCGAAAAAACTGTAGGTTTACCTACAGTTTTTTAGTAAACGAAAGAGCGGTGAATGAGGGATTTAGGTATGGTGGACGTTCAAATACATCGTGCTGCAAATACAAAGTGGTAGGAAAAACTTTCTCTAGTTCTGAGAAATTGTTATTTTTTAATAAGGCATTATTATAGCTGACTGTCTTTTTCGAAGTTAAGAAAATATTATATTAAGTACCTATATAGCTGATTTTATTCACAAATGGATTGCTCCATTATAAATATTCCTCCATATGAAAAATAAGCCGCTGTTTAGATTTTCAGAAGGATCTTGACTGCTTCTCGGAATACTGCAGTGTCAATAAGCTTCACCTTAGTGTCTCTAAATGTTACAGCATTACGTTTACTAAGAAAAAACAGGTGACGAATTTCAATTACTCTCTTGGAAACACTTCCCTAAAC
This sequence comes from Lithophane semibrunnea, assembly GCA_947363905.1. Classification (NCBI taxonomy): domain Eukaryota; kingdom Metazoa; phylum Arthropoda; class Insecta; order Lepidoptera; family Noctuidae; genus Lithophane; species Lithophane semibrunnea. The sequence goes on along the minus strand of OX376208.1, from coordinate 13,476,240 downwards.
ACGGTCTCATCCCTCCGTGACCTAGGCGTTAATCTTGACTCAAAGCTCCACCTTGACACCCATGTAGACAACATAGTCAATAAAGCTTATAAAATGTTTGGTTTCGTAATGAGAGCGTCTAGAGAATTTCATCGGCCTTCTACCTACTTGCACCTTTATAAATCAATAATACGGCCACAACTTGAATACGCAGTACCCATCTGGAACCCTTATTACAAAAAGTACGTTGAGATCATTGAGCTGGTTCAACGTAAGTACCTACGTTCCATGCATTACAGATGCTTTAAAACCAAAATGTCATATCAATTATTGCTTGAAAAATATAACCTCATGACCTTGCAATCCCGTCGCACCCTACTTGAAATGTTGACTCTGTTTAGTATATGCCGCAATAAATTTGATTGTACTGATCTTGTGAACAGTTTGTGCTTCCTTATCCCTCGTACGGTAATCGGTCGAGAAGTTCGTTCGAGATGCCTATTTGCTACTTCATTTTGTCGAACTAACTCAGGCGCTCGCTCGCCGTTACATCGCCTGGTTGACACCTATAATAAACAATTTGGCTCTACTGATATTTTGTTTCTCAGCAAAGCTAAGCTCTACTAATATTTTAAGAGATCATAACCCTGTTAATTAGCTAATAAGTACTTTTAATTTGTTTTGCTAACAGCTAGCTATTCTGTATGGTAATCTGTGGATAACGCCTTGAGTAGTGTATTTGTTACTTTTATTATAAGTTTTTTTAATATTGTGTGCCTACTTTGTAATATACTGCTGTTTGTTATTCCTATCAAATAAATAAATAAATAAGCATTTTTAGCAAAAACATTACCCTCCTGGGGCAGTCGGGTAAAAACTAAAGCAATTATTAGGTAACCGGTTTAATAAAGCCTGAGAACCAATGCGAAAGTTCTCAAAAAAAGCCATTAAACTTAGTTCTACACAAAAAATAAAACATAAAAACGTAAATCAAGTTTCAAGCCAAATTCCGTGGAACTAAAAGTGCTAAAATTCTTGAACAACCCGTATTTCAGCACTAAACCACGTTTCCGCAATTTTCGTATTTATCGCTAGAACTTTTAAAAAGCTTTTTTAAAGCTAAAGTTTTAAAGCTATCGACTCTGGTGCCGCATTGCACCGAAAATCTCGAAAGCTCAAATTGCATTGCAGTGTGATTTTTGACGACCTATTTTCAGAGTTTGGTTTCTACATCCATTTAAATAATAAAAATAAGATATTTGTGCCAAATCACTCCATTTAATATACACTCGCGAAAACAAAAAAAAAATCTAATATCACCGGCATGTTATATTTTAAACTAAGTTGAGTAAAGCCGGAAATACACAATTGCTTGTTACTTGCACAAAAGTATGCCAGTAGCTTGCATGCCATTGAGCAATAACAATTTCTGATTGGTGAATTATCATAATGGTATGAGAGCTAGTTGCTTTTTTTTGTTGTAAATTTTCACATTCAAATGTACCTTATATTACGCCTAATTAAAATAAATTATTTGATTTTGACTTTGTGCCAGATACAGGCATGAAAGGCTTCTTGCACTATATAATTATTTAAATAAAAATTCTACGCTTAAACTACCTTTACTTGCATGTTTGAAAATACAATAGCGAAAAGTAGCTATTTGTAAAATAACATAACATCACGTCTGTAAACCCGGAAGGGGTAGCCAGAAATGTACCTTTTAGTAACAACCACATTTCACCTGTTATATTTAAGTCCCGTCTAATAGGGGGCGTGCCTATTGCCATCATCAACCAGGCATAAATCCAGACTTAAAACCAAACTGCCACTAAGAAATTCCTGATGGATAACAATAAACTATTTTTACGCTAAGCTAGTTTTCTAAACCTAAAACGGCTTATACAGTATGTTAACTAACAAAGGGCGTTCCCGTTAACCTGCAATAGTATAGCGTGTATACATGCTAAAAAAAATATTACCATTAAAAAAAAATGTTTTTTTTTTGTTTTTGTATAGTAAAATATTCACAAAAAATATTAAATTGTTACGGAAAATAAACTCTCTGTAGACGCCCACTTGTCACAATTGTTTTTCTACGTTGAAATACAAGTGTGCGTGTACAGAGTGTTTCTTTTACGTTTAAAAATCGTTTCGTGAACATTTCACGACACAATTTTTTTTTTTTTTTTTTGAGTTGTTATATTTTTTTAGCATGTATACACGCTATACTATTGCAGGTTAACGGGAACGCCCTTTGTTAGTTAACATACTGTATTATAAATGACAACTAATAAATAAAAACATTTTCGTAAAGCCACAAAAATGTTCCTAGATCATTAATAACAAAAAGAAAGAATAGAATAATAAATCAAAACAAGGTGTCGTATTAACGGTTATTGACAGCCGCGCACGCGTCATCGATCACGATCTATAGATCATTGATCTAGCGTCGAATAACATTAGCGCCATTATTGACTATACAGTGCAGGTGCAGAAGTTTAACTCTATACACAATATGTATCTAAAAAATCTAACATAAACTAAGGTTGTATATCGATACTATCAAAAATAATTATCACTTTATTTTTTTTGGACTGAATGAATTTATATTGGAATAAATATTGTATGTCGGCTAAACAATAATTACGTAAAAAACCTGTCGGATCTGAAAGGGAAATAGACATAGGTACTGCAATAATACTACCAAAAGTAGGTAAGTATGTAATAAAAAAAAAAATATTATTGAAAATTAAAAAGTTATTAAAATTTACATTTTTCGTACCAAAATTACCACAAATCCATTAAAAATTAGCAAATTTTGGAATAAGCCACTTGCGTCCAATGTAATAACCCGGTAAAATTCCCCATTGAAAAAAAACGTGACAATTTTTTTTCTTTTGTCCTGAAAATTAACACAACAACCTCAAGGATCGGACAGGGATTTTTAATTGTTATAGAGTAAGTAGGTAAGTTCTAATATGAAGTACAGCATGAGTCTTGTTTTTGCTTCAAGTATACTGTTCAATTTAGCTGGAAATTGAAACTTTTGCACTTCTTGCATCCCTTCAAAGCAGCATTGCTATTCAGTAACCATTTCACCATGAAAACTTAGGTGAAGTGAGCGCGGAGTGAGCTGTCACTGTCATCGATACCAGCCGGTTTATTCTGTAAGCACCTCACCGTGAAAACTTAGGTGAAGTGAGCTGTCAATCCCTAGCGTCAGTCGGAGTGACAGCTCACTCTAAGCTCACTTCACCTAAGTTTTCACGGTGAGATTTTTACAGAATACCACGACAGGTAGCTTTCTTAGCTGTCATGTCTGTCATAAGTTATGAGAAATCTCCGATTACTTGGTTTAGCCTATACCTTTGCATACTTTGAAGAGTGGTCCTTCTGTGGCTCTTCGTTATTATTTTCGATCAAGATAAAGATGAACATCAGCGTCATGATCAAGAGCGAAACAAATTAAGTTATGTTTTTATTTAATCCTTAGTTTTTTACCGACATGTTAAAATGTTACAGTAAATACATACATACATTGAGGTGCAGCCTGTTATTTCTGGGTTAAGTCAGTTTTAAAGATAGCAATGATCGATCGTAATCTTAATAAGAAAAGAAAGGCGTGCGTGATTTTTTTTTAAAGAAAAATATATTGCACTTTTTATTACTTTATGGAGTAAGCTTTCACTTAGAGATATGGGCTCAATTAAGGTATCGTAAGGATTATCGGTTTTAAAGAAATCTGGTTTTCAGAATTTGCTTTTGTCTTCAAAAACCATTATATACCGGTATGCTGCTTTTTGAAGAGAAAACTTCTTGAGCGATTTTGGCAGGGGATAAAGTTATAGATTCGCGTCACCGACATGCTCGCGCCGTAGTGCTGTAGCTACTATGGAATCTAGATGGCGCTAATACCAGTTTTATGTTTTCACTTCTGGCGGCAGACCCATGACTGCCTATATATATTTTTTAATGTTGCGTTTTACTTTTCGTTTCTAGATGAGCTGGACCCCAAAAATGGCCATATATATAATAATCCGTGTACGTATAGCAAAAATGGAAGAAAAGAAACTGAAAACCTTTTGGGTTAGTCAAGCCTCGTAATGTGTATTAAAGTAAGGTCTTAATTTAATTATAATACAAATAAAATTGGTGATTGGTGTAAAGATGATAATATCATTAATATTGTAACGTAAATAGGTACTATTTTGAGTTCAATTTCAGCTTCTACCAAACAGACACATCTGATCAAAGGCATATTATTTTTTAAATAATAAAGCTTCCACCCATCAATACCTAACATGAATGATAAATACAACAAAATGTCAAATCAAATTTCATTCACATCACTTTGAATCAAATCCAAATTCCCTCGAGACAAATCCGCCACATAAATATTTAAAAACGCGTCCAAAAACCATTCTTTCATTGAATTTAAATATTTTGCATGCCAATAAAAATGCCTCGCGAGCATAAGTCGATGCGAGTCCAAGATTCTGTTTCGAAGAACTAATTACTGGCTAATTAAGTACTGTTATGCTCGCAAAGTGTCATGGCCGCCTTATTTAATAAGATAATTGGTGCGTCTCGATTTTTATAATTATCTTAAAGATTTATGGCGGAACCACACTTGAGTGATTTGGCAAGCTTTGGTTGAGTTGGAAAGATTTTAGAGAAATATATTTAGTAAGTTTTTGTCATATTACGAACTAAACGCGGATAAAGTCGCAGGCAATTCATAAAAGTGTTAAGAGTGATTCAATTATTAATCAAACAATCTATGATGACATAATATGATCAGAAGGCCAATTCTTGTATATAAAAAACATTCACATTCAATTCGCAATCTGTCAAACTTGTCAAAAATGCTCGTAAATTGTTTGTATTTTTGACAGATTGCGAACGTTCTTAAAAATAACGGGAGTTGCCTCTCAGGTGTTTGTTGTCAATATTGTCAATCCCTAGCATCTCGTTCTGTCATAATAGGTGGAATGACAGCTCACTTCACCTAAGTTTTCACGGTGGTCACACTTTTTCCAGATTAGATTGGCTGTTTGAATAGGCTTATCAATCTAACTAGACTTTTCCCAACTATTTCGGGGTTAGCTTCCAGCCTAACCGAATGCAGATGAATACCAGTCTTTTACATGGAGCGAATGTCTATCTGACCACGATACCCATTGGCAAGACTGGTTGTCAGACTTTTGGGCTTCTGAATACCCGTAACGACTGTCAAAGGTCTACGTATAACAGCCGGAACCAATGGCTTGACGCGAAAAAACCGCCGCAAGCGTAGCTTTACCTTAGATTGACCCGTGCGGCTGTTATTATTTAGCTACGAGCCGCTCATAAACAAGCAATTACAAAGATATATTATAATAACACACATAAATCATAAAATATATAATAGATAAGGTATTAATAACTTTGGGACATTGTATAGCGTATTAATTGTTATTTATGACATTTTATAAAATATTAATTGAAATTGAAATTATTGACATTGTTTATGGTATTCATTGGAATTTATGAAATTGTATAAGACATTAATTCGTATTTTATATTACAAACATATCGTAACTAAATTGTCTTTGCAGTAAAGTAATTTGTATAATGTCGAACTGAGCAAAATAGCATAGCTATTTTATTGCAAATAGCTAATAAAATTAATGACTACAACTTTATTATAATGTTATTAATTAACTATGAATACTGTATAAATTAATGCAGTTAACTTTTATTGCAATTCGTACTACACAACGATAGCGGTTTTTGGAGTTTATTGAATAGTTATCTGATTATTTAATCAGTTTAGTAAAACAGTTATTAATTGGTGTTATATCATCTACGCATACGTAAAATGTGTTGAAATACTGGATACTTTTGATACGAATTGAAATTGGAAAAAGACTAATTTATAATCAATCTTTGATATTGAATTGATAAACTGATTACTGACTTAACAAACCATGACTTGAGGGCCTAGACAAAGTTACATTCTATGAACAATGATGACGTGGGAAAAGTTAAAATGTAATGTAGGAGTAACGTAAGCTGTAATATGTCAATCCTGTTGAAAGTCTTTATAGAAATACGAAACGCTTTGAAAGCGATTGCGACTTGTTCAAGCCCTCAGGATTTGTTTTACCAACTTCTGATAGAATGTATTGATTCCTGCATTATGCATTAATAAACTACCGTTTGAAACTCATAAAAATACGATAAAGATACGTCTAAGCCGTCTAAACTGTCTATCATAATCAAAAATAAAATCAAAATATACACACACAACTCAGTCAAGCCATTTTGCTATTTTTAACACCTTGATAATTTAATATAATTTAAAGCTGGCAAAAAGTTTGTGCCAATTTCAACTATGTATAATGTGGCCACACCATTATGTAAAACCGGTTATAATCAATTATTTGATGCACTCTTTATGTTTCGGAGTATATTAAAAAAGAGTGATGCTTTCCTTTTAAAACATCGCCTGTTTTTTGCTTATGTTATTATTGGTAGTATCATTTGAGGATGCAAAAAATGGAGGAGTTTTTTAGCGTGAGCACTCAATTATAATGGTGATTTATTTTTATGTGACACTGTTTTGAGGTTATTGATTATGAATCAGATTTGATTAATTTGATTTTTGGTATTCTGTTAGTCACGTTATCATTTTTTTATTCGTAGTTTCAATGACATTCGCGATGTCCAATAATTTTCTTTACAGAAAAACCAGCATGAAAATTCATATTTGATTTCAAGATTAAAATAAAAAAAATTGTGAAATAGAAGTTTCTATTCATGTGAATAGGCATCCAAAACCGAATCCTGAATCAGGAAAAGGTTTTTCCTGATTGCATTCGTGTAAAGATGCGTCCAAACATTGAACCGCCATCATGCGCGGCTACCGCGCGCAACCTGCCCTGCTATGTTTCGACGACTGCCGCGCGCGAACGCTTCTGTCTACCTGCCGCGCACAAACATTCCTAGCAAACATTCGTCAGTATTTGTGTTTCGACGAATTATAAGCAGAGCTAAGGCTGATTTTAGAGTCACGCTGAGCATCGCTGAGCGTCGGCGCTGACGGCCCAATATGTATGATTATCAACCAATTATCGCACGGCACGGCCGTCAGCGCTGAGCAGGATGATGATATATAATCATACATATTGGGCCGTCAGCGCCGACGCTCAGCGACGCACAGCGTGACTCTAAAATCAACCTAAGACACACGCAACCGCTTACATGTCAACTGAAGTGCGCGGCGTGTCTCGGAAATACCGCGCAGTACTGCCGCGCAAACATTCGTCGGTGTAGTCCTAAGTAGAGCGCGGCAGAAAAATGTGTCCTGCAAACGCCGCGTGGTGATGCCGCGCTCTTGCCACTCAATGTTTGGATACACCTTAACAACAAGCACTACAGGCTGGAATATTTATTTATAGATGATCTTTTATAATCCCCGATGCTTGTTATAAAAATATTGAACAAAATACAGGTTGCGGTGAAACAAAATAGAAAGATTACTTTAACCGCATGACTGGCACTTTGTAAGCTATTTGCATACAAGTAAAGTAAGTTATTTTTAAGTTAGGTGTGACTGGTTGACATGTTTTTGACCGCAGGACATATTTATAGCATTATTTGACAAATATAAAATAAAACGATGAGACATCATAATTGTCATCAGATACGGAAGGTTTAAGAGTCTACATAATTAAATAACTATGAATCATTTTGCTCTTATATAGGTAACCACAAAATGCGTGATTGAGGTCGCTGAGGTGAATTTAAGGTAGTTTTTAGATATGTAACTTGGTATTTCACTTTCAAATATAATATATAAAATATTATCATAACTATGTATATTTTCTAGTTAGTCTAAGACATCGAGGGAAAGTTTACTCGAAATGAGCAAACGGGGGAATCCAGGGACACTTATGTTGAAAGAGGCATTTGCCCTGTTGTAAGAGTGTCAAAGACATCTTTGATCTGATGCAAAAAAGAGATGGCGCTATGTATCCTGTATGCACGATAAACAATCACTTACCAATTATAAGAAGCGCGGCAGCCGCCAGTATATGTGTCTTGGCTTCCATTTTGTATAAACGAACACTTGAACACAGTTTATCACTAGTCAGTCTTTAACAATAACTATAAATTAAATAACACTGAGCAGTGCAGTCAGTCGTCCATGATGTTATGATTCTGTAACAAAAAGAAAGATTTTATTAAAATCGGTGGAGAAGTTTGAAGTTTTTAGGAAAAGTCTAACAAGGCAGAGGCGCTGCCCCTCGGTAAGATCATCATCTGCTTGCATTTTGAAAGTCGTGGCTGAGAAGCCTAGAGTTCCTGTGCTGAGGCATCTCATGCGGAATCATTTTCCTTATGAAATGCCTCGTAAGTAGGTACATGACTCACTATAAATAATAATAAATAAAAAAAAGCTTTATCAATTCCACACATAACAATTAAAAACTATGATTAAAATTAAATAAAGATAAATTCAACATATACATTTTTACATTCATTAATTACATTATTATTAGATTTTATAATACTTTGCAATTATTAAATTAATTAATTTAATCATGCATTACAATAAATAAATTGATTAGTTTTGATTAATATAAAATAATTATGATTAAAAAACAGAATAAAATTAGTGTGTGGACCCCCTTTGGGTAAAAGCCTCCTCCAAAGAATTCCATTTTTCTCTATCTGACGCTGTGACAAGCCAATCTCGCCCAGCGTTCGCAATAATCTCGTCATGCCATCGGGCGCACGACCGGCTTCTGTTTCTGGTACCTCGTGGACCTTCCCATTCAGTTGTCCTGATTGTCCAGCGATCATCAGCATACCTTGCAACGTGACCTGCCCACCTCCATTTCAGGCTTTGCGAGAAAGTGAGAGCATCTGTGGCTTTAGTTCTGTTGCGAATGTCTGTGTTCCTTACTCTATCGCTCATTTTGATGCAGCTTCTCTCCATAGATCACATGACTCACTAAGGTGTAATATTGTCTCATGATCTTATATTTGTTTCAAGGTGGACCGATGACCTGGTGAAAGCCGCAGGAATCCGCTGGATGCGAGAAGCGCAGAACAGGTCAAAGTGGCGGTGCTTAGGGAAGGCCTATGTCCAGCAGTGGACGTGTTTTGGCTGAAATGATGATGATTACGTATATTATAATGGAGACATGTAGTTTTCACCATGCACCTTATGTCTGTCATTGCATGAACCCAAAGAAAGTTACAATGTTATTAATAGTCATTACAAACACTTAATAATAGTATTGTTGTACAAATAGCAGGCTTCTACTTAATAACATGGTATTTACCATTTTCTACACGTTGAAGTGTAGCTAACACAATGTTGGAAAGCACTAGAGGGCACTTAACGTCCAATGCATTGAAAGCTTAACGTGTGCTGACAGAACAGTGAATCCATATCCGTTGAAATGATAAATCAATGCTTTTACTGTTTCTATATTTTCCACAATGTTGAATTATTTTTAAATCATGCCTTCTGGGTACTTTAATTAATTCATTCACCAAAAGACGACACTCGTCCTAAGCCGATAGGTCTACAAACATCAATAATGCACAAGATTTTTTACAACAAAGGCGAGCGCTAAGGAAGAATTTTTAAAGTTCATCCCTTAAAGGGGTTAAAGGGAGAAGGAAGTTTGTATGGAAGTTCTTTCATTTTTGTAGATGGGACATCCCATCAGGCGCACGGCTTGTATAATAATTGCCTTTAAAATGAATCCGATGTTTTCTTGTTTTTGCTTATACTGTAGTGCCAGGGCTCACTGTATCTTCTACTCTTTAACGAAACGGTCAATATGCTTTGTCTCTTCACCTTCACCTCTACCCCAAGATCGAACATTAGTATTTATTTCTATCTAAACAAACGCAAAACAATTACTGTGCAGAACGCCATACAAATCTCCAGCGCTTTGCTAACTTTCTAGTACTTTAGAATGGCCCTTCCCTCGCGACGTCTCACGACTGTGACCTTGTATTAAATGCCATTTACCATGTCTTGCTTTATAGTTATCCACTCAATACACTTGCGGGCTTTCCCCATTTTGCTGTGAAGATGTATTCGATTCTATATAGTGGCGTTTAGAGGCATAATTATAGTGTTTTGTTTATTCAATAATGAACACTAGAGGTCTCAGCTTAAGGAGGAGGAGCTCGTGGTTAAGTAATAACAGCCGCACGGGTCGATCCATCAGGTTAAGCTACGCTTGCCGGGGTTGGTCCGTGGTTGCGTTGCGACCATATTTACATACTGGGAATCCTCCGTGCCTCGGAAAGCACGTTAAGCCGTTGGTCCCGGCTGTCATTCGAGGATCTTTGACAGTTGTTACGGGTCATCAGAAGCTCGAAAGTCTGACAACCAAGGGGTATCGTATTACCCAGTAACTGGGTTGTGGACATCAGATAGGCAGTCCCTCCATGTAAAATACTGGTATTCAGCTGCAACCGGTTAGACTGGAAGCCGATCCCAACATAGTTGAGAAAAGGCTAGGCAGATTGATGGTTCACGACAGGTCAAAAGCGAGAGTGTATTGAATAAAATATATATGAAATGTTTTATGATCTTTTCTTCTAAAGAGTTTTACATTATTAATTCGTAAAAAAATCGTTAAAAACTTGAAGATAGATGGTTTCACGAGAGCCAGTCCATAGCATTGGTACCAACATTTCTGACTAAGCATAATATAGCCTTTTCGTAAACGTAGATCGTGTCGATGCGAGAAAAGAAGAATACTGACCTAATAGATTTATAGATCTATGGATAAACAGTCATTTTAAGGCTACCCAAACATCTCTCCTACTGGACATGCATAGCATGACCACCATAGAAACAAAAGAAACGAAAGACAAAATGACCTGAGGGCCTAGACAAGTGACAATCGCTTCGAAAGCATTTCGTATTTCTACAACGACATGAGCTTTTCGATAGCTTATGTCAATCCTATACATTTCTTTTCCATCATCGTTATCGCTGATAGAATGTCACTTTGTCTAGGGCCTCAGATTGCAGAAACATTTCTACGGCGCGTCTCACAGAAAGTGTAAGAAATGTCATTATGTATGGACATCATACATATAGACGTAGTCATAATATGCTATAAAAACTGATATAAACATTAGGATAGTAAATAATACACAAGAGAAGCCAGACAAATTCCCGTATATGTGTGTAACCAGGCACCACAATGCATATTGTTCGATAGTTCCGCCACAACCGCAGGTACCGCTCGGAATGCTAGTATTAATCTCGATGTCAACGGTACTGTTAGGGCTGGCGGTAATTGCATTGGTGGAAATGGTTTTATAATTATTATAATGAGTTTGTTAGATATATATATCGTGAAAACAGACGAATGTAATCTTATAATACTTGCATATCTTGAGAATGTCGGAAGTGATGACGAATATGTTAATGAGATAGCGATAATACTAATAGGTATGACATCTTGGATGGAAACTAGCAAACCACTTCATAAGTGATCAGAAAATTATCTGTTTATTGAAGAAGCTTTAAATGCGGGTGTTAGGGACAATATTCTTGGCTATGGAGAAACCAGGAACCCAGAGATCAATATCCGAAAAATTATGTCTACTGATTACCAACACCTCAAGGTACGTTGTCTGCCAGTGACCTGCTAATAATAGGCGAAGTTGATTGACGTATCCATTATTTATAAAGCCAATGCTAGAGGTGACCCTCTAAATATACAGAAGAATGATTTTTATTATGCAATAAAAATCTAAAAGCATCATTCTAGGTAGACGCATTCCATATTAGCGTGATGTTCCTAATCTATTGGCCTTAACGTGCTCAGTTATTATTTTTATCAATCGTCAGAAATCTTGACAGCTTTTTCAAAATCTCTTACATTTTGGCAGCCCTGCTACCCGCCAGTATGTCACTCGGTCGGGCATGCATTTAATCCGAGCTTAAACCGTTCTCTGAGAAACATTCCTTTGAAAAGCGCCGATCGCTCAGCATTTTATATTTTGACTGTCCAAGATTATAACATGAATTTGAAATTACTATCAGTGCTGGTACCTCGGTACAATCAACCGCATGTCTGAATAATAAAACTTCTACGGTATTAAGGTTATGTCAATGTCAAATTGTTACCATAGACGTGCAGTCGACTATATCGTCGTGATCTTTTCAGAATCTACATAATGTTACTTCAAAATAAACCAACGGAGGGTCGCGAAATGAAGATTTAAATGTACTTTGTATAAGTTTACAAGAAAAGCTGTAAATATATTACTTTCAAGAGAGAGAGCTCCACAATACTACTTACTTCATTGATGAATCTCTGGAGACGGAAAATTAAATGGTATATGTCCAAAGGTATATAACATACTTATTAAACACAACAACAAAACGTACAATTCAATCATTCAAAGGCTTTCTTCCACATCTTATTAAAGTTAATTACGCACTAAACATTACACTATTGTTCTATGTTAATTGTCTTTTCACTGACCCACATTGTGTTAAACTTAACGTTTATACCAGGATCGTAGAAACATAAAGCGTTTAAACTTTCATCTCTGATAGTAATCGATTGTAGCACTACGTGGATAGCGGGATTATTGTTACTAGGGACTTATACATGAGCAGGAGTATATTTTTATACTGGGTTAGTAGAGTAAAGTTGTTTGGTAGATATGGAATAGGCAGCAGCTGTGGCACAATAATACTGGCATATACATGTGTGAAGATAAACAAAACACAACAGCATAAGAATAAAATAGCACTTTGGAAGATTCAAACAAAGTCAATAATGAAATAAATGAAGCTGGTAAGGAACCTTAGCAAAAGACTGTAAACTTAACATTTAGAAAATCCCAGTTGCAGGAAAGCCCAAAGAGAACGCATGCAGACGAAAAAAAATCAGTTTCACTCTAGTGGCCTTTAAAACACCGCAAACTGTAAAAAAACAAAATCGCATCTAAAATTTCCCAAGCCTCTAACTCCTAACAGATTAAATATTTTGAATAAAAGTCATTTCATCATTCATCAAAGAGAAACGTCGATACTAATCACATTGTAAGTCAACAGCCTATGATAGTTTACAATATGCGATTCGTGTGATGATTCACCTAATTCTGTTGTGGGTCGAACGCAGATGACCTTCTGAGGTTGGATTGTGGTCACTTGAACAGGGCTAAATTCTATATTCATTTTTATTTTATAAATTATTTTCTTAAAGATATGAAATAATGTCTTTCGACGTCGTAACAGCAGGCATTATAAAAAAAATACCGTTTGTGACTTTACAAAGGAAATAAATAGCGTGAAGCCGGCGTTTATGCATACTTGTTCTACAGTATCAAGGCAAAAGGCAAGAAGATAATGCACGCACGAATTTGTGTCAACAACTTCAACCATGTACAACGTACTAGGTAATCATAAAATCAAACAGGTCACTGCATTGACCGATCAACCTTGAGTCCGCGTGACCCATGACACGGAAGAGTGCAACGAAAGTAGTTCTTCGCACAATACCTTGAAAGACTTTCACGCGGTTCATTTATTGCCTGTACACACACGTTTAGAATGGTTTTTGCACAATTTTGCAAGCTCCATAATTGCCTTGGGTTTACAATCGGTTCTATGCGGTGATTTTGTCCCTACTTCAAACATCGTATATCGATGTTAGCGAAGTAAGTACCGTATTTCTTTAGTTTTCAATGCTTATCTTGTGGAGAGTACAAAATAGTAATTAACCGACCAATCTGAATATCTTGGGCCCGCGTAGTGAATTACGGCCCACTCCCTCTCACTGAGAGGAGGCCTGTCTCCCAGCAGTAGGAACATTATAGATAGGCTGCATAAGATGATATTTTCAAGAGCCTGTCATGTGAGGTCAACATTAAATAGACATGCCTGCATATTTCTTTCAATTGTGCTGTCTATGTCTACTCCATGGAAATATAAAATTATTTTTACTTTTAGCTTTAACCCTCTATCAACTGCACGTGTTTGGCAAAGTGCACTTCAGTTCCCGCAAATTATGCTGGTACATTCATCATGATAAAGTTACATTGATCGCTAATATTCAATGCGGGTATGGGCCCAACATCGCATAATGACGCTGATTTACATACATAAAGTGCTAAAATGCAACTCTAACAGAGAATTAAATACACATGCTTAAAGAGGACAAGTATTTGACACATGATTGGCTAACGTATGTTGACAGCGACCTCAACAAACATCGATTTAGATTTTGAGGATAACGCGAAATAATTACAGCAATTGACATTTTTTCTATACACATGATCACGAAGACCGCACTATTGCTCTTTCCTCGGACAACCACAAAAGAAACGCAATGGTTGCTCTAGGAAATAATCTTTTTGTTTCAAAAATGTTCGCGTATTCCAAAGGGGTTTTCCTTAATTTACGGGATTATTAAATAAAACTTTTTTAACGGTTATAGACTTTTTTCGTCATTCAATTTTAGAACCTGTTTTTGCCTGCATCGATATAACTGAGAAGTGTGTCAAATTAGCTACGATTCGTATCGGTTCGATTGCGAATATTTTTTTACGAGAGTCTGTAGTAATATGAAAAAGTTTTCTGAAAATAATCTAAAGTAAAATCTACGTAAATTGATTCTTAGATTAAAGAGAACCTGCAAAAAATTTAGAGATACAAAGTACTAGAGAAGATTTTGAAAGGCCCAGTCGATTGAGGGGCTTAAGTACAAAGTTCGATAAAAATAAGTAACTATGAAACATACAAACTTTAAAAAAATGCTTAGGCTCGGAATCTGGACACTATTTGAATAGACGAAGCCAATAAACCCAAATGGGTACTATGCCAAAAATGCTTTCAATAGAACTTTTATGCTTGTCCACTGGTAGGAAAGATTGGTGAGGTAAAGTAGAATAATCCCACAAAATCGTAGTTTTGCTGAGAAACTAACGCAGAACACGTCTATACCCCGATTGGAGGCGAAGATTCTAGCTATTTTTAATTTCAAACAAGATAAAAATGATTATGTAGTTCCAGAAACCCATATCATAATCACAATGACAGATGATCCAACTATAATCTAAATTCAGCAAAAAGACTCAAAGAACAATCAAGGAAAATAAAATCATAACCATTAAGTATGATACACAGAAAAACAGAAGTGGGCGAACGGCGATGACCCAGACGGACGAAATTACCGCATCAGTGGTCTTTAAAATATCCGTTAAAAATGTATTAAAGTTATTTGGATGACCTTATTGCAGTTGGAGAGGCTGACCGTACTAAATGCGAGGAGATTTATTTGACGAGGGAAAATTGTGAAGCATCTTCCATTATCATCATCATCATCTGCCCAGTCTTTTCCGAACTATGTTTGGGTCGGCTTCCATTCTAACAGAATGCAGCTGAGTATCTGGATTTCACATGGAGTGACTGCCTATTTGACATCCATAACTCTGTGACTGGGTAACTCAATAACTCTTGGTAAGATGTGATGGCTGGGTTATCTTCAGTAGACGGTGAGGATAGTCTATGAATTTTCGCCAGCTTATTGAATAAATCGATTGTTTATACAATTCTAACTGTAAGTAACAGCAAGCACAATGTAGAGGATCTTTTTGATCAGAGAACTTGTGAATCATAATTGAATTTCTTTGTGAATATCATTACACATCCTTTAAAATTTTGTGTCACAATGGAAGAAGCCCGAATTGATTTTTACATTATGTGATCCAAGCACCGTATTATGTATTTTTGTAAAATCACAATTGAATAATAATTGTGTTTTGCTCTGCCAAAAAACTATAACGACACGAGATAATAAATACACGAAAACGAAGCCTGAAACGATTAAATGCTGACATTAAAGTTAAGAAAAAATAAAATAACTATGGTAACTTTTCTGATACTGAAAGTATACTTGGATTCCAAATCAAGCAAGAATCCTCGTTTCCAATCCAATTACCTCACACCAAAAATGATATATGGCGCCACCGTTCTCAGGACACGTATAGATTTAACGAGTAAAAGATTTTTAAATTGCTGTACAATACGATGACCTAGTTCACAAGAAGGCGCCCATTAAAATAGTATTACGACATAATGATGAGTCTGTGTGGTCGTGGGATCGAGGATACGGGTAATATGGAAGTAATACCGACTGTGGTTTACTCTCGGGAGAAAGCATTGCACTTAGTACTTGGTAAATTACAGAGGCTAAGTGTTTGTGAATCCTTTGAGGTAAGTGCAGTTGCAAGAGTTAACTAAAGCTCTCTGTCTCTGGTTAGAATTCAGCTGTGTTTTTGGTTACAGTTTGCAAGTTGTGATGGTGGTAGGTAACTATTAGCATAAACAAAGTGTCCCTATGAATTATTATCAGTAGAAAATGAGCCTCATTGCCTAGCTTGTTAACTAGAGGAGACATTGGGGTCGGCACAACGCATTGCACCGCGTCTTTTCAGCCATCATCCTGTTTTATTATTACGTAATTCCTATCCGGCCATATTTTTCACACAATCCATCCATTATTTAATGCCTCTTTTCTTAGAGCCAACCACAATATTATTATTCATATTATACTTGGCACTTGTAACTTGCTACGAATTTTATCTACACCCATGCTATAAATTCTCTCTAAAAGTTTCTGACACAGTTAGCTTATTGCCAACATTAAAACACCCAGTGTCATAGTAACCATAATATCATCCAAACGGGTGTTATAATGTTGTATTGAATTTCATAATGCAACTCATTTCAAAAAAAGAACATTGTCATTCACGAGCGTTTCACTAACAAAGCACCGTAATTTAAAAACAAAACACATTCGACATCGAAAAATTCCAATTCACGTCGTACCGCGCCATTTTTGTTCGATATTGGTATTGCAAAGACACTAAATAAAGAAAATAAATAAAGTTTTGTATGCGACTGTAAATAATTAGGTATTAAAACACTCATGTGATACTATAAAACCCACGTTCGTGTTTTAATACCCCTTATTTTTTATAACAGTTGCATAAATAACTATTAACGATGATTTCATTCAAATTAGACCAAATTAAGTAAATTTTTTATCGGATAAATTGCATCACTGTCATTAGTTTCATCCGATTCTATGATATTCTTGTGAGGAGATGAAGAAAATAATTTTAAACTTTACATTTTTTTTTTTATTGTTGAACATTGTTTAAGTGAATAAAAAAGCACATGATCACAAGAAAGAAAGAAAGAAAGTAATGACCAAGAAGTACACGAGCGTAACCGCGTAGTACTAATTGTACCAGGGGCACATAAATTACAGGCAGTTGTTAGCTCCACAATAGATGAATTAATTACAATTATTCCTCAATCTTACAGCTAAACTATCTTGTTAATAATGGTTAACGGTAATCAGAGGCAACGGCACTACGGTTAACTGAATTTTGACCGTTAAACTAACCTTAGATTTACAAACTGTTGCTGTGTACGTCATTAGGGTAATGGTTTAGTTTTTTGGAGTATTACCTGCTAAATGTTGGTTACAAATCACGATGTGCTAATCGTTATGCTTTTTTTATGCGGAGAAAAGAGCGTGATATGAATTACTTTAGCGATGTTTGGTGGAGGCCAATGTCCGGCGGTGAACGTCTTTTGAAGTGATGACGAATTATATTTTGGTAAAAATATCAGCATCACCATTTAGTTGGAAGACCAAACTAGAGTATTTAGTTATATAAATAGTTGCTGCCTTGGAAGGTGGGTAGGCCTCTGGTGTGGGACGCAACGTGTGTCGACACCCTTGCGCCATCCCATGTTCCTAGCACGGCGGGCTGTGCTGGCGCCGCTGCTGCGGCTGCTGAGACCCTCAAGCGGCGCAAATACTGTAACCACAAGGTTACAGTATTTGGGCAACTACAGTTTTGAGCCGTTTGGGGTCGAAACGCTCGGTTCATGGGGCCCGAGAGCGCGTCTCCTGTTTAAGGAAATTTCTCACCGACTGGTCGATACTTCACGTGACCAGAGAGCTGGCTTGTTCTTTGGCCAAAGAATTAGCATTGCCATTCAACGTGGCAATGCGGCCAGTCTTCTGGGCACGTTTCCGGATGATAGCGATGCGGACGAATACTTCGACGCCTGAGGGTCCCTCTGCTTTTATATTTATTGGTATAGTTAGTAAGTCCTTTTAGTTATATATTAATGTTTCTTAATAAAATAATGAAGGAGGAGCATGTGGCTAAGTAATAACAGCCGCAAGGGTCAATCCGTCAGGTTAAGCTACACTTGCCGGAGTTGGTCCGTGGATGGGGGTATTCATCTTTACATACCGAGACTCCTCCGTGCCCCGAAAATCACGTTAAAATAAATAAATAAATCAACATTTATTTCAGAATCACTTCCATATTTGTTAGTACCTAATGTAAACCTATGAAACTAGTGTTAGGAAACTAGTGTTAGTAACATAATTATAATCTAAGCTGCATGAGGTACGCCAATCCTGGGGAATGTCTACTTGACTGCGTGCAGTCGTATCCACCGCCCCAAGATCGGAGAGTCCCACCTATCAACCAACGCTCTAATAATCATGTTGGGGCTTAAGCCGTTGGTTCCGGCTGTCATTCGTGGATCTATGACAGTCGTTACGGGTCGTCAGAAGCCCGAAAGTCTGACAACCAGTCTTA
The DNA here is from genome assembly GCA_947363905.1 of Lithophane semibrunnea. Lineage (NCBI taxonomy): Eukaryota > Metazoa > Arthropoda > Insecta > Lepidoptera > Noctuidae > Lithophane > Lithophane semibrunnea. The sequence goes on along the minus strand of OX376208.1, from coordinate 13,457,580 downwards.
CCAATGGGTATCGTATTCATCCAGTTACTTGGTTGCGGAGGTCAGATAGGCAATCGCTCCATGTAAAATACTGGTCTTCAGCTGCATCCGGTTAGACTGGAAGCCGACCTCAACATAGTTGGGAAAAGGCTAGGCAGATTAATTGATAAATTAATGTTTCATATAACACCCTGAAGGTGCACAAGACCTTCCTTCATAGTTATCGTATCTTTAAACAATGTTTTAAAGCCTTCAGTATATTTTTTCGTAACGGGAATTCTCACAAAAACAGTGAATAATTAATGAATAAAAGTTAGCTTTCCTCTTAACCGAATTTGCATGCTTTCAACTTTTTGCAAATCATCACTTTATCAAATCATTGTGTGCAAAATCAAGGTATTATCATTCAATCAGTGCCTACATTTACTAAATTGTTAACTGACCGATAAGTCTAATTTCTCACCGCCGATGTTCATCACTAAAAAGTGTCAAGTACCATCCACTTTTTGCCACTACACTAACTTGAATGGAAACGCACACAACAGCCATTTTTTGCTCAATAATGACTATACGGATCTCGAATAAAGACGGCTCCACAAGACCGATTAAATTAAAACATATTTTTTGCGACAAATTCCGCTTAAGAAAAAGAAGAGGAAAAAATTATTGATACGATTTTTGCCGCTTTGTTGGGGTTGCGGTTTATTTTTTAGCTTTCTGCTAGTTTGGGAATAAATTAATGTTTATTATTCGGCAGATAAGCAGGAAAAGTGAAAATTGGAGATCTTATTAGCTGTTTTTGTCAACTTAATTCTAATGCTGGTTGAATGAAATAAAATGTAAAGAATTTTCTTTTCCGAAGTAGGTGATTCAGCTTGTTTGGGTTTCATCCACATCTTTTTATAACTTATTTGAATAATATTTGTTTATCAGTGTTTCGACCGTAGCACTATTTATGTATAAAAATAAACCGTAGTTCGAGTAACAAAAATCACCCTACTTATCTATAATCTAAACTTCAAAATGTAATCTAAAGACACTTCAGGATCAAAAGCTCCGCTAAATCGCCAGTTTGTAGTGAGCCTATAAAAATAAGAATACAACTGATTTGAAAGCGAATTATGAGTGCTTTTAAAAAAGAAAGTATTAAACAAACTCGCATTTTTGACACGTGAATTGGCAGGAACTCATTTAGCTTGATGAGTACCTGATGATACACACAGGTAGAGCGGCTGTCAAACTTAGCAAGTGATGAATCACGTCTTATTTTTCAAATAGCTACTTGTATTTTTGAGAAGATCATTGTACTGCTGATTGGAGGATTTGCTGATTACTGGCTCGCAGCATATTGTTAATGAATGCAGAATCGGAAAGTTAATCATATATGCAAAGTTAAAGAATAAGTTCTGTGACCTGGGGGCCAAGTCTACTAATTTACAAACGTGTCAGTGGTCTCGCAATGATGAGTTTTTGACAGATTTTGTATGGCATATCTGTCAAAAACTGATCATTGTGAGATCACTGACACGTTTGTAATTAGTAGACTTGGCCCCCTGACTGCACGACAGCACAGATAGGGTTGTGTTTTTGATACAATAAATATGTTGCTACAAGGTAGAAGCTGTGGACAGCTTACATTATTCATTTTAACGATAGTATTATTGTCACCATGGGGAATGACAATTTTATTCAATTTTGGATTCGGATTGGCTTCATGATATATTTATTATTTTCAATTAAAACTATATGCACAAGTAAAAAAATACTGTACAAAGGCGGGCTAGATGCGGAGATAAAACATTGCAGGTGCAACATAATTGATAGATAACTCGAATAATAATAATACATAGGTATTATTATTTATTCTTTTTCGAGTTATACATACATATAAACAAAATAAACTTAGTCAGGAGAAATAACGATAGGTAGAGGAGAAAACTAATCCATCAGATTAGAGGGACTTTCAACAGGATTGACATAAGCTTTCCGATACCTTATGTCAGTCCTATACATTTTTGCCTTTTCCATCATCGTTATCGCTGACAGTCACTTTGTCTGGGGCCTCTGAACTGGGATGATTCTATACGTAAATTCGTTGATGGTTCTTGGTAAACCTAACGTGGAGTCGTTCAAAGTAAAAGCTTTAAAATAATTATAAAAGACATGCATTTAAATCTTCTTCCTTACAAGGACATGACTGTTAACATTAATAAAATGATGCATAAAATTATTTCCTCAATACTCTTTAGGAACATTGAAATATCTTCTTACCGGTTCCCTTTTTTTAAAACAGCTCTTTACCAGTTACTTTATATCAAAAACTGGTTTAATGATTGAACAATTTAATAATTTTAAAGTTGGGTAGTTATTAATGATATAATATGTGTAATATAAATAATGGAACTAATAATAATGTGGGGGCGAGGACCTTTTTAACCCCCGACGGAAAAAGAGGGGTGTTATAAGTTTAACGTGTGTATCTGTGTATCTGTGTATCTGTGTGTCTGTCTGCGCCATCGTAGCTGCCAAACGGCTGAACCGATTTTGATATTTTTGGTTTTGTTTGAAAGGTGACTTAATCGAGAGTGTTCTTAGCTATGATTCAAGAAAATCGATTCAGCCGTTTGAAAATTATCAGCTCTTTTCTAGTTGATGAATGGATGTGAGCATCTTCCACAGGTCTAATCGATTGGAAATTTAGAATTCTCTTATTTCAATGATATGAAAAGAATATATGTAGTAACCTTGAGCTGATGCTGCAGCATCACCTGGAATTTGCAGGATACCCAACTCCCTCAAGAACTTACAGCAGAGGTATCGTGTTTGTACTCATTGGAAAGGTCTCAACAAATAGGTTACAGATAGATGGTGATCAAAGTCTGATGATGGAGTAGGAAAGATAAATGAGAGTGAATTAGTAGGTAACAAGCTTCACTGTGGCAAAAAACGTACAGCTACGCAGATTTCGGCGAGCTGCGTCTTGATCGTAGCGTTTCTACTAGTGATATAATATAAAATTTAAAAAGCTGGAAATAAAAATTAAATTAAAAATTTAAAAAACCCCCGACAAAAACAAAGCGTCTAAAAAGTAAAAAATTAACCCCCGACGGAAAAAGAGGGGTGTTATAAGTTTAACGTGTGTATCTGTGTATCTGTGTGTCTGTCTGTGCCATCGTAGCTGCCAAACGGCTGAACCGATTTTGATTTTTTTGGTTTTGTTTGAAAGGTGACTTAATCGAGAGTGTTCTTAGCTATGATTCAAGAAAATCGGTTCAGCCGTTTGAAAATTATCAGCTCTTTTCTAGTTGATGAATGGATGTGATCTTCCACAGGTCTAATCGATTGGAAATTTAGAATTCTCTTATTTCAATGATATGAAAAGAATATATGTAGTAACCTTGAGCTGATGCTGCAGCATCACCTGGAATTTGCAGGATACCCAACTCCCTCAAGAACTTACAGCAGAGGTATCGTGTTTGTACTCATTGGAAAGGTCTCAACAAATGGGTTACAGATAGATGGTGATCAAAGTCTGATGATGGAGTAGGAAAGATGAATGAGAGTGAATTAGTAGGTAACAAGCTTCACTGTGGCAAAAAACGTACAGCTACGCAGATTTCGGCGAGCTGCGTCTTGATCGTAGCGTTTCTACTAGTGATATAATATAAAATTTAAAAAGCTGGAAATAAAATTAAATTAAAAATTTAAAAAAACCCCGACAAAAACAAAGCGTCTAAAAAGTAAAAAAATAATATCATAAAAGTTGTAGGTAATATTTTGATCCAAGCGTCGTCGTGTCGGGGGACGGCTAATGAAAATAGGAAGTTAACAGCAGCTATCCTTTCTACAACAGCATACATTCATTATGCCTAGTGTGTGTTGGCGTTTGCATTAGCCGTCCCCCGACACGACGACGCTTGGATCAAAATATTACCTACAATTTTTATGATATTATTTTTTTACTTTTTAGACGCTTTGTTTTTGTCGGGGGTTTTTTAAATTTTTAATTTAATTTTTTTTTTACAATGTAACTTGATCGTAAAATCTTGCTCATTGCGTGTGCTGATTTCAGACAATCAAATCATCGATTCCTTACAAGGTTTCCCTTCGTCATAGCTCAGTTATAGTCTAATCTAGCATCAATCTCCTACCTTTATCCTAATGTATTTGTTACCCCTGGCCACATTAGCAATCCCTCTAAAAGGAAATCATTTCCTGAATTCCCAGCTGTCATAAGCAATTCCTCTAATCTATATTTATAAAAATGAATCCCAATTTCCCTTGGTCACGCCATCAGCTGAAGGCGTGAACAGCTGAACGGATTTGGATGAAATTTGGCACATAGGTAAACCATGAACTGGAGAAGGACATAGGATACCTTTTATCCCGATATTCCTACTAGATCGAGACTTATGCGCGGGGCGTAGCTAGTTTGACATAAAAGCTATTCTTAATTTGTGGAATATTTTACGAATCTCTATAGAAAACTGTCAAACAGAGATTCGTAATAAGAATTACACGCAGTGTTAGTTTGTGATATTTTACGATGATTCATAATAATATTTTCTTAATAGGATTCTGCCAATGTGACCGTTTAAAGCCCCCAGGAATCTCTTCTTCTTCCATACATCTCTATTAGCTGTCATCTTAGTATCTACCTAGTTTCTATCTATAATCTTTCACATTATTCATGCATCAACTCTTTGGGCTTTCGCTTCTCCTAATATCCGCTCACCAAAACGAAATACTTTGGAATAGACATATTTTTTCATAAAGTCAAAGTCAAAGTCAAATAATTTATTTCAAATAGGCACATATATGGCACTTTTGAACGTCAAACAAAGAAATAGAATTGATTCTAGTTGCCCCTTCCTTGGTAGTTTTCGTATGGAGAAGAATGGGCAAGAAACTCCACCGTTACTCTTTTAAAAATGTTTTACAATATTTTGTATACATTAATTATATAATTATATGTGAAGACGATGCACCTGCAATAAGATTACTGTACTACAAAAGGTAAAAAGAATTATAAATGGAGCAATAATTAATAAATTAATTACCAGATACATGGTGCTCACATATTTACAAAGATTGTAAAAGTATACGATATTACAATAGTCCTAACATTGTTACAAGTAGTACTAATAAGTCAGTGGCCGTTTTTCAGCAAGGTGTTTGAAAAAGTAATGTTAAATCAAATGCTCAATCATTTTAATCGTAATAACATCCTACACGATCAACAGTATGGTTTCACCAAAGGACGTTGCACAACTGACGCCGGTGTCACCTTGTTGAAACACATCTTTAAGGCATGGGAAGAGGCACAAGATGCAATAGGCATCTTTTGCGACCTATCTAAGGCTTTTGATTGCGTGAATCACGAAACGCTGCTCTTGAAACTTGAGCATTACGGACTGGGTAAACTTGCGCTTAGCTTAGTAAAATCATATTTGAATGATAGAATGCAGGAAGTTCAAATAAACGGTGTGAACTCATTGGGTTTAAAAGTTAGAATGGGTGTACCACAGGGCTCGATATTGGGTCCATTCCTCTTCTTAGTATATATAAATGATTTACCTCAACTACTGAAAAATCGACCACAAATGGTGTTATTTGCTGATGACACATCACTGATTTTTAAAGTAAATAGACATGCACGGGAGCTTGACGACGTAAATAACGCTATGTTCAAGGTCCATAATTGGTTTACTATAAATAATTTGGTATTAAATGAAAAGAAAACTAAATGCATAAGATTCACGTTACCGAATGTAAGAAGTAGTGAATGTCATGTTGTACTGAACGAGGAGATACTAGAATTCGTCGAAAAGACAGTTTTCCTGGGGATCACGCTTGATTCAAAACTACAGTGGGGTCCTCACATAACATCACTTGCAGGGCGACTAAGTTCAGCCGCTTACGCTGTTTGGAAAATCCGCCAACTAACAGACGTGGATACCGCGAGACTGGTTTATTTTAGTTACTTTCATAGCATCATGTCTTACGGTATTTTGCTGTGGGGACGGGCTGCAGATATTGATTCTATCTTTATTTTGCAAAAGAGGGCTGTCCGAGCCATATACAACCTGCACAAACGCGAATCTCTAAGGGAACTGTTTAAAAAAATTAACATCATGACAGTTCCTTGTCAGTACATATATGAAAACATTATGTATGTTCGGAAAAATCTACATCTTTTTAGTAAGATAAGTGACAGGCATAACTTTAACACTAGAAATAGGAACAAATTAGATCAACCACGTTTCAGATTGTCTAAAGTACATACTTCTTTTATGGGGTACTGTGTAAAATGTTATAATAAAATACTACTCATTATTCTTCAACTAAATGAGAAGAAATTTAAAACATGCATTAAACGCACACTATGTAGACAGGCATATTATAAGTTGGATGATTATATCGTAGATAAAAATGCTTGGCTTAATGCTGGTCCTGCTCCACAGGCACTAGGGCCACTAGTTAAAAATTTTAACATTTGGAAGAGTTGCTTCCCCCTTTTTTTTTCTGACTTTACAAACTTAAGTTTATTTTTTTCTTTAAATTCTATTATTTTAATCTTTCATGTACATTGCAAATTATAGTTTTGTATAAATTAGAAGCATTTTTTCAATTTTGTAAATGTGAGTACCATGAAGCCGTTTAATATGGTATCATGTTTTATATTGACTTGAAAGAGCATGGCTGATGAGAGTATGTCATACTCACTTAAATGTCTCGCTGATGGTGGCGCGTGTGTTGGATCATTCGGTTCCCTACAAAATGGTTGAGCTGGATGGTGCTGATCCACGTGTCATGTTCGTGAACGGGCGCTGTCAGTTGAGACTGGTCATCTCTCATCTGCCAGGGCTTATTTTTAATCTTATATCTTGAATTGTTTTTGATTATTTTTCATTTGACATTGTTCTCACATATAGAAGCACCAAGAATACTGTACCCAGGATTTTGTAATATCTATATCCAATTTTAAAAGAGTGTCCTTGGAGTTTCTTGCCCGTTCTTCTCCATAGAGATCTACGATTTGGAATGGGCAACTAGCTTCAACTTTTTGACTAACTGACCGATTCTTTGACAATTCAAAAGTGCCTGTAAATGGTTTAATTGAAATAAATGCTTTGAGTTTGAGTTGAGTTTGAGTGCGTGAGTTTAAGTAATGACAGATTGTAAAAGTCTATGACATACAAATAATAAATAAAAAACTAAATTAGCTATCAGTTTGATTTTGTCCATAGCAGAGCCGATAACTTTCAGGTTAATAAGACAGGTCCATAAATTTCAGAACTATCATTCTTAATAACTTGACAAATAGAGGAGCAATAAATAGATAATAATTCTTCAATTGTCTGGAGAATGCGTTCAAAAAACAAAAAAAGAAAACAATTTTTCAATTACCGAACAAGGATTTCAAAACGCCACAAAGATTTATAACAGTTATTTTTAACTCAAGGAATCTGCTCAATACTCAACGTGCAAGATATCAATAGATCACTTTCTCAAAGTGAACTGTTTAACGTTGCGGGGTCAACCGAGCCGGTCAGTGTAATTTAATAGTGTTAGTGGACGAACGAGTCATCCATCACTGATGTTAAGTGCCTTGTTGTATTTAAGAGCCATAAATTAACCTTTATTGATAGTTTAACTTGGTATGGGAAGAATAGAAGAGATTATGGGGAATAAATATTGATCGTATTGGGTGCTAAAATGAGCGTCTACGAGTGACACTTAAATACGTCAGACCTTGACTTGTGGACCCAGCATTCAGCAAACTTGCTGACTAAATAATCTTTTCTCTACAATAATATTTTTAAGCTCATATTGACATTAGCTGCAGTAAAAATCAATTCGCTCCGTAAGCTTCTACTGTTAAAAATACATCTACCCAAAGAACAATTTTATCGGCCGCTCGGCAAATAAAAGTCTTCATAAACAGTCTTCACTTCAAATAAAACAATGATGCTACTATCCTACATAAAAATAAAATCAGGTTACACACATATTCAGCTTTTTATTTGCATTCTTTCTGCGTTAGCCGAAGTAGAATTTGCATTGAAGCAAAAAATTGCAAACCACAAGATGAATATTTCCCCAAATTGTCTTCTTAAGGACTCAACAACTTCCTTAATCACCTTATTGATCAAAACCCGACAGAATGAGGTTTCTCAAACTATTGTTAATCATTGCAAACCTCACCCAAACTTGATTACAGTCCTACGTATTATAAGTATTATAACTGTCAGAAGGTGTTATTAAGTTAAACAATCCGTTCCATCTTCAATTGTTTTGACAGCTATTGTACTAGAACAAGTGAAAGTGGTATTTGGAACTGTTATTTTTTTAACTTTCGTTTTCACATCACTACGATATGTGAAATACTTGAATTAGTTCGAGTGACTTTTTCCTTCTTGACTCATTGTGTCGATTAGAATCGAATTGTAGTCAATTAGAATTCGATTTTTCGAATGAGGAGTCGATTAAGCAGACGAAAAAGTTAATTATTAAAATTGATTTGTTTCAATGCTGATTTTAGTTGCTTTCTTAGTCTCATCTTTTACTGAATTTGAAATTGAATTTGGAAAAAGTGATTGAACGAATTGTGGTAGCATGCCATTCAATGATTCACTATGATGTTAAAAGCGATGTGAATCAATGCTATGTACGCCGTAATTGTCATGTACATTAGTCCTTTAGTTATTAAGATTATTTCTATCATAAGTTTAATGTATGTGATGTGGCTGTCCTTTTTTTAAATAAATAAAGCGATGTGATTATTTATTTAAAAAAATATTTATTAAAAAAAAAAAATGTTATTAGTATGGCCAACATTTAAAGCATTTTGCACACTAAAAACTGCAGATTATCAGAAAACTTTTTTGTTCATTCAACAACCTCTCATTTCGCACTAAAGTACCAGGCGAACATGAATTCCCAACAGCCACAACTTAATGAATTGTTTGTACAACCATCCTTCAATTTACCACCAACGAATAATAAAAAACCCTTTCATCATTACACACAGCCCCGGGAGAGTTATCTTCCAATATCACCAATAAGTTCCACTCCTGACAATGGTACTTTTAAGACCAGATAGCGGATACCAGTTTATTTTGATCTCCGCCACCTCTGTCTGGCAACTGACTGATGAAGAAAACGTGGGGTCTTATAAACTGGATGGCTGATATAAATGGTTGGCAGATGCCGTATGTATTGAAATACGCTACGGCATTCTCGTGTGACTGCATTGAGTCTATGATCCAGTACAAGACGATATTATTCTTTATTAAGTATGAATACGTGCATAATTTAAATACTAGTAGTTATGCGAACAGTAAACCTCGCGAGCACTAACTTTCTTGCATCGATTAACCTTTAGCTAGTCGCGCCAAAATAATCACACTGTTAGTCACGTGGGGTCTGTGCGGATCCCAAGTGTTTATTTGTGAATCAAGGTATCAAGGTAGTGCCTACTCTTTGAGTCCGTTATTTGAACAGGCTAAAACACATTGGGTGTAAAGGTTTATACATTGAGCGGCAATCGTGCGCGGCGGCCGCACTGTGTTTGGACGACTGCCGCGCGCGAACGCTTGTGTCTACCTGCCTCGCACAAACATTTCTAGCAAATATTCGTCAGTAAGTTGTAGTGGTTCGGTGTGGTGTAACTTATCTCGCTAAATTCATTGCAGTTATAGCAAAGCTGCTGTAAAGGCACTTACTTGGAATTTGAAGTTTATTTTGAAATGCTGACGAGAGCTAAACCGCAGTCACTGTCGGACTGCATAAAAAAGTTTTGACAATTATGTTCAAGATTAACATAATTAATTAGTATAATATGTAGTATAGAGTTAATTTTAATGTAACACATTATGTACTTGAAGATATGTAAAAAATGTACTACAAATGTTTTTTGAAATAAATTATTATTTATTATTATTTTTATTTATTATTAATTAATTATAATCTTATAATAATATTTTCCGCTACATTTCCGCTTTTCAACTGTCTACCTATTACGGTATATATAAGATACAGCCCGCTGTTAGACAGACGGACGGACGGACAGCAGAGGCTTAGTAATATAGTTCCGTTTGGCACCCTTCGGGTACGGAACCCTAAATAGCAATCGTTTAACAAAATGCCAACAACAAACGTAAAACTTAGAACGAAAATGTCCAAAAAAAGAAGATCGTAAACAGCCTTAAAAAAGCTGTAAATAAAAAGAAACAAATATTCAAAGAACTTCGAGACTCGTATTTTAAGAATTTGACATCAATTATCACCTAATTGCGTAATTATGTTACAAAAAGTGCATTACAACAAACTTCAAAAATTCCAGAGCAAATTATGCAGAATATCAATTTCTCCTGCCATTTTTGTACCAAAAAAGAAGAACTACATTTTAATGAGCGTACCTTTTTCGAGGAATCCTTATAATTCTTGTTATTTAAAAAAATATACTCCACAATTTTCGTGCCAAAAGCGTACATTCACGGTCTGGTACAACTATCATTGTCTTTGCCTCCTGCCATTGTCCGCCATGATGGTTTTTTATTTTTTTTATTTGCTCCCGCCACCCCGCGCTGTCATTAAACTTTTTAATATTTTTATTTGCGGCCAGGTCAAACTCGGTGAGGTCAGGTTATTGTAACAGTAAAGTTAAAGGCAGAAAGATAATTTCAGGCTTAGTATTATTTTTATCTCGTCATAGTTGCAAGCTAGCGTAAAATTTCAGATTTTGGTGATTGAATTTCAAATTAACGGCCACCAGGAGATAACTCACTATCTCTTCTCGATAGAAGGAGTCTTCCAGACCAAATTTTGGCCATGGCGACTAATCTCAACGGGAAATATTATAGTGCACAAGCGTGTGCGCAGATACGGTCCGGTTAGGTTTTAGTTAAAAGTTTATAAATAGAATAAAAGTCCTTGTGTGCTCGACTGCTAATTAGTCACATATTTATCCTACACAAGCCTTCGATTGTTCCTTTTTGAGAAAATAACATTGATTCCGAACTATTTCTTGATTTAATTGGTTGTTTTTTTCCACATCAGCATTAATTTCCCGACTGTTACTTATAACATGATGGTTATTTTTTCCACAAACTACAAAATACTTCCAATATTCTTGAGCCATAAAATCTTGTGAAGTGCATCAAGTAATTGATATGTCCACGAAGCATCAAAGGAAACTGGTCCTTATTAAACCAGAAATAAGATGTTATACAGCATAACAGAATAAACTTCGGCCAAATAAAAGCCTAGATCATCTTGAAACATTTTCATTCCCGACTGATTGCACAAAAAAGTCGTTTGACACTTTTAAAATATGTAACCTTAAGGTACACAGCTCGTGAGTTTAACGGCTCCTTAGTTATTGTGAGTATTAATATAGCAATGAGTTACTAATAAAATAGGATAAAATAAAACATGACAATTGGAAAAATATACCTTAATGATGGGGCTAAATTGTCGCGTTATCGCGAACTAAACTACTTCGCGCGCTCTCTGTCGCCCGCCGCTCGACGTCTCGCTGAGCAACATAGAGCGCGAGCGGTTTAATTCGCGATAACGCGAATGTAGTCCCAGCATAAGAGTGTCATAAAGAAAGATTGGTGACGTCTGGAGAGAGATTGACAGTTGTATACAAACGAAGTCGCAGGCAAAACCTAGCATTTTAAATAACGGATAACTTACAAAATAATAGAACATCAAAGTGATAGAAAACGTAAGAACGACTGTTGTATTGCTTTACAATAAATAAAATGGACAAAGGCTCTGTGTATTCAAACAGACTCAATTCTCTTTAAATTCCGATAAATTTTACAAAGGAATTGTTTCTATTTTATCTAACTGCACTTTTACTACAGAACAACAAAGGACGTCTAAACCCAGTAAATGTATTGCTCGTTTATTTGTTTTTGTTGTTTATTTGTTAAATTATAGTTTTAATTGAACTGTTCAATGATGTTAGCGCATACTCTATCTATTTATATTCTTTATAATTATATTACAAATTAAAGTCGTGTCTGTGAACGCGTTGCTCTTCTTAACTATACTATGGATTTTGATCCGGTTTTCACCATCATTCAGAGAATCTATTCTGAAAGGTCTATGTGTATAATTTATTATATAAATACACATATGTAAGAAAGAGATTTCGATGTTTTGTCAAGTGGTAAAATCTTGACGAAGCAGGGGCGGATCGCTAGTTACATATATTTGAGTCTTCAATTAACTTAACAAAGTTTAAGTTCACGACAACAGTTAAAAGGATACACAGCGCTTTCTGGAACTCATTGATTATTTCTTAATCATTAATCTTGTCTCTGACATCTACATTACAAACAACATCATCAGCAGTTCACTGCTGGACTTTGACTTTTCCAATGGTAGAGGTCCATTGTCCTTCCAAGTCCATCCTTGCCCACTCTCATAAATCCACTAACAATCATACTATACTCCAGTTATGATCTGTGTCTTTCACTACCTCGTTTACCTTTATTCGTACAATATTTAAACCAAACACATTATTACTATCCGCTACTCCCCCATTTAAAACTGCCACAGAATTTACAGCCCTCATAACAAAAAACGATCTAAAATAAAAATAAACAGCAAAGACCACACCACCTTTACTTAGTGCATCAGATTCTATAAACTTTTATAGCAACATTAGCATCTTAATGGCTATTGTGATGGTTGACACTAAAGCTACAAAGTAGTGCGACAGAGCCGACAGATCAAGCCATTATTGGTACAATGGCAGTCTTACAGCACGAACTGAACGGATAAAATGATAATATACACTCACAATTCAATGGTAATAGTAAAATATTCGAGATATGAATCGTGGTTATAAATGTTTCGTATTTTGCGCTTAGGTGTTAAATATTCTGCCTCCTATACTCTGGAAAAAATGTTTATTACTTCAACTAAATTCTGTTATTGCTACTTTAGCAGGACATTTTCAATTTCAGGGCTCCTGGCTAAAGCCACAGGTTAATCGATCAAGATTAAACAACGCTCGCAGAGGTCGGTCCATAAATGGATGAGACCATCCATTTTATAGGGAGACCCTTCCGTGCCTCGGAAAGCACGTCCCAGCTGTCATTCGTAGATCGTTGACAGCCGTTACGAGTAGTCAGAAGCCTGAAGCTGTGACAACCAGCCTTACTAAAAGTTATCGTGTTACCCACTAACAGGGTTGTACAAGTTAGATGGGCTTCATGTAAAATAATGGTATTTAGGTTGTTAATCCGACTCCAACTAAGTTGGGAAAAAGCTACACAGATGGTAGTCACACTCAATTAAAATATCCCGTAAACGCTAATAAGGATGCAATACTTCAAGTTAAAAAGAAATAACACTTTATTTTGAACTCAAATAATCACCAATTAAATCTATCTCATAAACTTATCTAAACAGATAAACATAATTATAAAAATAAAAATAGACATTTATGTTTTCATTCATGCGAATAACAGAAAAAAACTAGTTCTAGACTATAGACATCCTTCACAATTTATTATAACGCAATTAAAAAGTGAATCGCCGCAAGCGTCAAGTCGTTAGTTTATATCCTGTGCGCATTATCACTATTATCATAGCTATGATGTTTCACATTCTACTTGATGTCCCTAGAGCTTTAACAAAGGCTTAATAAGATACCGTTTTTATCGTTAATTATCTTGATTGATTACTTTTATAAATTGAGTCTAGACTTTTGCCCCAATTATGGCCAAGAGATCGCTTTCTGTTATATAAACCTTAAAACGTGGCTGTACTAATAATACTTCTCTGCCTATCCCTACGGGGAAAATACGCTTAATGTTATTTGATGTGTGATAAGGAAAGATAGTTATAATTTTTCTAGGCTACATATTTTCCCTACTAAACATCTTTAGCCAGTTTAAATTCATTTCCATGAGTCACACAACCTAGAGAATTCATTTCCTCCTCAAGAATTCCTCAGTAGTAAATCTGCACCAATTTATATCTTAAAACATGCCTAGACTAACAATTTGAACACTTAAAATTTTACCAGTTTCGCCGATCTGTATTTCGGAATTCAATGAAATTCTAGAATTACATTTTAACGTGGAAAGTAACACGTTGGTCCTAAAAAGTTGGTACATTAACATGCTTTCGACACTGTATAAGTGGGTTTTTACGTTTTATTCGCCATGTTGGGAAGGTCAGAAACGCTTTTATGCACTGATTTGGTTCTGAATGTACTAGGAGAGAATAACGAGGTGGCGATTTGTATTCAGCACTCGTAGTTGATGAACACTGGGGCGGTGTGCCGCAAGGAGTTGTGTTTGGTCCAACAAATTTATGCAGACCACACGGTTTGTTTACACTGATCATTTGCTAATTATCTCTTTTTGATGTTTGTTCTTCACACTTGGATTTAAGTCACGTGCAAATAAATTGGAGGGTCACAAAACCATGTAAATATTTTAGATATTTGCAGATGAGTAGTCTTTGAAAATATTGTTTGACTTTAAAACTACCGTAATTCAATTTATAAAAACATAGCTGCTAAAACTAGGTCCTATTGACCATTCTTTTCGCAATCAAAAGATCGACTTAGATAAAAGAGCAGACTTGTTTAAAAATATAAACTTAGCTAACTTGCAAAAGAAACATAATTAAGAGTTTTTTTATATATAGCATTTTCTCAAAACAACAGTATTCTATTTAGCTAGATCTTTTATAATTTTAATGACCATACATCAAATTCTGCTTTCACATAAATTTTATAAAGTTTATAATAAAATTAAGCCTCAAAAAATACATCTGCATAATAAAATGCAAGTAACAATTACAATAAACCGTCTCTTTTATCTTAATTCACATTTACCTGCCTCGTTGGCAAGTAAACCTACTGTCACGAAATTATTAATCTGCTGCTAGAAACTATTTATAACTGAGTAAGTAATATACTATTAAACTATATTTTTAGATAAATAGATGCAGTTTATAAATACGTTCAAAGTAAAACATGTCGTAATAACTATGGCAGAATGAGGTCATCTACATCCATGTAACAAGATTAGATAAAACAATTAATGGAAAATCATCTTATTTAGAAAATATCTCAAAAAAGGATGCCATAGACAAAAAACGTCTACTGGTGCCAACCAAACACATTTTTCACAAGAATAATGGTGACTAAATGATTTTTAGGTACAACACATCTCAAAATATTCCTGCAATAATTCAATAGGAACCTCATTGAAAAACAAACAAACCATGATATTGGAATAACACATTTCCGATTAAAATACTCGGAACGTTACTATACGCCAATGAGCAGTGCCGAGTGCATACACCAGGGTCACTGCTCTCCGCCATAATTGAATTCTAACAAAACTATCGAACCGCTAAATCAGTACCGTAAAGCGTTAGCCGCTAGCATTGAACAAAACTGTTCATTGTTAAGTTTATAAGTAACAAATAATGCAGCGATTCAGCGATTGATTTACATAAAACTAAGATGGTGACCGATTTTGGTGTGATAGTTGGAGCAAGACTTCTGTTCTGCTTCATTTGTAGTGAATTTTGAGCTTGGAATCCAGAATAACCTGCTTCGTGCGAATTGATAAAGGAATTATTTCCAAACAGTCCATATTTTAGTTTCTACAAGTAATAAGTTTACAATGCCGTGGTGGCGTAGATTTAAGGAACAGTTTTAAATAAGTACAAGATTGCTAGTTCATTGTCTTTTATTTATAATTTAATCTTGATTCCATTAATGGAAACCGTCATGAAAATGCATAAAGTAAACAAACTAAAATTGTCAACAAGCAAACATGATAACTAATACACATTCTTTGTATGGAAAAAGGCTTTGCAACAAGACAATATAGCATCGAACGGGACTCTAAAAAGTCCATAAAAATACAAATGTAAAAAAACAATCATTTATATTCCGCAGAAAGTTGGGTATGGTTGAAAGCACACATGCAGCCTATTGACAATTGTAGTTATTCACAACAGCGGGAACTATTGCACAATACTAAGCCACATTGTTTTTAAAATCGGTCACCATGTTATTTTTTAGCTCAATTGAATTCAATCCCGTGGTGAATTAAAATTCAGTTCGCGTAAAAGGCATTTGCGAGCAGCGATACGGAAGGATCGAACAATAAAAAATATTGTTCTACCCAGTCGTGTACAGCTTTTGACAAACGATTAATAGATTGTTTGACAACACAACATAATATTACGCCTTTATTCCCGGAAGGAGATGGCAGAGGTGTATGGTATAGCCATATTTCGTCAGTCATGTCTATTGTCTAAGTTATATGTAATAGAGACCGAGTCTGTGGCCATCAATCGAGCACAAATCCAGACTCCGGAGTACTAGTGAAAAATTACATCGCCCATCGCCATAAGCCCTGGGAAGACCCAACGCGGTGCAGTCGCCCTTAAGACCACAAGACTAAAGAGACAGTCATTGACTAAGTCTTCAATATATTCAAATTCCTATCATTTCTTGTCACTAGTCTTGCATTTACATACTTGCATACCACCTTGCATACTTGCACCTTCTTCGTCTTATCTTGTACATAATCTTATGTACCGTTCGTAATTAATGATCATGATGCTGCTTCCAATTTTCTAATATCTTTGTTTAAATTTTTAACTAACGAACGCATCGGTGAAATATGAATGTATTCTATACTAGAACATATTGAAGTCCCCATTCAAAATAGGTTTGATATTTACAATTGTGTCTGTTCCCGTAGACAACCTTGGTGACTATGCCATGAACTTTCCTCATGTAACTCATACCAACAAAAAGTTAAGGTGAAAAAGTTATGTTTACTAATTCCTTAACTTTCATAATCACTATTTTCAGTATTCACAGTCAACTGTTAAACTAGTCACTCAAAACTTAACTCACTGCGGCATGAAGAATCACTAATTTAATTGCGCGACCAACCGTACCCCTAAAAAATCTCTCTCGCCCTCAGGCACTAACAGAATAAAAAGGCTTAGCCAATTGTTTGAGAGGTCGTCGATCTAGCTGCCTCAAATATTGATGAGTTGCCATAGCTAATCAATTTACTTATCGACCAGAAAATTGTCTCTCTAATACTGGGTGCAAAAAATGTCTGGCTTAATAAACTGGCTCAAGTTTTGAAGCGCATAAAATGCTAATTTTTATGAGTTTTTTGTTTTCAAAGATTTATTTTTAAGGGCAGGGTGTTTTTTCTGTTTTGAATAAGTTCCCACCTATTTAAGTTTTGTGGTTGTCTTACTTTACAATACCTTCTTCCAATAGCCGACGGTTATGGAGTCAGACTTGGGAGCAAGAGGTTATGGTTTCGACGCTCATACGTTCTTTTATTGATATAAACTCACTTCTATTATCGTCCTATTATTTAACACAATTTGTACAAGTTGTTTTGAAATCATTTCTTGATTTTGCATCAGTAAGCTTTATAACATGCAGTTCTGTTATTAGATCCCGTTACTTTTCTACATTTCTTTCTAGAAATAATTCACGTGTATTTATTATTTTTCCAATAAAAATAATACGGAAGCTTAAAATATTCCTAACAGCACATTTAAAACTAAGCTTTTTGTCAATGATTAAAAACTTTACTCGCCGCTGCAATACGTTGAAAAAAAACACAGATTCATGAATATTTAATCTTATGGTATGCTTAACGCTTTGTAGTTTCCTGTTGAACTTTATTATATTTAGACATATATACTGCATTTCCACCGTTATCTTAACGTATGTAACACAGTTACGCATAAATTTTAAGTCGAGGTATTCGGATTTCCTGACTTTTATCTGCAGTAGCGTTGACCATGTTTTGTCCGGTATGCAAGTTTAAAATTTCTGAGTTATAAGATTCGTCATTCGTCCTATCGCGGATCCTTTTCCCAACTGCTTTGGGATCTGCTTCCAGTCTAACCGACCTGCCACGAAATCGTAAACTTGCAATGGCTTTGAATTCGTTTAAATCTATTCTGTTTCTGTAATTTAACTGAAGTCTTGCTATAATTATGATGAGTAGCTATCACAAGATCGTGAATACAATCATGTCATGTACAATGACTACTACACTCGTTGTTTTATTGATTTTTTTTATTGAAAATCGGTTCTAGCAAAGTATACTTTTCTATTTTATATATGGTGACTTTTAGAAATGAAATAAAAAAATTCTGCTGTTCCCTACATTTTGACTAGTTATGTGAACATAAATCTAGGGAAAAGCTGATATTTTTTTCGCGGTTTCAGGTTTAGCTCGTAGCAAAAGTTGTTCATAATAATGAGTAAAGTCACGTGTTTAAGTATGGATCACTAATTACCAGTCACCCTACATAGTGCATCCTATATCATGCAAATAAAGTGTTCAAATGACATCATCTCCACCACAATTGACTGGAAAGTAGAAAAACCGTACAAACCACTCCACAAAAAATAATTGAATCAGACGATTGGCAATTACCAGACGAACCCAGAGGGCTGAATGCCAATCTAAAGAATACTAGTCGAAACTAACGTCTAAACCATTTGATTGAACCCAATTCTACGGTTCTATTACACAAAGAAGCATGGTAGCTTTGAACATCGATTGCCTTACAAAAAGCATTCTCCCAAGTGTGTTGCACTTTCCAAACGTTACTTATTGAAAAAGCTTGTGACGCTGACTTCAGCTAGAACGCTGGTGGCCCAGTGGTAATGACCGCGACTTATTGATATTCCGGAAAACTTAAGTGTTATCCTTTCAACATCAAGTTTTCATCTCCGCCATTTCACTAGCAATTAAAATATCGATCACTATCTTAGCCTTGTTAAGAATTTCTTGACACAAATCAGTAATACTTATCTTGTTAGTAAAAATAATAACAGTACAGTCATCCAAAACCGTGTAGTTACAGATGCTGCACATAACAGTCATAACACGCAAGCTGATAATGGTAACATTATAGTTATTACTACTGCCATTATTCCATCTCACTGTGTTCAAGTAAGTCATTACGTTCGAAAGTATTATTGATACGATTTTAATTCGACTGCTCGTAGTGGATGAAAGTTGTGATTACACTAGACAAGGTTCGGACGTTCCAATTCGCACACAATTTGCGAGGTGATTAATAGCCAGATCGAACCAATTCCGTGGGATCAATTAATTACACGTTGAAGTGTAAATTTGCACTGATATCATCTGTTCCTCTGTACATCAGCTGGTGCTATCTAAACCGGAACCGCCGGAGATATATGTTAGACAGTCTGTAGAATTTCTTAGCAAAAATCCCACACAATGATTTGACTTATGAAGCTGGCAAGATTTTATAAACAATCCCGGAACTTCCCGACTCGAATAACAGTTCTACAACAAATCCTCTAATCAAAGATTCACTGGACACGAAAGATCAGACAAAAAACTCGAAACCCATCAAAACTAAACAAGAGAATTGAATTAAATCAATTTACTCAATAAAAAAAGGTCTACCAACAGAATTTCTTGCTCTACATTCATTCAATTGATACCAATAAGTAGTTGAATTAATTCTTAACAAGCATCGAGAAATTACTTGGGAGTGACCCGAAGGCCTGAATAACGCGATTAAGGCCATACACTGTGTTCATACATCTTGGACTTGGTCCACCACATTATATGGCTGATGAAACATGCTTTCTAGTTTTTAATGGGGATTTCTGAAGTCGATGTTTTGATGTTTTACACAATAAAGCAATAACAGTTTTACACTGTTTGTCCACCGTACATCGTCGACGAGACGTCAACGAGACGTCAACGAGAAACGAGATTATTCGAACCAAACGTGACGTTTCGGTGGTGGTATGCGGTGGACACGTGGCCATGGCGGTGGTACTACGGCGCCGTCATCTCATTTCTGTTTGACGTCCTTTCGATATATCAGACTGAGATTAATCTAGAATTATGGAGCCCAGCTATATGCACATAAATGCTCTAAAAACGCAGTTCTAAGTGAAATTTTCTCATTGACGAAGCGTTTCAATTCTAGGTTTGCCGTTTATGTTCACTTAGGTGATAAAGTTTAATTACAAGAGCGATATATGAAGCTTAATATACTTCGGGATGCGAGTTTTCAATCAGTGTTAATGACCGGTGTTATGGGAATACACTTAAAATTGTTTATGCTCCTATTACTAGTACAGTCACAAGTATTAATATGAGTATAATTAGCTAAATTCAAAAGCGAGAAAGCGAGCAAAACGCTCTTGGAATAACTATTACAACTTTGACCTTTTCCATAATTGTATGTTATTCTTAAAAGTGATTTCCTCATACTATATTGATTTTAATTTGTTATTGTAACAAAAAAACAACAAAATATAATGAATACAGTACAAGAAAACGGTTTGCAGACTGGCTTTACGACTTTAAAATAGTTGGACTATTTTCAATTTTAAAAAGCTACCATCTCGCCTGTATTACCAAAGGGGTAAGTCGTAGTACACCGACATTTGGCCAGTTGCATAATTTATGTTTATATTCTGTGTCAAGAAGGCGAGCCTATTACCGCATAGAAATCCAGCCTTAAGGTAGCTACTGAGAAAATTCTGGTTGAAAACACCGTGATTGCTAGCTTTATATCCTAAAGCTTTAAGAGAAAATACACAACAAAATAATACATGATAAAGATGGACAAGAAAGGAAAGAGAAATTAACATTAAACTGCTGTCATATGGTGGTAATAATAACAGAAAAGGGCATAGACAAGCTATTAAACCATAAAAGGCTACTGTCCAAGAATAAAGATACAAGAAAAGAACCGCTTTTAAAAAGAGACAATATTACATGCACTTGCTAACAACATCGAAGCTTTGAAAGACGCTATATTTCGTAAAACGGATAAAAAGAAATATATTCAATGCAATCCAAACAATAATAAAGACATTAAGTTTATTGCAGTACAAAACATCGTAGACCAACAATCACTCGAGAATATTAAAACTGACAGGTCCAAGACCCATAATTGTCATGTCACACCAAATGCCTATAATTTCACTCGCAAGAATGATTCACTTGACCTTTCACTATCAGAAGAAAAGGATCATAATAACTTCAAAGGAGACCACAATACTCCAATTGTGGTCCACTTGCATACCGTTAAGATCGCAGCAGGCATCACCGCATCAGTAACGCCCAGCCACAAAAGAGATAGGTACAGAAGTTCAGCTCCGTCAAACGAGTTAAAACAGGCACGCGTACATACGGAGATCGCAAATGCCAGTCGCGTGTGCGCTTGCACTCGCTGTACGTGGGGCGTGTCTATGAGTGCGTGTGTTTTGGAGATGGAGCCGAACTTCTGTTTCTATCTATTCTGTGGCCAAGAATATCGAAATCATTTTAAAACTGTGCCAGAATCTGACCTAAATCTGATGAACAATACTGGTCATTTTTTGCTTTACCTATTGATGGTTAGAAGCCTGAATAGGATATCGATCCTTATAGATTGGTGTAACGGATTTTTTGTTCAATTTTTTTGAAATTTGATCGACAGATGTGTTTCTTGTGTTTATTATGATAGAGTGTTGATGTTTTGTTGAGGTTTATTAGATGTTCCGAATATGCAAGTTCATTTCCGATCTTTATCATTCATTAGTCGCTTTTTTAGTTAAAAGTTTTTGAAACTATACTTTCATTAGGAACAATATGCTACTTTCACTACTTTGAATATATTGTTGCATATACTTCCTTTATTTGAGAATTGAAAACAATTGATAGTTGATCTAGTTTACCATATATCATTAAGTGGTTAAAGTTATACTAATAGGATAGGATAGCCTCTTATTTCAAACGACACGACTTAAAGCGTCCATCAATTAACTATGTAGATCTTTAACCGCAATTAGTACACCCTTAACACTTCCTATTTCAAAGTCTAGACTTGATTGCGCAGAACTGACATTACCAGTTTCAAGCAAGCTAGATTAGTTTTTTATTACTTCCTTACTGTGAATGAAGGGATCAGCTGCTTGTTATCCCACCATATAGGAACCGGAATCTTCTAGTTTAATGAGTGATGTGTTATAAATCAATAAAGTCTTTGGCAACCTCATTTATCAAGTAGAAGCAAGAAATCTCAGTAAAAAGAAAAAAGAAAAATAAACGTTAACTGAAGTCCTGAGGGCAAGTGACAATCGCTTCGAAAGTATTTCGTATTTCTACAACGATTTTCAACAGGATTGACATAAGCTTTTCGATAGCTATGTCAGTCCTATACATTTTTGCCTTTTCCATCATCCTTATCGCTGATAGAATGTCACTTTGTGTAGAGCCTCTGGATTGGATTTCCTGGTCGTGATGGAGGTAATTCTGACGGATCATCTCCAAGTCTTAAATTAAAATGGTCTACATAACAATCATTGGCTAAGTTATGAAAGAATCAAGAACTTGTATGCTTTCCCAAGTTAAAATTGAAAACGATACTAAGCAACTGGCTTCCACAGAATTTCAAATTGAAATGAGAGAGTTATTGCTTTGTAAGTGTATATATTGATGGCCTGCTGACCCAACCTTAATATTATATTACCATAGCTACCATTGCAATCTGAAGACCGAATGACCTGGGTAATGTTCCTATCTTTGCATCATCAAGCTACTCAGTAACCGTTGAAGATGGTATCTGGAAGTCCGATCAAGGCTTTTTTTTTTTTTAAGACTTACGTTTGACCACTATGTCATCTGATCGTTAATGATGATGCAGTCGACAATGGTGTACGCCTCGAAGAAAGGATGGAACCTATATGTATTATATATATTGTATTGCCGTGGTACCGTTATGAAAAGCTTTCGCCAGTGATGTTACTAAACGTTTTGTGTGTACCAACCTGCTGACTGGCCACTCTTTTTACCGTGACATGAGCTGATTATTTTATAGCTCTTACATGACAAAAAGAACAAGAAATCAACGACAAGAAGGCCTACACAAGTGGAGCTTTTAAAGCGTTTTGTATT
Source organism: Lithophane semibrunnea (assembly GCA_947363905.1). Classification (NCBI taxonomy): domain Eukaryota; kingdom Metazoa; phylum Arthropoda; class Insecta; order Lepidoptera; family Noctuidae; genus Lithophane; species Lithophane semibrunnea. Next base: position 13,434,613 of record OX376208.1, on the reverse strand, counting down.
TCTACAACAGCTTCCAACAGGATTGACATAAGCTTTTGGGTCTTAGCTGCAGCTTATGTCACACCCATCAAAATTTTACTTTTTAGTCATCTTTATCGCTAATAGAATGTCCCTCTGTCTATGCCCTAACGATAGGTGAACTTGTTGTAAATGACTATGCAGTGACTGTCTTAAAAAATGACAATTTTTATGGACGTTTTCTAAAATGGTTGGTCTTTCGACATTACTGCTTTTTATAACCCTACGCCTATACCAATATTGTCCAGCATTAACAGATTCTAGTAGAAAAATATCTCTTCAATAGACACACCACAGTAAAATATAGCCGTCAACAAGTAATTTAACCGCACGCTTATACGATTGTTTCTAATGCTTAAATTGCCGTGTCTGGACCGCACAGACAGTACCGTATGCAGTCTGTGGATGAAGCCTTAATGTCCGTAAATGATTCGTTACCCATACGTTATGGTTTTATAGTGATAGTTGGTTATTAGTTGCTTAATATTTAATGGGAGATATTTCTCACAATTATCTGGCGTGTAAGGTAGGTGCGGTAGTGCAAGTTGACTTTTGCAGTGTAAACTGAGCTTATTGGTACTGTTGCTATGATGCGACAAAGTTATCCTATACTATTCAATGAGCAATATTTTAATATTATAATTATATATATTTTAATATATCCTACTGATATTATAAATGTGAAAGTTTATGTGTTTGGATGTTTGTTACTGAATCACGCAAAAACGGCGGAATGGATGTAATTTAGCAAACAGATAGTTACTTGGATTAACGGATTCGGTACCTAGATTAACACATGGGATACTTTTTATCCCGATATTCCCACGGGATCGAGACTTACGCGGGTGAAACCGCGGGGCACAGCAATATACTAATATTATATATTTGTAATCACAATAGACGTAGATATATTTAGTAACCTATTCTACTTAACTATTCTGCAAGAGTCATAAAAACCCTTTAAGAAATCGACCCGTGTTTCACCTCGCAACGAGGCATCCTCAGGATGACGATTGACCAGTTGTAAACCAGAACACGACGTGTTGCCATACCAAGCGCTGGACGCAGAGTCAATAGTGTAGTCAGAGTGATTTGTAATCACATTGTAAAAACGGCTCTAACGATTTCAATGAAAGTTACAATATAGGGCTTTTTCGGGGCGAAAAATTGATCTACCTAGGTCTCATATCTGGGAAAATTCGTTTTCTCTATTATCACAGCCTCGGAAATGTGATACAACGTTGGTATACCTGGATGATATTATGTTTGTCTATTTTCATCCGAGCAGTGCTCCGTCGACCAGGTACTATGTTTTAAATTGGCGTCCATATGTGGATGGATAAGATTGATTCGTCTTATTTTTTCAGTATGCAGCTTCTGTTCTGAGAGCTTTTGAATAAAAGCATGTTTATCATAAGCAGCCTTTCACACTTTGACCATCATCACCTATTAATTATTTTCATGTGAAGTAAATATCAAAGACTCCATTTTCACATTCACAAGATTTTAGTTGCATCCAGTGCGCACTAAATTACAAAATCACTTACAGACAATACAATCGAAATGTTATCTTACAACTTTTTTTTCCAATCCAAAAACGAACTGAGTAAACCCTTAATCTTCTAATCTTTAAATTAAGAATAAACGAGCTTTAAAAAATATTCTCCATTTGAAAACCGCATATTGCGGTTAATAACTTTTTTTAATGGCAAGTACAAGGCGACAGTATTCAATGAACATCATAGATTATCCATGGCTTTCCATGAATACCAATGTAGGTAATGAGCACTACAGAACTCGTTTGGATTTAAAAAATAGACCTTTAAAGGCCAGGTGAAGTTAATTCACATTCGTTGCTCGATTTTATTGAATGCGTTTTTTTTTGTTGTTGGAAATAAATATTGTAGAATTGGTATTTTAGTATACTTAAATAGGCAGTTTAGGGTGAATTATATGATTTTATATCTGCACCTATTTTAATTTCCACAAGAAGTTTTTTCATAAGAAGATAACTTAAACTTTAGATATTTCAAAGAAACTCCTTTACATAAAAGCTCAATGACTTTCATAAATGTTACTTTTCTTTCAAACTTATTGACTTACTTTTAAATTATTTCTTTCAAATAATCTTATAATTACTTCTTTCAAACTTAATTGACTGAATTACATCGTTATAGTTTAATTCTTTAACTATAAAAAAAAATGAACAAACTTACTCAAAATAATTTCCAAAGCACGCTTCAACACACAAACACAGCCAAGTTCCAGCAAAATTCAAATTTGGAACGCTCAAACGCGATCGGGATTGAGAAGAGCGATATACACGTGCGGTTCCGTCCGCGGACGCTTCGCGACTGAGCCCGCGTTCGCTTCACCACAAGCTAATATATCTCGTATACTAGTTTTCATCGTCTTTCACTGGTTTAGCTTCGAGTCGACGGCCACCACTTTCTGGGTTAATGAGGAGCCTGACGGAGCCCGCACTCACCCGTTTTCTACGTTTTCGAATACGCGTTGGGTGCCGAGTGGTTTTCGAACTGCTGCGTTGCTATGCGCTCCTGGCATATCGCTAATAGTTCTTTGATGTTTTTTTGGTGAAATTATAAAAAAAGCTCCTTGTTTACCTTCAAGCTTTCTGGCTTGTCCACTATGCACGAGCTTCTGCGCTCGGGACATTCAAAGTGGTCACACCAAGAGCTTTTCATCACTATATGACTCAAAAAATTGAACAATTGACAAGAAAGCAGAGAAGCTTTTGAATTTTGAATCATCATAATCAACCTTTAGCAGTCTATTTATTGCTGGACATAAATAAGGCTGTCCAATCGAATTTTAATCCACAAATTCCATCCCTTTTCCCAAAAAACTTAAGGCTTATTTTCGACATGATTGTGACAGCTGCTTACAACCAACGGTTTAGTTTACTTTACTATGGCAAGCAAAACGGAAAGAAACTAAAATGCATTTAAGACAGGAAATACGAAAAAAATGTAATCCATTTGCCTCTCCTCCGTTGACAGATTTTTTTTTTATGTCAACTAGATTTACCAATTTAAATCAATCAAAATCAAAATATTTTATTTCACATAAACCTACATGGGCACTTATGAAACGTAAGAAGCTAGGTGCACGGTTCCAATTGGTCGTTTCCTATGGAGAAGAGCCGGCAAGAAACTCCATAGTTACTCTTTATAAATAATTGGCTTTTACAATACTTTCAAATTACAGAGTTGGTAGGCATGGGAGGACAATGTAGGCCTTTCAAAAAGTAAGTACCAGGTACTTAACAAAAATAGAAGAAGTTCAATAAATCTACAGTCCAATAAGCCTACAACGTTCTCACATTCACAAAATAGAAAATGATCTATCTAAAAGACTAATAATAATAAAATTAACTGTAACAAATTTAATAATTATAAACCTGTCCACAAAAGCCAGTAAGATTTGAAATTAATTGGAGGTATGTCAAATACAATGATTATATGTCAAGGATGAATGTAAAGAAAATAAACATGGTAATTTGAGAGCAGTTAATAGACTCTTACATAAATATGCCGGTAATGAGGTACCAGGGAAGCCACATGTGCAGAAGGAATTATTGCCAAACTTCCTTATCTTCAACATATTCTTTAATCTTGTAATATGCTTTTTTGATAAGGACACGTTTGATGTGGGTTTTGAACTTTCCATCGCTAAGTTCTGAAACCGACTTTGGCAACTTGTTATAGAAGCGGATACTGTTTATAAGAAATGAGAAAAGAAATAAAAAATAAATACCTACTTATAAACATATACGGATCTTAAACAGTTAAACTCGACAATGCAAAGCTACGATAAACAAAAGAGCTAGATAAAAAAAATAAGGAAAAAAAACACAAAAGCAGTGAAAAAATACTTTCATTTCGGAAGTCGGTGGCCAACAACGAAAACTGAAAAGCAAAGATACCAACTTCCGAAATTAAAGTTATTTTTCACTGTTTTTTTCTTTTTTTTTATCCAGCTCTTTTGTTTAGCTTAGCGAGTCGGTTGTTTTTTTTTGTCAATAAAGAATTTTCTGTAGCAGCGCTAGCTTTCGCGGTGGATTATCCTACGAAAACGTACTACCTGGATGAATATATCCTAAATATATCCTAACCCGACATGGTATATCCGTGTGCCCAAATCGAGATCCAAAACAGTTCAGCCGTTTCGGCGTGAAAAGGGAGATAGGCAGACACACCGACAGACATACAAAGTTACTTTCGGATTTATAATATTACTGTTGCCCACGACTAAGTCTGCGATCCAGCAGGCGTAGCATGGCGCTTTCTATCTCTACGAAGAATAGACATAGCTTCTTCTATACAAAGTGACAGTTCGTTTTAGACATGCACGGGAGCTTGACGACGTAAATAACGCTATGTTCAAGGTCCATAATTGGTTTACTATAAATAATTTGGTATTAAATGAGAAGAAAACTAAATGCATAAGATTCACGTTACCGAATGTAAGAAGTAGTGAATGTCATGTTGTACTGAACAGGGAGATACTAGAATTCGTCGAAAAGACAGTTTTCCTGGGGATCACGCTTGATTCAAAACTACAGTGGGGTCCTCACATAACATCACTTGCAGGGCGACTAAGTTCAGCCGCTTACGCTGTTTGGAAAATCCGCCAACTAACAGACGTGGATACCGCGAGACTGGTCTATTTTAGTTACTTTCATAGCATAATTTCTTACGGTATTTTGCTGTGGGGACGGGCTGCAGATATTGATTCTATCTTTATTTTGCAAAAGAGGGCTGTCCGAGCCATCTACAACCTCCACAGACGCGAATCTCTAAGGGAAATGTTTAAAAAAATTAACATCATGACGGTTCCTTGTCAGTACATATATGAAAACATTATGTATGTTCGCAAAAATCTACATCTTTTTAGTAAGATAAGTGACAGGCATAACTTTAACACTAGAAATAGGAACAAATTAGATCAACCACGTTTGAGATTGTCTAAAGTACATACTTATTTTATGGAGTACTGTGTAAAATGTTATAATAAAATACCACTCATTATTCTTCAACTAAATGAGAAGAAATTTAAAACATGCATTAAACGCACACTATGTAGACAGGCATATTATAAGTTGGATGATTATATCGTAGATAAAAATGCTTGGCTTAATGCTGGTCCTGCTCCACAGGCACTAGGGCTCACTAGTTAAAATTTTTAATATTTGGAAGAGTTGCTTCCCCTTTTTTTTCCGACTTTACAAACTTAATGTTTGTTTTTTTCTTTTAAATTCTATTATTTTAATCTCTCAAGTACATTGCAAATTATAGTTTTGTATAAATAAGAAGCATTTTTTCAATTTTGTAAATGTGAGTACCATGGAGCCGTTTAATACAAGTATGGTATCATGTTTTATATTGACTTGAAAGAGCATGGCAGATGAGAGTATGTCATACTCACTTAAATGTCTCGCTGATGGTGGCGCGTGTGTTGGATCATTCGGTTCCCTACAAAATGGTTGAGCTGGATGGTGCTGATCCACGTGTCATGTTCGTGAACGGGCGCTGTCAGGAGACTGGTCATCTCTCATCTGCCAGGGCTTATTTTTAATCTTATATTTTGAATTGTTTTTGATTATTTTTCATTTGACATTGTTCTCACATATAGAAGCACCAAGAATACTGTACCCAGGATTTTGTAATATCTATATCCATTTTTAAAAGAGTGTCCTTGGAGTTTCTTGCCCGTTCTTCTCCATAGAGATCTACGATTTGGAATGGGCAACTAGCTTCAACTTTTTGACTAACTGACCGATTCTTTGACAATTCAAAAGTGCCTGTAAATGGTTTAATTGAAATAAATGCTTTGAGTTTGAGTTTGAGTTTCTTCATTTTTGACATCCACCGTAGAAATCTTTCTACAATCTGTCATTTTGTCTTTCATTTCTAACGATCTTTGTCTACGTCTTTTTATATGTAGACTATTTCGGAAGAAAGTTTTCTATCCTTACTGTCAAAATCACACTGACAACTGATAAATCCTATGACAAAACAAAGAATTGTGAGTCGAATTATGTAAAAGAGTGAATTTCGTAAAAAGTGCTGTTGACTCTTTCTACTTTGCTGCCGTCGTACTGTCTACAGGAAACGTCATTTTTGTCTACTCTTCCGTCGACAAAACGGTGCTCATGCTACGCCTGCAGGATGCAAAGTAAGCCTGTCCTTCTCCAGGTCAAGATCTATCCATGTGCTTTTCATCCAAATCCGTTCAGCCGTTTTAAAGTTAAAGCACAAGAAACAAACTCACTTTCGAATTTATAATATTAATAAGTTAGGATGGTATGAAAGTATGGACATTGTAGGAAATAGATTAGCCAATCACAAATGGTGGTCAGTAGTGACACTCACGGCTACTAGACCAACAAGACAGGCAACTTTTCTCATCTTAGCTATTCAAATCACTTGTAAGATACTACTTGAGAATAGCAAACATAGAATTAACTGTAATGAACCAATAAAGCAGACTTGAATTAGACAGTGCGCAGACTGATTCAAGACTGTCGAATGAAAAACAGACATCTTCTATCTCAGTTAAATAGGTATCATCATTCTAACTTCCCTCATAAAAATATATTTGTGGGGTAGGCGCATAATGTCCTCTTTAACCATGCATCTCTACAGGATGAAATTGAATTCATGGGCGGGGGTATTGTACTCTTCATTATGAACTACTCTCACTATGTGACTTACCCAGAAATCGCGAAAGAAAATCTGCTGTTGTTCGCATATCTCGTTGAAATGTAGGGAATAGCTGATTTTTATTTTTTTTATTTACCTGTACAATAGACCGCACGTCAGTAGTAACTCAACCAGGTGGCCTCTTATTTTATTAAAACTCTGTAATAGCTCAAGGTCAAAGTGTTAAAGCCGTGCGCTGGCGTACGTACGGCTGACTGTACGCTGTAATGGTCATAAAAATTATTTACTGGTATCAATTAAATGATGGCGCTCACTCGCAACAAAACTGTCTAATGCTACGGCTACACTTCGCGTTATCGCGAACTTTTCTTCGTGCGCTCTCTGTTGCTCAGCGAGTAATCGAGGGGTGTGCGAGAGAGAGCGCACGAAAAAAAGTACGCGATAACGCGAAGCGTAGTCGTAGCATAATAGAAAAGTTGGTCGAAGTGATTATAATGAAAAACCTTAAAACCAAACTGTTCTGTTAATGATAGACAAAACTTTTATGTTTCTAGTGTGCGCACTGTCTTAGATACCAGTGTCTTACAATGAGATATAGACGGTCGTATATCATAACGGAATGGAGCCGATGAAGCGCTGTTACATTTAAGGGCCAGGAAACTGGGCTGATTTTATTTATAACTTGGCCGAGTTCCTATATTTTACGAACAGGTAATGGTTGACGCTAAGGGAATATTAAAAATACTGGAGAGAGTTCATCTATGGATTATACAAGACAGTTATTCGATGAAAAAATCTACCAGAGGCCCTAGACAAGTGACAATCGCGTCGAAAGCGTTTCGTATTTCTACAACGACTTTCAACATAATTTACATAAGCTTTTTCGATAGCTTATATCAGTCCTATACATTTTTGCCTTGTCTATCATCGTTATCGCTGATAGAATGTCACTTTGTCTAGGGCCTCTGAACATTTTTTTCATTTCCAAAGACGTGTCTGGCCTGACAAACTAACCATAGTACGTATTATCCTTAAGTTTTAAGACACATAAGCTGTTTGCGAACTCAGACCAAATAAAAAACCAAGAAAGAGCGCTGCGAATAATACAGTGAAGCATGCCAAAATTATACCTCCGCTCTGTGCATACACGCACACATTTACAATCAAACTACACCTCACTAAGTGCACACATGTTTACGAAACCACTGATTTGATGGTTGATACCCAATAGGCCCGCCACCTATTACATGGGACTTAAACATAACTGGCGAAATGTGGGTCTACGATGGGTACACCTCTGCCTAACCCTTCTGGGAATACAGGCGTGATGTTATGAATAATGAGGTGTTAGTTCATACCGTGTAAAAATATGAGTCAGTCAGCCATTGACAACCTTGGGTGCGCCAAACATACATAGTACAACTTAAGACTATACGATAAGACTATTATTTTAAAGCACATTCTATAAAGTGCTCAAATCCATGTTAAACATTGACGTTAAGACTACTAACACGAACTAAAGTCTGTGTAAATATATCTACGAATTGCTAATCATTCGCCTATAGGCAGTAGTAACCTACTTCCCACAAGTATTCAGCTGATTAGCGTTTTTAATTGAATAACCCGTTTGTTTTATTTAATAACTAGCTTCCGCCCGCGGCTTCACCCGCGTGGTATGTCGATAAAAAGTAGCCTATGTCCTTCCCCGGGATGCCATCTATCTCCATGCTAAATTTTATCGAAATCCCTTCAGTGGTTTAGGCGTGAAAAGGTAACATACAGACAGACAGACTGACAGTTACTTTCTAATTTATAATTATTAGTATGGATTCATTAATTTACTACTTCTAAGAGTGCCTTTTGGCGTCAAAAGCTCGAGGCTAAATTGAAAAAACAGAACCCTCGCCCAAGTGATCTGAAACGGTTCTTTGCTGAACGATGTTTGAAATTATGAGAACCTATTTTGATAAACAAAAATAATGTTCTCAACACAATAATTTCAGTGCTTCAAGGATCTTTTGGCGCCCGGATGCCGTTGTCAGTGCGGCGCTGTTGGTAAACATTTTATGAAATTGTTTTGTGAAATGTATTGAAAAAACATTATGGCGGCCTTAGTTCCCATTTAGGCCACGCGCTAAAAGATCCATGTACATCTATGTAGTATTTTTAGTGACTGACAGTGAATCCTAACAAACAGGAGCAAGCCTACTCTTTATTAAAACAGGAGTTACGTCTGAAATAATTATAAGAATTTGTTTAAAGCATTTTTTCTTCGCAGGCATTTGTTTAGCAAAAATGTTTTCACATAGCAACTATTAACAGATCTTACAATTATTGCAGAGGTAACCAAATCAGGAGCGGGTTATGTTAAAGTTATCTTAATAATTCATTTTGAGTATGTAAAGTTAGTTACAAACTTTAATTGTATGTAAAGTTTATAAGACCCAAAATAATGGCAGGTTAAAAGTTTTTAATTAAAATAATTTATGTATTTAATTATAAACTGTCAGTCAGTGTCAATGTGTGTCTGTGTGTCAGTTTTAAAATTTTAAAACTGACACTATCAAACCTCTAGCTCAGCCGCACGGGTCGATCCATGAGGTTAAGCTACGCTTGCAGGGCTTGGTCCGTGGATGGGTGACCATCTTTACATACCGAGACTCCTCCGTGCCGTGGCTCGAAAAGCACGATAAGCCGTTGGTCCCGGCTGTCATTCGTGGATCTTTGACAGTCGTTACGGGTCGTCAGAAGCCCGAAAGTCTAACAACCAGTCTTACCAAGGGGCATCATATTGCCCAGTTACTGGATTGTGGAGGTCCGATATGCAGTCGCTCCATGTAAAATACAGGTATTCAGCTGCATCCGGTTAGACTGGAAGCCAACCCCAACATAGTTGGGAAAAGACTAGGCAGATAGATTGACTATCAAACCATAATTTTGAAGAGATATTCATCATTCATGAATGTTTGATGTACCTACCAAAAAAATTCAGAATATTTTTCAAAACCCAGTTAGATATTACAGAGCACCATTGTTACACCTAATAAAGAAACACTCGAAGTTAATTTATCTTTCCCACACAGTTTATTATCAAAACCGTTAACTGAATAACTTCTAACAGTTAAGGGATTGTAAACTATTACAATCTGATCCCGTGCCGGTTAAACTTAACCAATTAAAGTTAACCAAACATTACATATCGGGTACCAGGCATGCAGAGACTAAAGGAACGTTAATCATGTTTCAGAAGTTGTATCGCCTTGTGTGCCTGTGTGGTGGAAGTTTTAAGGGTAGTTTTGTTGATTTTTGTTATCCTGGCAGTGAAGGAAACTTCAAGAATGTTTGTGCTTGCTTAATAATATACAGCAACCTGAAAGTGACAGCCATTGGATCAGAAAAATATTGAGGAAAACGGCATGTCCTAGAACCAAAAATTCGAAGACATGTGACATCTACGAACCCGCACTGGACCCGCGTGGTGGATTTCGGCCCGCTCCCTCTCACAGAGAGGAGGCCTGTGACCCAGCAGTGGGAACATTATAAAAATTAGGTGCGAATTTTCACAAAAAAAAATTGTATAACAAATGAATTAATGACTATTAACTACACTTTGTTTGAACATAAAGTGCGTACCCAAGTATACTACTTTTAAAATTAAAGTTAAAGATAATGTTCCGAATTTTTTAATAAGAAATACTATACCGGACACACATGCAAACATGCACTCCTTGTAAAAGAACAATTTAATAAGATATCTACGCGAAAAAAAATTCATTATGATTTTTTTTTGAACCATCGTAAAAAAAGGGAAAATATTTTATTGTACATGGAGCGACTGCCTATCTGACCTCCACAGCCCAGTGGGTAATCTGATACCCCTTGGTAAGACTGGTTGTCAGACTTTCGGGCTTCTAACTAGCCGTAAAGACTGTCGAAGATCCACGAATGACAGCCGGGACCAAAGGCTTAACGTGCTTTCCGAGCACGGAGGAGTCTCGGTATGTAAAGATGGTCAATGTATGGACCCGTGCGGTTTTTATTACTTAGCCACGAGCTCCTCCATTGTTTACGTCGTATAAGCAATAAATATTTTGGGGTTTTATTAATGTCACGGTTTATTACGTACATCTCGCTTTATTACGTGATACAATTTTGTTATCATTTAACACTTTTCCCGACAGATTTGATCTCCTTTTCTTAACAATTTTATTACGGTTTTAAGGCATCATAGTTACATAAACGTTTTGTCCGTTTGTGTTTTGATTTGAATAAAAATTAAACATAATTCGATTAGCGGAGTAATCCGGAAAAGAACCCAGAGTCACCGATATAGCTGGAAGAGTAAATTTCTCGTAGTTAAAACACATTCAAATTCTAGTCTCATCTCATCGATAAATCAATTGCAAATTTCTTTCTAGCCATATCATCTTCCACACAGTCAATCCATCGTTTCTTTGGTCCTCCCGTACTTTTAAAATTGCCCCGTTGGGTCTGGGGTTCAATTCCCGGGTTGAGCAAAGTGTAAAAAGTAAGTGTGTGGAATTTCTTAGTAACAGCCTGGAGTATGAAAGTTGGCGGTGTGATACCCCCGTGACTCGGAAAGCACGTTCAGCAAATTATTGATCCTGTGCGCAATCTCTCTCCGGTCGGGTTGCCATCCCATCGGACTACAAAAGTGAGGGAAGAGAGAGTGCTCTTGTGTCTGCACACACACTTGTGCATTATAATATCTCCCGCGCCGAAAGCTAGTCTCGCACGGCATTTGCGAGTAGGTACTACGCACCTGACCTTTCTGAGGAAAATCATCAATAAGGTCACTGTCCTCCTAGGGCGTCCCCTCCCAGCGCTTCGACTCATATCTGCCTTGTAAATACCTTGTGTTAGTCGCCTTTCATTCATCCTCTCAGCATGACCAAACCATCTCTAAGCATACTCTTTTCAATTTTAGACTCCATAGATTTCACCGAAAAAGAAAAATGGCCTGGATATGTAACTTTTATTGGGTTTAGGTACATTTTGAATTTCTCAGTAGCAGCCTGGAATCTGAATTTGTACCCGGTTGGTGGCTTGCTATGGTGTTTTATACCAAGATCAGTCAGCAGCTTTACCTGGCTGGATTTCGAATGTAAACTTAGAAAAGTAACAGTAATTTTTTCCATACCAACTTAAACCTGGATAAATGGTTTGTTCTAAGAATAAAATTCCTTATTCTTTTGTAATTACACCTATCACTGTTTGTTTCTGCATTGCCCAAATAATGATTGGTAGAAAATGGTTAAGGCAATAAGACCGCCTCTGTTTAAGTATGCATAAAGTATTTAAAAAAACTAATAATTTCACGTGGGTTTTCCATATTTTCGTTGTGAATGACGAGACGGTTTTATTATCAAAGTGAGAATTTTTAATTCGCTTATTACTGGTTTATCTAAAGACGTATCATTATGTACATATTTTTATTTATAAACATTTTATTTACGTGGTTTAGACATTTTATGCGTAGTAATCAAAACTTGCGATTTTCAGGTTTTGTTGAATATTTAAATCGGGAGATGCTAAAACATATGCCTAACATATGCTTTTATAGCGTCTTTCTTGCACTTTTCATGTTGTTACAAAAGCATTAGCACATACATCATTTTCTAATAAGAAAAAACGTGTCTTAGGAAAGGACAAGAAACCCACGAAAATACTGGTGATCGCAGCAAGTTTACATGAAGGAGGATTCAATGATACATTCAAATAACAAATACCAAAAAAGATTTCAACAAGTCTGTTAATTGTTTTTTTTTTTTTGTAAAAAGTTTTTATTTTTTACTTTTTAGTTGTGGTACCTACCCCACACAAATTCAAATACCACTACCCGCTATGTAAATAACAGTGACGGGAACTTAAAACATCGTCCATATGGCTAAGTGGGAAAAATACATATTTATTTATTGAAGTTTAACTCAAAACCTACGCAAGCAAAGTTAATAAAATTTGTATGGGACCATCTCTGAAGCATGACCTACCAAACAAAAAGGAATCTCCAGCGCTCGGTGTGGTAACACATCGCGTTCTGGTTTGCAATTGGTCAATCGTCATCCTGAAAATGCCTCGTTGAGAGGTGAAACACGTGTCGACTTCTTACAGGGTTTTTATGACTCTTGAAGAATAGTCAAGCGGAATAGGTTACTAAATATATCTGCGTCTATTGTATTTTTTTAAAAAGGAATCATCAAAATCAATTCATAATTGGCGGAGTAATCGCTTAACAAACACAAGAAAAAACGTACAGTCGAATAACTACATAAAAAAGTCGAAAACTCCTTCCTTTTTTAAATCGGTAGCAAAACAATGTTAATGACAATGCTTTCTTTCGTATGAGGATCAATCCTACCAACCACCAGCTTGACTTAATCCCATAGTTTGGGTCGTAAGGAACAGGATATATGAACAGACCAAACATAGAAGTAACGTGTCTCGATTATCAGATCAAAGTCGTGGCATTACTAACAGAATTAACTCACGAAGATATTTATCTTCAAATCAGCAAGTCTAAATCAAACTGTTTAGCAACTTTGAAAGAAGTCAACCATGGAAGTGTACCAATACTATGGGATTTAGGTTAAAAGTATGTATGAGTATTCAATTGTATGTATGTATAACATCACGAGGTATTCCCCGAAGCCGAATACGGAGATAAACTGTTTTACACCCACATTTCGCCGACAATGTTAAACGGAAAAAACTTTTTACAAAAAAAAAACAACCGACTTCAAAAAACAGACACAAAAAAAGTGAAAAATAACTTTAATTTCGGAAGTCGGTGTCTGCTTTTCAATTTTCGTTTTTTGCCACCGACTTCCGAAATTAAAGTTATTTTTCACTTTTTTTGTGTCTGTTTTTTGAAGTCGGTTGTTTTTTTTTTGTAAAAAGTTTTTTATTTTTGACTTTTTAGTTGTGGTACCTACCTCACACAAATTCGTATGTAATCTGCTATGTAAATGACAGTGACGGAGTGAAATAATTATATCGTCTACATAGCAAAGTGGGAAAAATACGTAATTATTCAAGCTACTCAAAAACTACGCAAGCAAAGTTAATAAAATTTATATGGGACCACCTCTGAAGCATAACCTACCAAACAAAAAAAGAATCATCAAAATCGATTCATAATTGGCGGAGTAATCGCGTAACATACACACAAAAAAAAAAAAAAAAAAAAAAAAAAAAAACATACAGACGAATTGAGAAACTCCTCCTTTTTGAAGAAGTCGGTTAAAAATGGTTGACATTACTGCCTCGTTGGTCCAGTGGTTGCAAGCGCTACAGCTGAGAAAAGAAAGAAAATACGTTTATTTGCGACAAACATGACGCCATGAAAGAACAAATACTTATACGAAAATAACAAGTTTATTTATTTATTTAAGTTTTCTTGCACAACATTACAGAATTTAATACTAAGGCGTTGTACAGAACAAAATACAAATTAAAAAGTGACACACATATGTAGGTTGGGTAAAATACAAATCAAAAACATAAAATATAAACACGAGAAATAACAAAATTAGCAAACGAATAACACTTATATAATTAACAAACTGCAATCAAAATAAAAATATATAACCTTATACCAAGTTGGCGGAAAATATGCGTCATATCCACGCAAAACGGCCATCGCTCAGCATAATGCTGCGACCCTACGCGAGACAGAGCCCCAGCGCTGGTTTTCAGTGACACCCGGCGTTGACGTCATGACGTCAATCGGTGCAGCATATAATGCATTCATCATCATCTGCCTAGCCTTTTCCCAACTATGTTGGGGTCGGCTTCCAGTCTAACCGGATGCAGCTGAATACCAGTATTTTACATGGAGCGACTGCCTATCTGACCTCCAACCCAGTAACTGGATATCACGGTACCCCTTGGAGCATATAATGCATTATCAATAACAAAATAAGAAATAAAATAAATACATGTTGATATTGTTGCTGAGCATGAGGTCTTGGGTTCGATTTCCAGGTCGGGCGGTACTATTGAGGTTTTCTATCTGGAATTTATCTGGAATAGCAACCCGGAGTCTGGATTTGTGCCAGGTTGATGGCAATAAGCTTGCCCCCTATTACATGGAACTTAAACATAACTAGCGAAATATAGGTTGCCTATAGGTACACCTCTGCCCAACCCTTCGGGGAAACAAGGCGTGATGTTATGTTATGAGGTACTCTCCAAATAGTAGCAGTCCTTTTACTTAGAAGGTGGACATAAAAGCCTTTCTAATCACACACCATGTAACTTAATTCCCGGCTATTCTAAGCTACCAGCAACCGTGCGAAGATTATCGCTCTAGCTCATCATCATCAGCCTACAGACGTCCGCTGCTGGACATAGGCCTGACCCAAGCACCGCCACTTCGACCGGTTCTGTGCTTCTCGCATCCAGCGCATTCCCGCGGCCTTCACCAGGTCATCGGTCCACCTTGTCGGGGGCCTTCCAACGCTACCTCTTCCGGTACACGGTCGCCACTCCAGACTCCGCCACTCGCTCCACCTATGTAGCCAAATTAATTAATTTATGTCTGTAATATTTATGGTGTACATAATAAAGAATATTCTATCTATGTAGCGTCCTACCTTATGTTCACCAATTCGCAATCTTTACTCAAGAATACCACAACGGCCATCACGTCTACGTCTACTATGGCCGGCCCAATATCAATTCACTGGCTTAGTCTGAGAGCTATGTGGACTAATTTGATTCTTTTTCGGATCTTCTTCTTTTCGTGTGGTTAATGACTAACCTGGTGTCAGAGATTTAAAGCCGTCCAAGGGCCTGGCTTCACACGCCGTCGAGAAATATCCCTCAGGCATGCCGGTTTCCTCCCGATGTTTTTCTACACCGTTTTTGAAGCAAGTGATAAACAATACGCACATGAATCCGAAAAGTAAGGCCTTGGATTCAAACTCGAGACCTATGACTTGGCAGTCTGACGCTCACACCACTAGACTATCACTGCTGCTCTTTGTCGGATCATTTTATCAATAATAAGATTGTCAACATGATTTTAACTAATTCCATTTGACTCTAACGTGTTGTAAAAAGATTATGCGTAAGTAGGTACCTCAGGTTTAAACCACATCATAAGGTAAACAAAAACTAAAACAGGGAAATGTCTAAATAGAATTTCGTAGCTAATCTGCACCGAGTTTATGAACCAGTCTCGTCAGAAATCACGATGATGAGTATCTCCTTAAGACCCTAATCCACGCTCATTATATTTATGTTTGCCTAGTACTTTATATCATTATTACCCCTGATAACAGATGATATAACTAAAAATCTTTTATTTACCAGTCAGTTGTACCCATGGACCAGTATTGAAAAGGTCTGGAAGTAAAAAAAAAACTAGATCTGATTTTATTTGAAGTGTGATAGATTATTTTAAGTTTTCAAAATGGGTGTGTTATACCAGTTTCTAGGCACGGCGATAAGTGAGTACTTATTATTAGGTATCTTTAAAAAAAAACCGGCGAAGTGCGTGTGTGGCGAAGGGTTTCTTAGTTGGGATGAATTTATCCCAAAAACAAACTTAACATTATAGTTTTAAAACAAACAAACAAACAATAAAAAAGGTAACGTAATATATAATCAATGTTCCTCAATAAAATTATAACTTATTAATTGGAAAAAAAAAAAAAAAAAAAAACATTATAGTTGAAAAACATGTTCTCCCATACATCGACACACGTCACTCAACCTCGTCTTCGTCGTTAATGGGAATAATATTTTATTTATGTGATAAAACCAAAAATTAACGGTTTTCGGACCTATTTCCTTTACTTGTGCTGTGAGGTCTTGCTTCTTACCAAAGGAGATCATTCATTTTGGGCTAAATTATGAAAGTGCCAAATAAAAAAAATTATATACTCTTCATTTTTCACTATTGGGCCAAACCTGTAGGGCAATTCCCTGCGCTGTTATACAAAAATATTGTTTTCAGTATATTTTGTAGCTAAAATAATAAAAAGTAATCTAATTAAAGTAATAGCTTGTAGTAATAAAAAATTAAGGGAAAAACGTACTCTTTCAGAATATAGTTTTTTTTTTGTTTGGCCGGTACTTTCACCTCTTTAGCCCAAAAATTTATGGACGGTGAATGATCTCCTTTCTTGATTCTAGGTCAACGGAAAGTACCCTATAGGTTTTGATATAATTACGAGTCTTAATTTTTTTTTTTTTGCGTTGACTTTGAGCTTTGTTTTTTTTTAAGGGCTCCATGGGACTGGTAGACCCTACGTATTTGATAATTAATTTCAACTTTATACCAGGCAGGCCACAATGCACTTCTTTGTATGAAAATACGTTGCGCTGAGTTTTGGTTTGTACTTGCACTTGCACTGTACTTGCGCAATTATTAAATTGCGCAATTTAGTGGCTTGTGCACGAGCAACGCTACGGTACAGAGTACATCTTCCACATCGCAATATTTATTTAACATACTACAGTCATTAATAGTACATGTGCTAAGATAACCAAGTTACTACAGATAAAATAAAATTTATTGTCATCCTCATCACATACGTAACAATGAATTGTTTACTTTACAATTAAGTTGATTACTCTTCCGTGGTTATCATTAAGGCGGTACCCTCAGCAAAATAAACCTGAACATTCGTGAATACGCCCAGATTTTAGAATAAAATCTTTATAAAATCAAATATTTGGCTTTCGAAAAAAAAATTGTTACCAAATGTTCAATATTAAATTGTCTACCTATTAGTGTCAGTTGTAAAATTAAATCATGTTTTCTTTACGAGGAGATGCATGTTATCAATCTTTATTTCTCATTTTTATGGTTTCATTGGTAGGAGATTAAAGAAACTCCTTTAAAAAAAAAAAAATTAACCCTTTTAATTCACCAGCTTTCGTTAAACTGTTTAAACTGGCAATTCCTTTACATTATTGCCTGTTGGTCTTATAGTCACAAGAGCTCCTACTGAACGTGGCATCCTGGGTCCGATTCCTAGACCTTGCAAAGTGTTACTGGGTTCTTCCACTAGGCATTTCTCAGTAGCAGCCCGGAGTTTGGAAGTTGGTGGCGTGACACCTAGGGAAACAAATAAAGCCGTTGGTCCTGCGCCTGATCTCACCCAGGTCGTGTCGGATTACCTGTCTATCTTACTATGAGAGTGAGGGAACAGGGTGTGCACCTATGTATACACACTTGTGCACTATAAACCTCCGTGGAGATTGACCGCCGCCGTGACCAAATTTGGTCGTGAGGATATTATTATTATTATTGACAAGTTAACTAAACGTTGTTTTAATATTTCTTTACATAAAAATACGCTCACATTGGTTACTAATAAAAAAAATAAAATAAAAAAAATATATCTTTATTTCAGACCTAATCAGTCCATAGCAGTGGTTAGTGTAAACTGTGCTTACATGCTATGTTAGTACTTAATTCTATTTAACATAAACCTATACCTAATTCTACCCAGTGCCTTTGGATGGGGCAGTCCACTCTGCTAACAATCATTTTCAGGATGCTGTTCTGAGTGCTACGCAAACGTTGCAGTAGGGAAGCCGCTTTCTTACGCATGATGGCGTGAAAGCCATCCGTACGTGCTTCAGCAAACATTTCCGATGCACTGCAACGTCGCGGCAACCGCAACAGCATCCTGAAGGCATTGTTGTATTGCACGCGCAGGACGTTGTAGGCTCGGCTCGTATATGACACCCATAGGCCGCTCGTGTAGAAGGACTGACAGAACGCTTTAAATAAACTGACTTTGACGTCTGCCGTGCAGCGAGCCAAACTAATTAAAGCCTGTTTTTTAATCTCGTAGACTAATTTTACAGGTGCAAATGTGAAACTCCAAATTGAAAAACAAACAACAATCACTTGAAATGTCAAATTACTCTACGAGATTAAAAAACAGACTTTAGGCTTTTCGTTGATATTCCGTACTAGAGTTGGTTATCCGTCTTCATGCCCTTTATAACCCACACTTTTGTCCACAGTAAGCACCATGGGTATAAACATGGGTATAATCTTCGCGTGGCCAGCCTTCACCATTTCCATGTTCCAAACGTCAAACACAACGCTGCACAGGCCAATGACAGACACAGAAATATCACTGTTTGGCAGCTTGTCTTCAATAGGAGCTCTTCTGTCGACACCGACCGCTGGTTATATGTTGGAGAAGTTGGGGCGAAGATATTGCTCTGTTCTGAATGCCTTGGGTTTAGTTGTAAGTAATCTTACTTATTACGGGTGTAATAAAAAGGCACTTAACGAAGCCGAAAATGACTTGTTATTCCCGTCATTGTGATCATTTTTTTGGCCTGGACTATACCTGGGAACCTTCTGGTTACGGAGATAATGAGGGTCAAAGTTCCGACTTTTTCAGACGTTTTTTTAAAGAAAGCAAGTTTTAATGTTGTTTTTTTTTTTTTGTTTTCCTAGCCTTCGCTGTCCCACTCCTGGGCAAAGGCCTCCCTCCACTCCTTCCATCTTTCGCGCGTCCTCTTTCCAGTTTTGATGGAACCTATCCAGCTCGTCCCGCCATCCGTCTGCCGCGACCCCGTCTCACTGTCTCAGGGCACCAGTTCTGCGCTATTTGGGCCCACAGTTTGTCAGGCATGCGGCAGACATGTCCTGCCCAGTCCCATTTAAGTTGGGCAGCCTTTTGAGCCACGTCAGCTATCTTTGTTTTGGAGCGCAGTATTGTGTTACGAACACGATCCGTTAATTTAACGCCTAGTATAATTGTTTTAAATTGTCTAACTTTATTTTAAATACCTCTACAAACCCTGAACCGTTGCGTGCACCCATAAGCACAATGTTTTGCGTGCGTTACGTTGCGCACTGCCGTAAACAGCGATTTTGACACCAAAAATAAAATTCGTTTCCCAGCAATTATTTTTGTGAAATGTTACTTAATTTGATGTACAGAACGCGTAGTTGACGGCTATGTGATGGGTAATATAAATATGGTCTTTAGTAACTTAACGATGACTTTTATCTTAGTTTCTTGCTGGTCCTCCTCTTGAATCAGTCTTTATATACGAGAAACCAAACAAACCTTTTGATTAAATAAATCTTTTTATGTTTTCTATTTCATGCTTATTTCTGGCTTTTGCATCTCACAATGCTGCTTTAATATTTTTAAGTTATCTGATTTTATTCTAACTATGACAGTCCTTTAAAGGCATTAAAACATTTTATTTGATTTGATTTGATTTTATTATTTTTTATTCTATTTTATTAGATCTTATCTGATGGTTTCTATTATTTCATTTGTTTCTGTTTTTAATTTAATTTATTAGTATTGATTTATTAATTCATTCTGGTTTCTATTAAAATGAATGAATTTATTATTTTATTTACAGCTCGTCTGGGTGCTACTAGTATGCACCAGGAATGTAGAAACGGTCCTAGCAGCCGTATTCCTTTCTGGGGTCGCCAGTTCTGTAGTCCTAGTAGCCACGGTGTACATCAGTGAAATCTGCCAAGATTCCATTCGAGGCTCCATGACGGCTTCTATGATGGTGTCATATGGAATAGGGATGCTGTTTTCCTATTTACTGGGAGGATTTCTGCCTTACAATATTATGTTGTATGTTGGACTGTCCTCGTCAGTTGCCGGGGCATGCTTGCTATTAATTTTGAGGGAATCACCCATGCACTTGCTGAATAATGGTAAAGAAAAGGTGATTAGTTTTTTTTTTTCTTTTGGAAGTACTTTTGCCGCTTTGTGTTTAAGAGTGAAGGTCGATTCACAAATATCAGTGAAGCCACCGTTCCGACACAGTTCCGACACAGTACCGGCACAGTGCAAAATATTCTTTCATACATTCTCTATGAACGCATCCCCACTTGTCAGTGTCTCAGTGTCAGTGCCAACCTGTCTACGGTGCCAACACTGGCATGAGAATGTATGAAAGAATATTTTGCACTGTGTCGGAATGTGGTTTCACTGATAAGTGTGATTCGACCTTTACGGTTTAAAAGTTAGGGATTTTGTTGAGATGTTGTGAAGTATCATTCACTTTTGCGCTAATAACAAAATTATAATGTTATTAATATATTTTGCTCTTATTCCTAACGCATTGTTCGATTTGAATGCCAATGATAGCCATGACTATTTTGGTAAGTATGATAAAATGCTTTAAATACATGATTACGTCAAGAGCATAAAAAATGCGAGTAAATTCAGCCATATGCATCAGTAATAACAGCAACAAAATCATTTCCTTCCGAGTATTTATTTCGGTACTGTGACTAGAAGCTAAATGGAACCTAATAACTTAATTAAATTTATCAGGAAGCAGCACAATCTTTAGCCTTCTATAGAACGTGGAAGTTGGATTCTAAAGAGCTTTTGGATGAAATGAGCAGCATGAAACGTGCTCTGAACCCAGACCTTGGAGGTATGTCTATACATAGTACAAAACGGTCATGCTATTCTGTTAAACTCACCATGAACACTTAGATGAAGTGAGTTTGAAGTGAGCTGTCAATCCCCAGAGTCAAATGGGAAGAACCGTACAAAGCAGCGACTGGTCGCTATAGTTTTAACCGAAACCGCTATTCCGCGCCTAAGGTATGTTCGCTGCGAGACGGGGGGACAGTGCAGGTCGCTGATTCGTCAACGATCACTGTACGCGGCGTCTTATATTTTAATAAATGGTATTCAAATTGTTCTTAGAATCAGCACTTTTTGAGCGTCAAAAGTTATAAAAGGCAGCTCCTAAAACGTTTCCACTCTTCACCACTTCCGAGCTGGCCAGACAGAAGAACTACATATAGGCCAACACTATGCTAAGATAGACTTTTTAAAATGTATTTATTCATTTATTGCACAATGTACTCGTACACAAAGAGACAGACTAGGCTTAACTAATGAATACATGACCCTGTTAGCGCCCAGCAAGCTATAATTATTTGTTTATAAAATCTTTCATAATAAGTAATATCACAATATTTTAGTAAGTACTTGTAAGATAGATATAGTACATTATTGTCGCGGCCTGCAATTGGGCTATTGACGGACGATCGTGAAAATGTGGGCCGAGGCGAAGCCGAGGCACACATACGTGAGTCCATCAATGCCTAGTTGCGGCCAAGGCTTGTATATAGTACTTTCTCAAACAATGCGCGGAAATTCAAACTAAGTAAATTAATTATAATTTCCAGAATCAATGATGAACAACGATAATTTTTCACGCGCCAATATGTTCATTTGTTTTTATTTTTATTTTAAACAGCTCTATTTGCAAGCCAAATCGAAAGGAGAACGGCAGATTTCGTACCGCCAACTTTAGTTGGTGTTTCGCTATAAGACATTCAGCACTTATAAAGGACCTTAAAGTAATTCTTTTTACGTATTTATTATATTTTTAGAACTTTGGAAACGTTTAAAAAAAGGGATTTTAAAAATGATAACAATTAAATAACTAAACGTTAATTTATTGACAACAAAACGCAATGCACATTTTCAAAACTAGCCATGTGTAAAATATAACCATATAATGGTGGATGAAATGATATTTCAAGAAAATCATCTGTCACTTGTCAATGGCTTCTTTGCTGTTTTATTGAATTGCGGTGTGTGAATCCGTTTATGCATTTTTAAGTATTTTTGATTACGTTGATACGCTGAGTTGAGCATTTTTCCTCCGTACCGATTGATATTGTTGGCGTTACTTTGCGAATGGACGCTTTTAATAAGTGGTATTGTTGTGACAATTGTGAAAGGACGCTCAATTTCATTCTTGTGCATAGTGTGTTGGATTTCGACGAGATGTCGAGTGTACAGTGCATTAATTGCAACCTGAGTTTGTCTCGCATGAGATGGCACGCTCTAGGAGACGAGAGTGAGGGCCTGGTCAACACTATCCGATTGTGGAAATAATATGAATGGTCGGGAAGTTATTGCTGTAATTGTATCGTTGGCTTAAGAACTGTGGGGTGCTGCTCGCATGTACTGAGTATCATTTGGTACTTGAATTATGCTCGCCATGAGGGTATGACGCGACCCTTCTTAGATGAAGTGATTATGCGAACATTTTGAATGCATTAAAATAAAAGCTTTTTTAAACAAAACTATTGTTTTATTTTACTGAAAACTATACAACATAAATTATTAAAAAAAGGTTTAGATAGTATGCACCTTATTTACGTAAAATATGACTGCATTTTCGAGGTACCCATATAAGGGATTGTTAGCAATAGTCTATAAAAGTCGGTGAGCATCTTGGCTGTTCTTAACGTCGACAGGATCAACCACAGACTAAATATGAGGAATAAAAGGAATAATAGTGACTAAGTAGGTTTTAGTTTATAAACAACCACATTTGACAATCAACTGTCATCTTACAATATACCTACTTATCTACCCCAAAATGTAACCTCTCATACATAAAATAAAGTAAAATAACTTTTGAACCCTAACTTCTAAAAATCGGATAATTTATAATCTATTTATTGATGATATTATCTATCGACTAAATATAAAAACAATACAAAACACGAAAATTAACAGCGGTACAAAACTTCCATACTAGCCTGCCATTCTTCTAGGAGGTCACTTGTCAAAGATTTTATTTAAATTTAAATAAAATCTTTGACAAGTGACCTCCTTGTTTACCATGTGTTAAAGTAAAAAGTTCCTTACATTTTTATTAATTATCACAACAGATGAGTTTTCATAGTAATTTATTTGGCCGCTACACACGACAGATATGGATTTTCATAGTTACTTTGCCGGCCGCATCGTCACTTATTTTTGACCAGTACAGCAATTTCGATATAACTCGAAGAAGAAGGTCGAAATAATGCTCGAATTTCCAAGCATGTTTGAGAAAATTAATATTTTGCTATTATTTCCCACAGAGGAGACCCCTGAAGAAGAAAAGCTAAAACCTGACATGAAACCCGTTGAAAAAATGTCTATATGGAAGATAGTTAGTAAGTATTCCTTTAAAAAAATATAAGACAGTAGACCGTTTCGGGTTGAAACACTAGGGCCGACTGCTCATCGAGTATTTCGGGACATCGCCCAGCGGTTGGTCGACTCTTCACGTGACCAGAGGTCTGGCCACTTTCTAGGTCAAAGAATCAGCATTGCCATCTAACGTGGCAATGCTGCCAGCCTTTTGGGCACTTTTCCCACTAACAGCGATGCGGAAAAAAATTTTGACGCCGAGTTCTTCCTTTATATTGAAATTTTTCCCTTTGTATATAATGTTAAAATTAGATTATATAATTTGATTAAAATTGTAAATTAGACAGTAATTCATTTATTACTATAGTAGTTTCCTGAGAGCCTACTGTCAGTAACTCTGTCTTTTGAGAATCGGGACCAGGGTCTGCTTTCAGAAGCGCAAAGACAATTAATCAAACACCAATTTTGATGATTATATTTTTCAAATTCATTCCAAATATTTAACAATCCGTCTTTATATTCACAGGAAAATCAAAATCATCGCAAAGAGCTTTCATCGTAAGCATGGTAGTGATGACTGCAGCCATTTTCCAAGGCTTAGTCGTGGTTCAAATATACGCGGAACCCATATTCAGTGAAGCAGTGCCTACTACGTCTGCAACTCTTTTGAGTGTTATGTTGGCTGTTACGAATGTTCTCGCCGGGATGGTTGCTGCGTACGGTACTGACCTGCTAGGGAGACGGGTGAGGCTCTTTTGTTTAATGTTATCCTGGTACTTTTATTATGTTCATTGGCCAAGTGGTTGCAAGCACAACTGTTCTCAGTTGTAGACTTTTGGATTAGAAATTAGTAGAACCTAGAGTCTGTTAAACATTACTAACGAAAAGTGGGTGTACTATTTACACCTCCTGTTTTATGTAACGCGGATTTTGTACGGGGATAGATCCCTTCTTCATGTAGCAATTTTAATTAATAAAGCAGGCTGCCTGATCTTCCGCTTCTCCCAGATACCCACTAAAATAAAAAAAATATCATTTCAGCCAGTAAAGACGTCCACTGCTGGGCATAGGCCTCCCCCAAACACCGCCACTTCGACCGGTTCTATGCTTTTCGCATCCAGCGGATAAATTAGAATATATTATGTAAAAAGCCGTGCAAAAAGATGACACAGAAATACGATTAATTTCAGCCTCTCATGATCTACGCATCCCTGGGCGGCGGAATAAGCTGTGTGGTACTAGGAACACAGATGCAGCTTCATTGGGGACCGAGCTGGTTGACGGCACTGTTCATCTACGTGTTTGCAGTCATGTACACCTGTGGCGCGGGAACTGTGCCCTTCGTTCTTTTAGGCGAAGTGTTTTTGCCTGAGGTGAGCGTTCATATTGTTTTATGTGTTCCTAGTAGCTTAGAAAAGAAGAAAAAATTCAGATTACAATAAGTATTTGAGAAAAATACTAGTAAGTAATTGAGGAGCTCGTGGCTAAGTAATAACAGCCGCACGGGTCGATCCATCAGGTTAAGCTACGCTTGCCGGGGTTGGTCCGTGGATGGGTGACCATCTTTACATATCGAGACTCCTTCGTGCCTCGGAAAGCACGTTAAGCCGTTGGTCTCGGCTGTCATTTGTGGATCTTTGACAGTCGTTACGGGTCGTCAGAAGCCCGAAAGTCAGACAACCAGTCTTACCTAGGGGTATCGTTGGGGGGTTGTGAAGGTTAGATAGGCAGTCGCTCCATGTAAAATACTGGTATTCAGCTGCATCCGGTTAGACGGGAAGCCGATCCCAACATAGTTGGGAAAACGCTAGGCAGATGATGACTAGTAGGTAATTTAGGAAAAATGGGCTAAAATAATGAAAGTTTTTATTCTGCAAACTAACTGTAAATAAGTAGTAACTACGTCAAAACTGCATTGAATATTTAAAAAAACGATCAAAGTGCTTTTAGGAGGTCTTTTACATAGCTAATACTGAAAAACAAAGAACCACATGCTAATTCAGACTTGTTTCTACTCTTTCCAGGTCAAGAGTTTCTTCTCCATGGTTCTATTCGAATACGCGTGGCTCTGCAACTTCGTGATCCTGTACATCTTCAACCCTCTCCTCAAGGCTCTCGGCTGGGGTCCTGTCTTCTACATCTTTGCCGTCGTTTGCTTCCTCAGTTCCACCTTCTGTGCCTTCTTCTTACCAGAGACGAAAGGATTGACAGTGGAAGAGATTCAAGCTCGATTCGTTAAACCAAAAAGAAAAGCGCGCGTTGTACTAGCTTGTAGGTTATAATAAATTATTTTTGTTTAAGGAATTTTTGTGTTTTAATATTATTTGATCTTGGAATATTCTGACTGTACTCAATTGATGGCATTGTCTGATTAAGCTGAACCAATGAAGAATGTATGACACAAGACACAATCAATTTAGATTTATGTCGATCAAAAGTGTGTAACGAATATCGAGTAACCGATCGATACTCAATCGATATTATCATTGAAGGACTTCTTACCTCAAACAGCTAATATTATCGATAGTGTTGTTAATACAGAATATTACCTAAACTGACGACATTATAGCCGGATTCAACATCATCCGACAAAACTCGAATATAAAATCAAACTAATCGATGATTGATCTATGAAATTGCAAAGCGCAAACCTTCATGTGACCGTTCCCGCATTTTAATCGAAAACAATAAACTTAAGTGGCTTTTTATACTCCATCTGAAACATCAGGTATAAAACTATAGCCTGTGTTCCTGTGATTAAAGGTTGGTTCACACATATCGGTGAACCCACCGTTCGGCACAGTACAAAATATTATTTCATACATTCTCTATGAACGCATCCCCACTTGTCAGTGTCAGTGTCTCAGTGTCAGTGCCGACACCGGCATGAGATTGTATAGAAGAATATTTTGCACTGTGCCGGAACTGTGTCGAAACGGTGGCTTCACTGATATGTGTGAAACAAGCTTTAAACCAAATATTTGATCCTTTTGAGTCCTAGTTCAATCATGTCTTTTCCGTTTGTGGTGTTAGCTGCGCTTTGTCTGCCTATAGATTGGTCACAGAACTGCTTCATTATAACTTGTATTAATAGAACCTCAATATACTTTCCAACCACAAAATCGAAACTACAAAATTATCTTCACAAGAACCGAACAGCAAATATGACCTCTTAAAACTAATACAAGTTCCATGCACTATGGTGCATTCGTCCCAAATTCGCTTGGTCATAAAGATTTACAATGGAACAAACAATGTTAGCCATGGTTGCATGCCATTGGCCCACTGCCCCGGTTTCGTATAATTTCACCTTTATTGAATGGCTTTGCATCTTTGTACTACGCGCGTGTTATGAGAGCCTAGTACTATCAGTTTTGTGGGACTTCGATTTATAGATTTTAGTTATTGAACTTTCTTTTTCTTTCTTGAAGCACGTTAAGCCATTGGTCCCGGCTGTAATTTGTGGATCTTTGACAGTCGTTACGGGTCGACAGAAGCCCGAAAGGCTGACGACCAGTTTTTCCAAGGGTATCGTAGTACCCAGTTACTTGGTTGTGGAGGTCAGATATATTTTTGAAAAAGAGAAAAGTCACTTCACTTATAAATTTTTGACATGTAAAAAAGAACAATCAGATTAAGTGCTTGAAAAATTGATGACAAAAGGAGTAACCGGAAACACATACGAACAGAGCAAGCTAATATAAAGCTTGTAAAAATGGGAATAAAAGATTTTCGACATTTTCAGTAGTTTTATCTGAAACAACTTGGCAGTCGCTCCATGTAAAATACTGGTATTCAGCTGCATCCGGTTAGACTGGAAGGCGACTCCAACATAGTTGGGAAAAGGCTGTGCAGATGATGAGTTATTGAACTTTCTACCTATAAAATTAGCGTGGATATAAGTAATATGGATCGTAATCATGTTTGCCTTGGCAAAAGTCGATGTGCTATGTCAATAAAAGCTTTGTGAAAATACAATATTGGAAGATCAACCCATGGACTGTGTGGTCTACCATAAATCATCTGACAAGTGACTTTTGCCGACTAATTAGAAAAGTCCACATAATAACTTATAATCCACGTTTTTCGTAAATGGATTAGAAGGGCGCAACGAGGCCGCGGGTCAAGCTCAGTCGATCTCGTGGTCTGAATCGTTTAGGCGCAGAATGTCCAATTAGCAAAATGTCCAATTCGCAGAATGTCCAGTTCGTAGAATGTCCAGTTAGTAGAATGTCCAATTCGCAAAATGTCTTAACTGGTCGCCTGAAGTTTTGATGTCATACCTCCTTGTTTATAGTACAACCAAATATTTAATTCTGTATGTTTATTAGAATCACAATGCTACATATTATATAACTCGATAAGCATTTTCTTATATTCAACATTTTGGTCCTTCGAGTTGGGTCGTGGAATGCGGAATCATCCTACATAAATTACTAAAACTCACGTAAACTGTGTAGTCCAGAGAGCTCGCTCTAATTGCCTTGACTTTATCGTGTCCAAATTGACACTACTACAGACTAAAAACCGCATTAGACAAAATGCATGTCCTGCAGGCCTAACATGACACACGCGACAACTACTCACGCGAGAGTGAGTAATTTTTGTCTATTTCGTCACTTTTCTCGTTTTCTGACAGCGCTGCCATACAAAATATTCGACTCGTTCTGTCAAACTTGATGTTTTCTCTACAAACCCTAACATGACACCCAAGATAATCTCGACTTTTGACAGTTAAAAACGAGATAATCTCCGATTCTTCTGTCATTTACTCGTCGTCGATTTTTACGACGAGATGAGTAGACAAAATTACTATAGCAAAAAAAAAAAAAAACTCCATAATAACATGGCAGTTTCTTAAATTGTTCTTATTTTAGTCATAATTTTATTTTGCAATATAATATGTAATATAATTATAATAATGGAAAAAACTTAGTTTTAAACTACTATCTATATTGGAACGAAAGTTCCTTTCAGCAGCCACGAGAGAAACTGTGGCGGAGGGGAGCACTATTAAGTAGATGAGTATCACTTTCAGTAATAACCAGTTACTTTGGCAATTATGGTGATTAGTGAAGTCTAGGGATTATGGCTGTATGGCAGTATCATACCTTCGCAACATAATAGGATGGTGATTAACCACGATTAGTCTTTTGTGGTTATAATAGCGAAATCAACTCCAGCTGCATATACTGAACATCAGTCCTTTTGGCAAGTGTGGTGATTAACAAAATTTGCAATAACACGGGTTTTATGGTGATTGTTACAATATGAACCTTCGCTTTATCAAATGGCGATCATCGGCCCCTTTGTCATTTGTGGTGATTATTTAGTGAGTATACAGGATGAAATTTAATTCATTGGCATTATTATCCACGTATTAACCGTATCGTAATCTATTCTTTTTCATTAATGACAACAATACTTATCGAAAAAGAAATGATATTTAAACTTATATTGTGCCACTAATTTTCATTTCCGTCATTTTGTATTTTAATTTCGGCATGCCAAAGAAAAATATTTAATTTTAATAAAAAAAGTCGGTTATAAAAGAGGTGGACGTAAAATTAATATAGTACATACTAATTCCATGCGTAAAATCGAATGAATGAAACCGAACCTTAAGCTGATGTTGCGATCATAAAAATGATTTGTTTTCAATAATTTGCTACATCGGTATCTCGTCACGAGATAGAGAAGTGTCAAAGTGCCTTTTTCGGTTATACTCGTGCATATCGGTCATGTTAGGGATTAGAATGACGTCATAATCGACGACAAATTTCGACAAAACGACAAAAAGAGCGTTCTCGCGCTTGTCATGTTAGCCCTGCTGGTGAGAAAGTGCGGCTTTTAAACTATTAAGAAATTCCATTGCCGATAGATAATGATCACTAATGAAATGCAGATCGTATTTTAGCTCTAAAAAACCCTCATCAGACAGTATCAGAATTAAATACTCGTTTTTCCCAACCGAAATAACTTTATCACATGCATAAAGGCATTACAAAGCTTGCATAATCTCATAATAGCCATGCAAACAAAAAATAACACTATCCAAACTTCTCCGGTTACACTCGTCAAAAGATCGTTGTACTAGGCAAACATAATAAACGTGGATATCGCTAACATTACGCAGTACAATGTACGCAACCACGCAATAAAACCTAAGCTTTATGTGTTTTCGTCTAAAGTGCTCTTTTTAACGTCTGGTTTCCTGGTAAAGAGTGTCAAGTTCAAGATTTTTTTTTTAATCTTTTTGTACGGAACGGAAACATCATTTTTCGGGTCTCTAGATACTGAACTAAGAATTGAATGAAGAAAACAATTATTTTCCTGGTCATAATCAAAATTACGACAGTGGTACTTATCATAGGAGAATGAAACACATTATTAATAAATAAATAAAAAAAATTTTACTTATCAAAAAATACACAGCTACTGTACCTGCGGTCGTATATAAAATGGATTATACACTGTACATTTTTATTACACATTCAATATGTAAATACTTTCGGTTTCTTCCACAATATTCAACATAGATAAACTTAGGGTCTAAAATCGCTAAGCCGCTTTGAGCAAGAGTGGCGATAAATGCCCGAGGCTTATCTGTATATGAAAAGGCCTTACCCCTGCAGTACAACAAGTAATATTTATTTCTATATAAATGGGAAAATTAAATAATATTCGTTGACATTTTGTAATTGACACACTCTTTAATTATTTCCCATGTGACTCGGTTATTCAAATAACTATAACTTCTACGCTAATATTATAAATCTAATTATGGTTATCTAACAAATCATAATTCCAAGTTTATCTTCCCAAAATAGAAATGCACCTCTATACACACGTCTTTTTAAGTCAACATATACACAAATAAATCGTTTGCATTAAGAATAAATAATACTACAGATTTGCCGTATCATATTCGACTGAAACCTGATTTTAATAAAGTTGGGTAAATAAAGGGTAGACATAATAATTATTCCAACAGATTTTAATTGCATTGGAACAACAAAACACGAAAAATACTGTTTATTTTTCGGTCGGTTTAAAGTTCAGATCAAAATATTATTTTTACTGAGAAATTACCTTAACAAAACCAATTATTTCTATACCTACATAGGATACACACACAAGCACTCAATTAAAATTATAAATCAACTCTCTCTTACTTAAAAATAATACTATTTAATTACTAGCCTTTGCCCACGGCCCGAGTGGATGTCGGAAAATATCACACGGGAACGTACTACCGGGATTAAAAGTACTCTATATGTGTTAAATCCCGGTTTAAAACTATCTATGTTGCATAATCCGTTCACCCGTTTTTACGCTATTCCGGAACATTATATCCAGACAAACGGATAAAAATTCTATAAACTATATTTTCGCCATATGACTCGTCCTCACCTCGTAACAACTACTTTTTTTTTCAAAATATGCAATGTACAGTTTTGACTTCGTAACTATTCTATTATTATTAACTATTGTATATACGTAACTAATTTATCCACATTAAATTCATCGCTTAATAATTTAAATGTCTATTAATCTCACAAAGTATTCCGGTATCATTAAGCTCCAATGTAATATCTTCTTTTAAAAATGCTTTTTCACAATATTTTAATAATATCGATCAATTAAATTAAGCAAGTATGCATGCTCTCTTTTAAACATCACAACATTGGAGCAGTATTCATAGTGCGTACTTTCGCTGAGAATATTAACCAAAGTCGGTACTATGAATTGACCCCAATATTTTAAAACGGACTCAAAAACTTAATAAAGAACTTCTTAACTAATTCTTCTTTCTTGCTCTAAAAAGATCTTGAATCTGCACATTGGAGAGTCCCTTAGTTTCTGGCACTATTAAAAATGATAGGATAGCGTTTACAAGGCTCACAGCACCAAATATATAGAAACAGCCAAAGATTCCGAAAGCCGTGAGCATGTAGGGGAAGACCGCTAAAATAAAGAAGTTGAGGAACCACACCCATTCTATGATCATCATTGACGCTAAGCCTTGGACCTGGGAACAAAGAAATTAATTAATCACATGCGCTGTTACGCAGAAGTCTCTTCTAAGTTTTATCACTTAATTTCATTCATAGAAATTATTATACAATACTAGCTGCGCCCCGCGATTTCACCCACATAAGTCTCTATCCGTAGGAATATTGGGAAAAAAGTGTCCTATGTCATGGTATAACCATGTGCCAAATCTCATCCAAATCCTTTCAGCCGTTTTAACGTGAAAATGTAACAAAAAATCACTCACTATCTCATTTATAATATTATAGTGAGGATGTAAAAAAAGCCCTGTTCGATCCATTAGGGTGTTGTTAATTTTCGTACTGAGAGTCTATTTATGATATAAGTAATTTTCAGAAAAAAGAAAAAAATATAGCCTTTTTTTTCAATGGGGAATTATTACATGGGACGCGGGTAGCCGTCGTGTAGCGGGTGTCTACAAGTCATAACTGTAATCCCTGTTGAACATTTGTTAATTTTTAATGGATTTGGGGTAATATTGGTACCTACTTGGAAGTAAATGTGAAAATGAGAATTTTAGATAGCAATAACTTTTTACTTTCAATAATAGTGAATATTGTTTTTTATTTGTGGCGGCATCTACATCGCCACATGCGAACTACGCATCGAAGACCTGACGTCACACAAAAATCCTGACGTCACATAAATCCTGCATCGCGCAATTAGAGTTTACCGTGCAGTGAACATATATACAAAAACCCAATATCAATCATTGGGCAGTTGCCCGCCAGACACAACACCCGTCTGGTAGGAGGATCCTCCCTTTTCTATGGTGGATGAGTGAACTTTACACCCTGTTCCTCATACCCCTAAATATTACTTTTTGGTAATGTTATTGCAGTACCTATGTGCCCAATATTACAGTACATGTGTGTAAGTCAATATTATAACGCACAAAGTACATTGTGCATCACATCGTATTTAGTTTTATTAATCAAGAATTCAATTTGTAAGGAAACTGCTTGTTTTAATTAATACTCTTTTATATGTGATATTATTATTTGACACAAGCCAAATACGCAACAAAAATTATTCATGAAAAAAAAACTTTTTTAAAGTTAATAAAATATTTCCTTACCTGTGACTCAAACACTTCAGCCAGCAGCACATATGGAACAGTACCGGCTCCAATGAGGAATGAGAAGCAGTACGCCATGAGTAGCACCACGGTGACCCACGCAGGAGCTGACCTCGTCTGCAGCAGGAATCCAAGACCGCCCAAGCACAGGCAGGTCAGCACTGATGACGATATTATTAGGATCTGGAATGAAATGGTAAGAATTAGCAAAGTTTCATAATTTATTTATTTAATACTTTAAGCACACAAATGTGCAGAGGCGGACTTAAAGCCTTAATTATTATTTTTAATAATATATATATATTTTTTTTTTCATTTTAAGTAGAAGCTCCTGTTCTTCATAATATGAACTTGAGCTGTATATCCATTACAGTTAGGGATCTCGTGCACTAGACGGCCACGAATCCGGCCAGTCGAAGCTGCACGCGATTCGTATCGGTTTCTAGAGTTTACCTGAAGCCGTGACGATGATGGAAAAGGAAAAAATGTATAGAAGTGATAATATAAGCTATCAAAAAGCTTATGTCAAAGTCGTTGTAGAAATACGAAACGCTTTCGAAGCGATTGTCACTTGTCTACGCCACCTGAGGTCCTAAAAAATGACATTCTATCAGCGATAACGATGATGGAAAAGGCAAAAATGTATAGGACTGACATAAGCTATCAAAAAGCTTATCGCACCTTCGGTGCAACAAAGTCACAATTAGTAAATTAAAAATGAGCTGTTTTGACTTTAGTTTCGGTGCAACAAAGTCACAATTAGTAAAATTATAAATGAGCTGTTGTGACTTTGTTGCACCGAAGGTACGTTATGTCAATCCTGTTGAAAGTCTTTGTAGAAATACGAAACGCTTTCGAAGCGATTGTCATTTGCCTTCTGCTAGCTGCAACCACTGTTCGTGGTAGTGGCCGTCCAGTGTGCGAGATCATTTCGAAAAATTAAGGCTTTTATTACAAAAATCAAAAAATCAAAATTAAAATATTTTATTTCACATAAGCCTACATGGGCACTTATGAAACGTCAGAAGCTAGGTGCACGGTTCCCATTGGTCGTTTCCTATGGAGAAGAGCCGGCAAGAAACTCCATGGATACTCTTTTAAAAGATAATTGGCTTTTACAATATTTTTGAATTACAGTGTTAATAGTTATGAGTATAATGCTATTGTTTATTGTGTATATTGTAATCGTAATGTTTAATGTAATGGACTTTGTCTGAAATAAATAAATATTATTAATAAAATGAAATTCAAAAGAATCTTACCCTCCTGCCAGCCTTGTCGGCAACAAGAGCCGAGGTCATGCCTCCACAGAACTGTATGACGGCAAATATGACCGTGTACAGATCTGACTTGCTCGGGTCTGTCTCGGTGAATACTGTCTTAGCGTACACTTGTACTGGGACTATACCCATGAACACCTGGAAAGGTAGATTAGATAACGAACGAATATAAAATGTTACGCCAAAAAAAAACAAATAATAATAAATTAAATGGTAGCGGGAAAGTTCGAAAGGGATACTGAAGGAACATGGGTGGGTTTTAGTGAGTAAAAGTCTGACACACCCTGGAGCTCCGCCCAGAGCGGGAGAAGTCATTTGATAATTTCCCACCCTCAAAAAAGGGATCAATGTTACTATACACATCGCTTTCAAAGAAGGTGAGTTTGACCCCATGATAATTTTTCATCCCGGTCGGTCTAAAGGTAAATTATATTTACTTTATGAAGAAAGCACGAATTTTGAGAGTTTTTATATAATATGTGGGGAAAATCTCCGGAACCACACAATCTAATTAATAATCCCTTCACCATTTGAAAGGTAGATTATTCAAATTGTAAAGAAGTTCTGAATTACTACTGTCTTGAATCCATGCAAGCCTGGTACTTTTTGATAGGTTACTGTTCAGAACTTGTTCAAGAGTGGGGCGGGTCGTCACGAAGCACGTTGAAACAGAGGGACAATTCCCGTTATTTTTAAGAACGTTCGCATTCTAATCTGATTTGCTATCTGTCAAAAATACCAACATTTTTGACAAGTTTGACAGATTGCGACTTGAATGTGAACTTTTTTTGTAAGTACTTTCAGAAGTTACTTTGAGAACGTTGAGGTCTTAGGGATAAGTTCAAATTGTACAGCGCCTATTACCAGGCGAGTATGTGACTGGAGAAACTTCATTTACCTGGGTTGTCATTACTGTCATCACGATGAAGAATGCCCGTCGTGAAACCGGTGAAATAACTGGAAGAGAAAAACAAATGATTGTTAAAATTCTGAACTTAATTAAAAAACTGTGAAAAATTAATCTTTCATTGTATCCACAGGAATGAAACCGTATTCACAGGGTTTGCATGAAGTTTTTTAGTTAAATGTTATGTTGTTGGCTTGCTGCACGCGTTGGTATTTACTGTTAGTGCAGCAAGCAATTGTTGTTAAATAAATAAATCAGAGGGGCAATTCGCGTAGTTTTTAAGAACCTTCGCATTCGCAATCTGTCAAAAATATAATCAATTTACCAACATTTTTGACAAATTTGACAGATTGCGACTCCATTGTAAACGTTTTTTAAGTACGAGAATTGGCCTTCAGGTATACATATATTAAAAAAAAACTTTTCATGTTCAATTTCATACATTAACTTTAACGAACGTCAAAACCAAACAAAATGCGTCCAAAAAAGAAAGAACTAAACCTTCAAGTCAAATAATGTGAAGTCTGTCTGAGCCTATGAGTAGATACTTACATAATAGCTTAATTGGAGACAATGCTTTCGGTTGCTCCGGCATGATGTCCTCGTTGTTCAGCTTTTGTTTTTCTGCTTCCTCTGCTTTTGGATCTGTATCTGTAAAAAAACAATTAATAAAGACTTAATATTAATTATATATTCATTATAATTATAATTCGTTCAAGACTATATCAACTCACAATGAGTTTTGATTGGCTAACACTGCGTCAGAAGGAGTCACGACACGACACAACACTGAAACAATTCAGCTTTACAAGAGCATTCTTGTTTAATATCCTAACAATAAAGTAGGAGTACATACATACCTGTAACAGATATAAGTTCAACAGCCGGCATGACCTGATGCTTCAACCGCGTCAGTTCATCTATCACCACCATTGAAGATGCAGGCACCCCTCGGTACTTAGCTATCGCCTCTCTTGCATCCTGAAATTGTAATAACCATGTGCATTTCAGCCTATAATGTTACAACCGATAGTCGGGGCTCGGGGCCCATAACACGTGCGATGCAGGGGCGGGTCGCTAGTTAGTTCTAAAATGGTTATACACGGTGATTTTTAATTAACTGTTAACCTTTCAGTAGGTGAAAGTACTCATGATTATAAACAACTTTCACTATCGAACCATGAACAAAATAACAAAAAAATATATATTTGTTTTATACATTTTCATCGGGTAAATATTGCATTTTTGTATGAAACAGCTGATAGTTTTTTAGATATTTCAGAGTTGGTCTCGTACTGAAAGTTGCTCATAATCATGAGTACTTTCATGCCCTGAAAAGTTAACCGTGAATTCAAAATCACCGTGTATATATACAATATAAAATATATAATCAAATATATAGATATGTACTATATTATTGTCCATTCATAAATGATGTTTAACGACCTCACCTCTTCCCTTTTCTGCCTCAGCAAATACACAGGACTCTCCACCACCAACAATATGAGGAGTGTGCAGCTTATACTAAGGATTAACTGCAGCCAGATGATAGTTCTATATGTCAGGAACCAGCCTACTATGTAGGACATTAATGTGCCCATGCAGTACAAGAATATTGAGGCTGGAAGAAGGAGAGAGAATATTATTAGTACAGTACAACCACAACCCAGTAACTGGGTTACGATACCCCTTGGTAAGACTGGTTGTCAGACTTTCGGGCGTTAGACGACCCGTAACGACTGTTTAAGATTCACAAATGACAGCCGGGACCAAAGGCTTAACGTGCTTTGCGAGGCACAGAGGAGTCTCGGTATGTAAAGATGGTCTCCCATACACGGACCAACCCTGGCAAGTGTAGCTAAACCTGTTGGATTGACCTGAGCTGCTGTCAAAGGTCAAGAAGACGATGTTTTATAAAAACAAAATGAATTATATGATAAAAGAAAAGTGACCCAAAAAACTGGCAGCATTACCATGAACGTACAAAGATAATTATTGCTTGCATGAAAAAAAAGATCAAACCCCGGATAGACAATCATAATAGTTATTTATGTAACTGTTAAGTTGCATACAAGATTTTATCTACACTCATGGTATGAATCTTCTAAAAAAGTTTCTTTGCAATACCAATATCGAACAAAAATGGCGCGGTACGCGGTTTTTTTTTAATGAGTTGCATTATGGAATTCAATACAACATTATAACACCCGTTTGGATGATATTATGATTACTATGACACTGGATTTTTTAATGTTGGCTATAAGCTAACTGTCTCAGAAACTTTTAGAGAGGATAAATTAAAACAATTTCTATTATCTAAATGCTATTATAATATCAATGAATACTTAAATGATAAATTTTAAATTTAATTATAAGTTTTATAGAATTATTTTATTATAATCAATAGAATAATAATAGGTTAGTTGTAAAATAAAAAAGACCCCTTCCTCTCCTCTCTCCTACTTTTGCTGTGCCCGACAGGGTCCATAATGGTCATATCTTTGTAAAACCTACCACCTAAGTTCACATGTGGAAGCAATAAATGTATTGAGTATTGAGTATTGAGTATTGGATTAATAGCATGGGTGTAGATAATAAATATTTAACTCACCTGAAGCTAATCCTCCTCGAATAGCATCCTCAGCGACTTCTGACGTAAAGATAGGTGCCAACACCAGGAAGCTACCACCAGATATACCAGCCAAGAACCTCGTAGCCAGGATCAGGTTTATTGAAGTCGATACGCCTACTATTGCCCATGATAACTAGAAAATGAAAGGTACTGGTTTTATTATCTGCCCCCGAAATTGATATATGTACTTAGTTTTATTTTTAAACTAGCTGCGCCCAGCGGTTTCACCCGCGTATGTCTCGATCCCGTGGAAATATCGGGATAAAAAGTATCTTATGTGTTAATCCAGGTTATAAAATATTTGTTTGCCTCATCCAAATCCATTCAGCCGTTTTTACGTGAAAGAGTAACAAACATCCATCCATCCATCCATCCATACTTACAAACTTTCACATTTATAATATTAGTAAGATATCGTTATCTTTCATTGCATCTGTCAGTCTGTTTGTTTTTGTTTTCATAATTCTGCGCTTGGTTTTAATCAGTCTCATTTCATTTGCGTTTATGTCCTCTAATGGTTTTATTGTATACTTTATTTGAAACCCAATTTCAGAACATAAAAGAGTCTTTGCTTTTATTTCAAAAGTTATCCAAGCTAGTTTTTTGGTGCCTTAATTATCTAAGCAAATAGTCTTAAAAATATCAATTGCGGGATTAAATCTACATCATAATATATAATTTGGAAATATGTATTTGTTTATTAAAAAATAAATTTCCACTTACCACAAACGGCAAAGACAAAATAACACCACCATTTCTTCTTCCTAAAGAATTAATTATCAAACCAGCGATTGCTGATCCCACAATAGCTCCTAATGAAGGCAAACTGCCCAACAACGCCTCTTCAGCTTTAGTCATAGGTGTTGATAGAGGAGTTGTTGAGTTTGAGGCATATAACTGTGATGTGTATGACGGCCAGACGTTGAGAGCCCCCATGACGAGGGAGCCAAAGCCACCTGGAAATAAAAGAAGAATACGTTAGAGAAGGATAAGACGACGAGTGAGGTGAAGAAAGAATTGGTGATAATAAAAGAAGAATACGTTAGAGTAGGATAAGACGAGGAGTGAGGCAAAGAAAAGGT
This sequence comes from Lithophane semibrunnea, assembly GCA_947363905.1. Lineage (NCBI taxonomy): Eukaryota > Metazoa > Arthropoda > Insecta > Lepidoptera > Noctuidae > Lithophane > Lithophane semibrunnea. The sequence continues at coordinate 13,395,938 of OX376208.1, read as the reverse complement.
TTGCTGATAATAAAAGATGAATACGTTAGAGTAGGATAAGACGAGGAGTGAGGGAAAGAAAAGGTTTGGTGATAATAAAAGAAGAATACGTTAGAGTAGGATAAGACGAAGAGTGAGGCAAAGAAAAGGTTTGCTGATAATCAAAATTAAAATTCATTTAATCAAACTAGGCGGAGAATAGAACTTTAAAATGAACCAGCGATCCTATTCACTATTCTAGTTATTTGGAGGAAGGTGATGGAATTCGTGACACAGGGTAATCCTAGTACCAGTGCCAAAGCACTCCTTTGACACCTTTTTTTTTGTGTATGGGAAATCATCAATTGACTTCTCCCGTTCTCGGCGTAGTGGAAGGGCGTGATAGACTTTTACTGACTTAATAAAACCCACCCGTGTTCCTTCAGTTGCCTGTTGCTAAGGTCCCGGTACCCCTTTCGGACTTCCGCAACATTCCTTTGACACCTAAGTGCATATTGCTTAAGATCAAAGTTTTAAGGAGATTTATAACTGTACTACCCATTTTTCTAGTTGTGATATTAGTACAGGACATGTATCAGTGCCACATAATTTCACTATCGAATCAGACAAAAGCAGACCACCGGATGTGTGTGATACGAATATGTCCCAACATTGCTTATCAGTTCAATTTAAATTTTGCAGGACACAATATTTTGTATGGCACGCTCTCTAAACTTTAAAACATATTAATAAACGTTCATATATTTGTGGATCTTCGACAGTCGTTAAGGGTCGGCAGAAGCCCGAAAGTCTGATAACCAGTCTTGCCAAGGGGTATCGTATTACCCAGTTACTAGGTTGTGGAGGTCAGATAGGCAGTTACTCCATGTAAAATTAGTATTGTCTAGTATTCAGCTGCTTCCGGTTAGACTGGAAGCCGACCCCAACTTGGTTGGGAAAAGGCTGTGCAGATGATGATATTGTAGGCCTAATTATTTGAATCAATAACATTCACCTAGAAGTCATCGATATAAAATGCTACGAAAACACCAAACATCTCGGAAACCATTTACATGCGGGTACATACATACATGAGTAAAGAAATAGTTGTCCCCAAGAACCGGTTGTCCAACTACGAATATTTTGTCTATTCTCACGTGTCGTTGAATTGCGTCGTATAAAATATTTTTTAATACTATTTTTATCGATAGGCTTCCTATTTTTATGGGGTTCCTCTTTAGTCGTGGAGAATAACTCAAACAATAAAAACTAAAATAAAAATTCTCATATTATTTTTAAAACACTATGCTTAACACTATTAGGATTTGATTGAAAACATCTTGAAACGATTTTCTATGGATTTTGTAATTATAAAAAGATAGTTAGGTATTTTCTTTCTTGCTTTGGATTCTTACCCTTTCATCTTCAACAACAACATCACCCTCTTCTTTCATTGTGTCGCTCTCTAGAACTTCTTGTTTGAATATCCTATGATTTTCTTTGTAACACACAAATAACACACACGAAACATCCATACTCGTAACAAATATATCGAAACTGGATAATACGTCTCTAAGCAATCACTGTTTACTCCCAAATAACATGGAACAAATCATTTTATCTCTCAACCGAGAAGCCGCGATATAGTTACGTTTCCGAATTCAAATTCGCGCTAAAAATAAGTATTTTTTTATTTCTTACCGGCCAAAGCGGCATGGAACTGCCTAAGTCTCCCTTTGTTCATGTTGATTCACTCCGAACTAACGAGTATCGTCTCTATACGCTCAAGTAATAGTAACATTTCGGCAAATAGTTTATTACATAAATGAATTAGAATACACAAGATGTGTAAATAAAACTTGTGTGTAAATGTTTTATCTTTTGATAAGAGTCTGTCATTCTTATCATTTGCGGAGCAAAATATCTGTGTGTCTGAATGTTCTGATATTAATTAAAGATTTCTAAAATCAACATTTTGTTAAATTAATATTCGGATTGGTATTTTTAAATTTCCAGTTTGATTTTGTTAATAATGTGTAAACTGGAAATCTAAGTGTGGGTTGGCCCCACCACTTTGATAGAGACGTGGCCACGCGGAACCGATACAAATAAATACGATCAAAACTTGAACAAGTTATCGAAAAAAAACCAAGTAGTTTATACTAATTTTTACAATATTTTCGTTCACAATAACTTATTAAAATTACCACAACGAGTACCAAATTATAAGCAAATTGAAGATACAATAAGATGCAGAAAGCCAATAAGTTAATGTTGTTGTAAGACACGAATGCTGCTAAATAACCGTATTTAGCAGCATTCGTGTCTTACAACAACATTAACAATAATCAGCCTAAAATGTTCCCACTGCTGGACATAGGCCTCCGTCCGGAGGCCTCTGTCCAACAGTTTTCGAATTTTACGATATGACAGAATTGGTCTCATAGTGAATGTTGTTCGTATTTTCATAAGTAAATAATATATGACCTGTAAAAGTTTGTTCAGATATTTTCTTTGAACCACATACATATTAAAACATTCTATGCTTGTTTAACTTCTGCGTATATTTCTGTTCAATGTCACATCAAAATTATTACAATCAAGACGGGAGCGAGAGGCAGTAGTATTTGTCTAAGATACTAATAGCAGATCAGTTTTATTCAAACAACGGCAATTAATAGTCTTACCTGAGATTTGGCATAAATTATGGTTTTACTGCTTATTTATATTTGCCATGTGGCAAGGTTTTGCGGTGGATCGGAGGTTCTTACACCCTTTGTTCTTTTATAGGTAATGTCATATGATTTTTTTATTTTATCCGAGACATTATTGACTGAGAATCTTTCTACATTGGACCATTATGTATGTTGTTGTTGTTATGTATGTTTTGTCTTTTATTTTTTTTTGTTGTTATATGCGTTTTTTTTTTGTGCAGAATAAACAATTTTTCTTTCATTCTTTTTTTCTTTATGTCTTGAGACCACCAACCGGGCAGACTTTATACTCCGGGCTGCAAAATTTCTAATGGAGAGACCAATGGGAGAGACACAGTAATACTGTCCGATCTACGGATCGAACCGAGGATCCCATGCTCATCTGTCATGCTTGTGCCCATATAGTAAAAGTACTCTGTGCTTGCGACTCTTCTGGACTACAATGTTGAATTCGCAAGATTTTGAATCCCAAAATGTTAAATTTTCTGGACCACAATGTTGAATCCTAAAATATTGAGTACTGTGGATGCGACAGGCGCAGGACCGGTCGCGGTAGAAATATTTGGGGAGGCCTATGTCCAGCAGTGGACGTCTTTTTGGCAAATATTATATGAGCACACTTCTATTTCACGAGAAACTTGCGACCACATGACCAATTAAGCAATCAAATTAATAATCTGGCAGGTGGTTAGAGAAGGACTGTAGTAGAACGAAGACCAGCGCGGGGTAATCGCACTTACAGTAGGAATGGCTTTCATTTGCCCGTTCAATAACATTAATTGCGTTATTTACGTTGCAGACTTTGCGAACATATGAAGCAATGCATTAGGGGCTCAGGCGCAAAACGTCTCTTTCGCAGAATGTCTCTTTCGTAAAATGTCTCTTTCGCAGAAAGAGACATTCTGCGAAAGAGACATTTTACGAAAGAGTCGTAAAATGTCTCTTTCGCAGAATGTCTCTTTCGCAAAATGTCGCGCCAGGGACTTAAGAATAAAATTTTAATTTTCAAAACAAAAAATCATTTATTAAAATTATAGTGCAATTATGATGTTAAAATTTTGGTACTTAAATTTACTTAAGTATGTATTCCAAATAAAAACAATATCAATAGGTATCAAACATTTTACACACATTCAAAATTTAGATCAAAAGAATCAATACTGTTAGTAAACATATCCGACAGATAATATAATAGGAGCTATTACTAATAGTAACTAAACATTAACTAAGTATTGCAAATGAAAATATTTTTTTTACCATTTTTAAAATGATTAAAAAATATACAACATTATAAAATGATTACGGTATATTTATATTTTCTTTTTATCAATAAAAAGAAAATATAAATATATGACATATCAAATTAAATTATATCTTAATTGTGGCACTGAAATTAACTTTTGTTATCATTTTCATAAATGATAAAAAAAAAAATCTTCGCACTAAAATAAACCTTGGTTATTAATTAAAATTTGCTACATAAATTATTATTTTCGTAAATGATTATAAAAATAAATCTTTCATTAAGAAAAAAAAAACATAAATGTACCTACTTATTTTCATTCTGGAATGTACCTACATTACTTGCTAATGAAGATAAATCAAAATAAACATTGATACCTACTCAGCAAAAAACCTAAATTTCCTTCAAAATTATTGAAGTGCAATTAGGGTGCAAGAACTCATCCCTGATTAGCATTGGTAACGCCAATGACTTTGACGAGCAAATTGTATATATTTCTGGTGGAGTCTCAGAGCTAGCGCCTAGTTGTTAAATTACTAGAGGAATGAGTTTTTTTAATGATTCAGAAAAGGAATTTCACCATTCATCGATTTGGTTTCAGCGTTGTCTTTATCAATATTGATTTCGGCGTATGTAGGTATTATATTCGTAAAAACGATATTATTTAAATAATACACAACAGTAACTATGAAATAATTAATATAATTTATTTTTCAGATGTCCTTATTCTAAATACATTACAGGTTATTAACTTACCTTGTTCGTTGTCGGTACTATAATCGTAAAAATACTTTTTCTTTTGACTTGCAACCTCAATATTGTAATAATTAAGACTATAATTAAAAATATTTTTTCGTATCATTCAAATTTCTATAATACTCACTCCTCTCACTTTCACAATACTTAGAATTAGGCGGCCGGTCGTAGATCTTTAAATGTTTGTTCAATGACATTACAAAGTAAAAATATCGAAAAAATGGAGTTAGGACAATATACCTCCGGTATATAGACTTATTTAAAGAACAGAGGGGCGATTCCCGTAATTTTTAAGAACGTTCGCATTCGCATCTCATTCGCAATCTGTCAAAAATACAATCAATTTACCAACATTTTTGACAAGTTTGACAGATGCGACTTGAATTTCAACGTTTTTTAAGTACGAAAATTGGCCTTCTGAAGTGATGTTAACCGATCGTCACTGGTAATTGCACAGGTTGATATTTTAATGAAATAAACCTATCTTATTGCCTCTGAGGTAGACAAACATTACAAAATTCATCTTGTTTAGTTTCCCACACTTATGTTCTTCTCACATCCATCTTTTTAATGTAATGTAACATTTTGTCTCCATTAAAGGCTGGTAGACAAACGACTAGCTATAATTAAATTTTTATCGATTTTCCACCGACCAAGCAAAGGGTTATGAATTTTAATCCCTGTTTAATATTCATGCAGCATTTTGCTTCACATTGTGCGACCGTAATCATTTTATACAAGAGGTCATTTGTTACATTTTTTAGGGTAACAGTTTTGATTTTTACAAAGGATTTGTGCTACTTTATTTTCTTTTTCATTATTTCTTTCGTTATTTTAGCTTTGCCATTATTTAAGTTAACTACATATAAAAAGTATTGTACACATTTATTATTCAATTAAATCTTCATGAGTCAAAAATCTTGCAATATCATTCTGACTAAAGGATGATTTCCACCAAATGGCTGTCATCGCATAGGATCGGAAGGGATACAAACAGCCGAGCGCATCCGACAGGATGTCAACGCATACGATCGACTCCGTATCGTCGGATCCGTTTCTGCGCCTAGTCAAATAGTTTCATTCACCTATTCCTGTTGTGACGTTTTCTATTTTTTTTAAATGGTTAAAGTTTGTCGACGACATACGAACGAAGCCGATCGCGCGTCGCAGCATACTTTCTAAACCAAGTTTCATGTCTTTTATTTTCCGTATGAACAGGTTACAAGCTTATCTTCTATTGGGCGTTAAAATAAGAATATAAAATGCTGCCAATATTACAACACATTTCTATAAAAACTCACCAGACTTAGGCCTGGTGACTTTTTCGATAACAAAGTCACCAGACTAAAAGGTCTGGTGACAACACATTTCACAGTTTCACATTTCAAAGTCTGGTGACTATTTTGACATAATACCCACTGACCGATAAGAATCAGTATGATCGAGTGCGGTAGGCCATACGTCAGCACGCTTAGCATGACCACAATTATTAGCAACGGATTTTATCGACGGAAGAATAGACAAAATGACAGATAAACAATCACAATCTGTAATTTTGTCTCTTCTTCCGTCGACATACCGTAAAAAACCCGTTTCTATGGTTGTCATACCACGCGTGCAGTGGTAACGAAACCTGAGGGCCTAGACAAGTGACAATCGCTTCGAAAGCGTTTCGTATTTCTACAACGACTTTCAACAGGATTGACATAAGCTTTTCGATAGCATACGTCAGTCCTATATTTTTGCCTTTTCCATCATCGTTATCGCTGATAGAATGTCACTTTGTCTAGGGCCTCAGTTTATTCTGGCCTCTTATTCTATTGAAACTCCGTAGTAGGCTACAATAGCCCAAGGTCAGGTGGATCGAATAAACGAATTCCCACACGTACGCAAAATACGCGCTTTGACGTGGAGTTGCGGATACCAGCCCGTTTTACCTATTACCTAGCCCAAGGTCAAAGTGTCACCATCAACGTGGAGTCGACTGTACAAAAATTATGAACAAAGTTCTTAATTTAAATCCTATCTTACATCTAGCTCTCTAAGCCCCAACTTTCCTTTTAGTTTTCTTAACAAACAAAGCTTGGATAGCATCTATAGACAGTCCTTTCGTTTCTGGTAGATAAAACACGCAGTAGGAAGCTCCCACGAATCCTACTACTGAGAAAGCATAGAATAGAGGAGCAAAGCCGACCTCTTCGACTACGGGAGTGAATATGACCATAGTGACGAAGTTCATGGCCCATCCACAAGCCATGACTATGCTGCCGCAGAGACCGCGAACCTGGAAAAAGATTTTGGCGATTGAGGATTGGAATAATTGAAACACATACAGTGATTAAAGTAATAAAAGACGGTTTAGACCCGATGGTATGGTATGTTTATAAGCTCATAGGGTTTTAACTGCTGCTGTTCAGTATAATTTATTACAACTGCCATATTCATATATAAACCATAATTGCAGTAAGTTCGCATAACCAAAAATCACTGTCGGTGATCAAAAAAAAATATTTTTATGCTCTTTAATTTTTAATCTTTACAACATCCAGATTGTCCAGATACTACCAATAAGTTGTTTTATGTGGTTCCTAGAAAAGCGATGATGCGTAGTGTACGTGAACGACCTGTATTTGCCGTATCGTCATGTAAGACAAATGCAGGACTACGTGCGCCATTGCGACGACTTACTAGTAATTGTAATACGTATTTTAAGAATCTTGTCTTGTTTGCCGATTCTGCTAGGACATTTAGAAAACATGTAATATAAATAATAGTCTCCATAGAATCCCCCTGAATTTACCTAACATCATTAATATTTTATTTAACTCAAAAGTTAACCAATGTATGTTTTGTTTTTTTCTTGTATTTTCTCCTCCTTTTTGATTGCCATGTTAATTTTGTTTTTAACTGATAATTATATTTATAGTAGATAATGATACAAAACCAGCATGACGTAGTTTTAAGGATTACAATGTAGATATTCTGTGAATAACGTAGTTGGATATACATTAGTAAAACTGTCTTATTGTAATTCCATATATAAAATATTGTATATCTACAGGATGTAAGGGTAAACACTCTTGTCATTCAAACCATGGGTAGTTGACTTAAATATAACAATAAATGCCCGAACACAACAAAAAAAAAACGTTATTTTCATTAAAAGATTTTTAAAAGTTTCTATCTAACACTGTGCTTGCTAGCGAAACAGCTGATTGACTAAGGGAGGGGTCGCGCTCGCTGCCGGTCAGGTCACATCCCGTACCCCACGCCCGTGTTGAGACGCAAGTTCGTTGCCCTAGCGCATAGGACAACGAACTTGCGTCTCTTGTGGTAAAATTTAGGTATAATAAAATTTAAAAAAAAGTTGTAGTTTTCCATTGATTTTACGTTCTATAAATGAAACCAAACCACTGGTTGCAAGGATAACGGTGTTTACCCTAACACCCTGTATTTGTTGTTCCAAATAAAATAAAATAAAATAAAATAAAACATCAACCAGAATCTATCACAGAAAAGTTCGTGTACCATTGATGCAGATCCATATAGAAAAAGGTCAATTTCTTATGAAACCATGACCCAGTTTTCATTTGGAACGAAATAATACATCAAGATAAAATAATATAATGTTCTAGGAATAGAATATTTATCTCGCAAAAAGATTAGATCTCTTCAAGTGTTTCTGAAGTTAATATCATATGCCTGACGTTAGACTTGAAAATTATTAGTACGGTGTATTCCATTTTGTGTGACCCTAGATTGAAATCTTTATAATTATAAACGAAACTACTTCTTCTAACTAGTAAAACCGACCCAAAGATTTCATCCTCAGATTAGAAACTTCTAATTAACTATAACTTACTACTCTCGTGTCATAATATCGTTATTATGTTTGTTTGTACGTGTTCAAACTGACTCCTTCATTTGATTTTACTACATTTAAAGACAATGAATGGACAAAAATAGTTTATTTTAATAATGATAAGTCAATGGCTGACAATATTGTGCGTACTTTTAACTTCAAGCATACCATTCATATTATACTTGTTCCAATAAAGTTTATTTAACTAAATAATTTTTTTTTTTTGAGAAATAAAGGTCTTAAATCATAATGGACATACATATTTATACCAAAATTATTTTCATGGAACTCGCAATCGTAAGTTACTTGTGGTATGTCCATTAGTATTTTGTCTCATATATATTTCGCATTCGTTATTGTGTCCAGTGATATTGAGAAATTAATTTATGAAGAAATCATAACTAATAAATTCTAGTACTTACTTCAGGCAAGAACAGCTCAGCACTCAACACATATGGAATTACAGCGACTCCTACGTTGAATATAAAGCTGTACACATAGATGAGGACAGCGGTGAACCAGTGAGGAGCCCAGTGCCATTGTATCTGTGTGCCTAGCAGCATTGTGCAGACACTGGCCAATATCGATGTACTGATCATCAGGGGCTGGAACAAACAGTTTGGATTTATGTTAGCCTAGTAATTTTTGAAAATAATCAAGGTATTCCACTTAGAGCACCGATTTGAACCGAACGGCAACTATAGCTATATGCCACTTACGGCACCTTCCGTATAGTGTTACTTAAGATCAGTTTTTTTGATGGTGCAATTTACTAAAAACTTTTTTTGGAGTCAGCATATTTTTTTCTTTCTACTTAGAATTACCACTAAGAATGACCAAATTGATACACAGCCACTGCTAATTTTAATTAAAAAATCGATCAAACTGATTTGCACGATGAGACATGATAGAGAATCGCAGAGTTATATCTTCAGAAATTATCTGGCCTTTTTTCTACTTGATATTTTTTTTTATAAGTAAAACAATAGGTACGCAATATGTTTTAAAACAACAATACATAAACAATTTCGTATTATCCAACATCAAAATACCAACCTTTCTTCCAAACTTATCAATAATGAAAGAGCATAACACACTGGCGACCAACAGATCTATTGCCAAGAAGATTGAACACTGGTTCGAGTCCATCGACGGTACAGCTTCCTTGAACAATGTCTCAGCGTACACCTGGAGGGCTATGTTACCCATTAGGATCATTGTCGCCATGCAAGCGAGGCTGGTCATCAGTGCGCGGATTGAGGTTTGTGATTGTTCTGTGAAGGTATATAATTTGATTGATTAGTGAATTTACATAAATCTATACTAATAATATTATAAAGAGGTAAAATTTGTGAGTTTTTATGATGGTAAATATCTTACTAACTCATCCGCTTTAAAAATTTTTTTCAGTGATAAGCTACACTATTGCCGAGTGCCATAGGAGGTGATTGTAATGATGTTTAAACACGTGGGCAAAGTCTTGGGCTGAGCTAGTCCATACTATCCATACTAATATTATAAATTCGAAAGTAACTCTGTCTGTCTGTCTGTCGGTCTGTCTGTCAGTCTGCATGTTACCTTTTCACGCCTAAACCACTGAACGGATTTCGATAAAATTTGGCAAGGAGATAGATGGCATCCCGGGAAAGGATATAAGGTACTTTTTATCGACATACCACGCGGGCGTAGCTGCGGAAGCTTGTAATATTATAGAGAGGTAAAATTTGTGAGCTTGTATGAGGGTAAATCTCTCACTAACTCATCCGATTTAAACAATTTTTTCCCATAGGAGGTGAAGCTGAAGCTAGTATTCTATAAATATACACACAGGCATCGCCTTATGGTAACGCCTGTGTCTTCTGAAATAAATAAAACGGGTAATATCTTTCAACCAAGAGTCAACAATATCGCATGCCATAGTTTTTAAACTTCAGAGTGAAATTGAAAATTTTGCGACTTAAAACCTAATCCACTTATACACACTTGAAAGAACCCTATAAATCTAAGTTTTTTTACTTAACCAATATCTAAAGGTACAATCTTTCAAGAGAGATGTCGTGAGTTCAAACCCATCCTGTGGTGCCATTGACAACCATTACAATAACTATTGTTTCAATAATATATCAATAAGTAAACCATAAACTCTGAGATGGCTTCTAGATTTAGATCTTCACTTTGTTTACGACGCGATACTTATTGAATAAGCTAGTGCTTTGCTATTTTGTAAATTATTAGCAACGGCTCGTGTTCTGTTCAGCCCACGATGTTATCACTACAAATTCTGCACTCTGTTTTACTGAGGATAAGTTTTTTTTTAATTTGTCAATTGGTGCTGAGAAATCATCTTTGTGATTCTTTTTTGAAGATTCTGAGATTGAATCCATGCTTCATATTTTATTTGGTACTAGCTTCACCCACGTGGATGTCGGTTATTATATACTAAAACCTTCCTCGAGAATCACTCTATCCATTGGTGAAAACAGCATGAAAATCGGTGCAGTAGTTTTTGAGTTTATCGTGAACAGACAGACGCGGCGGAGAACTTTGTTTTTATGTAAGGATTTAACCAAAATATTCTATTTTAAAAATAACTTACTCAAGAACTGCCATTCTGTCAATTTCTGCGCTGGTGGTGGTGTCTGTATCAGCTCTTTGGTAATGATGGGATCTGAAAAATACATAATACAGTTACCGCCTTACTAATAAACGTTGCATAGCGCCTGTACAGTTACACAACGTTTTGTCTTCTTCTTTCTATACAGGCGCTATACAACTATACAGGCGCTATACAACGTTTATTAGTAAGGCGGTTAGAGTATAACATAATGTCAATATGGAATTCATCCTTATTTGCAAGAAAAGATAGTGCATTATTTTAGGATTTTTTTAACCTTGCCCTTTTCCATATCCCTATAATGGTGTATTCCTGCTTACATTTAATTTAAGGCTGCTTTCTACACCAATTTAGAAGGTGTGTATAAACCGCCCACTTTTCTATGACAGAGTACATGACACCAATTTTTTTTTTTTGTAGTTGGGAAATCTTCAACTTGACTTCTCCCGCTCTGGGCGGAGCGGGAGGGAGTGTCAGACTTTTACTGACTAAAACCCACCCGTGTTCCTTCAGTTGCCCGTTGCCAAGGGTCCCGGTATCCCTTTCGGACTTTCTTGCAAAATTCGTGACACTAATCAAGTCCGATAGGCGCGGCGCTAGTGTCTATGTCATGCAACAAAATGCATTAAAAAAATGTACTTCCACAATTTTCCGCCGTTCTTCAGTGGTGGCGCTGACTCTGAGTAATTCTTCAACTCATCCGACATGCCTACGGCCCATTTAGGACGTTCTTTTGATTTTCTGCAAGTCGGCTTAGATGGGCCGTAGGCATGTAGGACGAGTTGATGAATTACCCCTGACTCCTAAATAAGCTGTTTACTTTGTCTGACGTAACAAACCAGACATTCAAATTAAAATCTTATGTCATAAAAGTCACGAGACGCTTTATCTTGTAGGACAATTAGTATTAGGCATTCTAAAGTTAATATTAGATACCAAATTCTATTCATATATTTGCTAAATTCAATTGTTTTATGACGTAGGGACCTTGAGTGTTTGACGTCACGGAAAAGAGTTTCTACTGCTATCATTAATGCTACTGCAAAATTGTCGCACACTTCGCGCGCTCTCTGTTTAAGAGCGAGACGACGAGTGGTGTGCGAGAGAGAGCGCGTAAGGTGTAGTTCGCCTTATAATAGGGAGACAGCATAAGTATATCCCCAACAGTCCGGTTAACTAGAAAGTGGTAAACTACGAGAGGCCATAAAAAAAAAATTGATATCGCTACAGACAATAAGGCCTGAAATCCTCTTACGCAGATGTCGCTCGCGTCCGCGTAGCAACGTAGTACGCGCCACGGACGTCAGCGTCGCAGTATGGTGCCTTATAGAACACAATGTATTTATGCACGCGTAACCGACGTATGAGACCGACATAGAGGAATTCAAACGGCAAATTGTTAAAACTGTCACCCTTTGCAAGATTGACACTTACGCCTTTTTCTATAACTTATGTTACTCTACCAATTTTGAATATGTTACTTGTTTCATCAATCAACTCCCTAAGCAATTTCACTCCCTACTATTTCAGTGATTTCAAAACCTAATACACTTGCAGAACGTGCATTCTAAAAATTTGTGAGTTATTAAGAGTAGCGTTGATGAAGTTCTTGAGAAAATGTAGGCCGCTTTGAACAGCCATCACAACTGCCAGGTAGGCGAGCATTTCAGCCCCACGAATATTTTTAATGGCTCTACAAAATGGCTTATCTATAGCAAAAATGTGATTAACATTACTCCTGCGGCCTTTATTCACCCTTTACATCTACTGCTCTTGAAAAACACATGCTATTTAAATGATGGTTAGAAATATTTTCACGTGCAATCTGTTGAATTTGTAGATCATAAAGTTGAATGACGTCAGAGAATGAGTGCAAATGGTGCAACCATCAACGTATAGATAAATTATATGACTACCATGTGGTCGTGAAAATGGAGGAATCGACTTAGAAGTCGATTGAGAGCGTCCGGTCTGCACCCAATGCAAAGGGCAACTTATATAAATCCGACGACTGACGAAACACGAATTTTGCCGAGGAACATTAATAAAATAGTTGTACTGTACACTTGGCACTCGGCGTGGCAACACATCATGTTCGGGTTCGTGGCTGGTCAATCGTCATCCTGAGGATGCCTCGCTGAGAGTCGAAACAGGTGTCGATTTCTTACACGGTTTTTTATGACTCTTGAGGAATAGTTAAGTGGAATAGGTTACTAAATATAATTACTAAATATATCTACGTCCATTGTATTTTATAATGGATTTTTGCAAAGTCACGCCCGAATCAATTAACTACATGTAGATAGTAAGAAATTATATATGATATAGCAATACCTATGAAATTATATATGATTATATGTAACTATCTCCTTTCCCTTCACCCAGGAAAAGCGCAGGTATGTAATTTATATTTTTACCCGGTTCCACATGTCACAACCAATAGGTGCAGATCTCATGTGGTAAGGAGCATAAAGTCGCAATTTCCCCTATCATATTATGCAAATAACCATGTTTAAATAACGTTGTGTGCCACAAACAAAGCTCAAATCAGCAAATAACTCCTCCGTGTAATTTGAACAAATATGTTTCTTACATCATACTGAAGCATGTAATGTGTTGCTATATTTGATAAAGCCGACAAGGGTAGTGAGATTGACAGCCAATAATATGCAAAACACCAGGGGCCGTATTCTACTAATTTTACAAACGTTTCAATAGTCGGCCAATATGAGTTTTTGACAGATTTTTTATAGCAAATCTGTCAAAAAATCACAATAGAGAGACCATTGTAACTTTTGCTGCCCTTGTCGTGAAGGTACCTGTAAATATTGTAGTATTATAAGTAACTACCATCTCCTTCCAGTATCTTCTCCAGTCTCGGATCTAACTGAAGTCTAATCTTGGCTAATTCGACTTCCACTTCCTTTGAAGTCACCCTCACTTGCCGGTAGAATGCTATTGACTCTGCAGCTTCCTGTAACATAAGATTTTGTAAGTACACGTCTGTTTCGAAAATATTCTTCGTAAGCTTCGTATGCAGACGGCAATGGATTTGGAAGGCGGAGAGTAAGAGACAGGGTGTTATGGCGAGGCCTATGTCCAGCAGTGGACTGTGATAGGCTGAGTTGATAAGCCTCATAAAACCATTGACACCGATTGATTGGCAACAATATTATAACTTCAGCCTATCTGATATAATCTGTGCTAAAAAAACGTTAAAAAATGAGTAATATTCTTACATTTTATTGCACGTGAGCTTTTTAATAAACCGCAGAAAAAAATAGTTTTAGCTTGAACCATTTCCACTGCAGTGATATCATTTGAGCGATATAAGAACATTATGCTTCGATGTTCGAAGTTTTAATAATAAAAATTAAGCTTGACAGTTGGATTAATGATTATAGTTTGTTGTTTTTGGCAAACAAGAGAATGCTGTCACCTGATTCCTCAATGCTTTAACGTTAAACCAGAGGGTACTTTATTTATTAGGTAAACTAGATCACATAGATGGCATAGGACGTGGATATCGAACTAAGGACCTCTTTGGACAAGAACAAAAAACAAAGTTACTGCAGCATTATAACATCACAGCTATGCTGTTAAATTCAAGTAAATATTTACATTATTAATTTTTATAGCTGTAAAATTAAGACTAGATCAAACAAAACTCGGTTCAAAGTCAGCCACTTTTTTTGCACGTGGTACAAAAATATCTCATTTCTAACCCGCCGTCCTAATAGGCAATCCCTCGCGCGATTATGCGATGCGATTTATCTCACTCACTATATGTAGAGTACTTCTACTATTCCATTCAAATAAAGAGGCAAGTAGCGCCATCTGCTACATTTTGTAAAAACTAGAGACAGCGTTCGTAAACACTCATGCGTTGCCACCGCAATATAATACATACAAATCTTTGCAATTATTTAGATTAGACTATATTATTAAAGTACCTAAACACAGTTCTAGTCCCAGTTGATTAATTGATTTCCATATTGATACAGACAATGACATTGACCCCACATTTAGCATTAGATCAACCGAGGCGGTGACAGCAGTGGTGACCCAGTGGTAACAGCCGCAACTTACGAGTTGTAAGTCGTAGGTCGAACCCAGACAGGCACTTTGTGTAAATCATCACTGCTCTCAAATCAGCGAAGGAAAACATCGTGAAGAAACCGACATATCCTAGAACAAAAATTTGAAGACATGTGACATCTACCAACCCGCACTGGGCCCGCGTGGTGGATTACGGCCCACTCCCTCTCACCGAGAGGAGGCCTGTGTCCCAGCAGTGCGAACATTATAGGCTGAATGTATATTCAGCCTAAAGGTCGCCTAACGACTGCCGCGGTTGTATAACCGCGGCAGTCGTTAAGGTACATTAACAATTAGTAATCGAATAAACTAACCTTCTCTTTGCCCCTCTGCATCAGAAACACTGGCGACTCCTTCAAGAGTGCCAACATCACAATATACAGAATCGACATCGACAAATGAAGATACACCACCACGTTATAATTCAAGTATCCTCCAAAGATATATGAGACCAATAGTCCGAAGAAATATGAAGATACTATTGTAGACATCATGGACCCTCTTATTGAGTCTTGTGATATTTCTGATATGTATATTGAAGATATTGTTTGTCCTGCTGTTCCTAAGCCAGCTAGGGCCATTGCTGTGAGTATCAGGGGTACTGAATTGGTGATCGAGATTATCGTCCACGCCAACTGTAAAAGAAAGAGAAGGAGTTGTTAGAATAAAATTGTAGAAGAATAAACGATAAACGAATCATTCTTTCGTTGGTGTAATCAAAGGCCCTAGACAAAGTGATATTCTATCAGCGATAACGATGATGAAAAAGGCAAAAATGTATAGGACTGACATAAGCTATCTAAAAGCTTATGGCAATCCTGTTAAAAGTCGTTGTAGAAATACGAAACGCTTTCGAAGCGATTGTCACTTGTCACTTGTCTAGGCCCTCTGATCGACATTTCGATAATCGGTTTTACGATATTCCATATTCAAAAAAATGAATAATTTGATTTGTTTTTTATTTTTCAATTCTCAAAATAATAGTGGTATATGTATTGACTTTGTTTTAAACCTGCCAAATTGTAATTTAATTGATAGATTAATTGATTTGATTTAGTTACCCGGATGGAATAAGTGAACTGTAAAATGAGGTAAATAATAATCTTAGCCGCAAAAAATCCAAAAAATCTCAAAGTCTCTTCAATCATCTAGTGATTATAGAGATTATCTACACTATAATTTACCTTAAAAAAAATAGGTTTCATATATTATGTTAATCTGGATCATATATTCGGAGGTGGCCAGGGCAAAATGGTTAATAAAGTCCGGTTCACAACAAGAAAAATTCCGAAACGTCGTTTAAAATTCGAAACTCAACAAATGAAAGTCCTTACCACAAACGGTAATCCAAACAGCATCGCACCATACTTCCTCCCCAACGAGTTGACAATGTACCCGCAAAAGG
Organism: Lithophane semibrunnea; assembly: GCA_947363905.1. NCBI lineage: Eukaryota > Metazoa > Arthropoda > Insecta > Lepidoptera > Noctuidae > Lithophane > Lithophane semibrunnea. The sequence goes on along the minus strand of OX376208.1, from coordinate 13,379,288 downwards.
GAGTGGCCAACATGGCTCCAACGTTGGTTAAGCTGCCCAGTAGTGACACGTGCACTGAAGACATTGGCTCTGAGAAGACTGTGTCGTTGGACATGAAGTTGGCCACATTGTAGGAAGGCCAGGAGAAGACCAGGCCAGTTAGTGTGGTGAGGTAGGCAACTGGAAAGTATAAAAAAATAAAAATAAGAAACCATTCATACACATGACGTGAGCACCCTGTTACTGTACTAGTTATAAACTGTATCTTTTCTTTATTTCATTTTTCATACATATAAATTATATTTTTAAATATTAGAATTAAAAAAAAACTGTATTATTATTATAAACTGAGTAGGTAACTTGTGAAAAAAATATATTTATAAGCAGTATAGTAAATAGTACATGTTTAGTATATAAAAATGTACTTTTTTTAGCACTTTTATAGTTTCTAGGTAATATTACTAACGCCTGATCCAATTCTCTATGCAATCGTTCTAATTGTATTAAAAAGTGAAAACGCCTGAAATAATTTAAACGCAATTATTTTTTAAGACGTTGCTATACAAATTTCTGTAGGCGTCTGATAGCAACATTTGCTTCGGACAGACATTGAAAGGTAAACATTCTACACCAATCATGGCCCCTTCTGTTTTGGTGAGTATAATAGATTTTTATCGAGGATTTGACTACTGCTCTCCAAGCTTAGAATATCGACATTATCTGTTGTTATATTGAAGAGGTCAGAAAACAGAGTGTTAGCGAAAACAAAGTGCAAATTATCGATATCAGAGAATTATTAAAGATGCAGACAGTCGTTCGAGAATTTTAAGATGCTAAAATAATGATAGAATTAATAAAAGTTTCTTAGTTGCCAATACTATTATTTTTTGTTTGTTAACATACTTTACAGACTAGTATACTAGTCTAACTAATATTATAAACGCGAAAGTTTGTATGTATGGATGGATGGATGAATGGATGTTTGTTACTCTTTCATGTAAAAACGGCTGAATAGATTTGGATGAAATTTAGGAAACAGATAGTTTATAACCTGGATTTAACACATAGGATACTTTTTATCCCGATATTTCCACGGGATCGAGACTTACGCGGGTGAAACCGCGGGGCACAGCTAGTACTTTATAAAAAATAAGTTCAGGCTCATCATGAACACGTTGAGTTGCTGTGGATACAAATAAAGTGTGTCATATCTGGGAAGTCCTAATCACAGATAACGTTCTACATATTTGCATGGGTAATACTGAACTTCACAAATAGTGATACTGTTCTGTAGCTGCACTGCAGGAGAAAGGTCTATTCTCATAGAGAATGATTCTCATAGTGAGTGAGAGGTTTTTTTGTTACTTACGTTAGTCTATCTGAGTTTTTCCTTAGTTTGTTTTAGTTTAGTTTAGTATACTAAACTGCAAGGCAGCAAGATATTGTCTAACCATTCAATGCTATGTACGCCGTAATTGTCACGTACATTAGTCCTTTAGTTATTAAGATTATTTATATTATAAGTTTCATGTATGTGATGTGGCTGAGATTATATTAAAAAAAAAAAAAATGAACTGGCAAAGATCACCATGCTTGCTTTTTTTTAACCGTTTTATCAATAAGTCTAGATTCTCTAGACAAAGTTACATTCTATTAGCGATAACGATGATGGAAAAGGCAAAAATGTATAGAACTGACATAAGCTATCGAAAAGCTTATGTCAATTCTGTTGAAAGTCGTTGTAGAAATACGAAACGCTTTCGAAGCGATTGTCACTTGTCTAAGCACTCTCGTTCCTTTCAATACTTCTCTTCACTATCACTCACTCATTGCTTCTTTTTAACTTCCTTTACAATAGTGACTTCTTGCCAAACGCAGAGTGTACAAGCATAGACAAAGACAACTAAGAAGAGAGTTTTACTTGGCAGTGAGACAATATTCATTTAAACTGATGTTTTTATTAATTAAAATGTCATCGATATCAACTAAATGAGCATCATTATAATCGTCGCCAATTCACCGTTGTACGGAATACTACGCATGTAAACAAACACCACTTTGAAAAGTCACATTTTTTATTACAGATCATGATACTGCTCTTTCTCTTGTCATTTAGCCGCCACATACAACACCAACGGCAACGCAAGGACACGGGTTAAAGTCATCTGTTTTAATCTGCAACTACACAATAACATAAACTTAATCCAATACTAACTTGCTAAAGTCGAGACACCCTGCACGAGAAATCCTCTCACAGTCACTTTATCACCATCCATGCTTAACAATCACAGATTTCAGATCAAATGACTCCGCACTAGACGTTACTCAATATAAAGAAGTACGGATCTCATAAGCAAATAGTTCATTACTCTTTATTGTTGTATAGTAAATGATAGTATAGGGTGAGCGGAATAATAACTGTCGATAAAATTGTTATGAATTATAAGTGACACTATTAATGTGTTATCTGAAAAGGATGTTATCAGGTATTCATGTACCTTAATGCATAATTTATATGATACGGAATTAGTGTGTAAAATACTGGTATTCAGCTGCATCCGGTTAGACTGGAAGCCGACCCCAACATAATTGGGAAAAGGCTAGGCAGATGATGATGATGTGATACGGAATTCAAGGGATTTTATGTGTACTAGTACTAGAAAGGGCTTAAGCCTCTGTGATTCCATAGAAAGACTTTATTTCACAATATCGGTAAATTAGTTGAAACATATAAGTTTTTTGCTGATCATCATTTAAATAATATTTGTGACATCATCCAGAAACTTTATCTTCCCTTCCTGGGTTGCCCACTCTTAGTTTCTATCTTTTTTCTTTATACATTTTCATTAATAAAAAAACAAATGCGCTGTAATTACCCGCGAAATCAACTTTTCTTACGTTTTTTGTGATTTAAATGTCAGTGTCAGGTTGTATGTTGATCAATAGACGAATTAAAATTTTAATAATTAAACTCATCGATACAACTCTCATTTATACAGTTCTCTAGTTTAGTTTCTAGTCACTGAAATCATCAACCATGCTGCCTTTTTCAATAAACTTGCCTTCCGCTCCACCAAAGCTCATTCTTCAACCTCCCAATGTGCATGAGTAATCAAGAGTTAAGAAATTACTAGAAAAACAAATTGCACAAATAAATCTGGTTCAACTATATCCAAAGTAGTATCAACGAAAGCATAATAATTATGGGCCCAGTCAAATGTGGTCTTAGTTTGATGTAATTTAGCTTTTTCATGGCCAACGTCACATTACTATGGCTTCGCTATGACGACATAAATGAAGTCGTTTGATGAGGCCACACATTACATAATTTGGTACATTACCTATATTCTTGCAATTAAATATATCATTCATCCATTCATTGGAGATATTTTTGGGCGCACTATAATTACAGAAAATCATTTGAAATATTCTCTTAACAATTTTTAAAAAGGATTTTTTTACGTAGGTCACCGATTTCCTTACTTACCTATGTAGATAGTGACATTAAAATTTTCTAAAATTCATAAGAAAATATATAAAAATTACAACAATGAGTGAAATAAATAAAGTGAAATATTTGGTTACGTAGGGAAAATTGGAGTTCCCCAGGGAACAATACTTGTTCTTCATATTTCTATTATAATAGCTTAATTTTTGAATATATGGTACACGGACGACAACCGTACACTGTACCCTATCAGATTACTTACATGTCATCAAAATAACGCTGTATACTCGTAAATCTAAGATAATGCGGTCTATTTGCAGACTAACTTAGATAATTGTTAGGTTGTATCGCAGGACTCGCTATTTTAAGTTCACATTATCTTCAATGCGAATGCTCTTGCATTACAATGTCTTTTGATTGTTTGTGTAGCCTCCACGAGTTACGATATTTATTTACAACATGCATTGAATAGTCTACTGGGCTTCCCTTAGTCTTGCTTACCAAGGCGTCGTGTTACCCAGTAACTGGATTGTGGAGGTCAGATAGGCAGTCGCTCCATGTAAAACACTGGTATTCAGCTGCATCCGGTTAGACTGGAGGCCCACCCCAAGATAGTTGGGTAAAGGCTTTTTTTTTTGGAGGGTAGTAAATCATCCAATGATTTCTCCCGCTCTGGGCGGAGCGGGAGGGCATGTCAGAGTTTTACTTACTAAAACCCACCCGTGTTCCTTCAGAAGCCTGTTGCCAAGGTCCCCGTATCCCTTTCGGTCTTTCCCGCAACCCTGGCAGGAGTTGGAAAAAGGCTAGGTAGATGATTGAATAGTCGGACTGGATGATTTTCACCACGGCTTGCCATGTAGGACTTCGAAAAACAAGTACAAGAGTGTTACTATAATACTTCAACAGCAGGACCATTTTTAGGGTTCCAAATCCGAAAGGTGCCAAACGGAACCCTATTTCTGAGCCTCCGCTGTCCGTCCGTCTGCCTGTCAGCGGGCTGTATCTCATGAACCGTATTATAAAGACAGTTGAAATTTTCACAGATTGTGTATTTCTATTGCCGCTATAACAACAAACAATAAAAATTAAAAAAAAATCCTAGCCTACGCTGTCCCACTCCTGGGCAAAGGCCTCTCTCCACTCCACATCTTTCGCGAGCCCGCGCGTCCTCTTTCCAGTTTTGATGGAACCTATCCAGCTCGTCGCGCCATCTCCTACGTATTCTGCCGCAACCCCGCCTCACTGTCTCAGGGCACCAGTTCTGTGCTATTTGGGCCCACAGTTTGTCCGGCACGCGGCAGACGTGTCCTGCCCAGTCCCATTTAAGTTGGGCAGCCATTTGAGCCACGTCAGCTAACTTTGTTTTGGAACGCAATTAAATAAATCTAATAATTACAGGCAAGTATTTTTATACAAGAAACGTACTTTTTACGCGTTTTTTGCTAAAATATTGTACGGTTATACGGAACCCTTCATGTGAGATCAATCAAGTTCGTAGATTCACCAGACAGAGTTAAAATCTAATCTCACATATTTTATCTTTTACAGGTGTATGATATAATTTGTTTGATGTCTACCTGAGCAAACATGTATGATAAAAGACTTATAAAAAAAACTAGAAAAAACTGCAATGAGGAAAAACAATGGAATTACATATTTCACAATACTTTTTCTTGGGTAAATCCTAATAGATGGCTGAGTCGGACTCCTACTGACGGTTTCACAAACTGCACTTTTACTATTCTTTGCTAAGTAAAGCCTCCACAAGAATCCCAAAAAGTAAGAGGTGCGTGACTTGGGTTCGAACTCAAGAGCTATGACTTGGCAGTCTGACGGTCACACCACTAGGCTGTCTCTGCTATTAATAAAATCCATGACATGAAAAGTGACTTTGTTTAGGGGGGATGCGCTAGGGTGGCCCGCGAAATTCAAATTTTCTTACGTTTTTTGCAATTTGCAGGTCAGTATCAGGTTGCAAAAAACGTAAGAAAATTTGAATTTCGCGGGCCACCCTAGCGCATCAACCTTAAGCTATGTTGACCATGTGATGAATAAATGAATGTCTGATACCTACTTGATTGAATTATTGATGAATATTGCAACTCTTTTAATTGATTTTAGACTTCTATTGGACCTTTCCAATAGATCCTTAACTATACCAGACTTTTTCAAGGCAAGGTTGGCCTACCATTAATACCAAACCTTGCCTTGAGACATTTTTTCCATGTAATTCAATTTCTTAGTAAGTACGTACTAAGAAATTGAATGACATGGAAAAAATGTGCAACCATATGACTCACTGTTAGGAGGCTCGTGGCTAAGTAATAATAGCCGCACGAGTCGATCCATCACGTTAAGCTACTCTTTCCTGGGTTGGTCCGTGGATGGGTGACCATCTTTACATACCGAGACTCCTCCGTGCTTCGGAAAGCCCGTTAAGCCGTTGGCTGTCATTCGTGGATCTTTGACAGTCGTTACGGGTCGTCAGAAGCCCGAAAGTCTGACAACCAGTCTTACCAAGGGGTAACGTATTACCCGGTTACTGGGTTGTGGGGGTCAGATAGGCAGTCGCTCCATGTAAAATTCTGGTATAAATTCAGCTGCATCCGGTTAGACTGGAAGCCGACCCCAACAGTTGGGAAAAAGCTAGGCAGATTGATATGACTCACTGTTACTTTTTAACTATTGTGTTAGCTAACAGCAAATCAGTGTCCAATCATGACAAAACAAACACCTCATAATAAATAACAATATTCAATAATCATTTATTTCATATAAAAAATAATAACACTCTCATTCAACCAAACTTTTAACATTTGTAGAACAAACAAATATTGGTCCCAATACTGGACCGAACCAGCGATCCCTCAAAAACAGTTCAACTGCCGATGACGTCATCAAAATACCTTCCATCTTCTTCCTTAACCTTTCGTCTTAATACTCCGTCTCCTTCCTTTCAAAAACAGGGCTTGAATGGCATCAGCCGATAGTCCTTTAGTTTCTGGCACACAGAACTGGCTATAAAGTGCTCCAATGAAGCAGACGACTGAGAAGAAGTAGAAAACAGGTCCCAAGCCAACAGCTTCTACAAGAGGATTGAAAATGACTAGTGTGATGAAGTTGAAGACCCATGTGAAGAACATCACGACGCTGTTGCAAAAGCTTCGAACCTGGAAAGAGAGATTTTATCAGAATAGACTCTATATACTGCTGAAGGCCTAGACAAGTGACAATCTCTTCGAAAGCGTTTCGTATTTCTACAACGAATTTCAACAGGATTGGCATAAGCTGTTCGATAGCTTATGTTAGTCCTTAGTGTCTAGGGCCTCTGAGACCTTAGACAAAATGACATTCCATCAGCGATAACGATGATGGAAAAGGCAAAAATGTATAGGAGCTTTTTGATAGCTAGAAACGCTTTCGAAGCGACTGTCACTTGTCTAGGCTCTCAGGTTATTCTGCTGTGTTCCATTTTTAGATTCTTGGGTTTAATGAAATTACAGTCCTTTGGGATATTAATGTTTTTTTCTGTCGAGGACAGTCTATGGTATTTAGGCCGTGTTTTAGATACAATAGTAATTTATAATATGTTCAAGGACTCGTAAATGCTAAGCCTCAATCTCATTGTAACCTCCAAAAACCATCCATCCAGCCATCCATCCATCCATCCATCCATCCATCCATCCATACATCTATTGTTTTTGGAGGACTCCAGACGAGCAGTTAGACAGTTTATCCTTTTACCTAACCGTCATAACGGTTAGGTACAAGGAAAATCTTTAGTGACTTAACAGCTTTAACTACAAGCGGCGCCATGATGACGGTATTATTTTCATTGAAAAGCACTAATAGGCACTCGAATTTTCAACATTCACATTTTAACAAAACATAAACAATGAAGGTATATATAAAATATACGTATAATTTACCTCAGGTAAGAACACTTCAGCTGTCAACACAAAAGGTATGACAGCACAGCCCAGTGTGAAGACGAAGCTGAACCCGTATATTAGGAACACGGTGAACCAGGCTGGTGCCCAATGGAACTGAAGCTGGGTGCCCAATAATACTGTGAAGACGCCAGAACTGGCTGATGTCAGGATTAGGAGAAACTATTGGAAGAAATGAAAGACGTTTTAAAGAAGAAAACGGAACTCTGTTTTCGGCATTTCGTATCTAAGATAACTTAATTTTAATGTTTAGAATCCGAAAAAAATGAAGTAAAAAAGGTTGAAGGACTACGTAGTATTAATATTTGGATCTTTTTTTTTTTTTTTTTGTGATGTTGGGAAATCATCCAATGAATCCCGCTCTGGGTGGAGCGGAAGGGCGTGTCAGACTTTTACTGACTAAAACCCACCCGTGTTCCTTCAGTTGCCTGTTGCCAAGGTCCCGGTATCCCTTTCGGACTAACCCGCAACCCTGGCAGTAATATTTGGATCTACGAGTATTTCAGGTTTTTTTTAACATTACAACCAGTGCATTTATAATTTTGCCCAAGGTGGAATTCGAATCCAGGTTCAGACAGACAATCATAATTCTCCTGCCCTTATCCCAATTTATTTGAGGTCGGGGTTCAGACAGTCGAAAACTGCATATATTATATATCCATTATACTAAGAAGTTTTAAAAGTAGAAAAAAAGCCGTGTACTGATCACACAGTAATAAAGATTTGATGTTAAACAAGATGGAGTAGTAGAAGTAGTAATTAAAGATTTGTTTAATTTCAAATCTTTATTACTTTGTTAAGGCCCGTTCCCTCTCGCAGAGGCCTCCTCTCTCGCAGAGAGGAGGCCTGTGCCCCAGCAGTGGGAACATTATATGCTGATTATGCTTATGCTATGCTATATTATTTTGTAAAGATCTCACCTTCCTCCCACACCTATCAATAGCCAGTACACACAAAATACTGGCTATCAAAAAGTCCAGAGCCAAGAATATGGCGCACTGGTTAGCAGGCATGGTAGGCGCAGCTTCCTTGAACAGAGGCTCTGCGTACACCTGTAGAACGACACAGCCCATCATGATCGTCAAGGCCATTATGATGAGGACTGTGGCCAACGCCCGTTTGGAAGACTTTGATTTTTCTGGAAGAAAAAAGTAGATTTAATTAGGGTTCCGTAGTCAACAAGGAACCTAATAGTTTCGCCATGTCCGTCTGTTTTTTGTCTTAGTGAAGTGATAAATGAAAGATATCAGCTTCAACTTCAACTATTCTAATATTACCAAACTATAAATGCGAAAGTAACTCTACCTGTCTGTCTGTCGCGCTTTCACGCCAAAACTACTGAACCGATTTAAATGACATCTGGTATACAAATTTTAATAGTCTATAGCCTGAGAAAGGACATAAGCTACTTTTTATCGACTTACCACGCGGGCGAAGCCGCGGGCGGAAGCTAGTAATCTATATTATACTAGATATACCTATATACGAGGGGTGTTCAATAAATAGTGAGAATGAGATACATTCTCCTTGGAAAGAAAAAAAATAAATACTGGCAGGCATAGCCCAGACATTAGCTATGATGATAATAAAAAAAACAATCAATTCTCTTTTGTTTAAAAATAATGAAGTAATTTGTTTGCGTCGTTTCGGAACGTGTTCTGTTGTTTGTTTGTTTCACCAAGATAACGCCCCCGCGTACAAATCCAGAGATGCGATGGCTGCCATTCAAGAAACTGGCTTCAAATTTATGGCACATCCTCCATAATCACCGGACCTTGCTCCAGTGATGTTTACCGATTTTTGCGGCTAAAGGAACATCTCAGAAGCCAGAAATTTGAAGATGATGACGCAGTAGTCGCCGCGGTTCACGATTTTTGATAGCCCAATTCTTGAGGGAGGTTATAGGTTATTTTAAAATCACGCTACAAACTTCAGGAGCCGAGCAAAAAAAAAACAAGACACAGTACTATAATAAACAGCATACTTACTGAAATATTTCCATGCTGACTCACTCCTCCTTTCTTTTGGTGCTTCTAACTTCTTTTGTACGAGCTCACCGATAATTTCAGGATCTGAAAAGCATCATGAAGAAATAAAAATAAAAAACAACAAAGTAGCACCGCACAGGAATGCCAATTCTTGCAAGCAGGTGGCGTTCTGTAATATTCTGATACTACAGAACCCCATCTGATGCGATCAGATGGGGTTGTCGGCTACCCCATGGGCAAATGGCGTGAGTGTATGTATGTAAAACTGACAATCAGCTCTATATTTCTCAAGTTTTGACGTGAGAGGAAATAAGAACCGTTATGAAAAATCTACAGTTTCCATTCCAAACGAAAGAGAAACCAACCCGACTTTTGCCTGATTTTTACGATCTGCACGTAGAGATAAGTGTGCATACCTGCTTAATTAAATATTATTCTTTTGATTATACCCAAATTAGCTTTATTCACAAATAAATACTTTTAAGCCAACATATACCGTACTTTTAATTAGCAGAGGTTTTCCCCGCGTCAATCTAAATTACCTACCAGGCGCCCAGATAATACTAGCAAATAGACGATATCTCTTAGTAAACATAGTAATAAAGTTATCTCAGACGTATTATGATGGCATGTGCGCAGTTATTTTTTTTCACTCATTTAACTGGTAATGATCTTCAAAAATAAAATGTCATTCACACTAGATTTATGAATGTATCAGGTTCATATGATGATGCGACAGTAAATTCTCCACTTTATCGATGATGCAGTCTAGGAACTTATAAAATAAAGTATAGACTGATAACGTTAAATATTTGCCGTATACGTCGTAAGCGATTTACTAGAAGCCAGGCCATGAGAGTACTAAATTACTAGTAGTCCCATTAATACCCACGACATTAAAGGTACAGTTCCGTAGCCGACTGCAGGTGGCAACTGCAGGCGACGTGTCGCCGCGACACTACTTGTTACTATGTATTTCTATGAAACCGACACGTGTCGTTAGCTTTTTTTTTTGACTTCTCCCGCTCTGCGCGGAGCGGGAGGTCGTGTCAGACTTTTACTTACTAAAACCCACCCGTGTTCCTTCAGTTGCCTGTTGCCAAGGATCCCGGTATCCCTTTCGGACTTTCCCGCAACCCTGGCAGGCGTGTCGTTAACTACGGAATGTATTACATAGAAATTCATAGAAATCAGCAGTGTCAGGTTGGACAAACTATACCTAATTGACCCGGCTGTTATTTTTAGATGTTTGACTTGACTATTAAGGTTGTTACGGGTAGTCAAAAGTCTTAACAAGGGGTATAGTGTTACCCAGTAACTATGTTGTGGAGGTCAGATGGGCAGTCGCCTCATGTAAAATGCATCCGGTTAGACTGGAAGCCGACCCGAAAAGGCTAGGCAGATTGATTGATTGACTAATCAAACGTAGCTTAGATGCAAGCCACGTCCAAATTATAAACGTTCAAAACTAAATTCTGGTAACCAAAATAACGCTAGATAGATAGATAAGTACTAATCATCGCCTTTTTTTTTGTGGGTGGGTAATCATCAAATGACTTCTCCCGCTCTGAGCGGAGCGAGAGGGCGTGTCAAACTTTTACTGACTAAAACCCACCCGTGTTCCTTCAGTTGCCTGTTGCCAAGGTCCCGGTATCCCTTTCGAACTTTCCCGCAACCCTGCCAGACACCTAACGTAACTAATGAAACGCCTGACTATTCATAATAAGCAACAAACGATATTTAACACTCAGCTGTTCTGCTTAGGCGCTCTAAAATATATTTTTTCTACAACCAAGCCAGCGAAACATTGGCCACAGGGGCTCATAGTTTTAGATGTAGCATTTAAATTTTAAACTAATGAAAATACCAACTCTGATATTATACAAACATGCATACAGGCTCGTGAAACTGGCGCGATATCGCGGGCGCGACAGGCAGATATCGCGCCTACTTGAGCCTTAAAGTAGATTTAGGCAGTGCCTCGTCTCTCAGACAGCCAAATAACTATTCTTTACATATACAGGTTCACTTTCAAATATAAACAACTTTTACTATGGGACCAATGGAATTCGCAAAAAAAAAACGACTTTCTTTTACAAAATGATCCAATGGGGTCCTTCATATGGGAAAGTCGTTTTTATTTTTTGGCGAATTCTATTTTACCCATAATAAAAGTACAACTATTATAATCCTAAATAAAATTAACTATATAATTGTAAATACATAACGTGTTTAATAAAAGTTGTTTATAATGGATGGGTAGAATATCCCTTTAAGAGGATATAGGGTCGGTCTTCTCTCCATACAAAAAGTCATAATTCGAGGTTCGGCTCTCGACTATTTCCTCCTCCAATATTGGACCAATTTGAAAGATATTTTATAAATTGAATAAGAAGGATATTTACTGTGCCCCTATTTTTTTTTTCATTAATAGTTGCCATATTTGTACAATAGGCCTCTGATGACAGCGGTCTAAACAGGCAATTTTGAGCATTTTCTAAGGGTTCTAGTGCTTCTACGGATAATGTATCATCAAAACGGAAAACTTAAGGGCATAGAACAAGTTGATATTTATTTTACTGTACAAAATCATAGCTCTAAGGTCATAAACCAGAGGGAAACAGGCGAGAGCGTTTGTATGGAGTGGGGACCGACCCTATGTCCTCTTAAATTATGCTTTACTAACCATTGTCCTCTTCAAGCAATTTCTCCAGTCTGGGGTCCATCTGTAGTCTTATTTTGGCGATCTCTGCTTCAACTTCCTTGGACTTTACATCTAATTGACGGTAGAATGATATTGATTTTGCTGCTTCCTGTTAATTAATTGCATGATTAACGCATGTAACATAACAGCTAACAGAAATAACAGCACTTCTTGTTATTTTTGTTTCAGAAATTGATAATTTTCCACTGTAATCGGCATTTCGTTTAATTTGTGATTGTTCTGTTTGTTTTCATTTGTTAATGTCGCAACACATTACGCAACTAATTTTTTTTTGACCTCTCATCCACAGATAACTGTCTAATATTCTTGTTGTTAAATACGAGGCTTTTGTCTTATTTGTAGTTTTAGTAAATGCCATTTTTTATTTTGTATTGTGCGTTTAGTTTGTGCAGAATAAACAATTTTTCTTTCTTTCTTTCTTTCTTTCTTCTTTCTAAATATTTTTTTTTTATTATTGCCCGCGGTTTCGGCCGCGTCGATGTCGGTTATTATATATTAAAACCTTCCTCGAGAACCACTCTATCCATTGGTGAAAACAGCATGAGAATCGGTGCAGTCGTTTTTGAGTTTATCGCGAACAGATACACAGGCAGACGCAGCGGAGGACCTTGTTTTATAATATTATATGTAGTGACGAAAGGTACAAGAAGGTTTTCAATAAAGAAATCCTAACTAATAATTATTATAAACTAGTTGAACCCGTGTTTTCACCCGCGTAAGTCTCGATCCCGTGGCAATATCGGAACAAAAAGTATCCTATCACCCATTCCAAATCCGTTCAGCCGTTTTACCGTGAAAGTGTAACAAACAAACAAACTCACTTTCACATTTATAATATTAGTTAGGATACGAAAGCCAGTCTGTTTTGTTTGTTTGTAACGCTAAAACGTATGAACAATGTTTGGCACATAGGTAGACCACCAATTTCATCCAAATCCGTTCAGCCGTTTTAGCGTGAAAGCGTACAGTTCGATTCAAACTTAATGGCGGCTCGGAACATGAGGCGAGTCGCTGCGCAGTAACAATTTCATGTGACAGCGGGGGTGAGGGGTGGGGTACTGCGCAGCTAAAAGCTAACTTCCGAGCCGCCATTAAGTTTGAATCGATCTGTAACAAACAAATAAACAAACCAACTCACTTTCGCATTTATAATATTATTTAAATATAATTAGGATAAGTTGAGCGTACCTTTTCTCTCCCCACAAGTACCAGGAAGACAGGAGATTCAGGAAGAAGCGCAATCAGAAGTATGCACAGTATTGACAGCGACAAGTTCGTGTATATCACTTGCATGTACGTGAAGTATCCGCCCAATGTGTAGGTCATCAGGATGCCTGAGAAGCACAGAAAAAATAACTTTGAGTTTCTCTTGTCATAATATTATACATTCCACGCCTGTACGAGTATTCCTCCGCAGGAGTAGCAGAAATGAACATTTCACCGGATATGTTTAAGGTCCATGTAAATAGGTCTACTGATGCCAAACGTATACAAATCTGGAATAAAAAAAATTAAGTAATCAGAGAATTTTCTAATGATAAGCCCACTCTTTGCCTGACTGGGGAACCGAACCCAGGAGTCGCCCAGCCCGGAGTTGGATTGTAGGCCCAATTGATGGTAATATCACCGCAACATGGGGTTTAAACATGAAAAGCGATGAGGACTACAGGCATACACTTAAGGTTCATGGGCTAGGGTGGCCCGCGAAATTCAACTTTTTCTTACGTTCTATCAGGTTGTATGTTGATCTAAATATTATTAGCGCTCGTAACAAATATGGATTTACTGAATTATAAACATTAGAATCAGCAATACAACTCTCTAAGTTCATGAAAGTGCCAAATGTCATGATTTCATGAAATAGTCATTCAATGCACTTACATAGCTGAGTTGTATTGCTGATTTTAACGTTTATAATTCTATAAATCCATATTTGTTACGAGCGCTAATAATATTTAGATCAGCATACAACCTGATACTGACTTGAAAATTGCAAAAAACGTAAGAACATTTTTGAATTTCGCTCGCCACCCTAGGGCATCCCTCTGAGGCATCATTTCTGATTCGATCACGTAGGGTAATATATCAATATATTACCCTACGTGATCGAATCAGAAATGATGAGATCCGCAGGATAACCAAGGTTACCGAAGTAATCCAAACAATTGCGAAGTGGACAGGGCATATAGCTCGCAGATCAGATGATCGAAAGGTTCTAGAGTGGCGACCGCGTACCGGAAGACGTAGCGTTGGAAGACGTGGCAAGGTGGACCGATGACCCTGTGAAGCCCGCAGGAATCCGCTGGATGCGGGAAGCACAGAACCATTCGAAGAGGCAGTGCTTGGGGGAGGCCTTCGTCCAGCAGTGGAAGTCTTTCGGCTGAACTCATAATGATGAAATTAGTACTTACCCACGAAATATCCAGAAGCCGAGCTAGCAGTGAGTCCTCCTCGGATGGAGTCGTGGGCGATCTCGGATATGTAAATGATGGCCACATTCTGTCCAGCAATGCCCACACCAGCTACACATGTGGATATTAGCACTAGAGGCACGTTGCCTGTTAGTGATATTGTTAGCCACGCGAACTGGAATGAAGAAATGTTTTGTTTAGTTGTGACTGGTAAGGGTTCCGACTTCACTACACTTCCAACAAAACTATAAAATTTTAGAATAATCAGCCTATAACGTCGGTTACAGGAGTAGGCCCTTGGTTTGATTAGCACGTAGGCCTGCAAGCTAGGCAATTAACTTTACGTAACACTAGCTGATGCCAGTAGCTTATCACGCGTGGATGTCGGTTATTATATACTAAAACCTTTCTCTAGAACCACTCTATCCATTGGTGAAAACAGCATAAAAATCGGTGCAGCAGTTTTTGAGTTTATCGCGAACTGACAGACAGACGCGGCGGAGGACTTTGTTTATAATATGTAGTGATATTTCATCATGACTGTTCTCAAAACGGTATCGTGAGGAAGAAAAATTAGAAGAAACGTGACATTTACCAACTCACTGTCGCGTCGTACTGGACCCGCGCGGTGGATTACGACCCGTTACTTCTCACGGAGAGAATGTAAGAGGCTGATTATGGTTAATAAAGTGTCATAAGCCATTATCTAAAAAACATAATGATACTTACAACGTAAGGCAATGTAAATAACATGGTAGCATATTTCCTCCCCCATGTATTGAAAGCATAACCACAGAATGGACTAATAACCAACCCGCCAATGTTGGGCAAACTGCCCAAGAGTGATACGTCCATCGAAGACATTGGCCTTGAGAGTACTGTTTCATTGGACATGAAGTTGGCCACAGTGTTTGATGGCCAGGCGACCACAAAGCCTGTCTGACATGCTTGAAAACATACTGGAAAAATAAGAAATTACAAGAATGTTAGTAAGTGGTTCTGTAATTTAATTATAATGAATGGGTTCTCTAATTTGTAAATTAGAGTGAGATGAATCGTAAAAACCTACAAAATATAAATATTATAATAATAAAATAATAATTAAGAAAATTGCAATAATAATTAATAAATATTATAGCAATAACAAATTATTCAAAGAAAAACAAACTATATAAATGAATAAATATAATTATAATAACGAAGAATAAGAAGTACAGGTAAAAATAATCTAAAATATATATATACATTTTTGCAGATAAAATAATACTTAAATATTAGATAAGCGAAATTTTAGTAAGTATCTCCTGATTTTGATTATGTAAATAAAAACTTTTTCCCACAATAACAACTTAATGATCTCATAAAACAGGGCTTCCTCTCTTCTACCCTTTTGCTGTGCCCTACAGGGCCCACATTTTTTTTTTTAATATGTCCTGCTGCTTATCAATCTGTTTCCTTGAAAGAATAATCCAATTTGTTGGCAGATTTTCATCGGTACATAGATCCTCAGCTGAATTAAGCACCCATTGATGCCCTTCTCATCTTCTGTCTGCAAATCTTATTGCCAGATCTGGTATACTGTTTTGAGGCGAGAGAATCTTAGGCTGCCCACTCCCTGCAGTTCAGCAGGTAACTGGTTAGTGTGATGGTCTAGTCTGGTTTGATATTTCTTGCTGTATGATTCAATTTCCCCCTTCACTGTTTGCATATTCAAATCTAGGTTCACATTTATTGCTTATATACGATGGAATATTGAACATTGTTCTCATTGTTTTACTTTGAAACCTTTCCAGTATTTCGATATTACTGTGACTTGTGCCCCATAGCTGTATGCCATAAGTCCATACAGGCTTCAGTATAGCTTTATAGATAGCCACTTTACTGGCGTCAGTCAACTGTGCGAGTACTGGATGAGCCAGTACATGCTCCGGAGTTTGCTGTCCAATTGTTTTCTTTTGGTCCATATGTGTTTGCGCCAGGTGAGGCGTCGGTCAAGGTGCATGCCCAGGTATTTGGGGTCTTCTGATTGTGGGATCTCTGAATTACAAAGTTTCACAGGTGGGCAGGTTTTTCTTCTGAGTGTGAAGGTTACTTGAACCGACTTTTCCGAATTGGCTATAATACGCCACTGCTCTAGCCATGCTTCGATCAGAGTTAGGTGTAGTTGTAGCCTTTCAGATGCGGAGTCGTGATTCTCATGTGTTGAAAGGATTGCTGTATCATCTGCATACGTCGCTGTAGTGGTGTAGGCATGAGTGGGTATATCTGCTGTGAATATTAGATATAGAACTGGTCCGAGTATGCTTTCTTGTGGTACTCCTGACTTAATTTCGTGCATTTCAGATGTATCAGAATTATATTTTACTTCAAAGCATCTATTTTCGAGATACGACTTTAATATTAGAAATAAAGAGTGTGGTAGCGTTTTTTTAATTTTGTAGAGCAGCTCATTATGACACACCTTGTCGAAGGCTTGGCTTATGTCTAGGAAGGCTGCGCAACAATATTGTTTGTCTTCCATCGCTCTACCAATGACGTCAACCAAGCGATGCACTTGCTCAATGGTACCATGGCCTTCTCTGAAGCTAAACTGGTGAGTTGGTATTATATCCACTCCGTTTTCGCATTATATTTAGTATAATCTTTTCCAGTAGTTTTCCAACTACCGGGAGTAGAATTATAGGTCTGTATGATGCCACATCATGAACTGGTTTGCCTGGTTTCAGTATCATAATTACTTGGGCTATTTTCCACTGGCTTGGGTAGAAGGACAATCTTAGACAAGCGTTGAAGATAGCAAGTATAAGCAGTAACCCTTTTTTTGAGAGATGCTTCAAAAGAGTAGCGTCAATAAGATCATAACCAGGGCATTTCCCTTCTTGAAGTTTTAGGATTTCCCGCCTTAGTTCATGAGGTGTCACGTGTTTCAGGGGTAGGTGCATTTGAGTGAGAGAGCTGAGGTATTTTTCGTCAGAAGCCCGAAAGTCTGACAACCAGTCTTACCAAGGGATATCATGTTACCCAGAAACTGGGTTGTGGACGTCAGATAGGTAGTCGCTCCATATAAAACACTGGTATTCAGCTGCATCCGGTTAGACTGGAAGCCGACCCCAAAATAGTTGGGAAAAGACAGATGATGATGAGCAGTGTTTAAGGAAATGGAACTACATATATTTACCGATGTTCAGCTGTTCATAATGAAACAAGTACTTGTTTACTTGTAAAGATTCAGGTAAACTTTTGATAAGAAACAACACGTGGGTCCTTAGGCGTGTACGCACGAACGAACAAGAACATAGTGAACGCAAACATTGAACACTTTGTTCACATGTGCGTACCAATAACAAACATCAAACACTGTGTTCTTCAAACAGGTTCGTGGCAATCCAAATTCAAATCCATGGCTCCTAAAAATAAAAACTTTTTACAAAAAAAAAAACAACCGACTTCCAAATAAAACATAAAAAAAGTGAAAAATAACTTTAATTTCGGAAGTCTTTGCTTTTCAATTTTCGTTTTTTGTTCGCTTTGCTAATTTACGTCCACACGCACGAACCAAATGTTCAGTCTTCGATGGTCGTGTTCACCATGTTTTGTTCGTTAGTGCGTACACGGCTTAAGATTGGCTAACATGTAGGTGTAAGGTGAGTGGAGTCCTCTGGCACAAACTTCCAGCAAAAATTTTATTTTCCCAAATTTTTACAAAATCTACTGTACTATAATTGTAGAGGTACAGAACGTATTCTCAGGGATCAAGATGACACAATCATACACCGTAGGGTCTTATTGGAACACTGCAAACTATAGTAACAGAATTGATATTTGATATAATGTTTTTTACCGGCGTAACACGTTTTCTTTTTCCACTCTCCCCTGTCAACCGCCACGCTATCATTCACTCCCTTCTCTTTCATATCTCATAATCCATTCATCTTTTCTTAGGCCTTCCTCTCCCGCTCCATCGATCAAAACAAACACAAAAAAAAACAAAACAAAAATACTCACTAACAACCGTAGCCAAAACTTGAATTAAAAACTCAGAAGTTCTCACTTTTTCCTTTTCCATTTTGTCAAAAAACTCCACGCACTGTTCCCCTTTTATTTCCCTAGCTGATCATCAAATGACGACTTTCATCTTATAATTATCATCTAAATAAGATCATATTATGGTATCTTTTGTAGTATTTGCTTCCACGCTGGCAAGCAAACAAACTGTGGGGCGAATGTCACAATTGTCTTCCTTGTTATCTTATTATTCAATATAGGGAACGCGTGAGGTGTTTAATGTGTTTTATCTCTTCGGTAGGTTAGGAATCGTTAGGAGAAAGAGGTACGGTGTTGTCAGTAATACCGTACCTCAAAACTGCAGAGTTTTGCATTGAAAACTATAAAAATTTGCATTTCCTGATAAAATAATTCCCTTTGACTTGAACCCTCATGGTAGTGTTAATATACAAGGAAGATGTTCAGTGCTTACCTAAACAGTATAACATTTTAAAAATATAATTATATTTATTGAATAAAACGTTTACAAAAAGTGTCAGTAGCGTCAGATTTAACAATTTATCGTCATATTAACTTAAATGACAGTATATTGCGCCTATCAAGGACTACTTAAAAGGGCACCGGTCGCACCGGCGCTAAAATGGTCAATCGCTATATCAAAAACTAAAGTTAGTACCTTCCAATTTCAACTGACAATGGAGATTTGAACATTATATTTAGGTTTCTGGCAGCACCGGATTCTTACGAGAATGTTGCTATAATTTGGTTTAACTGTTGAATAGTGGAAGCTTTATAAGGATGAATTCGACTAAAATTTTACACCTAGAATATTTATACAAAAAAAATCGCGAATAAATATCTGACAGTTTTTGCATGGAAACACTGTCAGATATTTATGCGCGATTTTTTTTCAGAGAAGTCAATTTTATTCCTCGGTTAAAAGTGACTTTGGTCAAATTAACCCTAAATGTTTCTACGGTTTTAGCAGATCACACACAGCCCATCATTGGTGGAGCAACGCCTGTGGTCAAATACTGGCTTTTAGTTATATCAGTTCAATAGATTGCAAAGCATCTACTAGGCCAGCTATACTCTAAGTGTGTTCCGCGGAACCCTAGGGTTCCGTGATACCTCTGTCGGGGTTCCGTAAGAATTTAGAAAAAAAAATCAAAACACCTCTCTCTGGTCGCTCCGCGGCTGCGCGGACTCCGCGGCCGCGCGGAGACAAAACGCTATGAACGTTATTTATTTATTTATTTGTATTTGTAGAAACATGTGTTACAATAGCTGGTACAATATCTCATAAGTTTGGTATCAACAATTTTATACTTGTACAACCCGTTCGCTCTAAGTTTGCCGTTCTGTGGAATGCGCGTACCCTCTCCCACGTGACAACAAAACTTATAATATGTCATAGTTTTACCCAAATATTACAATTTTTATTGTTACAATTAAATAAAAAATATTTTTATATTATGTTTTGCTGACGCTACTTTTCGAACGTCATACCTATCGCCAGCGGCAAACTTAAAACGAGCGGGTAGTATACTTGTGAGCGCGTAGTCTCTTTGATAAAAGCCGCCTCTGAATTAGACGCTATAGTTGTCAACAAGCGACTTTCGACTCTAACTTCAAAGGATAAAGTCGATATTGTTTACAACGCAATTTTTAAATTTCTGTTTTTATTTTTGCTTTTTGTTTATCAAAGGTGCCGACTCGAGTATTTTCGAGAATATTTGAGATCGAGTCTAGGACTAAGTATAAAAGCGTCGCCCGTCGTCAGTTGACGATTAGCGTTCGGAGCGATAAGTTACTGCCTACTTACAAGCTCGCTAGCGAGAAACTAGTGTTCATTGTTTTACTGCCTGCTGTATTCTGTTGTCTCAGTTTTGTACATTTCTTCACCGTAGGTACTAAATTTAGTCTCTTATACGCAGTAACGATTGTGGATTATTTAAACCCCACTATCCTGACGTGTAACATTATAAATAAAGAAGAATGGAACGTTGGCTTAAAGGTGTTAAACGTGTTGCAACAACATCTTCTAATGACGCTAAATGTTCAAAAGCAGTGCGCGCGGAGAATATAGCAATCACCGATTCAGAAGATGATGCCACGACGTCAAGCTCGACGGTTTCAAAGACGAAAAGAAGGATGTATGATGAATCTTATATCAGTTTCGGATTTGTTGATTCCAACGGCTCACCTCTCTGCATGCTCTGTAGTAAACTGCTTCCTAATAGTTCCATGGCACCTGCCAAATTGCGCCGACATTTAGAAACTGTACACCCCGAGTCTAAAGACAAGAATAAAGAATTTTTTGTTCGCAAAAAAGATCAGTTATTAGAAAGTCAAAAAAATATGATGCATGTAACACAAACTATCAACGAAAAGGTCACGGAGGCATCATATTTAGTTAGCTATCGCATTGCACAAGCAGGTGAAGCGCATACTATCGCTGAGAAATTAATAAAACCATGTGTATTAAACATAACAAAATGTATGCTCGATGAAAAATCTGCAAAGCATCTTTCTACTGTTCCGCTATCAAACGATACTGTTTCACGACGAATCCATGATCTGGCAAGCTACGTCAAACAAGAACTAGTTACACGTCTACAAAATACACGATTCGCCTTGCAAATGGACGAGTCGACTGATGTCGCTGGTTTGGCTATCCTGCTGGTTATTGTGAGATATCCATATAAAAGTTATTTTGAAGAAGACATGCTTATGTGTTCATCGCTGCTTACAAACATTACCGGGGAAGAAATTTTTATTAAAATAAATATATTTTTTGAAGAAAATAATCTCAGTTGGAACAATTGCATTGACATTTGTACAGATGGGGCCAAGGCGATGACAGGTAAAACAGCAGGAGCAGTGTCACGAATTAAAAATAAAGCGCGTAATTGTAGTTCCAGTCATTGTATTCTGCATAGACAAGCACTTGCGATGAAGCAAATGCCGTAAATCTAAAATTAGTTATGGATGAAGCGGTAAAAATAATTAATTTTATCAAATCACGACCACTACAATCCCGATTGTTCTCATTATTGTGTGAAGATTATGGCAGCAAACATAAAACACTGCTGCTCCATACAGAAGTGCGATGGCTGTCTCGGGGTAAAACTTTAACAAGGCTATTTGAACTTAGAGCCGAGTTACAAATGTTTCTTTCAGCAGATACTTCTTTTAATTTGAAGGACCGTTTGTATGATGATGAAAAACTTAACGAATTGAATTTATCGTTGCAAGGTAAACAGATAACAGTGTTTCAGGCCTATAATAAAATAATTGCTTTTAAAAGAAAATTAGATTTTTGGATCATTTGCATTGGTAAGAAAGAAATAGAAAGATTTACGTTACTCAGTGAGTTTGTTAGCGAAAACGACTCAGTAATGTTTGAAGATGATGTGTTTGAATTGGTCCAATATCTCAGTTCGATGCGCGCATCTTTTGAAAAGTGTTTTGCCGAAGAACACAATACAAAAATTAAAGTGAATTCATGGATTCATAATCCTTTTTTACCCAACTTGGAAAAGCCTGAAAACATGTCAAACGAGATATATGAATCTCTTTTAGAAATGTCATCAGACACAAGTATGGAGTCACTGTTCAAAACGACGCCTCTCAATGATTTTTGGTGCAGAATCCAAGATGAATATGCAATGCTTGGCCAAAGGGCTCTGGATATTCTGCTCCCGTTCCCAACTACATATTTGTGCGAAACAGGATTCTCTACCTACGCAGCCACGAAAACAAAATATCGCAATAGACTGGACGCCGAAGCTGATATGAGACTCCAACTTTCTTCCATCAAACCTGATATCAACCAATTGATGAAAAATAAAAAACAGTTTCATACCTCCCACTAGTTAGATTTTTTCTTTTTTAATGTTTTCTATTGTTGTCCTTGCCAAGTGGTGAAGTAAATAATAATTAGTAACTGTTACATTGTACTTTTATTATGCTGATTAATAAAAAATACACTTATAAAAACAATTGTTTTATTGTAGGGTTCCATCAAGTATTTTGCTTCCCAAAAGGGTTCCGTCATTTAAAAAGTTTGAGAACCACTGTACTAGGCTATGAGACATAACAATTCAAACAGCCACTTACACTTCTCTATCTCTTGCTTTTGAACTGATATTTTAGGATAAACATGTTCAATATTACTTACATTATTTTCTTCTTATAAATTATGGCGTTTGCTTCATATAAATTCTTAGCTGCCACCTCATTTAATGGGTCAAAGTTAAAAATAAAATCAATAATGTAAAACAAAATGATAAACTCAGCCCTATTGTAACCTGTCGCACATTATTTATTCATTTGCATGACCGATAACTGGGGCACTCATCCTTAAGTCTCGTTTATTACTGATACGTAAACAGATGCAGACACTCGTATATGTTTGTAATTCTCTATAATATGTGCGACTCACTTCCGTGATTTTGTTTAGGACATAAAATTTATTGTTAGAACTTTAGCGGAATTTAATATGTCATAAGTAATTAATTTAGTTTTTTTTTTAATTATTAATTACTTAAATCTAAATTAATTAGGACATAAAATTATTTCAAAATGTAGGTAAATCATTACAATGTATGGCCAGATGTATGTATTTAGATAGTTTCATAAGTTGTGTTTGGTTGATCTGTACCAATCTGCCTAGCCTTTTCCCAACTATATTGGGGTCGACTTCCGGTCTAACTGGATGCAGCTGAATATCAGTATTTTACATGGAGCGACTCCCTATCTGACCTCCACAACCCAGTAACTGGTTGATACGATACCCCTTGGTAAGACTGGTAGTCAGACTTTCAGGCTTCTGACGACCCGAACGAAGATCAACGAATGACAGCCCGGACCAACAACGGCTTAACGTGCTTTCCATATGTAAGGATGGTCACCCATCCACGGACCAACCCCAGCAAGCGTAGCTTAACCTGACGGATCGACCGTGCGACTATTATTACTTAGCCATGAGCTCCTCGATCTGTACCCCGATTACTAAAAGCCTAGAGCGGTCGCTCATGTAGTTACCGTGTCTTTTCATACTTCTATATACATTCTCTCGAAAAGCATTACCCACCTTCGGGTCAGTCGGGTAAAAAGACACGGTAGCTACATGAGCGAAGCTAAATGAACTTAGCTTCGCTTCCAGTGTGTTCAGCGCTTTACTGGTCTAAAAAGTAAAGGTACAACTAGTTTGCGGTCGATCAACCTCGACATCGAACGAAATTAATAATCGATGTTCGATCGATATACGTAATTCAGCTGCCAGTGCCATGTCATCGATTGATGTCGATCGATCGCATTATTATGTTGCTACCGCGGTTTACCGAAACATCAAGAGCCAGTTTTAAAAGCCTCGATTAAATTAGAATATTATACTTTCAGAAAAACTAAGCCATGCAAGTTGGTTGCCCAATTAAAGTTAAAACTGGAGAATGACGTGCATTGCATTAGAATTATTGCTGCAAGAAAGAACTTCATTTATCCTTGCCAAGAACTTTAGCAAGAGACACTCCATATAAAAAAAAAGATTTAAAATAAAACGTGTATGTACGGTCGGGGAACCCCCGTCAGGAACGAAGTTCCTTCTCACGATTTAAGACCAAAACAAGATTTTTGCAGCCGCTATCTTGGATTTACATTTTACTTCGTTTTCATGGTTTTCGAGAGTGTTAAAGCCGATAGTTTAACACTCTCGAAAACCATGAAAACGACACCCAAAATGTAATATTTGAAAATCTTAAAGAACTTTGTTCCTATCGTGGAAGTCGTTACGTACACGACTGCTTTTGTTTCGGTCGCCAATTTGTGTCAGACAAAGCTCATCATTGGATTTTCTCGGTAACGACACATGCGCAATGTTTTCCCGTCATTTGCTTACATGAATATGAATTTCATGTGTAGTTATTTTATATTTTGGCTGAATTTCGTGTCTGCATTACGTTGAAAAACACAAAAACTGTAAAATAACCCCCAATTTGAGTTTTTTTTTAGACCCAATTAAAAATCGTATCACATGAAAATAACATTGTTTTTTTTTCTTTACATGAAAACTAATCTGCCGACATTATATTATATAGATAACACAAGTAAATGTTGATAGTTTTTAGCAAGCAAATACACGTCTTTTTAGGTTTATTGTTAAGGATTATACCGAGCCTGTCGACGTGGCAATATTTTGTTTGAAGCCTAATTTTGTATGGAGAAATGTTATTCGTTTGTATGTGCAAATGTAGAAAGTTTCATTAAAAGTCACAGAAAAGGCCTTATCGGCGATTTGCGAGCGAATTTTCAGCGAGGCGATTGTTCAACGCACTCGCTGCGTGTGTAAAGCGAGCACGCAGATGCTGTGTTTAAACACAGGTTGAATAAAGTAAGAGAAAATAAAGGTAGTACCAACTGATTGTCACACTCTCAGAAAACGCTTTCCTTTTTCTATCCAGCCCTTTTTTTTTTTTTGAGTGTGGGAAATCATCCAATGACTTCTCCCGCTCTGGGTGGAGCGGAAGGGCGTTTCAGACTTTTACTGACCAAAACCCACCCGTGTTCCTTCAGTTGCCTGTTGCTAAGGTCCCGGTATCCCTTTTGGACTAACCCGCAATTCTATCCAGCCCTGCGGTGTCGATATAGATAGTGATCGCTTTACGACCGACTTCGGCTGCAAAGTCTTAATGGAATCCCTAGACAGTCGAAATTGTTTGACAAGCAGGAGGAAAATCACGTGCTTGTCAAGCAATTTGGAATTTCAACTCACGGTAGCGAGCCGAGCATTGAGAATCTAACAGAGTGCATCCCAGCAGCTCATCAAAAAAACACACTGTTGGAGTTTCAACTCTCAGCGCTAAGCAGTGCGTTGAAAATCCAGTAGGCGAAAAAAATACCCTTGCGTACCTGGGCTTATGTCATTCGACATCCACGCGAGTGACTTCACGAGCAAAAGTTAGTGTTTCAAACAGCTGCATAATTTTCGTCAATCTGCTATCATCTGGCGTTACACGTCAGGAAATAGGTACTTTATCTAAGTTTTTATCTGCTTATGTATTAATGAAGGTCTTAATGTATTGACAATATGACAATATTTACTTTCATAATCATACTAGCTGTGCCCCGCAGTTTCACCCGCGTAGGTCTCGATCCCGTGGGAATATAGGGATAAAACGTATCCTATGTCCTATTCCAGTTCATGGTCTACCCGTGTGCCCATCCTCTCCTCGCAAACATAGGGAACGTCGCGCCGGCGGCGAACGGTTCGCGTATTGCATTTTTATATTCATGACTAGCTGTTCGTGCCCGGCGTTGCCCGGGTGTAATTCCGACTTTTCCGGTGGATTAACAAAAAACATTTTTCATACAAATACAAATATACGATATATAGTATTGCAGATACGAATAGAACAAAAAAGTGAATGATGTACTTAAAATAATCTAAACGTGAATTCATGCAAGCCTAGTACTTTTTGTCAGTTATAATTATTTGATATCCTATTAGTTAATACTATCGTGAATTCATGCAAGCCTAGTACTTTCTGTTAGGTTACAGCTCGGAAACTGCACAATTTCTTGTGAACAGAATACCGTCAAGCGCCGCACGTAATACCCCGATAAAAAAAAAAAACATAAGTGTTAAATCCATATATCTTTTGATTCTGCAGGTCGATTTTGATGAAATAAAGACTAAATGTTACTCACAATAAAGCTTCTTATTGTTCAGTAATTCAATTTGGAATCCAATGAGTGGCTTTTACGTGATGCGCTCACAAACGAACAAACAAACAGACAAAAATTTCAAAAAATATTTGTTTACTTTCTATTACTTATTTCTCGCGGCTTCCAGTACTTTTTTTGCAAAAATCTTTAATGTACAGACACGGACCATTTACGATTTTATTATATGTATAGATTACTTCGAAATTAAATGTCCGATTCGAATGAATTAAAAAATATTTTGCTGCTACATAAATACCCTTGATGTTAAAACTATTGAATAAAAATTAATATTATGTTGATAAAACTCCTTCGCAAATAATGCATTAGTTTCGAACAAAGATTACCATAAAAAATGGTTATAGTGAGTCAATCTTAAAAGATAGACATATGCTGTCCCGGAATTTTTTTTAGAACTCTTATAGAGGAACAATTCCATCATACATGATATTTGCGTAACTTAAACCGGTTACGCAGCGCACGCAACAAAAGCTCTCAAAAAGGAATAATTTTTCACGATTTTGCAACATTTTTCATTTATGCTCCGCTCCTATTGGTCGTAGCGTGATGTTATATAGCCTATAGCCTTCCTCGAAATGGACTATCCAACAGAAAAACAATTTTTCAATTCCAACCAGTAGTTCCTGAGATTAGTGCGTTAGAACAAACAAACAAACAAACAAACTCTTCAGATTATTATATTTTGTTTAAAAAAAACTCTGTCTACGAGGAGTATATAGTCCTCCAGACCGTATTTTCAGCCACGGCGGCCAATCTCAACGGAGACTAGCCTTCGGCGCGGGAGATATTATACGAGGAGTACGTACAAACTGACTCGCAAAATTTGCCAGACTTCAAGCAGAGGCGCTTCGCTCGCTACGCTCGGTCGGTCAATCATAAAAATTCAAAAGTGAGTTTGTTTGTTTGTTACGCTTTCACGCTAAAACGGCTGAACCATAGACCTAGACCATGACCTGGAATAGGACATAGGATACTTTTTTTTCCCAATAGTCCCATGGGATCGAGACTTACGTGGCTGAAACCACGGGGCGCAGCTAGTGTGCATATAATTTTACCTGCTCCTATACTAACATTATCCCACTGGAAAACAGGACTGTTGACACAAAAGGTGTCATGGTAGGTTCGTCATACGAGGCCTTACACGATCTTGCTTTCATCATCATTAACTGCTTCGTTCCTCTCACTGCTGTCATCTATAGGCATCGTCCCTATTGTGCCATGCTTCCCTGGTCTGTGGTTCGCGACTGGTCAATCGTCATCCTGAGGATACCTCATTGTGAGGTGAAACACGTGTCGATTTCTTACTGGGTTTTTTATGACTCTTGAGGAATAGTAAAGCGGAATAGGTTACTAAATATATCTACATCTATTGTATTTTTAACGATAATGCTCTACTTACTATTATTAATCATGAATGATACAATCGTAAATGACCGATCTGTATACGTTATCAACTTTGTATACTATTGTCACAGAGATAAAATTATAAACAAACTATTTAAGATCAAAACAATGGTTCAGTTCACACTTGCAATGAAGGCTGATAACCGTTTGATACACTGTATTCATTCAGTTTTAGATCATAATAGCGACTGTGTTACCATTGACCTCAATTATTTGTCTTTTCATTGATAATTTATAAAAAAGAATTTTATAAAATGGGGCTTCATAGATTCCTCATTACACCCAGTGTGGAAGCGGCGTTTGTGGACCAAAATCCAGTTCTCATCCACTACCTGCCCTGTATCCCGATTAAATTAGAATCGGTGCTGTACATAGGTACATCTTTTTCATCCATACTTCTCTACAGGACGAAATTGAATTCATGGGCATCCTCTTAAAGGATCATTGTACTCATAAATATAAACAACGTGAGACCAACACTGAAAGCGCGGCAAAAATCAGCTTTTCCCTACATTTATGTTCGCATAACTCGTCAAAATGTAGGGTACCTACAGGAGGCCTATACCGACCACATTAGCAATTTCTCTAAAATCAGTTCATTTCCTGAATCCCAGCTGTCATTACCAATTCCATTTTACGAATCTCCATAGAAAACTGTCAAACAGATGAATTAATTCGTAATTATTACATGCAGATCATACCTCTCAACTGTCGATTGGCCTTCTAATGGCCGATAACAATTAAAATTCTATTGTGTCTCGTTAATGACAGTTGGAGATTTATGAATTGTCAGTTTGTGACATTTTACGATGATTCATAATATTTTCATAATATGATTCTGCTAAAGTCATAAAGTGACGGTTTTAAGCCCCCAGCTGATTTTTCCCACATTCATTTTTCTTATCACCTCCTCTCATTCCTCCGCATCACATGTATAACTCCGGCCAGTCGGTCTGGTCTCCGGTCGTGTCGGATTGCCGTCCCATCGGACTATAAGAGTGCGGAAAGAGAGATATACGGTCGAAGACTATAATTATTAAAAAAAAGATATGAATATCTTATCGCATCTACTGTCGTCACAATGTGCTTAACATTCTCATCTCAACTGAATGCATATTTGCCTTTCATTCATCCTTTTTGTTGGCCAACATTCAAATCTCTGTAGATAAAAATTAAATTAAAAATTTTAAAACCCCCGACAAAAACAAACCGTCTAATAAGTAAAAAAATAATATTGTATTAATAGTGTAATAATATTGTATGTATTGGCCGTTTAGTTTAATATAAAAGTTGTAGGTAATATTTTGATCCAAGCGTCGTCGTCGTATCGGGGGACGGCTAATGAAAATAGGAAGTTAACAGCAGCTATCCTTTCTACAAGAGCATATATTCATTATTCCTAGTGTGTGTTGGCGTTTGCATTAGCCGTCCCCGACGCGACGCCGCTTGGATCAAAATATTACCTACAACTTTAATTTTAATTTAATTTTTATTTCCACCTTTTTAAATTTTATATTATATAACTAGTAGAAAGGCTGCGATCAACACGCAGCTCGCCGAAATCTGCGTAGCTGTAAGTATTTTTGCCACAGTGAAGCTTGCTACTAATTTACTCTGATTTATCGTTCCTACTCCATCATCACACCCTGATCACCATCTATCTGTAACCTATTTGTTGAGACCTTTCCAATGAGTCCAAACACGATACTTCTGCTGTAAGTTGGTGAGGGAGTTGGGTATCCTGCAAATTCCAGGTGATGCTGCAGCATCAGCTCAAGGTTACTATATTCTTTTCATATTATTGAAATAAGAGAATTCTAAATTTCCAATCGATTAGACCTGTGGAAGATGCTGACATCCATTCATCAACTAGAAAAGAGCTGATAATCCTCAAACGGCTGAACCGATTTTCTTGAATCATAGCTAAGAACACTCTCGATCAAGTCACCTTTCAAACAAAACCAAAAAAATCAAAATCGGTTCAGCCGTTTGGCAGCTACGATGGCGCAGACAGACACACAGATACACTGATACACACGTTAAACTTATAACACCCCTCTTTTTCCGTCGGGGGTTAAAAACAGTACCTAGCTTTTATCATATGTAGTTTTGTTGATAACGTTTTGTAGAAGAGCGTGATTATCTATATGCTTGTTAATTCCTTGAATAAGAATGCCTTTTCCTGCATTAATGGTCCTTACAAGCTGTTGAAATGTGATAAAAAAATGTTTCGTTGAACAATTATGTTCAATGGAACATTTTCTAGACGAATCAACGTTTTGCTTTAGCATCTTCGAGTAATGTGTGTGTTTGATAATGCAGCCAATATATTGCATTTATTTATTATTCGCCATCTTATTAAGTATTTTAATCTGCATAAAATAACAAAATCAATTATTATTTAGATTAATTTTATGATGCAATTTTATAGCTGTTATGATACACAAGGAAAAGATAACACTATTCTTAGCAGGGAGACTAAAAGATAATAAAGAAGCGATTCTTCGACAAATAATGTTTTAATACTTGTAAAAACGTAATTCTAATATTTACACATAGAAATAACTTATTTTAATACATAATTAAAGTATATTTTTACAGCTACAATTAATATAAAAATACTTTTATCGTAGGTTATCTTTATGATGACAAAATACGTCACATCATTTATTTTGAAATACATTTAGATGAATGTTACATAATAAATTTACACAATCAACCAAGGTGGCCATTTTAATGAATATTAAAAAAAAAGAATGATCAGGACTAACGCATTCTTTGTCAATGAGAAGAAAATCATATATAACGAAAACATATATAACGAACAGATATAACATAATTATCATTCAGATTCAAAATTATTCAAATCACATAGTACGTCAATTATCATTCAGATTCAAAATTATTAAAATCACATAGTACGTCAATTATCATTCAAATTCAAAATTATTAAAATCACAAAGTACGTCAATTATCATTCAGATTCAAAATTATTAAAATCACATAGTACGTCAACTTTAGAATGACTGACTGAATGCTGAAGCTTGAATGACAAAAGCCCATCTAAATAATTACAAATTATTATTAGTAAGTTCATATAAGATTTATGATCTTTGAAGGACATAAACAGCGACGTACTTTTACAATAATATTTTAGACTTGAACAGTCTGAATCTAAAGAAGGCTTACAGTCTGACCTGAAAGTCTTCTCATATTCCAATGAAGACATTGACATTTGTGTCTTAAGCCCAAACTATTGGTAATAACTTAAATAAATCGCATTGTGTTGGCTGTGATATTTATTTAAATGCATTCAATGAAGTGAAAGATTTTAAACGAGTAGCAATGATTAATTTTAGAACTCCACTTTACATCATCGGAGTTAAAGTAATATTTTGAGATAAAGGAAATGATTTTCTAAATATAATCTTTTAGATAAATGGACAGCATGGAATTCTTGTAATTTTATCGAAATAAATTATTTAACTACTATATTTCGAAGCACATTGACAAAGAAACAACAGAATTTGATGCTATTTTAAATTAAGTAGACTATAACAAAACAACATACAGTACATGCAATTTTACTGACGGAAAACAATGACAGCAAAAAAGAACGCATATAAAAAACTCGAATAGCGCAAGACGCGGTATCTCACGGGGCAATCAAACGTATGGAATACTGCAGATTTTCCCATGGCAGACTTACATTTGTGGGAGGCAGTGTATTCTTATTCCTAATGTCACTTTATTCTGATAAAATTGCTGATTGTTTAACATTTTATATCGTTCCCTTAGATCTTAAGACATAAACTACATGAGTTTGATCTTAATCTGTCATAGTTTTAGGTTTATTCATATTAAGACTATCAAAAGCTATTGTGTTAATTGTAAAATCTACATCATCTTCATAAACTTTAAATACTTTGTACCATAAGTTACTCTTAATATTTCTGCGTAGCTATACAACATTCCATATTTATAAATACTTATCAACCTATTGGTATTTTGAAGAATCATTATCAAGATTTCAGCAAAAGATTCATTTCGCTATGTCTATAAATAACGGAAAGATAGCTAAGACCAAAGTTGCTTACGAAAACTTAGCGGAACCTCGAGATTTCTGCCAACAATATGATACAAGGATACTGCTCATTAATGACGCAAAGAGTACTAGACTACCACCCCATAAAGCAGCTGGTGGAGACATACAAAATCCTGTAGGTTGTGGAAGATCCTCTGCCAAAACAACCCTTAATCCTTTACCAATAATCGTCGAAGGTTCTTGAACAGTACTGTTCCCAATATGGACGATATCTCGTCTCCTCCTTCTAGGCTCTATACTTCCAGGGTTAGGACAGACATCGCAGTCAGTCTTGCACAATTCGACCTCGCATTGAATAATCAGGTCCATTTCATCAGGGAATTTGAAAGCGTTGAAGAAAGCGAATGCTATGACTGAAGCTCCAGTATTTCCTGTGTCTCTAGTCTTTTGGAAGGCACCGAAGACCTTCTGTTTTAAGACACAACCATTTTCATCAGTCAGAGGAACAACATTGCGACTTTCTGAGTCTCTAGCTATACATTCTCTAACGAGGATATCAAAACCAGCATCTCCTGTTACTGACACAACTAAAGTCATGGTTTCTCCGATCTTGACTAAGCCATTTGCTTCAGGTGCGAAAGGTCCTCTGCCGGCTTGGATGTCCAAGCGAGCCATTGCAGTATCTCCGCTGAAGTTGCTGGTAATCTGGTTCAGCATACCGACACTGAGAGAATGGACCAGCTGCTTCTTTAGGTTTCCTTCCCACAGACATCTGACTCTCCTGATGTGATCCCAAACTTCTTGGATGCCGACTTCGTTTTGGAGAACAAGGACATTCTCTAGGTAAGCTTGACCTTCATTCTCAAAATCGCTGTAGAATCTAGTACCACAAGTATTTAGGCTAACTGTGAAAGAGTACTTGGCTTGATTGGAGTTCTCTCTGACATAAACGCATTCGGGTTCGTTGTAGTGATCTTGAGAGTAGATGAGTCCGTTGTAAACTTTGTTGAATTCAATATTAATAGTCATCATTTCTTTGCCACAGTCGACTGTGATCTCATGAATGTGAGGAGGATGACGATCATCATCGTCAGTTTGTACTTGTGTTTGTGTAGTTTCAAAAACTGTACCGCTGGAAATCGAACTAGAACTGGATCCAGTGCTTACACTACTACCAATTTCTTGAGACACGTAAACTTGCGTCGTTTGATCTGTCTGGCTGGGTTGGTAACCTGGTTTTGAGTAATCGTAACCAGGTTGGGACGGTTGAGATGGTTGGGAAGGCTGGTAGCTTGAAGAAGAAGGCTGGTAGCTTGGAGAAGAAGGCTGGTAACTGGGAGAAGAAGGATAACTTGGAGCTTGGGATGGTTGGGATGGTTGGTAGGATGGTGAAGACGGTGTATTAGAAGGCTGGCTTGGTTGGTAGCTAGGAGTTGATGGACTAGGGGAATAGGAAGGCTGAGACGGTTGGTATGACGGCTGTGACGGTTGATAAGCAGGTTGAGTTGGCAGGCTTGGCTTATAACTCGATTGGAACGGCTGTTCAGGCTTGTAAGAAGACTCAGGTTTGTAAGGTGACTCGCTAGGTTGGTATGAAGGCTGGCTCGGTTGGTAGGTTGGGCTTGGCGACGGACCTTCGCTGTAGGACGGTGAAGGGCGGGTGCCAGAAGCTGGGTATCCGGATGCAGGGGGCAGGTATTGGTTAGCCGGTTCAAAAGGTCTCGGTTTTTCTGGTTTCCCTCCGAAGTACTGACGAGCTGAAAGTATATAAAGAGTATATAAATAAAGATACTATAGAAGAATATTTCCGTTGACCCAATGTGCTTGTGCCTAGTGAATGCTAGAAGACGTGATTCGTGCAAAATACTTGGTGATTGAAGGTCCAACGATTAAAAAAGTTATGTATTTTGTTGAATATCTTTAGTAATGGCCTAATATACTACTGTATCATCATTATTTTAGAAAATATGTCACCTGTAAAAATATTATTGTATTATTTATTGATTGCGCTTTTATTTAAAATATTGTCGCTAAACTCAGATACAATGACAAACATAATATATACCTAGAAAAATCCTTAAAGCTAATTATTAATATCTAAATCTTAAAACTAGTGTGCACCTTTCCTATTCTTCTGTTGGTATAAGCCCTGTATCCACTGCAACAGATTGTTCACCATATCATCCACCTCCGCCTGCTTTTCCGGCTGTAGGTCCGCTGGAAATCATGGTCTTCATCAGCAACCAGGAGTTGGTTTCCCCCCACCAACCATTCTACTCACTACTAGTTAGCTCTTGAAGATAGATGCTAGTATTTAACAGGTCTTGAAATTGTTAAAGCCGATGATACAATGGAGAGAAAGAAGATACTTATTATGAAAATCAACAAATACAATGAAGGCTTATTTATATTTCCATTACAGCGTGAATTAATAATATAACTTCACTAAGAAGGGTTAGACTGAGGTGTACCTATAGTAAACCACATTTCGCCAGTTATGCTTAAGACCCACGTAATAGGAGCGAGCCTATTGCCATCAACCAGGCACAAATCCGGCCTCCGGGCTGCTACTGCAAAATTCCAGATGGAAAAACCCAATAACACTTTACCTGACCCGGGAATCGAACCCGGGACCTCATGCTCAGCAGTAGCACTTGCGTCCACTACACCAACGAGGCACTCTATGTAATTATCGATCTGAAGGCAGATTTGGAATGAGCACAAAGTAATGAAAATGTAAATATGTATGTCTTTACAAAAGAAACAGTTAGGTAATTAAGATAATAGTAACAGAATAGGAAACGATTAAATTCAAAACATCATATTAATTAGCTGAACTAACACTACAGAATTAGTCGCTTAACAACCAAATTAAAAAATTAGTAAGTAAAGAAATACTACAAAAAATAGAAGCATGAAAAGATTGTAGACAGATACAAGAAATAAAAGTTTTATTAACTACAACTTACAACCGAAGACAAAGTGTAAGGAGGAGGATTTAATAAATTCTACTCTAATAGAAATACTACAGAAAAATAAGAAGAAAACAAACCAGTATGAATGTTTACTTAAGCACATTCTTAGCGTGTTCAAATAAAATTTACTGCAACACTTTTTTACTAGCAGGGTCCAAAGAAATAGAATTTATCTGAACACGCATTGAAAGCTAAATACATAGAGAATTTGCGTAAATTGTAAATATTTTTTGCAAGTAAAAGTAACTAAGCAATTTTTTTATTATTTCTTAAGCAGTAATTTCTTTACTGATTTAAAGAATAAAATCACAAAACCAAGTTATTAGCCAATTAAATATTTGCAATTTTCAAAACTATGCATCATTAAATTTAGTGAAGCCAGTTACATTTATGACTTATAAAGTGACACAAATGGAGACAGAATCAAGTCAGAGCAAGTTATAATAAAAAAGACCATAAAGGCAAACTTATAATTATGAATTAATCATTAATTTGTTATTTACATCTTTTTATAATTATACTTTTACACCTGCAGGCGACATTATGGCATAAGTATGCATATTATGAAGATTTAGAAGATAATAATTCATGTATACGGAAATTAATAAAGGAAGTGAAGACATTAGGTTATATTAAGGTAATTATAACGCGAACGCCACAAAAATACACTAATAATAATTTACTAAATCGTCAAAGAGCTGTCATTAAAGTAGAAAATGTAGAACCAGCTAGAAAGTGAAGACAGATCGAAAGTATGAAGAATTAATTGCCGCCGAAATATTTTGAATAATAACAGAGTTATATACCGTGAAACATTTTTAATTGCGTAAACAATTTGGATTTTACCACGATTAGTATCTAGACAAGGATTATTATGTGACTGTCTAGCTAGTCACACGTACAAAAAACTGTTAGCTTATTTGATTCAAAATGTTTGTAATGAAAGAAAATTAACATTCGGTTTGGTAATTGATTCTGAAACTAAGTTTGTTTTGTCAATTCACAGGCCTTTATCAGCAAACTCGTTACTAAACTTAGATTCTAGGTCTAAAATTCATCATATTGGCCTTTTGTATTGCAATAACGACAAATAATATCTAAGTTATAACATAAAAGGAACAGAAAGAGGTGCCACGCGAGTGCAGCCGCGGGCAAAGCTGTGTAAGTGTCTAGAAATGTAAAGAAGTATCAAGAAGATAGTAATCTGAATGTCGAGAAGAAGGGAGGAGATAGTTCCAGAAGCGTGGAGTCAGTGTAGCTTTAAGTGCCCTCTGCTCGTAAACATTTGAAAATGCCGCTAAAATAATTTGACAGGGGCTTAATAGCAAGCCAGATAAACTAATGATTGGAGGAACCAGCTGCAGTAGCAGATTATTTATCCATCTCTTGACCAACATGTAGAGAGAGAGAGAGAGCATATTCACTTTCATCAAAGAACGAGACTGACGCATTCAATGAATACAATATTCTTTATTCAATTCTGCCCAAGATTCAAGGCTGAAGTCAAGTAGCGAATTTAGTTAAAAAAAGGAATCTATTGGAAAGTAGCTGGAATGGTCTCTATTTAACGAAATATTAAATGTCGTCTACAAGCAAGGGGCAGTGTAAGTGTGGCAGAATGTTAAGTGACTCATTCGGGTACACGATGCATTGATTAGCGATGTTTACTGAAAACAAACTTAGAAAGCACAGTGAGTTCTATTTCTATAAAGGCACCAAAAAGACGGCCATTTTTTTTCAGAATTTTTTACCGGCCACATAACGTGAAGGTTGCAATCTCTACTTCCTAGTGAAGCCACACGATCCCACAATGTGGTATCCGATCGGAATAAAATGTTAATTTTTTCCACGTTCCTAACGGATCCCACAATGTGGGATCCGATCGGAATAAGCCGATTATTACATCTTTAAACTTTTAGATTTTTTTAAAAGGCATCAAATATAACTAAATTTTTAGGTCTCCATGGATTCCATTTATGAATTCGTTTTGCAATTTGATAAGAAAGAAGTGCTTTCTGTTCTAAGTTTCTACAAATATTTTAATACGTAACCATCAAAAAATCAATGCTGTACCCAAACTGATAAGGTCGCACATAAAAGGCTGTATCTGTATGTGTACGTACCAGTCTTGCGTTTTCTTGGTTCTGTAAAACATATTACAATTAATCTAGATAAACAAACATAAATAAAAAGAAAAGATTTAAACACATAAATATTTATATACATATTTTTACAAAATGTACACTAGACTAAACACACAAAAAATCTTAAATACTAGCATGCATCTTGGTGTTTATACAGGCATTTTGCAAAAAAAAATGCGTTCGTCAAAAATATGTACAAAGAGAGATATTTACATCTTTTCGCTAGCAAAAAGAATACCCATATTTACAAAAATGTCTTTTGTATGGAACATTCCAAGATGTAATTAAATAGATCAAAAATATCACACAACACCAACGTACCTAAGTCTTTTTGATAATTTTTAGTATTAAGTATATACCTATACGTAACATGGACTTTTGTGTAAAACATTATACAAATGAGATTAACTTATAATTTACTACTATTCGAATTTAACGTGTGTATTTCTCAAATCGATTATTTACAATCCTAATTAATTTTGCTGTGCATAATCATGTGGTGAAGATGTTTATTTTTTATGTAACATAAAAAATAAAGTGTAATTCGCAAAATGGTGGCGTCTGGTATCGAATTAAATGCAAAACTAATCGATTACATGTATGCAAATCGATAAATTCTTTTCCTTCTTTGTAATTTTTTTTTTTTATGTTAATAAGCCGTGAGCCTAATGGGTTTCCTTCGGCTAAACTTTACGAACTGCCATATAAATCTACATCCCCTATTTAACCTCTTCAGGAAAAAAATAAAAAATCCTTGGTGCTCTCCTACGTTATATATGGATTGCATGTGCAAAACAAGCTTCTAGAGTGTGAGATGGATGGAGAGGAAGAAGAAGACCAAAGAAAAGATGGATGGATTGTGTGCGGAATGAGATGAAAGAAAAAAGAATGAAAGATACGAGACATACTGACAGGGGAGAATGGAATACAGAAACGTAATATTCAGCCTATAATGTTCCCACTGCTGGGACACATGCCTCCTTTCTGTCTCTCACAGAGAGGAGGCATGTGTCCCAGCAGGGGAGTGAGCCGTAAACCACCACACGGACCCAGTGCGGGTTGATAGATGTCATATGTCTTCAAATTTTTGGTTCTAAAACATGCCAGTTTCCTTACGATGTTTTCCTTCACCGTTTTGAGAGCAGTGATGATGAAATTGTTTACACAAACTAAAGCGCCTGACAGGGTTCGAACCTACGAATTACAACTCGTAAGTCGCGGCCATTACCTCTGAGCTACCATTGCTTTCAAGAGCTATAGGCCAATAGCAGGCAGATGAATATGAATTACCAATCAAAAAAATATTACTACTAACAAAAACAGTATTGAATAATGAGATAACTTTGACAATATCAGTTCTTTTTGCGATCGCACAATCGTTGTACTATTCACGCGATTGCAAAATACATAACTAACCCAAAAGTCAGATATTGTTTACCTAGTGTGAAACGTTTTGTATGAAGCTTATTATGCATTATATCGTAGAAGGAGTTGCTGGCTATATTTGGCCTTCCTTTATGTGGTTTTTTCTAACCGATTCAAGCTTTTGAATCAATTTTCCACGTTATATTTGTATGTTTTACTATGGAATGATTCTCCATAATTTGTTCTACTCTCTCTTCGGACTATAGTGATAGATTTGGCATTCTTTTGTGTGTAAATGCGTTTCTTTTTAGGGTTCCGTAGTCAACAAGGAACCCTTATAGTTTCGCCATGCCCGTCTGTCCGCGGCTTAGCTCAGAGACCCTTAGTGCTAAAAAGCTGTAATTTGGTATGGGTATACCTACATATACATTACTCGACAAAGTGGGAAAATCAAATCGTAAAAAAAAAATATATGGTAAAACTATCACAGCTACGTAGGCTTTACAACTACAATGTTAAGTTTGCTGGATAAATTCATCCCAACTACGGAACCCTTCATTGTGCGTGGTTTGACATGTACTTTGCCGGTTGTTCTTCTAAATGGGTACAAGTAAGTTCAAGCTTTTGAATGAATTCGTATCGCTTTTAATTTGCCAGGATTCAGCACAAGTCTACTCTCTGAGCTGCTTAGGCTATAGGTTGGTAACACCTTCTTAGAATGATGCTTTCCCATTTTATATAATCTGTACCTATCACTTCAATTGATGGCTCTTACGACCACGACAGTGTGGTTGGCCATAAGAACAGTATATTTGTGAAATAACTCTGTGATCACCCGCTTAGCCAGACATTTAAGTAAAGGTACCTAAGAAACGACCAATTGGAACCGTGCACCTAGCTTCTGACGTTTCATAAGTGCCCATGTAGGTTTGTGTGAAATAAAATATTTTGATTTTGAAATCCTTCCGCAACTTGACACACTTCCTGTGTTTAAAAATCTAAGGCCCGTATTACAGAACCTCTCTGAAGACTCAAGTACTACTTAAAACTAGTTTCAACCAATCAAATGACTTTAATCTAATTTTAAGTAATCCTTGAGTTTTGAACGAGGTTCTGTTATCCGGGCCTAAGATTTATGGTTGTACTGATAGACATAGGAATTGAAGCTTGTTCCAGGTTTGATAAGCTCAGACTATGCAATAACAGTACTCTAATTGCGTAATACACAATCAATCAGAATTGGAAACGTTTTGAAACAAATGTCTAATCCATTGCTTCATAAGTTCGAAAAAAAATCTGCTCAATATTGTAATTAACGCAATGAATGTTGTTGAACTGTCAAAATGAAAGAAATTAGTCTTAATCGGTTACGAAATTAGATAGCAGGTTTGATAAAATCAAACTACCTATGTGATAGCTGTTTTAGCTATTTATAACTAGCTTCCGCCCGCGGCTTCGCCCGCGGCTTCGCCCGCGTGGTATGTCGATAAAAAGTAGCCTATGTCCTTCCCCAGGATGCCATCTATCTCCTTGCCAAAGATCGAAATCCGTTCAGTGGTTTAGGCGTGAAAAGGAAACATACAGACAGACAGACAAGAGTTACTTTCGAATTTATAATATTAAGTATGGATGAGTATTGAGTAGCACAATGAAACTAATATGTGTTACAAACTCATGCAGACGTGAAAGTGTCTAAACTAACAGCTGATTCGTCAAACTGTTGCACCAGGCTACCAGGAACGCATGAAGTGCATAGAGCATGCAACAATGTTGTTAACCATAAATCGGTGAGCATGTGTCAATAAACATGCGTTTATGTTTGACAACGTGTGCGTGTGTTAAGTGTGACATAAGTTACCGGACGTGGCTTTAGTGCGAAGTGCATATTGTTTACTTTTACAAGTGTCATTATTATTGTGGAGAGAAGGGGAAACTAATTCTATGAAATGAATAGTCTTCATTGCAAGAAGCCAGGTTATGATATTTTGATCTTGGAGGAACCGATTTTCTTACCGGCTCTTCTCCATAGGAAGCGACCAATGAGAACCGTTTTTTTTGGTCACTTTGGTTGACGATAAACTTTACCCATAGTTTTGGGAATAAAGTTACTATTATCATCGTATTGGCTCGTTAAGGCTATGAAGATTCGAAGAAGAAATAGCGTGTATCGAAACAACGTCATTCGAATCTTCATAGCACTCCCATTGCTAGCCTGTTAGGTCCCAAACATATTATAATCGGTAGAAGATTATAACTTGATTCTTTCTCAGTAGGTACTCTGAACTACATTATTTTCCCAGAAATTGTTAAGCATTGTACCTGCTTTGTTGTCAATGTTTGCTAAGTTAAACCTTTTCAATAATTAATTCTGTAATGCAAGAAGAACTTCGTGCTCTATTAAATTACATTTATTTTACATATATATTTTTTTTATTCTAATTTTATTTTTCATTAAAGATAATTTCCACCTGTGCTCGTATTTTAATCATTCAATTTAAATAAATAAGCAGTTACTTACGGAAACGAGATGAGCTCTCAGCAGCGCCGGCGACCGCGACGACCGCGCACAGCGCCACCACAGCGCTCATGCGCACCATCTGGAAATAACAAGAGATTTCTGATAAATAAACAAAGTTTTTAAAGAACAGAGGCCCTAGACAAAGTGACATTCTATCAGCGATAACGATGATGGAAAAGGCAAAAATGTATAGAACTAACATAAGCTATCCAAAAACCTTATGTCAATCCTGTGGAAAGTCGTGAAGTGATATTGGGTTTTTCCATCTAGAATTTCGCAGTAGCTGCCCGAAGTCTGAATTTGTGCCTGGTTGATGGCAATAGGCTCGGTCCCAGTTACATGGAACTTATACGAAATAGCTAGCAAAACGTGGGTGCACCTCTACCTAACCTTAAAAGCCTGATATTATGTTGTGAACTCTCTAAAAAATACTTGATCAAAAATAAATGAAACCATCGGTGCATGCCCCAGTATGATGTTTTAGAATTACACGAATAACGTAAACAACTACAGGATTGTTTTCATTATAAACAAAATACGCAATTAAAAACACTAATCAAGTCATTAAATCGACGCCATTCCACAACTACCCTTAATTCCAGTCAAAAATCAAAGTAAAACAAGTCAAGGTCTCATTAGCATAACAACCAAATAGATAAATCTATTGTTTGATAAGTCTGGGAATCGAACCAGGGACCACAATGAACAATTACTTAACTTGTAACGTGAGACGCCTGATGCAACGTTAACGTTAACGTTAGCGTTAGATTTAGACTTAGAATGTAGATCACTGGATAGGAATCTGAATAATAAGTTGTTCAAAAAGTATTGTGTATCTGGGGCGATGGCAATCAAAGTTGTAAAAGTTAATTAGGTCGCGATTGTGGTGTAAAAATTAGAATTATTATTACAGTTTTTCATGAATTGGTAGTTAGATTGCGGTATGGGAATGTCCTGGTCTTGGTATTACTGCAAACATTGATAATAATATCATTACATTGCAATTTTGCAAAATAATAACAACTTTGACCGACTTTTCATTTCAGGTTTTCATTATTATATTTATTTCAGTCAGAAGCCCGAAAGTCTGACAACCAGTCTTACCAAGGAGTTTCGTATTACCCGGTTACTGGGTTGTGGACAGATAGGCAGTCGCTTCATGTAAATACTGGTATTCAGATGCAACCGGTTAGCCTGGAAGCCGACCCCAATATAGTTGGGAAAAGGCTAGACAGATTTATTACTATATTTTTTTCCGAATTATTTTATTGCAAAGATTTGCAGGCCTTGTGAAGGCCGCAGGACTTTGCTGGTTGCGAGAAGCACAGAACCGGTCGAAGTGGCAAGGCATGGAAGTCTACGTCCAGCATTGGACGTCTTTCGGCTGAAATGATAATGATGATATTGAAAGATTTTGGTAATGTCAGATCTAACTACTACGATATTGGATGCTGCATGTATTGCATTCCATTTCAATACACACTCATGACTTTTACTTTTCTTCAAAACTGAACTGACGCAATACATTTCCCTTTAAACTTGCTAATTCATTACCTAAAGCTCAAAATATAACACATTCTCGTCAAAGTAATCTTTCTGTCACGAGCGTAACAGTATAATGTGTAAACTGCTGTCTGTAAACATGTAACAGTTTACATAAATTTCGTTGTGTAATGCAATGTAAACTAGTGTAAATCCGGCTTTAGGTCACACTCAATATGTTTTGATTAGCTCAAAATGGGCTGTACTGCATGCTTTTGGTTTCTTAAAGATTTCTGAAAGAGATTATTATTAAAGATTATTGGAATCGTGTTAGGTAATCAGATTAGACGTGATTAGATTATGTTAAGATGTGAAATAACATTTTGCGAATGACACTAACTCGTTTTACCTACTATTACATTCTTTCTTTAGTATTATTGTGTAATATAAATGAGGTTTTGCTCTTCCAAAGCTTGTGTCTGCACGATTAAAATGGGATGGCTGATAATGCAGGATTTTATCAAGATTATTATGCAACTACAGATGATGACTAAAAGAGAAGTCATCATCTGCCTAGCCTTTTCCCAACTATGTTGGGGTCGGCTTCCAGTCTAACCCACTGCCGTTGAATACCAGTATTTTACATAGAGCGACTTCCTATCTGACCTCCACGACCCAGTTACTGGGTAACACGATACCCCTTGGTAAGACTGGTTGTCAGACTTTCAGACTTCAATTATGACAGAGCACCTAACCCATACCCTGCCACCTTTAGTCTCTCCACAACCTAGTAACTGGGTAACACGGTACCCCTTGGTAAGACTGGTTGTCAGACTTTCAGACTTGAATTATGACAGAGCACCTAACCCATACCCTGGCACCTTTAGTCTCTACCCGTGTTTACAATAATTGTCTGCAGCAGACGCGGTCCGAGGCGGTCCTGGGGGTCATGGCCCCCCCCAAAATCATTCAAGCTGTCGAGAGACAAAATGATTTATGTGCTTTACTAACTAAAAACTGTGGGTATTTAAGCCAGTTGAGCCACA
Source organism: Lithophane semibrunnea (assembly GCA_947363905.1). NCBI lineage: Eukaryota > Metazoa > Arthropoda > Insecta > Lepidoptera > Noctuidae > Lithophane > Lithophane semibrunnea. The sequence goes on along the minus strand of OX376208.1, from coordinate 13,336,057 downwards.
GTGACCCCTATGGGATAAAAAAAAAGTTTTTAGAGTACCTACTTATTAATTAGGTAACCATTTCCCTAAAAATATTCCTCAGTACCAATGGTGACCCCCGCCAAAATCTTGGGCTACGACCGCGCCTGGTCTGCAGTAGGCCTAAGTTCCGGTAGATCAGTTTAATAAATATGATAATACTATTCAAAGGTCAAAGAAAGTCCAGTCTGGTTTGATGGCCTTGATCTTATTACGCGCTCACGACTAGGTCATTCATCTTTGATACTGGTCTAGAGCCTCACTACATAGTACCTAACTAATATAAACTAAAGTATTATGGCATTGACCACTAGATAAACTCTTCTTGCTCATTTACATTTGCATTTGTTAAACCATTTTCAGCGAATGTCAATTGTTTTAAATAGATTTTTATTCGTTACTAGCTGACCCGACAGACGTTGTCCTGTCAAAGTTTATATTGCCAAAGCGCTAAGATTAGATTAGAAATAATTTTATATGGTGGTTAATTATTCTTAAATTTTCTAATTTTCCGCGCAATTTTCTTATTTTTTTCTTTCATAAGAACCTTCTCCTGACAATAACAAACACAACAGAAAAAGAATTAGCGAAATCGGTCTAGCCGTTCACGCGTGATGGCGTGACCAAGGGAAATAGGGATTCATTTTTATACCCCGCTCCTTCTTCGCACGGTTTTAACGAATTAACAAAACATCGAGATTTACTTAGTTATTATGTAACTTTAACTAAAGTTCCATCTATCATTACACTCATTGTAGAGAAGAACCACCCGTTTTCATGTCAGGAAACCACCATACCTATGTAATGCCGCGACATATGATTACTATGGCTTCGTGTATGCTATAAAATGGCACCAGATGATCACGAAACGAAATCAGGTGACGAAACTACACACGAGACGATAATATCAAAATTATGCAATCCAAGCCAAAATGACAAGTAAGGAAACCTTCCGTCTACCACATTTTCAAGAGACATGATACCGAAACGAGGCAATAGTAATATATCACACTGCATGGTGGCACTTTCCCTCCGTTAGCCTAGGTTCCGAAAGCCCGTAGGTACTCACATACCTATTAGAGATGGGCCGAATATTTGGCCGACTAACTGATAGACCGAATAGTCGGTTGCAAAAAAGACCGACTAGTCTTACACCCGGTTTCTGAATTGAGAATTTGAATTTGAGAACGTCCTAATCTGTACTTAAGTATAACTTAAGAATTAAGTTTATTTAAACTTTAATCAAGATTTGAGTAGCTTTCTGTTGTAAATGATGTTATACATCATTTACGACAGAAAGCATGCTTAACTGTCGTCAGTTTCATTAGAGTCGTTTCTGAAATTTGATATTAACTTGTGAAACACAAAAACCCAAGCGCATACTTATATATTTGAGAATAATCAGTTGAGATTTGACGGCCAAACCAATCTTTCAATGGAGTTCGGGTATAAAACTTTTTTTTAATCATGCTTTTCTTGGTATCAGTTCAAATATTGACTACCAAAGGAAGAGTTTCCATTCCTATATTAGATTTAATTTCAATTTCCTATTACACTAATATTCGATTTCATTTCAAGGTACCCTATTTTTAAGCATATCAATATGAAATAAGTAAAAAGCCGACTATTCAGCGCTTTTTACTAACTAGTTGCCGACTGGGCGCCGAATACAAAATATGGCCGGATAGTCGACTTTCCCGAGTATTCGGTACATCTCTGATACCTATATGTCTGCCTAGGTCTCGTGGGAGCTCGCTGATAGCATCTTAAAGTGCTAACAAGACGTGTAGAACGTTTTGTCGCCTGTCTAACGACCATCTTGCTTTCAATTATACCTGAAATGGTAGTCTTTTACTTTGAATGTAATCTGTTGTCAAATCGGTTGTTAAATGGTGACTGATATTGGTCTAGCGGTCGCAAGCGTGATAGCTGGGCAATGGGTTCTAGTTCATTCCCTGGTCGGACATAGTACAGTTATTGGGTTTTTCCATTTGGGCATTTTCAGTAGTAGCTTTTGTTGCAGTTTGTATTGGTGCCTGGTTAATGGCGATAAGCCCTCCTTAGTGGAGTTTCATGCCCGTTCTTCTCCATAGGAACCTACTACGCTTTGAAATGGGCAACTAGCTTCATCTTTCTGACTGACCGACCCCTTGACAATTCAAAAGTGCCTGTAATTGGTTTATTTGAAATAAATGCTTTGAGTTTAGGTTACATGGGACTTAACCAGTCATGCATCAATCAATCTACCTAGACTTTTGCCAACTATGTTGGGGTCGGCTTCCAGTCTAACCAGATGCAGTTAAATACCAGTATTTTACATGGAGCGACTGACTATCTGACCACCACAACCCAGTAATGAAGTAATACGATACCCCTTGGTAAGACTGGTTGTCAGACTTTCGGGCTTCTGCGACTGTCAAATATCCACGAATGACAGCCGCTACCAACGGCTCAACGTACTTTCCGAAGCACAGCGGAGTCTCGGTATGTAAATATAGTCACCCATCCACAGACCAACCCCGGCAAGCGTAGCTTAACCTTATGGATCGACCCGTGCGGCTGTTGACTTAGCCACGAGCTCCTCATATTATATTCTTTAGCCTGTTATGCGTATTGTATTAAATGATACATGACTGTCTAAATATGAGTATGTTATATAATTATACAATGATAATTCTCATGCCATTGTTGTATAAGTTTACTAGCTGCGCCCCGCGGTTTCGACCGCATAAGTCTCGATCCCGTGGGAATATCAGGTTAACCAGGTCATGGTCAATACAATAATGACATGTGCCAAACGTCATCCAATTCCGTTCAGTCGTCGTCAACAAACGAACTCACTTTCGCATTTATAATATTAAAGTTAGGACGTTAAGTTCAAGTTGACGTCTTTCGTCTTAATATTGATGAATGATGACATACAAAAGCACTTCTTTCTTTGAACTATTACTAAACTTACAACAGCTAACCAAAGAGGTAACAAATAAGCGTACAAAATACAAAATAAGCAATACCAACATTACAATACGCACAATAATATCGTTCGTCATAACTTATCGCCGATATATCGCCGATATTATTCGACATGATTGTCATTCAATGCAGCACTCTTCCTGCTGAGCAGTGCGGTTTTATAAAAGTGATTGCTCAAAATTATGTAATACATAATGTAAAATGTGCTTTTTGTATGGATATGTAAATGAGGTATTGTGTTTTTAAAACAGTGATTGGAAATGGTATTGCGATACTTACTAATAAAAAACATTGGTATCGCTTTTTCCCGGGTTGGGCAAATAAAATTGTTATTGGGTTTTTCCATCTGGATTTTCTCAGTAGCAGCCCGGAGTCTGGATTTATACCTGGTTGCTGGCAATAAGCTCGCACCCTATTACATGGCACTCTCGCGAAATGTTGGGTATGTTCTAATAACGTTCATAGTACAGTTCGATTCAAACTTAATGGCGGCTCAGAAGTTAGCTACTCGCTGTGCAGTACCCCACCCCACATGAAATTGTTACATGATACATGAAATTGTTACTGCGCATTGAATCGACTTGTACTGGGTAAAACCTGAAGGTGCTAAACCTTTTCAATTTACGACTGACTCTTGAAACACAACATTGCCTATGAGCGGTAATTTCTTTGACAAGAACTACATTGCGTACAACATTCAATTTCATTTACAGACACTTTTGAATTGTCAAGGAGTTGTCAGAAATATGATGCTAGTTGCCCATTCCAAAGCGTAGTAGGTACAGTCACGGATTTAATTGATGAGCCACCTGGCACTGTTCGTATTTTAGCCGTGTAATGCAAATCGGGTTTATTCGGTTCCCGACACGCAAAGTAATGTCTTCGTATTAGAAGAAGAAAATTATATTTCATATCTTTACCGGTTGGCTAACCTGAGAGTTCTGGACTACAAACTTGACAGCAGAGTGACTACCCAAAGTCAACCAATTGCAGGTCTAGCAACAGTAACCTAACAACGATAACCAATCGTTACTGTTGCGATAGTAACGTTAGCGTAAGGTAGTCATTTCGACAAGTTCGAAAGAAACGTCTCTGCCATCGATATTTCAACTGTCACTGTCTTCAGTTAAGTTTTCAGAATTATCGAGTTAATGATCTATGATTCAACGGAGGTCGGTATCAAATAGATTGGATAAACTGAATGCAACATTGTATTTATTTTTATCATTGAGAACTTATTAGTCAACCCCTAATAAGGATAAGACTATTTCCGATTAAAAGTAATTTATTTGTCATCTTGTTTACGAGCGTGCGATTTGAGTTCGTGTTTAATCGTGTAATCTCGTGAATGTATGAAACTGCAAAATTGAAAAGTTTGAAGGTGGCTCATCAATTAAAGTCCGTGACTGTACCTATGGAGAAGAACGGGGAAGAAACTCCACGGACACTCTTTTAAATTAAAAAATTGTTACACAAAATTGGTTACATTGTGCGAACAATGTAGAAAGCACGTTAAAAGCGTCCGTAATAAAAAGATTAAAAAAAAACACAAATCAACAATTAAAATAAGCCATGGCTGCTAAGAGGTGACCATTCCCAATTGCCGGGCGCCCGTTCAAGAAAATGTGAAAACAACATAAGTAACTGCGGGGCAATTACTTTATTTTTAAGAACGTTCGCATTTGCATCGCATTCGCAATCTGTCAAAAAAACCATCAATTTACCAACACATTTGACAATTTTGACAGATTTTTTATGTAAGAGAATTTGGCCCGAACTCTCACTTAATTTTCTTTGGCATTACAGCTATTAAAGAGCAGAGAGGCCCATCTCATACATAATGTATGGCGCACTGATTATTATGGTAATATATCTCAGTATGGTAAATATGGTAATTGTCTCTGCATTTCCGGTTTGCACTATGACTGTGGAATATTTAGATTATATTTATGCAGATTTAGTTAAGTGTATCATATTTTATTTGCATTCAATTTATGGTTAAGTGTGATATATGTAATTTTAATGTGTTACCTAATGGGTATTGTGAGTTATATATGTTTCTAGTTTTTAAAATCTGTCTGTCTGTTTCGTTTGTCGTGGAAACTTAGAAAAATGTCGAATGATCATTATTTTTAGAGACTAACAAACAGTCTTTATATTATCATCTTCAATAATCACCTCAAAGGACAACTAATTATAGATAAGTACCTTTTTAAGTTTATTTAAATTAATCAATCATCTCAGCCTGTCGCAGTCCACTGCTGGACATAGGACTCTCCCAGACTGCGCTACAACACCCTGTGTTATGGCTATAGATGTAAATAAACCGTTTTAAACCAAAATCCGAGGTATAAAAACCGTTTTAAATTTGTTTAACTCGGTTTTTAAACCACTGATTTTGGTTTATATGCAACTATATTTATGGCGCATTGACCAATAAAGGGTCTTGATAGACTGACAGACAGACAGGCGGACGACGAAATGATTTGTTCCGTTTTTTCCTTTAGAGGTACGGAACCCAAAAAAAATATGTGCATGGTCACTGCGTGTAGAATATTTCAGACAATAGGTAAGTCAGATAAATGATTAGTGCATAATTATGAAATCTTCAGCATCTTGCAATAACTTTTGTGAAATATTGTCATCTAGACAAGGACGATGTTCATGGCTGCAGTGCAGTGTGCAGTAATTGACCAATATTTGTAAGTTTCGCAATATCGAGGACTTTGTGCCGGTTGCATTATGTCAATGTTTATCTTTGTTTAAGCTAATCTGCGTGCAATTGTTAGGATTATTAGCAAGTACAAAGTGGGGCAAAACTATTGTCATAATGTCAATTGGCTGCCATTCTGTTGAAATGAATGAAAGTTAATCTCTGTTTTCGCAAAAAGTTTACTTAAAGGTTTACCTTATTACTATAAAACCGTGTTTATCAGTTGTTTACCTTAAAAACACCTTTTAAACATTTCTGTATGGAGTTTGACATAAAACTGACATTAAACTTCCTGTCGCTACTGCTGCCTGTCGCGCCCGCGATATCTCGCCAGTTTGTATAAGCCTTAAGTGGCAATCGCGTACCTATAGTATATGTGTTTGCAAATCGGTTACTGTATACTAAACTGAAATCTTAATCAACGACTAATTCTAAATCATACTGCCGTTCGATAAGGTCGTTGTAACAATAGAATAGAAATAATATGTACACACGGCTACACATCAAGCTATACGTTTCCAGTATAAGCTGACCTCGCATTGTACGGAAATGCAATCAGCATAAATTGGACATGTATAGCCATACGAATTGCATAAAAAGAAAGTCCTCCGCCGCGTTTATCTGTCATCCTGTTCGCGATAAACTGAAAAACTACTGCATCGATTTTCATACTGTTTTCACCAATGGATAGAGTGGTTCTCGAGGAAGGTTTTAGTATAAATATATAAAACATAGGGTGACACAATAGGCAGTCTTACCGCTAAAAGCGAATCTTTTATAGTCAGCCTTTGAATGGATTTAAAGGGAGAAGAAGGGATCTCATTACTTCCTCTGATGATTTTTGTAAGTGCAACAGAAAAATACAGCAACATTTTAATCCACTTCCGACATCAAAATCTTATTACGCGAGCGATTCACGACTCTGCCACATAACACCTAACATTATTATAAACGTATAGAAGCACATCTGCACATGTAACGTTATTCGTAAGTAACTACTATAAACTACTACTATAAAGATCTTAAACAAAAACTGTGAAAGGTCACCAGCTTCCGCGTATGTCAGCCATTATGTCATGTTATGTCATGAGTTCATGACTCGTAAGTGTACTGAGAGTTATTGAGATGATAGTTTGAACATGTGTACCATCTGGAAGTCTAGTCCTTATGCACGAAGTCTGTAGTTTCGGCCGAAGTTACGGGAGTTCGTTTTTGAAGTGAAAACTTCTTTAGGCGCGTTAAGCACTTTTTGGGTGAACAAAAATCATGGGACTCGCGTCATCGTCACGCTTGGAGTGATTTGTTTTTTTTGCGCCATCTTAGTTTTCACTTCTATCGGCAGGAGCAGGACCCGAAGACTACCCCGCATGTGTTTGTTTGACAATTGAGCCGGTCTCGGCTATTCTGCCAGCGTCACGTTTAGACGGCAGCGCAGAGAGGTGGGCCGTCGATTTTACTCTTTGTGGTAGATCAAAGAACAAAGGTTATTCGTTTTTCCTTGTTCCTGTAATTGGTTTATTTGAAGTAAATGCTTTGAGTTTGAGTTTGAGAAGGGTTTGTCTTCGTTTTGCCTGATTATTAACCGATGAAATAAAGAAGGAGATTCTCAAGTCAACGCGTATTTTTTTTCGGATATAGTTTACTAGACTTTGATAGTTTTTAACAAATCAACAATCTAAATCTATCTATATACTTGCAAACAAATATATCATTCATTCATTACCTCATTCATTCATTCATAAACGTTAGAAAAGAAGTCATGAGTTCAACCGTTACTTCAAAACCAAGTCAAGTCACAAGATTCCAATCATACAGTTTTTAAGCTTAATTCATTTGCAAAAACGTTATCAATCATCATTCAATCAGATCGACTCCCACGCCTGCAGAATGACGTTATGCAAAATTGTGACAGTAAGATGCATTGTTTCTACTTTAACAGTATTAAACCATAATTATTACAAAGTCTTATGAGGAGCTCATAGCTAAGTAATAACAGCCGCACGGGTCGATCCATCAGGTTAAGCTACCCTTGCCGGAGTTGGTCCGTGGATGGGTACATATCGAGACTCCTCTGTGCCTCAGAAAGCACCTTAAGCCGTTGATCTCGGCTGTCATTTGTGGATCTTTGACAGTCGTTACGGGTCGTCAGAAGCCCGAAAGTCTGACAACCAGTCTTACCAAGGGGTATCGTATTACCCAGTTACTGGGTTGTGGAGGTCAGATAGGCAGTCGCACCATGTAAAATACTGGTATTCAGCTGCATCCGGTTAGACTGGAAGCCGACCCCAACATAGTTGGGAAAAGGCTAGGCAGATGATCTATTACAAAGTCTTATTCGAGATAATGAAGAGTGAAATCCAATCCCAACAAGATAGGATTATTTAGAAAGCCTTCTTGTTTCAGTATTCGATGAATCATTATACAATTTCTCTTCACGGACATTGGACGTGGGTGTTATGTTAACTCAGCGATTTGTGAGAAGTTCCATACGAATTTAATTCTAAGATTCACAAACCCTTAGATGGCTGTACCATCTTCGCACTAACCTTTTCCCATACATTATATGGTCATGTTATGTCACCAAGAAAGTTCTAGCCTTAACCCAACTATGAATAGTTAACCAGCGATTAACGTGCTTTATGTAGCAAATTATAATATTTTATAAAGTATGGAGATACTGCAATGCGATCTGACATCATCAACTCAAGTAGAAGAAGATATCAAAATAAAAATATTTTATTTCACATAAACCTACATGAAACGTCAGAAGCTAGTTGTTTTAAACTAATTGACATGATTGCCATCACAACTGTAATAAATCTGAATAGTTATCATGTCCACAAAAGCCACTATTATAGAATTGATATTAAATTGTGGGTTTACTAGCAACCTAGCTGCTCCCACTTCGCACGGTTTTTTGGACTTAATAAAACCAAGATTTCTTAGTTATACAGTATGTTAACTAACAAAGGGCGTTCCCGTTAACCTGCAATAGTATAGCGTGTATACATGCTAAAAAAAAATATTACTTACCATTAAAAAAAAAAAAAATTTTTTTTTTTTGTGTCGTGAAATGTTCACAAAACGATTAAATTTAAACGTAAAAGAAACACTCTGTACACGCACACTTGTATTTCAACGTAGAAAAACAAGTGTGACAAGTGGGCGTGTACAGAGAGTTTATTTTCCGTAACAATTTAATATTTTTTGTGAATATTTTACTATACAAAAACAAAAAAAAACTTTTTTTTTTTAATGGTTTTTTTTTTTGGCATGTACTCGTATAGACGCTATACTATTGCAAGTTAACGGGAACGCCCTTTGTTAGTTAACATACTGTATGTAATTTTAATATTAACTTATTAACACATAAACCTTCCGGAATATTCTCTAAACGATGGTGAAAACCTCATCAAAATCTGTTGCGTGGTTTAGAAGAACAACGCGGACATACAGACAAACACGAAAAGCGACTTTAATTTATATTATGTACTATAGCTGATTCCCGCGGCTTCGCTCGCGTGGATGTCGGTTATTATATACTTAAACCTTCCTCGAGAACCACTCTATCCATTGCTGAAAACAGCATGAAAATCGGTGCAGTAGTTTTTGAGTTTATCGCGAACAGGACCACAGACAGACGCGGCGGAGGACTTTGTTTTATAACATGTAATAATAAGATAATTTCGTATCGAAATCCTAAGAAAGGTAAGACCTGATTGTCAATTGTTTAGATTTCAACAGCTGTTCAAATCACAGTTTAAACTGCCTCTAATGATCTTTGATAATTATGGCAATGGATGAGATACAAATGCAACTTCGCATCTATCTAAGCTATTCACATAAGTGGGTCAATTACCCTTCCATACATTCGCAAGTCATAACATCATACACGCATAAACATGCCATGTCATACACACGTAGGTTACACCATGTCATCAATGAACAATTTGTTACAAGTTTTCTCTCCTTCCCTACAATTGACTTATGAAAGTATGACTTATGACCTGAGGCCAAAAATCTGCATACTAACACAACATCATTACTTATAATTATTACTTTACACATTATTTTCTCAGAGAAATGTTACACAATAGTTGCGCAATAAGCAATGTTGCGCTGTGAGATTTTCTGAGTGTTTGAACAAATATTTTTTGGGTCAACAATTTAGGTAAATAACTTTGCTAGCGTGTGTACTGTGTAGAATTTAAGCAAACAGATGGTGTAAAAGGAGCTAAATGGAGAAAACAATTGCAATTTTTAAGCATTATCCACCACATGGAACTCAGCAAGTAAATGCTCTGAGAACATGAGTGTTAGCGGAAAATGTTTTCGTAAATAAGTTCCTACCAACTCAATCTGCCTAGCCTTTTCCCAACTATTTTGGGGTCGGCTTCCAGTCTAACCGGTTGCAGCTGAATAACAGTATTCACATGGAGCGACTGCCTATCAGACCTCCACAACCCAGTAACTGGGTAATACGATACCCCTTGCTAAGACCGGTTGTTAGACTTTCGGGCTTCTGACGACCCGTAACGACTGTCAAAGATATATGAATGACAGCCGGGACCAACGGCTTAACGTGCTTTCCGAGGCACGGAAGAGTTTCGGTATGTAAAGATGGTCACCCATCCACGGACTAACCTCAGCGAGCGTAGCTTAACCTGATGGATCGTCCCGTGCGGCTGTTATTACTTGGCCACGAGCTCCTCCAACTCCAAAAAGTACCTACTAACTAAGGATACTCAATAACTTGAGCGCAGTCTTGACTGCAAGAAACAAGATGTGTATCAAGAAAACAAGATGATTTAAGACTACAAACACTATTCTACTAAACATAGATTCGATTACAAAAATCAAAGCAAGAGGAACATGTTCTTACCACTAAGCGTTGGCGCTAGTGTTTAGAGCAAAAAAATTAACAAAAGAAATTATCTCTATACTCTTTATAATAAACTAGCTTCCACCCGCGGCTTCGCCCGCGTGGTATGTCGATAAACAGTAGCCTATGTCTTTTCTGACTATCTGTGTACAAATTTCATTTAAATCGGTTCTGTAGTTTTGGCGTGAAAGCGCGACAGACAGACAGATAGACAGAGTTTCTTTCGCATTTATAATATTATATATAGTAAGGACACAAATAAGATCTTTTTCGAGTTATCAATATTATATAACTCATATTATATATCTTAGAAAACCTCCACGGAAACATGTGCGATTTTAAAGAGGTCTTAGATCGGAGTATCCATTACAGATGACAGATTAATTTCTACAAAAACGACTTTAATAAACTTAAACTATGTACTACGTCAGTCGCAGCCCTTTTTATCAACAAAGTCATTAATATATAGATCTATGATATTCACTGTATCGCGAAACGTGGCCGTGGGAGACAACGGTTCTTGTACAGATAGCATCATGAACTGTCGTAAGGAACCTCATTATGTAGCTTAATTATTTGGGTTGCATTTACACGCATAGGCCTATTTTCATTACGGTATTCAAATATAGTAGGTATAGGTACGTACTGCCACCGCGTATACGCAGTTTCTCTACCGTCTCTTTCTCTTGTTTAAAGGCTATAAAACGGTAACGAAAAGTTTTCTTGCCGAGGTTAGATTTTGGATGGACTGAACATTTCCCAAACGACCGGAGCACAGTATAAAAAAAATAAGTAAAGCGAGAACAAGTGCCTTCAATATAAAAACAAGTCAAAGGTAATCATGATGCCCCCCGTGCCTCGGAAAGCACGTTAAGCCGTTGGTCCCGGCTGTCATTCGTGGATCTTTGACAGTCGTTACGGGTCGTCAAAGCCCGAAAGTCTGACAACCAGTCCTACCAAGTGGTGTCGTATTACCCAATAACTGGTTTGTAGAGGTATATAATTATGTGGTATTCAGCAGCATCTGGTGAGACTGGAAGCCGGCCCCGACATAGTTGGAAAAAAACTAGGCAAATGATGATGTATAATTACTTACAGTCACGGACTTTAATTGATGAGACACCTGGCACTGTTCGTATTTTAGCCGTGTAATGCAAATCGGGTTTATTCGGTTCCCGACACGCAGTCATTATTTCTTCATATTAGAAGAAGAAAATTATATTTCGTATCTTTACCGGTTGGCTAACCTGAGAGCCAGAACTACAAACTTGGCAGCAGAGTGACAACCCAAAGTCAACCAATTGCAGGTCTAGCAACAGTAACCCAGCAACGATAAACAATCGCTGCTAGGTTACTGTTGCGATAGTAATGTTAGCGGAGAAATATTATCAGTCACTGTCTTCAGTTAAGTTTTCAGAATTATCGAGTTAATGAGCTATGATTCAAAGGAGGTCGGTATCAAATAGATTGGATAAACTTAATGCAACATTGTATTTATTTTTATCATTGAGAACTTATTAGTCAACCTCTATGGATAAGACTATTTCCGATTAAAAGTTATTTATTTGTCATCTTGTTTATGAGCGTGCGTTTTGAATTCGTGTTGAATCGTGTAATCTCGTGAATGTATGAAACTGCAAAATTGAAAAGTTTGAAGGTGGCTCATCAATTAAAGTCCGTGACTGTACATAATTATTATCATTTAACTTAACACTAATGTAATGTGTTATGCGTAGGCTTAAGTGCAGTGCTTGAAAGGTAAAATCATCTATGACAAATAACTTAAATGTCAAAAGGCTATTGACCTTGTATGACTTATGTACGCATAATGTTAAATGAACACTTGTATCAGTTTTCGTTCATTATCGCATAACATTACGCCTATATTCACCAAAGGGTTACACAGAGGTGTATCTTTACTACATCCATCTTTAGCGAGTTATGTTTAAGTCCCATGTAATAGGGGGCGACCCTATTGCCGTTCGTATCATCATCAAAGCAATATCCAGCTTATAACTTTGAATCCGGTCGAGGAGTGAGGTGAATCAGTTGAGGAGCTCGTGGCTAAGTAATAACCGCCGCACGGGTCGATCCATCACGTTAAGCTACGCTTGCCGGGGTTGGTCCGTCGATGGGTGACCATCCTTACATACCGAGACTCCTCCGTGCCTCGGAAAGCACGTTAAGCCGTTGGTCCCGGCTGTCATTTGTGGATCTTGACATACCGAAACTCTTCCGTTGCTAGGACAGCACGTTAAGCCCTTGGTTGTCATTCGTGGATCTTTGACAGTCGTTACGGGTCTTCAGAAGCCCGAAAGTCTGACAACCAGTCTTACCAAGGGGTATCATATTACCCAGTTACTGGGTTGTGGAGGTCAGAGAGACTGCCTAGTCGCTCAATGAAAAAAATTCTGGTATTCAGCTGCATCCGGTTAGACTGGAAGCCGACCCCAACATAGTTGGGAAAAGGCTAGGCAGATGATGAACTTTGAATCCGGTAGACTTATATTGGATTCAAATACGTTACACCATTTTTCGAGGGATCGATTGGTGCCCTGTAAAGCCAGACTATTGTCATCGCGTTTATTTCGCATGGTCATTAAGGCCCATTAAAATGTTCATGGTTCTAGATCCAGCTATGCTTTGTCTGTCTATGAATGAACGAACTTAGGTTTTTTGTAAGTAGATATTTATGTCTTACAGATAATTTTGTTAAGGTCTGTTTGTAACATAATCAGCTTATACGTCCTAAATAATATTATAAACGCGAAAGTTTGTATGGAAGTAAGTATGGATGGATGGATGGATGGATGTTTGTTACTCTTTCACGTAAAAACTACTGAATGGATTTGGATGAAATTTGGCAAACAGATAGTTTATAACCTGGATTAACACATAAGATACTTTTTATCCCGATATTCCCACGGGATCGAGACTTACATGGGTGAAACCGCGGGGCGCAGCTAGTATAATATTATGTTCCCAGTGCTAGACGTTCTTTTCGAAATCTTTTCTGAAACGGATAATGAATTCCTTCTTTTTTCTTACTAGCGAGCCGCTCCTGTTTCGCACGTTTTTTACGACTTGACAAAACATCGAGATTTCTTAGTTTTATGTAACTTTAATATAAAAAAATATCAAAAAGGTACAGACTTTGGTTCATGTCATACTAATATTATGTCAAATCGGATTTGTAACCTTTGTGAGAGCTGGAGTCTATAGTGGGTTCGGGACCTGTATGACAGATCTCCAGGCTCCCACCAATACAATATTAACGTATTATACTCCTATATACACACTTATATTATAAACCTTCCGGAATAAATTCTTTAAACGATGGTGAAAACCTCATCAAAATCTGTTGCGTGGTTTAGAAGAACAACGCGGACATACAGACAAACACACGACTTTAATTTATAATATGTATATAGATGGTGTAACATTTAATTGACCCAACAGAAGAACCTCTCCAATTGAAGGTGTTATGACATTTAAGTACGAGACATTTTATAAATATATATGCGAAGTCATTGTAGTAACGTAATATTAACATTACGTTACCGACTTGCCCCCAAAATGGTGGATTGATTGATTGGTTAACTAACATAATGAAAGGTTATACCGTTACTTATGGTATGATGATTGATAGAATTAAAACTTTACATACCTACATAAGATAATTTGATTAAAACTTCATGAGTCGTAAGGACGCTTTATCGGTATTTCAATCTGCCTAGCCTTTTCCTAACTATGTTGGGGTCGGCTTCCAGTCTATCCGGATGCAGCTGAATACCAGTATTTTACATGGAGCGACTGCCTATCTGACCTACACAACCTTGTAACTGGGTAATACGATACCCCTTGGTAGAAGACTGGTTGTCAGACTTTCGGGCTTCTGACGACCCGTAACGACTGTCAAATATCCTCTAATGACAGCTGGGACCAACGGCGTATTTTAGACTAATTTCACTTCTAAGAATAATATTAGATTCAGACTTGCATTACGCGCTTTGTTGCTGCATGAAAGATACCAAGTGTCATAAAAGATATAGATATATCTAAGTGTCATATCAAGTGTGATAAAAGATATAGATAAATAGATAAAGATATATAATGAGATATCATGAACCACTTCAAACGGAGATCTGGTTCACGCAACTAGTTATATTCTTTACAAAGTGGTGCAATTTTCTCTAAGAAAATTCGGTAAACGGCTACTTCCTACGTAACAATAATGACGAGAAGCTTCGCCTTCATTCGTGTACCTTCGTGAACCTTCGTCATTATTCGTGTACCGGTAGTTCACATACAGGGTGTAATGATTACAGTCGTGGCGTTGATTATACACATTATGTCAGAAAGGAGTGCGTGATAGCTTCGGGCTTAGAGGCTAAGTGCACTCGTTACTACGATGTGTGGAAGTTATATATAATATGGCAGGTTTGAGGTAGTCTTAGTTATGATTTGAAATAATGGATATTTAAGGAAATGGATGTAATCTAAATCACATAAAGTATCTACAGCCTAACAACATGGAGGAAACGCACATGGCAGAAATTTAAAAAAAAATACTAAGACACAGGGTGTTTTTTTATGTGACATACCTACTGAAGGGTTTCATGTTTGAAAAATAGATTTTATGTAGACAAAAGAGTACTCGTAATAATAAATATTTCCAAAGTCTATACTTAATATGGGGGAATTAAAATAATTTGTACGTAAATACCTAATTAATAATTAGGTTATAATATTAATAGAATTAGTGTAAAAACACTGGTATAGAATTTATTGCGAACCAACAAAATACAGCCTTTGAAAACAAAAAAATTATCTGTTCAGTGCTTGATGACAACTATTCTAAATAACCTTGAAGGTAAGGGACATCTTATTATTTAAGTTGGCACAAAAATGACATAACATTATGACCAATTTGACCTCACACCCAAAAAAGAAAATAACCATGACGAAACTAATACAATAATAAATGGATGCTTCAACATAACACTTATATCTTTATTACTTCAAACTTCAGCCGTAAATTATGTGTAACAATACATAATACCTCTTTAGATGGAATCGGATAAGGCAAATTAGAGTTATCTCTATGGGAATGTTGACCATAAGGTAACTATAATGTAGAGAACATTGTTCGTTGAATTTGAGGTCAATTGTTTTGAAGTAGTGCAGTGGGCTGTAGTGCTATAGTAGTACTCTTTGGCTTGGCGTGTTTTAAGGATTTTCATTGTCATAATTATCTAGTGGGCAGAACAGATTGCCGATGGGGCCGAAAGGTTCTGGGGTGGCGACCGCCTATCGGAAGATGTAGCGTTGGAACGCCCCCCACAAGGTGGACCGATGACCTGGTGAACGTCGAGGGAATGCGCTGGATGCGAGAAGCACGGAACCGGTTCAAGTGGCGGTGCTTGCGGGAGGCATATGTCCAGCAGTGGACGTTTTTCGGCTGAAATGATGATGATGATGACCTTTTATGGCTTGGCACTTCGTGTTCGAACCCAAGGCCGTCCGACAAGTCATACCTTGGCAGTCTGACGGTCACACCAGTAGGCTATCACTGCTTTTCATCTAAACTACAATCAAACTACACCTCACTAAGTCCACACATGTTTACGAAACCGGCCTCACGTCACTATTGACTGCGCTCTGCCTTGGTTTTTTATTTGGTCTGAGCACATCAGATCGCTTTACTACGTAAGCCCTTTCTGGTCACCGTCTCTAGCTTGTACCTAACCGTAAACACGATACCCATAACCCAATACAATCTTACCCATTAACACCCTGGGAAACGTCCCTTGAAACGACCATTCAATTATACAAACGCAAATCGCCGAACATGATTGGTTGGAAATCTTTCAACTCGTGCTGTAACTCGCCAATTAGCCAATCAGGAAACGTATTCTTCTAAATGCCTGCCGCAACGTCAGGGGGCATCCTCACGATTCGTCGGTGAAATGACGAGTTATTATGGTAAAAAGGTCGTGACAGGAAGGACGGAAAATGGAATTATGGATGCAGTGGACAAGAATTGATTAGGGGGATCATGACGAGACTTTTCAGTTGCTGGTTAAATTTTTATGGTTGGCTTTTATGATGGCGAAACTGTAAGTCTATGTTTGAACTGAACTTTGTGGTAAAGAAAGAAAAAACAATTTATTTGCGGCAATTTTTTTGGTGACCTGAAATACAGGCCTTGAGCCTAGTTTAGGCACCAGTCTCCCACAATATAATACCCCTATAATATGTTACCGTAGAAATAAGGCTAGCAATTAAGAATAATATTGTGGAGAAAATAAACTAATTTATTTATTTTTATTTATTTACCTAGCTTTTGAAACGAAAATCAACACAAAAATTTGCTAACAAATTGTCAAACGCGCACTGCCGTTATTTGCTAATTAGCCAATGCAATGCAACACTTGATATTTTGACGCGTGGATAATTTTCGTTCCAGGAACCGGGCGTAAGAAAGTAATGTAAATTCATAAATAGATTATTGTTTATAGCAATAAATAAATGTTATTTAATTAAAAAAAAAAAAAAAAAAAAAAAAAAAAAAAAAAACATGACGCTAAGAAAGGACAAATAGTTATACCTACCAAAATAGCAAGTTGGAGGAAAATATGCGTCACATTCACGCAAACGGCCATCGCTAAGCATAATGCTGCGACCCTATGCGAGACAGAGCCCCAGCGCTGGTTGTTAGTGTCAGGCGGAGTTGACGTCATGACGTCAATCGGTGCAGCATATAATGAATTATCAATAACAAAATCCATACTAATATTATAAATTCGAAAGTAACTCTGTCTGTCTGTCTGCATGTTACCTTTTCACGCCTAAACCACTGAACGAATTTCGACAAAATTTGGCAAGGAGATATCCCCAGGATGCTATCTATCTCCTTGCCAAATAATTATAGTATAATTATATCTACGTCTATTGTGTTTTATAATGGATTTCCGCAAAGTCACACCTGAATCAATTGAGTACTTATACAGGGTGTTAGGGTAAACACCGGTATCCTTGCAACCAGTGGTTTGGTTTCATTTATAGAACGTAAAATCAATGGAAAATTACAACTTTTTTTTTCTTTTTTTTAATTCTACATTTTACCACAAGAGACGCAAGTTCGTTGTCCTATGCGTTAGGGCAACGAACTTGCGTCTCAACACGGGCGGGGGGTACGGGATGTGAACTGACTGGCCGCGAGGGCGACCCCTCCCTCAGTCAGTCTGCTGTTTCACTAGAGAGCACGGTGTCGCATAGAACCTTTTTAAAATCTTTTAATGAAAATGACGTTTTTTTTTGTTGTGTTCGGTCATTTATTTTTATATTTAAGTCAACTACCCATGGTTTGAATGACAAGTCTGTTTACCCTTACAGCCTGTAGAACACCCACATTTCGGCAGTTATATTTAAGTCCCATGTAATAGGGTGCGAGCTTATTGCAATCAACCGGGCACTCAGGATTCTACTCAGAAATTCCAGATTTAAAAAAAAATCAAGTAATAAAAACTAAAACCCAACTACGACTTAAAAGATATAAACAAGGCACCACAGACAGACAAATTAAAAATCCGGAGTCACACGTAATCTGTTCGATTTATGCCCTAACACGTGTGACTCCGGATTTTTAATTTGTCTGTCTGTGGTGCCTTGTTTATATCTTTTAAGTCGTAGTTGGGTTTTAGTTTTTATTACTTGATTTTTTTTAAAATTGTTTTGGGGTTATAATATATATATTTTTGAAATGTGCTCATTAAGCCCTTTCATTTGATACCCAACATGGTACGATTTTTTTTTTTAAGTTCCTCACTTTATGTCCTCTAGAGGGCGCCATTTTTAATTTAATGTGACGTCACATAGCCTATAACCAGCGGACAACCACGACGCTTCTAACGATACCTCATTTGTCAAATTGTGATAAGTGGTTTGGAAGATAGGAGGGAACAGATGAACATACATACATACATACATACATACATACATACATACATACCGGTCAAAATCATAACCCTCCTTTTTTCTTCGCCGTAGTCGGGTAAAAACACATCAACACTTTGACCGACCCGGAAATCAAACCCAAGATCTCATGGTCAGCTATAGCACTTGCGACCACTAGACCAACGAGGCAGTCTCAAACTTATAGAGAATCTTGCTTTTTCCCGCGGCTTCGTCCGCGTGGAGGTAGAAAATTATCCCACAGGAACGTACTACTTGGATAAAAAGTTTCCTATGTCCTATTCCAGGTCATGGTGTACCCATGTGCCAAATTTCATCAAAATCCGTTCAGCCGTTTTAGCGTGAAAGCATACCAAACATACTCACTCGCATTTTATAATAAATATTAAGTTAGGACTAGCTGCGCCCCGCGGTGTCACCCGCGTAAGCCTCTGAACCGTGGGAATATCGAGATAAAAAGTATTCAATGTCCTATTCCAAGTCATGGTCTACCTCTGTGCCAAATTTCATCCAAATCCGTTCAGCCGTTTTAGTGTGAAAGCGTAACATGCAAACAAACTCACTTTCGCATTTATAATATTATATTAGTTAGGATGTATGGATAGTTAGCAAAAAGAAATCCGACAATAAATTACGGTCAATACAGTATCGACAACTCAACAATTCTCGTTTCCCACACTCGCCAATAACAAGCAAAATGCCTTACTAAATAACGAAGAATCCACCATATAAAACCAGCCAGTGCCTTTAATATGCACGAACGATCGACTGGTGAAAACGAAAGGCATGAACTGTCGGGAGGTCGGGGGTCGGGGAAAGTTCCCATAGGACCCGTTCCTAGGTCCAAGGTCTAGTCTGGCAAGATGACTAGATGAGCATACCGGAGTACAGGTTTGAAGCGATAAAATTGAATGAAGTGAAATCTTCCGATGGCTGGATTTTTGTTTCCGAGTTCCATGTTTGCGTCGAGAGTATAGGAAGTGAACGTTCTATTTTTAAATCTGATGACGTAGGTATTAATTAATAGCAGTAACGTATTTTTTTTAACATAGTACACTTTTTTCTTTTTTTTTCAAAATGGACCAGTTATTTTTTTTTTTTTTTCAAAATGAATCTTCGTTTTGCTTTGAAAAAAAATCTTTATCTTTAAATTCGTACTATGAGTGCAGTACTGCCGTCATAAGAAAGAAGGCCGTAACTACGTCAACGTTGATTCCGAGATAATTGACGTTTTATCTAAAATGATGGCCTAGGATTTACTGAATGGTTTTAGTTAGTGATTCTTGTTTTATAAGACGTTAAAAAATATAGGCTTTATTTTGAACCATAATTTATGTAAATTCATAAACGCGTATTGTTTTTATTTTAATTTTTCCTTTTTGTTTTAGCAGAAATATAATAATAAATTGTGAAATACTTATCTGAAAGGGCGTAATAGCGTAGAATGTAATTGCGGCTTTTCATAGAAGGAACTCGATCTTCCTAAAGCCGAAATCCTTGCATGTAAAGCCTTAAATGTGCAGTTGCGCCTTTTTTTGATAGTAAACTAAGTTACGAATCGTTTTCAAAGCAGGCATTGCAGCATAGGTATTTTGTCTAAAGGAAATAAAAGCCTTCGTCAGTCGATACGTACTTTATTATTATGAGTCAGTCTCTTATGTTCTATTTTCAGTCAAACTTAAAATAATACGTAAGACACAAGTAGGTACATAACTAACACCAGTTACCTTATTACTATGAAGCGTTTTGAAGTAACCAATTCTTGCTAGTAATAATAAACAAATAATTTTTGAAGGAACATCTTTATTAATCACATTTTTCTCATTATGTATCTGAACAAATTCAACAAAACCTATTATATACTCATAAAACAAAAATATATCTCTTGACAATAAAATAACACACAACACAACCAATAATCATCTTAAACTCTTTCTTTCTGCAATGCTGGTTTCATGTATTTTTCTTATGCGTATAGTTCCTCTTTTAGTCAACTGATTCTGTTTTGGAGTTGGCGATTCTGGTATGATGATGTTTTGTGAGTTCGGAATAATAGAATCAGAATCAGAATCACTGTCATTTTGACCAACTGAACTTAAATTGTGATTTTGTGTCGGTGATTTCGGAAGAACGGCAGGATGTGAATCTGGTATTATGTCTGAATCTGAATCATTGTCACTGTGTTCAACGGGATATGCGTTTGGGGGTATATATGTTTTATCTTGCACAGAATCATCTGAATCAAAGTCCACGTCATCGCTGCTGCAGCTGTTATATGGGTACGGATGTAAAACAGAACTTGTCGACGCTTGTTGCATTTGATGACCATCGTTGTTACCGTTGTTGGTTTTTAATAATTCTATCATTTGAAAACCGCTCGCACTCTTCTTCATGGTCCTAAAAATAATAGATAATTAATTATTTGCATTTAAAGTACTCCATCTTATCAATCTTCAAATAATCTTTAATCGATTTAATCAAAAATATGTATAACAGATAACACCGAGAATCAGACGAACGACACCTAGCTTTACACACTGTACATAGTCTGTAACCTGCCCTGTAAACTTCGCAACAAGTCACACATAAACTCACTAACTCGTCCATGCAAAAGTCACCCTTATATACTTAAACTTATAGATCATAATCGCTTCGCTCCAACACTTGCTTTACACACTCGCACGTAGCCGTCAATAATAAGTTTGTATTTTTTGTTTTGGATTTGGTCCCATAGTAAAATTAGTTCAAAATGATATTGTGATGTAAATCGTCGTTCATCCGAACACTCAGTTTAAACATAATGCCACGTCAGACAACGAATTGAACAAAAAATGAGTTAATCAACGAATTTATCTACGTAATTTTATATTATTTCACAGTTAGTTACTATTCACGAATTATAATGTAAAGTAAATAAACATTACTTACCAAGATATCAATATTATTTCAAAAGAAAAAACGGCTGCCGCGTCGTCCCGTCACCGCACACGCACACTGCACTTCGCGTGGCCTCTTAGCTAGCAACTGAGCGACGTGCGGATTCAAAATACTCTCCCCGCGCCCACTTCCGCACGCGTGTCCCTTCAAAAAACTTATACGAAAAGCCCTTATTGCGAAGTTAGGGCTTTTTACCGTAGTAAATTGATAGGTTTTGCTTATTTAAAAAGCCCTAATTGGTAATTGCGGCCTTCCAGACTAGCAATACGAAAATACTAACAAAAAAGGCCGTTATTGTGTAATTAAGGCTTTTCAGATTCAAAAAACAGAATTTATGTCGTAGTTAAGCCTAAAATCCTTATGATATCTCTAATCTCATACGAGTTAGAGCTTTGTGAGTAAGTTCATAAGAAAGCATTTTCTTTGGTGATTCCGAATATGTTAATAACACATTTTTGACAAAATTGTCAGTTACGGCCTTTTTTCTTATGACGGCAGAGTAGGTTCTAAGGTACCTTTTTTTTACTAGGACCAATTGGAACCGCGCACCTAGCTTCTGACTTTTGTTAGGTGCCCATGTAGGTTTATGCGAAACAAAATATTTTGATTTGATGTGACTAAGATTTCTAAGCTGCCAAAAAATAATCAACCTGTATATAAAACCCTGTTAATTTGCTACAAAATACACAAACCTGTGAGCTTAACTTACTGCGAAATAATTAAACCATAAACTACTTACATAGTTACATAAGTTGCCACCAGAGGTCGCAGTGTCGCAAGATTGATGATTCCAAATCTACTACTTATGTTATTACAAACAACGCAAATTGGCTTCAATTAAATGCAATAATAACTTCAAAAAATACATAGAATACAATAAAAATAAGCCTAGCGTGATTTTTATTGGTTTACGAAATATTTTTTGTGTATGATTTTTGTCTGTCATTACTTACATACTTTTTTGTTGATGCAAATGTATTTCTTCATTTCTATTGATTGGGTTTTCGCCATACAATGTTTTGTCATTGGCAATGATTAATTGATTCACGAAATCATAGCTATACTCAATACTTATACCTACATATTGCTTCAACAGCTTTTATTAATCTATATTTATAAAAATGAATCCCTATTTACCTTGGTCACGCCATCACGCGTGAACGGCTGAACGGATTTGGATGAAATTTGGCAAATAGATACCATGAACTGGAGAAGGACATAGGATACCTTTTATCCCAAAATTCCCACGAGATCGAGACTTATGCGAGTGAAACCGCGGGGCGCAGCTAGTTTATAATAATTATACACTTTTGTGTACACCAGGAAATACATAGCAAAAATAAATACATTCTTGCATTTCAGCTATTTAAAACAGGATCACTGCTGATATAGGCATGTATATAGTGTTAGAATTAGGTAATTTACTTCATACCTACCGAGTCGAACTTCCTAACGAACTTTTACGAAGATTGCCATGATCACAAGGCAGACATAACGTACATTATAATTTATAATGTACGTCATGTCCAATCTACCTAGCCTTTCCCAACTATGTTGGGTTCGGCTTCCAGTCTGAATGGATGCAGCTGAATACCAGTATTTTACATGGAGCGACTGCCTATCTGACCTCCACAACCCAGTAACTGGGTATTAAGAGACCTCTTGGTAAGACTGGTTGTCAGACTTACGGGCTTCTGACGACCCGTAACGACTGTCAAAGATCCATGAATGACAGCCGGCACCAACGGCTTAACGTGCTTTACGAGCCACCGAGGAGTCTTTTTTGTAAAATGGTCACCCATTCATGGACCCCGGCAAGCGTAGCTTAACCTGATCGATCAACCCGCGTGGCTGTTATTACTTAGCCACGAGCTCCTCAATGTACCTACGTCATGTCCGTTGACCATAATGTATATTATCAGTTTATTGTCAGTTGGAATCATCACTCATAAATAATTGAACATCTGAAAATAATCTAATGACTAATCCAAAGAGATGGTTCTATTTTTTTTATCCACGAATCTAGAATATGTGCAATTGTGGAAGTAGGTGAAAATATGATTACAAAACTAATTCTCATACAGAGATACAATGAAACATTAAAGTGAATATCAAACCGTGTGATTGTGTGAAGATGTACTTAATTTCGTCATCGCAAAGGTTACTTATTTAGATCTATTCAATAGGCCGACATTTTTCATTGATCGCCCGTGGGTCGCCCCCCAGCTAGATGGACCAACGACCTTAAAATGTTGGCTGGGATAGCCTGGATGCGGAAGGTGGAGTACAGGGTGTTGTCACTCAGCCTGGGAGAGGCCTATGTCCAGCAGTGGACTGCGATAGGCTGAGATGATTGATTGATCATTATTTTGACAAAGATTATCGAATATTTGAGGGACTTGTGGCTAAGAAATAACAGCCGCTCGGGTCGATCCATCAGTTTAAGCTACGCTTGCCGCGGTTGGTCCGTGGATGGGTGACCTTTACATACCAAGACCCCTCCGTGCCTCGGAAAGCACTTTAAGCCATTGGTCCTGGCTGTCATTTGTAGATCTTTGACAGTTGTTACGGGTCGTCAGAAGCCCGAAAGTCTGACAACCAGTCTTAACAAGGGGTATCGTGTTACCCAGTAACTGGGTTGTGGAGATCAGATAGGCAGTCGCTCCATATAAAATACTGGTATTCAGCTGCATCCGGTTAGACTGGAAGCCGACCCCAACATAGTTGGGAAAAGGCTAGGCAGATGATGATAATTATCGAATATTTTTTGCCTTTGATAATTTGACACGGTAGGCACTATGAACATACTTTAATAATTGACCTCGTAAAGTATAGAAAAAAAGTGCTTTATAATATTTTGGCAAGGACAGTGTTTCTTTATTTTACGAGGTCAATTGAGGTACATAATATATTGATTCTAAGTATGTCAAAACTATTTGTGGCCTGTGCAGCTTGACCCCAAAAATTAATAATAAAAATAATAACACTTAAAAATGCCTAAGGGGCCTCTGCGAGTTGGCCCCTCGTACGCCTTCCAAAGGTCCGGGACCCCATGTTCCCGAGATATAAAAATAATAATACATTTATTTGCATAAAATCACGGTTTAAAAAGATGGTAAAAAAAGGACAATTTAGAACAAAACATGTTTTGCCAATATATAATAATCAGCATGCAAATTTTTCAGTTGATAACTTACATTAACATCAATCCCTATGGTTGTTATTTAGAGAAGAAACCGTGATTTGATATGCCTTTAATTTAATTTTTAACGGCGCAAATACACAACTTTTCTGGGAGATATATTTATGAGCCGTTTGGGGTTGAAACACTAGGGCCGTAGGGTCCGAGTGCTGATCGAGTATTTCGGGACAACGCCAAGTTGCTCATCCTATTTTTAGGCCAAAGAATCAGCATTGCCATCCAACGTGGCAAAACTGCCAGTCACAGGCGATTTTTATCTATATTATTAGGATCACTCTCTATTTCATTTGACTTGAACTTAGCTGGCGAAATATGGGCGCCTTGCCTAACCCTTCGTTACAGATACATTTTCCAACTTTACTCTGAGTTTTCTAATAAAGGGTTTAAAGTAAAGAAGCACATACAACTCCATTAGCTTTGTTTCTTACAGAAGCCTCGAACCATCGACCAACGACCTAACATTCACCGCACAACCGCCACCATAATTTCAACTCTAAACTCCAGTAATAACTCATCATTTGCAATGACGTACCTTGCGCAAAGTTCAAATTACATATGTCAAGTGATGATCGATGTTCCAGTTGAAGTTTAATAAGACATTATTTTCTTAATTCTGGACAAATTGGTCATGTAGGTATTTTGTAATGGAGATTGTTTTGATACACATGGGTACAATTTAGGAAATTGCTTGACATTTTCTGGTGCAGTATTTTATGGGAAGTAAGTAGTGAGATATGAAACTTTTAAAAGACGAGGCCAAAAATGCAAGCTTGGCTGTTTTTCTATTCTTAGAATCCTAACTGTATCCCATACTAATATTATAAATTCGAAAGTTATTCTGTTTGTCTGTATGTTACCTTTTCACGCCTAAGCCATTGAACGGATTTCGATAAAATTTGGCAAGGAGATAGATGGCTTCCCGGGGAAGACATAGGGTACTTTTTTACGATTCATATTATACAATAAGACATCACAGACAGACAAATTAAAAATCCGGAGTCACACGTGTTATAAATCAAACAGACTCGTATGACTCCGGATTTTTAATTTGTCCGTCTGTGATAAGACATCATTTTTAACCGACTTCTTCAAAAAGGAGGAGGTTCTCAATTCGTCTGTATGTTTTTTTTTTTGTATGTATGTTACGCGATTACTCCGCCAATTATGAATCGATTTTGATGATTCTTTTTTTTTTGGTAGGTCATGTTTTTAGAGGTGGTCCCATATAAATTGTATTAATTTTGCTTGCGTAGTTTTTGAGTTAGCTTCAATAATTCCGTATTTTTTCCACTTTGCGTATTTAGACGATATCTTAGTCTTCATTTACATAGGAGATAACGGTAAACGAATTTGTGTGGGGTAGAGGTACCACAACTAAAAAATAAAAACTTTTTCCAAAAAAAACACTAAAACGTGGAAAATAACTTTAATTTCGGAAGTCGGTGGAAATATCGAAAATTGAAAAGCAAAGACACCGACTTCCGAAATTAAATTTATTTTTCACTTTTTTTGTTATTTTTGTGAAGTCGGTTGTTTTTTTTTTGAAAAAGTTTTTATTATACCACAAGTTTATACCTTTTTCGTTGACTTTTTTATCGTAGTTGGGTTTTAGTTTTATAACTTTTACTTTTTAAATAAAGTGATTCAGGATAGCGTTATTGACAAGTTTAGTGATTTCGTTTTTGGGCATGGATTAAAAGAATCATAAAACTGTATGTTAACTGATAGGGTACACGAAAAAACAAGTCAGATATTCTTCTAGCACAAAATCGGCGCGAAAATTAACAGCCATAGTGCAATAAAACGAAATAACCTCTTTTGAATTTAATATATGCACCACTAGATTTAATCTGCGGTTGTCTATGGCACAAATACTATTGCAATCGCGATCAGATTCTATATTTTTTTTACTGAGAATTACTATGAATTTGTATCGACGTAGGTATCTACGCAATGGAAGCGTGCTCATTATTTTTTTTAATCATTCGTTCTAGTGATGTGAATGTGAATAAAGTAATCGAGAGACATTATTCAAAGGGTGGAAGTTGAAGAAATTAATTTAAAATAATAAAGAATAAATTTTTGTTTCCGTTCAAATTCAAATTCAAATAATTTATCTGCATAATACATAAACAAAAAAAATGTATTGTATGATGTAGGTAGTTACATAGCTGTAATTTCAATCAATACAAAGTGTTACAATGGAGTCTTTTTAAAATAGGTTAAAGTTATTATAATAGAAGTTCTTTTTATTACGGATTAGAAAACATAGATAATATTAGCACTCAACGGGTTAGAGCAAAAACCTTTTTATTAAATCCTTCTTTTTTTTAATAAACACTCCACTAGGTATGCTTTATGGTAAATAAAATGGATGAAATAGACCCGGATAAAAATTGCAATCACCTTTTAAGTCAGTTATTTACAATTTAACACTTTTACAAAAGCTTTGTTTTCTTTTCAATGCTTTCGTTTTCTACGTGTGTCGTAATAACGTGTAAACAATGTTTTATTACGCGGTAGGTAACCACGGAACAATTGAATGAGTAAAGTTAAAAAACAACAACACCATAGATTCGTCATACGTGTGTTAAAGTTTTGATAAATCCGATAAAGGTAAAGCTAAAGTACGGTTTGAATATTGTTCGTATAAAAGATTTAAACGCACTGAGAATATATTTTTCTATTATATATTTTTTTTGTTTTATATATAAGTAACTAATTAATCACTTTATTGTCATTCTTTGCTTCATTAATTTAAAATAAATGCACCATATAAAAAGTAAACTAAAACGTAAAAACTTACCTTTGAAATACTTCTTAAAAAAAAATAAACACCGAAGCGAAAAACTATAAAAATAAAACGAAAAACTATTAAAATACAAAATCACAGCACTACAACCACTTTCCGATGTATCGGCGAAAAAAAACTCACGTTCCAAATGTATTTGAAAAAAACGCGGTAAAAATTCAAAAATAGAATGCGATTAGAGTCTTCCACTCAATGAAGGCAAATGCACGCGTGCGAACCATAGACCACGCTTATAACGCTCTCCCATACATAGACACCATTTTATGCCGACCCTGCCAGACGAACTTTCACCCAACGACATCAGTCCACAGTATATTGGATACGTATACCATTCTTTTTAGGCCCCTCCCCTAGAAACGTTACTTAAAAATACTAGGTCTACATAAAATGGGCGGTCTCCGCCATCTGCCAACATTCTGGGGATATTACCACCCAAATTAATGAAGATTCAACAATTAGAATAAACGCATTATGTCGGCACTATGTTCTGCTTGCGTAAAATAAGACAATAAGAAGACTCGAAGGCCATATCTATTCAAACGTCTTGAAAATTAGCGTCCAAAAGATTTCGCAGCGACTGACATTTATTTAGTGAGGTCCTAAATCGTATAGACGTGTGAATCTGATACAGTAATTTATAAAGAGGGTGATACTCCGTTTGTATGGAGTAAAAACTTCTTGGACGGAAATGCGTTCTTTTTTTAAGCCATAAGGTATTAGAAAAGGTCATTGCAATGCGTATGGAAAACGGAAATATCGAAAATTGAAAAGCAAAGACACCGACTTCCGAAATTAAATTTATTTTTCACTTTTTTTGTTATTTTTGTGAAGTCGGTTGTTTTTTTTTTGAAAAAGTTTTTATTATACCACAAGTTTATACCTTTTTCGTTGACTTTTTTATCGTAGTTGGGTTTTAGTTTTATAACTTTTACTTTTTAAATAAAGTGATTCAGGATAGCGTTATTGACAAGTTTAGTGATTTCGTTTTTGGGCATGGATTAAAAGAATCATAAAACTGTATGTTAACTGATAGGGTACACGAAAAAACAAGTCAGATATTCTTCTAGCACAAAATCGGCGCGAAAATTAACAGCCATAGTGCAATAAAACGAAATAACCTCTTTTGAATTTAATATATGCACCACTAGATTTAATCTGCGGTTGTCTATGGCACAAATACTATTGCAATCGCGATCAGATTCTATATTTTTTTTACTGAGAATTACTATGAATTTGTATCGACGTAGGTATCTACGCAATGGAAGCGTGCTCATTATTTTTTTTAATCATTCGTTCTAGTGATGTGAATGTGAATAAAGTAATCGAGAGACATTATTCAAAGGGTGGAAGTTGAAGAAATTAATTTAAAATAATAAAGAATAAATTTTTGTTTCCGTTCAAATTCAAATTCAAATAATTTATCTGCATAATACATAAACAAAAAAAATGTATTGTATGATGTAGGTAGTTACATAGCTGTAATTTCAATCAATACAAAGTGTTACAATGGAGTCTTTTTAAAATAGGTTAAAGTTATTATAATAGAAGTTCTTTTTATTACGGATTAGAAAACATAGATAATATTAGCACTCAACGGGTTAGAGCAAAAACCTTTTTATTAAATCCTTCTTTTTTTTAATAAACACTCCACTAGGTATGCTTTATGGTAAATAAAATGGATGAAATAGACCCGGATAAAAATTGCAATCACCTTTTAAGTCAGTTATTTACAATTTAACACTTTTACAAAAGCTTTGTTTTCTTTTCAATGCTTTCGTTTTCTACGTGTGTCGTAATAACGTGTAAACAATGTTTTATTACGCGGTAGGTAACCACGGAACAATTGAATGAGTAAAGTTAAAAAACAACAACACCATAGATTCGTCATACGTGTGTTAAAGTTTTGATAAATCCGATAAAGGTAAAGCTAAAGTACGGTTTGAATATTGTTCGTATAAAAGATTTAAACGCACTGAGAATATATTTTTCTATTATATATTTTTTTTGTTTTATATATAAGTAACTAATTAATCACTTTATTGTCATTCTTTGCTTCATTAATTTAAAATAAATGCACCATATAAAAAGTAAACTAAAACGTAAAAACTTACCTTTGAAATACTTCTTAAAAAAAAATAAACACCGAAGCGAAAAACTATAAAAATAAAACGAAAAACTATTAAAATACAAAATCACAGCACTACAACCACTTTCCGATGTATCGGCGAAAAAAAACTCACGTTCCAAATGTATTTGAAAAAAACGCGGTAAAAATTCAAAAATAGAATGCGATTAGAGTCTTCCACTCAATGAAGGCAAATGCACGCGTGCGAACCATAGACCACGCTTATAACGCTCTCCCATACATAGACACCATTTTATGCCGACCCTGCCAGACGAACTTTCACCCAACGACATCAGTCCACAGTATATTGGATACGTATACCATTCTTTTTAGGCCCCTCCCCTAGAAACGTTACTTAAAAATACTAGGTCTACATAAAATGGGCGGTCTCCGCCATCTGCCAACATTCTGGGGATATTACCACCCAAATTAATGAAGATTCAACAATTAGAATAAACGCATTATGTCGGCACTATGTTCTGCTTGCGTAAAATAAGACAATAAGAAGACTCGAAGGCCATATCTATTCAAACGTCTTGAAAATTAGCGTCCAAAAGATTTCGCAGCGACTGACATTTATTTAGTGAGGTCCTAAATCGTATAGACGTGTGAATCTGATACAGTAATTTATAAAGAGGGTGATACTCCGTTTGTATGGAGTAAAAACTTCTTGGACGGAAATGCGTTCTTTTTTTAAGCCATAAGGTATTAGAAAAGGTCATTGCAATGCGTATGGAAAACGGAAATATCGAAAATTGAAAAGCAAAGACACCGACTTCCGAAATTAAATTTATTTTTCACTTTTTTTGTTATTTTTGTGAAGTCGGTTGTTTTTTTTTTGAAAAAGTTTTTATTATACCACAAGTTTATACCTTTTTCGTTGACTTTTTTATCGTAGTTGGGTTTTAGTTTTATAACTTTTACTTTTTAAATAAAGTGATTCAGGATAGCGTTATTGACAAGTTTAGTGATTTCGTTTTTGGGCATGGATTAAAAGAATCATAAAACTGTATGTTAACTGATAGGGTACACGAAAAAACAAGTCAGATATTCTTCTAGCACAAAATCGGCGCGAAAATTAACAGCCATAGTGCAATAAAACGAAATAACCTCTTTTGAATTTAATATATGCACCACTAGATTTAATCTGCGGTTGTCTATGGCACAAATACTATTGCAATCGCGATCAGATTCTATATTTTTTTTACTGAGAATTACTATGAATTTGTATCGACGTAGGTATCTACGCAATGGAAGCGTGCTCATTATTTTTTTTAATCATTCGTTCTAGTGATGTGAATGTGAATAAAGTAATCGAGAGACATTATTCAAAGGGTGGAAGTTGAAGAAATTAATTTAAAATAATAAAGAATAAATTTTTGTTTCCGTTCAAATTCAAATTCAAATAATTTATCTGCATAATACATAAACAAAAAAAATGTATTGTATGATGTAGGTAGTTACATAGCTGTAATTTCAATCAAAACAAAGTGTTACAATGGAGTCTTTTTAAAATAGGTTAAAGTTATTATAATAGAAGTTCTTTTTATTACGGATTAGAAAACATAGATAATATTAGCACTCAACGGGTTAGAGCAAAAACCTTTTTATTAAATCCTTCTTTTTTTTAATAAACACTCCACTAGGTATGCTTTATGGTAAATAAAATGGATGAAATAGACCCGGATAAAAATTGCAATCACCTTTTAAGTCAGTTATTTACAATTTAACACTTTTACAAAAGCTTTGTTTTCTTTTCAATGCTTTCGTTTTCTACGTGTGTCGTAATAACGTGTAAACAATGTTTTATTACGCGGTAGGTAACCACGGAACAATTGAATGAGTAAAGTTAAAAAACAACAACACCATAGATTCGTCATACGTGTGTTAAAGTTTTGATAAATCCGATAAAGGTAAAGCTAAAGTACGGTTTGAATATTGTTCGTATAAAAGATTTAAACGCACTGAGAATATATTTTTCTATTATATATTTTTTTTGTTTTATATATAAGTAACTAATTAATCACTTTATTGTCATTCTTTGCTTCATTAATTTAAAATAAATGCACCATATAAAAAGTAAACTAAAACGTAAAAACTTACCTTTGAAATACTTCTTAAAAAAAAATAAACACCGAAGCGAAAAACTATAAAAATAAAACGAAAAACTATTAAAATACAAAATCACAGCACTACAACCACTTTCCGATGTATCGGCGAAAAAAAACTCACGTTCCAAATGTATTTGAAAAAAACGCGGTAAAAATTCAAAAATAGAATGCGATTAGAGTCTTCCACTCAATGAAGGCAAATGCACGCGTGCGAACCATAGACCACGCTTATAACGCTCTCCCATACATAGACACCATTTTATGCCGACCCTGCCAGACGAACTTTCACCCAACGACATCAGTCCACAGTATATTGGATACGTATACCATTCTTTTTAGGCCCCTCCCCTAGAAACGTTACTTAAAAATACTAGGTCTACATAAAATGGGCGGTCTCCGCCATCTGCCAACATTCTGGGGATATTACCACCCAAATTAATGAAGATTCAACAATTAGAATAAACGCATTATGTCGGCACTATGTTCTGCTTGCGTAAAATAAAACAATAAGAAGACTCGAAGGCCATATCTATTCAAACGTCTTGAAAATTAGCGTCCAAAAGATTTCGCAGCGACTGACATTTATTTAGTGAGGTCCTAAATCGTATAGACGTGTGAATCTGATACAGTAATTTATAAAGAGGGTGATACTCCGTTTGTATGGAGTAAAAACTTCTTGGACGGAAATGCGTTCTTTTTTTAAGCCATAAGGTATTGGAAAAGGTCATTGCAATGCGTATGAATTGAGAGGCCTATTACTTACATAATTATTGTATGTAAGAGCGAATCTGCGTAAAAATCTAATTGGTTTCTACTATTTATCATGTTTGCGCGAATTGCAGAAGTTGAATAAAGACATTTTACCAGCGCCATACTTACTTTTTAACCGACTTCTTCAAAAAGGAAGAGGTTCTCAATTCGTCTGTATGTTTTTTTTTGTGTGTTTATTACGCGATTACTCCGCCAATTATGAATAGATTTTGATGATTATTTTTTTGTTTGATAGGTCATGCTTCAGAGGTAGTCCCATATCAATTTTATTAAGTTTGCTTGTGTAGTTTTTGAGTTAGCTTCAATATTACGTATCTTTCCCAGTTAGTATAATGTAGACGACGTTTTATGTGACTCCGTCACTGTTATTTACATAGCGGGTAGTAGTATTCGAATTTGTGTGGGGTAGGTACTACAACTAAAGAGTGAAAAATAAAAACTTTTTCCAAAAAAAACACTAAAAAGTGGAAAATAACTTTAATTTCGGAAGTCGGTGGAAAAATCGAAAATTGAAAAGAAAAGACACCGACTTCCGAAATTAAAGTTATTTTTCACTTTTTAGTGCTTTTTTTAGAAATCGCTTGTTTTTTTTGTAAAAAGTCATCAGTATTACGGGGTCTTGGTAACCCTTTCGTGTTTATCGCTGTCGCTGATAGAATGTCACTTTGTCACTGTTAGGAATCGAAATCATGAGATCTCGCTTTTCAGTCCACGTTCTACTGTGACTTGAATTAGCAACATACAATATTACGTTATGGAAATTAAGGATTTTTACTGAAAAATACTCATGGTAACTACTTTTTCCTCTTACTTTCCTTCACTGTAAACCAGAGTTTATATTCCGGAATATTGAACCAGAGATGTTATTTATATTTCTAACTAGCTGCGCGCCACGGTTTCACCCGCATAAGTGTCGATCCCGTGGAAATATCGGGATTAAAAGTATCCTATGTCCTAACCGAAGTCATGGTCTACCATGTGCCAAATTTCATCCAAATTTGTTCAGCCGTTTTAGCGTAACAAACAAACATACAAAAATTCAAAAAGTTTAGAAAAGCTAATACGTATTATACTTGAAAAATTTCAGTATTATCTACATTCAATATTTTGTATTAGCAACCGACTACCATACATATTTTTGCTAAAAGAAAATTTACCTTTCATCAGTTTCATCACATCATAAATTACCTTCTATTCCGGTTCGTTGCTTTTCGAGGGCTGTCGAAGAAATCCCACAAATAAATGCAGATTTTATGGAAATCATTGAGGAAATAAAATTTAAGATGCTGTAACTATGCAACAGGGGCTCTCAAGATTTCTTAGTTCAATCAATTGACTTACGAGACCCGGATTCTGAAAACCTAATCAATTTAATCCGCTGTTAACTCATGTGATTAGTTCTGATTATTTTGGAAAATTCTACAGCTGAACGGTACATAAATAACGGTACATGAACGGTACATAAATTCATTGATCAAAGATTTGAACGGGGTTTCAAAAATTGTAGGCATCATCAAAGTGAACCGATGATCGGAAGGTCACGGAAATCCGCTGGAAAATCGAAACGAAATGTCGTAACACCGAAGACAGTAGGACAAGTGACAATCACTTCGAAAGCGTTTCGTATTTCTACAACGACTTTCAACAGGATTGACATAAGCTTTTATGTCAGTCCTATACATTTTAGTCTTTTCCATCATTGTTATCGCTGATAGAATGTCACTTTGTCTAGGGCCTCTGGAACACTAAATAAAGAAAATATATAAAACTACTGACAAACTTTACAAGATACCCCAGTGGCTTGCTTTGGCACAGGCCTTCTCTCTGTGAGAGGGAGTGGACTGTAATCCACCACATAGGCCCTGTTCGGGTTAGTAGATGTCTCAATGTCTTCGAATCTTGGTGCAGCCGGTTGGTTGGTTGGCTTGGTTGGCGGCTCTCAAAACAGTTAATGAAAACATCGATGTACTCCACCACATAGGCCCTGTGCGGTTTAGTAGATGTCTCAATGTCTTCGAAGCTTGGTGCAGCCGGTTGGTTGGTTGGCTTGGTTGGCGGCTCTCAAAACAGTTAATGAAAACATCGCTGTACTCCACCACATAGGCCCTGTGCGGGTTAGTAGATGTCTCAATGTCTTCGAATCTTGGTGCAGCCGGTTGGTTGGTTGGCTTGGTTGGCGGCTCTCAAAACAGTGAATGAAAACATCGCGAGGATACCGATCCTCACGACAATTTCATTCACCGTTTTGAGAGCGGTGGTGATGAAATAAATTGTACAAATTAAAGTTCATACCTGGGTTTGAATCCACGAACTACAACACAGAACATTACGACTGTAATCTCCGCAAGGTTAGGCAGAGGTGTACCTATACAGGCTGTAAGGGTAAACACTCT
Organism: Lithophane semibrunnea; assembly: GCA_947363905.1. NCBI lineage: Eukaryota > Metazoa > Arthropoda > Insecta > Lepidoptera > Noctuidae > Lithophane > Lithophane semibrunnea. The sequence continues at coordinate 13,301,143 of OX376208.1, read as the reverse complement.
TGTCATTCAAACCATGGGTAGTTGACTTAAATATACAAATAAATGACCGAACACAACAAAAAAAAAACGTTATTTTCATTAAAAGATTTTAAAAAGTTTCTATCCGACACCGTGCTCTCTAGCGGAACAGCTGACTGACTGAGGGAGAGGTCGCGCTCGCGGCCGGTCAGGTCACATCCCGCACCCCCCGCCCGTGTTGAGACGCAAGTTCGTTACCCTAGCGCATAGGGCAACGAACTTGCGTCTCTTGTGGTAAAATGTAGGTTTAAAAAAAAGAAAAAAAAAGTTGTAATTTTCCATTGATTTTACGTTCTATAAATGAAACCAAACCACTGGTTGCAAGGATAACGGTGTTCACCCTAACACCCTGTATTACACCCACATTTCACCAGTAATGTTTAACTCCCATGAGGGCGAGCCTGCCATCAACTCCCCAGTATCTTAGAGTAATTTAACCTAAAATAACCCTTGACATATTATGTACAACGTCGAATCTCCTTGCAATGTCATAATATCAATGAGTATGCGAATACTAGTACAGACCGTTCACTATAACTTGTCCCTTACCATCATGTTGGGACCAAGGTTAGTTTCAATACTACTAGAGTTTAAAATGACTTGACAAGCAATGGTGCCAATATGACGGCATGGGACAAGTTATAGAGAACGGTCTGTATAGCTAAACTTATTACATAACGCGTCAAGATGCAACTGTGTAAATGAGGTTATGTTAACGAAATATTCACTTTTTGCTTGTTAACTTTTTAGAGTTTGCTTATTAGATGTTCGTATGTAGATTAATAAGTTTTATGTAAGTTTAGAATAAAACCTAACATCATTAGTTAACTTGATTTTCTTTTTGCACTACAGGTCAAAGGCATTTCTACCCGACTACCGCGAAGTAAAAAGGAGGGTTATGATTTTGATCGGTATGTATGTTAATCTGTTCCCTCGTAACTATCTCACCATAATTTGACAAATGAGGTATCGTTGAAGCATGTTCGCAGTCCACTGAATAAAGGGTATTTCTCGTCACAGTAAAATGAATATGGCGTCCGCAGGACAAAAACTAACGAACAAAAAAAAATTGAATTCTGTCATGTTGGGTATGAATCAAATGAAAGTGCTTAATTAGCACATTTCAAATCTATACATATAATAAAATCGTAAACGGTCCGTGTCTGTACATTAAAGATTTTTGCAAAAAAAGTACTGGAAGCCGGGAGAAATAACTACTTAATAGAAAGTAAAAAAATATTTTTTGACATTTTTGTTTGTTCGTTTGTGAGCGCATCACGTAAAAGCCACTCATTGGATTCCAAATTGAATTACTGAACAATAAGAAGCTTTATTGTGAGTAACATTTAGTATTTATTTCATTAAAATCGACCTGCAGAATCAAAAGATATATGGATTTAACACTTATGATTTTTTTAATCCACCGGAAAAGTCGGAATTACACCCGGGCGACGCCGGGCACGAACAGCTAGTATATAATATACTAGCCGTTTCTCGCGACTTCGCCAGCATGGATGTTGGTTATTATATACTTAAACCTTCCTCGAGAACCACTCTATCCATTGGTGAAAACAGCATGAAAATCGATGCAGTCGTTTTTGAGTTTATCGCGAACAGACAGACAGACAGAAGCGGCGGAGGACTTTGTTTTACAATATGTAATCATCATCTGCCTAGCCTTTTCACAACTATGTTGGGGTGGGTCGGCTTCCAGTCTAACCGGATGCAGCTGAATACCAGTATTTTACATGAAGCGACTGCCTATCTGACCTCCACAACCCAGTAACTGGGTAATACGCTACCCCTTGGTAAGACTGGTTGTCAGACTTTCGGGCTTCTGACGACCTGTAACAACTGTCCAAGATCCAGAAATGACAGCCAGGACCAATGGCTTAAAGTGCTTTCCGAGGCACGGAGGGGTCTTGGTATGTAAAGGTCACCCATCCACGGACCAACCGCGGCAAGTGTAGCTTAACCTGATGGATCGACCCGCGCGGCTGTTATTACATAAATGCTGTTAAAATAATTGGTTTTCGCCATACAATGTTTTGTCATTGGCAATGATTAATTGATTCACGAAATCATAGCTATACTCAATACTTATACCTACATATTGCTTCAACAGCTTTTATTAATCTATATTTATAAAAATGAATCCCTATTTACCTTGGTCACGCCATCACGCGTGAACGGCTGAACGGATTTGGATGAAATTTGGCACATAGGTAGACCATGAACTGGAGAAGGACATAGGATACCTTTTATCCCGAAATTCCCACGAGATCGAGACTTATGCGAGTGAAACCGCGGGGCGCAGCTAGTTTATAATAATTATACACTTTTGTGTACACCAGGAAATACATAGCAAAAATAAATACATTCTTGCATTTCAGCTATTTAAAACAGGATCACTGCTGATATAGGCATGTATATAGTGTTAGAATTAGGTAATTTACTTCATACCTACCGAGTCGAACTTCCTAACGAACTTTTACGAAGATTGCCATGATCACAAGGCAGACATAACTTACATTATAATTTATAATGTACGTCATGTCCAATCTGCCTAGTCTTGCCCAACTTTGTTGGGGTCGGCTTCCAGTCTAAATAGATGCAGCTGAATACCAGTATTTTACATGGAGCGACTGCCTATCTGACCTCCACAACCAAGTAACTGGGTAATACGAGACCTCTTGGTAAGACTGGTTGTCAGACTTACGGGCTTCTGACGACCCGTAACGACTATCAAAGATCCATGAATGACAGCCGGGACCAACGGCTTAACGTGCTTTCCGAGGCACGGAGGAGTTTCAATATGTGGAGATGGCCACCCATCCACGGACCAACCCCGGCAAGTGTAGCTTAACCTGATGGATCGACCCGCGCGGCTGTTATTACATAAATGCTGTTAAAATAATTGCACTTCGAACCCGCATCTTCGTGCCTGAGAATTCGGTTCCTTGTCCTCTATGCCCTAACGCGTAGACCATACCTACTCAACTTAATCAATGGCCACCATATCTAACAAAGACCTAAAGCATTGTACTCATACTACTTATGTAACAGAAGGTGCAACAGGACAGATTACATAATTTTCCACAAACTGCGGATGCATAATATTATGCAAAAATTAATAGGTACGTTTAGCACAACATGCTGTGTTTTACTCACTTTCGTTTTTACAAAAACTATGGTAATTTGGTTTATGCACATTTTTGTTTATTTTAACATGCAAATGTGCCTTCATTTGTTGCTTTTTCGGGGCTTATAAATAAGGTTAAACATAATATAAATAATAATAATATATGTTTTCTGTCTGGCCAACGAGAGGTTTTGGTTTTCTCCCCGCGTGTTGCACTTTTGACGACAAAACATTTGATTCCACGATTTCATACATAGTTATTTGATCGTTTTGGACATCGCAGCGTCAGCAACGATATAATGGATTTTTAACAGACTTCAAAAAAAGACGTTATAACGATTGTAAAAAAACGATTAACGAAGCTCACTTGTTATTCCCGTCATAATGATAATTTTTTTAAATGAATGCGTAGTTGACGGCTATGTGATGGGTCTTTTTACATCCTGTATGTTTGTCTGTATGTTTTTTTTTATTTTCATCGATATTTTCGTCAGTTATTTACCGATTTAAAAAAATCTTTTTTATCTAGTTGAGGAAGTTTAGTTTATGAGTTAGCTTCGGTAACACGTATTTGATCCGCTTTGTGTATCTTGATAATGTTATAATACTTCCTATCACTGTTGTTTATATAGCAAGTAGTGGTATATGAATTGGTGTGGACGTACCATCTCTAAAAAGTGAACAGTTTTTTTTTTTTTAATTGACGTATTTTATATTTTTTTGGTGGTTAAATTGCGACTACCCAAAGTAATTTTCTGCCATCAATGCTTACTTATCCATCCTCAGACGATTTTTTTTTTTAGAAATTATAATTAACGAGGCGTAAAGGATAAAAAAGTAATAAAAGTGAAAGAATGTATAATAAAATCCTTTTTAGTTATTATAATTAAAAAATACACAATCTTTAACATTTTTTTATAGTTTTAGAGAATAATTTATATTTCTAAAGAGGTTAGATTATTTACCTACAAGAATTATTTATCATTCCAAAAACAAATCGTGTCATGTCCACAATTTGATTTGACAATTTGTGTAATTTTTTTCCTATTTATTTCATCGGCGTGAAAATGTTTATAAAATACGTAAACCAAAAGTATTTTTTTAACACTATTTCGAGTTGTTAACGATATTATTTCTTTCGTGTTAAAGCTTTTATGGCTGTCTCGTTGGTCAGGTCGCAAGCGCTACAGCTGGTCCAGGGGACCTACCACCACCGCTTACAGCAATATTATTTTAACCTTACTTCGTTGGGGAAAGAGATGGAGCTATACGTCCTGTAGAGCTTCATCTCTTTCCTACACTGAAGTAAATATTAAAATAACACTGCTGTAAGCGGTAGTGCAGGCCCCCTTTTTTTTTGAGGTTGGGAAGTCGTCCAATGACTTCTTCATTCAGCTCTGGGCGGAGCGGAAGGGCGTGTCAGACTTTTACTGACTAAAACCCACCCGTGTTCCTTCAGTTGCCTGTTGCTAAGGTCCCGGTATCCCTTTCGGGCTTGCCCGCAACCCTGGCAGGAGGCCCCCTAGACTCGATTACCAGTTTGGGCAAACTGTTATTGGGTTTTGGCTTCAGGAATTTCTCAGTACCAGCCCGAAGTCTGGATTTGTTCCCGGCTGATGGCAATAGGCTTCCCCCCTATTACATGAAACTTTAGTCCCATTGCGCCAGTTGTGTTTAAACACAACTGGTTTTACCAACTCGTCATCTGCCTAGCCTTTCCCAACTATGTTGGGGTCGGCTTCCAGTCTAACCGGATGCAGCTGAATACCATTATTTTACATGGAGCGACTGCCTATCTGACCTCCACAATCCAGTTACTGGGTTGTTGTTGGCAAGACTGATTGTCAGACTTTCGGGCTTCTGATCCACAAATGACAGCCGGGACCAACGGCTTTACGTGCTTTACGAGGCACGGAGGAGTCTCGGTATGTAAATATGGTCACCCATCCACGGACCAACCCCGGCAAGCGTAGCTTAACCTGATGGATCGACCCGTGCGGCTGTTATTACTTAGACACGAGCTTCTCCTTGGTTTTACCAACTACATGTTGTAAAAAAAGCAAAAAAAAAATACATAGCCTCCGGTTTCCCCTCCCAATAGAAACTAACAATTTTATAAAGCCTAAATTATCTTCCTACCTAATTAAAACAAAAATATTCAAATTTGCTTTTTAAACAGAAGTAATTTGCAGCGCCTACAGATTATTAAAATTAATTATGCATGTTAATTCTTTTAGTTAATTTTCTCTAGTTTGCAGTTGTATTTCGTAATTTGAATTCTGTTCATAAAGGTTCAACATATAGTATACTAGCTGTTTCACCCGTATAAATCTCGATCCCATGCTAATATCAAGATAAAAAGTAGCCTACATCCTTCTCCAGGTCATGGTCTACTCATGTGCCAAATTCCATCCGAATCCGTTCAGCCGTTTTTGCGTGATTGAGTAACAAAACACACAAACATACAAACTTTCACATTTATAATTAGGTTTAGGATAGTTAGGATTATAGGAGTAGAAGATTCTTGTAAAACCATTGTAGACGACATGCACCGGATGAATATTGTTATGTCAGAGATCATTGATCTCCTAAAAAATAAAGTGCACTGTATACATTACGTATGCATCAAAGCGAACTCTATTAAACCACTTTATTAAAGCACCAAACGGACTTCGATTAAACCATTTAATTTTTAATCAATCTTGTCGTCTGGGCACTTACAAAAGAATGTCTAGCACATTAATTTATTTATATACTAGCTGTGCCCCGCGGTTTCACCCGCGTAGGTCTCGATCCCGTGTGAATATAGGGATAAAACTTATCTTATGTCCTATTCCAGGTCATGATCTACCCGTGTGCCCATCCTCTCCTCTCTTCTCTAGAGTAGGGAAAGTCGCGGCGGGGCGGCGCGGGCGCGGCGCCCGGCGTCGAACGGTTCGCGTATTGCATTTAAATACTCGTGATAACTTCGAAATTTTACTTTTATAAAGTATTTTACGGCTACATAAATACCCTTGATGTTAAAACTATTTATTTGAATAAGAATTAATATTCTTTTGATAAAACTCCTTCGCAAATAATGCATTAATTTCGAACAAATTTGATTACCATAAAAAAGGTTATAGTGAGTCAATCTTAAAAGATAGACATATGCTGTTGCAGACTTTTTTTTAGAACTTTTAGAGAGTCCAATGTCGTTTTGAATATGATAGCAAATAGGGTGGACTGTCCTTATTTGCGACACTGCTGTAACAGACAAGTTACATATAGTGTCGCACATAAGAGACTATTGTAATGATAATGTTGATTGTACAATGAATTTGATTATTTTGTATGTATTTTGATTATTTTGTATTATTATTATTATTTTGATGATTTCTGATATGGGTTAAAGTACCTGAAATAAATGATTTTAATTTAATTTTAATTTTAAAGAGGAGCAGTTCCATTATACATGATATTTACGTAACATAAACCGTTTACGCAGCGCACGCAACGGAAGCTCTCAGAAAGGAATATTTTTTCCAGTTTTTGCAACATATTTCATTTATGCTCCGCTCCTATTGGTCCTAGCGTGATGTTATATAGCATATAGCCTTCCTCGATAAATGGGCTATCCAACACAAAAAGAATTTTTCATTTCCTGAGATTAGCGCGTTCAAACAAACAAACAAACAAACTCTTCAGCTTTATAATATTAGTTTAGATCTAGAGTTGTTGTACGCGACTTCGTCTACGATCCAGGATGAAAAGTAACCTATTATCCTTCTCCAGGTCATGGTCTACCCGTGTGCCAAATTCCATCCAAATCCGTTTAGCCGTTTTCGAAAGCGTATCAAGCAAACAAACTCACTTTCGCATTAAAGTTAGGATACTTAGGTACTACATACAATAGCTTTTGCCTAAGGCTTAAGCTAAGAATGCATTTACAAAATATAGTAAAGAGTTGTGCTTATATTATACAAGTGAGTGTGAACTGTTAAAATTACATTGGTTTCATTTGTAAACTAGCTTCCGTCCGCGGCTTCGCCCGCGTGGTATGTCAACAAAAAGTAGCCTAAGTCCTTCCCCGGGGTGCCATCTATCCCCTTGCCAAATTTTGTCGAAATCCGTTCAGTGGCTTAGGCGTGAAAAGGTAACATACAGACAGACAGAGTTACCTCAGAATTTGTAACATTAGTATGGATACATAATTATGAGATTGGTATTTGTGATTGACACACTATTGTTGTAAAAGCATTTTTTTTAATTTCTATTTTGTGTTTCATGAACTGTGTCCAAATAAACATTATTCTTTCTTTCTTTCTTTCTTGATTCACTAGCTAGTTTTTTCCTGCTGCTCTAGGCTCAACGTGTGAAAAAGTAATATTGTACATAATTCGGAATAGCATCGTCGCCCTTGAAAGAAAATCTCAGATTTTACTGAAACATCGTAGTTTTTCGTAATTGTTGTACTGTGCTAACTTCGGCTTGAAAAACTTATTAAATAGAGTTTGTATTACTAATACTAATTTCATAATAATATCTTTCTCTCTAACTTCGACAGAATAATTATATTATAATCTTAGCTTTGATAAAGAATAACACCCTTTGGAAAAGTAATAAGTAATAACAGCCGAACGGGCCGATCCATCAGGTTAAGCTACGCTTGCCGGGGTTGGTCTGTGGATGGGTGACCATCTTTACATATCGAGACTCCTCCGTGCCTCGGAAAGCACGGCTGTCATTCGTAGAATTTTGACAGTCGTTACGGGTCGTCGGAAGCCCGAAAGTCTGACAACCAGTCTTACCAACGGGTATCGTACCTATTACCCAGTTACTGTGCTGTGGAGGTCAGATAGGCAGTAGCTCCATGTAAAATACTGGTATTCAGCTGCATCCTGTTAGACTGGAAGCCGACCCCAACATAGTTGGGAAAAGGCTAGACAGACTGATTAATTGGCCCTTTGGAAAAAAAGCTTCTGACGCCGACGGGAAAAGGAAGGGTTGCCTAACTTTGTCTACAAAACACGGGCTTAATTGCCTGAAAACTCTTTTCAAGGATCATAAGTATCACATTTGATATGTATCAAATGACACCGGCCGGCGTCAAAAGAATCCCGGTGTATACTATTCCTTATTGCATTTCAGCATGACATAATACGTTAGTGACCCATACATTAACTGCACTCTCGTGTTTGTGACGAATACATTCATTGTTGGCATTTAACAAGTGACGTTTTGAATGGTCTTCGAGCGAAGGAGATTACTTGCTATTATGTCACGTTATGTAATTGAGATGCAGCTGTTTGTTACATGTCTTATGCAGTTTGTATAATGTTTGAACTTGCTTTTTGTTTGGTCAAAATGTATGTCAATCTTGTTCATTTGCATTAGAGAAAGATAAATGTGTCTGCTTTTTAACTAACTGAATTTAAGGGTCAGTTCACACCGAGAAGTGACGCGACGCGACGCGGCGCGCGCTTTTTAAGATAGTGATATAAAATATATCTTTTTTAAGTACTACACAAAAGCATACCTATATATTTTATTGAGATAATTCGAAAATGCCCCGCGGCGTCGCGCTGTGCCACGCTACGCCTCGCGACGCATCACGGTGTTGTTTCGCGGGTAATTCGTCAACTCGTCCTACATGCCTACGGCCCATCTAAGACGACTTGCAGAAAATCAAAAGAACGTCCTAAATGGGCCGTAGGCATGTTGGACGAGTTGATAAATTACTCTGTTTCGCGGGTAGGCGCGGCATGCAAGAGCGGCTGCGCCGACACGCGCGAAACCACTCGCCTCTTCAAGCATCGTCAAGCCGCGTCGCGTCGCGTCGCGTCTCGGTGTGTACTGACCCTTAGAAGATATTTTTAATACACAGTTTCGAAAAGCTTTTACTGCGAATCAAGTTTACAGTTTCCATTTCATCAAATATGATTTCATTATATCACTACATATTATAAAACAAAGTCCCCCACCGCGTCTGTCTCTGTGTATCTGAACGCGATAAACTCAAAAACTACCGGACAGATTTTCATACGGTTTTCACCAATGGACGGAGTGATTCATGAGGAAGGTTAAGTGAAAGTTAAGTGTATAATTCATCAAAATTTTATGTAAATTGGCTGAAATATGACGATGATTGTTGAAGATGTCGGAAAAAATCATGCCGACTTTACTGGCGTCTGCCGCGTGAGGCGTAAACCAATAGAGTTATATTATGAAAATATTGTACATTATTACCAATGGGTTCAGTACTTCACGACAATTGCTGTTTTCCTTCAAAGCAAAAGAAAGCGACGCTGCTTGGGAGTTAAAACAACTATGATGTTAATACAACCACGGATAAACTCACTCCCACTACTACACTACACAACTCACACCCACAAGGAGATCCACTACTAAATACTATTTTATAAAACAAAAATTTCTCCAAAATCCAAAAATTTCTAACTCCACGTAACTTATAATTGCGTACTGTTAAAAAACAAGTTCGTATTCCGAACGCCCAGTTCTTGTAAGCAAACATACGATGATGCCCGATGATTTCCGATCAATTATCGATTACTTCACGTTATTCGATTCATACTGTTTCGTACTTTCACCCTCGTTGTTGTTTGGTTAGAAGGTGGGGTTGATGACCTGCGAATGTTTTTTTTTAATTTTTGGTTATTTGGAATAGGCAATTTTGGAGCCTTTATCCGAGGATTCAGCGATCTCTAATGCGGTTTCATTCGTACTGTCATGACATGACATGTGACATCTACCAACCCGCACCTGGGCCCGAGTGAATTACAGCCCACTCCCTGTCGAAGAGAACCCGTGTCCCAGCAGTGGGAACATTTTAGGCTGATTATGATAGATACTTGCAAAGGGATCGCCAACCTTTGCGACAACATTGAAGAGTCCTATGGAAATTGCCATAGCAGAGATGGAAAAGTTTATGTATCTGGCTATCAAACATTCCATCTCGGACAAAAACCTCAGATTAGCGGCTATTATAAATGTCGTAAAGCACCAAGTTAAGGACATTTAGCCACAGGGTTGACTAATAGTTGCTCGGCCATATTCTCATAAAGTTATCAATTGTGCGCGCTGTGACAAAACTGTCTAATGGTTCGCCAACCGCATGACTGATGCGTACTGGCACGCACAGAAGTGATTTTTAACTTTTTTTATAGAACCAGGATACCGGCGGATTTATTTAGATTTTATTTTTATTTTTTATTCATACCTGTTCTATAAGGCACCTCTTTAGATAATGAGCTATCCGAATATTAAAAAATATTTGGCCTAGGTTAGGGAGGCGTGATATTCGCTGTTAGAATGTATAATAAATATGATTTTATATCGTTTTATTCGTTTGCAATTGAAGAAAATCGTATGGGAAATAATTGTATTTTGTGAGTTATAAAGAAATGCTACGGAAGAGGCAAATCCATAACAAAAAATAAAGTTAGAAAAAAAAATGATCGTTTGGAAATACATAATTCATTATTTTGTTTCTTTGTTAATTTGAGTCCTACTTTCATTTCATAACTTTAAGCTAAAAGTACTAGTCATTTAGGGATATTAACAGCTTATGTAAGACATATTCGTGACGAGAAATAACTTAAAATTTTGTTTTGCCTAAAGAACAAAATCTTTGTCAATTAGTATAATTATGTCTCGCTGCCGTTGCCCACATTCTCGTTAATGGCTTGTCTTTAAGCTCAGACAATACTTATCCTAAACACTTGGCAGGCATTTAGAATAAGAAATAGGCAATAGCTTGCGAAATACCTAACCGTTAGCCTGGTGGTTGCCCGCCAGACACGGCACCCATCTGGTCGGAGGATCTTCCCTTTTCTATAGACGATGAGTGAACTTTACACCCTGTTCCTCATACCTCTAAAGTACCTGTAAATATAACATTTTTATGCCGCTGGCAAAACATAGACAGTCAACTGAATTGTTACTGAAATGTATGTACAGACGGCTACATAACATGCTATACATTTCCAGTTGCTGATCTCGCATTATATAGGATTTCTGTACAATGCGAGGTCAGCTTATACTGGAAATGTATAGCTTGATATGTAGCCGTTTGTACTACCTGTGTTTAACAAATAAAATTTAATATGCATTCAATAATTCATTCTTAAACATAATAATAAAAATTCAGTAGGTATATATGTATTATGATCATAACATAATATTATTATATGTATGTGTAGTATAATGTAAAAACAACGTCTTGTGTCAAAAACTTATATTTACTGATGATTGTTGTACTGATGTAAAAATAAATAAAATGAATATTTTAAAATACACTATTGGAAATTGGTTAATTCCTATGTCACGAGCATGTCACAATATAAAGCAGTAATTGCTTGTAAACCTTTTATGGGGTTTCAAATCAAAGAATAACGAGCATAATTGAATTTAATTCTTAGGTAAAATTCTGATTCTCTAATTGATTTCGTAACAGAATTTTATCCTTCATTTGCATGTTATAATAAGCAGTCTCTCTCCGGTCCGGCACGAGGTTAATTACCTAATTGTAGGCGAATCGACATCCCCAGAAATCGATAACATCATGCAAATTTCCTCAAAAAAAAAAATTATTTAAAAGTGTCGCCCGTTTCGGGCGAGTAAATTCGGGCGGATCACCAATAACTCAATTTACCGTATAACCAATAAGCGATCAAATTAACCATATTTAAAAGCTACAATACAATTAAATTTAATAAATACATTTTTATTACATAATGAAGTAGTCTCTCATAAATAAAAGCATAAATTGCTATTATATTATCAAATAAAAACTGCCAACATCATGAACACGTAACGGAAATATTATTTATAAAACATTATTTATAATTATTATAATAACTTCCGATGCTTTTGCTTATTATATATTTATTCAAATTAGTAGTTTGATTATTATATTTCAACTGAATGCAATCTCTATTTTGGGTCAGACAAAAAAAAAACTTTTAATTATATTATATTAAGTTGTAGAGCTATAAATAGTCAAGTGGCATCGGATCAACGAACTACTACCTTATAGGATAGAGAAAACTGCAATCACTAAAATCCATAAGCCAATACATAATAATTATAGCAATTAATTATTTTAAGTAATTGTATAATAGTCAGCATAATTATTACTTATTTATTAATAAACACAGGGCTTTATCATGGCTTCATCGAGCCTTCAAAAATATTTTCCATAACGCTTTTCTCCCCGACTGTCCAAGTACACTTGCCTACACACATCGTTGATAGGCAACCGAAAGGTCACAGAGGTCGCGCCTGAAGGCTTGACCTCGACACTGTTTACTTCGATGTTGGTCGAATTCGTATAAATATTGCCAAATAGCCTATGTATTATAATAACGAAACGAAAGGTACACACGGCTACACATCAAGCTATACATTTACAGTTTATGCTGATCTCGCATTGTATAGATTTCCGTACCATGCGAGGTCAGCTTATACTGGAAATGTATAGCTTGATGTGTAGCCGTGTGTACAAAGGAGTACCACTTAACTTTTTCTTTCGTTCCCGCGGCCTCACCCGCGTGTTATGTCGATAAAAAGTAGCCTATGCCCTTCCCCGGGATACCATCTATCCCCTTGCCAAATTTTATCGAAATCCGTTCAGTGGTTCAGGCGTGAAAAGGTAACATACAGATATACAGACAGACAGAGTTACATTCGAATTTATAATATTATACTAGCTTCCGCCCGCGGCTTCGCCCGCGGGGTATGTCGATTAAAAGTAGCCTATGTCCTTCCCCAAGATGGCATCTATCTCCTTGCCAAATTTTATCGAAATCCGTTCAGTGGTTTAGACGTGAAAAGGTTACATACAGACAGACAGACAGAGTTACTTTCGAATTTATAATATTATATAGTATGGATTAGTTGCCCAGCTTCTGTAATAGTTGCGCACATTTTTTTTGTTGCACTTGCACTGGAGTAAGATTTAAATGACTAATTTCGACATTATTTTGCTGGGGTAACGCACACGTCGCCACACCAGAAACTTTCGACCCCATCACCACGAGCCATCTCTATCCATCACCAAAATAGGAAGGCCCATATTAAAGTAACGTTAGCGTTCGTCATTAAAATTTGGTTAGCAAAAGCCAAGTTTACGTTTAGTTTCAAACGAATTAGTTCCTTCAGCCATTAATCATTGTTACAGACAATCACTGCAGTCCTAGTCCAAAAGATAATCAGCCTATAATGTTCCCACTGCTGGGACACAGGCCTCTTCTCTGTGAGAGGGAGTGGGCCGTAATCCACCACGCGGGCCCAGTGCGGGTTGGTAGATGTCACATGTCTTGGATTTTTTTAGTTTAGATTACAGTCCTAGTACAGTCACGGACTTTAATTGATGAGCCACCTTCAAACTTTTCAATTTTGCAGTTTCATACATTCACGAGATTACACGATTAAACACGAACTCAAATCGCACGCTCGTAAATAAGATGACAAATAAATTACTTTTAATCGGAAATATCCATAGAGGTTGACTTTATTAGTTAACCTCTATGGATATTTCCGATTAAAAGTAATTTATTTGTCATCTTGTTTACTTTCATACATTCACGAGATTACACGATTAAACACGAACTCAAATCGCAAGCTCGTAAACAAGATGACAAATAAATTACTTTTAATCGGAAATATCCATAGAGGTTGACTAATAAGTTCTCAATGATAAAATAAATACAATGTTGCATTAAGTTTATCCAATCTATTTGATACCGACCTCCTTTGAATCATAGCTCATTAACTCGATAATTATGAAAACATAACTGAAGACAGTGACAGTTGAAATATCAAGATGACAAATAAATTACTTTTAATCGGAAATAGTCTTATCCATAGAGGTTGACTAATAAGCTCTTAATGATAAAAATAAATACAATGTTGTATTAAGTTTATCCAATCTATTTGATACTGACCTCCTTTGAATCATAGCTCATTAACTCAATAATTCTGAAAACATAACTGAAGACAGTGACAGTTGAAATATCGATGTCAGAGAATTTCTCCGCACGTTAGCGTTACTATGCAGCAGTAACCTAGCAACAATTGTTTATCGTTGCTAGGTTACTGTTGCTAGACCTGCAATTGGTTGACTTTGAGTAGTCACTGCTGTCAAGTTTGTAGTTCTGCTCTCAGGTTAGCCAACCGGTAAAGATATGAAATATAATTTTCTTCTTCTAATACGAAGACATATGACTTTGCGTGTCGGGAACCGAATAAACCCGATTTGCATTACACGGCTAAAATGCGAACAGTACCACCAGGTGGCTCATCAATTAAAGTCCGTGACTGTACATTTGTATTTAGTTTGACTAATGTTCGGTTCCCATAAACAAAAACGAATCGTTTGTTTTACCACTTTGGTAACTTTTAAAAGAAATTGGTTTTCCGAATTCCTTCTAAAAGAACCTGAGTGGTGTTAAATTAGTAAAATATTGTAGACTAGCTGCGCCCCGCGGTTTCACCCGCGTATAAGTCTCGATCCCGTGGGAATATCGGAATTAAAAGTATCCTATGTGTTAATCCAGGTTATAAACTATCTGTTTGCCAAATTTCATCCAAATCCATTCAGTAGTTTTTACGTGAAAGAGTAACAAACATCCATCCATCCATACTTATAAACTTTCGCGTTTATAATATTAGTTAGAAGTTAGATTAGTAAGAGCTTATTAGACAAGTTGAAAGCTCTCACTATCTCTCAGGCATGTCGGTTTCATCACGATGTTTTCCATCACCGTTTTTGAAGCAAGTGATAATTCCCATGAATCCGAAAAGTCAGAGGTGCGTGGCTCGGGTTCGAACTCGGACTTGGCAGTCCGACGGTCACACCACTAGGCTATCACTACAACGCTTAACGCGTCTATTATTCGACGATTGTATTTTGTAATAGAAATGTGCGTAAGTTCTAAAAGCACGCCCTTTATGAAAATTAAACGCCTATTGCGCCTACGCATTTTTTATTGTGAGATGAAACTAATCACTTATGTTTTGTACCACTTCTTAGTTGCGTACTTGCGTGGCCGTAACTAAACGACCTTGGCATGATGAAGTTTTTGATTGATGGATGTTAGGATTGATAAAGAAATGTCGTAAATAGTGATACTTACTATAAATCTATGATTTTAATAAAAAAAAACAAATGCGCTGTAATTACCCGCGAAATCAACTTTTCTTACGTTTTTTGTGATTTAAACTCATCGATACAACTCTCATTTATACATGTACTAACTTCCGCCCGCGGCTTCGCCCGCGTGGTATGTCGATAAAAAGTAGCCCCAGGATGCCATCTCCTTGCCAAATTTTGTCGAAATCCGTCCAGTGGTTTAGGTGTGACAAGGTAACATACAGACAGACAGAGTTACTTTCGAATTTATAATATTAAAGTATGGATTATGTTAGTAGAGTTTCTTGCCCGTTCTTCTCCATAGGAACCTACTACGCTTTGGAATGGGCAACTAGCTTCATATTTCTGACTGACCGACTCCTTGACAATTCTAAAGTGCCTGTAAATGGTTTAATTGAAATAAATGCTTTGAGTTTGAGTTAAATGTGTTGGGCCCAGTAGGTGGCCTCGCCAATCGCGGCATCAGTGGCATTTTTAGGATCTCAGAAGTGCAGGTGTGTGGACACCGGACACTCCAGCACATGGGACATGGTTTCGTCAGGACCAACGCATTCACAATGGGTATCGGTGGAATCTTTAATCCCCCATTTGGCTAGATTCTGCAGTGGCCTACTGGCCTCCGTAGTCGAAGTAAATCTTATCCTACTAATATCCTACTAATATTATAAACGCGAAAGATTGTAAATATGGATGGATATAATATGGATGGAGTTTTACGTGAAAGAGTAAGAAACATCCATCCGGATGTTTCTTACTCTTTCACGTAAAACTACTGAATGGATTTGGATGAAATTTGGCTAACAGATACTTTATAACCTGGATTAACACATAGGATACTTTTTATCCCGATATTCCCACGGGATCGAGACTTACGCGGGTGAAACCGCGGGCGCAGCTAGTCTTAATGATAAAGATGAATGAGCCAATGTAATCTCCCTGGGACGCCGACGGGTCTATTGAAGAATTAATGCTTGCGTAAATAACGCATTGGTCTTGCGTATAAATGTCATACGAGTAGCAATAATAATAATAAGACAAGTTTAGTAACCTTTGATGATTTATTGTTATATGTATAGAGGTCAAGAAGCGTATAAAGTAGACAGTTACCTACTTACAGTACCTGTTAATGAACCCATCAAAAACATAACATGTAAAAAATTCAAGTCTTGCAACCCAGTTCTTCTACCGCAAAAAGTTGTGAGCTCTAATGTAAAACCAAGTCGGTTAATTCATTCAGTACCGAGTCGAATGTTGAATCTAATGTAAAACCAAGTCGGTTAATTTATTCAGTACCGTGTCGAATGTTGAATCTAATGTAAAACCAAGTCGGTTAATTTTTTCAGTACCGGGTCGAATGTTGAATCTAATGTAAAACCAAGTCGGTTAATTTATTCAGTACCTGCATACGGGAGCATCTATCCAACAACTTTGTCATACAGTGGGACGAACGAGAATAATATTAATATTATTTATTAAATTCCCGTTCGTCCCACCAGTGGGACGTTAATTACCTAATTAGTTAACTACAGTATCAATATTACACATATCTTTCTTTCTTATCTTCGTGCAGCCTGTTGTGAAATTGTCTTTGATTCTATTTTTACAACTGTCTGTTTTCTGACAACTGTCTCTCAAGAAAAATATAGTATGAAAAAGTCCATCTCATGTCTCGATCATTATATGATACCTGGCGACCGTGCCCGGACACGAACCTGCAATCTTCGGATGGACCAACTGTACTCAGTGGGCTATCAGCGCCCTAGGGGTCCAATATAATAACGGGTTCAGGATGTTGATGAGGCTGCTCCGCAGTTCATCAGTTATGTTTGCACCAGCACACGTCGATGGCTTCCACGCCATTGTCTCACGGAAATCTGTCTCTTTGCTCTGCAGAATGCGGGAAAACTGAAACTTGAAAACTCCATCTTGAAGACCATAGCGGGGACGTCCGAGTCTCCTTTATAAAGTGATGTTGTTCGAAGATGCATTTCGAACAATAGCCTTGTTTCCAATTAGATAATAAGTTTACTAACATAAGGTATTTATTTTTTCTATTATACTATCACACCAGGTTAGAGAGAGACCTATTCAGATTAATGGCTCCAATATGAATGATCTTCTACTTACATAGCATGGTGATTGAAATCTGAATTATTTTAGCCCAAAACTGAACTACGAAAATTGAATTTTAAGCAGCGTTCATAATATGGTCCTTTATCGTACTGCTTTCAGGGCAGCATTACAAGGTGTAAATTGTGCCATTGTTTATGGAACACCCCTTATATCAGACTATTTACAGCTACTCCACCCTACTCCAGGAAGCTATTTAAAAAGGCTATTTATTATTATGCTGCACCGGTTGACGTCATCACGTCAACGCCGGCTGTCACAGCGCTGGGGCTATGTCTTGTATAGGGTCGTAGCATTATGCTGAGCGATGGCGGTTTTGCGTGGATGCGACGCATAATCTCCCCCATCGTGTTTGTGTTATTTCTTTGCGTATTTACCGCAAATAAACTTATTTTCTTTCCTTTTTTTCTTTATTTAACAAACTAAGAAGGCATACCTACCACGACTGCTCTATTGCTGTGCCTAATTAGGCCCAGTTTTCTGGAAAAAAAGCCGGCTTTTAAGTCGTATTTGATGGCATTGAAAGCTGACCCCCAACATAGCTGAGAAGACAAGGCCAATGACGATGAACATGAAAGTCCGTAAAACCAACAATGAATTAATATTAATTATCAATTTGACTTCAAACGGGAGCTTTTGTGTCGTTAAAACTACAACATAAGTTGGGAAGGTCGCAACTAATGAGGCAAAATTCGATTTTGTAATTACTCTTCCACATATTTATTACCTTAGAACTTTGTCTATGACTTTGTCCGTTGTTATTCAAAACTAAATAAATGGCCAGTATTTTAGAACGATATTATGTAGTTACTTAAAGACAGCCTTCAATCACAATCAGAAATTATGAATAACTTACCTATGTCTAGGTCGCCTGGAGTCGAGAGGCTCGTGACTAAGTAATAACAGCCGCACGGGTCGATTGATCAGGTTAAGCTACGCTTGCCACGGTCAGTCCGTGGATGGGTTACCATCTTTACACATCGGGGCCGTTGGTCCCGCTGTCATTTGTAGATCTTTGACAGTCGTTACGGGTAGTCAGAAGCCCAAAAGTCTGACAAACAGTCTTACCAAGGGGTATCGTATTACTCAGTAACTGGCTTGTGGAGCTCAAATAGGCAGTCGCTCAATGTAAAATACTTATATTCAGCTGCATCCGGTACGACTGGAAGCCGACCCCAACATAGTTGGGAAAAGGTTAGGCAGATTGAAAGAAAGTTACTTAAACTGTTTATTCTGCACAAACTAAACGCACATTACAAAAAAACAGAATGACAGTCTAAGTCGGATTGATTCAAGTAAGTAGACTCAAACTCAAACTCAAAGCATTTATTTCAATTAAACTATTTACAGGCACTTTTGAATAGTTAAATAATCGGTCAGTTAGTCAAAAAGTTGAAGCTAGTTGCCCATTCCAAATCGTAGATCTATCTATTACAAAATCCTGGGTACAGTATTCTTGGTGCTTCTATATGTGAGAACAATGTCAAATGAAAAAGAATCAAAAACAATTCAAAATTTATGATTAAAAATAAGCCCTGGCAGATGAGAGATGACCAGTCTCAACTGACAGCGCCCGTTCACGAACATGACATCATCGTTATCGCTGATAGAATGTCACTTTGTCTAGGGCCACTGATTTGAATCCCGGCGGTGTAGTTGCGTGACACACTTACTGTAGCAATGGCTTTCATTTTGACAGTTCAACAACATTCACTGCGTTATTAACGTTGTTGAGCAGCCAAATTTTTCGAACTTACGAACCAATGGATTAGATATCAACGATAGAATCGAGATCTTGTAAGTATATTATGTCGATCGCGCGGTAAACTTTAATTGCGCGATGCAGGGTTTTGTGTGACGTCAGATCTTTGATGCGTAGTTCGCATGAGGCGATGTAGATGCCGCCATACTTATTTGGTCTTCTCACTTTAGGTAGGTACCTACTTTAAATTCACATTATTCTCAGTAGCACCCCGAAACTGTGATATCTGATGCCTTGAACGATACCCAAAGATTTCACAAGAAATCTTCAGTTCATCAAAATACAAAACGCAGACATCACAATTGTTTCCACCTTCAAGATCAAATCACTTTCGCCAAACCTTGATAATGACTTTAGTCTCAGACTGGACCGGTGTATCCAGTTAATAGTGTTAGCTCGGCCTATAACTGTTAACGATTATATCCTATTATAATATCTTCGCTACACGTTGGTAACAGCGTAATAGACGGAGAGTGAAAGCTTTGTGTGGCTGTTAAAACAGCGAATGATAAGCGAATTGGTGGCTCAGTTTTGATGCGGATTTCTCAATCGATTTATTAGATTTTGTCGAGGATTTTCATGTACCGACACTGTTTATGTATGTGATATGCGGCGGTAATCTGAAATTAAAAACTGATCTTTAAAAGCTTTAAAAACTGATTTTGAACCAGTCTTGGCCCGCGATTGTATTTTGCGAATTATGAATTTGTTTTTTTTAATAAGTATAGTAAGAAAACCAACCAACAGATCTATTTTGTTTATTTTAATATTGCTGATTAGTGATTACTGTTATGTCTTTTTATGCACGTATTTCTGTGACAAATAAAGCTATTTTTCTTTCTTTCTTTTTGTTTCAACCATTTGCTGCCGCATACCAAGATTGCTTGGGGATCAGCACCTATTATTTATAATTTTATTTCAGTATAACATTCCTTTTATTGTAAGTACCTAAATAATACATAAAACTATGTTAGTAAAAATTATTAATGATATGATATGATATGCTAATGATGCTATTTAATATTATAAACGGCATCTCCAGAACCGTGAACGGTATGCCAGTGCCTCACAACCGGACAATCAACCCTTCCCAATATGGTATTCAGTAAGGCTTTTAATTGATATTCAACTAACAACTACCTACCTATCATCATCATAATCAGCCTATAATGTTCCCACTGCTGGGACACAGGCCTCCTCTCTGTGAGAGGGAGTGGGCCGTAATCCACCACGCGGGCCCAGTGCGGGTTGGTAGATGTCACATGTCTTCGAATTTTTGGTTCTAAGACATGCCGGTTTCCTCATGATGTTTTTCTTCACCGTTTTGAGAGCAGTGGTGATGAAATTATTTACACAAAGTAAAGCACCTGTCATGGTTCGAACCTACGACCTACAACTCGTAAGTCGAGGCCGTTAGCACTGGGCCACCACTGCTCTACCCATATTACCTACCTATATTACGTGATAATTATTTTCCCTGAAATAACAGGACATAAGGACATTAACAGGTTGGTAAGTACCTAAGTACAACTATTGTTCTGACAACCTCGTAAATATTAAAGACAAATCTAATTTGATTATTATAACCGTGAAATTAAAAAGAAATTACTAATTTTATTATGTATCGGAGGAAGTAGAAACCTTCAAACTTCAGGGTCAGTTACAGAACTTTGATTGCCATTCATTGTTCACATGATCATGATAATAATCTCTAGAAAAACTTTGAATAAGTAGGTATATCTGCCTGGCCTTGGTACGTGTTTTTCACAAATCTGTTCCATTACAATGGGCTATTTATTAACTCTATACTTACCGAAATGATAATAGCTTTTACGTAAGCGAACTTGGTCTTTATTTATAAGCCTGTTAGATCAATCAATCAATCTGCCTGGCCTTTCCCCCTATCTATGTTGGGGTCGGCGTCCAGGACTATGCAACCGGATGCAGCTGAACACCAGTATTTTACATGGAGCGACTGCCTATCTGACCTCCACAAACCAGTAACTGTGTAATACGATACCCCTTGGTAAGACTGGTTGTTAGACTTTCGAGCTTCTGACGACCAGTCATCATCTGCCTAGCCTTTTCCAAAACTATGTTGGGGTCGACTTCCAGTTTAACCGGATGCAGCTGAATACCAGTATTTTACATGGAGCGACTGCCTATCTAACCTCTACAACCCAGTAACTGTGTAATACGATACCCCTTGGTAAGACTGGTTGTCAGACTTTCGAGCTTCTGACGACCAGTAACGACTGTTAAAGATCCACGAATGACACCCGGGTCCAACGGCTTAACGTGCTTTCCGAGGCACGGAGGAGTCTTGATATGTAAAAATGTTCACCCATCCACGGACCAACCCTGGCAAGCATAGCTTAACCTGATCGATCGACCCGCGCGGCTGTTATTATTTAGCTACGAATTTACTATGCTTCAGCAGTAGGTATCAATAGGTGCAAGAACTGCTAAATCTTTCTTGCCTCTGAGGCTGTAATTTACTAAGCTACCAAGCTTTATTTGGCGTTTAAAAGTACGTAACAGAGCGAGTTGCAAGATACCTAAAATAACAGCATAATCAGCCTATAATGTTCCCACTGCTGGGACTCAGGCCTCCTCTGGGTGAGGTAGTGGGCCGTTATCCACTACGCGGGCCCAGTGCGGGTTGGTAGATGTCACATGTCTTCGAATTTTTGGTTCTAGGATATGCCGGTTTCGTCACGATGTCTTTCTTCACCGTTTTTGAGAGCCGACTTGATGAAATAATTCACGCAAAGAAAATCGACCTACAACTTGTAAGTCGCGGTCGTTACCACTGGGCCACCACTGGGCCACCACTGCTCTCACAAGATACATAAGAGCATAGAGATATAATAATATTTCTATGCATAAGAGGAACTAAAAAATCCGTTAATTGCAAAATCTATTGCATCTAAAAAGTCTGCTCAACAACGTAAATTAACGCAATAAATTTTGTTGAATTGTCAAAATGAAAGCCATTGCTACTGTAAGTGTGTTACCTACGCAATTACCCCGCAGGCAGGTCTTTAGACCTACTCCTGAGTTGTTTTGTTTTCTTGCTGGGAATGGAAAAGGTGTCAAAGGCTTTTAAAACCCGCCCAAGATTTACTTTGCCCTGCATTTCGAAGAAAAGAACGGTAGCCAACCCATTTTTTTTTTATTGTTGCAATTCATCAAATGACTTCTCCCGCTCTGGGCGGAGCGGAAGGGCGTGTCAGACTTTTACTGACTAAAACCCACCCGTGTTCCTTCAGTTGCCTGTTGCCAAGGTCCCAGTATCCCTTTCAGACTTTCCCGCAACCCTGGCAGGCATCGGTCCTAGCCGACCCCGCCAAACGGTAGCCAACCCTGAACTAAATGCAATAGATGACAAATGTTATTATTGAATTTAGTAGTAAACGGTTACAAGTATCGTGTATAGGTACATGATTATTTGCCTACTTTTCGTAATCGCTCGGTTCTAAGACTAAATACAAATCTCGACGCGGATTTCATGGCCGTACAATACAAACATCTCTAGTTATTAATACAACTTGATGATCGTGACTTTTGAACTGGCAATCAGTTTATTTTTAGGCTCTACTTTTTAGAACCGGGGTGAAATTTCTTGCCGGTTCTTCTCCATAGAAAACGACCAACTGGAACCGTGCACCTAGGTTCTGGCCCATGTAGGTAAGCAAATTGCCTACCAACTTATGTGATCCGTTTTTTCAAAATATCACAACTGTCATTTTTTGACAGCTACATGTAATGGCTGTCTCGCAGACAGATTGTATGATTTGTCATTTTACAAACGGCGCCGTCCGTTTACAAACGCTCGCGGTTATGCAAAATGCCTAAGGTAAAATGTAAATTGCCTAGTCACTATAAAAATGCCGCAACATTTGATAGACAATTCAAACACCGTTCACAAAATGTCGCGGCAAATTGTAGAATTTAGTTCTATTTATTACCACTCGCGTCGCTGCTGATCAAGAAGAATGGCGACTAGTAGGTTTTGTGAAAAATATTGAAAACAGCGCAAATTCTACGTGTGCAAAGGACTTTTGTACCTATTATAATTTACTCTTATTTTAAGTCATCATAAGTACCCGATTGCTGGAATTAAATCTGATTCTCAACCTATTTTTTAGTCATCCTCCAATAACAATCAATGTCAAAATTATAACAATTGAACGAATTGCCAATTTGCCTTATGCATTTTGCATAACCGCGTGCGTTTGTAAACGGACGGCGCCATTTCATTTGTACAATGACGAATATACAAACTGCCTGCGATAGCTATAACACGGCAAATTGACGGTACGGCAATTTTAAGGTCTCATTTTAATTATCAATAAAACTCAACTGTATTATAATAAGTATAAATACTGATGTGAATTTATTACTTTAGGTAGAAATTGCGATAGGTTACCGTTCGTCCGAAACGATTGGCCAATTCGATTAATTTAAAAAAACGCCCGTTACGATTATAAAATAATAAAAAATAAGGCTATTTATTAGTCCAATCCGTTCAGCCATTTTAGCATGAAAGCGTAACAAACAAACAGACTCACTTTCATATGTATAATATTAGGTTAGGATACTTAGGATTACTTTTAAACCATGTTAAAAATGATAAGTACCTACAATTTCAGGTTTCCAGATTTCAGTTAAGTATTTTAATTACACCTTGTATGTTTCTAAGGCCCACTTGCGCGTTAACAGCTAACTCAGGGTCAATAATTCTCTTCGGAGTAACCCTGAGTTAGCTGTTAACTAGCTAACTGTTATTTAGCTAACCCAAGAACGCGCAAGTGGGCTTAAGCCCTCTATACACCTTTATAACAGAGAGGAAGACGTGCAAATTCTAATTTAGGTACCCACGTTCTCAGACAGGACAGTCATCATGTTTCAATCAAGAAAAACCTGTTTATAAAAGTGAAATGAATATGTATCTAATAGTATTGTTTAATTTTTTGTGAGAAAAAAACAGTTAGATCCTCTAATTGCAGCTGTTTCGTAAGCGAATTTCAAGGTAAAATAATTTATACAAAACCAATCGTGTGGCTGGCGAGAGACCGATGAAAGTAGCCGAAGATCGAATCGACCGTTCTATGTTCTATGTTAGGGGTTTGGTTTCCACACTTAGTCCTTAAGGTGGACCATTTTGCGTTGGCCATGACGGTCGTTGAGGGTTATTCCAACCAGCCCACCTCCCTCCAAGAAGTTAGTAAATCTCCTGGTCTGTATATACAGCACCTCCGATCTGGGTGACCCGAGGGTTTCGGTTCTAATCTAGGTAGGAACTTAGCTACTGTGTAGTAAGTCGTACCATTGGAGTAGCCTCTGTCCAGTTGTTGGTATTAACTGAACCAAGATGATAATATATCCGTGCATTCTTCTTACTTTTCAATAGAAGACAGATAACAACGTAATAAGTAAGAAAGGCACGAGAACTTTCTTACATTGCAATGAAATTACAATGCCTTTTGAAAATGTCTTAGCAATTACTTTACGACTGGATGCTATGACATTTTAGGTAGGCGGTAATTTCAATGCAATGTTTAAGAAAACAGGTAAATTACCGAATTAATAAGCTTCATATATTTTACATAATTATTGTTAATTCAAAATATTTTAACAAGTTTGGGAAAAAAAACTAGAAAAAAATATAATGAAAATCAAAAAGCTATGTTTCCGCCCGGGATCGAACCGGGGGCCTTCTGCGTGTTAGGCAGATGTGATAACCGCTACACCACGGAAACGATGAGAGTTTTATCGAAATTATTGATTTGTAGAAGTTTATTCACTTTGATGTAATAAGTTTCATGATTGCTTTGCGCGTTTTCCAATACTATTTTTTAACATTAACTTTGCAAAACTTATACCTTTACTTGTTAAGTTTTTTCAGTACTCTGTGGGGGTTAAATAAAATTCATAAAATAATACAATATAAATCACAATAAAGCTTTTTATTACATAAAAAAAATCGTTACAAAATGTAAATAATAAATTTTACTTAACGCATTTCATTTTTTGTAAGCTCACATTATTATTTCCTATAGCATTTACATACAAACAATATTTAAATGTTTTATTAAAATTTCATAAAAAAAGTAAAGGAATGATTTTTGTAATGAGCAAATTGATATGATAATTTTTGGAACACAGCATTTTTTTATCTACAGGAAATCCTATATTTTGGACTGATTTGAAGTGAAAACCTGATCACAATTTTTACATTATTACTATTTATATAGTCAAAAGATATTTCTCGACGGCATGTGGAGCTGACATAAGGAGGAGCTCGTGGCTAAGTAATAACAGCCGCACGAGTCGATCCATCAGGTTAAGCTACGCTCGCCGGGGTTGGTCCGTGGATGGGTGACCATCTTTACATTCCGAGACTCCTCCGTGCTTCGGAAAGCACGTTAAGCCGTAGGTTCCGGCTGTCATTTGTTGATCTTTGACAGTCGTTACGGGTCGTCAGAAGCCCGAAAGTCTGACAAACAGTTTTACCAAAGGGTATTGTGTTACCCATTGACGGGGTTACCCAATGATAGGCAGTCGCTCCATGTAAAATACTGGTATTCAGCGGCATCCGGTTAGACTGGAAGCCGACCCCAACATAGTTGGGAAAAGGCTAGGCAGATGATGATGTGGAGCTGACATAAAAAGTCTTACACCCTGGTTAGTCACTTACAACATGAAAAAAAAGAAAAACCTCCCATCTCTAACTTCTACCATTGTACCTGGGTAGTAACTGGTTTGTGGCGGTCAGATAGGTCGCTCTGTGTAAAATACTGGTATTGCGATGCATCTGGTTAGACAGATACATAGCAACATAGTTCGGAAAGGCTGGGCAGATTGATTGACTATTCATAACATGATCAATAGTTTTTTTCTAAATTAATTTCAAATTGAAACATTTCATACACCTAACTACTATTGCTTCTATAACTATCGAATTTTCTAAAGTTTCACATTGAGAATATGGTATAGCAGAGTGCTATGGTTTTAAGAACACTGCAGAATATTTTAAACTATTTCAGATATTTGGAATCTGGTATTCACTATTGAAGCATAAATGGTAGATCATTGGTAAAATGTACTTAAACATATTTTTTTACATTCTTTTGTTTAGTAAAGGCATTTGATATTGTTCCAAATATTGTACATCAATATTGGCTCAGATTAAAGCTTTTGACTGCAGTCACAAATATAGGACAAGCTAAATTGTGCCCATAACATCACAGTCGAGACGAAGACTCAGTCGTAAATGTGGTGAGAACGGCACAATTTGCTTTATCTTGTATTTGTGACAGTCACAACTTTTAAAATGCTTTTGCCAAGCAAGTGGACCGATATCTTGCACACCAATTAAGCATGTTCAATCCTGGATATAGCTACATAACTATGTTTAGTGTCCATATCGTAGAACCCAACGGGCCCCGCATCACAGTCCGCACAACTAAGGTATTTGCAATTCGCTACTGTGTGAGTGAAACCAATGTTTTCAAATGTATACATGTTTTCAACATGGTAGAATTCTTTTATGGGTTCATTCTCGATTTCTCCTTCTTTCCTGTTGTTGTCTTGCTGCATTAGCGGTAAATCTTTCTGTAATTAAATAAATTGAGGTTACAGTCAATATTTGATTAGAAGGTATAGGTTATCTTATTAGACCATAAAAATACTTAGAGAAGTTGTTACGCGATATTTTCCGTAAATACTTGGTCAAAAGCATATTAAAGTATCTACTTAGGTACTACTTTTTTTAAAGTACAATCAGATAAAACAAGACAATTGAAAGGCATAGTACGTAGCTATCGATGTAAAAGAAAGTGCCAAAATGATAGTAGAGACTTAGACATATTACCTCTAATGTGATATACTTCGCTGATTTCTTTTCTAATATCTTTGAACCGCAAAATTTGCACTTTACAACCAACTTATTTTTCCCATCTTCAACATAGTCTTTCTGCTCGTTTTCCACCGCTACTTCATTATTTTGTACTTCAGACATGTTGGAACAATTTTTATCCTTCTATTTCAGCTTGTAGTTGTGAAGAAAGTTCATTTGAAATTATAATTTTATGCGAAAACTAACCGGCTCGCTTAGCTGAAATCTCGAATTCTGACGTTTCCAAATATTCAGTGACCGTTTATGAAGCCTGAGCCTTATGGAAAATTATAAACTTTAAAACGACTTTACACACATCATACAAATAGCATCACAATGAAATAAATAGTTTCTATAAATAAAATTTAAACAAAATTTGTAATTTGAATTGTTTTCATAACGTATAGATTATCTAGTTCGGCCTTACATTATCCATTTCTATAAGATCAAGTCAACTCAAATCAAACCTCGTAAACACACCTCAATCACTGTCAAAACCGTTACGTTCCATTTCATTCATCTTGATCACAGACATCTTGATTACTTCGTAGGAATTTAGAATTTATTGTGATGTTACTATTTATATATGTTAATGGGTATTTCATTGACAAAATCTAATACAAAATCTGGGTAGGTATTCTGAAAGCTTATCTTATTTCTGTAATAAAAATATTTTCTGTTCCAATTCTGGAATAACGTTTGAATTACCTTTGCCTTCAAGCGACCCATCAAAATCAAATGCTTTATTAAAAAAGTTAGGTTACTAAACAGGTGAGAGAGTCCAGTGTTTTTCGTCAATAAAAAATATTGTTTTAATCGAAAATGAGTTCCGGATTCATATCGGAGTCTGAAGTATTGGAAGCAAGACGACGAAGACAGGAGGAATGGGATAAAGTACGCACTGAAGACCAGCCTGAAGGTACGAATCGGAATTTGTTATGATCACTCAGACATCACTATGGTTGGCATTGATAAAAACGTATTATTTTGCTATCAAACGATATCTTTTCCGTACATTTGTAGTTTTAATTAAAGACCCGAGATAAGACCACAGTGTGTATTACGAAATCGTATCAAACGACAATTATTTTTGTTGCCTTACAGACAGTCGTATGTCAATTTGTGATATCATAGGTCGTCATACCTTCAATAAGCATGACTTTTAACTTTGACGCTTCGGGGCGAATAATGCACCTGTAGAAAAAAAACCGGCCAAGTGCGAGTCGGACTCGCGCACGAAGGGTTCCGTACCATTATCTTTAAAAACGGCAAAAAAATCACGTTTATTGTATGGGAGCCCCTTTAAATATTTATTTTATTCTGTTTCTTAGTATTTGTTGTTATAGCAGCAAAAGAAATACATCATCTGTGAAAATTTCAACTGTCTTAACTATCACGGTTCATGAAATACAGCCTGGTGACAAATGGACAGACAGACAGCGGAGTCTTAGTAATAGGGTCCCATTTTACCATTTGGGTATGGAACCCTAAAAAAAAATTAAGTTTAAACATGGAAGGTGTATTGAAGCTAGAAATAGAAATCCATTAGCGCTAAAATAGAAATCCATTAGCACTATAATTGGACATTTAATCACCATACTTTATTGTTCACTGCCTTCTTGGTCTCGTGATTGCAAGATGGTAGGTTGGATGCCCTAGTCAGGCAAAGTTTTTGCATAGAGAGTTACTCGGTAGCAGCCCAAAGTAATTGGTATACTCTGATTTTTAATTTGCTAGGCATAAAAATAACCTAGTAAATTATCTTTTTACCGAGTGACTCTCACCAAGGACCACTGAATCATACCGAGGAATCTACAGGAAGACTTTCACTGTTGATGAGAGAAAAAAAAAAAAAAGTTTCCTCGAAACCGAACAATAAACTGCTGGTATTAAAAAAATAGCTTCAAATTAGATCATGAAATTTGGTTAACTGAACTAACTATAAAGGCTCTTACATACTGATGCGTTTCGCCGCGCGACGCGACGCGACTCCGCCGCATTGTTCGCCGTGAAGTTTTCTCAGAAATTCGCGTCGCGCGGCGAATCGCGCCAGTATGTAAGAGCCTTTAATCACCGACTATGTTTATTTATGAACTATTCGTGCCTAGGAGCCGCCAGCACCCCACTCTGTCTCGCTCTCATTCAGTCCGCGAGTGGTATGGTGCGAGAGAGATAAAAAGTGAATTTGAGCTGAGGTAGTATGGGCTTTCAAGTTAGAGCTGTTACCACTGGGCCACTTCTAGTCATGTGTACACACACACGGCTACACATGAAGCTATACTGCTATACATTTCCAGTTTATGCTGATCTCGCATTGTATAGGATTTTGGTACAATGTGAGGTCAGCTTTTACTGGAAATGTGTAGCTTGATGTGGTAGCCGTGTGTACCTAGGTCATATTTACATAATTATGAGGAAACTCATTTGGTTTTGTTATAAACTTCCTATGGAATTTTCATTGTTTTAAAGCTGAGTTTAATAGCAATTATGTGACAGCAGTATATTATAAACAGTGCCATGGAAATAATATAATCTATAGTAAAGTATTATTATAATAGCGCCTATTAGTGTATCTGTATAAGAATTTGCGCATTTGCATATTTTCAGGAGAAATTGTGATTAGTAGTCCCCTAGTGGGATTCATATAATATGTCTGCAGGTGTGTCTGTGGTATCACAGAGGGCCCTATCAGAATACCAGCTCTGCAGTGTTTATTTATTCTTTAAATATTTTGGCCTTTTAGGCCTATTTGGCCTCGCACAGGTTATATTTTTTTTTTGTTTTTTTTTATAATTATGTTAATTTTGTTAGTTTTAAAATGCTTCTTTTTTTATTTACTGTTTTTCTTTTCTTAATAACAGGCCCATTTAAGCCCAAAAAAAATGTACAGCATCCTTGAGTGTCGTTGTTTGTGCAAATTCTACTGTATGGGGGCACTGTATAAAGCTCTTATTTCACTGACTTGAATTGGTGTTGAATCAATAAACCCTAAAAAAGTCTAGCCATACTTCATGACACTAAATAATTTTGCTAACCGATCTTACCATCAGCAGTATCTTCCTATACTGTTAGTGCCACAACCCATTTTTAGGGTTCCGTAGTCAACAAGGAACCCTTATACAGGCTGTTAGGGTAAACACCGTTATCCTTGCAACCAGTGGTTTGGTTTCATTTATAGAACGTAAAATCAATGGAAAATTACAACTTTTTTTTCTTTTTTTAAATCTACCTTTTACCACAAGAGACGCAAGTTCGTTGCCCTATGCGCTAGGGCAACGAACTTGCGTCTCAACGCGGGCGGGGGGTGCGGGATGTGACCTGACCGGCCGCAAGCGCGACCCCTCCCTCAGTCAGTCAGCTGTTTCGCTAGAGAGCACGGTGTCGCGTAGAAACTTTTTAAAATCTTTTAATGAAAATAACGTTTTTTTTTTGTCGTGTTCGGTCATTTTTTTTATATTTAAGTCAACTACCCATGGTTTGAATGACAAGAGTGTTTACCCTTACAGCCTGTAGTTTCGCCATGTCCGTCTGTTTACTTATTTACAATGTCTTTAACTTCAGAGGCGCCAGAAGAGCCCTACGACACGCGGCCGCTGTACCAGCGCCTGGAGGAGCAGCGGATCCAGAAGGAGGCCGAATATGAAGAAGCTCATAAGCTCAGTAAGTATTTCTGAAAAACTACAAAATAAACTTATCCTTACTAATATTATAAATGCGAAAATAACTCTGTCTGTCTGTCGCGCATTCACGCCAAAACTACTGAACCTATTTAAATGAAATTTGGTACATAGGTAGTCTAGAGCCTGAGAAAGGTCATAGGCTACTTTTTATCGACAAACCACGCGGGCGAAGCCGCGGGCGGAAGCTAGTGTTCTAATATGTGTTATGTGTTGCTTCTAATAGGTTTTGGCCATTATTTTTTGGATTTTTCACCTCTGTACGCCCCTAGGCTCGTGCCTAGTTTGCCTTAGGGTTAATACGCCATTGGTAACTACCACGACTAAAGGCGAATTTCACCTGCGAATAAATTTTGAATTTTTGACAGTTTTTCCATACAAAAACTGTCGAGACGACAATTTTATGTCACGGATAAAAGATATCTGACTTGGTAAAATCAGCCCTTACGAGTTTATAGGTCGTAGGTTCGAACCCTGACAGGCGCTTTTCTTTGTGTAAATTATTTCATCGCCACTGCTCTCAAAAACAGTGAAGGAAAACATCGCGAGGAAACCGGCATGTCCTAGAACCAAAAAATGCGAAGACATGTGACATCTACCAACCTGCACTGGGCCAACGTGGTAGATAAAAAAGCCCACTCCCTAATGAAGAGAGGAGGCCTGTGTCCCAGCAGTGGGAACATTATAGGCTGATTATGCATTCTCACACAACTCATAATAATATTATCCGTTTCTAAAAAATAGCTCCATCTCTTTCCTTTAGAGAACATGATCCGTGGTCTGGATGACGATGAGGTCGGCTTTCTGGACCTGGTGGAACGCTCGAAGGCCAATGCGGCCCAACAGATCTCTATTGAAGAGCAGAGGGAAATGAGAGAGTTCAGGTAACATGGTATTTTATATCTGCGCTTTTAAATTTTCTAGAACAACAAAACTAAAAACAGGGTGTAAGGGTAAACACCGTTGTAACTCAAACCATGGGTTGTTGACTTAAATATAAAAGAAATGACCGAGTCACAACAAAAAAAAAACATTATTTTCATTAAAAGATTTTAAAAAGTTTCTATCTGACACCGTCCGCAAATTCATGCATATGCGCCCGAGGTCCCGCCCCTCCTCCCTATCTACACAACACATGAATAAATACACAATAGGGGTCGCGGCCGTTCAGGTCACGTCCCGCGCCCCCCGCCCGTGTTGAGACGTAAGTTCGTTGCCCTAGCGCGTATGGTGAAATACTCTTGTGGTAAAATGTAGATCTTGATTATAAAAAAAAAATATATAAATGAAACTAAACCACTGGTTTCATGAATAACGGTGTTTATCCTAACACCCTGTATACAATAATTTTTTAACATTCCACATCTTACAGAAATATTTTTTAATTAGATTGAAAAAAAATGGATGACAAATTAAGTGAACGCAGCTTGTAAAAATACAGTGAAAACACATAATTATGCCCAACCTTTCACGAAAAACAGGCGAGGCGTGCTGGATTGTTGTTAAAATACAGTAATATTATTTGTATCAAGTCAATGTCATTTGAGCAATACCTGTTATCGTTCTCATGTTCATAAAATATTATGTTCTTGTAGAATCAAAAATAAAATATGTTGTAACATGTTTTATAAATATGTTGTCAGTTGTCGAGTTGTAAAACTTGCTTGCTTGAGAATCTGATTAAGTAACAATGAGAAATACTACATAACTTCCTCCTTTTTAAGTCGGTTAAACACATAGTTTTTGAAGTGAAAATTTCTTTAGGCGCGTTGAGCACTTTTTGGGTGAACAAAAATCATGGAACTCGCGTCATCGTCACGCTTGAAGTGATTTGTTTTTTTAGCGCCATCTGCCGTCTACCGTTTGAATTACGTTGAGGTTACGCATTGTTGCTTAGTTTTCACATGTATCGGCAGTCCCCGAAGACTGCCGTTCATGATATGTTTTAAATGGTACAATCAAATCATTAACTTGAAAAAAGCCTGTATTTTTTTTGCGTCCTCACCAAGTTATAAAACAGACAATACATTTCCGGAGCAATGTCAATCCTCTTCAAATCCAAAACGATATGTTATACAGGGTGGAAACTGGGTGCAAAGCCTTCCTCAAATCCAAAACTACATGGTATACCAGGTGATTGGAAGCTGGGTGCAAAGCCTTAAAGGGGTGACAGTTGACACCCTTTGGAGCATTTTGAGCATGTTTTAAAAAAGGTTTGAACGATTGAGGCTATTTAAAAAAAGACTAAAATGACATAAACCACGCAAGTCGTTCAAATTTTATAAGTATTCTACGACTTCAAAAGTGTCTATTTCTTTTTTCAAATTTCATTGCGGCACTCTTGGCTATTACCAGTCAGAAATTGGGTTATTTATTAAAAAAATAAGTTTTTTTTTTTTTAAAAAAAACCTACTTTGTCTAAAACAAGTATGGCTCAAAATGATGTCAACTATCAGCCCCTTTTTTTTGAGGACGGGAAATCGTCAAATGACTTCTCCCGCTCTGGGTGGAGCGGAAGGGCGTATCAGACTTTTACTGACTAAAACCCACCCGTGTTCCTTCAGTTGCCTATTGCCAAGGTCCCGGTATCCCTTTCGGACTTTCCCGCAACACTGGCAGGCAACTATCACCCCCTTAAGACTTTGCACCTAGCTTCCAATCACCCTGTATAAGTATGTTATAAAGGCTATAACCAAACAATACCTGCCTATTTTTAGGGAGCGGGTATCGAACCTAGCTGAGAGTGAGGAGCTGACCCGTCTCCGCGCTCAGTTGGCGCCGGCGCGTCAGACACAGACCACGTCCCAGGCACAGACACAGAAGAACAAACTACAGGGGGTGAGATACTTATACTTTCAATGTACATAATGACCTTATAATGTTTCCACTCACTGGCTTATTTACCCTATGGCCAAGAGCATCGACGCCCCGGGCGGCAGACTGCGGTGCTTTCCGAGCTCGCTTCGTAACTCGGCGGACCTTGCATCCTTAAATCCCTTAGCTGTTCCGAAACTTCAATATCATCTGTATGAATAGTAAAGTAAAAAAAAGTAAAATACTTAATAAAAAAGTTAGAAGAGAAATCTGACATCTGAGGTGTCCTAAAATTTTCGAGCTCGCTTCGTTCTCTCATGTATCGTAGATTCTCGAGCGTGTCAAAATTCCAGCTTGATTAGCTCGTTCTCTCATATTATTCCGTGATCACTATCACTCCCTCGATAGCGAGGATTTTCCCTTTTTTTTGTTAATTCACGGGGCGGAACACTGCATTAAAATTTGAAGACAATTGTGACATCTACCAACATGCACTGGGCCCGCGTGGTGGATTACGGCATACTCCCTCCCACAGAGAGGAGGCCTGTTTCCCAGCAGAGGGAGCATTATAGGCTGATTATGCTAAACCGTATTGGCCCAGGGTGCTTAATCTTAACCGACCGAGCGTTTGTTCTGAAAGTGGGCAACGTCGCAAATAGATGTCAAATATTGCGCTGTTTTGGTTAATTTGGCAATATTACTGTATGGAAATATGAAATATGGCTAACTAGCTGTCTAAAATATTGATTATGAAATGCAATAAATAATATCGTAACACCGAATATATAGTTATAATAAAAAGATTTCAATACACGTAAAACCGGTTACAACTTAAATTCAGTGTTATAATTGCAATTCATTATTAATATTCTAGTAAGTTAGATAACGATATTTCATAGTTCCATACAGTAATATTGCCAAAATAATCAAAACAGGTAAATATTTTACAGTTATTTGCTATGTTGCCAACTTTTAGAATCAACGCTCTTAAAGTCCGCCACTGTTTCCACTGCTGGGACACAAGCCTCCTCCCTGTGAGACACCATGGGCTGTAATCCACCAGCCGGGGGGTCTACGATTGAGATTTTATCTGTATGCGCGCCCTTTTAATGTTTGCGTTTCTCTAGGTGGTGGTAAGGAAACGCAAGGCCAGTGAGATGGAGGGTGATAAGCCTGATAAGGGCTCCCCGCCACCGAAGACTAACGGAATTGTACCTAGCAGTCCTAACAAGTAAGTATATATTACTAGCTGCGCCCCGCGGTTTTATCCGCATAAGTCTCGATCCCGTAGAAATATCGGGATAAAAATTATATGTCCTAACCCAGCAGGCGTAGCATGAGCACCGTTTTGTCGACGGAAGAGTAGACAAAAATGACGTTTCCTGTAGACAGTAGCAGGGACGAGGCTTGCATAGAAGCCGATTCCTATCGGCTTCCCTTCTGAACTTCGGAACAAAACCACTCTATCCTCATTGAAAACTAACACAGTCAGTAGTGTTTAAAATGCCTGTTCAATAATCACAATAGAGGTATTTAATACACCATAAAACTAAAACTATACAAAACGACCACATTCAATGTTTTGTCATTGATATCTCCCGACCGCAAAAAAAAATTCTCTAAAATAACTCGACGGTGCGGGCGGCTTGTCGTTGATTCAAAAATCAAGGCGTCATGACGTCACTTCGGTCACGTGACACCCCGGTTTCATACGGCTCCAGTAACCCGGCCGACAGCGAGTTATGTGGTACCTACAAACAGTGATCGAAAATTGCTTGCGCGTGAACGAGATGGAGAGATATCGGTTCGGTAGTTTTCGTTGATTTTCGTAATGCGTTCGGCTCGGAGTTCGGACAGGAGACAGGACACGAGGACACTATTAGACGCTAGACATTGTGTGATTGCATGGTTGTGTTTGACGTAATCGCATTATTCATCATTTTATTTTGTTTACACTTGCAGTTAATTCAAATTTTGTGGGTATTATTCATTGAAATCATTAGTTTATCAGTACGAGAATCGTAGTAGTAGTATTAGTTTGTTGGTATAAAACAGTGATTAAAGTGTTTTGACTTTAGTGAAAGTGTACGTTGTAATTATGTATTTGGGGTAAGTAGATAGTTAATAAGTTGAAATTTCTTAATAGATTTGAAAAGTTATTAGTACGATCAGTAGGATTAGGATGGCGGCAATAATTCGTCAAGGACTTTCTAATTAACTACAATGTCTTTTGCCCCGCGTGCGGGCCGTCTGGTAGCTTAGTGGTAGCCTATAAATTGTTGTTTAGGATTATTTTCTTTGTGAGGAAACATGCTTTCCAAGGTTAAGTTTTAAAAATAAGAAACACAATAATTATGTTAGGCCGTGCTTGCTCAGATGTAAGTATAAATTACAAACGACGTGATGGTTTTTTCAAACATTCTAATGTTTCCCTTTACGATAAATATGAATGGCTGACTGGCAGTTGTAAATAAAATAAAATGTATTGTTTCCCTTGTTTACTTTTCTCAGATTCTAGTTGTTCATGTAATAAAGGGGTTTTTACATTCATAATCTGACGATTTTTCGCTAATTCGTTCGAAGCTCTACACCCGCACGGCCAATTCCCTCTAGTGGCCGTGAGCGAAAACTCTGAATTGTAAAATGCCACTCCCTAAAAATTTCTCGTTAAACGCGCCCTCCGTTTAATTATTTTGTGAATTTTTTTAATGGAGATATCTCGTTCTTGTACTGCCAAAATGCATTGCATTTCTGATATTTTCGTTAGATGGCGTTGCGCTAGAGCGTAGGAGCTTAGTAAAATGTTTGAGCGTGCGTGGTTTGTGAAAGCGGGCTTTTTGAATGTGAGTTTATAAATAAGTTTGAGAAAAGTAGATCGAAATAGGAATTTAATTAAACGGTCTAATGACAGCGTTCTTTTGTTAGGTAAACAAACAAGAAGTAGCTTTTCGCGGCCATAAGGTCCGAAGTGACATCATAACAAGTATTATTAACCGGGTTTTTCAAAAAGGAGGAGGAGGAGGTTCTCAATTCGACAGTTTTTTTTTGTTGTTTTTTTTGCTCCGGGTTCCCACCCTCGAGAAATCACCCTTCGCCACTGGACAGTAGACAGTACGAGACGGCAGCAAAATAGAAAGAGTCAACTGCACTTTTTACTAAATTCACTCTTTTACATAATTCGACTCAGAATTCTTTGTTTTATCATAGGATTTATCGGTTATCAGTGTGATTTTGACAGTAAGGATAGAAAACTTTCTTCCGAAATAGTCTACCTACAAAAAGACCTAGACAAAGATCGTTAGAAATGAAAGACAAAATGACATATTGTAGAAAGATTTCTACAGTGGATGTAAAAAATGAAGAAACGAACTGTCACTTTGTATAGAAAAAGCTATGTCTATTCTTCGTAGAGATAGAAAGCGCCATGCTACGCCTACTGGTCATGGTCTAACCATATGTGCCAAATTTTATCCAAATCCGTCCTGCCGTTTTAGCTTGAAAGCGTAAGAAACAAACAAACTCACTTTCTTATTTATAACTAGCTGATGCCGCCGGCTTCGCTCGCGTGGATGTCGGTTAACCATTGGTGAAAACAGCACGAAACTGGTGTAGTAGTTTTTGAGTTTATCGCGAACAGACAGACAGACGCGGCTGAGGATTTTGTTTTATAATATGTAAGGATATTAGTTAGGATGCCAAATACGAGACTTACAACAAGATTTTTTGTCATACTAAAATTTTCTTTCCTCGACAGCATCGCACAGAATGGCAACAACGCCACAACCGAGGACTGCGTACTACGCTGCGTCGGCGTACTGCCGGGGCTCGGCCACTACGACACCGACTCAACTTCTGATACCGACGACTCCAGTGACCATGATTCTGTGAGTAGCTGAGTATAGTAAGTTTCCGACTAGTTTACCTATTAAGCTTTCGACTAGTATCGTACAGGTTAACCAGAATAGATATGCGCTTCGGTAATGTTCGTGTCTCCGACTTAGCACGGACGTGGCGTCACGGAGTAATCCCCTTTAGAGGCATACCTTCTTAGCTTTGTACCGCCCTGCTTTGCAATAGTGCAACTATCATTGCGCGTTTGTTATGAAGTTTTAAGTCGCGAGAAAAACCTGAATGAGGGACGCACAGAACCGGGAAATATGGCAGAAAAAAAGTAGTATTATAATATCTGGGCTGAAATGATGATGATATGAAATTTCCTCTCTATCGGGTAACGTACTCCTGTCACAGGTCGTCATCAGATGTTACTCATTTTTTTTTAAGTTGCCTATCGTTTTTAATCGACAATTTTGTTCTCATGGTAATAAAAAATACAAACAGCTCTATATACGATCATAGCGAGTTCGTATTACCGAAGATAGACGATGATTCCCGAAGCGCATACTTTTCTTGGGATATCTGTATCTATTCTTTACCTCTTCTGCCTAGCCTTTTGGGGTCGGCTTCCAGTCTAACCGGACCTGAATATCAGTGTTTTACATATTACCTATTTTGTCCTCCAAAAGCCAGATACTAGGTCACACGA
The DNA here is from genome assembly GCA_947363905.1 of Lithophane semibrunnea. Taxonomy (NCBI): domain Eukaryota; kingdom Metazoa; phylum Arthropoda; class Insecta; order Lepidoptera; family Noctuidae; genus Lithophane; species Lithophane semibrunnea. The sequence goes on along the minus strand of OX376208.1, from coordinate 13,263,000 downwards.
TACCCCTTGGTAAGGCTACTTGTCAGATTTTAAAATGTTTGTGCGCGTCAGGTAGACAGAAGCGTTCGCGCGCGGCAGTCGTCCAATGACAGCGCGGCAGGCCACGCGCGGCTGCCTCGCAAGATTGCCGCTTTATGTTTGGGCACACCTTTACAGTCTCATGCAAGCAGATGTGACAACTTCTGCTTGCATGGATTGCTCTGTGAGAACCCCGTCACACCGCGCATGCCCCGCGGTTGTCACATTTGACATCCACGCATCGTTTTGCAATGGCTACAGTCTTTCTCAGTTATTTTACTGTCTGGCCGTCGAGAGTATGCGTTCTTGACACCTGTCAGTTTCATACTAACGAATATGTGTTTTGCGAATTTGATCCTTATTACTTCTAGAAATTGTTCAGTTGACAGGTGCCAGGAACGCATTCTCTTAACGGTCGGACTGTACCTCTAATATTGCATCACTCTCAAAATCACACTGATCTATGTTAGTTTACTGTTGGGATGCTGCTATCAGTGGACTGGGGTAGTAATTATGAAGTATTAATGCCATCATTATTCCACTGCGAAAACGGGATGGTGCTAGCGGCCTTGTCTAGCTCCGTCTCCCTCTCACACTGGAAAAATGGTGGCATTATTACTTAATTTTACTATAATACTATAATACGGCACCTATAATTTACATTGAACCTCAATGTTTCAATACGTAGTAGTTCACCTAGATGTCTCAACCAGAGATAATTATTTATCTTAACATAATTTATTTTATCTTTTCCAGAACGACAAATGCTGCGCTAAACGGGACATGCTGGGACGCCGACATGAGGAGAAGGCGAGGAAAGATAGTGACAAAAGTTAGAAACGAATTTATTTGTTGACCCGTAGACTCTTTGCTATTCTATCCGGTTCCTGAATTTAGAATTTGAAGTTGAGTACTTGTCAAACTCTACTTTAGCATTACATAAATGGGTGATGGACGTGCGAGCAAGTACGCGTACTTATGGCTCGGCGAGCTTACTCGCCCGTCTGTCATCGCCGCGAGTCGCGAGCCAATTTGACAATGGAATTTTGAGCAAGCTTCACGTGTGTCACCGATGGCGAGCCGAGTAAGCCACTTTAAGGTGATCATTTCTTCGCAAAAAACGTAAGAAATTACTACATTGAAGGAATCACGTTAAGCCGATATCACACTTCACACGACACACGGCACCGACAAAATTATATAGGAATTTTCATATTTTTTTTCGTCTTCATTCGCTAGGCGAGTGGAAGATGCCGTGTGCCGAAATCCAACATCGTTGGATCGGTTGGTTCTTTAATCAATCTGCCTAGCCTTTTCCCAACTATGTTGGGGTCGGCTTCCAGACTACCCGGATGCAGCTGAATACCAGTATTTTACATGGAGCGACTGCCTATCTGACCTCCACAACCACTAACTGGGCAATACGATACCCTATGGTAAGACTGGTTCAGACTTTTGGGCTTCTGACGACCCATTACGACTGTCAAAGATCCACGAATGACAGCCGAGACCAACGGCTTATCGTGCTTTCCGAGGCACGGAGGAGTCTCGGTACGTAAAGATGGTCCTGTCAAGCGTAGCTTAACCTGATGGATCGACCCGTGCGGCTGTTATCACTTAGCCACGAGCTCCTCATCTTCTCAGCTTGTTTTCAGACGTTTCGTTTCGTTCCTGATGCGTCTGATCTTGTATCTACTTTAGTAATGCTAAAGTAGACTTTGACAAGTTCGCAACTTCAAATTCTCAATTCGGAAACCGGGTATTTGACATGTTATGTGATCTAATCTAAGTTATCGATAGTACATATAATTTTAAAATTTAGTTCCTGGAGTTTTATTTTTTGTGAAGAATTTAGAGAAGCTGTGACCTGTGACCTGTGTAACTTCGCCTTTAGATAGATTGGCTTTGTATTTATTGGTAATCTTGCAGGTGAAAGTACTCATACCGCTCAACTGTCGATTGGCCCTCTAATGGCCGATAACAATTAAAATTCTATTGTGTCTCGTGAATGACAGTTGGAGGTTTATCTAGCCTAGCCTGCGGCTTCGCCCGCATGACGAAGCGATCGGCGCGATCGTTTGTTCATACAAACGATTTTGATGTGCAACTGCGGCTTGATTGATCGCGCGACTACGTTATATAAAAGAGCCTGATGATCGCTTTTGGTTAGGATGCGACGGCAAGTAATTTTTCGTAAAAACCTTAGTTTTTACTTAATAAGACTTCTAGTTTTTGAAATATTTACGAAAAACTAAAAGGGGAGGATAAAGAGGGACGCGGGATCGTGGTCCGCCACGCTCTTGGCCGGATTTTTTTATTTTATAAAATCAAGTACACGGCTGTTAGTTGCCAATGCGTTTTAGTTAAATAAAACACTTAATACATTCTTACAATTTAATAGTCACATCAATAGATTAATGACAATTTATAATCGAGACATTCGTCTATATTATTCACTTTTACATAAACACTGGCATTGACTGGTAAGGTAGGATATTGATATTATAATTATTATGAACATCAGTACCCAGGCGTATGCGCTACAAGGTTATTTTGACATGTGTTTAAAATTGGAACTAACGCCGCCATATTGTTTTGTTAAACATTACATTGAGGGTTTTCCGAAATGACGTTCAACAGGTGGCAGCACTGAACGGGCACCTGTCAAAAGTGACAAAGCGCAAAAATCTTCTTTAGTCGTGACCGAATGATGAACGAGTGAATGGAACGAATGATTAATGTCATCATAATTATATTTTTTAATAGCTGCGCCCCGCGGTTTCACCCGCGTAAGTCTCGATCCCGTGGGAATACCGGGATAAAAAGTATCCAATGTGTTAATCCAGGTTAAAAACTATCAGTTTACCAAATTGCATCCAAATCCATTCAGCCGTTTTTGCGTGATTGAGTAACAAACATCCAAACACAAACTTTCACATTTATAATATTATGTAGGACTAGCTGCGCCCCGCGGTTTCACCCGCGTAAGTCTCGATCCCGTGGGAATATCGGGATAAAAAGTATCCTATGTGTTAATCCAGGTTATAAGCTATCTGTTTGCCAAATTTCATCCAAATCCATTCAGCCGTTTTTGCCCGATTGAGTAACAAACATCCAAACACACAAACTTTCACATTTATAATATTAGTAGGATTCGCTGTCGAAATGGAAGACTTCTTGACAAAGTGACACCAACTGGTGGGGTGAATTTTCATGAAAATTCAAGTGATATTTCACAAAACAATTGCACAAATGTTTACCACCAGCACCACCCTGTCAATGTCGTTCGAGCGCCAAAATAACCCTGTAGCAGTATAAATATGACGCATCGAGCTTTAGAAAGAGACTGCCACACAGGTATGACAGAGACAACGCTATACAAAGCTGAAATTTTTACTCTCGATATGCCATATTTACTGGCGGGTATATTGAATATTGTTGTTATATTCTATGTATAAATTAATGTTATCTAAGGAAAAAATTGGTGGACCGGATTGTTAGAAAGATGAGAGGGAATGAATACTGGCTGATAATGATGTATGGAAGAACCTGCGCCGATCACAAAATGAATTGGGATGAGGTGGATGTGGCGACGCTTGGAGGAGGCCTATGTCCAGCAGTGGACCTGGACATCTTTTGGCTAAAATGATGATGCAGGACATAAGGATCATAATATTTGTTTACACTTTTCGCACTCAAGAAAGGTACAAGGTGCATGTTTCTTTTTATTTTCTAAACAGTAGATGGCATGCTTTATAAATCTACATTTGATGGGGCGAAACTAAAAACGCTTACGACTTAAGTATAAACAAAAAAATAATAATCTATTTCTAGTAATAAAAAAGCTTTTTGTCTTATTTTGTCCATCTCTTGGCATAATTCTGCACAGGGTAGCAAAATCTATACCATTGTTTGTCTGTCTGTTTGTTCAGGCTAATAGATGGCTCTGTATTAATACATAATATATAGCGAAAGCCCCTTCGTTCCAACCGAGTGTCCCACGACACCCACCGACTATTTTTTTGGCAATCCGTCGTCATGCAACATTCAGGTTTAGTAAACTTTGCATAATTACAAGTTTAGCGGGTGTAAAAAGACGCTTAACGAAGCCGAAAGTCATTTATTAGTGATATTTTTTTTATTTTGGACCTACCTTCATACCTGGGAACCTTCTGGTTACGGAGATATTAAAGGACAAAGTTCCAACTTTTTCAGACATTTTTTAAAGAAACGAAGGTTCGTAATGATAAAACTTAATTCTATACCCTAACAAACCTTGAACCGTTGCATGCACCCATAAACACAATGTTTTGCGTGCGTTACGTTGCGTACTACCGTAAACAGCGATTGTTGACAAAAATAAAAAGTCGATTCCCAGTAATTATTTTTGTGCAATTTTACTCAATTTGATGAACTCAAACTCAAAGCATTTATTTCAAATAAACCAATTACAGGCGCTTTTGAATTGTCAAGGGGTCGGTCAGTCAGAATGATGAAGCTAGTTGCCCATTCCAAAGCGTAGTAGGTTCCTATGGAGAAGAATGGGCAAGAAACTCCACGGACACTCTTTTAAATCAGAATATTGTTACAATACAGTATGTTAACTAAAAAAGGGCGTTCCCGTTAACGTGCAATAGTATAGCGTCTATACATTCTAAAAAAAATATTACCTTTAAAATTTTTTTTTTTTTTTTGTTTTTGTATAGTAAAATATTCACAAAAAATATTAAATTGTTACGGAAAATAAACTCTCTGTACACGCCCACTAGGCACAATTGTTTATCTACGTTGAAATACGTGCGTGTACAGAGTGTTCCTTTTCCGTTTAAATTTAATCGTTTTGTGAACATTTCACGACACAAAAAAAAAAATTTTTTTTTTTATTGGTAGTGTTTTTTTAGCATGTATACACGCTATACAATTGCAGGTTAACGGGAACGCCCTTTGTTAGTTAACATACTGTATATTGTGATGAGTATGGATGCGTAGCTGACGGCTATGTGATGGGTCTTTTTACACCCTGTATATCGAGTTATACATAGAATAGCTACCCAGAAATACGTTTCTATAACGTAACGTAAATCCATGTCCTTCATGCTATTATTAAACTACGTAAGCGTCAAATAATGCATATTTTCATCGCTTGGTTTGTCGGCCATAACATCGGACACTGGTTTGACCGCGTCCACTTCGGGCAACTCCGGCTCGATGTCGGGCAAACTGCTGTCCGAATCAGAGTCGGTGTTGGATTCCTCGGCATCAGCTGTTTTAAGCTCGTCTTTGTTTTTTCTTCGGTTTCTGAAAACATGTTTGAATGAAAAATAGGTTTAATTTGACACAGACACATACATATAAAAAAGTGTGGATAATTTGAATGAAAAAATATAATTATGAGTACTAGGTATTCCCGAGCACTGAACAGAAATAGTTGGCAGCTGCAGCATGATGCTGTGCTATGGGGATCCACAGCACAGCGCTGATTTTCAGTGGTCACCCGAAAACGACGTAAGGAAACCGGGAAGGTTTAAAGATTTGTTCAGATTAAAGAAATATATAAGCTCAACTAACTTAATTATACTGACAGGGATCATGGGTCATATTGCAAGTTGCAAGCACGACTACTGAGCGTGGGGTCCAGAGGTCGATTCCGTGGCAGAAAGTATTATTGGAGGTAAAGTCCGGTCGCGAAGCAGAAAGAATTTCGTACAATGACCCTTCATTACTTATCTCTATCGCTCGCGCTCAAATGTATATTGCCGCCGCGCCCACACATTAGAAGGACCGCCCTTATCGCCTCTTATCTTTTATCCTTATCGGGAACAGCTGATTTTTTTTAGAAAAAAAATCAGCTGTTCCCTACAGTTTGACGAGCTATGCGAACATAAATGTAGGGAACAGCTGATTTTTGTTTCGCTTTTTCAGGGTTGGTCCCATAGTGAAAGTTGTTCATAATGATGAGTATAATGAACCCTTAAGAGGATGCCCATGAATTAAATTTCACCCTGTATAGTCATCCTATGTTCACCGTACAACGTTTTTGGACTGAAATGTACGAAAGTAATGTCACCAACCTCTTAGGATACGGCTCTTTGAGATGGAAGGTGCGGTAGTGTAGCTTCATACTGTTGCTCTGTGTAAACCGTTTGTCGCATAGTGAACAGGAATACGGCTTTTCTCCCGTGTGGGTCTGGAAAAAACACGACTTAACATTATAATAGATTCCGTGCGTAAAGTTCTTTCCTACAACTATTTTTTTAAATAAATAAATAAATAAATAAAAGTATTTATTTCACAAAAACATAGCACTTTGCACTGTATACATTGTTTTAAATAATATTTACAATATGATGCAATAGTAGACTCTATCTTTTAAACTAGGACTAGCCTGTATCTTAAAAGATAGGGTTCAGCCAAGTGGATTCCGTTATTATTCACAACCAGAAACAAGTGAAGACAGTGTCATTGTTTTGTACTAACAGCTGTACAGAAATAAAAATAAAAAGAAAAACAACAAAACTAATTCTAAGTTACACAAGGGGTATGAAAGATGGAGACATGCATATGTATGTATGTGTAGGGGTGTGTGGGTGTGCGGAGTGTGAGTGATATGTGTGTGTGTGTGTGTGTGGGGTGTGGGTGTGTGTATGAGAGTGTGTGTGGGGGAAGTGATTCATGAATTTAGTAAATATGTAATAACTGGATATAAAGTGTGAGATGTGATCTATGAGTATGTATGTGATTTTTATTAGGTTACGTAAGTAAGCAGATTCTCTGTAGCCACATAGTCTTGTTGTAATAGCCATTGGCTTATTTCTTTCTTTAACATATATCTATTTAAATCCAGTATGTTTAGCTTTTTATGCAGATTCCTGTATAAATGTTTACTTAAAACGTAAAATTGGTGTTGGGCAAAAGAGGTTTTATGTTTAACGCCTGACGGGACATTAGTGCGCTTTTTAGGGTTTGATTTAGGCATGGATCTATGTGTCCTGAGGGCTGACTGCAGAATGAATAGTTGTCGTACAGTCAGGACCTTACAGTCGTCGTAGAGTTGTCTAGTTGGATATCGATATGGTTTTTTACACATAACCTTTAGTACAGCTCTTTGAGCTCTCTCAGCTCTCAGTAAGTTGGTCTTTGATGCACCGCCCCACGCAGTAATGCAATATCCAATTATAGACTGACACAGTGCAAAATAAACCATTCTCAGTGTGCCCATGTCGGCGGGATCCCTTAGCGATTTGAAAACGTAAATGAGCCGCAATATTCTGGAAGTTATCATATCGAGCTGTTTGTCCCATCTCAGGCATTCATCAATTTGCAAGCCCAAATACTTGACACTAACGCATCTGTCCAGTGTAGGGCAAGTACAAGTATTGGATGAACTCTGGCATGAGTGAGCAATTATTGTAAAGTCCTTAGGGGGCATAGTATTACGTCGGATTGCGAAAGGAATGTAACAGGTCTTATCTAAATTGAGAGTTAGTAGGCTATCGTGAAACCAGTTCATGATCTGACTAAGAGCGTGTTCTGCCATTGCTTTAACTGCATCCCAAGTAGGTCCATAAATGACGATTGCAGTGTCATCCGCATACGCGTAGATCTTGCAGTTAGGGAGAATCATTCTGCAGAGGTCATTCATGTAAATTAGGAACATAGTGGGCCCCAATATGCTTCCCTGGGGCACGCCATAGGTCACAGTTTCCTCATCACTGACATAATCACCTATTTTAACGAACTGAGAGCGATTTTTAAGATAGTCCTTAAACATTTCTAGTGCTGTGCCTCGTACACCCAGATGTTCCATCCTTGCTATGAGTTTGGGAACAGAAACTGTGTCGAAGGCCTTTGAGAGGTCTAGAAATATGCCCAAGCATTTAGACCCACCATCAAGTTCTTTTGCCACAAATTGTGTAAGGTCCAAAACAGCATCCTCTGTCGATACCCCAGCCTTGAAACCATACTGGTTTTCCGCGATGATGCGGTGTTTGTTCAAGAATCCTTTGAGTTGCTTATTGAGGATCTTCTCGATTATTTTTGAAATCGATGGCAGGATTGAGATTGGCCGGTAGTTATTTACACAGTTTCTGTTCCCGGATTTGTATATTGGAAGAATGATGGCCTTTTTTAGTGCGTCAGGAAAAGTTCCTGTTTGAATACAGCGATTGCAGATATAAGTTAAAGGAGGCACTAGTAACTGGCGACATTTTCTTAACAGAGATGATGATATTCCGTCCCAACCCACTGCACAGACATTACGTAATTGTGAAATGATTGAATCAACTTCAGTTTCATTGACTTCTAGTAAGGCAAGAGAGTCAATTGGGGTTAAACTTTCGCCTGGATCTCTGTTCGGAGGTGTCGTGGCTTGCCTATTTGTTTTAATTATATCATCCGCTAAATTTTTACCAATGTTACTAAAAAATGAACATACCTGATTCACCGAGAATTGGGGATTATCGTTAATTTTTAACAGCTTGTCAGGACTGGTGCGTACCTTACGTGTATTTGTTATTTCTTGAATGGTTTTCCATAGTTCTTTTGGATTGCATTGGGCTTTTTGAAGTTCACATTTTTCATAGGTTACTCTGAGCTTTCGAAGTAAGTCATTGCAGAAATTTCTATAACGTGTATAAGTTATCTTTAGCGTAGTATTGTTAGGTGATTTTTTTAAACTCATATGCATTCGGTCCCTATTCTGAATACATTTCAACAAGCCAGGGGTAATCCACGGTTTCAAGATTCTTTGTCTCCTTGGAATTGTAATTTTAGTTGTATTATTTATTATTACGGTATTAATTAGTGATATAAAAGTGTTTACCAATTCATTTGTGTCTTGAATGTAATAAATATCCGCGAAGTTAATATTTTCTAGATCTGACTTGATCGCGTCTAAGTTGGGACGAGATTTAGAGAATTTTGGATTTTGGTTTCTTTTGGCATTTGTTAGCATCAATATAATAGGTTTATGGTCTGTAATGTAAGATTCGAGTACTAATGTGGTAGATGGTAATTTTGACTTTAACAAAACGTGATCTAAACAATTTTCTAGTCTGGTGGGCAATAAATGAGTAGGTATTAAGCCATGAGAAGCGCTTAAAATCAGATATTCCAAGCTATGTGGGTTACTACTTCCAGGTTTTATATCAATATTTAGATCACCAATTAGTGCAATGTTTGGGTATGAAGAGAGACCCTCTAGTAAGTTATTTAGGCTTGAAAGGAAGTTTTCTATATGCGCAGCAGTATTATAGGATGGAGAGCGGTAAATAGCAACAAATGCAAACTTGGAATCTATTTGACACACCAGAGAGTTAGAGTTAGTCAATGACGGTTCCCAAATTGTGGCGTTAAGGGTTGACTTAGAGTAAATAATTACACCTTCATTTTGATTTGAAGTGAGTTTCGTCGAGTGTGATAAGTAACCATCCAGTGCTGGAGGGTTGTTTATTTTACTAAGCCAACACTCGGTTAAAACAATAACATCAATATTGATTTTCGTTAAGTATATTAGAGCCTGTAACTGATCAAAATTTTTCTTAACACTGCGGATATTCATATGTAGTATTTTAATATTACTCTCAAAAGTAACAAAATAACGTGCACAATCCTGTGGGTTACATGAAAAGGAATTGCCTAGCCCAAGATTGTCCAAGTCATCATTAATGTTTTTTATTGAGTCCATTTGTAATCCAAATGATAACTAAAAAATAGCGCATGATAATTAGATATTACATAGATCAGAATAAGAGCGAAACATCTCATTATTATATATGTCAGTAAGTGTTGTTGGGTGTATATCATAGTATTGGTGTATAGTATAGTGTAATAGTTTTGGTTTTTATATGTTGTGTTTAGAGTGTAATGTATGTGTTGCGAATTTTTTACATAACTAAGCAAGGTAAAAATAATTAAGGAAGTTGACAGTTTAGTACATTGAACTAGTCATATTGAAATTAGGTTATCAAGATCAAGAAGACACTTTTCTGAATGAATCAAGACTTGCTTGTCACCTTCTATTTTACGTAAGAAAATGTTACTATTTGAGATCCAGCAGAATTTATATTTATTATTCTTGGCATATTCTCGAGCCTGATAGAATAACCTTTTTGCAGTGGTAGACAATTGCTCCGCGATGTAAACCGGTTTTGGGTCACCGGGTAAACCAATGCTGGCGGTATTTAATTTCTCATCCCTTCCTTTTCCCTTGTTATAGTCCCTTACTGCCGTCATTAAAGACTGTTTGGTTTGTACTGATGAGAACTCTGCAATTATCGGCCGTGAGGTAGTTGAACTGGATGCCTTTCCTGGTAGCCGGTATACATCTCGTATGCTCGATTCCTGAATCGGGACTCCCACGGTACCGCAGATTCTAGAAACTGTTTTAATAAGGCTAGAACTAGTTTCAGACTGTTCCTGCGGGATGTTACGAATCTCAATCCCGGACGATCGTGACTTGTACTGTAGGTCAAGTATCTTCTTTTCCAAATTTTCTATATACTGCTTTTGCTGCAGGCGTTCTTTTCTCAAGTCTTCCACTTCTTTTTTCATGTCTTCAAACTGTTTGTTTATAAACGTCATAGATTCTACCATCTTTTCATTAGACTTGCGAATCTCAACGTTAGATGCCTTTATTTCAGAGTTTTGGGACTTAATTTCCCCTATATCAGCCAAAAGTTTGTTCATTAATGCGGTCTGTTCTGCTAGAAATTTTGAAACGTTTGGGTCCGGCTCATACTCCAAGTCATGTGAAGCCAAAGTAGGTCCACTTCCCGGCGAATCACCTTTGCGAAAGCGTTTCTTTCTATTAGTGTTGACGTAGTCGCTCAACGTTACTGCATTTTTAATATCGGGTTCGGATTGAGTCTGGCTTATACTTGATGAATGGGAAGTAGTTGTCTTAGGAGGTGTGCGGCGTACGGCTGCCATTTTTGATGGTAATAGTAGTAGAAAGTAATAGTAGGTACTTATCTGGCACTGATATACTGAATGTTATATCGTATATTACCAACGCAGTTCAATGTCTCAACGTTTAAACATCCCGTTTAATTCAACACTCATAGGTATATCCGTCGAACGTGAGCGTAGCCGATACAGTGTTCGTAGGCGATTCGTAGTCTCGTAGCGCAAGCAGACTCGTAGTCTCGTAGCACTGTCGTCAGCCGCGCATACCCCACCGCTAATTCGAGGGCCGCTGCTACGAGCTCGGTGGCGAGTCGGGCGAGCAAGCGAGGTTCCGATCAGGGTGTCGCTGGTTCGATTCCACCGAATCACAATCACTTTTAAAATGTTAGTTAAAGTAGCACTTGCACAAATGATTGTGTCCTCTTCTAGGACCGCCCAGTGGGAGTCACCGACACGTAAGAACACTTAAAGAGTGACAAGGATTTGGTTATTAGTAATTACAACCAATCACAAAATTTATATTGAGAAATCACTTGAGACAACTGACACACGTCCACTCTAGACCATATCCACCGGCCGAATCCGAGACCATATCCACCGGCCGAATTTTAATGTTATCCTGCATGTAACGGTGGAGTTTCTTGCCCATTCTTCTCCAAACGAAAACTACCTTTTGGATGGGATGACAGGCGACTAGAATTAATTCAATTTTTTTGTAAATATATGACGTTCAAAAGTGCCTTTTATGGTCAGGCGCGCCCTTTTAACAATTATCGAACTTATTTTCTTCACGAAAAGGTATCATTTCAGTGCGAGCGTGTACGCGTGTCAAAGTACGCTGAGATGCGCGGTGCTGCGCAGCGCGTGTACCTTATTGTGTAGTAAATAAATTCGATATTGTATCGGATCTTAAAAAAGTGCGCGTCGCATCTCTGTGTGAACTGACCCAAAAATAAATGATTTAACTTGACATTCATTTCATTATTGTAAACACATGTTTGACCAAATAAATATATCTTTATCTACTTGATTTCGGTACCATGTTCACTCCTGCTTTTACATAAAGTAACACAATGAATACTAAAACATAGAATCTATGAACAGACTCAAAATCACGTTAATCGGATAAATAGTTTTCAGTAGTAGACAGAGAAACGTGGACTTTGTTTTAATCAAAAACTTTTTACAAACAAAAGCAACCGGAACTATCGGAAGTCGGTGGAAAAATACGAGAATTCAAAACCAAAGACACCGACTTCCGAAATAAAAGCTATTTTTCACTTTTCAGTGTTTTTTTTTTGTTTTTTTTTTTTAAAACGTTTGCGTTACCCCAACAAAATAATGTCGAAAATAGTCATTTAAATCTTATAGATAATTAGTTGCCCAGCTTCTGTAATTGTTGCGCACATTTACTGGAGTAAGATTTAAATGACTATTTTCGACATTTTGCTGGGGTAACGCACAAGTCCCTTAGTGAAAGTTGTTCATAATGATGAGTACAATGAGACCCTTAAGAGATTTCGTGTATAAATAGATCCACCTTAATTAAATAAGAAGTAATAAGTTTGGAAAATTAAGTTTTATCATAGTTTGGTATCGATACCCATCAAGTGTTTAAAGTGAATACTTAATGTTGTTTACACTAACTTACCAGTAGATGTCGCTTCAGTCCCACAGTCGCGTGGAACTGTCTTCCGCAAGTGTCACAAGTATGAACTTTCTCTCGTGTATGCATGTTCTTGTGGGTACGGATGCTGCCCGGCTGAGAACGGAACAAAGTATGATGACATAAGGTCGCGGTGTGAGAATGTTTACCACCTTAAGGCTTATAATTGCATGCACACATCTATGTCACAAGATTGATGATTCAAAATTCAAACCTATTTTCTTTGTTGAATATCATTATGGTAATATTGTGTCAACCTTAAAATTAAGATATAGCATTTTAGACTTTACTGCACACAGTGTGGTAAAGAATCTAATTTGAAAACTGATAAGTAAACATTTTTAGACCGCGATAGTACATACATAAACGCCTGCTTCCCATGGGGGTAAGTAGAAACTCCAGTAAGCCACCTGCTACGATCCTTACATACTCCTTTTGCCTCGTTTACGTTCATACATAGGGGGCCTCTACCACCAGCACTTACAGCAATATTATTTTAATCTTACTTCGTGGGGGAAAGAGATGGAGCTATACGTCCTGTAGAGCTTCATCTCTTTCCTACATTGAAGTAAATTAAAATAATACTGCTATAGGCGGTGGTGGTAGGCCCCCTGGTCATACACGCACGCCTGTTGCGAGTACTACGCCCCTGACCTTTCTGAAGACATACAACCTGACACTGACTTGGAAATTGCAGAAGACGTAAGAAAATTTTAATTTTCGCGGGCTACATTAGCGCATCCCTCCTCCAACTTTTGTTGATAACCGTGCTACATAGGAACAATCGGAAGTTCATATTCCTCGCCAACACGATGGTTGGTGACGGATGTTTGCAGGGCAAACGGAGCCAGAAATCTAAAGCGATGGCTACCTCATTCATCATCATTTGCCTAGCCTTTTCCCAACTATGTTGGGGTCGGCTTCCAGTCTAACCGGATGCAGCTGAATACCTCCACAACTCAGTAACTGGGTAATACGATACCCCTTACTTGGTAAGACTGGTTGTCAGACTTTCGGGCTTCTGACGACCCGTAACAACTGTCAAAGATTCACAAATGACGGGACCAACGGCTTAACGTGCTTTCCGAGGCACGGAGGAGTCTCGGTATGTAAAGATGGTCACCCATCCACGGACCAATCCCGGCAAGCGTAGCTTAACCTGATGGATCGACCCGTGCGGCTGTTATTACGTAATCACGAGCACCTCGATGCTACCTTTGGAAGGTGAAAAGAAAACTTGCCAAGCAGTGGAAAACACTATAATAAAAAATGATAATAGTTATTTTAGTTTAAACTTACAGCCAGTGAAGAGCCACATATCTCACAGATGTATCTCTCGGTGGGTGCATAAAACGAAGTTCGAGGGTGCTCCGACAAGTGATGCTTCCAACATGCAGCTTGAGTGTCGAAGTGTTTACCGCACTACAACAAATACATGTGAAATTCAAATCAAATCAAATCAAAATATTTTATTCCACACAAACCTACATGGGCACTTATGAAACGTCAGAAGCTAGTTGCACGGTTCCAATTGGTCGTTTCCTATGGAGAAAAGCCGGCAAGAAACTCCATGGTTACTCTTTTAAAAATAATTGGCTGTTACAATATTTTCGAATTACAGTGCTTTGCTAAATTGCTTAGCATGATCCTCAGTTATGTCGAAAATAGTGCAGCATTAATTTTCGAAATAAATATACAGGCTGTAAGGGTAAACACCGTTGTCACTCAAACCATGGGTAGTTGACTTAAATATAAAAATAAATGACCGAGTAACAACAAAAAAACACGTTATTTTCATTAAAAGATTTTAAAAAGTTTCCACCCGACACCATACTCGCTAGTGAAACAGCTGATTGACTGAGGGAGAGGTCGCGCTCGCGGCCGATCAGGTCACGTCCCGCGCCCCCCACGCGTGTTGAGACGCAAGTGCGTGGCCCTAGCGCATAGATGAAAGGGTGAAATACATTAGTGGTAAAATGTATTTTTTTTTAAAGTCGTAATATTCCGTTGATTTTACGTTCTATAACTGACAACAAACCACTGGTTTCAAGGATAACGGTGTTTACCCTAACACCCTTTATTATGTTAAAGTTGAGGATTGATGCTAGTTACAAGGTACTATGTTTGACGAAAACACGATTAAATACATACAATTTTCTGTATAGAAAAAAAATCCAAAGTTACCTCTCTCGGCTCTTAATAACTCACCTGGTGGCACGTTGTGGGTTTCCTATGTTCTCTCCTATATTTTGTTTTTACTTTTCTATCTTTTGTAAACTGGAATATATCTTCGTCATGGCTATAAAACACAAAAGACAATTTGAATCAAGCATTCTATTATATTCAAACTTAAGTATTCTTAGACAAGCCGCGGCATCATTGCTGATGAACTTTCACAAAAATCCAATTTTCAATCACACATTAAATGTTGTATGGGACATAATAAACCGCTCTATAGTGACGTCTAAGTTCCCCGACCTATGGAAAATTGCCTCCGTTAGGCCCTTGCCAAAAAATTCAAATTCCTCATCTACTTTAAAAGACCTACGCCCTATAAGTATATTAAGTAGTACGCCTGATCTCTCCCCGGTCGTGTCGGATTGCCGTCCCATCGGACTATAAGAGTGAGGGAAGAGAGAGTGCACTTGTGTCTGCGCAAACACTTGTGCACTATAATATCTCCCGCGCCGAAGGCTAGTCTCCGTTGAGATTGGCCGCCGTGGCCGAAAATACGGTCTGGAGGACTATATATATACATATATTAAGTAGGTACCATGTTTATCCAAAGTATTAGAAAAAGGCTTTTTTGGAACAAAATAACGTTCTACCTGATTTACAATCTGGTTTTAGAAAACAGCGCAGTACATGGATGTCACTGATAATATGTGCCCAAGATAGAGGAATGTCATTACTGGTGGTACTCGATTTTTCCCAGGCATTTGACGCAATAAATATCCCGCTATTACTATCGAAGTTAAATTATTATGATTTCGATCCCAGCGCTACGCAGTTGTTCCGCAACTGAGTAATAGGAAGCAACTTGTTGACCTGCGTTTGGGTGACGGCACTATCTTTTGATCGTCACTTACTTCTGCAGAGAGAGGAGTCTCGCAGGGCTCTATATTGGGCCCGATTCTCTTCATTCTGTACTGTGCGGATATTATAAAATGTCTCCAGAGATGCAAGTAATATGTATGTATACGCCGACGATGTTCAACTTTATGTATCCTTCAGGCTGGAAGAGAAATAATTGACATCTATTTGCGACGTTGCCCACTTTCAGAATGCACCCTCTTAAGAAACTCTTGTGCGACATTTCATGCTTTTAGACCCAGTGGTTCAGAACCTGCGTTGTCTATTAGTGAATGAATTTATGATTTTTATGAAGTAGATTGTCAGAGGCCCTAGACAAATTGACATTCTATCAGCGATAACGATGATGGAAAAGGCAAACATGTATAGGACTGACATAAGCTATCGAAACGCTTATTTCAATCCTGTTAAAAGTCGTTGTAGAAATACGAAACGCTTTCGAAGCGATTGTCACTTGTCTAGGCCCTCAGAGCTATTACTGAATAGAATAAAATAAAACAACGATACATACCGTTTTCTTAAACGCCTTGTAACCTGAAATAAAATTGAAAAAGAAGTGTTAAATTAAACAATATATTTTTTATTTGTTTTATAATTAACTGCGCCCCGCGTAAGTCTCGATCCCGTGGGAATATCGGGATAAAAAGTATCCTATGTCCTTTTCCAGGTCATGGTCTACCCCTGTGCCAAATTTCATCAAAATCCGTTCAATCGTTTTAGCGTGAAAGCGAAACAAACACACTTTCGTATTTATAATATTACTTAGGATTTTATCGGCACTCACTTTGGCTTGTTGCTTTTTCCCTAAAACTTTTCTGCTCGCTGTTTGTCTGTAGTCACTGCAACAATCAAACAAATAATATTTTATAGTTTTTTTTTAATTCTCATATTTAACTCCGCGTACACTCTCTCGTTAAGGGTCGTCAGAAGCTCGAAAGTCTGACAACCAGTCTTACCAAGGGGTATCGTATTACCCAGTTACTGGGTTGTGGAGGTCAGATAGGCAGTCGCTCCATGTAAAATACTGGTATTCAGCTGCATCCGGTTAGACTGGAAGCCGACCCCAACATAGTTGGGAAAAGGCTAGGCAGATGATGATGAACTCCGCGTACTCTCTGTCTCACAGTCTCATTGTCTCACTCATCAGTTCATTTGACAGTTTAAAATAGCTTCCACGATACTTAACAATTTAGAGCGGTTCATCACCCATACATTTCATAGGGCCTTAGTAACATTATACGTACTTTCAGTACGTACGTTACTGCGTTCGCGATTTAGTTTTCCAAACATATAAACGAAATAAATGAAATATGTGTGTTTGGGAAGACCACAACTTCGATGACTTTTTCAATAGTACGAGTCATTCTGAAATTAACTTTATTTACACTACAAATAAAGTTGATATTCGTTTAAATGAAAATAACAGCAATTGGAATAAAGCATTTTATAAGACTTTTCACTGTTCTTGAACGTTGCTGACTGGCTAATATTGTATCGAAGTATTACTTATTCATGCCGATACGAGAGAGAGAGACAGAAGAATCTTACCTCTCTCCTTCACTATGCAGAGCTGAATGAAACAAATGTTCTTCGTAAGCCTTCCGCGTGTCGAAAGTGATTTCACATCGCTGGCAGTAAGTATTCACTTCTTCATCGTCGTCGGGACTATCCTGGTACGGGAAAATGTACTTTAAAATCAAGATCATAGAGTAATACTTACTTTGTGTTGTATTTATTATTCTTCAAGAGTCGTAAAAAACCTTGTTAGAAATCGACACGTGTTTCATCTGTCAACGAAGCATCCTCAGGATGACGATTGACCAGTCGCAAACCAGAACACGACGTGTTGCCACACTGAGCGCTGGACGCTGAGTGGACCAGTGTCGATTTCTTACAGGGTTTTTTATGACTCTTGAAGAATAGTTAAGCGGAACGTGCCGCTACAATGGCGACATTAATTTAACACACGGGTAGGGCTAGTGGCCAGTAACCATAAAAATTATAATAAAATAAAATAATTTTCAAACAAACTAAATAATAAAAACATAACCAAAATTGAGATCACTCTTTGTAAAAGATTCATTCATGTAGGTACCTACCAGCTGGCTTACGTTCCATCGGTCAAGATCCTTTGTCGGCATAATTTGTAGGAAATTGCGCGGCTTCCTTTTATTCGCCTACATATGATCCGTGACCCCGGCAAATGAACTCTTCGCTACTGTTCTTTAAGTACAGGTTGCTCCAGGATGGTAATTTAGAAAATTGAAAATAAATCAATAAATAATAACATTTAATGAAATTAAAATATTTTCCTAAAACGAATACGCGAAATCGGATACGTGTGTTAAATTAATGTCGTCATGGTAGCGGCACGTTGTATAATACGTACGCCTGGTGCAAGCCACCGCGACAGCAAAATATGACATGTACAGTTTAAGGGTCACCGAGACGCAACTCAACGCGCATTTTTTATGATCCGATACAATATCGAATTTTTTTACTACACAATAAGGTGCACGCGCTGCGCAGCACCGCGCAGCTCAGCGTACTTTGACACGCGTACACGCTCGCACTAAAATTATACCTTTTCGTGAAGAAAATAATTTCGATAATTGTAAAAACTGACCCTAAGACTGTGTGACGTTGCAAATTGACATCTTAGGCGACATCTAGCGGTGGAGCTAGGTAGCTCCAGAGTTTCTCAATACTGGAGACGGATCGTTGTTTTTGGGTTTCGATAATTAATTAGATGTTAATTAAGGAATTAAAATTTATTAACATTCAGATGTAATCACCCAAATTTTATAGTCATGCAATGTCCAATAAATTAAATTTAATTCTTATGATAGAATTTCGGAAGTGGATTGTCACTGTCAAAGAATTCGGTTTTAGTCTGTGGTTAGAACTTTCTCGAAGGTCGATAAGGAGGAGTCAGGTCTTTGGTCCTGCGTGTGTGACGAGAAGGGTGTTCCTTTCCGATCCTGGTGACGCTACGCAATGATGGAGTTTTAACAGGTATGTTATTCGAGAGGCACCAGTTCTGTGATGATTAGACTGTGTTCGGCCAATAATCTTATTGGAAATATATCAGAGATGTTGTTTCAGTAGCCGAACCTGTCTGGCTTTTTATGCTAGCCTGAACTGATGCGAACGTGAAAGACGTGACGCCCTGGTGCCGTCCCGTGGTCTGGTGAAATAGCAGTTAGTCCCGACTAGTGGCGGGCAGTGTGCTGGTAGACCCGGGCTTTGGCAGTTTTGAGGTTAGATCCTACGAGTGCTGGCAGTGTGGCCATCCCCGTATATTGGAAGGCCTTACCATCCGGTAGCTCGTCCAGGAAAGTGTCGCCGCTCCAGGTAACGATTAGCGTCATCGTTTTCCTTACGGATCCCGTAGGCCGCGTGTACGTGGGAACCCAGAGTTTTCTCTGTGGTTCCATGCCAAGGGACTTGATTCCGTCAACTGACGTCAACTGAGAGTCCGTCGTGAACAGAGGGACAGTTAACACCTGCAAGTTTGTAGTAGACCCTTTGAGTGAGTGATACCCAGGTGACCATTTCCAAGTGATTTAGGCCTATGTGTAGTAAACTAGGTTATAAACCAGTTGTTCTAAATTTCATGTGTTAGGTTGTGTCTCAGGGGCTTTCCCCAAATGTTATAATTCCTTTTATGAGCACAACCATATTTAAGGTCACTTATTATTCGATTGAGCTAGAAGTTGTTAAGCGTTCATCTCACGGATCCTCACAAGCGACCTTGAGCTTGTTGATATTTAATCTCATGCTTGTATTTCTCCTAACACACCTTGTTACGGAGATGGGGTGTGTTAGAGGCTAATACCAGGTTAAAGGTTGGGAAAGTTCTAGTGTTTTAGTGGCTTGCCACAATTTTTGTAAACCTGTGTTATATAATTACAATAAACTTTGTAAAAAAGGTAATGGTTTAATTGGTTCTTTCCCTATTAATATATACCCTATAAATTTACTTTAGCACGGCAGGAAGCCGGGTGACAGTTGGCGCCCAATTGGTATATAATTATATGATTATATAAGGTGAACAATTAATAACGGTATCACTCTCTCACTCAATACGCTCAGTTGACGGAATGTCGTATTAGTTTAAGGCTAGTTTTTAAGTTTTAAGTTTCAAGTGGTCAACGCACCACAATCAGAACACATTTTCTATTGTTTGAACCGTTAAGGTGTAGATGTGTATTTATGTCATTAACCTATTTTGTTTATTTGATCAGCACAGAGGCTGGACAAGTTGTTTGTGGTAAATTTTAATATTTAATTACCTATGTTGCAAATGTTGTTATAAAGGTTAATGACTAAGTCATCTTTTGAACTAGGAAAGTATAGAAGTTTGTGAATTATAAGATTACACTCTTGGTTTAAATGATAAGTATAATTGGACTTTCGGTAAAAGAACTGTTTATAATAAGTTAATTCTTGTTTGTAAAACATTGCAAAACTTATTTCTTTGAAATTCACATTTGAAAATACAACTTTGTAGCTCATATTGGTTTGTGAGGTTATTCAAGGACACAATAACATTATCAATAACTATCATTTTTTCTTTGGTTGTACATTATAGGGAACTATAACTTACTTTATGAGTAAATAGTAACTATGATTTTATTGGAAAGCATAAAAGATTTATGACAACTGGTTGGTTACCTAAAAGATAGTCTTTATAGATCAAATCAGGATTCTCAAATAACAATTTGAGTTGTGTTACAGTCACTGGAATACAACAACAACATTTGTTTTCACTCATTGTGAAATAACTTTTAATTCACATTGACTTTGTCACGGTGACGTTTGAGGTTAAGTCTTGGTACGTTCGGAAACGTGAATCAGAATAGTGACATTTAGTGAAGGAAAACATTGCCTCACATTAAGTAATAGTAAATTCTTTATTTCTCTAGAAGTTAGAACATTATTAAAATGGATTTTGAAAAAGTATATTTTCATTCCCTTCTACGGGACGAATTGGTGTATGAGGTTGCAATTCGTGCGGAAACTCCAGCGGATACAGTAATGAAGCTTCGGAAACAACTCAAAACACTCAGCTTAGGTTTCAGCCCCTCCGAATTTGTGGATGAAGAGCTGGACGCCGGAAAGGAATTAGTTGCAATCCAGGATAAGCTTAAGGAGTTGCAGACCAAGGTGGAAAATGCTGAGAAAACTCGGGATAGCCATAGTCTTGCTCGTGCTAGGGCTTTGTATTGCCATTTATACCATCGCTTGCAAAGGCTTCTTTGTACTGAAGCGAGGGAATGTGTCTTACAGGAGAAACTTCGGAACATCATGAAGGGTTATGGGACTACACTCGACAAATTATTTGGTCGGTCAGACATTGAAAAGTCACAGCCTGAGGTTGAAGATAATAATACTCAGTATGCTGTTAGTAAGAATATTTGTAAATGGAATGTCACTTTTGATGGCAAGTCATGCCCATTTTTGTTTTTAGATTCAATCGCAGAGCGTGCTAACGCATTTAAAGTAGGAGATTCTGTGTTGTTTGATTCGGCTTTTGCTTTCTTTAAGGGTGATGCTTTGATTTGGTATAGGAGTGCGAAATGTCAGGCAAATACTTGGAAGGAGTTAGCAGATCTGCTCCTTAGCGAATTTCATGCCATTGACTATGAGGATAATTTGTTAGACGAAGCCAAGAAACGGATTCAGGGTACTGATGAACCAATCCACATGTATTTCGCCGTCATGAATGGATTATTTTCGCGTTTAAAAACACCTCTAACCGAAAAGGAAATGATTAAAATCCTGAAAAGGAACGTCAAGCCTTCGATATCAAGAGGTTTAGTATTGGTAAAGCCGGACTCAGTAGCGGAACTAAAAGATATTTGTCGTCTACTAGAGGCGGAAGATATTAAATCGAATAATTTTGCTAAATCCCAGTCAAAATCGGAAACCACAGAACACAAACCAAAAATAGCCAGTTTAGATCACCGTGTCAATAAAAACGATTATAGGAAACCACAACCAAAGGACAAACCAAATCCACAATCCTCAGGGAAGGAGATTAAATGTTTTAGATGTGGAAAGTTAGGGTTTACTAAAAGGACTTGTCCAAGTTGTAGAAGCGAACCAAAGGCAATAAAATGCTTCAAGTGTGGAAAGTTAGGGTTCACTAATAAATCATGTCCAGATTGCAAGAGTGTACCAAATGTTCCAAAAAACTAGTTCCAACGGTCTGTCACCAACCACCAGGAACGGTCGATCCAGGTGAATGGAAATCTTGGTTAGAATGTGTTTCTAATTTTTATAAATATAACAAATCAGTGACAGCACTGTTTAAGCCAGACAGGGGAAAAAATATTCGGCCATATTTAAGTGTAAATTTATATGATGTAGCATTATACGGTTTATTAGATTCAGGGGCAGACATTTCAATTATAGGTAATGGAGCTCATGAAAAGTTTATTAACTTGGGCTATTCTTTAGACACCTCAAGTGAGTTTAAGGAAAAGGTACTGGTAGCAAATGGTTCCGAAAGTAGTCCTATAGGTATTTTAAGGTTACCAATTACTTTTAATGGTATAACTAGGATTATTAATTTTTATGTGATACCTACTATCACATCCAATGTTATATTCGGTGTGGATTTTTGGATAGCTTTCAGTTTGATGCCTCAAATGTTTAAACATATTAGTTATATTGAGACACCAAAACAATTTATACAGTTCAATAGTAATCCAAGTAAAACATTTGCAAATTCAATAGAGTCATTTGATAATTTGAGTCCAGAACAGAAAACAATCGCAGAATTAATAGTTCAACAATTTTACGATATCTCTTTTGAGACTGAAGGTTTGGGTAGAACACATTTAGTTAAACATGTAATAGACACAGATGATGCGTTACCCATTAAGTGCAGACCTTATCCAATGTCACCGGAAAAGCAAAAGGAACTACATAAGGAATTGGACTACATGTTGAAGCTCGATGTGGTAGTACCTAGTGAGAGTCCATGGAATAATCCAGTCCTTATGGTTCCAAAGTCAGATGGTACATTGCGGTTCTGTCTTGACTGTAGAAAGTTAAATGCGGTTACAAAAGGGGACGCTTATGCAATACCTTATATACCACAAATCTTGGATAGTCTCAAAAACGCTAAATATATTAGTTCTGTAGATTTTAAATCTAGTTTTTGGCAAATACCGCTGGATGCAGCCTCACAGGAGAAAACCAGCTTCACTGTTCCTGGTAGAGGACTTTTTAAATTTAAAGTTATGCCCTTTGGACTTTGCGGAGCTCCTGCTCGACAGCAAAGATTAATGGATAGGTTGTTTGGTCATCCGTTTTGTAGCGATATTACCAAAGGGTTAATATTCTGTTACGTTGATGACATTTGCATAGTATCAGAGGACTTAGATACTCATATTCTTCTATTAAAAAGGCTTCAAGAACGAATTAAGAGTGCCAATTTAACGATAAATTTTGCAAAAAGTAAATTCTTTAGGAAATCCTTAAAATACTTGGGCTATGTGGTAGATGAGTGTGGATTGAGGACTGATCCAGATAAGGTGCGCGCTATTTTAGACTTTCCAGTACCAGGGACTTCGAAAGAGGTAAAAATGTTCTTAGGAACTTGTTCTTGGTACCGCAGATTTATAAGAAATTTTGCTTCTATTGCAGCGCCCTTGAATGCACTTACCAGTACCAAAATAAAATTTAAATGGAACCCAGAAGCAGACGAAGCATTTAATGCTTTAAAAAATATATTAGTATCAGCTCCAGTTTTAGCCTGCCCTGACTTTGAAAAACCGTTTTCAGTTCACTGCGATGCATCTGGTTTTGGCATAGGTGGTATGTTAACCCAGAATATAGACGGGCATGACCATCCTATTGCCTATATTAGTAGATCCCTCAGTAAAACCGAGCGTAATTATAGTGCAACAGAACGTGAAGCATTAGCTGTAATTTATGCAGTAGAAAAATTTGAACCATATTTGGGTAGTAGGCATTTTACAGTTATCACAGACCATGCTTCACTTAGATGGTTTAAAAATTTGGAGAACCCAACTGGTCGCTTAGCTCGCTGGGGTTGTCGGTTATCTCAGTATAATTATACCATCGAGCATAGGAAGGGTAAGGACAATGTCGTACCGGACGCTTTATCAAGGTTACTCAAGGTTGAGGCTGTAAATACTACCATTACGCCCATACCGACTGGTGATGAATGGTATGATAAGATTATGACCGGTTGTTCGACTTGCGGGAAAAATTACCCTAACTATCGCATAGACAGGGGTGTTCTGTATAGGTACAGTAAGGGCAAATATGCGCTGACGCAAGAATTTGACTGGAAGGAGGTAGTTCCCAAATCACTGCGTTCACAGGTCATGACAGAAAACCATGTACCTCCTACTTCAGGTCACCAAGGGGTTTTTAAGACACACCGAAGGTTAAGTTTGAGGTATTTTTGGCCAGGAATGTACCGTGACGTAGTTGAGTTCATTAAGGGTTGTAGTGAGTGTTCGGCTTACAAACATAAGACTACCCCAACACCAGGTCTCATGGGTCAGCCAAAGCAATGTTATAGACCATTTCAAGCTGTATCTATAGATTTAGTTGGTCCTCTACCAAAATCACGCTCGGGATTCGTTCATTTACTGGTAGTAGCTTGTTGTTTTTCAAAATATACGTTATTGTTTCCACTACGCCGTGCGACTAGTGCTTTAGTAGCAAAAAACTTTGAGAATTATGTTCTTCTCGCTCACGGGATTCCTGAAACCGTAATTACCGATAATGGGGTTCAATTCACGGGATCAGAATTTCGTAGCCTATTAAAGAAGTACAACATACCTCGAGTGCATTATGGGCCTAGGTACGCTCCACAAGTTAACATGGTAGAAAGGTACAATAAAACGGTAATGACAGCTGTGTCGGCTTATGTAAAAGAAGACCATAGGACATGGGATCTAAATTTGACCAAAATTCAGTTTGCTTTAAATAGTGCAGTGAATGAAACTACAGGATTTACTCCATTTTTTTTAGTCCATGCCCGTGAACCCATTATAAATGGCACGTTTTATAAAGACACAGACGACTGCGATTATGAAGTAGCTATGCCTCGTGAAGAGTACGCAGGTGAATTAGGAGTCCTTAAGGATATTTTTGAAAAGGTGCGTTCTAATATAGTAAAGGCTCATGCCACTAACGCGAAATACTACAACTTGCGTAGGCGCCACGTCACTTTACGCGAAGGTCAGCTGGTTTGGCGTAAAACTTACATCCAAAGTGACGCGGACAAGTATAAGGCATCTAAGTTGGCTCCTAAATATCAGCAGTGCATTGTAGGTAAAGTGCTCTCGCCCTTAGTTTATGAGCTTGTAGGGTTAAATGGTAAACCATTAGGCAGTTGGCACATAAAGGATATTAAAATTTACTAAAATAATCCAATGTTGCCCATTTTTTTTTATCACACAGTCGTCTTGATAGTGTCTATTGGCATTAATTTACAATGGATAGATCAAATAGTTCTGTCTATATATTTTTTTATGGAGCGGGTAGTAACTCCTAAAATAGGCCTTTACTTATTTCTGTCTTTACCGAGATAGTAGCATCGGTAAGATATTTGTTATGGAGCGGTTAGTAACTCCTAAAATAGGCCTTTACTGAGTTTTGTCTTTACCGAGATTGATGCATCGCCGGTAAGATTTTGTTATGGAGCGGGTTGTAACTCCTAAAATAAGCCTTTACTTATTTTTGTCTTCACCGATATTTTTGCATTGGTAAGATATTTGTTATGGAGCGGGTTGTAACTCCTGAAATAAGCCTTTACTTAGTTTTGTCTTCACCGAGATAGCATTATGGTATCGGTGAGTTTTTTTTTTATATTTGATAGCACAAAGTTGTTTATCAGATTCGAAGCCAGCTTCAGTTAGATAGCACTAGTTGCTTATCGCATTTTGAGCGGCCGGTGACTCATAAAATAAGCCATTCACCATTGTTTTCCGAAGGTTTACTTCTGGGAAGGTTGAATACGTCCTGCCTGGTGAGTTGTATGGACATTTATTGTCCAATTTATTATGTATCTGCTCGCAGAACATATTCTCCAGGAGGATCGTTATGTTTTTTGGTAACAATGCAGAGTTCCACTGGTACACAGACGGAATTCGGGAGTAATGTAAGGGGTGACTTCCTGCGATATGGATGCAGGTTGCTACTGATTGAAAGAGAGGTAAGTTTAGGGATGTATGACAGATTGGGGGGGGATTATGCCCGGTTTGTAGGAAGTTCGTAGGTAGAATATGGTTCCTGGCAGTATGGTTTATTTTGGATTGATTTTTGCTTATGATATGACATATAAAAAATATTAACATTTTTTTTTTTAGTCCCCTCTTGCTTCTAACCATACAGTTTAGAAGTAGTTTAGCACTCTTCCGCTCTAGTTTATTTTGAGAATTAGTAGATTCATTTTTTGTGTTTTAACACCGAGGGCGGTGTGCGGTTTTTTCGCATAGCGAAAACCTTTTTTGTGGGAAGAGGGGCATTGTGACGTTGCAAATTGACATCTTAGGCGACATCTAGCGGTGGAGCTAGGTAGCTCCAGAGTTTCTCAATACTGGAGACGGATCGTTGTTTTTGGGTTTCGATAATTAATTAGATGTTAATTAAGGAATTAAAATTTATTAACATTCAGATGTAATCACCCAAATTTTATAGTCATGCAATGTCCAATAAATTAAATTTAATTCTTATGATAGAATTTCGGAAGTGGATTGTCACTGTCAAAGAATTCGGTTTTAGTCTGTGGTTAGAACTTTCTCGAAGGTCGATAAGGAGGAGTCAGGTCTTTGGTCCTGCGTGTGTGACGAGAAGGGTGTTCCTTTCCGATCCTGGTGACGCTACGCAATGATGGAGTTTTAACAGGTATGTTATTCGAGAGGCACCAGTTCTGTGATGATTAGACTGTGTTCGGCCAATAATCTTATTGGAAATATATCAGAGATGTTGTTTCAGTAGCCGAACCTGTCTGGCTTTTTATGCTAGCCTGAACTGATGCGAACGTGAAAGACGTGACGCCCTGGTGCCGTCCCGTGGTCTGGTGAAATAGCAGTTAGTCCCGACTAGTGGCGGGCAGTGTGCTGGTAGACCCGGGCTTTGGCAGTTTTGAGGTTAGATCCTACGAGTGCTGGCAGTGTGGCCATCCCCGTATATTGGAAGGCCTTACCATCCGGTAGCTCGTCCAGGAAAGTGTCGCCGCTCCAGGTAACGATTAGCGTCATCGTTTTCCTTACGGATCCCGTAGGCCGCGTGTACGTGGGAACCCAGAGTTTTCTCTGTGGTTCCATGCCAAGGGACTTGATTCCGTCAACTGACGTCAACTGAGAGTCCGTCGTGAACAGAGGGACAGTTAACACCTGCAAGTTTGTAGTAGACCCTTTGAGTGAGTGATACCCAGGTGACCATTTCCAAGTGATTTAGGCCTATGTGTAGTAAACTAGGTTATAAACCAGTTGTTCTAAATTTCATGTGTTAGGTTGTGTCTCAGGGGCTTTCCCCAAATGTTATAATTCCTTTTATGAGCACAACCATATTTAAGGTCACTTATTATTCGATTGAGCTAGAAGTTGTTAAGCGTTCATCTCACGGATCCTCACAAGCGACCTTGAGCTTGTTGATATTTAATCTCATGCTTGTATTTCTCCTAACACACCTTGTTACGGAGATGGGGTGTGTTAGAGGCTAATACCAGGTTAAAGGTTGGGAAAGTTCTAGTGTTTTAGTGGCTTGCCACAATTTTTGTAAACCTGTGTTATATAATTACAATAAACTTTGTAAAAAAGGTAATGGTTTAATTGGTTCTTTCCCTATTAATATATACCCTATAAATTTACTTTAGCACGGCAGGAAGCCGGGTGACAACTGTACATGTCATGGTCAGGGTTAATACAAGAATATGTCCATACTTACCATATCAACAATAACGTGTTTGACCCTCTTGTGCTGGTGCAGCCCCGCCTTACTGACGAACGACGCGCCACACAACGTACACACATGCTCGCTGCGGTGTGTGCGTAGGTGAGTGTAGTATGTTGACGAGTGCCTAGAAATAAATAGAAATTATATATTTAAATAGGGGAATAATACAATTTAAAAAGGTGAATTATGACGATTAAAAAAAATGCTATACACGTACAGTCACGAGCAACGTTCAAATATTTTCCCGAGAACTAACGATTGCAATCTAAAGAAAACACGAAACACACGATGGCAACTTTGACGGCGCCTTTATTTCGTTGCATTAAAGCCGGTTTTCTTAGATCAAGTGAAGGCAGCTAAACGAGAGACCACAAAATTTCTAAAAGTTCGACTGTTAGCCACAGTTCGTTGTTAAACCACGCGGACAGACAGGAGCGATTGTTAATTGTTGTTGTTGTTGATTGTTGATCTTGTGAGTGCTTAGAAGTTAGCAAAACAGAATAGGCAATATTTTTTCATTTATTTTTTATTATTTACTAGCTGCGCCACGAGGTTTCACCCGCATAAGTCTCGATCCCGTGGGAATATCGGGATAAAAAGTATCCTATGTCCTAACCAAGGCCATGGTCTACTCATGAGCCAGATTTCATCCAAATCCGTTCAGCCGTTTAAGCGCGAAAGCGAAAGAGACATACATCTTTCACTCTCCTTATAATATTAGTTTAGATTTGCAGAACGCAATGTATTCTTACCTAAATTCTTCATCACAATAACCACACTTCCTTGTGATTCCACTGTGGTACTCATCGTGAAGAAGTGCTGAACTTCTGAAATAATTTTTATTTATAAACATGTTTGTACTGTTGACCACTGAGGAGTTTCCTCGTCTGGAGCCAACCCTGACTGCAGCAGCCAGATCATGGTAGACTTTAGAACGGACTATCATAATTAAATGCGTATATAAAATTTCGTTTCTGTACTGTTGACCGCTGAAGAGTTTCCTCGTCTGGAGCCAATCCTGGCTGCTGCAGCCAGGTCATGGTAGACTTTAGAACGGACTATCTTAATTGAATGAGTATATTAAAGTTCGTGTTTGTTCCATAGACTATTGTTGAGTTCCTCCGTCTGGAGCCAATCCTGGGTGTAGAATCAAGATAAGCATCATGAAAACATGCATTGTCTTCGGAACTGAATCAACTTGTAAAATTTCAACTCCGTAAGATAACAGGAAGTTGTTTTAATGCAGCTTATAAGATTTGACCCAAACATACTAACAAGGAGATTTAAATAAACGCTTGTAAAAAGATTGTTTAAGGATTTCTCTTTTTGATTGATAAAGGCTATTTAAAATTCGATACTTACTCTAAAGGACAAATGAGATGACAACGCAAACACTCATATTTAAAATAATGCTGTCTGATATGTTTTCGTAAGTAACAGTTGAGTTTGTAGCGCATTCGACAGAAACGGCACTCGTATGGACCCAGCATCTGTTTAAACAAAATGTACAAAACAACTTAAAACATTAAAATAAATAAGCTAGAAATTAGACCATAATTTCAGCCGAAAGCCTCCCCCAAGCACCGCCACTTCGATCAGTTCTGTACTTCTCGCATCCAGCAGATTCCTGCGACCTTCACCAGGTCATCGGTCACCTTATGGGGGGCCCACTTATGAGGTTACGACCTCATAAGCGCGCACAGACACAGACGCTTATGAGGTCGTAAACCCGCGAGTTATAACTAGTATTCCTACTGGCTGATACAAACAGTGAATGCTAGCATAATTGAGCTTATAGGTGCAGAAAACATCTATGCCTATCTGTAACCTCCTTTAGCCAGAAGCAATAGCCAATAGTTTATGGTATTGTATTTACTGTTCAGAAGGAGAATAAGCACACCAATTTGTAGATTTACGAATATATTAAAAATTAAATGGAGAAAAACTAAGACAGCAAGAAATAAAATATAATTGACATGACATTCAATTTTTGACAGCTCTATTTCTTTTTATTGTCTGTAAAGGTTGTTTGATACATAAGCATGGAGGTATGTACCCCACAAGCTAATTAATAGATGCAGCAATAATGAGAATTAATCAAATTAAAAGATTTTGAATAATTATGTTACTGACCTTAACATGCCTCAACTGTATATGTCTAGCCAGCATATCCTTCTTCGAGAAACCTTTAAAACAGTCCGTACACTTATAAGCGGCATCTTTATACTTCTTATCCTCAGCTCGTGCTCTAAAATTCTTCACTGCTTCTTCTTCACTCAACGTAAACCTCTTCCAATGAACCTTGTCTAAAACCTTACTTCTTATCCAGTCCCTACCACCATTATTCTTTTCATTTATTTCTTCACACTCAATTTTCATAATACCATCTTCACCTCCAACGTAAACCGCTGAAGGACTGAAAGGTTCTACAATATCTTTCTCGTTATCAACTTTTATCTTTTCTTCTTCAAAAGTGACTTCTAAATCTTCAATTATCGTTTCTTTGACGAAGTCTAACATTGGATCGTTATGTCCTGTCATGGATGTATCGCTAAAGTAATCTATTTCAATGTTTTCTATCTTTTCTACTTTCTTTTCCGTGCCAAAGATTGCGTCTGCTTCTATGCTGTCTCTTGTGATGTATGTTTTAATCCGGTCAGTGAAGCTGACCACAGTTAATGGTGATATGAGCATTGTGTTGTCGCGATCTACTTTGTATATTGCTTCATATGTGATCTAAAATTGATGAAGAAAATGTAATGCATTGATTGGCGTTTATAATAGTACAAGAGGGCTTGAGCAGTCAAGCCTACGAAGTTTAAGTGGCCAAGGTTCTTAAGACGACGCATAAGTAGGTAGATATTAATGAATGCATGATTTATTTCCCAGAAAATAAGTAACAGGAAAGGTATAGGTGACATAATGACACTTGGTTTAACTATGTATATTCGACTTATCAAGGGGCTGACTATGAAGTATTAATGCCATCAATATTCCACTGCAAAAAAAGGATGGTGCTAGCGGCCTTGTATAGCTCCGTCTCTCACTAACAGTGGAAAAATGATGGCATTAATACGTCGTAGTATAAGTGCAGTAGTAATATTTACTCATTGTAACAGCAAATCAACTATCATGCCTCCCCTTTAAGGCTTAGGCCAAATATTTTTGGATAGTCGGATAGCTCATGAAGTCATGACCTATATATAGCAAGCCCAAAACCTTAGAGTTTAGAGGAATTAAAAATCTACATATAAAAAATTATGTTAATCCACGAAACTTCGTGGGATTATGCTAGTATATGTACAATTGAACAAATACAGTCACTTTAAAAAGCTACATTTCTTATAAATAACATACTAATATAACTTATTATAGTTCAGAGAATTTGGGTTGTTACAATAAATAAGAATGCCACTATATAAGGTAAAGTTTTATCAAAAAAATATTTCATAAATTGAATAAAAAATCTGTAAGCCCTAACATCATGCTATAGAACACATCAGTTTTAAATTCATCACCATCTTCCTGCCCTTGTCCCATGTTACATCAGTTTTAAATTATTTTAATTTTTCTCATCATTTAATATTTTTGTGAATCTTTTAAAATTTACAAAAATTAGTATTTGATAACTGATGCATAGACAGCCATTGTGGCTTTACTTAGGGGAGGCAAAGAGAGTATGCAGTATGCCCAGCAGTGGGAGAAGTTGGGCTGTGGATATTAAAAATGTTTTAATACTTACAGGTCCTCTCCAAGCCAGTTCTCTGAGAATCTTCTGCCCACTGAAACATTTCTCCTTAAATCTATGAAACTTGTGTAGTATTGTAGCACACTCGTAACAGAAATACTGAGGTAGACCGTCTTGTTCATTGAGCTGTTTAGAAGAAAAACATAATTATTATTACAATATTACTTGGTTGGTGCCTTCTTTCATTAAACACGTCTACCAGGCCTCTGCGAGTTGGCTTCGGCCCCTTTTATACCTTACAAAGATCCAGGACCCTCGGGTCCCAAGAAATGTCAACAAAAAAAACAATACTTAGACAATAAATCGTCAATGTTTGGATGATAGAATTAAAGGCAATATAGCTTCCGCTTATGTCGATAAAAAAGTAGCCTATGTCCTTTCTCAGGCTCTAGACTATCTGTGTACCAAATTTCATTTAAAATGGTTCAATAGTTTTGGCATGAAAGTGCAACAGAGTTACTTTCGCATTTATAATATTAGTAAGGAAGTAAGGATTATGAAGACTATAGGGACAGTGATGTGCGGTGTGTTGCGCTAGTGATGGCACTAAACACGTAACCGAATTCCGGGCTGAGTCCATTTAGATTGCCATTGGCACTCTAAGGAGATGCAAATTAGATATGGATGTAGAATGCCACTTAAAAATACCCTAATAGCCTGAAGGATTTGTGTCTTGCGGTCGGTACAGTGTGGTTGAGAATCGGATAATAAAGTCTGACAAGCCTATCTTCTTGCACAATATAATCGAATATTATTAAGGAATTATGAAATTTTTTAATTTTCAACGCTCATAAAATTGTATAGGTGCCTGTCTCGTACTGCATGCGATCACACATACATAAAGATAGTAATGTTATGCAAATTTCTACAAATTTATGTGATTAACTTGCCTGTAAAGCCATAACTTCTTCATAATAAAACTTGAGTTGATGAAAATGGAAATGGTACATTTTCGCTTCCGTCCGAAGGCATATTCTACACACTTTTAGGTCCGACATACTTTATTTATTTTGCTTATAGCCTATTTACAGCTAAATTGTGTCTTTTTCTATTTAAAAACCCCGAAAATGCGCACAGAAACCATTAGGGCACCGACTACGAACGAATACCGCCATATTTGTTTACCTGTCAAAGTCAAGCAAGTCAATAAACAAGTACCTGTCAATAGTAGATTCGTCCCGCAGCACGCAGAAACGAAGATGTGTTATTTGTTGGTTTAGGTTTGAAACTTGGAACTTGCGGATTAATTAAACACGTTAATACTCCGAAAGTCTAGCCTACAATAGTGAAAGCAAACTGTTGCCCAAGTAGTTGTTGGATTGTACCTACTTATTTGATAAATAAACAGTTTTTTATTCTGGATCATTGATGCACGGACTTTTCTCAATTATTATAAAACTTTTGTTGGATTTTCTTTCAGTGAAGATTTGGGCATTCATTTGTGGTTTTTCTTCACAATGACTGCTATAAATGACACTAGCTGCTCCCCGTGGTTTCACCCGCGTAAGTCTCGATCCCGTGGGAATATCGGGATAAAAAGTATCCTATATGTTAATCCAGGTTATAAACTATCTGTTTGCCAAATTACATCCAAATCCATTCAGTAGTTTTTACATGAAAGAGTAACAAACATCCATCCATCCAGAGGCGGTGGAAGGCGTGGGCGATGCGGGCGACCGCCTACGGCCTCGCGGTCCGTGGGGCCTTGCAACACGATTGTTTATGCATTACAAAACAGTGAACGCGACAAAAAGTTTACTCTTCATAAAACGATAAATATATTGACATGTTTTTATTTAGTTTAGCAACAGTTGCTAGCGTTGCGTTGTTATCTTGGTGAATCCCCGCCAGCCAGAGCTGGGGATTTCCCATTTTGTTTGTTTACGTTATTTTCAACGGCTAGGAAGTCAATCAAAGTATCGACCAGGGCCCCTGATTCTGGGGGGCCCCCAAATCTTTAGAAATACTTTTTAATCAAATCCCAAACAAGGCGAAAATATGTTCAGTAAGTAAAAGGCAGTATTTTTTTGGAGGCCCCCTTAGTATAAACGTAAAGTGATAAAATTTTCGAGCTCGCTTCGCTCGCTCTTGCATCCTACATTCTCTTTTTCTCTGACTTTTCTGTAAAAGACGACAAAGTAACGCCTATTTATGTATGAAGAAAACCTTATCTATCCGGGGCGGGGTCCTAAAATTTTCGAGCTCGCTCTTTAACCTTACGTTCTCAAACTATTACACTAATTACACTGTATGGGTCATTACAGTAATTCCAATTTTTTATATAAATTTTCAAATCAAAATTTACCCTATCCAGAGTGCAAATTAAAAACAAAAACTGTAAATTTTTCAGTAAATTCGGCAGTAACCACTCCCCCTTATTTTGCCATCCCGGGTCGCCGACAGTCTTCAAGCTTAGTCCGCCAATGCCTATCTCGACCTATTATACCTAAAAATAATAATAAGACAGTCTCAACTGTTTTTTTATTTTTTTTGTCTTGTTGCTCCACCAAAGGGCCTCCGAAATGTACGTCGCCTACACTAAATTTAGATCTTGCGCAGCCACTGCATCCATCCATACTTACAAACTTTCGCGTTTATAATATTAGTAGTAGGATTCTGTGCTGATACAATGTATTACCTACTGAATTAATGCACATTATGAAAGTAGTTTGAAACTACAGTCACACTTCCGCTGTCCAGTAAAAAAAAAAAAACAAAATGGACTGTAAGTAAATTAAGGCTATAAGATTATTTTTTTTTGCGACTTTGCTTGCAATTTGTAACGTGACCACAATAAAAATATCTCCCACAATCAGTGTATCTAATTTAATATAATAAATAAACAATTTTATATACATAAAGTTATGTATTATGATAACACTAAACAAAAAAAAATGAAATAAATTATAAATTAAAAAAATATACGTGTCGACTTCAGAACCTGCTCCGTTTTTTTCGTCGTTTAAAAAAAAGGAAGCCACTCTTTCAAATATTATAAATCTTAACTAGTGAGTCCAAGTGGAGCGCGACTGCAGGACCAGCATGAACCTTTTCACGGCCAACGAGCACAGGCCGCAATTCCTCGCCCAGCGGCAAGCTATAATTAATGTATTACGTAACTAAATATACTGTAAAAGGGTATGGTCCTATCGATAAATGAAACTTATACGTCTATGATATGCTTTAGTTATAAAACGAATGTAAATAAAAACTGATTCAATATTTCCATAATTATTTGTGTTATTTCACAGTATCGTGAGTAAGAAAAACCCAGTATATAACTAAAAGTATTTAAGAAAAATGCATTACTCAATTAGAACTATATGAAATGTGGTACATCTCTATTTGTTTCATGACGTCATCCATTGACTTCATTTCAATTCCTTGGCGCTCAGAGCACGTTATATTCAATTCTGATTAGGGATGTCATTGGTCTTTCTTCCTTAATTTTCGTCTATCCCGTGTTTTTTCTTACTTCTTGATGAATATCGTTATTATTATTTTTAAGTCTCTTAAGAATTCTCGGGACCCTAGGGTCCATTACCTTTGGAAGGCGTACGATGTACGACTAGGTCTACTACTATTTAGTTTCTCTCGGGTATACAATGGAGAATCAACTCTGAATCAAAAAATTATACCAGTCGTAATTAATACGGTAATAACTCACTTAACGAATACTGTCTTCTTTATCCATTTTTACTTTGCACGGCTCGCGAGGGTCGTCACGTCCGTCAACACCGTGCGAGCAGCGTAGACTGAGGCACTTTTGAGCATCAACAAAAACCGACAACGTACGGCTCGCGGTCGTGCGGCGCTCGGCCGTGGCAACGTGATCCCGCAGCAGCCCGAGCCATGTCCATACCGGCCGAGGCATTTGCTGCCTCGCGAGCCGTGCTTGGTCGCTGCGGCTAATAACGCAATGAATGTTGTCAAATAGTCAAAATGAATAGCATTGCTATTGTTAGTGTTACGAAACTACCGCAGGAAGTAACTTATATAATGAGAAAGGGCCAAAAAGGAAAAATAAAAGCAAGTTTATAAACCATTTTAGGTGTCAATAACGGGTGTAAAAAGACACTTAACGAAGCCGAAAGTCACTTGTTATTACCGTCATTGTGATATTTTTTTTGTTCCGGACTATACCTGGGAACCTTCTGGTTACGGAGATATTGAAGGTAAAAGTTCAAACTTTTTCAGATTTTTTTTAAAGAAAGCATGTTTTATAATCACGACGACGACGTCATTACGTCAGCGCCGGCTGTCACTGAAAAGCAGAGCTGGGGCTCTGTCTTGCATAGGGTCGCAGCATAATGCTGAGCGATAGCCGTTTTGCGTGGATGTGACGCATGTTTCCCCCAACCTTTTCTTATTTTTTCTTTGTGTTTGTTTTCTTTTTTTTTGCGTCATGTTTACCGCAAATAAACGTATTTTCTTTCTTTCTTTCTTTAAATGCTATAACTTAATTTTAAAATACACCCGCGAACCCTGAATCGTTGCATGCACCCATAAACACAATGTTTTGCGTGCGTTACGTTGCGAACTACCGTAAACAGCGATTTTTTACACCAAAAATAATAAAAAGTCGTTTCCAAGCAATTATTTTTGTGAAATGTTATTTAATTTGATATACAGAATGCGTAGTTGACGGCTATGTGATGGGTCTTTTTACACCCTGTATAATTAATCATTGTTTTCCTTACAACTAAAAAAGCACTATCTATATTTTTTCTGGTTTATTACGAATCTTCTTCATTCATTCTATAGTCTTCCGTTTCCTGCTGGTTCCCTGCATTTTTACTTCTGTTTCTGTAAAAAGAAATTGAGATATCACTATTTTCCCGACTACAGGAAAACAATTGACGTGTTCTTGAGGCAGACGTAAGTACTATCTGCTTTAGCGTTATGTATTCTAAGTTCATTTTTGAATGAATGTTTGCAATAAAAAATCATGGACGGTTTTGCAGTGGAATTAGAACTTAGTCATGTATGAAAGTGACACTGAATTCAAATAAAGGTGGTACGAAAATACCAAGCACTGAGGGATTGAACGTAGCTGGACGAGAGTAGCCGTGGATTTTGCAACAGTGATCTTTATTATTGTTGCTATATGCTTCATAATAGGTTGCTGTCAGAGTTGAAGTAACTATGCAAGGAATGTGGAGAGGTTTATGTTCAGCAGTGGATTGCTATGCTACGAAAATAGTTATTTATGCAACTGTTATATAATAAGGGGTATTTAGTAGGTAGTTTTAATACCTAATTATATACAGTTGCATACAAGATTTTATCTACACCCATGATATGAATCTTCTATAAAAGTTTCTTTGCAATACCAATATCGAACAAAAATGGCGCGGTACGACGTGAATTTGAATGTGTTTTGTTTTTAAATTACGGTGATTCGTTAATGAAACGCTCGTGAATGACATGTTCTTTTTTTGAAATGAGTTGCATCATGAAATTCAGTACAATATTATAACACCCGTTTGGATGATATTATGGTTACTATGACACTGGATGTTTTAATGTTGGCTAGAGGATTTAAAGCATGGGTGTAGATAAAGGAATGTATCTTATTCCAGCAGCA
This sequence comes from Lithophane semibrunnea, assembly GCA_947363905.1. Lineage (NCBI taxonomy): Eukaryota > Metazoa > Arthropoda > Insecta > Lepidoptera > Noctuidae > Lithophane > Lithophane semibrunnea. The sequence continues at coordinate 13,226,031 of OX376208.1, read as the reverse complement.
TTTTACCCTCTGACAGCAGCAACCTAACAGCAAACTTATTGCAATGAGAATAAAGATCAATGTGCTTTTGACAGTGATTCAAAATCTCAGGTAAAATAACTGTAAAAGGGCTATAAACTGCCAGTGTCAATGTTCTAGTATGTTACCTCTTAGGATACGGCTCTTTGAGATGGAAGGTGCGGTAGTGTAGCTTCAAACTGCAATTTTGAGTGAACCGTTTTTCGCACATTGAGCATTTGTAGGGCTTTTCACCGGTGTGTGTCTGAAATATAAAATATTCATTCATTTTTAAGGTTTCACGTTAAGCCGTTGGTTCCGGTTGTCATTGCATTTTTAGTTCTTTTTACCTATTGCGGTACAGTAATCGTATTCATATTTAATTATATAATTGATGTATACAAACTATTGTAAAACATTTTTTTTAAAGAGAAATTGTCAGCTCAGACCTCGACGTGAAGCGAAGCGACGTTGCGCGCACTTTTTAACAATTATCGAACTTATTTTCTTCACGAAAAGGTATAATTTCAGTGCGAGGGTTGACACGTGTCAAAATGCGCTAAGACGCGTTGTTCTGCAGCGCGTGTAACCTTATTGTGTAGTAAATAAATTCGATATTGTATCGGATCATAAAAAGTGCGCGTTGGTATTGTGTAACCTTTTTTGCTTTGAATGCCACCCTTATACCTACGGTAAAGAAGTCAAAATCGGTTGAACGGACTGTAAAAAGGTTTGTATAAATGTCTAATCTTATTTCAAATGGAGTATAGGATAAACAGAAATGTTCAGTAAACCTTACCAGCTGATGTCTCGTCATGCTGCTTTTACTATTGAACTGCATGCGGCAAGTAGAACAATTGTACAGCTTCTCACGGGTGTGGGTGTTTAGATGAGCTGCCACGCTAATGGCCTGTGAAGAACACAATACATATAATAAAATATATATACAGGCTATAAGGGTAAACACCTTTGCCACTCAAACCATGGGTAGTTGACATAAATATAAAAATAAATGACCGAGTAACAACAAAAAAAAATACCGAGTAAAAGATTTTAAAACGTTTCTATCCGACACCGTCATGGGTAGTTGACTTAAATATAAAAATAAATGACCGAGTAACAACAAAAAACTAACGTTATTTTCATTAAAAGATTTTAAAACGTTTCTATCCGACACCGTGGTCGCTAGCAAAATAGCTTACTGGATGAAGGAGGGGTCCCGCGCCCCCCACCCGTATTGAGACGCAAGTTCGTTGCCCTAACGCATAGGTGAAAGGGTGGAAATACTCTAGTGGTAAAATTTAATAAAAAAATAAATAAAAAAGTAATTTACCATTGATTTTACGTTCTTAAAATGACACCAGCACTGGTTTCAAGGATAACGGTGTTTGCCCTAACACCCTGTATAGTCCTCCAGACCGTATTTCGGCCACGGCGGCCAATCTCAACGGAGATTAGCCATTGGATATTTATAGAAGCCCTTCCCGTATTCAGAACTCCAACTAAATCCCTAAGTAAAATATGTTTTTCTGCATATTCTAGTCGTTTTTGGAGGTCACAGGTTCTAACCTAACCTTTTCGCGATTAAAAATATTTAACCTAATCATACTAGTTCGGTTCCCGGTAGTACTTTATGACTTTATTACTGGAATATGGTAAAAAAATGCTCTATTACATGTTTTTTTACTTATGCCTACCCTGCTTATCTACTGCATATGCCAAATTGACAACCAAAGTCGGCAGCGGAGACACTCCCTCAATTTTATATTGATGCTTGGCTGTATGCGAGTTTGTCTGTGCCTCTGTTTAGAGTAATGTATTACTTCCTACTTCCAACACTTGGTGTCACTGTCGTTGCTTACTGTCACAAGTTCTTTCTCACTTACTGTGCCGGGTATGTTTGCTACTAGAAAATAAAATTATTTCTACAGATCAAGTTATACATTTCCAGTATACGCTGACCTCGCATTGTACAGAAAGCCTATACAATGTGAGATCAGCATAAACTGGAAATGTATAGCTTGATGTGTAGCCGTGTGTACAAGCTAAAGAATTCTTATTTATTATTTTCATCTCCAAGTGTACATTCCCGTGGGATATTTTCCGACATCTACGCGAACGAATTCGCGTGCTAGTAATTAGATAAACCTCAGCGTACCGCTAGTGAAGCTCCACAAATCTCACAGATGTGTCGCTGTTCTTCTTTCGTAGGAAGAGGCTCGTCCTTATGTTCCTCAGTGTGATGTTTCATGTAGGCTGTAAGACTTTTGAAGTTCTTGTTGCACTGTAAATAATAGTTTATTTATTACATACAACATTAGAATAGGATCTTCAGAATAGGGATGATGATGACAAATATTTGAAATGTTCGAACAAATAACTTTCCGCTTAGACGCGCTCTCACACACGGCACCGCGCACCGCCGCGGAGGGCGGTGGCGGTAAAGCGGTTTTCGTAGCGCTGCCCCGCGCGGTAAGGCGGTTTACGCGCCTGTCCGCACCGATGAATTTAACGCGGTTTTGACCAGTTTGATCACAGATCACCATTTTTAAATTGCAACACGTCCTGCACCCACGATGGTCCGCGTGGTTATGCGGCGCCCCATGTGTGAGGCGCTGCCCCTCCGCGCGGACGGGCGGTGGCGGTGAGAGCACCGCTCGACCGCGCGGTCGGGCGGTGTACGGTTGTTAGGTATCAACGGGTTTATTAGAGGCCAATGCGACATGAGATCCTCCGTTTCACCGGCTACCGCGCTAATCGCCTAATGGAAGGCGCCGTGTTAATCGCCTAATGGAAGTTTATATATTTTCAACTTTATTTCAACGGGTGCTGGGTCGATATTTGTTTGGCAGTGACGAATGCCCTGCGCTGCGCCTCGCCAGAAGTGCGCCGGCCCTAACATACGTTGTCTATATCATTCTATCTACTTTCCTGTCGCAAGTATGCTGGAAGATATACTGTAGAAACAAGCATCCCTTTTTTTTTAGCTAATAATTAGATTTATGGTTTGTGTTGTGTAATGTAAATTATTTTACATACTATTGTATAGAATCATTTTTTTCTAACCAAACAGACAGCTGTGCTGCTGGGGAGTTTGTTGCGCCACTTCTTCTTCTCAGCTAAAGCACTAGGAAGTAGTGAAGGGTGGGCGTTTTAGGGGACTGTCTTAGGTAATTTTGACGTTCGAAAAGTGCTGATTCTCAGCCTAGTTTGTATAAATGACTTTTTATTTTATACATTCATTTCTGTTCCTTTCTTCTTCGATTTGCCTGTTTATGTGTGTGTACATAAATTATTAAATAAAGAAATAAAGTTCAAAGTGGTTTCAGGATGTGTACTGGCAGCCTGTTAGTATGGGTAATTGTTAAATATTTAAAAAAATACGAAAACATACTATGGTACAAGGAGTGAATTTCCGACGATCTTTTCGGATACCTTTTCTTTCTCGCTTTGATATTGACGGGGCCGGGATCTCGCATTCCAAATCGCTGAAACAGACTATTTATATACAGGGTGGAATTTAATTCATGGGCATCCTCTTAAGGGGTCATTGTACTCATCATTATGAACATTATGGGACGAACTCTGAAATCGCGAAGAAAAAAATGAACAGCAGATTTTTGTTTCGCGAGGAGGCATGTAAGGTCCAGAAAAAAAAAATCATTACAATCAATCTGCCTATCTTTTTCTACCCGGATGCAGCTGAATACCAGTATTCTACATAGAGCGACTACCTATCTGATCTCCACAACCCAGTAACTGGATAATACGAAACCCCTTGGTAAGACTGGTTGTCAGACTTTCGGGCTTCTGACGACCCGTAACGACTGTCAAAGACCCACGAATTACAGCCGGGACCAACGGGCTTTCCGAAACACGGAGGAGTCTCGTTATGTAAAGATGGTCACCCATGCACGGACCAACCCCGGCAAGCGTAGCTTAACCTGATGGATTGACCCATGGGGCTGTTATTCTTATTAAAGAGCCAGGAGAACCTCAAAAAAAAAAACATCATAATGACGGGAATAAAGAGAGACTTATTTAGCTTTGTTCTGCGTCTTTTTACACTGGTTATATTGTTTGACAGATTGAGACTGAGATCAGAATGCGAACGTTATTAAAAATACGAGAATTGCTCTGGTTTGTATTCAAGCTAATTTACATTCTTCAGTATGAACTTCACATGAATTTCTGAACATAATAATATGAACTCTACATGAACGTAACTTACTCAATTCCTTCAGTATGCTTGGTTGAATGAAACACATGTTCTTGGTAAGCCTTTCGCGTCTCGAACTTAATGTCACATCGCTCACAGTATGTGTCAGTATTGGTCCCACCTTCTTCAGGATTCTAATAAACAAAAAAAGATTTATTCCAAGGCGCCATCTTTACGGGCAAGACAATCGCGGTAATAGTCACGCTGTGCCTTCAAGTTATAACACCGTGTCGAGATTGAATTTTAAGTACATGCAAACACGAACATGATACCTATATCAAAACAGGAGAGGACCAAGAATTGATCCCTGGGAACTCTGCAAAATGTTACACTAGAGTCTAAGCAAAATAAGCTCTTAACTTACAAACCTTAATAACAACAATTTTTCTATTAGATTCGGGCCCATTAATTCTATCTGCTCCTAGAAAGCAATTTTATTTTCCAGCATAATATAATGCTCTACTCTACTAAACGCTTCATGGAAATCGAAATAGATTTTTTATCTGAGAAAGTTTCTGATACCATAACATATGCTGCAGTCGTAAATAATCTACAACATAATATCGCAACGGTAATTCCCGAAGGGCAAAGCAGATCTGTATCTGTAGTACACCCACATTTCACCAGTTTATATTTAAGTCCCATGTAATAGGGGGGGAGCCTATTGCCATGAACCGGACACAAATCAAAACTGCAGGCTACTACTGAGAAATTCCTGATGGAAAACCCCAACTCGGAGGCAATATACAAATGCATACTTACAACAACAGTATTTGTATGCATGGTTCTTTTTTTATGCATGTTGAGTCCTGTTTTACTGACGAATGACGCGCCGCATACAGTACACACGTACTCGCTGCGATGCGTGCGCAAGTGTGTGTAGTATGTTGATAGGTGTCTGGATGAGAAACAAAAGTTATTTTAAGATTACATTCTAGCTGAGTGGAATAATATCAGTCAGAGAAATAAAGACGTAATATTAATGGGAGAGGCTTGAATTAGGAAGACTCTAAGATTAACAGATCCGCAATCTCCCCGTGTCACTCCAACATAAAATTCTGATCTGGGGATTCTGAAATGCAAATCTGTTGAATCTGATCACTGATGACAGGCTTTAAATGTCGTCAATGAAAATGATATTAATCGAAAATTATAATAATCTTTATTTTTAACCGACTTCAAAAAGGAGGAGGTTATGCAGTTTTACGATTGAAGTATACCTGAATTCCTCTCCGCAATGAATGCACTTTCTTATTACCCCATTGTGATAATCATTGTGATATAGAGCTGTACTCCTGTAAGTGAAAAAATACGTAAGAAGAAAATCATTGAAAAAGAAAACATAAGTAATTATAATAATAAGATTCTACTGAGCAGATGCTACTATAATTAGTATTTTTTTTTGGCCTTCGTTTTTCCTACTGCTGGGCAAAAGTCTCCTATTTCCTTCCATACCTATCTATTTTATGCGATTTCTGGCCCCGCAAACATGATTAGATCGTGACGTCATCGTCGAATGTATGTACTTAAGTGAAAATTAAAAAACGACTCCTGGCTGAGGCTGCTAGTGAGAAATTGAAAATCAATTACACTATTGCCGACCTCAGACTCGAATCCAGGACCAACACTCGGCTATCACTAATTGACCACCAATGATCATTGGTGGTTGATTTGATATGATAATTTAATAAGCATAAGCATAATCAGCCTATAATGTTCCTACTGCTGTATCCACCACGCGGGCCCAGTGCGGGTTGGTAGATGTCACATGTTTTCGAATTTTTGGTTCGAGGATATGCCAGTTTCCTCAAGATGTTTTCCTTTACCGATTTGAGAGCAGTGGTAATGAAATAATTTACATAAAGTAAAGCGCCCGACAGGGTTCGAACCTACGACCTACAACTCTTAAGTCGTGGCCGTTACCACAGGGCCACCACTGCTCTTCATAATTTAATAATTTTGCAAATCAAACTAAATATAATACGAACGATGAATCATGGTCGGTCCATACTTTGGCAGGAGGCTGCGCAATAACATTTTTAGGGACCCAATGGTCACATGGCGACATGGCCAGTGTGACTGAGAGAACATGCGCGAAAGTTCGGCGAGCCTATGTTCAGACCGGACATGATGCATCAGCCGTATTGTGCAGTCCATACTCACTTCAGTGGGCAAATGAGGTCGCATCTCAGGCATTTGTACTTAGTGTAATGTTGCGTTATATGAATCGTTAGATGCCCCTTCAACTTAAAACGCATTTTGCAGAAGCGACACTCCACTGGGCCTAGTGACTGGAAATACATTTAAGTATAACTAATAATGATTTCATTATAGTTAAAGACAGGATGAAATTCGTAGATAGACAAATATATAGCTATTTATGTCAATCAATCAATCAACTCAGCCTATCCCAGTCCACTGCTGGACATAGACGTCTCCCAGGCTGCGCCACAACACCCTGTCCTCCGCATCCAGTCTGTCACACCCAACTTTTTAAGGTCTTCGGTCCATCTAGCTGACGCGCGTCCCACACTATGATTGCCGATACGCGGTCTCCACTCTCGGACTCGTCTGCTCCACCGGCCATCGGTCCTTCGACAAACATGGCCAGCCAACTGCCACTTCAGCTTGCTTACTCTGCAGGCCACCACACCATCAGCGAGACATTGAGTAAGCATGACATACTCTCAGCCGCTAGGGCACATTCGAGTCAATGAAAGACATATTACCCAGTAAATGGAAGCTTTATGGTACACAGTACTGACACCCGTGCTATGCAATGATACATATAATACAAAGGAACATTATTATCTCCTATTGAAGACCAAAAACCTCAAAGAGCTAGAAAAGGGGTGTAAAAGACTTGAAACATACCTCACTGTGTCTTAATTTAATATGTCTATTCAGCATATCTTCTTTAGAAAATCCCTTATAACAATCAGAACATTTATAAGCCGCCGACACGTACTTCCGATCTTGTGCTCTCGCTCTAAACTCTTCAAGAGCTTCCTCTTCAGTCAAATTGATCTTCAACCAATGATTAGGATCTAAGTAATTCTTTTTTGTACTGAAAACTTCGAATTTTTTAGCTTTTGTGTCAGATAAATCTGTTTCTGCTTTGTTTTTTTTTGTTTTTTTTTCTTTATGATTTTTATTAAGAACTATTGCGGCGTCACTGTATGCTTGTTTGCGATTGAAGTTTATTCCCTCGTCTTCAATAGTAATTTCATCGCTAATTTCTTCCTTGATAGCTGGTTTATCAACATCTGATAGTTTAGAATCATCATCATCACTAAGCATTCTATCATCTTTTAAATCTGGTATCGCCTTTTCTTCTGTACTTATGTCAGTATCAACATTTGTTTTTCCATCTTCAATTAACTGCATATTTTCATATTCTATTTCTAAGACATATTTTTCTATTTCTGGTATTTGATCTTTTTTTATTTCCTTTAGCAAATTCTTTGATAGTGTTTTGTTTTTAATTATGTAAGTTTTAACTCTGTTGCTGACTGTTATAACGTCGATTGGTGATTGTAAATTTTTGTCTTGTCTGTCTATTTGAGAAATTGAGCTAAAATTGATCTGCAAAAATAAAAATCGTACCGTTTTATTGTGAAATCTATACATATATGGCTAAGATTATGTGTTGCTGACAGTCGTCAGCCATTTAGGGATGCAAGAAGTGTAAAAAAGTATCGATATATATCGTATCGATATATAAAAAAAATATCAATATTGATTTCGATATATCGAAAAAAAAATATCGATATATCGGTGTAATTTAAAAAAAAAAAAAATACTTTTTGTAGTTCAAGTTTTATAATCATTTAAATACCAAACTAGGAAAAAAAGTACAAATAATTTTTACGGCTCTGAATTCCAGCGGTTTTAGTCAGCGGCGACAACGGTGTTGCTATTGAAAATATATCGTTTTTGATACATTTTCGATACTTGATATTTTATATCGATACATCGATATATCGAAATAATAAATATCGCCTGAAAATATCGATATATCGAACAAAAAATATCGATATTTCGATATTTTTTCTGCAAGCCTACAGCCATTTAATGTAAGTGTAAGACTACGTTCGCACGGGTGCTTTATTAATTAGACGTTTATTTTAACGCGCACTGGATTGTCAACTCTTGGCATAGGGCTGAGAGTTGAAAATTAAACAGTGAAAATTAAAAAACGGGTTTTTTTTAATGCAAACATTTTTTTATAAAAAAAAAAACATATTGTGGAGGCCCGGAGCCATCTTGCCCCACCTTAAAACCAACCCTATATTATAGTTCACAAGTGTGAGCTAATATAAAGAATTCCACTTACAGATCCACTCCAAAGCAACTCCTTGAGAGTCTTCTCTCCCATCCAACATTTCTCTTTGAATTTATGAAACTTGTACAATACAGCTGCACACTCATAGCAGAAGTAATTGGGTAAGCCATCTTTTTCATTTACCTGTAATAGTAATAATGAACTTTTTAAACATAATCCTTATTACCACAAAACCGTGTCTATCAGTTGTTTAGCCTAAACACCTTTTAAACATGACATTTCTGTATGGAGTTTGACATAAAACTGACATTAGACACGCGTTGCACAAGTGTCTAAGTTTTTGTGGTAAGGCAAGGGCCTAAGTATTCACATTCATGTTTATAAGGATAAACATGAATGTGAATACTTGTAAACATTACAAACATCTGCACACATTGCCCAAATGTGGGTCAGGTACACCTCTGCCTAACTCTTTGAGGAATACAGATGCAATTTTGTTTTAAATAAATAGTAAATTGCAGGCAAAACACAAATATACATAAAATAGTAAAACAGTAAAAACATAAAATTTAGAACATGGAGGTATGTATTTATAGTCTTCATAAAACATAGCCTTTCATAATCTTTTGTTACCAGTATTTGCAAATAACCAATATTTTAAATGTTTGTCACAAAAGAGTTCTTTTATGAAGCTGTATCATAAAATGATGAAAGGTTCAGACAGAATACAGTGTCTCATTAACTGTCATATTTTATCAATATGTGAATGTAGCTGAGCATTTAGTTTAACATCACTGTAGACTTTTTATAATTTTATTTCATTTCACAGTATCTGAATGGCTTCTGCTGATGTAACAAGATGATTTAGCAAACTTAATACAAGCAGCCGCAATTGAGAATTATATTATTTTATACTCTTTATTATGTACACCATAAAAATTACAGACATAAATTAGAAAATTTACATAGGGTGACACAATAGGCGGTCTAAAAAAAAGCGGTAAATAAATAATAAGTAATGAAAAGATAATTTGACAATTTACTATTAGCATTATCAAATACTAAACCCAAGAGACAGTCGGTGGGCAACCCTAGTGCATGTTTATGTATCAAGCGCCCGTAGGTATTTATTTCAAGGACACTGCTGAGACATAATACTGTTTACTATAATATACTGTGGCATAGGCTATAAAAAGTAGGTATTAAATAAAATTACAAACCCAACCTAAGTATAAACAAACTACAATATGGCGTCGAAAAATTCCTCCGCATCACTGGCGATGTCGACTGATGTACCTACCCAAGGAGACTGACGACATTGCCACGTTGTATTGTAAGTCCAGAATCAGTTTCAAATGGAAACTATTGGGTATAAACTTGAATAAATAACCTTGTGATGAAAAGGGTTGTGCTAGAGACTATGTAAAAATAAAACCTATAAATATTAAAAATACTTGCTTTTCTGGCCATAATTTCTTCATAATATTGTTTTAAGTGAAAACTGTCATAATTATACACTTTTACGCCTTTACACAGACATATGCGGCAAACCTTAAGGTCTGACATTTTGCTACATTTAAATTACGCTTAGAATTAATATTTCAAGTAATACTGTACATATTTTTAAGTAAGTCTATAACAAAACAATAGGATTTCCCTCGGAGCAACAATCAACTCAAATGAAAGAAACTGTCAGTCAATTGTCAAATTCGATTTGACAATAGACTGTCGGTGGTTTTAAAGTTATGGAACATAGGCTTTTTAGTGTTTACCATTTTGTGGTGTAAGCTGACCTAGACGAACCAAGGAGGATGCATGGTTTTTCGTAGGTAAGGTAAAGAGGGTCAAACAAGTCTTTTCCATGGAGTATTAAGTTATAAAATTGTTTATTTTTATCTTTTCAATTCTCGTGACCATGAGGTTCTGGTTCTTAGGAACTGTACGAGGCGCGAGTGGCCGAAGCCAACTCACAGAGGACCAGTTATATGCTAAGTAATTTCCATTGCTTCATATGTTTGAAAAATTCGTCTGCACGTGGACGTAAATTGTCAAAATGAAAAGCATTGCAATAGTTAGTGTTATGCAATTAGGGTACCTCACAAGAACCTACTATAACTTATTTAATGAGATAGGGCTAATGGAAAAATAAAAGCAAAAATAATAAAATACATTTTAGGCGGCAATATTGTTTAATAAATTATTTTCCTTACAACTAGCGCCATCTACAATTTTTATTGTTTTCCTACGCATCTTCTTCATTCATTCTATAGTCTTCTATTTCCTGCTGGATACCAGCATTTTTTCTTCTGTTTCTGTAAAAAGAAATTGATTAATAAACAGCTTCACGTGTTCTTGAGGCAGACGTAAGGTTCGACACCTTCAGGCTATACTTGAATACACAATCCTAGATAATTTACATGCGTGTCACGGATTCCACTATCGACTTTAGGATTATGTATTCTAAGTTAATTTTTGATTGAATGTTTGCAATAACAAAGTCATATAGACTGTTGCAGTAGAATTTGAGCATTGTCATGTATGTCATTCAGTTTATCTTCCTAAAACTCGATAATTATATGAAATTCTGAATTCAAGTAAAGGTGGTGCGAAGTTACGAGCACTGAGCCAGATTGATCGTAGCTGGACGAGAGTAGTCGAGTATTTTGCAACAGTGATCTTTATTGTTGTTGCTATAAGGTTCATATTAGGCTGCTGTAAGAGGTAAACTAACTGTGGACTGCCAGTGTCAATGTTCTTGTTCCATACCCCTTAGGGTACGGTTCTTTGAGATGGGATACCTTGTATCTTCTTCCAGCACCATTTTACCTCTGACAGTAGCAACCCAACAACAACCTTATTGTAAGGAGAATAAAGATCAATGTGCTTTTGATAGTGATGCAAAATCTGAGGTAAAATAACTGTAAAAGGGCTGTAAACTGCCAGCGTCAATGTTCTAGTATGTTACCTCTTAGGATACGGCTCTTTGAGATGGAAGGTGCGGTAGTGTAGCTTCAAACTGCAATTCTGAGTGAACCGTTTTTCACACATTGAGCATTCATATGGCTTTTCACCGGTGTGTGTCTGAAATATAAAATATTCACAACCTTTACACCGTACCGTACAGTCAACCACGTAATACCCCTACCCTCCCTGTCTCGGATAGGACGTTAAGCTGTTAGTCCCGGCAGTCATTTTTAAATCTTTGACAGCTGTTACGGGTAGTCAGTGACCTAAGTCTAACCACCAGTTTTACCACGGGGTACCGTGTTACCCAGGAACTGACAGCCAGACAAAGACATTAAAATAAACCTTTTTTACAGTACGTTCAACCGATTTTGACTTCTATTACAGTAGGAATAAAGATAGAAAGAAAGAAATAAACAAAATATTTTATTTGGGACACGCACAAAATATAAAAAAAAAACAAACATTAAAACTAACAAAATCAATAAAACAAGTAATAAAATAAAATAAAATAAAATAACGTGAAACAGGAAAAAACCTGTGCGAGGCCAAAAAGGCTCCTATCTCAGCATAATGCTGCGATATTTGAGAAAAATAAACAAATACCGCAGCGCTGGTATTCTGATAGGGCCCACTGTGATGCCACGGACAACCCTACGGACATAAAATAAATCTCAGAGATGAAATAATTAATCTCAGTACTAAATATAAAATAAACAATAAAATATAATATAATAAATACAAAAGTAAAACTATGAAAACCGATAAACTAAATATTACGGTCGACCCACACCCGACGCTCCTTAGATGGCCTTAAAACCAAAAATGTGGTTAAAATACCAACTGTTTACTGCAGCTGCCATTTCTCACGCAATAGAAGTCAAAATCGTTTGAACGGACTGTAAAAAAGGTTTTAGTATTCAAATGTCTAATCTTATTTCAAATGAAGTATAGGATTAACAGAAATGTTCAGTAAACCTTACCAGCTGATGTCTCGTCATGCTGCTTTTACTATTGAACTGCATGCGGCAAGTAGAACAATTGTACAGCTTCTCACGGGTGTGGGTGTTTAGATGAGCTGCCACACTGTTGGCCTGTGAAGAAATTACAAACAATCATTAATCATACTTCTATGCATAAGCAACCTATAATGTTCCAACTGCTGGGACACAGGCCTCCTCTCTATGAGAGGGAGTGACCCGTAATCCACCACGCGGGCCCAGTGCGGGTTGGTAGATGTCACCTGTCTTTGAACATGCCGGTTTCCTCACAACTATCAGAGCGATGTCCGTTATCATATATTAAAATCATGTATATTATGTATCTTATACAGGCTGTAAGGGTAAACAGTCATGTCATTCAAACCATGGGTAGTTGACTTAAATATAAAAATAAATGACCGAACACAACAAAAAAAAAACGTCATTTTCATTAAAAGATTTTAAAAAGTTTCTATCCGACACCGTGCTCTCTAGCGAAACAGCTGACTGACTGAGAGAGGGGTCGCGCTCGCGGCCGGTCAGGTCACATCACTTACCCCCCGCCCGTGTTGAGACGCAAGTTCGTTGCCCTAGCGCATAGGACAACGAACTTGCGTCTCTTGTGGTAAAATGTAGATTTAAAAAAAAGAAAAAAAACTTTGTAATTTTCCATTGATTTTACGTTCTATAAATGAAACCAAACCACTGGTTGCAAGGATAACGGTGTTTACCCTAACACCCTGTATGTATAGTATACCAGGTTTTGCCCGCAGCTTCACCCGCCTGGATGTCGGATATCGTCCCAAGGGAACGTACAACCGGGATACTTAAGAAATGCTGGGTTTCCTAAACAAAATTTCATCCGCCTATAGGAACATTATTGAAACGGAAAAAAAAAAAATTATTCAAGTTAAAAAGTAAAAATAAGATTTACATTAATTACAAAAGAGGTAACTTTAATTCTAGCTGTAATATAGAACTGCCTGATCTAGGTGTGTGAAAACCTGTGTTTCAGGCCATCAATTTACATCAAAATTTTAAAAGGAACACAACAATTTTATTAGATGCTAAATTAAAAAGAAGACATAATATTTTCAATGACTTAAAGAGTAGGTAACTATTTTGGTATATTATTTTAAAACTAGATTAAGTAAGATATATTATGTTTAAGCAAATTACCAAATAATATTAAATTAAATAAAGAGGAGACTATTATTAATTACGTTAAGGAAGAGACTTATGTTAGAGTAGGTAGATGGAATTTTTATTTTAATATTTCTAATTGTTTTTCCGTGTCTGCATAATTGAGTTTTGCCAAATATTCCTGTACTAGTAAGTTACACCTATAGAAAGAGCCTATGTCCTTCCCCAGGATGTCATCTATCTCCTTGCCAAATGTCGAAATCCGTTCAGTGGCTTAGGCATGAAATGGTCACATATTCACACAGACAGAGTTACTTTCGAATTTATAATATTATATAGTATGGATTAGTCTGACAACCAGACTTACCAAGGGGTATCGTATTACCCAGTTACTGGGTTGTGGAGGTCAGATAGGCAGTTGCTCTATGTAAAATACTGGTATTCAGCTGCATCCGGTTAGGCTGGAAGCCGACCCCAACATAGTTGGGAAAAGGCTAGGCAGATTGATTGATAGTATGGATGAGTAAGAAAGAAAAAAGAAAAAAAAAATGGATGGAATGGATTGTGTGTTTTACGACTTACACGCGAACAAAGTCGCGTGCTAGTAATTAGATAAACATCTGCGTACCGCTAGTGAAGCTCCACAAATCTCACAGATGTGTCGCTGTTCTTCTTTCGTAGGAATAGGCTCGTCCTTATGTTCCTCAGTGTGATGTTTCATGTAGGCTGTAAGACTTTTGAAGTTCTTGTTGCACTGTAAATAATAGTTTATTCATTTAGCCAGCGATATAATTATGTTGGTCATAGCTAGCCGAGTGAAGGCGAGTAACAACATATAGTTGATGCCAGGGATGTGCGCGAGCGCACATGTGGATTGTTTCTTTGCTACAATGCGTAAGCGCTGTGCATCCCTGGTGTGTGGGGTATGTTTTTTTTTTTGAGGCTGTGAAATCATCAAATGACTTCTCCCACTCTGGGTGGAGCGGGAGGGCGTGACAGAGTTTTACCGACTAAAACCCACCCGCGTTCTTTCAGTTGCCTGTTGCACACGGTCGGGTTTTAATCAGTATAAGTCTGACTCGCCCTCCCTCTCCACCCAGAGCGGGAGAAGTCATTTGATAATTTCCCACCGTAAAAAAAAAAACAGCTGCGTCCAAAGCGGGAGAAGCCATTGGATGATTCACAACCTCAAAAAAAAAAAAGACCTGCTGGAATGGGTAAATGTGAAATGCTTAAAAAATACGAAAACATACTATGGTACAAGGAGTAAATTTCCTCGGATTTCTTCGGTGAAATTTTCTTCCTCGCTTCGGTATTGATGGAGCAGGGGTCTCGCATGCCAAATCCCTGAAACAGACCATACCATATACGAAACTAGTTTCCACCCGCGGCTTCGCCCGCGTGGTATGTCGATAAAAAATAGCCTATGTCCTTCCCCAGGATGCCATCTATCTCTTTGCCAATCCGTTCAGTGGTTTAGGCGTGAAAAGGTAACATACAGACAGACCCAACAGCGCGGAAACAAGTGCTGATTCATAGTTTTGGTATTATTCTTCACTGTAACGTTCATTCCGTTGAGTTACTTTCGAATTAATAATATTACTATGGATAATATGGATGGATTTAAACATAAATTGTAAATAAGTAAGTATAGATTTGTAAATTACCGCACTATCGCATTGGGTAAATACACCGGTAATGATAGTTGTACGGGAGATTTTAATAAACAATTTATTTTTGATAAATTGAGATTGCGATCAAAATGAGAACGTTCTAAAGATATGGGAAATTGCTTCTTGTTTTTATTAAAGCTTTACATTCTTCAGTATTCTACATGACTTTGAAGCGTAACTTACTCAACTCCTTCGGTATGTTTGGCCGAATGAAACACATGTTCTTGGTAAGCCTTTCGCGTCTCGAACTTAATATCACATCGCTCACAGTATGTGTCAGTATGTGTCACACCTTCTTCAGGAATCTAATAATCAAAAAAGATTGTTATTGTAAAACTCTTTTATTTCTATGGTACATGCAAACACTAACATGATATATTACAACAGGAGGGGACCAAGAATTGATCCCTGGGGAACTCCACAATATGTTACACTAGAGTTTAAGCAAAATAAGCTCTTTAATTTATAAACCTTGTTGTATTAGATTGATAAAGCAATTGTTGTATTAGATTCGGCGTAATAAATTCAATCTGCTCCTAGAAAGCAATTTTACTTTCCAGAATATCATGCTCTACTCTAATAAATGCTTCATGGAAAACGAAATTGCTTTTTATCTGAGAAAGTTTCTGATAGCATAAGATATGCTGCAGTCTTAAATAATCTACAAAATAACATCGCGCCTGTAATTCCCGTAGGGTAAGACATATCTGTATCTGTAGTACAGCCACATCTCGCCAGTTATGTCTAAGTCCCATGTAATAGGGGGCACGCTTATTGCCATCAACCGGGCACAAATCAAGACTGAAAAAGCCAATAACACTTTGCACTACCTGGGAATCGAGCCCTCATGATCAGCAGTAGCGCTTGCTGGACCACTAGACCAACGAGGCAATATAAAAATGCATACTTACAACAACAGTATTTATATGCATGGTTCTCTTATGCATGTTGAGTCCTATTGTACTGACGAATGACGCGCCGCATACAGTACACACATACTCGCTGCGATGCGAGCGTAAATGTGTGTAGTATGTTGATAGGTGTCTGGATGAGAAACAAAAGGTAGTTGAGTTGAAGTATATATATAGAGAAAAAAAGATATAATATTATTGGCTTCAATTAGGAAGCTTCTAAGATTAACAGATCCGCAATGAGTCTCCCCGTCTCACTCCAACATGACATTCTGGCTACCAGACCTGGGGATTTTGAAATGCAAATCTGTTGAATCTGAACACTGATGTCAGAATACCTGAATTCCTCTCCACAATGGATGCACTTTCTTACTACCCCGTTGTGATAATCATTGTGAAATAGAGCTGTATTCCTGCAAGTGAAAAAATACATATGATGAAAATGAAAACATAATAATATATGATTCTACTGAGTAGATGCTACTATGAACTACTATGCTACTACTACGTGGAGATGTAAGGAGTACGCGGCGGCGGGCGACGTTGACCAATGAGCAGTGGGCGGGGGCGCGCGCTGTGATCATTGACGAATGAGAGGCCTGCACTGCTCCCCGTGAGCCGCGCACATACATAAGTCCCGGAACAGCGGTGCCGGTCAAACTATAGTATGTATTTTATAAGTGAAAATTTGAGAAGAACTCCAGGCTAGTGATAAATTGAAACCAATTATTACATTACTAGCTGCGCACCGTGGTTTCACCCGCATAAGTTTCGCTCTCGGGAATATTCGGATAAAAAGACCCATGTGCCCGATTTCATCCAAATCAGTTCAGCCGTTTTAGCGTGAAAGCGTAACAAACAAACTCGCTTTCGCATTTTTAATATTAGTTAGGACTAGTTAGGATTGCCGACCGGCACCCTAATTGCGTAACACACTTGCAATCACAATCCGAAAATGTTGAAGGATATTGCTAATCCAATTCTTCATAGGTTTAAAAAAAAAAACAACCGACTTCAAAAAACAAACACATTTTTGTGTTTGTTTTTTGAAGTCGGTTGTTTTTTTTTTATAAAAAGTTTTTATTTTTCACTTTTTAGTTGTGGTACCTACCTCACACAAATGCGTATACCGTTATCTGCTATGTAAATACCAGTGACGGAGTGAAATGATTATATCGTCTACATAGCAGTGGGAAAAATACGTAATTATTGAAGCTAACTCAAAAACTACGCAAGCAAAATTAATAAAATTTATATGGGACCACTTCTGAACCATGACCTACCGAACAAAAAAAGAATCATCAAAATCGATTCATAATTGGCTGAGTAATCGCGTAACAAACATACAAAAAAAAAAAAAAACATACAGACGAATTGAGAACCTCCTCCTTTTTGAAGAAGTCGGTTAAAAAAACGTCTGCTCAGCAACGTAAATAACGCAATGAACGTGGGTGAACTGTCAAAATGAAACATGATTCTGATTGATCGTGTGTTGCGCATTTTGGGTGGTGAAACTCGAATCCAGGGCCCACGCTCAGCTATCACTAATCGACCATCAATGATCGTTGCGATATTTTATCGATAGGTGCCAATTTGCAAAATCAACATAACTACAATACGGCCGATGAATCATGACCGGTCCGAACTTCGCGCAGGAGGCTTCGCAATAACATTTTTTAGGAACCCAATGGTGACATGAGGCGAGTGTGAGTGAGAGAACATGCGCGAAAGTTCAGAGAGCCTATGTTCAGACCGGACATGATTCATCGGCCGTATTGTGCAGTCCATACTCACTGTAATGGGCACATGAGGTCGCATCTCAGGCATTTGTACTTAGTGTAGTGTTGCGTTATATGCCTCGTTAGATGACACTTCCACTTAAAACGCATGTTGCAGAAGCGGCACTCCACTGGGCCCAGGGACTGGAAATATATTTATAACGAACTAGCGACCCATAACTTCGTCTGCGGAATAGGATGTCTTTCTCCAGGCCATGGTCTACCCATATGCCAAATTTCATCAAAATCCGTGCAGCCGTTTAAGCGTGAAAGCGTACCAAACAAACTCACTGTTGCATTTATAATAATCACAAACAATTCTAACTAAGATACCCCCATATACCCCGATGAAATTCCCATAATCCTTCCTTTTTCATTTCAATCCTATTAGGTATACAGCTTGTAGAGAAAGAAAAGGGTTATAAGAAAACTTGATACATACCTCACTATGCCTTAATTTAATATGTCTATTCAGCATATCCTCTTTAGAAAACCCCTTAAAACAATCAGAACATTGATATGCCGCCGACACGTACTTCCGATCTTGTGCTCTCGCTCTAAACTCTTCAAGAGCTTCCTCTTCAGTCAAATTGATCTTCAACCAATGATTAG
Source organism: Lithophane semibrunnea (assembly GCA_947363905.1). Taxonomy (NCBI): domain Eukaryota; kingdom Metazoa; phylum Arthropoda; class Insecta; order Lepidoptera; family Noctuidae; genus Lithophane; species Lithophane semibrunnea. Next base: position 13,207,469 of record OX376208.1, on the reverse strand, counting down.
GATCTAAGTAATTCTTTCTTGTACTGAAAACTTCGAATTTTTTAGCTTTTGTGTCAGAAAAATCTGTTTCTGCTTTGTTTTTCTTTCTTTTTTTTTCTTTATGATTTTTATTAATAACTATTTCGGCATCACTGTTTGCTTGTTTGCAATTAAAATTTATTCCCTCTTCTTCAATAGTAATTTCATCGCTAATTTCTTCCTTGATAGCTGGTTTATCAACATCGTTGACATTTTCTGAATTTGAATCATCATCGCCACTGAAAATTCTATCATCTTCTAAATCTGGTATCGCCTGTTCTTCTGTACTTATGCCCATAACAATATTTGATTTTTCATCTACACTTGACTCTGTACGTTCGGTAATCATTTCATTCTTTATTTCAGCTAGGTTTTTATCATCCAAAGAGTTATCACTTTCATATTCTATTACATAGTTTTCTATTTCTGGTATTTCATCTTTTTTAATTTTCTTTAGCAGATTCTTTGATATTGTTTTGTTTTTAAATATGTATGTTCTGACTCTTTTGGTGACTGTTATAACGTCTATTGGTGATTGTAAATTTTTGTCTTGTCTGTCTATTTGAGAAATCGATGATAAGGTGATCTGAAAAAATAAAATAATGTGTTTAGTCCAACGAAATGGGTTGTTTCTCATGATAAATTGAACATATATTTTTCTTTCTGGTTATACGGCCGTATCAATATTTTTACGCTATTATTGGATGAACAGAAGGCAGCTTTGAATTAACTTTAGATTTGAATTTATAAAAAGAATTACACTTACAGATCCAGTCCAAAGCAACTCCTTGAGAGACTTCTCTCCCATCCAGCATTTCTCCTTGAATTTATGAAACTTGTACAAAATAGCTGCACATTCATAACAGAAGTAATTGGGTAAGCCATCTTTTTCATTTACCTGTAATAATAATGAGAGAGTGCAAATAGTCAAGATTTTTTTTTTGTCACAAAGGAACTCTTTTATGCAGCTATAAAATAAAATTATTGAAGGTTTAGACAGAATACAGTGTCTCAACTTTTCACTTCAACTTTTTTCTATAGAAAGTATTTTTTTTAACCATAAATGGATACAACATTTATTTCAGACTATCCGAATTGCTGTGGCTGATGTGCAAAAAAACCTAACACCACAAGCTACCGGATTTGTGAAAAACATTGTAATGTACAGGACATAAGTACAACAAATCGCAAGGTTTTAAAAAAGGATAGGAAGAAAAAAGTAATAATGGAAAGATAATATTTATCATACGTAACCCAAGAGACAATCAGTGGGGAAGCCTAGTGTGTGTTTATCTACAACAATTATTTCATAAATATTGACAAATAAAATGATCTTTATCTTTATCTTCATGGACACTGCCGAGACGTAATACTGCTTAATTTATTATACTGTGGCTAAGGCAATAAAACAATAATAGTAACTCATATTGTACTGTAGGTATACCTTAGGGCAACAGTCTAGAAAAATTATAAGATCAATAAATTAATAGGTTGATTAAGAGTCAAGTTTTCATTCATATGTAATTCTAATTTTAATCCAAAGTCCAATATCAGATAAAAATGTTAAATATTGGATTAAAACTTGAATAATCTTGGTTTAGCAAGTGTAGAGCTAGAGACTACATAGACGACTACTCACCAAATAAAAGCTTTAAATATAAAAATACTCACTTTTCTGGCCATCATTTCTTCATAATATTGTTTTAAGTGAAAACTGTCGAAATTATACACTTTAACACCTTTGCACAAACATATGCGGCAAACTTTGAGGTCCGACATTTTGCTACATTTATACTACTCTTAGAATTAATATTTCAAGCAATATTGTACATTTATTTATTATCAAAACAATAGAACTTCCCTTCCCTCGGAGCAACAACTCTTGAGTATTAATGTTCTGTGAGCAACAAACAAATCTGTCAGTCGAGTCAAACTGTCAAATTCCATTTGACAAATGACAAATAATGACAATGGACTTTGACAGTCTGTGGTTTTATCTTAAGTAATAGAACATAGGCTTTTAAGTATTTATCTTTTTGCGGATTGTTAGATGGGCTAATATGGTGGACTTACGGTTTATGTTAAAGTAGGTAAGATAAAGAGGGTACTTCTAGTCTTTCGCATAGACTTTTAAATTATTAAACATTTTTATTGTCTTCACAGTCATTATTTTAAATGTCACTGACTCTGGCAGGGCCACCATCAGGGATTTTAATTTTGATTACACAAAAAAATTGTCGCTAATTTGTCGCCAAATATCAGAATTTGTCGGTCACTGGTTCAAAATATATAAGGGGTTATTGGTGGCCGATCTGGAGAGAGTCTCCCCAGCAGGGCCACATTTATTTCTCAAAAACTAGGGCACCTAGCGAAGATCTGTTTTCTCCCGTAATTTATCGCTAATTTTACGAAATTTTTCGCCAAATATCAGAATTTGTCGGTCACTGGTTCAAAAGATATTAAGGTTGATGCGCTAGGGTAGCCCGCGAAATTCAAATTTTCTTACGTTTTTTGCAATTTGCAGGTCAGTATCAGGTTGTATGTTGATCTAAATATTATTAGCGCTCGTAACAAATATGGATTTACAGAATTATAAACATTAAAATAGCAATACAACTCTCTAAGCTCATGTATTGAATGACTATTTCATGAAATCATGACATTTGGCACTTTCATGAACTTAGAGAGTTGTATTGCTGATTCTAATGTTTATAATTCTGTAAATCCATCTAGCGCATCAACCTTAAAGAATTCAATTTCCCCGGAGAGGTATGTACTAAACGCTCGGACGATTGTTTTTTTTTTTTTTATGTATGTTCACCGATTACTCCACCGTTTGTGAACCGATTTAAAAAATTCTTTTTTAGTTCGAAAGGGTATACTCCCGAGATGGTCCCATATAAATTTTATTAAGTTTGCTTGCGTAGTTTTTGAGCTAGCTTCAATATTACGTATTTTTCCCACAGTCTATGTAGACGATATAATTATTAGACTCCTTCAATGCTTCATCATAATGATTATTTTTTGCTAAATAACATAGTGTCACAAATAAAAGGAAGACCATGCATTTTAACATTTTTGATACAAAATTAATCAATTTATCAAATGCTCAAAATGAGTCCCTTCCTGTTGAATACAAAGTAGCACTATTTTGATTATTTCGCTCCCTGTCGATTTTTTGATCTTGTTGTGGATGTAGCAGTGGTGGCCCAGTGGTAACGGCCGCGACTTACGAGTTGTAGGTCGTAGGTTCGAATCCCAACAGGCGCTTTACTTTGTGTAAATAATTTCATCACCACTGCTCTCAAAACGGTGAAGGAAAACATCGTGAGGAAACCGGCATGTCCTAGAACCAAAAATTCGAAGACATGTGACATCTACCAACCCGCACTGGGCCCGCGTGGTGGATTACGGCTCGCTCCCTCTCATAGAGAGGAGGCCTGTGTCCCAGCAGTGGGAACATTATAGGCTGATTATGTATTATGTTATGTATGTATGTTGTGGATGTAACTGAATGCCAGTTGTATGTCCTTATGGCAATGTCAGCTTTTTATTATTCTGAACAAAACACATCAAATATTAAAATTCATGGTATTCCTTTTATTTGTGACACTATGTTATTCAGCAAAAAAAACAATCCTTATGATGAAGCCTTTCGATCGGTATGATAAAGCTACAGGGTGATTATTTTTCTCATGTAACGGGTTCGAGTCCCGGTTCAACCATGTAAAAATTTAAATATTTATGAATGCAGTTTAAATTGTTTTTTAAATTCAAATAATGTCTTCTTTCAGTAAAATGTTCCATCTACAATTATATTCAAGGTAGGTACTTTCCCTCCATGTGGCATATCTGTGGGACGCCCTGTATAATACTGGGTTCCAGTCCTTTAGAAGGTGTACGAGAGAGGCCGAACCCAACTCGTAGAGACCTTTTAGATGCTTTTAATGGTATGAGGTACCATCCGAAGATTAGAAAAATATTATTTTATTCTATTTCATAGGCCACAACTCACACTCTTTAGCTGAGAATAAATAGTCATTTAGTTAAGGTTTCAAGGAAACAGCGGCCAGCCTGACACTGCCTGGCGCACGTACATAGGTGAGTATATTATGTTCGAGAGTATGTATGAACTTCCGATGATGTAATCTTATGCCAACGGCTGGCGGTGGTCCTCCTGTCAAGTTCGGTCTCTCCATGTGAAGTGTGGTATCAAATGGCATTCAGCTATAGGTTTTCAAGGGACGATTATTTTACTTGCATTGATTATTTATTTGCTAGACTAAAATGACATTTGGTGTCAAGATATTAAGGTTAACCTAGTAAATAATCTAGTTACCGAGTGACTCTCACCAAGGCAAGAACCATCAATCATTCTCTGCAGACGAACCTTCACTGTTGTTGTCTCTGTAATATAAATTATTAAGAGGGTAATTTAAAAAAAAGACCTCTCGCAGGTGTCATCTGATCTTAGAGTAAATTAAAACACAAAATAGTAGAAATAATACTTTACTAGAAATAAAATAAACATTCTTATAAAATGTACACTTATATTAATTGCATTAGTTTATACTTATAACATAATTATCAATTATGTAGCTACACGATCATTTAACGTTCGCTCATACAAATAATAATTACTAAAATTGTAAAATATTTTAGTATTTAGAGATCTATAATTAATATTAAATACATGATGTAAATATTGTAAAGCCATGAGTAATGACTGGCAGTGAATGATTTCGGAAGATAAGCAACTGAATAAGTACCGATTACATAAAAAGTACATTTTTAGTTTATACAATAAAATAAATATTTAATTTCATTTTGCAATACATTCGTATAAATAAATTAACTGAATTGGACAATCATTTGCTTCTATGACAAACATAGCTGACTCGTCAGACGTAGTCCTGTCTAAAGTCTAATAGCTCATACAAAAATCCCTTAGAAAACAAAGGATGTTTAGTTTTTCCCAAGTTTGAAATTTTCCAGGAAGTTTTTCCAAATTTTTCTTTCCATAAAACCTATTTCGGACTATTATCAACATTTTAAAATAGAAAATAACAAAATCGGTCCATCCGTTCTCAAGTGATGCGCTTACCAACGAACAGCATTTCATTTTTATTTATACAGTATGTAACAAAAACCCTGTCCGATCCATTAAAGGCGTATTCCTGGGTTAACATACGTACTATAAAAAATATATTTAAAAATGTAACTCATAAAAATCAAAAGATAATGATTTTTTTATTTTTATAAACCATGCGACATTCACACTAAATACGGCAAATTTTCATAAATTGACAACATTCCACTCACCGGGGAAATCTTTTTATTTTACCTATTTTTATTTCAAAGGATACCGCCCTACACTGGGCGCGCTGTCGGTACTCTCTAGCGAGTCGCCGACTTGTCTGATGTAGCCGACTGGTTGCCTACCGTGCGATGCGGCGCGTGTCTGTACGCTTGTTGCTAGTCAGTCTTTCGTGAAGATTCCTTTCGATCGGACGTCCGTAATGTCATATTCCAATCGGGAATATTTTAATATGTTAATGTGCTTAGGCAAGGCCGATTGTAATTATGCAGCTGCGCGTAGAGATTATGAGGTGCGTTTTCACAGGCCAGGTGTGCCAGTACCGTCGGAGCGTGCGTTCCAACGTCTACATAACCGTGTGTTCACCACAGGCAGTGCTCATGGCCACGAGACACAGCGCGCTGATGCTGGAAGACCACGAGAGCGCAACCTGGATATCGAGGAACAAGTTTTGGATATGTTTGCGGCGGACGCCACGCAAAGCACACGCTCTGTTGCTCGACAACTAGACACTAATCACATGCTGGTTTGGAGAGTGCTGAAGGGAGATGGTCAGCACCCTTATCACTACCGGCGGGTTCAATCCCTTCTTCCCACTGATTACGAACCAAGAATGGAATTTTGTAATTGGATCTTAAGAAAAGTCGAAGAACATGAAGGTTTCTTGAATCGCGTGCTATTCTCCGATGAATGCTCGTTTGTAAGAACAGGTGTATTCAACTGCCACAACGAACACGTGTGGGCGCTCGAAAACCCGCTAGCTATGAAACCGAGTAATTTCCAACATCGTTGGCGTGTTAACGTGTGGGCTGGTATCCTCGGAGACCAGATTATTGGTCCATACTTTTTGAGGCCCACAATGAATGGTGCAAACTACCTGTCTTTCTTGAGTGAAGAGCTGAGTGAAGAGTTGGATCCTTTAATAGACCTCAATTTCCATCGCTCAATGTAGTTTCAACATGACGGCGCGCCTCCACATTTCTCGCGTGCGGTGCGCGAGTATTTAGATGCTCAGTTCCCGAGGCAATGGATTGGCCGGGTGGGACCAGTTTCGTGGCCAGCACGGTCTCCCGATCTTACGCCTCTGGACTTCTATTTATGGGGTCATGTCAAACAAATGGTTTTTAAAAAAGTGTGTGATTCGGAAATCGAAGTAAGAGCTCGGATTGTAGCAGCTTTCAATTCAATTAAATCAGACACAAGTGCGCTGCAAAGAGTACGTGACGATTTAATAAAAAGGTGTCGAATGTGTATCAGTGTTGGAGGTAGACATGTGGAGCATGATCGCCGAGGTATCCAACAACAACAAGTTACTGTTTTAATAAACTAATACCAAAATTCGGTAAGTACCTTTTTCTTAGCTCACTTGTGTCTGTTTTCATTTCTGTGCCAAAAGCACATTTTTAAAAAGCCCTTTTCTGGGCTACATTTATTTCAATTAATTGTTTCTTGATGAACAGAAATTGAAGTCAAGTTCACTATGCCTAAACGATATCAGCTCAAATCAGCTGATAACAACGCGTAGGCATAACGTAGGTTTATTTAGCTATAAGTTTGTTTGGCGGCAAGCGACAATGCAGGCGGGCGGCTCATGTCAAAGAATCATAAAAACCGTCCCGCTCGGGCGGCTTCAAATTGTAGAACATGAACACATGAAAACAAATACACACACACATGAACTTTATCGAGGATAAGTGTTGCCTTTGATAAGTTTATTTTTATTTTTTTAAATTAATTATTTTCATTGGGGAAAAATAATAATCTCAAAACCATGAAATGGTTACGTATATGGGCACACAATACTATACCAAATAATACCCTTAAGGATCCGACAGGGTTTTTGTTACATACTGTATAGACTGTAGAGATTTTTATTTGTACATACATAAATATATGTGTAGTTAGATTTCTAATATTCTCGTGAAAAAAAATAAAAACGACATATAATAATGTTGCATGTCTAATGTATATGAATGCTTGGCAAACCGCGTATTCACAATCGTGCCTACCATTTTGACAGATGAACAGTGAACTGTCAAAATGAAAGCTCTTGCTGAATGAGACCCGGCTGCCATTTGCAGATCTTTGACAGTCGTTACGGGTAGTCACAACCAGTCTTCCCAAGAGTTATCCTGTTACCTAGTAACTGGGTTGTGGAGGTCAGATAGGCAGTCGCTCCATGTAGTAAAATACTGGTATTCAGCTGCACCCGGTTAGACTGGAAGCCGACCCCAATAAAGTTGGGAAAAGGCTAGGCAGATTGTTTATTTGCCAGAAACTGCAATAATATCCTTGTGCATTCCTACAAGTGCAAGTTATTAAGGGGATGCGCTAGTGTGGCCCGCGAAATTAAAATTTTCTTACGTTTTTTGAAATTTGCAGGTCAGTATCAGGTTGTATGTTGATATAAATATTATTAGCGCTCGTAACAAATATGGATTAAACATTAAAATCAGCAATACAACTCTCTAAGCTCATGAAAGTGTATTGAATGACTATTTCATGAAATCATGACATTTGGCACTTTCATGAACTTAGAGAGTTGTATTGCTGATTCTAATGTTTATAATTCTGTAAATCCATATTTGTTACGAGCGCTAATAATATTTAGATCAACATACAACCTGATACTGACCTGCAAATTGCAAAAAACCTAAGAAAATTTGAATTTCGCGGGCTACCCTAGCGCATCAACCTTAGGTTCGGGTATCCATTCCGGATTTCTCGTAATCAACCTAGCTCACTTGCTTCTCACCAAGACACGAGATACACTCCTACAACTCGTGCCAACACGAGTAGCATAACTATTGTACTATTTCTCCTATACAAAATACATACATAACTTCACGCCTTCTTCCCATGGGGGTAGGCAGAAATTACAGAACGCCACCTGCTAAGATCCTATACATATTCCTTTTGCTTCGTTTATTTTCATACATCAGAGGGGAAATTTCCGTATTTTTAAGAACTTTCGCATTCGCAATCTAGAAAGAAAGAAAAATTGTTTATTTTGGACAAACACAACGCACACACACAAAAAGACAAAATAAAAAATAATACAAAAGTAGCCAAAAGCCTCGTATTCAACCAATAAAAAAAAAAGTTTGTCAGTATTGTTTATACTTCTACTCCTTGATGTTTGTTCATTGGTTGATGTCAAGGCAGGGGATCCAATCTGTCACTTTTTTAATCGATATATTTCTACTTTTGCTAGTGTTAAATACTCCTTTTTTTACTGCTTGTATCTTCGTTCAACAATAGCACTAGATTAAGGATTAGGAACAGAAACACATCGCTCAAGTGGCCGCGATTGCCTAAAACTTGACCATAAACCTTAACAGTAAAACATAAAGTTTAATATAGTTTGCAATATATTTACTACTTCGATTGAAAATTAAACAAATTTTTAAAATAAGAACAGAAATATTTATGGAAATATAAATCATAATTTCTAAACAATATGGTTGAAAAATCTATGTTGCAAAATAAGACCACAACATTATTTGTGGCCTTATTTTTCCGGCCGTTTTTGATGCGCTCATCGGAAATCTAGTACTATTGTTGATCGAAGGTTTGTATAACCTGTGTCTGTGTGTCCCAAATGAAATATTTTTCTTTCTTTAGATTACGACTTGAATGTGAACGTTTTTTTTTTAATATGAGAATTCGCCTTCTGGCCTTAACGAACGCCGGTTGCGAGTACTACACAATATACCATAAATAGTTAAAGGCCATGCATCAATACTTTCGCGCGTAAAAATTGTCGAGTGTCATGTTGTCGTCCGAATCCTCATGGCCGTACTCATCCTTTGAAAGATCATCGTTTTTCTTTTTTCTGTTCCTGAAATAATACAGGAAATAAAAAATTAGACTTGCATATAAAATATGTTTTCTCAAACATGCTTGGAAATTCGAGCATTATTTTGACAACCTTCTTCGAGATAAATCGAAATTACCGTACTGTTCAAAAATAAATGACGATGCGGCCGGCAAAGTAAGTATGAAAATCCATAACTGTCGTGTTTAGCGGCCAAATAAATTACTATGAAAACTCATATCTGTTGTGTTATTTAAAAATGGAACGAACTTTTTACATCAGCGCATCAAAGATTTTATTTTAATTTCGATTTGGCTTCCAAATAGAGCTGTTTAAAATAAAGAAGAAACAAATGAACACGCGTGAAAAATTATCGTTATTCGTCATTGATTCTGGAAATTATAATTAATTTACTTAGTTTGAATTTCCGCGCATTGTTTGAGAAAAGTACTATACAAACCTTGGCCGCAACCAGCTATTGATGGACTCACGTTTGTGTGCCTCGGCTTCGCCTCGGACCACAATTTCACGATCGTCCATCAATAGCCCAATTGCAGGCCGCGACAGTAATGTAATATTCTGCCCGTTCTTTTTAAATTTAACTAACTTATAAAAAGGGGGCTCCCGCGCCTTCTTTGCATAGTTTTAACGACATGACAGAACTGAGATTACTTGAGAGTCAGTTCACAACGAGACGCGACGCGACGCGCACTTTTTTATGATCCGATACAATATCGAATTTATTTACTACACAATAAGGTACACGCGCTGCGCAGCACCGCGTATCACAGCGTACTTTGACACGTGTCAACACTCGCACTGAAATTTTACCTTTTCGTGATGATAATAAGTTCGATAATTGTAAAAAAGTGCGCGTAGCGTCAAGTCGCGGTCAGAACTGACCATAAATCGAAAAAACTGAAACAAAAAAAAAACTTTTTGTCGTATCTATGATCATCTGTGTGAGAGGACGGATACTTTTTATCCCGATATCCTCAAGGGATCGAGACTTATGCAGGTGAAACCGCGGGGCACAGCTAGTGCTAGATATTTTTGACACTGTTTATTACCTCTTAGCCCCAAAGTCTCACAACCAGTCTTACTAACGGGTATCGTATTACCCAGTTACTGGGTTGTCGAGGCAGTCGCTCTATGAAAAATACTGGTATTCAGCTGCATCCGGTTAGACTGGAAGCTGACCCCAACATAATTGGGAAAGGCTAGACAGCTTGATTGATTACCTCTTAGGATACGGCTCTTTGAGATGGAAGGTGCGGTAGTGTAGCTTCATGCTGCTGGATTGCTTGAACCGTTTGTCGCAGAGAGTGCAAGCCACTGGCTTCTCACTCGTGTGGGTCTGAAAAATATAGCATAAGCATAATCAGCCTATAATGTTCCCACTGCTGGGACACAGGCCTCCTCTCTGCGAGAGGGAGTGGCCGTAATCCACCACGCGGGCCCAGTGCGGGTTGGTAGATGTCACATGTCTTCGAATTTTTGATTCTAGGTCATGCCGGTTCCCTCACGATGTTTTCCTTCACCGTCTTGAGAGCAGTGGTGATGAAATTATGTTCATAAAGAAAGAATGCAAGAAAAATGCGTTTATTGGCATTAAGCAAAAGAAAAACCTTAAAGCTAACTCAAACTCAAAGCATTTATTTCAATTAAAACATTTACAGGCACTTTTGAATTGTCAAGGAGTCGGTCAGTCAGAAATATGAAGCTAGTTGCCCATTCCAAAGCGTAGTAAGTACCTATGGAGAAGAACGGGCAAGAAACTCCACGGACACTCTTTTAAATCAAAATATTGGTTACATCATTCATGTTGAAATTATACATGTGAGAACAATGTAGAAAGCTATAAATAAGGCCCCTTGCAAACGGCGTATTTTAAACGCGCAGACGACGCGCATGTCAGGACCTTGACTTCGGACGGCGAAGAAAAACTTATAAGATACGTCATGTGTGCTACGGCCCAAAAACAATGTTTTTAATACCAAAAGGGCCTCAGTTCAGCATAATGTCAAATGATAACACAAGGTCACCATCTGACGCTGATTTTCAGCTGCAGCCCACGAGTGTCATACGGTTGAATAATAAACACATAAGGAAGTGCATGTGCCCGTTTAAAAAAAACGTATTTTATTATTAAAGTATTATTTTTTATATTTTCTTTATTTGATTTTTGTTTTTTTTTTTAATAGGTCATACAACAACAAATAAAATTTTGTGGCATACATGCGAGTGCGTGTGTGTTGTGAATTTGTGATTAATGAAAAAAATTAAATAAATACCCAATATCTGCGAATAATCTTAATATAGGTAATTGGTAAAAGGTACAGGACAAAATCGTGTGACTACGCTGTTCTTCTAAACTGCGAAGTAAAGCGCCTACCTGTGTTCGAGCCCCACGACTTACATCTCGTAAGTCGGGGCAATTACACCTGGGCCACATCTGTGGAGTTCCGCTAGTTAATCTTACGTGACCCTTTATATTTTTAGTTTCAGTATTCCGAATTCATAAAATACAATAGACGTAGATATATTTAGTAACCTATTCCGCTTTACTATTCTCCCAGCGCTCGGTGTGGCAACTCGTCGTGTTCTGGTTTGCAACTGGTCAATCGTCATCCTGAGGATGCCTCGTTGAGAGGTGAAACACGTGTCGATTTCTTACAGGGTTTTTTATGACTCTTAGAGAATAGTAAAGCGGAATAGGTGACTAAATATACGTCTATTGTATTTTATAATAGATTTTCGCAAAGTCACGCTTGAATCAATTAACTTTCCGAATTCATAGCTAAACTTACCAGCTGATGGGTAGTCATGCCTCCTTTGCTGCTAAACTGTCGTCCGCAAGTGTTGCACGTGTATAACTTCTCTCGAGTATGAGTGTTCAGGTGACTTGACACGCTGCCCGGCTGTAAAGAGATAAATTAATAAATGTCAGAGTTATTCATTTTTTAGCACTATTTTGGAAATAGGCTATATGGATAAAAGGTGACAGTTTCAGTATCATATTATAATATCTGTGGTATTACTTTCCGTGTGTCAAAGGATCCTAGTTAATTGTTAATTCTCTCTGCGTCCAGGGCTTGGTGTGGTAACACGTCGCGTTCTGGTTTGCAATTGGTCAATCGTCATCCTGAAGATGCCTTGTTGAGAGGTGAAACACTTGTCATTTCTTACAGGGTTTTTATGACTCTTGAAGAATAGTCTAGCGGAATAGGTTACTAAATATATCTGCGTCTATTGTATTTTTCAAAGGATCCTAGCAAAAATATTGTGGACTAGCTGCTGCCTGCGGCTACCCCCTCACTCGTGGATCACAACAACAATCAAATGTCGTGATTTCATGAAAAATTAATTCAATCAATCTGCCTAGCCTTTTCCCACCTATGTTGGGGTCGGCTTCCAGTCTAACCGGATGCAGCTGTATCCTATGTCCTATTCCAGGTCATAGTCTATACACATATTTTTTACGGTCGAATCATATTTTGATCAAGAAACAACTTGACACTGATCTGCAAATTGCAAAAAAAACGTAAGAAAATTTGTATTTCTCGGCCAACAACTGCGGATCCACATTAAGGCCAACGCAGACCGGGACGGGATGGCAAAGGATTTTGCCGTCCGTCTGCGCACACTAGCCGCTTAGATACCGCGGCATTCCTGCGTTGCCTACCGCAGTACGCCGCGGCATCCCACCGCGGGAGCCCGTGGCGCGTTTTTCAATGCCGCGCAGCGAAATCCCTTTCGATGGCATGGCATCATTTTAAAGCATAGCAATTTATGTCGTATTTCTATGTCTATTGGTAAAAAATTAAGTCCCCTGCCATCCCGTCCCGGTCTGCGTTGGCATTTAAGTAGAAGATCTATCGGTACTCACCGCTAGAGACATGCCACAGATCTCACAGATGTGCCTCTCGTTGGGCGCGAAGAACGAAGTGCGCGGGTGTTCCGCCAAGTGATGCTTCCGGCATGCGGCCTGCGTAGCGAAGTGTTTGCCGCACTGATAACATGAAAAGAAGAGAAAAAAAACATTGGATATACAGTATGTTAACTAACAAAGGGCGTTCCTGTTAACCCTAAATAGTATAGCGTCTATAAATGCGAAAAAAAAATACTACGATTGAAAAAAAAATATATATACAGTATGTTAACTAACAAAGGGCGTTCCCGTTAACCTGCAATAGTACAGCGTCTATACAAGCTAAAAAAAATATTACCAGTAAAAAAAAAAAAAAAATTTTTTATTTGTGTCGTGAAATGTTCACAAAACGATAAAATTTAAACGTACAAGAAACACTCTGTACTCGCACACTTGTATTTCAACGTAGAAAAACAAGTGTGACAAGTGGGCGTGTACAGAGAGTTTATTTTCCGTAACAATTTAATATTTTTTGTGAATATTTTACTATACAAAAACAAAAAAAAAACATTTTTTTTTAATGGTGATATTTTTTTTAGCCTGTATAGACGCTATACTATTGCAGGTTAACGGGAACGCCCTTTGTTAGTTAACATACTGTATAGGTAGTGAAATATTCACAAAACTTATAAATTGATACGTAAAAGAAACACTCTGTACACGCACACTTCTATTTCAACGTAGAAAGACAAGTGTGATGAGTGTGCGTATACAGTATTTCTTTAACGTATCTATTTAATATTTTACTATATTTTTTTATCTAAAAAAAATCTAAATATTTTTTTTTTAATACTGGTTATCAAGGTCTAAAAAGACTCATACTCAAATTAAAAAGTAAGTACTCACAATATGACAGTCGGTGGGTATTCTGGTCAGCCTCTTGAGATTCTGCCGCCGTTTCCTGGGGTTAGAAGTTATAGGTGCATTTATTTCTAAGTCTCTGCAAAATATAAAAATATACATACATCTTAGAGAGGGTACCCCGTTGCCGGGGAGTCTTTGGACATTATATTTTTTAATGGCTATAGATGCTTTTCAAGAATGAGGTCCAATCGGAAAGGGATTCAGGTTTAAGGCTTTTGAGCCGTCTTGGATTCAGATACAGAAAGCCCAGTTTTCAATGTGTTTTAGGCACTGGTCGAGTCATATTCAGTCGAGGCCTACCTAAACCAACATGATGTTGAGTTACCGGCCCAACCAGTTTTGCACGGTAATGGGATATAAAAACGGAACCCTTCGTGCGCGAGTCCGAATCGCACTTGGCCGGTTTTTTATTTTGCGTGCCTATGTTTGAGGCAAAATATTTTTTTTTTCTCGTCCCCCGGTACTCATTTATGGTGAAGCTATGGTTGTAAAAATAGAGATATAATATTACGTAGAGTGCGCGTATTGCAGAAATCGCTTAGTGCGCATCGTAGACAAGTGAGCTATAGATTAGTGTTGGGTAGGACATACAAGAGGCACTTCAAATGTCCCATACAAAATGATTGAATGTCCCAACACCTCAAAATAGCATTTTGTACCGCTTCACTGTGACATACAAATGAATGAATCTCGAACTGACAAGTGAGTGAGTGTGGTGAGGAACGTCGTGTTGTTCAAACCCGTGTCTACTGCTCATAGTTTGTTGCACGCACTCTACATAAACTATAATTATATCTCTATGGTTCTCTATGGTTGTAAGAACTCACTCAATCCCGTCGACGTGATTGGCAGAATGTATGAGATGTTCTTCGTAGGCCTTCCGCGTCTCGAACTTGACGTCACATCGCTGACAGTACTGTTCCTCGCCTTGTGGTAACTCCTGGATGGGGATAGTTCAAGTTTTATAAAATACTAGCTATTGCCAGCGATTGCGTCTGCGATCCAGGATGAAAAGTAGCCTATGTCCTTCTCAGGGTCATGGTCTACCCATGTGACAAATTTCATCCAAATCCGTTCAGCCGTTTTAGCGTAAAATACAAACAAACAAACTCACTTTCGCCTTTATAATATTAGTTAGGGTACAAGGTAAAAGGAAAATTTCAATCAAAACTTTAGTCCATGATACCTAAGCTCAAATTCCCTCCTTATCTCGCTCGCACGATACTGTTCGCTGAGTGAGTGAGAGCGAGACAGAGCGGGAGAAGGCTCCAAGGCGCCAATAGTTTAGATAATTTCTTTTACGGCAAAATATTTGTAATTGAAAAAAAAAAAAACATGCGGGGCAGTCTTGGGGACTGCCGATAGAAGTGAAAACTATTCAACAATGCGTAACCTCAACGTAATTCAAACGGTAGACGGTAGATGGCGCTAAAAACATTACTTCAAGCGTGATGATGACGCGAGATCAAAGTACTCAACGCTGTACGTATCTGCTTTATAGTGAGTTCAGTTAATGCAAAGTTTCATGATTTAATTTAAAGTATTTTTTTTAATACCAGCGGAATACTTTGGAATATTCTTCGATGGAGAAAATTTTATGGAATCGTGTTTTCGTCAAACATTACTTAACATTAATCTTACACTTTATCATATTATATTTATTTTAAAATTAATGCTGCAATATTTTCGATATAACGGAGGATAATGCTAAGCAATTTGAGGTATTATAGACTCTTATGATAAGCTCAGAATTATTTGTCTTATTTAGTTATTTATGTACATACACACAGTAAAATACATAATGATAATATGAGTACAAAAGTACAGTACGACACAACTTAGATGTAGCATAAATTGGAGAATTTGCGTTCATTAATTTCAATTTTACGAATGTATTTGGTTATATGACTTTACAAGTTATTGCAGTTGCGTAAAGATCATTTTAACCTAAAGCAGTAATAAAGACTGGTGATCTTAAAGGCGCACTCAGTTCGG
The DNA here is from genome assembly GCA_947363905.1 of Lithophane semibrunnea. Taxonomy (NCBI): domain Eukaryota; kingdom Metazoa; phylum Arthropoda; class Insecta; order Lepidoptera; family Noctuidae; genus Lithophane; species Lithophane semibrunnea. The sequence continues at coordinate 13,191,527 of OX376208.1, read as the reverse complement.
ATGGAGATCGGTTTTAATTATTTTGCCGATGCTACACTAAGTTGTGTCGTACTGTACTGTTTATTTCTTAAGAAATTTATTCCAGCAGACCTGCGAAAGGAGGAATGAGAAAGAAATGTAGACATTAGTGTGAGAACAAGAAGAGAAAAATATGATTACGTTTGTTAATTGTCTATGAGCAACACAAAATATTGAAGTAAATTTGATTTTGGAGGGTGTAAAACTTTATTTGGATACTCACAGAATCAGCATTAACATGTTTGATCTTCTTATGTATACCGAGCCCAGTGACACTGACGAACGACGCGCCGCACAACGTACACACGTGCTCGCTGCGATGTGTGCGTAAATGAGTGTAGTATGTTGTGAGGTGCCTGTTAGATACAGAAATAAATACTTAGTTAAAAACAAACATTTAAATAATATTAATAAAAAATATATACCCACAATATGTAAAAAAAACCCTGTCCGATCACATAGGTACTTACAAAAACATTACCAGAAAAAATTAAAATTATTATTGAAAATAAATAAGTTATTGCAATTTGAATTGTTATTTTTAGTACCAAAATTGCCCTAATTTCATTATAAATTAGCAAATTTTCAACAGAACTCATAAGTTATGACTTGTAAGACACCCACTAAACGACGGCCGCCCGAGCATCATGTAATAAACCGGTAAAATTCCCCATTGAAAAAAATGAGGCGAATTGTTTTTTTCTTCTTCCAAAAAAATTTCCCTAACTCCTCATCATAAACTAGCATCAAATCTAATGAAAACCAAGATATTTGGGAGGCTTAAAAGATTGGCCCCACAAAACTTGATATAAGACCGGCAAACTATATTATTTTATGTATAGATTGATGTGGATGTGTAGTGGGCGCATACCAAGAATGACTAAAGACTAACAACACAAAAGATGCTGAATGTCAATAGATGGCCAGATTGCATCAAAATAAGGAAAAAAAAAAACTGGGTGATGCAGTACACTTTAGCACACAAAAAAAAAAAAATTCCTTACTTGAATACTTCGCCACAGTGATCACATTTCCTCGTAACACCATTATGATATTCCTCATGGAAAAGTGCTGTCGTTCTGAAATCAAACAATTGATATTATAAACAGAATGCTTTTATCAAAATTTATCCAAAGCAATTCATATGATACAGATTCCTGTGAATGTGGGATAATTGACGAATATACGAAACTGTTATTGTATGGCTCAGAGGTATTCAGTAGTAAGTTGTTGGATGTGAGTTGACGAAAACCACAGACTTCACGATATTTTAGTTTATTCGTAAAAGTTACACGAAAGTTCAGTTGGATGCTAATCCGCGGCTATACTGCTACGGCAGCTATTGGTCAACTAAATAATTATAATTATAAAAATACTTAAATAAAGCGAGTAGTGAAAAGTAGGTCGCGGCGTTAGCAATTTGCCTGTACGTTAACCGTACATGCTCCCGAGGGAAAAGTGGGATGAGCATCCATTACAAAGCAAATAATAATGTAAGAAAGTGTTAAGTTAGTAATTGAAAGTTAAATAGTAAATGTGTAAAAGTATAAACGAATAAGTATAGGTATAACACTCAATTTAATTCGTCAAAGTGAAATACTTTGTTCGGCTGTCTTGCTTCGCTGTAAACGGGCTCCGCTGCTATCGAATGTATTTCTTGTAGCTCGATGCCCCCTTCAACGTTATCCCTTCCTCTAGGTGTCACTCCTGTTTTGGCAGAGAGTGTTTTGACGCCTTTCTTAGTTTTGCACCATCGTTTAATGAGAATATAGAGGGCAAGCACAGCGATTCCTCCCAACAATAAAGAAGTAACCGAGTAGAGATAGATGTCGTGTCTTGACATGTCAGACGCCTTCGGTAATATTTCTCTGTTTTTCTGGAATTCCAACTGCTGGTCTATTTTTCTTATTTCTACTGCAGTTGGCGTTTCTTGTTCTGTATTTAATTTTGCATTCTTCCACCCGAGGTCAAAGATGTTGTTAATTGTGGAATTTATGGTTGGTATTTCTATGTAAGGTTCCATATTAAAGCTACTGCTTCCCAGCTGATTGTGTGTAAATATTGTGGCGTCTTTTTTCTGCAGTAAGCACTTTGATTTCAAGGAAATTACTCCAGTCCCGTCAATGACCGCGGGCGTAACTTGATCGTTACATATGACGCGCATCAGCTGTTTTCCGCACAGTGTAAATAGCCACATGTTCGATTTGTGAAGCTTTGTCCAGGTTTCTTTGCATGTTACGTCATTGAGGACGCATGATACAGACTCTTGTTGGTTGAAGACTTGGGCCTCACATGGAGCGTCTTTATCGTGCATGTTGTAGACAGGATTACGTGAGACACAAACGAATTCGTCTTCTCCGTATGAAGTACATTGGCGCATGTCTTGGTCTTCCATTGTTATGTAAGAGTTTTTAACAAAGTTGATTGCGATGAAGCTTGAGCTTGGTTGTACGAGTTTTAAATGTCCTTGTCTAAGGAACGGTATTGGTATGACTCGATATATCTTGTAGTCTTCATCGCTCAGCAAAGGGATGTGTATTTCAAATAGCATATAGTTGTTTGTAATTCGAGCCTTCACATGAATGAGGTCATAGATATTTTTCAAATCCCTTTGAATGTCCTTTACAGGTAACGACAATCCCTGTGGCAACCTTCCGGATATTATGTTTAGCTGTTCGATCAGTTGGTTAGCCGGAAATAGATGGGTATCTAAATGTCCTCTGTAAATGTTGGCGAGAGCATTTATCAGCATTTCTAATATTCGATTTAAGTCACTTAAAATCAGAGTTGACGTTACGGCAGCGGAATTTATGTCATTCATCGTGAATAATATTTGCGCCTTGTTCACTATTTTTGTGATTTCGCTGCAAGTTTGGTGCATGTAGGCGCGCAATGTTTTGAATTGTTCATCCATAAAGGCAGTGTTTCTTTTTATAATGTTGTTTTCCGCCTCTACAATTAATGTTTGGTTTTTCATAAGTTGTAGTAGGTAGTCATCATTTGATTGTAGATTCTGTATGTCTCTTTCGTACTTTTCAGCAAAGTCTGCGTCGAGCACTCCGAAAAGAGTTCTTGCTAATTTCCCAACTCCATCAAAGTAACCTCGTTTTGGTCTTGAGTGTTGAGTGAGCAGCATGGAGTTGTAGTCGGCTAGGTGACTCAGTTCATGACGTAGGTGGCCGACAATTGTTTCGCAAGGCGTATACTCATGTGATATTCTTTGGCACAGTTTATCTATTTGGTTCACATAATCATTGATCTGATCAGTTGCTTGCCAGTATGACGTTAAGTTGTAGTAAACCAATAGGGTCCATTCGTCATGTATTAGTTGTATTTTCCCAGCTTCCTCGAAGTAAATCGGATGATTGCTCGGTATAGGTGTGACCTTCAAGTTATTCGTCGTTGGCGCTGATTGTGCAAATCCCGTTATTGCTAGTATGGATAGTGTAGCGTGTGGACTGTATGATTAAAATGCGCTAGTAGGATGAAACGACTTTATTTGTAGTTTTGTAAATTACAGTAGCGTGGAGAATTTTCGGTCGACTGCGGTCGCGTTGCTGGGGTCCGGGGTTTTTATTCACTGATCCGCGGGGAGCGGGAATCGGCCATATTATTTTGGCATCCACCAATGGCAACGCGTGGAGCGACCGAGCGGCGTGAACAAGTTTATACTTGTCGCCGGGCACGCGGCTCCGTCGCTTTACATCATAGGTACCTACTTGCTGTCGTGCACATTTCTCCCGCCGTCGCCATCAGGCGACTCCGTGGGGAGCACGACAATTCGTTTCGTTGGTCTTCGGAGTACATGTCCTTTGGTTATCACGTCTACAACTCGTACTTCTCCGTCTGCACCTGGCAACACCTTCGTCACCCTTCCCTTGGGCCAAGTGTTGCGTGGGAGGTTAGGGTCGCAGATCACAACGACGTCTCCGACCTTGGGTGGGGTGCCACTGCCATAGGGCTCCCGCCGGTTTTGTAGGAGCGGTAGGTATTCACGTACCCATCTTCGCCAGAAGACGTCTGCGAGTGCCTGGGCGCGCCTCCATTGGTGCCGTGCTGTGACGTCTGCTGCGGTGAAATTACCCGGTGTGGGCACATGTGAGTTAGGGCCGATCAGTATGTGGTTAGGCGTGAGGGCTTCGGGCTCGTCTGGTGACACACTGACATGCGTGAGTGGCCTGGAGTTCACAGTATTTTCTACTTCTACGAGCAGCGTAGCGAGGGTCTCGTCTGATGGGTGAACTTCTTTCAGGGTGATGTACAGTGCTTCCTTGACTGCCCTCACCATCCTCTCCCATGCTCCGCCCATAAATGGTGACGCGGGAGGTATGTATCTCCAGCTTATGGACCGCGCATTGGACTCACTACCTAAAGCGCTTAAGGCGCTTTCTCCTAGTTCCCTATCAGCCGCTTTGAAACAAGTAGCGTTGTCACTCCAAATTTCTTTTGGACAACCTCTCCTACCTATAAATCGCCTGAGAGCGGCGATAGCTGAATCTGCACTAAGTGAATTTACTATTTCTATATGTATAGCTCTACAAGTTAAGCACGTAAACAAGGCTCCATACCTTTTTTCTTTATGTCTACCTACAGTAACACATATGGGGCCAAAATAATCTAAACCGGTGAAAGTAAAAGGTCGTAAATGATGAGCTAAACGGGGGTACGGCAGGTTTCCCGTAGAGGGTTTGGCGGGCTTTGCCTTTTCTGCATAGCCTGAGTTGAATAGATTGTCAAGGCGTTGCAAGTACTGGGTCTTTAGGTTTTCGTCCTTATCTAGGCGTCGTTCTAGATTTTCTAGCCGTTTTAGGGCACCTAGGTAGTTGTTTGGTATTTTAGGTACCTCTTGTTTCCACAATAGTCCGGTCTCAAAGCTGCCATCGGGTAGTCGTCGACTCTTTTGTTCTAGGATGTCCAAGGCTCGCTGTTGCGGGTCATCTCTAGGTATCCTAGGTTCTATACCTAGTGATTCTAATTTGAAATAGTTTCTCATGGTTTCTTCTATTGGTTCAAGATTTTCTTTGATTTTAATGTGGCCGCAAAACGTAGCTATAACTTTATTTACTGAGTACTGACATCCGTGCAATACCCATCCAAGTTTTGTGTACGATGCTACCGGTTGATCACGCGCACCTGTTCGTGTTTCTGTGGCCACTAACAAATGCCAGTTATCTTGGCCTATTAAAATCATTGGTCGCGCGTGTTCATAAACAAGAGTGCTATGAATGTCGTTTAAATGCTTACAATTATTTATGTCCTCAGTTTGTACAGTTTGCGCCATAATTTCAAGTCTAGTTACTGTGCGCGCCGCCTCTATCTTCTGTGGATCGTTATGGTTCTTGCCTTGTATGTGGAGGCTCACGATTCGGCTTTGCTCATGCTTGACCTCCGTGCCTATGCCTTGTATCCACATAGGACTGGCTGGCCCATCTGCACCTAGGATATCTGCTACTGACGCGTCTAACAAGGTGACTGTACTCCCATCGTCTAATAAGGCATATGTGTCTATGCATGTATGTGGTCCGCTTAATGTGACAGGTACTATTTTTAAATACGCGCGGCGATTCTGTGGCGAAGTTGTTGATACAGTTTCCCGCGCCGACGTAACGGTTTCGTGTGTGATAACGGGCGTCAACGCCGGCGGCGGCGTCGCGGTCGCTACGTTGTGTGTCGCCTCAACTTTACGCTCTTTATGCAACAGTTTGTGATGTTTCATGTTGCATTCTTTTATGTCACAAATAGGCGCTTTACACATAAACCTTCTATGTTTGTTTCGTAGGCATCTAAAGCACATGTTGGATTTTTTTGCTATATCCCATCGTGTATCTATGTCTAGCTGTTTATATTTACTGCAGTCTGGTAATTTGTGGCCGTGTTGCTCGCACGCCGGGCATTGCTCGTTTGATGTTTCCTTATTTACGTTGAACGTGCGCTCTACTCTGCGCCGTTGTCTTAAACCGCTGGAGTCGTCATTACCACGTTCTGGCTGTGCATACGCGCCACACTTATCTGCCTCTTCATTCATAAACATAGATAAGCGTTTTAACTCGGGAATATCTTCAACCTTACTATTAGCCGCGTAATCATACCATTTGTTTCTTAGTATTGGCGTTAACTTTTCTACGATACAACGCGACATTTCGGGGCTGTGTAAATATTGGATTTTTTTTAGTGCTTCTACCGTACCCACTGTGTTTGCTATACGGCTAGCGAAAATACATATCTCCCTTGGGTTATCGTTTAATTTAGGTAATAATTTTATATGATCTAACTCGGCCATAATCAAGGCCTCGGGCCTACCGAAACGTCTTTCTAGTGCGTCTAGAATAACCTGAGGGTCGGATTGACTAAATAATAGACAACCTACAGCTTCCTTTGCGGTGCCTCTGAGGCTCATCCTGATCCTAGCGACATTTTCTATACAGGAAAAATACGTGTGTGAGTCACAATACGCGGCCTTATAAGCTATCCACTCACCGGATTTTCCGTCGAAGATTGGTAGCTGCTGGACGTACCTGGGTGGCTCTCTCGAGCTGCGCGCGGCTTGAGCTAGGGCTGCGGCGAGTGTCCCTACGTCTATCATTTTATCACTCACATTCCCGCGTAACACTTCACTCGCGATATTGCCCTTGTTTGATTTCGCACACACACTTTCTTCGTAGTCATCTCGCAGCGGTTGAGCGCCTGTCGCGGCGCCGGTGTCCTTCGCTGCGTCCCTGCCTTTCCTCCCGCCGCTGACGTCGTGTGGTGCCGGTCGAGCCTCACCTCCGGGTGGCGGCGCCGGTTGCGCTAGCCACGTTCCAATCCTTACGGAGGCGAGGTCGTCCTCCATGTCGTCATCTTCACTCGAGTCAGCTTCGGCTCTGATGCGCTGCAGCTGTATTTCTTGCAGCTCTCGCTCTGCCGTCGCTTGCTTGACTTTCATTTCAGCCAGCCGTTCCCTGGCCTCCAGCTCTGCGAGGCGCTTCTTTCTCGAAGCTGTAGAACGGCGTGACCTGGTATCGCCGGGCTTGAGCGTACCATGTGTCTGCGTAGCGTCGGTGTTGGTAGTCGCCGTAGATCCGCTGCCTGTGTCCATCACAGCGACCGAGCTCGTGCTGGATTCTGGTGCAGGGTTGCTGGCACCCGGTCGCCCGGTCATGGACGGTTCTTGCTGGATCAGTTCTCTCCTAGAGTCTCCACTACGGCTGCGTGTTAACACCATCCTACTAGATCTTCAAGATTTGGCTTTCGAAGGACCAGAATGTTTAGCGTGTGGACTGTATGATTAAAATGCGCTAGTAGGATGAAACGACTTTATTTGTAGTTTTGTAAATTACAGTAGCGTGGAGAATTTTCGGTCGACTGCGGTCGCGTTGCTGGGGTCCGGGGTTTTTATTCACTGATCCGCGGGGAGCGGGAATCGGCCATATTATTTTGGCATCCACCAATGGCAACGCGTGGAGCGACCGAGCGGCGTGAACAAGTTTATACTTGTCGCCGGGCACGCGGCTCCGTCGCTTTACATCATAGGTACCTACTTGCTGTCGTGCACAGATAGGAGAACAAGTGACAGCCAATTGTTCTTGTTTTTTGTTGTGCCTCCCCGTTTTTTAGTTTCCGGAGTATGTGTCCTTTTCTCGTCCTCTTCGTTTACTGTTGGTTCTTCGAGTTTCAGCGGTAATGGTGATAGCTTAGTTATTGGTCGTTTAAGTGAACCTTTCCTAGTTTTCAAGGTAACAACTCGTACTCGACCATCGGTGCCTGGATGTACCTCCTGAACTCTTCCTATAGCCCAGCGGCCAGGAGGTAAGTGTTCATCTTTTACTAATACTAGGCTTCCTTGTTTCAGGTTTTCTTTTGGGTGCTGCCATTTGCTTCGGATTTGCAGTTGATGTAGATATTCGTTCGACCAGCGCTTCCAGATGTGCACGTTCATTTGTTCAACAAGTCTCCATCTGTTTCTTAGATCGTGCTCAGCAAAATCTTGCTCTTCTTGTGGTAGTGACAGTAGGGGGCCGCCAATGAGGAAGTGACCGGGAGTTAAATATTCCAGGTCTTCGACATCCCCTGTTAATGGGCACAGCGGACGAGAGTTCAGACAGGCTTCAATTTGATTTAGTAAAGTAGTGAATTGTTCAAAAGTTAGCTTCTGTTCCCCCAGTACTCGATGTAGGTGATATTTCATGGCTTTGACGGCAGCCTCCCACAGGCCTCCAGCTGTTGGCCAAAGTGGTACATTGAAATGCCACTCGATCTGTAAGTGACTCATCTCATCGAGGAATTCAGAGGTCTTAAACGTGTTGTGTTTTTCAAATTCCTGTTGAAGTAGTTTTGCTGCGCCCACAAAATTCGTTCCGTTGTCGGAGAATACGTGTCGGGGTGTACCCCTGCGGGCACACATCCTTTTGAATGCAGCGAGGAACGTTTGCGTAGTCAGGTCCGACACCAATTCCAAATGCACAGCTTTGGTCACCATGCATATGAAAATTGCTATGTAAGCCTTACAAGTTTTAACTCCTCTTCCTTTGTTGATTTTCACATCAACATGTCCAGTATAGTCGACACCTGTGTTTGTGAACGGTCTTGATGGAGTTACACGCTCCTTTGGCAAGTCTGCCATCAGTTGGACGTTTCGGTTTGGTTTGAAACGATGACATCGGACGCATTGTCGAAGCTCCTTCTTGACTGTTCTGCTACCTCCAATGACCCAAAATTTTTGACGTAAATGTGCCAAAGTTAGCCGGGCGCCTCCGTGGAGAGTGTCGCGATGAGCCTCTTGAATAATAAGCTCCGTTAATCTTCCTGTAGCCGGAAGAATTGTAGGATGTTTAGCTTCGGGAGATAAAGTTGAGTAGCCTAATCGCCCCTTCACGCGCAGTATTCCACGGTCGTCCAGAAATGGGGTTAACTTCAGCAAGTTGCTTTTTGTTGATATTGGTCGATTGTTTTTTAAACATTCCATTTCGTCGCCATACTTTGCATTTTGAACGTTCTTGATGACCAATTCTGTTGCTCCCATAATGTCTTGTGGTGACAAACACATAACCACCTTTTTGGTGTCACAGTCGGCTAAGTTATTGGTTGAGTTTAGTGTGCGTTTTTGCTTACGAATGTTGCTTAGTCGTAAAATCCATCCAAGCACTCGTATTACGCGTTTATAATTACTGTTTTTATTCAGTAATGTATCAATTATTTCACAATTCTTGTATGTGACTGCGCAGCAGTTTATTTCTTGCCACTCAGTGTTTGTTGTGTAGGTCAGACGATTATTGTGATGGATTTCTGGCATGTTTGTTTTTAACCAATTTGGTCCATTCCACCAAAGTTCAAAATCCAGGAGTTGACAAGGTGTGAGCCCTCGAGTTGCACAGTCAGCAGGATTTTCTTCTGACTTCACATGGTTCCAGCAGTTTGCCGAGATGATGCTGTTTATTTGTTTCACTCTGTTAGCGACATATTTCTCCCATCGGTTTATATCGCCCTGTAACCAGGCTAAAACGACCTTGGAGTCGCTCCAGCACCTTAAATGTAGGTTTTTGTTGCAGAGAGTGTTCTGAACTTTTTCTAGCAGTTTGGCTAGTAAAACGGCCCCGCAAAGTTCCATTCTAGGTACCGTTATTCTATTGCTGATTGGTGCAACCTTAGTTTTTGCCGTTATTAGTGTAGTCTTGTATTCGCCAGCTTGATTTTTCACTCGGCTATAAATGACGCACGCGTAAGCTTTTTCGCTTGCGTCGCAAAAACCGTGTATTTCTAGGTTGTTTTCTTGACATTGTAGCCATCGTGGTATGGAAAGTTTGTTTAGCAACGGGATATCTTTTCGTATAGTTTCCCATTCAGTAGCGAGATCGTCGGGTAAGCGTTCATCCCAGTTGATTTTGCTTATCCAGATTTTTTGGAACAGAAGTTTGGTTTTTATTGTAAGTGGCGATAGTAATCCAAGTGGGTCGTATAGCTTGCTTATTTCGCTCAATAGTGCGCGTTTTGTTAGTTTGTTCTTGATTGGTAGATCCCATTGATATGTGAAGCTATCGTTGTCTTGACTCCACCTCATGCCTAACATTTTTGAGTTTGTTGTTTGTTCTGGACTGAAGTCGATGTTCGTATTGCGGCTCTTTTGATCATCTCGTAAGTCTGCCAAGATAATTGGTTCGTTCGTTTTCCATTTTCTCAAGTTAAATCCTCCATTTTTCAGTAACTCAATCAGTTGTGTGACCAGTGTTTTCGATGCGTCGATAGTATCCTGCCCGTAAACCAAATCATCCATGTAGAAATAGTTTTTCAGAACGTTAACAGCTTCCGGATAAGTATCCTTTTCATCTTCTGCGAGTTTATGTAGAGTGCGCATTGCCAGAAAAGGTGCACTTTTCGTTCCGTAAGTTACTGTGCCCAACTGCCAGTTTTGTAGAGGTTCATTCGGAGAAGATCTCCAGATTATAGTTTGCAGATGTTGTTGTTTTTCGTTCAGCCAGATGAACCGATAAAGTTTTTCTACATCTGCCGTAAAGACGTATCTGTACGTTCTCCAATTGATTAGTAGCGTCAGTATGTCCTTTTGTAAGTTCGGACCGCAGTACATGTTATCGTTGAGACTGCTGTCTCCTTTTGTCTTGTACGACGCGTTGAACACTACTCTTAGTTTTGTTGTAGTGGACTCAGCTCTTAAAACGCCATGATGAGGTAGGTAGACTTGGCCCCTACTTTCTCCTGTGACAGGTTTCATGTGTCCCATGGCGATGTATTCGTTCATAAAACGCTTGTACTCGTAGCTGAGTTCTTTGTTTTTTAGCATTTTCCTTTCCAGTTGAAGGAACTGTGCTAATGCTTGTGATCTTGCATTTTTTAAGTTTATTTCGAAGTTAGGCTTCATAGGCATTTGTACCACATATTGTCCGTTCCCTAATCTTGTGGTAGTTGCGTTGTAATATTCCTCACAGTTTTGTTCTTCCCTAGTTGGTGATGATTTGTCTGGAATTTCCTCGGTTTCCCAGAATCTTGCCATGTTTTCGAAATCGTTAAGTGTCACCAAGCAGTTTAATGTCTTTACATTGCCGCATAGAATCCAGCCCACTTTGGTTTGTTGAGCTACTGGGTATCTCTTATCACTCCTGATGACGCCATTTAGGATAAGTTCTGAGTAGATGTCCGCACCCAAGAGCAGATCGATCGGGCCTGACAGGTTGAACTGTGGATCCGCTAGTTTTAAGTCTTCCAGATAGTCCCAGTTGCTGATTGAAAACGATGCGGTAGGTAAGTTGCTTATGAGTTTTTTCATGATTAATGCTTCAAAGTTGAATTTGTAGTCTGAATGTATTGACTGGCATTCTAAGTTCATTGCCCCTTTGCAGTTGCCGCTAAGGGTTCCGACACCCGATACAACAGCGCTCACTTTACGACGCTGCAATCGGAGGCGCTGTGCCGCGTTTTCCGTTATTAGACTCACTTGGGAGCCTTGGTCAAGTAGACCTCTTAAGTTGATGAAGTTTCCATCTATTGTTTGGACTTTCAGAAGTACAGTTGTTAGCAACACTTCCTTTCCTTCGTTCGTTATGTTGTTGACCCCATAGGAAGTCGAAGGAGTCGACGATGGGTTTTCTTCCCTTGTTGCTTGTTTGTTGCTAGATAGTTCAGTTTCAGCTTCATGCATAAGTGTGTGGTGTGCCTTATGACACAATTTACACGTCTTTCTTGATTTGCATTGGTTTTCTCCGTGGCTGAATAGGCAGTTTTTACAAATATGCAAGTTGCGAACTGCGTCATACCGTTTGTTTGTGTTCATAGCCAAGAATTGTTCGCAATTCATCAAAACGTGATTAGTTTTGCATATTGGGCATGTTTTTGCTGTCGTGAAGAAGGCTTTTGGTGAATTTTGTGACTTGTTAAAGTACGATGACCCCTGCGTTTTATTCTTGAAGTTGTTATTTCGGCTTTCTGATCCCTTATGAGTCTGCTTTTCCGATTTCCATGGTTTGTTTGATGTCGATATTTTTTGGCTATTTCCCTGCAGAGCCTCCAGTGACATGAATTTTGATTCTAAAAACTCAGCGAACTCTTCCAGGTCCGGAAATTCCCTAGGATGTTTGACCTCCTTTATGTATTCGTTATACGTAACGCTGTCTAGTTTTTGAATCAATAGGTGAACCACGATCGGATCCCAATTGGTGGTGTCTAGCCCGATGTTTTTGAGCCCGTTCAAGCACTCCATCATGACATCGTGAAGCTTCCGTACGCTTGCAGCGGTTGGTTGCTGAATACTAGGTTGATTCAGGAGCGTGTTCATGTATGATGTGAATAACAGCCGTTTGTTATCGTAGCGATGGGTCAGCATCTCCCAGCAAGATGAGTAGTTCTCAGCACTGATGCCAAGGTGCTGAACCAGTTTCTCCGCGTCACCTTTCAGTTTTGTTTTCAAGTGTTGCATTTTTTGAGCCTTCGAAAGTGTCGGATTGTTGTGTACACTTTCGAGGTAGAGGTCTCTAAAAGTCAACCACTGGTTATAGTTTCCATGAAAATCTGGTATTTGAATTTTTGGCGTTGATTTCTCATAATGTGCATTGTTCCAGATGTTGTGTTGTAGTTTCCTTTTCAGATCATCATAAAGGTTTTCTGCTGTATAGTATTTCTGTTGATAAATTGAGTCTTCATCTTGTAGTATGTAGTCTAGTTCCCAATTTGCCTTTTCGATCTGCTCCCATTTAGTTTTAAGGGTGCTTAAGTTGTCTTCTAATTCCCATTTCTCCATCTTTACCGCCAACGCTATGTTTATCTTCTGTGAGTGCGTTCGAACGCTCGAAAGTTGCAGTATTGTTGACGCAAAAGATCTTGTTGCTTTTCCGTCGACTCGCTTGTTCCGCGAGGAGGTATGTGGAATTTGATGTCGTCGAAAGTAAATTTCGATTGCCCCTTACCCTGCTTCGGTGTCGCAGGTGGCTGTTCCGTCTTACTAGTAGATGCAGACGGCAATTCCGATTTACGTTTCAACATGTCTTGCAGCACTTCTTCATACATCTTCTTGGTACTGTTGAAAATGTCGTCGTTAAAGTATTGAAGGTCTGTTACACCAGACTCTTCCAGTAGTTGATGGTTGTGAACGAACTTCTCCCAGTTATTGTTCAGCCGAGAAAGACGCTCCTCCAGGTACGCCAAGTTCTTCCTGGTGGGGCTATCCTTCTTGTAGTTGGTACAAATAAGCTTCAAGTCTCTGAAGATAGCTTCTTGACGGCTTATCAGTTCCGTTACACTCTGAACCATTGTTATTAGTTATTGGTTTGACCGTTGGTGGAGTAGAATTGTATCACCGCAGGTACTAGTTCACCAAAGTTGCGAAGTTTCCGCAAGTTTCGGATATTAAGTGCGTCGGCACCCCACTAACGCGATCCGCTATTCTGGCACACCAGCTAGTCCGATTCGCTAACGTTAACAGGGACGATATGCACCTGTTATATCCGGCTCGAAGGACCACTTTTATGTATGGCTCAGAGGTATTCAGTAGTAAGTTGTTGGATGTGAGTTGACGAAAACCACAGACTTCACGATATTTTAGTTTATTCGTAAAAGTTACACGAAAGTTCAGTTGGATGCTAATCCGCGGCTATACTGCTACGGCAGCTATTGGTCAACTAAATAATTATAATTATAAAAATACTTAAATAAAGCGAGTAGTGAAAAGTAGGTCGCGGCGTTAGCAATTTGCCTGTACGTTAACCGTACAGTTATTTTAAGCCAAAACTAACCAGAATCATAAATTTTCGAGTGAACAAGTTAGAATTGTCCTCAAATGTTCACGAAATAGTAATTCACTAGGGTAATTTGAACTCGGAGAGTTGCATTGATGATTTAAATAATTATGATATATTTTGTACGGTCGCGAATCATATTTTGATCGACATACTACCTGATACTGACCTGTAAATTGCACCAAAGTACGGAATTTCACGGGCTACACTGGCACTATCTACTTAAGAGGAAATAGGGTCGGTCTCCTCCCCATACAAACGCTCTATCGTGATTTCTCTCTAGTTTATAACCTTAGAGCAATGATTTTTTACAGTAAAATAAATATCGACTAGTTCTATGCCCCTATATTTTCCGTTTTGATGATACATTATCTGTAGAAGCACCACAATCCTCAGAAAATGCTTAAAATTTGTTTAGACCGCTGTCATCGGACGCCTATTGTACAAATTTGACAACTATTAATAAAAGAAAATCATCCATATCCTTCTTATTCAATTTATAAAATATTTTTCAAATTGATCCAAAATTGGAGGAGGAAATAGACGAGAGCCGAACCTCGAATTAGGACTTTTTGTATGGAGAAAAAGATTGACCCTATTTGCTCTTAAAATACTATATTTGTTAGTTCAAACTCACTCTAATGGGCAGACGAGGTCGCAGCGCAGACATTTGTACTTGGTATAGTGCTGCCTCATGTGTTTGTTGAGGAAACACTTCCATTTGAACCGCATGTGGCAGAACCGACACTCTATTGGCCCGTTAGACTGGAAACAATGATAAAAAAAGTATATTATATTATTTTAATACAGGGTATAAACACATGCACATTCGTTCAGCCATTGATAAATCATTTATCACGTCAATCACATTTTTAAAATAAAACTAGATGAGGTCGGCGTTTCCTATCTGATTACTCTGAGTAGAAAGGCCATAGGAAAGACCAAAGGCCAAAGGTCACAGTCTCTGTTAAAGTCCGGACATAATCTTGGTCAGATCATGTGAAGACCGTGTAGATTGGTGTCTGAAATGGTCTTTTGAGGAAAGAAGCACACAGATTGAGTCAACCTGTCCAATCAGTGCACGCATTTGTCAGTCATCGTGTAGCTCAACTCAGAACTTAAGGAGCTCAACGACTCGACGAACAACAACGTGATTGCGTCAATCTAAAATATACATCCAGACAAACAGACAAATGGACAAAAATTCTTTGTTAATATAGATTTTTCCCTTATAACAAGTAATGATGACTCTTACCTCACTATGTCTTAATTTGGCATGCCTCTTCAACATATCCTCCTTCGAAAAACCTTTGAGACAATCAGTACATTTGTACTGAGCGTTCAAATACCTCTTATGTGTACCTCTGGACTTAAACTCAGCATCAGCCTCCTCTTCTGTCAAGTTTATCTTCAGCCAGTTATTAGGATCCATTTCGGCCTTCTTAGTAGTCTTAACGGCGAATTTCTTCTCTTTCGGTATGGTATCTTTAGCTTTTTTCTTTTTACTGTTACCACCATTCCTCGTTCTTTTCTTTTTAACTGGTTCTTTTGGTTCAAAATCTTCATCATCGTCGGAAACAATTTTAATGTCATCAACGAAAACCTTTTCACTATCACTTGGCATATCATTGTCAGAGAAGACTTTATCTATGTCTAAAGTTACATTTTCTGTTGGTTGTATTTTGGGTATAATATCATCTACAATATCTATATCTGTATCTTTTTCTATTTTCTCCGGTTCTAGGTCATCGTCTTCTTTTTTTTCTTTTATGTCTATTTTTTCTATGTCTATTTCTTCTATTAAACGTTCTTTGCTGTCTTCAATGTTATCGTCACCATCAAAGAAATCTCCATCATCACTTAAAGACGCCACGTCTACTTCTTCAGGTTTTCTTTCATGAAGTTTTAGTTTGGCTGCGGTTTTAACGATGCAGGTCCGTACTCTTTTGTTGACTGCTATTATGCTTATTGGTACACGGATATTTTTGCTTTTTCTGTCTAGGCTTCGGACCGCTTTTTTGGTTAGCTGGAATTGAAGGGGTCATTAGATTTTCTAGTTATGAGGTATGTGGTACGGAGATGGACTAATGCCTTTTATTTGGCAATACACTTAGCTGTTGGGTCAGGCAATATACTTAGACGAGCTAATTAATAACAGCCATACGGGGCGATACATCGGGTTAAGCTACGGTTGCCGGGGTTGGTCACTGGATGGGTGACCATCTTAACATACCGAAATTCTTCCTAGTCTCGGAAAGCACGTTAAGTGGTCCCGGCTGTCATTCGTGTATCTTTGACAGACATTACGGGCCGTCGAGAGCCCATAGGTAGATTGATTGACTTAGTTAGGGGTAGCATAATGTTAGTGAAACGGGGCAATAGGCTGTAGATGATTTAGATGTTGCTGCTAATCCTTTTAGTTATTGCACCTACCACTGTTTGTCTCTGCATCACCCAAAGGTTGACTGGTAGAAAATGCCTATTGCATTAAGGCCGCCTCTGTACATTTGTGTGCTTAAAGTATTAAATAAATCCTTTGACATTATCTCTTCCCGCTAGTCACCTCTAACACCATGTCAAAAAACTGTTATGCTGCCGACAAACTGTTATGCAGTTTGGAAGACTTTAGGTATAAACTTATAAGGTATAAAGGTATCTATAGACTTTGTGAATACAGATTTTGGAATAAATAAATATAAAAATAAGGTATGACTTTTGGTCAAATGGGATGTCTATCTAAATATATTTAACTTATCCTGGTTAGAATTATTGAATAATAAAAAAACATTTTTGGACATGTCCTCTAAGAAATATTGCTTTAAGTATTTTAATTAAGAATCTTAGATAGTTGACATTTACATAGCCCTAACCTAATCAGCCTATAATTTTCCCACTGCTGGGACACAGGCCTCCTCTCTGTGAGAGGGAGTGGGCCGTAATCCACCACACGGGCCCAGTGCGGGTTAGTAGATGTCACATGTCTTCGAATTTTTGATTCTAGGACATGCCGGTTTCCTCACAATGTTTTCCTTCACCTTTTTGAGGGCAGTGATAATGAAATTTAATACACTAAGTAAAGTGTCTGCCTGGATTCGAACTTCCGATCTACAACTCATAAGTTCTTTATCCGATTATATACTTGAGCATTATGTATTCTAAGTTGTTTTTTGAATGACCACTTGTAATTTAAAAAGACCTACATAAGTTTTGTTTGCAATGGAATTTGAACTTTTTTGGTATGATATTGAGTTTATTGTCCCAAAACTTCTGAATTGAAGGTAACATACATTATATAGTACTTACTTTTCCTTTCCATATTATTTCTTTGAGAGCTTTCTGTCCAGTGTAGCACTTTTCTTTAAACTTATGGTACTTATGCAGTAGTGCCGCACACTGGTAGCAGAAACGTTTGGGCAGACCTAATTTTTCATTTACCTGAAAAATAAGTTACAATTTTTTTTTCTTGGTTCACTAGAAGAGGCAGAGACAAAGTCACTTACCATTTTGTCTATTTTGGCTAAGGATTGGTAAACAAATCAGGGCTATTATTATATACTAGCTGATGCCCGTGGCTTCTCCCGCATGTTGGTTATTATATACTAAAAGAACTTCCTCAAGAACTACCATCTATCCATTGGTGAAAACAGCATGAAAATCGGTGCAGTAGTTTTTGAGTTTATCGTGAACAGACACGGCCGAGGACTTTGTTTTATAATATGTAGTGATATTATATGAATTTGTATTAAAGATTCTTAGTAGTTGGCTAAAAAATATTGTACAATAACAATTAGTAAATCTAACCATTTTCTTTGTTTCACTATTATCCAAAACTTGTTATAGATTTTTAGGCAAAATTGATTGCAATTGGTTTTCAAAATAGTAAAAATACAAGTGTTATTTATGTTCTAGGCTTTTAAGACCTAGTTAGCTTTCTTTTGTAGTACTTGGTAGAGTCATCAATCAACTGGAGGCATCTTATGTGTGCTGTCTACATTGCTCACTGTTAATTCATTATTTTTTTTCTACTTGGCCAACTTATTACGTACTAAAATGGATATCACGTATCATTAGAGACCAACAGTAACTCTGTTTACCACTTCAGAGATCCTAGGTGTACATACATGTCTCATTTTATGTATAGGCGTAACATACATCCGATAGGACCACTTTTTTATTGTACTGTAAGCATAAACAACACAATAACAAGAAATAATAACTATTGGCAATAACAAAGGAGTCTAATTACAACAAAATAGGACGAAAATACAGCAAACATTCTCACTTTTGTGGCCATAATCTCCTCGTAGAAACTCTTCAATTGAAATTGATCGTATTCATACATTTTCACATCAGTAGAGAGGCATATTCGACATATTTGTAGGTTCGACATCTTGCACTGTTTATTTTAAACACGATAACACACAGATTTTGATAGATAAAACGCGAAAATTGGCGTAAATAGAATAATTAATAACGCGGCATCAGCACAGCTTAGAATATAAAAATGACAACTGCAGTGTTGCTAGGAAATAATTTGGTAAGTTCCCTGAAGTTATTTAGTGAGTTTTTAAAAATATTTTTAGGGACAGTGTTTTAGAAAATAATCTTTTGCATTTGTATGGGTTCTAAAAATCCTTTACAAATAATATGTTTCTTGTTAACGCTATCTTTATAAAATAATGACGTGTGTTGTGCTTTCGCGATTGACGGTATTATTATTTTTGTCAAAGCAACTGGGTATATTTTTTTTCTATAGTAACTTTGTGAAAATTAATGACAGATGCGTGAGCTTAGTTTTAAAAAGCTAGTTTCGGAAAGAAGTATTTTGAGAAAGACAAGACACAAGACAAGTACAGTCACGAGCACTAATATGTATACACTTAGCAACTTTTAAAAGTGATTTTCTCCTACTGTATTGATTGTAACTTTATGATATTACGAATATAGTATTTTGGAACCCCTATTATTATGAAAAAATTATCATCTCAAAGTTACAATTTTAATTCCACGAGAAAATCGTTATTGAATTTTGCTGAGTGTATACATATTTTTGCTCGTGACTGTACACACCATCTAATTATTTGGATTTTTTTGCAGCTGGGACTGGATTATTCTGTGTCGTGTAGCGTTTTTGTGTGGCACTAACAAAACACTTGACAGTAAAATAGTTTAAGAGATTTAAAAAAGCCCTTTGGATAGTAATTATGATGCCTATCCATGATTATAATTAATAGCTCTTTATATTAAAATATTTGAAGTGGTGCGTCGTGAGTTCGTGACTGACTGCCGAGTACCGACCTACGTAGGTAAAACATGACTTACCTAACTCAATAGAAACTGGTCAAAAATCAAAATCAAAAGTCATTTATTCAAACTAGGCTGAGAATCAGCACTTTTCGAACGTCAAAAATGGTATCCGAGTCTTTCGCATTCTCAACATTTGCCGAAACTTTTTTAGCATTTTGTCAACATTACCGAAGCTCCATCAAGGTTTCATTAACGCTTTATAAAAAAAAGATTGGGTAGGTACTTTATTTTCATCTACGAAGATACTGACCTATTGCAACCCTAAAAAATATCGATCATCCAGTTTATGAAATCGGATGTCTTAGATCCCGAAATAGCCTACACTAAGGCCTGAATTCCTCTTACGCTAATGTCGGTCGCGTACGTCAGTCGCGCGTGCTTATACAGGTACATTGTGTTATAAATAGCACCATACTGTGACGTCAGCGTCGCGTACTTCGTTGCTACACGCGTACGCGACCGACATCAGCGTAAGAGGAATTCAGGCCTAAATTGACCCTGGCCGGTGTTTGTGCTATAAAATTTAAGGGAGACAACATATAACAGACAATAGCTTTCTTTATTATACTGTGCCTCTATGGTCATCATCATGATCATCCACAGCCCGACTTCACCCACTGTTGGGCATAAGCCTCCTTTTTCTTGTGCCAGGTTTTGCCCGCGATGGCACCACTGTCGTCCGTCCATCTCGGCGCCGGACGACCGACATCTCGTCTTCCGGCCTTTGGACGCCATTCTGTCTCAGCCGTACTCCACCTGTCATCACTGCGCCCTGCCAGATGTCCTGCCCAAGTCCATTTGAGTTCCATAATACGCTTAATAACAAATGGGAATATTATAGTGTTTGGCTAGTTTTGTTCGAGGTTGAAAGAGAATTTAGAGGTCAGGTGGTGTAGAACTAGATTTTTTTTAAATGATAATGATAAATTATTTTATTTCTGTAAGTAGGTTTGTACAAACACTTTTACACGTCAATCACATTTTTAAAACTAGATGAGGTCGGCGTTTCCTATCTGACTACTCTGAGAAGAAAGGCCGAAACAAACTCAGAGGTCACAGTCTCTTTTAAAGTCCAGACATAATCTTGGTCAGATTATGTGAAGACCATGTAGATTGGTGTCTGAAATGGTCTTTTGAGGAAAGAACCACACAGATTGAGTGGACCTGTCCAGTCAGTGCACGCATTTGTCAGTAATCGTGCAGCTCAACTCCGAATTTAAGGAGCTCAACGATTTGACGAACAATACCAAAGAAAGGACATTTGGTTAGGCCGCATAAATTACTCAAACTGCCAAACTATGATTAACCCTTTACCGCATGGATTTTTAGATTTGGCTCAAATTAATTTACGTGCTTCTATGGCCCGATAGGTACCTACCCTATTTTTTTATATTTTTTTAAAACAGTTGTTTCCGAAATAATTGATTCGAAACCCAAAATCTCACATTTGATACACCATGCAGTCCAGGTAACGATATTCACGATTTCATATATGGTACAACATGCAGTTAAGGTGTTTTCATATATATATATATTTTATCAAGTCCCTGAAAATAAATAAAACACTAAATACCTACTCTTCTAACGTTTATAGCAACAGTAAATAAGAATACCAAAAAAAGGCATATTTTTTTTATTGCATAGGATGTACCCACAATGTAAAACTTCCCAAATATACAAATTCATTAACTTGTTCTACTTCCTCACCATCAATAATTATAAAACATTTGAGTAACTCTGTACGATGTACTTATTGCATGTAGTCTCATATCTGACCAAGCACTGGCACAAACTCTAATGCATGAAGTATAGTTAATACAGTTATCTTAGCTGCATAAAGTATCATCTCAGATACAAAGTTCTAGGTCGTTTTTCGCCAAGAAGTATTTGATATTACATATATACTTTTCTGTAAAACTTCTTGGGATCCATTTTACTCAATCCATTTTACAAAACACAAAAATAATTTTAGCTAGAGGAAAAATTTGCAAAAATCGGGTTTTCCAATCCACAAACCGCACTCAGAGTCAGAAATGGCGTTTTGAAATATTCAGTGACGGAAATAATAAACCGCAGACAAGATAGAAATCTGTCAATATCTTTTTCGTGTAAGGATACAATCGTAGTCTAGTTATCAGCCATCAACACGTTGACTTTAGATCTCCAAAATTATTTATCTGCGAAAACTCGTAGTATATCATATTTGATACAGTATGCGATAAAGGGTTGATTCAAATTAAGAAATAATAAAAAAGAAAAGAAAGATCCACATGAAACCGCGGAGTGCATCTAGTTCTGAACAAAAAATGACTTAGGTAGGTTTGCATCATATAAGAAGCCAATTTACTTTGTAAAGTATTATATTATTTTTAATTACTGTGAATGTGAAGATTTTCACATTCACAGTAATTAAAAATAATATAATACTTTACAAAGTAAATTGGCTTACTTTACAAAGTAAAAACCGCGGAGTGCATCTAGTTCTGAACAAAAAATGACTTAGGTAGGTTTGCATCATATAAGAAGCCAATTTACTTTGTTCAGAACTAGATGCACTCCGCGGTTTCACCCACATTATAAGACTTGATCCCGTGGGAATATCGGGATAAAAAGTATCTTTTGCTCTTACCCAGGTCATAGTCTACATAATTATATACCCAACCCCGAAATCGTGAACAATAAAATCAGCTGTTCCCTACATTTTGACGAGCTATGCGAACATACATTTCTATGAAATCGGCAAAAAAATTGGTAATATACTTATGGCGAAATTTCATTAGTCGATAGGGTGCGAGAGATTTCTGGAACGTGTGCCACAGGGCCCGCATTCGGTGAACCGTTTTCATTAGTCGATAGGACCCGCATGCCAGGTGCGAGAGATTTCTGGAACGCGTGCCACAGGGCCCGCATTCGGGGAAACGAAAAAGTATTTGACTCACGACCCGCAAGCAGTATATCGAACGATGAATTTCATTGGTCGATATCACGATCGGTATAAAGCAAGCGGGCGGCAGACGGTGACGAACACGTATCGACTTATTAACTTTCATTGGTTGTTATCTCGCCTGCGGGGACTCCCCGTATGCTGTATACCGAACGAGTTAACGACCAATGAAATTGCGCCATTAAAAGAATTGGTTGCTTAGTGCGCTCGCGCTCTAATCATAGTTGCTTCTCAGTGAAATAACAAAATGCTCAAAAAACAAAGGCAAAAAAAGTTTAATTAAAATTGGTCTCGGAAAGGTAAATTATTGTTCTTTCATTTGAATAATAATTAATTAGGTAGTTCAACACTTTTACAAAGGGAAACTTCTTAAGAAATTTGAAAATTTTCGAGGCCAATTACATTCCTGAAATTAACCTTTAGCTTCAGTAATAAATGTGTGTGAGAGAGAGATTAGGTAGGTAATTATTATTACCATCTACGAAATCTTTTTTTTGTCAATAAGTAGGTACCTACTAAGGAAGGAAATGGGTCTGCACCCTATTTGCGTTATACCACCTTAATTGTATTTCCGTAATCATCTCACCGTGAAAACTTAGGTGAAGTGAGCTTAAAGTGAGCTTTGACGCTAGGGGTTGACATTATTGACAGCTTGTCATCGATACCTACAGTATTGCTATTCTGTAACCATCTGACCGTGTCAAAACCTAGGTCAAGTGAGTGTGAAGTGAGCTTTCATTGTCATCGATACCTAAGGCAATGACAGTTGACTTGAAGCTCACTTCACCTAAGTTTTCACGGTAAAATTGTTACAGAATCTTTTCTTAAACGGAATTATCTTCTACCCTAAATAAAATGAAATCTTACCGACTGAAATCCCCACATTCAACCACAAAATTTGGCCTAACACTATTACCATACCTATATAACAAGTTCTGGTCAGCCTGATAAGCTTAATTCACAGTTATGTAAAACATTAATGGAGTCCCCTAAACAGTTGGAATGCTTAATTTATGCTTATCTCGCCCGAAACTGTTCGGACTAATTGTGTTATACACACTGCTGTTACGGGTGGTGAGTAAATGGAGCAATAATTTATAAATTAATTAGCTGCCTGCCTCGGCTTCGCACGGATAGCACTAAATACCTACCTACCAACCTTCCTACCTACTATATCCTACCTACCCTACCTACCCTACCTACCCTACCTACCAAACCTACAAACACTTACCTATACTACCTACAAACCTTGTCCTGAGAATAAGAAGATAACATCACCTGCAAAGATCAAAAGTTATTCACAAGGTTACAAACGACTTCAACTGCTGTTCAGACTACAGCAATGTAAAGAGTCTATACTACTTCAAAATGCATTAATTTTGACATAAATTATTATGATAAAGTTTAGGATTTATGTTAAGTATATACCTGGGTCTTAGAATATTAATCTAAAGTGGGTGATAAACGTGCGTACTTAAAGTACGCGGTCTTTAAGTTCGCGACCTTACTCGGCTCGCCGTCGGTGACACACGTGAAGCTTTCTCAGAATTTCATTGTCCATGCTGCTGGCGGCTGGCGGCTCGCGGCGGTGACAGACGACGAGCCAAGGCGGTCTACGAGCAAAATTTCAAACCTGTTGGATCGCCGACGAACTTAGGTACTCGGCGGTTTTTAAATCCGCGTACTTAGCATGACACACGGGCGAGTAAGCTCGTCGAGCCATAAGTACGCGTACTTGCTCGCACGTCTATCACCCGTTTAAGACCTAGGTAGGTACTATGTTTGACGAAAAACGATTTCATATTTTCTCTATAGAAAAAATACAAAGATACCTCCAAACCGAACAATGAACCGCTAGTAAGTATTAAAGACATGCTAAGTAGGTACTTCAAAGATTATGAAACTTTCACCATGAAAGAAAAATCAGATCATGAAAGATCGCTTTTAGCGATAAGACTGACCATTGTGGCACCCTATGTAAAATTTCTACTTTTATATTTGTAGGTATTTTAATATCCGAAATTGTTCGAAATCTGAATATCCGAAACGGCTTGACCGATTTTTTTACCGGACTTTCACTGGCACATAGCTGATGTTATATGAAGTATCATAAAGCTATTTTAGAAAACTAATTAAATACACGCGGGCGAAACCACGGGCAGCATCTAGTAGGTGCTTAGTAAAAATGTGTTCGCATAAAAATTCAGACAAGTAGCATTAGGTAGGTACCTTAATTAAGGTTGGAACTAGTGTAATAATTATAATTTTATTAAAACAGTTTTATATTTTCATGAATTAATAGAAAAATGAGACTAAATGGAGTGGTTCTTGAATATAATATTCTTAAACAAGTACTTTATTTAGTTTTTTACGGGCGAGGAAAGAAAATTAAATTAAAAACGATCCTGGATCCAATACGATCATTATACTTAAGTATAAAAATGTAATAAAGTAGAGATCAGGGAATAGAAATTTGAATTCTATGCATGAATATTTACGTACCTTAAGTCATATAATATATAATATAATTTGTTTACAGGTTTGGTAACTAAATCACGAACGCAGTATACTTATACGTGATGGTAGGTTAGGTACTAAGCCTAAGCAAGTTTTGTGGTTCGTGAAATCGTGTGATTTAATGAAGTCATAAATCTTTGATTATTTATTTAGGTGTCGCGCTGCAAAAGAACTAAAATAAACAGGCCAGCTTTGTTATGCTGGTGTGCGTGACTACTCTTACACTTTCGCCACGTCATTGTGCTGTTATTGTGCTTTTCAAGTATGTGTGCATTAAGGCCTGAATTCCTCTTACGCTGCTGTCGGTCGCGTACGCGTAGCAACGTAGTACGCGCCGCGGACGTCATCGAGGCAGTATTGTGCTATATAGAACACAATGTATATAAGCACGCGCGACCGACGTACGCGACCGACATCAGCGAATTCAGGCCTTAGCGGCCAACAGTTGGATGCCATTTTTTTATCGAGTTCACTTTTTTGACTGTCTACCTAGACATATATTATGTATATCTTTAAAAAAATGCTGCTTAACGAAATGGTTGAATCACAGTTCGAGTTTCATTAAAAAATACTTTCATGTTCTTGACATAAAAATCTACACAAAAACGAACCTCGATATTAATAACCTTTTCAATATACCTCCCACACAATTGCACGTTCAGGGAAGAGTAATACCTATTCTCATCAAAGGTAAATCTGTGAATAGCGTACCCGGAATCCTTTAGAAGGGGATTAAAGGTGAAAGGCAATTGCTACGTAGAGATTGTCGTTATATGTTACCTACGAAAAATTCCGTAAGGTTACCATACATGACCAATTTCACCTTCAGTTTTACCTCATCGACTGACGGATCGACATTCGAGTTCTACTTCAGCTGTTGTTCCTGCGCCGTATCTCCCTTAGATTGTGTCGGATTGCCGTCCGATTGAGACTGAGGAAAGAGAGAGAGCACCTGTGTATTCGCACACGCTTGTATATGCACTATAATATCTCCCACGCTAAAGTGCTGAAGGCTAGTCTCCGCTGAGATTGACCGTCATGGTGGAAATTCGGTTCTGGAGGACTATTATTTTCTTTATTTCATTTAAATACTTATAAATTACATTTTTCAATATATTAGAATATAATAAAAATAAAAAAAAACATTTAAAAATAGTAGCCCACCGGTATCGGGAACATGGTCTAAGCTACCAGCGGTCAGGGCTTCAGAAAGAGGAACCTCCTAACAATGCGAGCCGTGTTCATGCGATAATCGTTTTAAAATAGGACGCGGCCTTAGGCATCAACGCCCAATATCACGCATAGGGTTGCCGGAGTCAGCGTTGCCAACTGCACCGTAATTACGGTAGAAACACCGTATTGATTCACCGTCTACCGTAGTAATTTCATTACGGTGTCAAAAAACACCGTAATTGGGCAGATGGAATATTGCATGTATTTTTGTTGAAAATAGCAGTGAACTGGGGGGAATTCCTCAACCATAGAACCAATAGTAACCTTTTTTATTACCAACTTTCTTTATTCAGATGTACTTTGCGTAATTGCGTTGTAATTATATTATCTGCGTTGAAAGGGAATGTGTTTTGCAAATAAATTAAAATGGAAAGTGATCATATTGAATCTGATGGTGGAAATTTTTTTGTCAACTTTCTGCCGTCAGAAGACATGCTTAGGAGACAAAAATACTGACTTATTTTGTCAAAATCCGCAGTTTTTTTTTTTTCAAACAACTATATAATTTTGCACGACTTTTTAAAATCTACCGTATTTTTTTTAAATCTACCGTAATTTTAAACTGGAAACACTGTAATCCATTATTTGGAGTTGGTAACGCTGGCCGGAGTGACCACTACTTGAATCAAATTGTTCTAATTGATGACAGTCTCATCATTTTCATGTAAGTATATGCAGGAGTTTCGCTAGCTCAGTTTAACATCTCCGTGTATGGGGAGCTTAACAGTTTTCCGGCTTCCTCGAAAACCAATATACTGATTTTCATATTAAATTATTCTGGTACAATAGATACAATAATTTTCTCGTTCTACTTTTTATGGGAATGTCTTTCTGAAGAACATCACCTGTTTTAATGTGTAGCCACCACTAATCCAACACGTTCTGACACTCTGTTCAAGAAATATAGATAAGTAGCAACAAATTCTGAAAAGAACTTGTATCACGGCACGTTTTGACCCTCTGATAAGAAACATGGAAGCAAATAGGAATGACGCCACACGCCGCCGTCGGACTTCGCCCCCAATCGTCAACCGCGCGCGCGAGCACAACACACGCGTTCACTGGATACCGCCGCCTCGATGAATGCCCGCGCTGCCGCGCTCAACGTGTGCCACCTATATTTATAACCTCGGCGCACCGAGACACGATGCCCGTGAGCGCGCGACCGCAGCGACACTGTGCGGAACAAACGGACGACAGTGTGCTGTGTTCTGATTGGAGAAATTTATGTCATTTCTATTGGTTAGGTAATAATTGAATTATTGTAATTTCAAATAATCTTTACACCTATTGGTTAGCTTCTAATATTGTAAATAGTATTAAAGTAGGAACATTGTAAAATAAATGCATTACAAATCTGGACTCCGAGTATTATTCCTCTCAACCTACGAAGTTCCTCCAAAAATGCTTTTATACTTTTACTTTGTTTGTTTACGTAAATGCACACACCTTACTTAATTATTTTCCTTCATTTATTAAATACATTTAAATTACATAAAAGTATATAAGCATTAAAATATGTGATATTCTTCAGAAAGGTCATGTGAGTAGTAATGTAAACTCACCCTGTACATTATACAGTATGCAAAGGTAAACACCGTTGTCACTCAAACCATGGGTAGTTGACTTTAATATAATAATAAATGACCCAGTAACAACTAAAAAAAAACCTTATTTTCATTAAAAGATTTAAAAAAGTAAATATCCGACTCTGTCCCGATGCTCATGGATACGTTGCGAAACAGCTGACTGAAGAGGGACCCCGCGGTCATGTAACGCCCCGCGCGCCCCGCCCGCCCTCGCCTACCGCCGCCCGCCGTGTTGAGACGCAAGTTCGTTGCCCTTGCGTATAGGGTGAAATATTCTTGTGGAAAAATGTAGATTTTCTTTAAAAAAAAAAGTTGTTTTTTCCATTGATTTTACGTTCTATAAATGAACCCAAACCACTGGTTTCAAGGATTACGGTGTTTACACTAACACCCTGTACAAAGTAATATTATTATGTTGTAAAGTCCAATTCAAATTAATTAAAGTATCTAATATTTATTTAGAGAATACAAACATATACAGGATGTAAGGGTAAACACTCTTGTCTTTCAAACCATGGGTAGTTGACTTAAATATAAAAATAAATGACCGAACACAACAAAAAAAAAACGTTATTTTCATTAAAAGATTTTAAAAAGTTTATATTTGACACCGTGCTTGCTAGCGAAACAGCTGACTGACTAAGGGAGGGATCGCGCTCGCTGCCGGTCCGGTCACATCCCGTACCCCCCGCCCGTGTTGCCCTAGCGCATAGGGCAACGAACTTGCGTCTCTTGTGGTAAAATTTAGATCTAAAAAAAATAAAATAAAAGTTGTAATTTTCCATTGATTTTACGTTCTATAAATGAAACCAAACCACTGGTTTGAATGACAAGAGTGTTTACCCTAACACCCTGTACATACATTACACACACATTTATATTATTTTAGGTTTTTGTTTTCAGTATAATAAGTTTGGTGTACGTGGTGTTGATTAATGTATCACAAAAGTGTCGTAGGTAGCTTTTGTTAATAATAATCTACTATAAAATGAAGACATTTCGAAATATCGAAAGAAAATACCCTGTGAATTTAATTTCGAGCAATATGGTGGATAAAGAGGTGCTATCTATGTTCAGGCCTTTGAATTTGATGCAGTGTATGTTCTGTCCTAAATATCGCATCAAAAATGGATATATAACTACAAATAGCTTAAATTCCAATTTTATTT
The DNA here is from genome assembly GCA_947363905.1 of Lithophane semibrunnea. Lineage (NCBI taxonomy): Eukaryota > Metazoa > Arthropoda > Insecta > Lepidoptera > Noctuidae > Lithophane > Lithophane semibrunnea. The sequence continues at coordinate 13,163,032 of OX376208.1, read as the reverse complement.
CGATGATTCAATCTGCCTAGCCTTTTCCCAACTATGTTGGGGTCGGCTTCCAGTCTAACCGGATGCAGCTGAATACCAGTATTTTACATGGAGCGACTGCCTATCTGACCTCCACAACCCAGTAACTGGGTAATACGATACCCCTTGGTTAGACTGGTTGTCAGACTTTCGTGCTTCTGACGACTCGTAACGACTGTCAAAGATCCACAAATGACAGCCGGGACCAACGGCTTAACGTGCTTTCCGAGGCACGGAGGAGTCTCGATTTCAAGCTTAATTTCCAATTTTATTTCGATGATTGTAACACTAATATTTATGTTTATGTACATACACTGCACCTTTACGGTGGACTCGAATAGTCTTGGATTTCCAACTTTCATGTATGTTTCGTCTTACACCGACTGTTTCTTTTATTGCTTCGGTTTTGCTATGAATTTCGTCACCGGAATCATCCGGACCAAATATAATATCCAGATTGTCCTTACTTTTCAAAAAGTGCACAGGTTTCTCAACAATGGAACTAGTGTGAACCACTTCATTATTTGGAATTGGATTCTCGGAATCATGGCTCTGGGTTTTTATGTCATTGTTTTTACTACTTTATACGTACAAATAAGTGTACCTTTCTATTCTGTATATGTTTGCTATATTTTGGTTATTTTCGATTTTAATATTCTTTGTGTTACGCGAGTCATTAAATTACTGGAAACAAAGTTATTCTATGGAATATTCAAGTTTTAAATGCGCGAGAGTTGGAAGATATACACAGAGCGAATTACGTCAAAAAAGTCAAGTTTCAAGCTTATGCTGAAATACTGGAGTGTTATAATATACACAAAGCTAGTTGTCAGCAATTCGTGAGTATTATAATATATAGGTAATCCGTTAAATTGTTACAGGAAAATGACTAAAAATAATCAAGAGATTAGACAAAACGCAATTGTCAATAAGTACTAAGGCCTGAATTCCTCTTACGCTGATGTCAGTCACGTACGTCGCGTCAGCGTCGGTCGTGCGTGCGTTTATACATTGTGTTTTATATAGCACCATACTACGACAACGGCGTCCGCGGCGCGTATTACGTTGCTACGCGTATGCAACCGACTGTACGCGACCGACATTAGCGTAAGCGGAATTTGTTTGTTCTCAATTCCACTGTATGTTATTTTTGTTTGTTACGCGATTACTCCGCCAATTATGAATTGATTTTCTTTTTTTTTATTATGATTAACTTTATTGATTAACTTTTCTTGAGTAGTTTTTCAGTTAGCTTCAATAATACGTATTTTTCCCACTATGTGGATATGATAGGTTCCTGACACTGTTATTTACTTAGCTGGTAGTGGTATTCGAATTTGTGAAAAAAACACTACAAAGTGAAAAATAATTTTAATTTCGGAAGTCGGTGGCAGAAAACGAAAATTCAAAACCAGAGACACCGACAAAACAACCGACTAAGAAATTAAAGTTATTTTTCAATTCGTAGTGTTTTTTTGGAAGTCGCTTGTTTTTTTCGTTAATCAATTTTGAAATTTGCAGATACTATATCATATTTTAGAAGTAGTCATTCACTCTCTGTCTTACATTCAAGTGGCAATTGAAACGTATAAAAAAGGAATAATGATGAATAACATGGTGAGTATTCTCATGGTGAAGGAGCTCGTGGCTAAGTAATAACAGCCGCACGGGTCAATCCATGAAGTTAAGCTACGCTTGTCGGGGTTGGTCAGTAGATGGGTGACCACCTTTACATACCGAGACTCCTCCGTGCCTCGTAAGCCGTTGGTCCCGGTTATCGTTTGTGGATCTTTGCCAGTCGTTACGGGTCGTCAGAAGCCCGAAAGTCTAACCAAGTTGTGTTACCAAGTGTAGTTACCAGTCTTACCAAGGGGTATACATTATTTTTATTATGACCGTAGCTTCAGACATTTATTTTGTTACAGAATCAAACACTTTTCACGTCGTCAACCGTTTTAGCTTGGATGATAAAGGATTTGATGTGGCAAACAATATTGATCCAACAATGCGAGAAATTCTACTTAGCCATCCGAAGTGTTCAGGATACTTGTGCAGAACCTAAGCAAGTTGACTTCAATATAAGTGATATTGAAGTCAACTTGCTCAGGTTATTTATTTATACCAGCTTTTGCCTACGAACTCGTCCACGTGAAATACAACCATCCTCAAGAATTGGGCAATCAAATGCAAAAAGGTTTTGTAAAAACCGACTGCTAGTTCCAGCATTCAAGCAAACAAAAAAACTCCTCGGCTTTATTACGAGTATTAGGTTTGAATTCCTCTTACGCTGATGTCGGTCGCGTACGTCTGTGGTGGTATCTACATCCCCTCATGCGAACTACGCATCAAAGACCTGACGTCACACAAAAATCCTGACGTCACATAAATCCTGCATCGCACAATTAAAGTTTAACGTGCAGTGAACATTATATACAAGAACCCAACATCAATCGTTGGGCAGTGCCCGCCAGACACAACACCCGTCTGGTTGGAGGATCCTCCCTTTTCTATGGTGGATGAGTGAACTTTACACCCTGTTCCTCATACCCCTAAACGTCAGTCGCGCGTGCCTATATACATTGTATTGTATATAGCACCATACTGCGACGCTGACGTGTACGGCGCGTACTACGTTGCTACGCATACGGGACTGACATCAGCGTAAGAGGAATTCAAGCCGTAGTATATAGTTATATATTTACTCCGCTAATTACTGTCCTGACACTTGGCAGTTGGACAAGATTTGGAACTAGTAAGGTTTAAATTCGTAAAAACCTTAGTATGTTTCTTTTTTTTTAGTTTTAGGTAAGTACATAGTTTTTAATTTGAGGAAGCTTGTAAACGGCAATTGTAAGCGCAATTGTACATAACCTACTGTAAAGATTGTAAGCTTTCTGAAGAATAAATAAATATATTTTACTGGTTTCATATCAATTTAATATTTCCTGTTTTGACAGATGATGAGAAAAAGCTGTGCAAGAACGTACTGCGCTTGTATCGGGCATCGATTAGCAAGATACGTGTGTGTGGCCTGTTTTACGTAGATGCTGCGTTACAATTGAGTCTGTTGAGCTTTCTAACTAACTACATTGTTGTGTTACTACAGTTTGCGTGCTTGTAATTCAGGTTTCTTAACTCTCTCCTATTAACACATTTGGGGTTAGTCAGGATTGTTATTTGTCGAATTATTTTGTACGAAAACAGAAAAAATAAATATGATTGAAAAATAATTCACGATTCTTTGATATGATCTCATTAATACCCTAGAGTTATGGGTTAACAAAAGGAACACGTTGTATATACACGGAACGGAATATATGTTTACTCACCTACGGCGAGGAAAAGCGTACTCAGACCATTAAGCCCAGGGCGGGAGCGGGTCGGGTCGTTTTCATCGCGTGAGTCGCCCGGTTCATCGTGTTCACACAGAGCGCCGGCGCGGGGCGGCAGCGGGTCGGGCGCGGGACGGCAGCGGGTCGGGCGCGGTTGTACTTTGACAGACGACAGCGGTTGCAGTGAGAAAATGTTGGGTGATTCTGACACGGACGAAGAATTATGATTTTTTACTTATTTTAAAGAGAAGAACGCGAAAATGGAAAAAGTTGTAGGTTCTTGACATTAATAAAAAAAAACATCAATATGGAGAATAAAATCGATACGTGTATTGCAACGAATGTAACGCCGCTACACCCACATTGCTATTCTGTAACCATCTTACCTTGAAAATTTAGGTGAAGTGAGAGTGGAGTGAGTCATTGTCATCGATCATTGCAGGCCATTATTTAAGGAATTAAGAATTCTCCCACTCCCATCTCTCTATATTTTTGAAGTTTGTCTATTTGTTAAAAAATACCCTCATTTATTTTTATTAAATGAACAAGTCTCTGAAAGACTGAACAAAAAAAATGCCGGGAAATTACTAGTTCCTACTCAGAGATTGCAATTATACAGTAGAAATGCCAGTTGTATGACAATTAAAATTTATAATAAATTACCACCTGGCTTGAGAATGTTACCAATTAATAAGTTTAAATGTAAAATGTTTGATTGGCTCTTAGACATGTGTTTTTATTCCGTCAATGAATTTTTAAACCATACTTTTTGATAATGTAATTAAAAATCTTAATAATGACATTAGTACTTTGACAATATTATGAGTTCTCGGACATTGTAATTTTTTTTTTTTTTTTTGACATTATGATTTATTTTTTGACATTATGGTTTATTCTTTGACATTATGATTTATATTTTCGACATTATGATTTATATTTTTAATTTAGCTATTGATATTATGACATTATATATAATGCATTTTTTGATGAAACATAAAAATTAATACAGGATTTCATAATTTTATATAATATTCTTCTAATGTACCTAGTTCTGACTTGCATGTACCTACTTAAATTATTAGCTTATTATTTAATATTTCTACACCAGCAATGGTAGTATGTGTGAAACAGTGTTTAATGTAAGATCTCAATGTACCATATACTCAGAAATAAATAACATTCATTCATTCATTCATCGATACCTACTGATGCTAAGGCAGTGACAGTTCACTCCAAGCTCACTTTGATATTTTACTACACTTAGTTTTCACGGAGATATTTTTACAGAATAGCACAACCGCTCCCGACCCGCTCCCGTCCCGCGCTGTTGTGTCAGCGGGCGCGGCTCCCGCTCCGCGCCCGACCCGCGCCCGCGTTCTATGTGTTGACATCCATATAATTCCTTGAATTACAATTTATGACACCCGCCGTACTCCCGCGCCCGACCCGCTCCCGCCCCGCGCTGTTGTGTCGGCGGGTGGCGGGCGCGGCTCCCGCGCCGGTCCCGCCCCGCGCCCGACCCGCGCCCGCGTTCTGTGTGTTGACATCCATATAATTCCTTGAATTACAAATTATTATACCCGCCGTACTCCCGCGCCCGACCCGCTCCCACCCCGCACCCGCTCTGTGTGTGTTTTGGGCTTGAAGGTTCTTTGTTTCACCATTACGGTACTGAACGGTACCCTAAAAAGGATTTATTCAAACGAATTCGGCCATAAAAGAATAAAAATAAGAAGAATACATGTCACATAAATATCAAAAAATTAAAAATGAATTTCAAACAGTAACGATTATTTTCTCCTAATAAAATGTTTTATAAAACAAAAAAATAGAAATTAAAAAAAAACTAAAAAAATTGTCATGATTACATAATGTTATACAATGACGTGTAATAGAATGAAGGTGATGGATTTAAATAATACCGAAGGCAAGTACTTTTCCCTTCGCTTAATCGGTACAGTATGACACCTTAGATGTAGCAAAAACTTCCACTATCCACCTCCTGACTCCATCATCAGACCCTCATTACCAAGGCCAATCTATTGGACTCGTCAAAATGAATCATATGAGCCCAAACTCGAGGGGTTTACTGGTAGCCACTGAAGAATTCCGCTATCCATCTCCTGGCTCCATCACCAGACTCTCGTTACCAAACCCGATCTATTGGACTTTTAAAAACGAATCATATGAGCCCAAACTCGAGGGGTTTACTAGTAGCCACTGAAGAGTCCACTATCCAACTCCTTTTTTTTTTTGAGTGTGTTTCAATGACTTGGCGGTGCGACTAAAACCCACCCGTGTTCGTTCAGTTGCCTGTTGCCAAGGGTCCCGGTATCCCTTTCGTGGCTCCATCATCATATCAGCTCCAAGATTCCAAATTACAGTATTATTACCCAAACTACTTAATAAATGCAAAGTTTCATTTCAATACGACAATAACAAGTTGGGTATCTCTTGGGGATTGTTTTAGCGGAAACAATAACTTATTTGTGACATATGTAATATTAAGTAAAACATTTTTTAAAGGGTAACGGTGGAGTTTCTTGCCCATTCTTCTCCACGAAAACTACCTTTTGGAAAGGGCAACTAGAATCAGTTCTATTTCTTTGTTTTGACGTTCAAAAGGGCCTTTTATGAGCCTAATTGAAATAAATTATTTGACTTTGACTTTGACACACAGCTCAGGTAACGAGATTTCGAACACCGATTTCTGGGCCGTGTAATCTCCCGACAGCACCAGGCTTCTTCCTTTAGGGTTTTTTGAAATCTTGCGTTTACCCAACACAAACCACAAACCTTACAAATCTTGAAAGCCAACATTGAAGAAGAAATCATTCAAAATGCCAAAAAACAAGCACGAATGTGCATAACTTCCTGTCTAGTAAGTAACCAGTCTTACCAAGGGGTATCGTACTACCCAGTTACTGGGTTGTGGAGGTTAGATAGGTAGTCGCTTCATGTAAAATACTGGTATTTAGCTGCATCCGCTTAGCCTGGAAGCCGACCCTAACATAGTTGGGAAAAGGCTAGGCAGTTTGATTTGATTGATTGGTCTTTTTCAGGTCTTGAGAGTACCAAGCTTAAGTTGCAGCAGTCGGGAATCGTAGTAATCGCCAACGATTTTATCTATACATAACACCAAAGGAGGAGGAAAAACAATATACTAGGTGTGTACAAACTAGAAATTTCACAAGTATGGCCCAAAATGTATGTAAGGCTCCGCAAGTCAATTCCAAAATTGTCGCGGTCAAATGTTCGTGTTCAAATTGTGACATCAAGGATTACTCTGGAGAGCCAGAGGATCTTACCTGCTCTTGCGAAGACTGCAAAGAATCTAAAGTATGTCTCTATTTCACCAAAAGAGTGGGTGGCTCGAGTAAGACCGTTTCGGAGACATGCTGCAGGAAAATCCAGAGCCATCGGCAGGCAAACCCTCCGACCATAAAAGAATTGAAAGCATCGATAAGTCCAGGTATATCTCAATTATATAAACAAATAAAACCAGCCACAAGATCCCCCACAACCCCAACAGAGTTTTATGGAAATATGACAGCAACTCTGCAACAACAGGAATCGATTGTTGGACTACTAAAAAGAGCTTATTTAGTGGAATCAAAAACAAAACCATCAGGGGTTTATGGAATTATGACGGCAACACAGCAACAACAAGAATCGATTGTTGATCAACAAAAACAGGCTTATTTACCGGTATCAAAAACTACCACGTCGGGGCTTTATGGAATTATGACGGCAGCACAGCGACAACAGGAATCGATTGTTCGACAACAAAAAAAGGCTTATTTACCGGTATCAAAAACTTCCACGTCGGGGGTTTATGGAATTATGACAGCAGCACAGCAAAAACAGAAATCGATTGTTGGACAACAAAAAAAGGCTTACTTACCGGTATCAAAAACTTCCACGTCGGGGGTTTATGGAATTATGACAGCAGCACAGCAAAAACAGAAATCGATTGTTGGAGAACAAAAACAGGCTTATTTACCGGTATCAAAAACTTCCACGTCGGGGGTTTATGGAATTATGACAGCAGCACAGCAAAAACAGGAATCGATTGTTGGACAACAAAAACAGGCTTATTTACCGGTATCAAAAACTTCCACGTCGGGGGTTTATGGAATTATGACAGCAGCACAGCAAAAACAGGAATCGATTGTTGGAGAACAAAAACAGGCTTATTTACCGGGTTCAAAAACTACCTCGTCGCGGGTTTATGGAGTTATGACGGCAACAATGCAACAACAGGAACCGGGTTTTAGACTACAAAAAAGGGCTTTTGTACCAAAAACGGATTGTCGAATAGAAAAATGCTCATGTAACATCTCAGATCCTTGTGAAAACTCACAGAACCGAGATGAGAAAGAGTCGCCGAAGCGGGAATTCGGTGAAGTTTCTCAGGTAAAAAAGATTTATCATATGCAAGAGTTACCGGATCTTAAGAAAGGTATTGCGGGTTATGTTTTTGACGTACCAAAGACTACTAAAGAACTATCCAAAAAAGGCCAAGAAATTGACCGAGATAAGAAAGAGTCGCCGAAGCGGGAATTCGGTGAAGTTCCTCAGGTAAAAAAGATTTATCATATGCAAGAGTTACCGGATCTTATGAAAGGTGCTGCGGGTTATGTTTTTGACGTACCAAAGACTACTAAAGAACTATCCAAAAAAGGCCAAGAAATTGACCGAGATAAGAAAGAGTCGCCGAAGCGGGAATTCGGTGAAGTTCCTCAGGTAAAAAAGATTTATCATATGCAAGAGTTACCGGATCTTATGAAAGGTGCTGCGGGTTATGTTTTTGACGTACCAAAGACTACTAAAGAACTATCCAAAAAATGCCAAGAAATTGGTATCGAAAGACAATGCTGCAAAGAAAATAAAATAGAAAGGCACAAAAAAAACACAACATATGAATGCAATATGCGCGATCCATCAACAACATCATCATTATCAGAAACTAAGACAGAGTCAGAGAACAGTTCACAAGTATTTTGCATAACTTCACTTGAATCAAACAGTACATTTGATACAATGCACATTTGTTGTACAACAAAAAATGGATCAGATTCACAACAGTTTAAGCCGACGAAGAATTCGCCAGGATTATTTGAAAATATACTTCAAACACAGAAAAAGTGTTGTGAGTGTCGTGACGCACCCAAAAACAAATCTGAATTACAAACCATTTCAAAACATGAACCAGCGAACGATACACGAAGAAACGGCATAAGTAGACTTAAAGCAAAGGATTCTGATTCAAAAAACAAATTAATTAAAAAAAGGAGTTGTGAAGCACCTGGATATGTGTGGGAGGTACAGAAACATACAACTAAACATGATCATAAGAAAAAAAAGTGCGATTGTAATGAGTTCAAAAAATATAAATCTGATAAACCGGAATATGGTTTGGAACAAAAAAATATTTTAAACAGTTGTGCGGTCACTGAGCCAGTGAAACGTAACCTATCGGAATGTGCGTATGACGTACCAATCTGTAGAGAAATAGACAATGCAGAAAGAGTATGGAAAAATGAAAAATGTTATGAGTGCAAATGCAAACAAGTAATTAAAAGTGAACCACCTAGATATACACATGAGCTACCAAAATGTCGTGAAAAACTAGGTTCACAGAAAAATAGTTGTGTGTGTCGTGAAGGAGTCAGAAACAAATCTGCGTCACCTGAATATGCACAAGAGCTGCCGAAATGTACACATAAACCACAATCACATAAAAGTAGCATTGAGTATCGTGAGCCCATAGGTACAGATGGTAAAATCCAACCGTGGTTACCGGGTTATGTGTTTGTGGTACCAAAACAAACAGAGAAAAGTTGTGCCTGTGTTAAGTCACCAAAAAAATATTCTAAATCACCACATGAAGCGGCCAACAACGGAATAGTATATACCATAAATAGACTTCAATCAAAATGTATTCCATCTGATACAGTAAATTTATTTAAAAGCATGGTTGGAACACAGACGAACACAATTGAAGTCCTCGAAAGATTCTATTTACCATCATATCCAGCATCGAAGTATACAGTTGATGTTTGCAAAGATCTACTTAAAAATCAGGCAGAGACTATTGAAGTGTTGAAAAATATATGTTTGCCTCAAAAAAGAAAAGCAGTTTCTACTTCCTGCCCTCCGAATTTGACTGAACTATCCGATACTATAAAAGAATACAAAGATGCAGCAACACAGCCGGGAACAGAAAATCTTAGCACACAAGAATTGGCCCATATGCTTGATGCAGAATTCAATGACTGTTTAACTTGCAGGCAATCAAATATGGCCAATAAACCAACAAAAATATCAAAATTGGATATCATTACGAGATTAAAAGAAACATTCAAATCTTGCTATTGCAAAATTAGTGATTGCTTCGTTAGTAGTTTCGTTAAAACCGATACAAGTAAACGTTACGAATGTGATAAATGTTTGAGATCAATATCATTGGATGAAACGAACGAACAACCACTATGTTCCTGCAAACCCTGCGATTGTGTTCAATGTACTAAAATGTTAGCGGAGTTGTGTTATAGTGATTCTTGTCAGTGTGGTGATTGTAAAAGAAGGAGTATACACCAGGGCCAAAATTTTTTAGACACGTCTGCTGTAACAGAAGAGAATAACCCACGTTTAGCTTGCACTTGTTCACCATGCGCATGCATCAAATGCAGTCTAGTTTACCCTTTGTCTTCTAGTATAGTGAACGAAATGTCAACGAGTACAAACAGACATGCACTGTGTAGAAGTGAAATCTGTCTCAATGAAACTTGTGACCAAAGTGGTTTCGATTCCTGTAAATGTCAAAAGCACAACAAGGTTATGAGTAAACCAGTTGAACATGACACACACGAGTTTGATATACGGACAGCTAGCATTGTACACAACACGTCTATGTTCCAACGGGTCGGCAGAAATGATACAATAGCTATGTCATCAGCTATACCTGAATATCTTATAGCTATTAACGCTTTAAAACCTTCTCAACTCTCAGATTTTAACGATCGTTACAACAATTGTGAATTAAATATGCCGTACAAATGTCAATTAAATAAAACAATAAAAAGCCACGGCAAGTGCTATGTGTATGATACTTGTGATAGTTTAAATTGTGAAAAAGCTGATATGCCTCAAAATCTACACAGATTTGGAAGACATCTATATAGTGATGGCCAATATGACTGCTGTTTGAAAAAAGAGACGCCAGGAAGAGCTTTGCACCCCTTTAAAAAGGGTGATGTTTTAACCCCATCAACTCATAAATTGAAACTCCAGAATCTAATTTTGCAAAAACAACACTTAGAAGAGCCAAGTTGCTATATACCTAAAGTAACGACAAACACAGAGTCAACTTCTAAGCTGCGAGACGTTGATATCTTCCATGAATTAACATCCGAATTCAATACATCAAACAGAAAAATAGGTTCCATTACACATGCAAACTTATATATGAACGATTGTAACACAAGATATATACATAAATGCAAAAGTTTTAAATGCGACGCGTATAAGCATTATCAAGAAAGAAATAAAAGGAGGTCTTTCCATAAAGATATTGCGATCAATAATGAAATTTCTGGAAGCTGTTTTTCTGATTATTCGGAATATATTCGGAATATACAGTTTCCAAAAGGAACTGTGGCAACAAGCATAATAGATGTTATGAAATTAGACATGGATGAACCTATAAAACAAGATAAATGTAACATTATCCAAAATAGTACTGAAAAACATAACGTAGATAAGATATCATATGACAATATGTCAGGTAATGATAATAGTTGTAAGATCAATGATTGTAATAATTTCAGCAATAGCAAACTTATAGCTAAGCCAACTGAATCAAACAATAATAATTCGGAAAATGCTCTTAATGTAAGTATGCGTCGTAATTGCAAAGACAGTTTACAAGTACAGTTACATAATCAAAATGACAAACATAAAAATTGTGAGGATAATGATTTACAAAATAGAGAAAGAAATGAATTACAGAATTCTACTCGTCTAACACACAGCCAGTCTTCTTTAAAGATGAATAATGAAAACCGTGAACATATGAATGCAATTAACGATTTTAACGATCTCCATGTTGCACGTAATATGAATATCTTAGAAGGAAATACCAGGCATTTACTTCCGAAACATGATAAAAGATACATTTCAACATATTCAGACTTCGTTAGTGCTGCCAGCATGTCAAATATCAAAAGAGTTACAAGTGCGTTAATTGATGCTAAGAAGGTTTGTTTAGAGCTAACAATATTATTAAACACGTTTGAAAAAGCAAATGAAGAATTCGAAAGTATTTCGGAAATGCTGAAATAATCCCATCCTATTTAGATTTTGATAAAAGAAATGACATTTTGCACTGTTAGAGACGATGCTGTGGAGAAAAGTAGGTTTGTTGAAGAGAAAAATGTCAACGAAATTTAACACGAACTTCAAGAGAATCACTTGAAATCCACATCAATCTGATTAGCCTTTTCCCAACTATGTTTGGGTCGGCTTCCAGTCTAGCCGGATGCAGCTGAATACCAGTATTTGACTTAAGAGTGACTACCTATCTGACCTCTAGAACCCAGTAACTGGGTATTACGATACCCCTTGGTAAGACTTGTTATCAGACTTTCGGGTTTTTGAGGACCCGTAACGACAGTCAAAGGTTCACGAATGACAGCCAGGACCAACGGCTTAACGTGCTTTCCGAAGACACGAAGGAGTCTCGAGATGTAAAGATGGTCACCCATTCACGGACCAACCCTGGCAAGCGTAGCTTAACCTGATGGATCGACCCGTGTGGCTGTTATTACTTAGCCACGAGCTCCACAGAGATCCACATGTAAGGTTAAAAACTGATCGCAATTTCAGTCCTATACATAAAATTTGTTTTTTTAGGGTAAACAAAAATTTATAAGAATCACTTATACAAAATATAGGTACTAAATTTTCAAAAATTAAAATAGGAGAAAACACAATCACACATGTAAACGAAACCAAGTCTAAGTATTGCGCAACTGTGGGTTTGTGAGCATGTACTGTCGTTTCAAATACAGATACGAAAAGAAATGAAGAGCTTAATACCAGTATCAGTTCCATTACTGTTAACCACATTCCAGAAGAGAAATAATATAAAAAAAAATACGACTGTGATTTAGGTAATCACATTATGAGGGAACCAGGTACCTACCGCAATCGGAAGCGTTGAAGAAACTGCAATGCCTACTTTCAGAACGCTGCAATAACTCAGTCTATATTTTAAAATTGATTGAAAGCAGGACGTTTGATTTAACTCAATTGTGTATGTATCTGTGTAATGTCATCAAATGTATAATACTCTATTGACAACTTTTCTATCGGCCTATATAAACATATTAGTAGGTGGTGGATACTTTTTAAGTTATCAATTTAATTAAATTTTTCTTCATAAATTCTGAAAAACATTGTTTAATTTCTTTCCACAAACTTTTAGTTACACTTTAAAGGAGATCATTCATTTTGGGCTAAATTATGAAAGAGCCGGCCAAATAAAAAAAATGATATATAATATACGCACTTTCACCTCTTTAGCCCAAAAATGTATGGACGGTGAATCTTCTTTGTGCTGAGGATGTGACATCCATACAGGCGGTCGATTTCAAATTTCTGTAATCAATGCGTCGGAGTTCATTTTCAACTACAAAATCGTCTATTTTGATCAGCCGCTGGTCCACTGTTCGCGGTACCCTTTTGAGTTGTGGCATCTCAATTTTATATTTGTTATTACTGCTCCCCGACCCGCGACTAGCGGCAACATGAGCGGTATTTGCCGAGTGGTTCGCAGCAGCGGCGCGTGGTTTACTGTGGGTTATCCTTAGAAGATATACATTATGCTCTCGCGGATTTTTTTGTTGAATTTACAAGCGAAGGATTCTAGGATTGAACCATGAGCGAAGCGAATGGTTTAAATATATTATCCAATCCTGTAGATAGAACATTATTGATATGTATATCTCTTACGGTTTACGCGGCTCACGCCAATAAAGCACCCAGACAGCATGATTTTTTCCGACATCTTCAATAGTAACCGTCATATTTCAGCTACTTTACAGACAAACTACATTGTTGTGGATTATATTTATTTTTATTTCGACACATCTTGAGGACCCTCGCAAGATCCTCCACTCACTTGAATGCTTGGAGGGTATGGTTAATTGTAGAAAACTGGTAATTTTATCAATATAATTAAGTTACTGTAGCGCGTCTGCGATGTTTGCGTATGCGCACACAGACGGCTTTCACACTGTGCTGCGGCGCCGCATCGCTTCGCTGATGTTCCGCACGCGTGGGAGCCCCAGCACCATCCTGAGCCTGCTGAGCCACAAGGTGGACAGCCCCCTTCTGGGGCACTGGGTTTAAGCTCAAGTGCGTGTGTCCGGGGCCCCAGATGGCGGCAAATACCTAAATTAGTTGTTTTAAATTTTTAAATGTACTAACATAGTTCTTAAGTCTTTCTACTAACAATATTATGGGCCAAGAAGTCTGAAATATTTTTTTTTTTTTTTTTTTTTTAATGGCCGAAAACATTACTGGTATGCATAGATGTCAATCAACTGGTATGGTTATATTTTATCAAACCATCTAATAACTCAGGCAACTAATAATTTTGTAGGTAATCCAATTCATTAGAGTTATTAATATTGATAACATCTAAGACGTGGACACAATGACATTGTTGATATGTCAATACATCTATAATCGATTATATTGTATTGAATCATTTGAGTGCTAAGCTGCTGTTAAAAATGGACACATTCCGTAATATTAGAGAAAAAAATCTTACCAATACTGTGGATAGAGATGTGCAGACAATGCTTTTGCCTCTGAATATTATTTATCCTAAATATAACATTAAAAATAACATTGTTACTCCAAATAGTCTCATCACAAATTTCGCTTCAATGATTGTAGCACTGGTATTTATGATTTCTTATATTCACTTCAACAGTACGGCCTGGTACAAAGTTACTCCAGAATACACTTCTGTCTTATCTGATTTTAACTGCATCTTCTATTGTTTCGGTTTCGCTATGAATTTCGTGATCAGAATCATTCAAACCAAAAATCATGTCCATTTTGTTTTAACTTTACAAAAAGTTCACAGATTTCTCAACAATGAAATTAATTTAGCTCACTTCATTATTTGGAATTGGATTTTGGTCACCATGGCTCTGGGTGTATATGCCATATTTCTGATTACTTTTTGCATACTGCTAAGCTTACCTGGTTATTACATAATATATTTGTTAGCTATTCCTTGGTAGTTTTCGATTTCAACACGATTAATGCTACGCGATTATTAAAATTGTTGGAAAATAAGACTCGTCTATGGAACATTCAAGTTTTAAATTCTCAAGAAATAGAAGACACACATGAAGAAAATTATAGCAAGAAAGTGTTTCAAGCTTATGTTAATATATTACAATGTTATGACATACATAAAATTTGTACTAAAGAATTCGTAAGTACTTTACTATAAATCCATGAAATTGATACCTCAAAACAATTTTTAAAAGGAAAGCAAGTGAGCTAATAATTTGGTGCTTAATCATATTTTTTTCAACATTTCAGACTCTCTATTATATTATTGAATTATTCATCCACTCTCTAGTTTATATTCAGCAGGCAATTGACATGTGGAGCAGAGAAGAAAATTCCAAAGTAAGTTTTCCTTTATGCAAAATGGCAAACAAGCCGACGGCCAACTTGGTGTGGTCAAAGACGCATATGGATAACTGCAATACCAGAGGCGTCGCAGATGCGATCCTATCCCTGGGTCAAAGCTGAAATGTCTCACTTGCTTGTACCGGTATCGACGCCTTTCATACCAGTACACACCAATGCAGCTTGGTGGCAGAAATAGGTATGGTTGCAGTACTTCCCGGGTCGAACTCGTTTACAAAAAGCTACTACCACCTACCACTGAGTAAATTTAAGCCGACCCAAAATAAATTGGGATAAGGGCAGGAGAAGATTGACCATTAAAAAAAGATGATTTCCACCAAATGGCTCGCATCGCATCGAATCGGAAAGGATACGAACGGATGTGGCGACAGCCGATCGCGTCCGCCATAAAGTCTACGCCTAGTCAAATAGTTTCATTCCGTGTTGACGTGTTCTAATTTTAAAAAAATGGTAATAGTTGACGTAGGAAGGATCCGATGGGATATGACGACATGCGAACGGAGCCGATCGCGCGTCGCAGCATACTTTCGGCTACGATCTCGTGCCGTGGAAGAAGCCCGAGGTCAAGCTGCTGTACGCGGCTTGGTAATATAGATTAAATACTGTGTACACGATTTAATATCATTTAAAGAGTGTAAAATCCATTCCGATCCGATGCGATGCGAGCCGTTCGGTGGAAATCATCCTTTAATATATTTTAATGTCTACTTTAATTAGTAGGTACAACCCCTTTTTACCCGACTACGGCGAAGAAAAAAGGAGGGTTATGATTTTGACCGGTATGTATGTATGTTCATCTGTTCCCTCCTATCTTCCAAACCACTTATCACAATTTGACAAATGAGGTATCGTTAGAAGCGTTGTAATTGTCCGCTGGTTATAGGCTATGTGAAGACACATTAAATTAAAAATGGCGCCCTCTAGAGAACATAAAGTGAGGAAATTAAAAAAAAAAATGGTTTAATCGTACCATGTTGGGTATCAAATGAAAGGGCTTAATGAGCACATTTCAAAAATATATATATTATAACCCCAAAAGAATTAAATAAAAATCAAGTAATAAAAACTAAAACGGAAAAAAAATCCGAAGTCACACGTGTTAGGGCATAAATCGAACAGATTACGTGTGACTCCGGATTTTAATTTGTCGGTCTGTGGTGTCTTGTTTATACCTTTTAAGTCGTAGTTGGGTTTTAGTTTTTATTACTTGTTTTTTTTTCTCAGTATTTTTAACTGTCACTTTAATCTTTTTTTAACTATAGGATGTAGCTGGTGTTCATATACTTATGGCTGAAGAAGAATTTAATGTGGCAAACAATGTTGAGCCATCAATGTGATAAATTCTACTTGGCTATTCAAAGTGTTCAAGACACTTGCGCGATTATTTTGAAGTCATCTTGCTGTGGTAATTTTTTCATTTATTAATATTCGGTTGATTATTATAATATGATGACTACTTTAAACCTTACTATAGCGATGTATTTTTTCAGATAATCAGAAAAAGCTGTGCAAAAACGTATTGCGCTTGCATCGAGCATCATTCAGCAAGATACGTGTGTGTGGCCTGTTCTACGTAGACGCTGCGTTACAATTGAGTCTGATGAGTCGTCTTACTAACTACACTGTTGTTTTGTTACAATTTGCTTTTCTACAGTAAATAGTTTTTGTGGATAGTAGTTTTTATTTATTGTCGACTCTTTACGTGCCCGTGGTGACAGGGGGCCTAAAAGGCCACATTAGAAATTCATCTAAAAGCAATTCATTTCCTGTGTTTCCAATTATCATTAGCTGTAATTCCTTTAATTGGACACAAAAGCAAATTCATAATATGTGGACCATTTTACGAATCTCCATATAACACTGACGAACAGATGAATTATTTCGTAATATGAATCACACGTAGATCATATTATGAATTGCCAGTTTGTGACATTTTACGATGATTTATATTATTTTCCTATTATGATTCTGCCAATAGTGACTGTTTTAAGCCCCCAGATTATTAATTTAGCGAATAGGACCCAAAACTGAGCCCTTGGGAATCCCAGATAAAACAATGGTGAAGTCAGATTCAAAATCGAAATAAATAATATACGGTATGGTCCACCTTGTCAAAAGCCTTATAAAAGTCCGTGTTGAGATTATAACCACTCGATGTCGCTTAATTTCAGAAGCATTCATGACTGAAAGTATTATATATGAAACAGTTATAAGTTATATATTATCGGAATGCTGGGCCGTGAAGAAGACAGATGAAAAAAGAATGCATGTAGCGGAGATGAGAATGTTGAGATGGATGTGTGGCGAAAATGGATAAAGTAAGAAATGAGTATGTAAGGGGAAGTTTAAAAGTGGCGCCAGTGACAGAAAAGTTAAAAAGGTAATCGTTTGGCCTGATAAACGCATGATTGTGACTAAAAAAGTTATGAATATGAGTGTTGATGGATTGGAAGGCCATGGATTGAGTGAGGAATGATATGAAAGAGAAGGGAGTGAATGATAGCTTGACGGTTGACAGGGGAGAGTTGAAAAAGAAAACGTGTTACGCCGACCTCAAGTAACATGGGACAAGGGCTGGAAGATGATGAATTATAAATTATAAGGATTTTATTACCATCATAAGTTATGATGAATGCGTTCATAGTCGTGCTACGAAGTACAACACCGGCAGTTCGATTATGGTCCAACTTTTTCCGATTATCTTTGAAACTAAGCGCTCTATCTCTAAAATACAATAGACGTAGATATATTTAGTAACCTATTCCCCTTAACTATTCTTCAAGAGTCATAAAAACCCTGTAAGACGACACGTGTTTCACTTCTCAACGAGGCATCCTCAAGAAAACGATTGACCAATTGCAAACCAGAACACGACGTGTTACCACACGAAGCGAGTGTTTTCACTTTGCGTCCAGCGCTCGGTGTATTAACGTCTTTTGTATTTTATAATGGACCGCAAAATCACGCCTGAATCAATTAACTAAATCCCTATCTCTTTCATTCTTGTGGTATAGTGAGCACGAAAGACACAGCACAGGTAACAATAAAATACGCCATGCTACCAACATTGCACAGCAGCAGAATGAAAGAAAGGGACAAAGAGAATTACTGCAAAAAAGAAAATGGCGGAAATTCGCAAATGTTGCGAATTTATATTTTTATATTTAATTGCTCAAATTAATCATAAAATAGAACTGCTTTTAATTTATAGGTAATTTAATGTAGTTTTTATTAAAATCAATGATGAACCATAGAGCTTTTCTTTTTCTTACTAAAATTGTGAGTGACGTCTCTAGTGGTCGAGCGCTTTATGGTTTTGTTTAAAAAGTGGTAATATTTAATCGGTTGGAACCATTTTAGCGTTTTTAAAGTGGGTGATAAACGTGCGTACTTAAAGTACGCGGTCTTTAAGTTCGCGACCTTACTCGGCTCGCTGTCGACATCGGTGACACATGTGAAGCTTTCTCAGAATGTAATTGTTAAATTGTCAAATTGGCGGCGATGACAGACGGGCGAGTAAGCTCGTCGAGCCCTAAGTACGCGTACTTGCTCGCACGTCATATACTCACCTACGGCGAGCACGTCTATCACCAACGGGTGATAGAATGCTTGCCGTAGGTGAGTATACGTCAACAATGACTTGCAAAATGACTCTCAAGCTATAAGGCAACTTTGACGTGTTTAGAATATAATTAGATATTATAGATTATTGATTAGATTAGATAATTAGAGAGCTTTGAGTGCTTCGAGATGGCGCCGCGAGGCCGAAAAAAACCCGAAAGTCAGACCTTTTTCTAGAAATTTTTTAACTACGGTTTGAAGCACCAAGGGCTTGAACACCCTTTAAACGCAAGTCAGCAATATATGTTTGGACCGTATTGGACTGTCAACTATCCATTTGGTTACGCACACAAGTTAGAATGCCATGCTATTTTTAAAGTTCTTGAGGGGTGTTGCCTACCACGGGAGAAAAATATTGCTTCCGTCTTATCCTCATTTATTTTGAGTTTCCATTTCTTGAAGTAGTCAAGAAGCAAATCGATAGAATATTAAGGCGACCTATAATTAAATCAGTATGATCCAAAGAGGAATAAGAGGCAGTATTGTCAGCAAAGCAAGCCAATTTGGTTTGAGGTTGAATAGGAATATCATTTAAGAACAGGAGAAATAAATAGGGTCCTACAATCGAGCCTTGAGGAACGCCAGCTGGGACGTTTTGAGGTGATGAAGTGGTATTTCCGACGTGAACCTAGAATTTACGATCCACACGGTATAATTGAACGAGTTTGATAAGAAGCTTAGGTACATTTAGAGTTAGCAACTTGTGTAGCAGGCCTTCATGCCACACGGTATCAAATGCTTTTTCAATATTCATCAGAAACATACCTGTGGACTATTTTTTGAGATTTAGGTGATGGGATATGTGTTCTGTCACCCTGCTTCGTTGTTGGGTAGTTAAATGAGTGGCACGAAATCTAAACTGCTCTTGGGTCAGAAACTGCTCAGTGGCACGCAATAATCTTGTCTAATCTTAATGTCAGTTTTATGTCAAACTCCATACAGAAATGTCATGTTTAAAAGGTGTTTAGGCTAAACAACTGATAAACACGGTTTTGTGGTAATAAGGTAAATGTTTACCAGCAGAAGGTAAAGTGCTGTCTTTTCCAAGTTTTTAAAAGGGGTATTGTTTTAACATTTTTCCAGATATTTGGGAAATAGCTAGGTGAGTATATGTTCCTTGGAAATGTTCAATAGCTGTTTGGGTCAACCAGGCCAAAACAGCAATTAAAAATTTTTGTAGCGTAGACTAGCTCTTTCTGCTGCGGCAAGTTCTTAAATTAAAAGTAAGTTATGGATCCCATCATGCCTTACAGATTTATGGGATTATTATTTGTATAAATATGGGATTTAGCTAGCAGTCTTACCAAGGGGTATCGTATTACCCAGTTACTGGGTTGTGGAGGTCCAATAGGCAGTCGCTCCATGTAAAATACTGGTATTCAGCTGCATCCGGTTAGACTGGAAGCCGACCCCAACATAGTTGGGAAAAGGCTAGGCAGATTGATGGGATTTAGCTAACGATTTGAGCCTAGTCTAAATTATACGAATCGCAAATGGCCTCACCGGGTTTATAAAATCAGAAGCGAGATTATAACTGTAAATGGCAAATAGAGTTTGATACCTCATCCTTGAGATCAGAGTCACAAGTCCAGTTAGTGGTAAGGTTCATTGACGCAAAAGGCATTTGCCAAAGCGTTACATTGTTCAGCCGTGGTAGGACCCATATGAAAGTTTACCGCGCCGCTATCGCAATATACACATAAACCTTCGGAATAAATTCTCTAAACGATGATGAAAACCGCATTAAAATGACTGATCTGTTGCGTGGCTTAGAAGATCAACGCGGACATACAGACAAACTCAAAAGTGACTTTGGTATTAAGGTAATCTAAAAAAAAAACAAAACTAGATTTTTCGGCCTTAGAAGAATATTTTATGTTTAAAGAAGAATAAAAATAAATAAAAAGAATTCATTTTTAATTTTTTTTGACATAAATGATATTTATGCTTACATGTCACATATGTCAAAAAATTATAAAAATGAATTTTCATTAACGATGTCTCATAATAAAATGTTTTTATAATAAAAAATATAAATACAATAAAAACTAAAGGATAAAATCATGATTATATTATAGAATAAGTTTCTTAGAATGAAGGTGATGGATATGTACCTAAGGCAAGTACTTTATCTTCGCTTTGTGTTGTAATTCGTGTCTAGCCTGCAAAAGTTTATAGTATTGAGTATTGGCTTCTAATTTCTGATTCTGTGTTCAAACACAACATGGTCAGTTAAACACTTTCGCGGACACTGAATGAGACACAATTGAAGTTTTGTTATTACTGTCCGCAAAAGTGTTAAAATGCTAAACTTGCACAGAGTTTTGCTAAAGAAGCTTTCTGGTCAGATAATATTATAAATTCGAGCTGCTAGTTGTGTTGTGAGGCGAAGAATTAAATGCTTTCAGTTTGTACGTGTATTTATTAGCAAAACCAATGTCAACACTTGGCATGGGTGGTGACGTAAAGAAGCTTTTGGGCAGACAAAGGAGATCATTCATTTTAGGCTAAATTATGAAAGTAACCAAATAAAAAAAATGAATGAATAATTCCTTTAGAATATGTTATTCGCTTCACTTTTCACTATCGGGCCAAACCCGTAGGGCAATTCCCTGCGCTTTTATACGGTTTTGAAAAATACTGTTTTCAGTATAATTATTTTGTAATTGAAATAATTAATAGTGCTTAATCTAATTAAATTAATAGCTTATAGTAATCAAAAATGAAGGGAAAAACGTTATTTTTTTGAATATCGTTTTTTTTTGTTTGGCCCGCACTTTCATCTTTAGCCCAAAAATATATGGACGGTGAATGATCCTTTGTATGAGCTATATACGCTTGATTAACACAATATAATGAACACAGCTGTTGTGTGCTATGTTGATTTGCAAATATTTTTTTGAGTGGACGTTAATTACTGATAGGAAGGTGCCAGTGTGGTGCCACTATTGTAGACGATAAGTCAAATCGTGAAGTTGCGGTGCTTGTGCTGTCTGTATGTAGGTATACATTTTAAGTAGGTATATTATTTATGTTATGTTGTATATTATTGTATATTTTATGTACCTATCTAATTTATTAACATATAAAAAAAAAAAATTACAAAAAAAACAACCGACTTCCGAAAGTTATTTTTCACTGGGTAGGTAGTGTTTTTTTGGAAGTCGTTTTTTTTTTGTATAAAATGTTTTTAGTTGTGTTGTACCTATCCCACACACATTTGAATACCACTACCTGCTATGTAAATCTATGTAAATAACACTGATAGGAACTTATAACATCATCCATATAGGCTAAGGGACTGACCCTTAGCCTATATGGATGATGTTGTTCACACCGAGACGCGACGCTACGCGCCTTTTTTTATGATCCGATACAATATCGAACGTATTTACTACACAATAAGGTACACGCGCTGAACAGCACCGCGCATCTCAGCGTACTTTGACACGTGTCAACACTCGCACTGAAATTATACTTTTTCGTGAAGAAAATAACTTCGATAATTGTTAAAAAGTACGTATTATTGAAGCTGACTCAAAAAATACCCAAGAAATTTAATATTTGTCCGAAGTATGACCTACCAAACATAAAAAGAACGTTACTTTCCTAAGCCAAAAGCTCAAAAAATTAAATTACACACAATCATAATTAAAACGAATTTTGGCAGTGTAGCGGAAAATAAATATATTTTGCCTGTTTCCCAAATAGCTGGTTCGACTGTACGATCCCATGGGATAATTTCCGTCCTCGACGCAGGCGAAGTCGCGGCAAAAGTCTTTTAAAATGTTTGATAGGTATTAGGGTATAATACTTTGTAATACCTACATTATTTCTAAGCTTTACACTGTATTTTACCTATTTTTATTTCTTGAATAAATTTATTATTATTTATTATATTATTAATGTGAGATGCTCTTTTTCAGGTCTTGACAGCACAAACTTGTGTTGCAGCATTCGGGGATCGAAGTAATGCGTTTATGTAAGTTAAGCCGTGCTTATACGTAACACCGAAGGAGGAGGAAAAACTCAAATTCCTAGGTGTGTACGTACATGCTTATAGAAATTCCAAAAGTATGGCCCATAATGCTTATAAGGCTCCGTTATTCAATTCCAACATTGACGCGGCCAACTGTTCGTGTTCATATTATGACATCAGGAATCCATCTCAAACGCCAGAAGATCTTCCTTGCCCTTACGAAGACTGCATAGAACCTAAAACATGTCTCGATTACAACAAAAGATTAGATGGCTCGAGTGAGAATCATTCGGACACATGCTGCGCGAACATACAGAGAAATCAGCCCGCAAACCCTCCGACGATAATAGAATTGATGAGTTCAGGCTTATATCAATTATGTAAAATAATTAAACCACCCACAACATCCCTCACAACTCTGCAGCAACAGGAATCGATTGCTGGACTTCAAAAAATCTCTTATTTGCCGGCATTAGAAAGTACCCCATCAGGGGTTTACGGAACTATGACGGCAACACTGGAACAACAGGAATCGATTGTTGTACTCAAAAAAAGGGCTTATTTAACGGCATCGGAAACTACCCCATCAGGTATTTACGGAGCTATGACGGCAACACTGCAACAACAGGAATCGATTGTTGTACTACAAAAAAGGGCTTATTTACCGGCACCAGAAACTACCCCATCAGGAGTTTATGGAATTATGACGGCAGAGCAGCAACAACAGGAATCGATGGTTCGACTAAAAAAAATGGCTTATCTACCATCAGAAACTACCCCATCAGAGGTTTATGGAATTATGACAGCAACACTGCAACAACAGGAATCGATTGTTGGACTACAAAAAAGGGCTTATTTACCAGAAAAGGATTGTGTATTAGCAAAATCCTCATACAACACTTCAGATCCTTGTAGAAACATACAAAACAAAGATAAGAAAGAGTCACCGAATCTTTGTGGTGCGTATTTTGGTTCTCAGGTAATAAATCTTTATCATATGCAAGAGTTACTGGATTATTTGAAAGGTGGAGCGAGTAATGTTTTTGATGTACCAAAGATTTGTTGTGATACCCAAGAGTCATCTGTGGTACCAAAGATTAGTTGTCATAAGCAAGAGTCGTCTGAGATACCAAAGATTTGTCATAAGCAAGAGTCACTGGATCTTATGAAAGGTGCTGCGGGTTATGTTTTTGATGTACCAAAGATTTGTAAGCAAGAGTCATCGGATCTTATGAATGGTGCTGCCGGTTATGTTTTTGATGTACCAAAGATTTGTTGTGATATGCAAGAGTCACCGGGGCATTTGAATGTTGCCACGGGTTATGTTTTCGAGTTACCCAGGACTTATAAAGAATTTTCCAAAACAGGCCAAGAAATAGGTATCGAAAGACAATGCTGCAAAGAAAATAAAATAGAAAGGCACAAAAAAAATACAACAAATGAATGCAATGTGTGCAATCCATCAGAAACATCATCATCATCAGAAACTAAGAGAGCAGAACTTGGTTCAGAAAACAGTTCAGAAGAATTCAGAATGAATACACTCTTAGTACCAGAGAGGACTACATCTGTTATAATGCCCATTTCTTGTAAAATAAACAAAGGATCGGATTCACAACAGTATAAGCCGACGAAGAATGCGCAAGGATTATTCAAAAATATACTTCAAACACAGAAAAATGCATTTAAAGTAGATAATACATTATCTGGATATGTTTACGAGCTACCACAATTTTCACCCACAACACAGAAAAAGAGTTATGACTGTCGTGAGTCACTCAAAAACAAATCTGCATTACAAAATGTTTCAGAATCATCAGGATGTGTAAAAGAGATACATACTTCATCTCATGAACCAGCGAACAATACACGACAAATCTGCATAGATAGACTTAAAGCAAAGGCTTCTGAATCAAAGAAAGAAAGTGAAACATCTGGATTTGTGTGGGACGTACAGAAACATTCACCTAAACATTTTGATCATAAGCATCAAAAGTTCGATTGGAATGAGTTCACAAAATATAAAACTGATAAACCAGAATATGGTTTGGAACAAAAAAATAAAATAAACAGTTGTGCAGTCACTGAGCCAGTGAAACATAAACCTAAACTACCGGAATTTACGTATGACGTACCAATCTTTGAAGAAATAGATAATGCAGAAAGAGTACGGAAAAATGAAAAAAATTGTGATTGCAAATGCAAAAAAAAACTTGTAAGTGAACCATCTGGATGTGTTCATGAGCTACCAAAACATACACATAAACTACCAGCACAGAAAAATAGTTGTGTGTGTCGTGAATCAGTCAAAAACAAATATGCATTACCTGAATATGCACAAGAAGTGACGAAATGTACACATAAACTAACATCACGGAAAAATAATTGTGCATGTCGTGAATCAGTCAAAAACAAATCTGCGTCATCTGAATATGCACGAGAGCTCACAAAAAGTACACATAAACCACAATCACAGAAAAGTAACAGTGAGTGTCGTGAATCCGAAAGTACAGCGGGTAAAATACAATCGGGATTACCAGGTTATGTGTTTGTGGTACCAAAACAAACGGAGGAAAGTTTTGCCTGTACTAAGTCAGTAAACAATTGTTCAAATTCACCACATGAAGCGGCCAGCAAAGAAGTATTTAATAGCAAAAATAGACTTGAAACAAAATGTATTGAACCTGATATACAAAATATATATAAAAGCTTGGTTGGAACACAGACAAATACAATTGAAGTCCTCCATACAATTGATTTATGCAAAGATGTACTCAAAAATCAGGCAGAGACTATTGAAGTGTTGAAAAAAATATATTTGTCTCAAAAAAGCAAAGCAGTTTCTACTTCCTGCTCTACTAGTTTGACCGAGCTACCTAATATTATAAAAAACTACAAAGATTCAGCAACACAACCGGAAACTGCAAATCTTAGCGCAGAAGATTTGTTCCATATGCCTGATGCAGAATTCAATGACTGTTTAACTGCCAAGCAATCGAATTTGTCCAATAAACCAAAAAATATATCAAAATTTGATATCATTACGAGATTAAAAGAAGCATTCAAAGCTTGCAGTTGCAAAATCTGTAATTGCTTTGCTAATAGTACACCGGATAAAACCGATACAAGTAAACCTTATGAATGTGATAAATGTTCGAGATCAATATCATTGAATGAAACGAATGAACAACCACTATGTTCCTGCAAACCCTGCGATTGTGTTAAATGTACTAAAACTTTAGCGGAGTCTCGTCATTCTGATCCTTGTCAGTGTGGTGATTGTAAAAGAAAGAGTATACACCAAGGACAAAGTTTTTTGGTCGCGCCTGTTGTAACGAACGAAGAGAATAACCCACGTTTAGCTTGCTCTTGTTCACCATGCGCTTGCATCGAATGCAGTCTAGTTTACCCTTTGGCTTCTAGTATAGTGAACGAAATGTCAACGAGTACAAACAGACATGCACTGTGCAGATGTGAAATCTGTCTCAATGAAACTTGTGACCAAAGTGGTTTCGATTCCTGTAAATGTCAAAAGCACAACAAGGTTATGAGTAAACCAGTTGAACATGACACACACGAGTTTGATATACGGATAGCTAGGATTATACACAACACGTCTATGTTCCAACGGGTAGGCAGAAAAGATACAGTAGCTATGTTATCAGCTATACCTGGTAGATATCCAATAGCTATTAATGCTTTAAAATCTTCTCAACTCTTATCATCCTACAAAGCAAAATCAAAATCAGAATGTAACGATCGTAACAACAATTGTGAATTAAATATGCCTTACGAATGTCAATTAAATAAAACAATAAAAAGCGACGGCAAGTGCTATGTGTATGATACTTGTGATAGTTTAAATTGTGAAAAATGTAACATGCCTCAAAATCTACACAGATATGGAAGATATCGATATAGCGAAGGCCAATACGATCGCTGTTTGAAAAAAGAGACGCCTGGAACAGTTTTGCACCCTTTCAAAAAGGGTGATGTTTTAACCCCATCAACTCATAAATTGAAACTCCAGAATCTAATTGTGCAAAAACAACACTTAGAAGAGCCAAATTGCTATATACCTAAAGTAACGACCAACACAGAGTCAACTTCTAAGCTGCGAGACGTTGATATCTTACATGAATTAACATCCGAATTCAAAAAATCAAACAGTAAAATAGGTTCCAGTACACAGGCAAACTTTTGTATGAACAATTTTAACACAAGGTGTATAAATAAAAGAAACCTTTTACAGAAAAATATTGCGATCGATAGTAAAATTTCTGCAAGCTGTGATTCTGATTATTCGTCATCTTACTACAAACGCTTTGGAAACAAATCTAGGGAAGGTTTCTGTAACAAGTCAGGTTACAATTACCCGGATTATTTCGTACAGTTTCGAAAAGGAACTGCGGCAACAAGTATAACAGATGTAATGAAATTAGACATGGATGAACCTATAAAACTAGAAGATAAATGCAACATTATTAAAAAAAGTACTGAAAAATACAATGTAGATAAGATATCATATGACAATATGTCAAGTAATGAAACTTGTTGGAAGATCAATGATTGTAATCATTTCAGCAATAGCAATCTTATAGCTAGGCCAACTGAATCAAACAATAATAATTCGGAAAATGCTCATATTGCAACTATGCGTCGTAATTGCAAAAACAGTTTACACGTACAGTTAAATAATCAGAATTACAAACATAAAAACTGGGAGAATAATGTTTTAAAAAATAGAGAAAGAAATGAATTACAAAATTCTGCGTGTCTGACAGGCAGCCAGTCTTCTTTA
Source organism: Lithophane semibrunnea (assembly GCA_947363905.1). Lineage (NCBI taxonomy): Eukaryota > Metazoa > Arthropoda > Insecta > Lepidoptera > Noctuidae > Lithophane > Lithophane semibrunnea. Next base: position 13,135,539 of record OX376208.1, on the reverse strand, counting down.
AAGTTGAAATATGAAACCGAATATATGAATGCAATTCATGATTTCAACGAACTCCATGTTGCACGTTATGTGTATTATAACTGCTCTGAAGGAAATACTAGTAGGCGTTTACTTCCGATACATGATAACAGATACAATTCAACATATTCAGACTTCGTTAATGGTGCCAACATTTTAAATATCAAAAAAGTCAGAAATACGCTATCGGAAGCTAAGAAGGTTTCTCAAGAGCTAATAAGATTATTAGAAATGTATGAAAAAGCAAATGAAGAATTCGAAAGTATTTCGGAAAAGCTCAAATTATCCCATCCTGTAGAGTTCTGAATTTGATGGAAGAAATTAAATTTTGCATTTTTTTGCAATTGTTAGTGACTGTTGTGAAGAAATGTAGGATTATTGAAGAGAAAAACGTCAACTAAATTTAGCACCACCTTCACGAAAATCACTTGGAGGATCCACACAATATGTAAGGTTAAATTGATTATTTTTGCAATTTCAGTCCCGTACTAAAATTGGTTTATAATGACAATAACCCATTGAGACGATAAGGGTGACAAAAATTAATAAGAAATTGAATGACGTATGTATACAAAATATGTTTTATTTTATTTATTTATTTAGATTTACCAACGTTCGTATACACTTTAGAAATTACAGGAAGCAACAGAAAATAAATAACTAAATTTGACAAATAAATTAGTTCTTTATTTCTCAAAAACAAATATTATTCAACAATATTGATGGAGGCATAATTCTGAAGTAATATAGTTTATAAAAAAATGCTTATTGAATCACATGTATATTCCTTTATTAGGTGAACTTTTCTTGAGAATTTGATGTGAAAGCGTTTTTGTCCATTTAAGTGCATGCCGTTACTCTTACACTACTCAATCAAACTGTTGAGATCGATTTGCAGACACACGGTATTATTAATGATTCAATTATCACTCTTCCAAGGTCCAAGTCGTCTGCGTACATGAAATTTGCAGAGAATCAAAATCTAGTTGGCCCTGCGGCACACCTACTAGACGTAATATTTCGAGCACTAGATTTAAAGCCATTCACCACTACAAAGAAAGTATGTTCTTCGAGGTAAGACTTTAGCCACATTAGCAAGGTGTCATATGCTGATAACTTGTGCAGAATTTTATGTAAAACTTGGTCGAAGGCCTTCCTAAAGTCCGTATACACAAAATCAAATCAAATAATTCTTTTTTTGCAAACGTGGGTAATTGGTACCTATGTACCAATTACCCATGTTTGCAAAAAAAGAATTAGAATAAGGAGCACTACTTTTTTAGGAAAACATCCATATGTTGTCTTAAAAAAGTAGTCCTCCATATTCTACCGTCTCATGGGTTTTTTTTGGAAGCCGGTTGTTTTTTTTTGTAAAACGATTTTTTTTGCGCAATTTTGGGATTGGGAGCGTATACTGTTGTTTCAGATACAGATACGAAAAGGAATGAAGAGCTTAACACCGTGTTACCAGCATTACTGTAAAACGCGTGCAAGAAGAGAATCTAATACAAAAACATGGCTGTGATTTAGGTAAATCACATTATGACAGAACCAGGTACGTACCGTAATCGGAAGCGTCGAAGAAAACCAATGTCAACTTTGAAAATGCTGCAATACTTCATGTGAGTCAAATCTATATTTATTTTAAAATTGATTGAAACCAGGAAGTGTCATTTAACTCAAATGAGTAGTCAGTCAGTTGTACTACAGTTTGACCGAAACCTCTGTACCACGCCTCAGGTAAGCGCGCGAAGAGCTGGGGTTGCTCATACGTCAACGCTTCCGGCATCCAGCCGCTCATTCGTCAACGCTGCCCATCCTCGCGATAAATTATTCTAATCGCTTGGTATAGACACTGAATTATATTTAGTTGGACTGTTATAATTTTTCGCAGAAGACGAGAAAAACCTGTGCAAGGACGTACTGCGTTTGCGTCGAAGATCATTCAACAATATACGTGCGTGCGGCCTTTTCTACGTGAACGCCGGATTAAAATTCAATCTGATGTGTGTTACTTCAAACTACATTGTTGTGTTACTAAAATTTAGATTTTTGAAACTCAGACTTTACTAAATTGATTTTGTAGAATGTCATTACTTATTTCTTCGTTCTTGAGGACACTCCAGGATCCTCCATTCACTTTAGTGGTAAAAGGGGAATGTTTAATTGAAGAAAACTGTTTATTTTATATTATTTGAGTAATACATTGCTCTAAAATATTACCGCTGTGTTTTTATTTTTCCGTCAAGATTCATTTATCAACCTCCCCCTAAAAACTCAGCCTGTTGTACAAAACGTTTTTTAGGTAGGTACCCTAATCACATTTATTTGAGTTATTCATTATTTATAATATCAAAGACATTGTCATAGTGAAATTGTTGGTATGTCATACATTTACCATCGATTAGGTATTTGTATAATTTGAGTGCTAAGCTCTTGTTAAAAACCAAGGCCAAGTGCATGTCGAACCATGCACAATAAAGGGTTCCGTAGTTGGGATGAATTTATCCCAAGAACAAACTTAACATTGTATGTAGTTGAAAAATTGGTTTACATGTTTTTGCAACTGCAAATGTAAGTTGGTCGATTATTACTTGGTAACTTGTAGAGCCTACTTAGTTGTGATCGTTTTCCTCTTAATTTCGTTATAATATCCTACTGCCGTGAATTTTTTCACTCGACTCATTAGCATTAAAAAAAATAACTTTTTCAATGACACCCCACACTATGGGAATGACGAGAAAAAAAAAACCATCCCCACCTTAGGTGTAGGGGCGGCACCCAAAAAAAAATTGTTAGGAATTTTTCATAGCACTTTGTGGGCGTGATTTATATGTATACCCATACCAAATGACAGCTTTCTAGTACCAACAGTCTCTGAGCTAAGCCGCGGACAGACGGACAGACGGACAGACGGACAGACAGACAGACATGGCGAAACTATAAGGGTTCCTTGTTGACTACGGAACCCTAATTAGGTTATGGTTTTCACAAACTCACTCACAATAATTTTTATCAACGATTAAAATACATAAAATTATTACTTGGTAACTTGTAGAGCCTACTTAGCTGTGAACGTTTTCCTCTTAATTTCGTTATAATATCCTACTGCCGTGAATTTTTTCACTCGACTCTAACAAAAATTAGCATTTACAAAAATAACTTTTTCAATGACACCCCACACTATGGGACTGACGAGAAAAAGAAAACCATCCCCACCATAGGTGAAGGGGAGGCACCCTAAAAAAAAATTGTTAGGAATTTTTCATAGCACTTTGTGGGCGTGATTTATATGTATACCCATACCAAATGACAGCTTTCTAGTACCAACAGTCTCTGAGCTAAGCCGCGGACAGACGGACAGACAGACAGACAGACTGACATGGCGAAACTATAAGGGTTCCTTTTTGACTACGGAACCCTAATTAGGTTATGGTTTTAACAAACTCACTCACAATATTTTTTATCAACGACACCCCACACTATGGGATTGACGAGAAAAAAAAACATGACCACAATACGTGTAGGAAGCATAAAACATTTTTTTTAAAGTACCCTCCATCGATCGGGTCGGGTAGATCTCTGGATTAAGATTCTGGTTTCTCGCATTTCGAGGGTTGTTTGGCCCCCAAAACCTCCCCCCTTCCTACGGCCCTGTTAGTATGGATATAGTTAGGATACCTATTAAGTTGGGATTAGGATATTAGTAAGAAAATAAGGATTGCACCGTATTACAGTTTTAAATCTAAATTAACTTTTCCTGATCCTTATAAACTTATATTAAAGTCCATCCGAGTTATACGAAAGTATAAACTTAAGAAACGTGGCGAGATAAAATAGTATTTTTATCTCACTCGCATTTGTTCTAGTGAGGGGTGCACACAGTTGTTCGAGTCAGCACATTCGGTTCGGCACTATTTGTGGAACAACAAAGCCGACCCGAAACAGTTACTACACAATGTGGAAAAAAATTGTGGTCACATTAAAAATCTGCGCAAGCACGCAGTCACACAGCACAGGTATAAGGGTCTAGCGTATTTTGTCCATTTTAGTTTGTTTTGACTGAACAGCGGAAGCGTGATTGTAATTTACGTAGTTTTCATTATTTTTGGCATACAAAATACCTATATTAAAGATTTCAGAAATTGATTCAGTAAACGATACTTAAGGAACTAATTTCATGATGTTCATTAATTCAGTTACACATTGTATAACGAAGAACTTCTGATAGTTTATTGATTCATGCGAATATCCATTATAAAATACAATAGACTGAATTATTACGCGGAATAGGTTACTAAATATATCTACATATTTAGTAACCTATTCCGCGTAGCTATTTTTCAAGAGTCATAAAAAACCCTGTAAGAAATCGACACGTGTTTCACCTCTCAACGAGGCATCCTCAGGATGACGATTGACCAGTCGCAAACCAGAACACAACGTTTTGCCACACCGAGCGCTGGACGCAGAGTGCATCCAATCGCCGGGCACCCCCAAGGACTTCTGATTCATCCCCTAAAGGAGTAAATAGGGGATGGAATCTACATGGTCCTCATATGGCCTGACCAAGATTATGTCTGGACTTTTTTAAGAGACAGTGACCTCTGAGTTTGTTTCGGCCTTTATTCTCAGAGTAGTCAGATAGGAAACGCCGATCTCATGTAGCTTATTTTTACTATTTTATAATATAATGACGTGTAAAAGTGATTCTAACTATCCTATTTACAGAATAAACAATTCATTTCATTTCATTTCGAATTTTATATGGAGGTTCGTAATTTTTTGGCGATGGGACATTCCATTGGGCGCACGGCTTTATCATTTTAAATTCGATTTTATCACCTGTGCCGAATCAGGCTAACCGTAACAAGTGTGTACCACCCCTGACTGTGCAAGGATGAGAGCCGAGCTAATCCTTCAGAAACTATTTTATTTCTATTAAGGAATTGATTAAAGACGGACCTTTAAAGGTCAGTTTCGAGTGGTGTCGCCGTAGCAAACTTTTTAATTAATACGGTGATTGAAATAAGGAGGAGCTTCATGCTGTGGCGTGGTGAAGCTACGCTTGCCGGGGTTGGTCCGTGTATGGGTGACCGTCTTCACATACCGAGACTCCTCGTGTGCTTTACCCCAGCAAACAAATTCAAAGCATTTATTTCAAATAAACCAATTACAGGCACTTTTAGTTTTTTTATTTAAGTTAGTCTAATATACCAATGATGACTTACTGTGAAGGGAAATATTGTAAGAAAACATGGATTTTCGGCAAGATTGCATACCTTATTATATCCTTCTTCCGATTCAAAGTATTTACAAATAAAACCGACTCTGTACTTCTATCGAAAGACAAGTAAGGCATTTCAAACAATATACCTAACCGTTTATGAGTTAAGCAATCCATTATAAAACCATTATAATTACTCGTATTTAGTAGCAGAACGATGAAAATACCGCACTTTATACGCAGTATAAATAAGGTACAGTATTATGTCTTAAAAATTCTTTGACAGTCGTTACGTCGGTCGTCAGAAGCCCGAAAGTCTGACAACCAGTCTTACCAAGGGGTATCCGATTGCCAAGTTACTGGGTTTTGGAGGTCAGAGAGGCAGTCGCTCAATGTAAGATTCTAGTTTTCAACTGCATACGGTTAAGACTGGAAGCCGACCCCAACATAGTTGGTGAAAAGGCTAGGCAGATTGATTACGTCTTCAAAATTTATTTATTTATCATCATACATCTACCCTTACAGCTAACTAATGCGGTAAATGTGCCTTAATTAATACTTTAACATTCCACTCCATACAATTGTTCCTTATAACTAATACCTATAACTAATTACAAACAAAGCATTCCTTGTGAATTAACTCAGAGAACAACAGAATAGGTCTGTCTCACTCGCTATGAGGTTGAGCGTGCGGAGTGCACGCGTCAGCGGCACAGGTCAAATAAGTAACAGAAACAGCCGTAACGACGCGCTTCTAAATCTCAGTGTAATACCAGTACGCAACAGTCTCGAGTGCACGGCAGTTACGCACGGACGTGGAAGGTTTACTTACCGAGCGGTCGTAGGTAATTATTTCAAGGTCACACATGATTTGCTCTCACTGCTGGGACACAGGCCTCCGCTTTTCGAGAGGGAGTGGGCCGTAATCCACCACGCGGGCCCAGTGCGGTTTGGTAGATGTCACATGTCGTCGATTTTTTTGGTTCTAAGACATGCCGGTTTTCTCACGATGTTTTCCTTCACCGTTTTGAGAGCAGTGGTGATGAAATGATTTACACAAAGTAAAGCGCCAGTCTGGGTTTGAACCCAAGACTAACGACTCCGTAAGTCGGAGCCGCTACCACCTGGGCCACCACTGCTCTCAAGGTCACTGCCGAGACGTAATACTGTTGCTTTAATATACTGTGCTTTATATTACCTATTATTAATTACTCACACATATTTGCTTCTGTTGTGAAATCTCGCTAGAGTACCGTTGGCATCTGAATAATTCTTGTTCAGACATTGGATTATATCCGTTGAGGATGAGCTTACGAGACACAAAGCATAATGTTCATGAATATGTATCACATATTTATAGACACAAGGAATTTATGTAATCCTAGTCTGAAACTAAAGTTACTTTGGGATTTGCATTTGGTTATTTGAGTTACAGATTACCGGGCCTAGAAGTTGACTGAGCCGTAGAAGTAGCCCGCGAAATTCAAATTTTCTTACGGTTTTTGCAATTTGCAGGTCAGTATCAGGTTGTATGTTGATTAAAATTTGATTCGCGACCGTAACAAATATGGCTTTACAGAATTATAATCTTTAGAATCAGCAATCCAACTAAGTTCACATAAGTGTATTGGATGACTATTTCAATACACTTATAGGTACAAATATACTTACTGTAGGAAAATTTGAATTTCGCGGGCTACCCTGAAGCTTTCAAGGTTGCGAAAGCGATGCTCATTTGTTTTTTTAATATTATTTATAGCTATCTATCTATATTTTGTTTCATGTGTATTGGTTTCATCGACTACCAGAAAGCATTTGATACAGTATCACACACAAGCATATGGGAAAGCCTACAAGAACAAGGTGTAGAAGAAACATACATAAAAGTTATCAAAAGTGTATACCAAAATAACATGGGAAGAATCAAACTAGAAACCGTAGGTCCAAGTTTTCCCATAGAAAGGGGAGTAAGACAAGGCGACCCGCTATCACCGAAAATATTTATAGCTATCCTTGAATCAATCATTAGCAAGCTAGATTGGAGCAAATCTGGACTAAACATAAAGGGCGTTTACCTAAGTCATCTAAGATTTGCAGACGACTTGGTGCTCCTATCAGAGACAAGCTCCCAGCTGCAGCTCATGATTCAAGCCTTGAGTGCAGCTAGTGTAAAAGTGGGTCTGGAAATGAATCTTACTAAGACGATGACAATGACTAACAGCTTAAAAGTACCAATAAGACTTAATAACAGACTACTGGAGTATGCCGAAAACTACATCTATCTAGGGAAGAAAATTAGTTTTGATAGAAAACAAAACGAATTAGAATTAGAAAGAAGGGTACAAAATACATGGAATAAGTACTGGAGTCTGAAAGAAATATTCAAAAGTAATATTTCAATAGAAATAAAAACAAAAATAATGAACGCAAGTCTATTACCGTGCTTGACATATGGCTGCCAGACATGGAAGTTTACCGCTAAAGCTAAAAACCAAATTAACACCTGCCAGCGAGGAATAGAGCGAAGTATGCTCAAAGTAAAAAAAATAGATAAAATACGACATACCAAAATTAGGGAAATAACCAAAGCTACAAATGCTCTGAGTTATGCACAAAAACAGAAGTGGAAATGGGCAGGCCATGTTGCGAGACTTACAGACCAGAGATGGACAGCGAGAACGACAGAGTGGTTTGGCCCACAAGGCAAAAGGAAAAAAGGTAGACCTTTAACACGCTGGGAAGACGAAATTGTAAAAACAGCTGGCCCAATGTGGAGGCAAGTAGCACAGGACAGAGATAAATGGAGATCTTTGGAGGAGGCCTTCACCCATCCCGGGGTTCTTGTAGATTAAATTACTTACAAAAACAAAACTACAAATAATACTAAATTACTTGTAAGAAATATAAAATTAACAAAATTAAAAAAAAAAAAAAAAAAAACAAGAATACTAAAAATAGATATAAGTAACTATTTATAAACAAGAAATAAAAGGCTTTTTTATTTTATTTATTTATTTTTATTATCTATATTTTATTTTATTTTATTTAATAAGTACACACGGCTACACATCAAGCTATACATTTCCAGTATAAGCTGACCTCGCATGGTACGGAAATCTTACACAATGCGAGATCAGCATAAACTGGAAATGTATAGCTTGATGTGTAGCCTTGTGTACAGTTGACAGACTACAGACTAAGACAATCAACACAGTTAGTATATCTATCTATATATATCTATATATATAAAACAAAGTCGGGTTTGTTCAAGCACTTATAACTCGAGAACTGCTGGACCGATTTGGATGATCTTTGATTTGTTGGATTTGTCTCCGCCCAGAATAGCAGAATAACTATTCAAAAATTGGAAAAATTCACGAAAAAAAAAATATGAAGAAAAATCGTTTTCTCATACATTCTGTATAGAATGGGTCTTTTGATAATGTCTCGGTAGATAAGTAGGTAAGTGTAGGTAAGGTAGGTAGGTAGGTATGTAGAGTAGGTAGGTAGGGTAGGGTAGGGTAGGGTAGGTATGGTAGGGTAGGGTAGGGTAGGGTAGGTAGGGTAGGGTAGGTAGGTAGGCTAAAGGTAGGTAGGGTAGGTAGGTAGGGTAGGTAGGTAGGGTAGGTAGGTAGGGTAAAGGTAGGTAGGGTAGGTAGGTAGGGTAAAGGTAGGTAGGGTAGAGGTAGGTAGGGTAGGTAGGTAGGGTAGGTATATAGGTAGGTAGGTAGGGTAGGTATATATATAGGTAGGTAGGGTAGGTATATAGGTAGATAGATAGGGTAGGTAGGTTAAGTAGGTAGGTTAGGGTAGGTAGGTAGGTAGGTAGGGTAGGTAGGTAGGTAGGGTAGGTAGGTGGGGTAGATAGGTAGGGTAGGTAGGTAGGGTAGGTAGGTAGGGTAGGCAGGTAAGGTAGGCAGGTAGGGTAGGTAGGTAGGGTAGGCAGGTAGGGTAGGTAGGTAGGTAGGGTAGGTAGGTAGGGTAGGTAGGTAGGGTAGGTAGGTAGGGTAGGTAGGTAGGTAGGGTAGGTGCGCCGTAGATAACTACTTGCTACCCGTGCGAAGCCGGCGCGAGCAGCTAGTTATTCAATAACGTCAAGTTTAGCAACACCTAGTTCAGTTTCACCATAATTTCCCAGTAAGCAACTCCTAAACTTAAAAATCTACACTAAATTGTCCGTGAAAATATACTGTAATTGGGCGTAAAAAAATCTGGCCTTTTTAATGTTTCTAAAAAGTTTTTTTTTTTTATATTATGTAGATTTTGTTATGCTTCTAGCAGGCTTAGCGCTTTGAGGCGATCTTCTTAAAAGTCCGTTTGCGGCTTAAAATCCTTCGATTTAATTATGTAAATTGGTATAACGACCCTCTAGAGCTCTAAGTTCTAAACTTCTGTCTTAAAGAGGTCCTAATAGGTCATTCAAGTTTAAAGATCACTGAATTTGTGTGAAGAAACTAGAAACTAATTAACACGAAGTGTGTAGGAGTGGTTTATCGCTCCATCATTGTATGATATACGTTATATGCATAGTTATTTTTATAGGTATTTTATTTGTAATTTTTTACACCATTATCACGGAAGAGTAGTGATTTCCAAGATACAGGTTTTTACATAGTTTGGAATTCAGGAGTTCGACGCTAAAATACAATAGACATATATATTACTAGCTTCCGCCCGCGGCTCCGCCCGCGTAGTATGTCGATAAAAAGTAGCCTATGTCCTTTCCCGGGATGTTATCTATCTCCATGCCAAATTTTATCGAAATCCGTTCAGTGGTTTAGGTGTGAAAAGGTAACATACAGACAGACAGACAGACAGCCAGACAGACAGACCGACAGAGACAGAGTTACTTTCGAATTTATAATATTAGTATGGATTTAGTAACCTATTCCGCTTAACTATTCCTCAAGAGTCATAAAAACCACGTCTTGTTCGGGTTCCCGACTGGTCAATCATCATCCTGAGGATGCCTCATTGAGAGGTGAAACACGTGTCGATTTCTGACAGGGAGGGAGGGATCTTTATGACTTTTGAAGAATATTTAAGTGGAATAGGTTACTAAATATATCTACGTCTATTGTAATTTATAACCGAATAATGGATTTCCGCAAAGTCACGCCTGTATCAATTCACTATGATAAGACGCTTTTACCCTGCGAAGGTACGGTTACTTACTTGTATTTCTTACCTTCTTAGATTAATGTTAATACATTTTAGGAGTGAGGCGTATTTATCGTCACAGATAGAAATCACAGATATTAAAAAATAACGATAAAAAATTTCTGTTACTCAATACGGTTACTGTTAAAACTTCGGATACGATTTTCGACTTTAACGAAAAGAAATAAAGAAGATGTTCAATTGAGTTAATACGTATTTATCGTTTGTATAAAAATCACAGGCTGTGATTTTGTAACAGATAGATACGATTTTCGACTTTAAACCAAAATAAATAAAGATGATATTCGATTGAGATACGTATTTATCGTCCGTACAAAAATCACAGGCTGTGATTTAATAATAGATATTTGGATCTGTTATTTTTTTGTCACAGTCACAGTGATCACAGATATCGTGTTTCACCTGTTACAACCCATCTCTAATACATTTTCTTTTCGAATATTCTAAATACGTCATTCAACGTAAACATGAAAAAACGCCAGCTTGTTACAGTTTTCAAATATTTTTTTTCGATATAAATACACATTTTGGTTCGTTGTTCTTTTCATATCTCTGTTATGTTGAATAAGTTATCCAAGCGAGGCAAATATTTGAGCCCGCGCGTTATATTCGAGTTAAGGCGTGCACACATTATAACGGGCCGCACCCCGAAGTAAAAATATTCATACATCAATTTCGTACATTCTGCTTGAACTATCGCATATCACAATCGGGAAAAGGGCTTTGTTGTATTGTAAAATGATGCGGCTCGATGCGGCTATAAAGCAATTTAATTTAAAATTACTTATACGGCATTTTTTCATCTTTTTGTCATCTCGTGGCTAAGTAATAACAGCGGCACGGGCCGATTACCATCTTCATACTACCATCACCATCTTTATACTACTGAGACTTCTCCGTGTCTCGGAAAGCACGTTAAGCCGTTGCCGTTAGTCCCGGCTGTCATTCGTGGATCTTTGACAGTCGTTACGGGTCGTCAGAAGCCCGAAAGTCTGACAACCAGTTTTATCAAGGGGTATCGTATTGCTGAGTTACTGGGTTGTGGAGGTCAGATAGGCAGTCGCTCTATGTAAATACTTATAATCAGCTGCATCCGGTTAGATTGGAAGCCGACCCCAACATAGTTGGGAAAAGGCTAGGCGGATTGATTGATGCATCTTTTATTCGAAGGGAAACGTCTGAACACAAAATGAGCCTAAGGTAAAAATAAATTATTATTTAGTGAACTAATGCAAAGACGTCGACCGCTTCGGTCGAGTCAGCTCAGAGCATTTTGACCTGCATCTGCATGATCAAAAAATTAAATGAAAAGGGCAAATGAACGGTCTTTTTTATTTTATTTTAAATTATCATTATTTTCTTTGTAAAAAGAAATTACCTAAACTATTGGCGCCTTGGAGCTGCCAGCACCCCACTCAGTCCACGAACAGGATGGTGCGAGCGAGATAAAAAGTGAATTTAAGGATTGAGGTTTTGGTGATTTTGGTGATTGATTGGTGAATACCTGAAGTGAATTTGGACTCGTAATCTTAGTCTAAGGCTGGAGTTCAACTTTGGCTATAACCACAAGAAGCAAATGACTCCTAAGCATACAGAGACGGTACCCAAATCAAACAAATGACGCAATGCCTGCCACTGTCAGTAGGTAGTTCTAAATGGAGCAGTCGTAAAATCGGACAGTAAAATGTGTGATTCCTACTATTCCTATCCCTAATCAGACTCAGGACTATTCTACTTTACTGCAGACTTAACTTTAGTGTATTACGTACCTAAGTAAATGAGGATGAAGCGTATAAAATCTAATTCGAATCGCAGTCTGCTTATAAACGAGGTATTATAGTAATCAAGAGGAGCTATACTCCATTTGAAATAAGATTAGACATTTAAATAAACCTTTTTTACAGCCCGTTCAACCGATTTTGACTTGCGTTGGTGGCATGACAAATGGCAGCTGCAGTAGACAGTTGGTATTGTGTAACCTTTTTTGCTTTTAATGCCATCCTTATGCCTACGGTATAGAAGTCAAAATCGATTGAACGGACTGTAAAAAGGTTTGTTTAAATGTCTAATCTTATTTCAAATGGAGTATAGGTAGATACTCTTTAGTTTGTCTGTGTTATAGTTGAACTCTTACCGCCTTACTAATAAACGTTGTATAGCGCCTGTATAGTTACACAACGCTTTGTCTTCTTCTTTCAAAAGTAATTTGACTTTTGAAAGAAGAAGACAAAGCGTTGTGTAACTATACAGGCGCTATACAACGTTTAAGGTCTCTGCACACAGCGGGCGTGGCGTGGCGGGGCGCGGCGTGACCGGGCGCCGACGCGGCGCTGGCGCGACTGGAGCGTTCACACTGCGGGCGCGATCACGTCCCGCCGCGCCCATTCACGCCGACCGTTTAGCGACGCGATTCATTCATCAAAAAGATGTTGAGCGATTCAGACGTGGAAACGCTCTTGCTCTTATTTGCGCTAGCTAAGAAAAACAATGTAAACGGAAATGGGGGCATGAAATAAATCAAAAACGTTCCGTCGCGCCGCGCCCCGCCGCGTCGGAGTTGTATTCGCGCTCGGCGCGACGCCGGCGTGGCGCGACGGTTCGCGTCGCGCCGAGCGCGGCGGCTCTGTGTGGCGTCGTCCATAGTATCTAGTACATTACAACTGCTCAGCGTCGCGTCGCCGCCCGGTCACGCCGCGCCGCGCCCGCTGTTTGCAGTGACCATTATTAGTAAGGCGGTTAATCTATAAAATGGTATGTTTCGTAGTATCGTGGTTCATACATATTAAGCATACGTTTGGAAAGTTTTTACAAAACTTCCAGTACCTAATTCGAATTTAACATTATTTTCTCAGCTAAGCTGATTTAAGTTTTTTCTTTTATATTTTGACATTGTATATGTCACCCCACTTTTCAAGAAAGCCCCGTACTCGACATTTCCACAAAAAATACAATACAAGGAAAATAATATGACATTGTGAGAAAAATCGCGTTTTTACAACTTTTGCAATCATTCGTTCCAATGAGGAAAATGTGATAAGTTTGCATTATGTATAATACTATACTCTTTTTTCCGTTGTGTACGTTTTTTAGGTGAAGGAATATAGCATGTTTTGATCACCAAGGGGCAACCTCAAACTCAAACTCAAAGCATTTATTTCAATTAAACCATTTACAGGCACTTTTGAATTGTCAAGGAGTCTGTCAGTCAGAAATATGAAGCTAGTTGCCCATTCCAAAGCGTAGTAGGTACCTATGGAGAAGAACGGGCAAGAAACTCCACGGACACTCTTTTAAATCAAAATATTGTTACAAAATATTGGTTACATCATTTATATTGAAATTATACATGTGAGAACAATGTAGAAAGCACGTTAAAAGCGTCCGCAATTATAACAAACAAATCAAAAATTAAAATAAGCCATGGCAGCTAAGAGATGACCAGTCACAACTGACGGCGCCCGTTCACGAACATGACGCATGGATCAGCACCATTCAGCTCAACCATTTTGAAGGGAGCTAAATGATCCAACACACGCGCCACCATCAGCGAGACATTTGAGTGAGCATGACATTCCCAGCCGCCAGGGCACATTCAAGTCAATTAAAGACAAATTACCCGGTAAATGGCTCTATAGTACATAGTACTCACACCTGTGCTATGCAATTATATAATACAAAGGAAATTGAGTTTATACAATGCAAAGATGGTCTTACAATCTTCAGCAGCTCCAACATTATTTTCGAATGTTAATTAGTTAGTTGTGGTTGTGGAGCAGGACTAGCATCAAGCCAAGCATTTTTATCAGAAATGTAATCCTCCAACTTATAATATGCCTGCCTGCATAGTGTGCGTTTTATACAAGTTTTGAATTTCGTCTCGTTCAGTTGAAGGGCTTCGTAAGCGTTACCTAGTAACTGGGTTATGGTGTTCAAGTAGGCAGTCGCTCCATGTAAAATACTGGGGGCATAAAACAGTCACTTTGGCAGAATCATAATAGGAAAGTATTATGAATCATCGTAAAATGTCACAAACAGACAATTCATAATATGATCTGCGTGCGATTCTTAGGGCTGATTTTATCAAAGTCAGATATCTTTTATCCGTGGAATAAAATTGTCGTCTGACAGTTTTTGTATAGAAAAACTGACAAAAATTCAAAATTTATTCGCAGGATAAGACTTATACTCGGTATAAAAGTTTGGTGAAATTCGCCCTTAATACGATTATTTCATCTGTTTGACAGTTTTCTTAAGGAGATTCGTCAAAATGGTCCACATATTATGAATTGCTTTTGTGTCAAATTAGAGGAATTACTAATGACAGCTGGAAATTCAGGAAATGAAATGCTTTAAGAGGAATTGCTAATGTGGCCGTTTTAGGCCCACTGGTATTCAGTTGCATTCGGTTAAACTGGAAGCCGACGTCAACATACTTGGGAAACGTTGAGTTGACACGGGCCCAGTTGTCAAACTGGGCCCGTATCAACTCAACCCGACTAATAATATTTGGTATTATTCGGGTTGAGTTGACATGGACCCAGTTGTCACTGACCCGGAAAAAGGCTATGCAGAGGTGTGCGTGTGACCGTATATGCACAGAGTTTGGTGTAGTTTTGCATGCTTCATTTTATTGGTCGCAGCGCTCTGTCTTGGTTTTTCATTTGATCTGAGATGCAGATGATTAATATTTTATCTACCTACGTTTTGTTTAGGGAATTGAGTCAGTGGTGTGCCAAATACACGTCTTGGCGAAGCTTTACGAAGTCAACGTCACAGAATCGTAAAATTTTTCAATTCAACCTCTGTGTGTCGAGTTGCTATTTAAGGATTATTTTGCCTTTCCTGACTTATGAAGTAGTTTTAAGTATTGCTGTTGTTATTGGATTTATACGGTGACAAACTTTACATCTGCTAATCGTATCCAGTTTAATCGTAACCCGGAAAATACTATGAAACCCTCTGTAAAATAGAAATATTTTATAGGCGACAGTGAGTTTTGACGCTAAAACGGCTGGAAAGATTTGGATTAAATTTGGCACAAGGGCAGACCAAGACCTGTAATAGGCTATAGCCTGGGCTTTTTAGTATATCAATGGACATAGGATACTTTTAATCCCGATATTACCACGGGAACGAGACTTACGTCGGTGAAATCGTAGGGCGTAGCTAGTTTCTAATTAAAGTACTAAATCCATGCGGACGAAGTCGCGGGCAAAGTGCCAGTGAGAGATAAGTAAGTAAGTTTGTGAGTAAATATTGGTTAGCTTGAAAAACACGAAAGCGACGTAAGAAAAAAATTGGTACAAGGAATAAAAATGGCGATCGGATTTTTTCGCGTTCATATTCACTCTGTGCTGGCACTTAGCTTTGTTTTATAGCTGTTACGTGATAGGTCGAGAGAGCTGTCTAAAATATATGAACGACTACAAGTGTGATATATGTATTGTGAAGGTCATATAATATTGCGTAGGATCATATTTTAGGTATTAAATTATGTATGTATCGTAGAGTTTTTGCCGCAAGTTTTTTTTAATTTTTTATAGATAATGCCAAAAAATTCACATTGAAAAAGTAACCGCACATTTTTATAAAGGTTCTTTGTGTTTGACCGTAAATCTTTTTCGCAGAAGATATTTATAACTTACGAACTGCGAAATTCTATATTTTTCCGAGAAAGTCGTGACTGAAATGATTCTGAAATGTCTTAATTTTCTATATTATGTTACTAATTCTCGGAAATAATAAGGTAGGAACGAAGTCATATCTATACCGGGTTATTGGTAAAACACCAACAACCTCTTAAGGAGTCATTGTACTCATAATTATGAACAACTTTTACTATGGGAACAAATATGAAATAGCGAAAAAAAACAGCTTTTCCGTACATTTATGTTCGCATAACTCGTCAAAATGTACGGAACAGCTGTTTTTTTGGCAACTATGGCGCCTAATTCGAAATCCTTGTCCGTTCGGAGTTATAGTGTACCAAACATGATTGTCAGATACTTATTTTTTTAGATTATTTTTAGATACTTCTTTATTCATTGCCCTTTTGAGCATCATTAGAGAGGTGTCGACATCACACGCTATCCAGTAATCGATCATGGGTTTACTACTTCCCCCCCCCCTTTCCTTCCACCAGTCGCTCAATCTGAAAGTTCGTCGCCCGACTATACTCACAAAATTATTATAAATGCGAAAGATGAGTTTGTTTTGCTTTCACGCTAAAACGACTGGACGGATTCGGATGAAATTTGGCACATGGGTAGACCATGACCTGGAAGAGGACATAGGATAATTTTTATCCTGATATTCCCACGGGATCGAGACTTATGCGGGTGAAACCGCGGGACGTGACTAGTACAAAATAATGACGAGACTCTTTTTTACATCGTCAGCATCACTAATATGTCTCGTGTTAACTTTACGAAGTTTTGTGAAAGGTCTATGGCCTTGTTTAACCTCTCAGGTCCTATTTTACATCTATAACGTGCTTTCGAATTGCAACCCTGTTTGAGGAATATACTTTGTAATACTTGTCAGGACTCAGAACTTCTGGTGGCCAGAAGTTTTGAGCACAAAGTCTCAATATTTGGTAAGGTACTTAAGTATACAGAGGAAAGTGACATTCTATCAGCGATATCGACTATCGGACTGACATAAGCTATCGAAAAGCTTATGTCAATTCTGTTGAAAGTCGTTTTAGAAATACGTAACGCTTTTGAAGCGATTGTCACTTGTCTAGGCCCTCAGGGCTACTTTTTACGCTTATTTAAGACACGTTGTGAAAGAAAAAACAGCCAGAAAAACTGGACTTTGAAATCACTTAGCAGTACCTATGCAGGTTAATCTGTAATTATTGTTCTTTCAACGATTGTGGAGCAGTGGTGGCCCAGTGGTAACGGGTGCGCTTACGAGTTTTAGGTCGTGGGTTCAAACCTAAGCAGTTGCTTTACTTTGTGTACTATAGGAGATTAACACACGGCACCGCGCACCGCCTCGGACTCTACCGGCTCGACCGCGCGGTCGGGCGGTGTACGTGTGTTAGGCATCAACGGTTTTAATAGAGGCCATGCAATGCGACATGAGACCGCCTACCACTGCGGTGCGCGGTGCTGCGAGTTAATCGCCTAAATAATTTCATCACCACTGCTCTTAAAACGGTGAGGAAAACATCGTGAGGAAATCGGCATGCCCTAGAACCAAAAATACGTAGATATTAGACTAACCTGCATCTACGAACCTGCACAGCTGGGCCCGCGTAGTAGATTACAGCCCACACCCTCTCAAAGAGAGGAGGCCTGTATCCCAGCAGGCGTAGCATGAGCACCGTTTTGTCGACGGAAGAGTAGACAAAAATTACGTTTCCTGTAGACAGTACGACTGAAGCAAAGTAGAAAGAGTCAACTGCACTTTTTACGAAATTCACTCTTTTACATAATTCGACTCAGAATTCTTTGTTTTGTCGGTTTTGTCATAGGATTTATCGGTTGTCAGTGTGATTTTGACAGTAAGAATAGAAAACTTTCTTCCGAAATAGTCTACCTACAAAAAGACGTAGACAAAGATCGTTAGAAAAGTAAGGTAAAATGACAGATTGTAGAAAC
Organism: Lithophane semibrunnea; assembly: GCA_947363905.1. Classification (NCBI taxonomy): domain Eukaryota; kingdom Metazoa; phylum Arthropoda; class Insecta; order Lepidoptera; family Noctuidae; genus Lithophane; species Lithophane semibrunnea. Next base: position 13,117,506 of record OX376208.1, on the reverse strand, counting down.
ATTTCTACGGTGGATGTCAAAAATGAAGAAACGAACTGTCACTTTGTATAGAAAAAGCTATGTCTATTCTTCGTAGAGATAGAAAGCGCCATGCTACGCCTGCAGCAGAGGGAACATTATAGGCAGATTATTTACGATTTTATGAGATAAACCCATGCCCTGCAGTGGGGTTAGTTACAGGATGGTTTTATTATTTGAGTACTTCCGTATATTTCACCGTAAGATTGTGAGAACCGTTAGTTTATAATCTATCGGTATTATTGCCTCCGTTAGTTTATAAATGTCGAATTGTGAACTGGGTGAAATGGGTTAGGTTAGGTTAGAATTGTGAAAGGTATGGAGTTTCGGTATGTAAAGATGGTCACCCATCCACGGACCTCTCCGGCAAGCGTAGCTTAACCTGATGGATCGACCCGTGCGGCTGTTATTACTTAGCCACGAGCTCCTATAAAGCTCGAGCCCGAGCTTATATAATTATCCATGCTATACTATATTATATTATCTGTGGTGTCATGGTTTCTCAAAACATCTATGCATGGTTCAATTTTCGTAAGACCTATATTTTCAAAAATTACTCAAGGCAGCTAGAAAATCTTCGTAAGACCTATATTTTCTTGAGCAGGTTTACTCCCAAAATCATTACGTGTATTATATAAATTTACCTTTGCTGAAATAGTGGCGCAAACGCAAAGGTCTATTTACAGAGCAAGTTGGTTCAGCCTTAGCAAATAGTCTGAGGCCTGAAAGACACAGATTCTTTTAATATTACCCAACTGTTGATTTTACGGAGCTATGTCCTGGGAATTGGTGGGACTAAAAGATAGTGTGCATATATCCTTTACTTAGCTATATAAAAAACCGGCCAAGTGCAAGTCGGACTCGCGCATGAAGGGTTCCGTACCACTATCTATAAAAACGGCAAAAAAATCACAGTAGTATGGGAGCCCCCCCCTATAAATTTGTTATATTTTAATTTAATTATTTATTTTTAAAGTGAATTTATAGGGTTATTGGTAAAACAACAACAAGCTCTTAAGGAGTCATTGTACTCATCATTATGAAGTATTTTTTGAATACCAGCGGTTTATAGTTCTGTTTACAGGTAACTTTGTTTCTTTTTCCTTTGAGGTAGGGTACGCCCTTGATGACAACGGGCATTAATTTTCCTGCCATATCAGACAGGGGCCTCCACCGACCGCTTCCGCATAGCGCCCAGTACTAATTGTACAATTTTATGTGCGGCCGTCCCTTCTGTCCACATCGTTTGTCAACGTAATGTACTTGTCTTGTTATATAGCTATTATATGATAGGGGTCAAGGAATATAGGAGGTAAAAAGAGGTTTTAGGAAATGATTAAGAGGAATTAGGATCGGTCTTTTTCTCCATAAAAAAAGTCATAATTCGAGGTTCGGCTCTCGTCTATTTCCTCCTCCAATATTGGACCAATTTGAAAGATATTTTACAAATTGAATAAGAAGGATAACTGTGCCCCTGTGTTTTCCGTTTTGATGATACGTTATCTGTAGAAGCACTAGAACCCTTAGAAAATGCTTACAATTGCCTGTTTAGACCGCTGTCATCAGAGGCCTATTGTACAAAGACAACTATAAATGAAAAAAGAAAAACATAGGGCACAGTAAATATCCTTCTTACCACTTTGTCAGATTAATTTATATGTATACCCATACTAAATCACAACTTCCTAGCACTAACAGTCTCTGAGCTAAGCCGCGAACAGACAGACAGACATGGCGAAACTATAAGGGTTCCTTGTTCTTTTTTTAACACCTTATACTTTAAAGACATTATTACGCTAGTAAAATGCAATGAAAGGAGACACAAATCTGCTGCTTTTAATACGAGTACAGTGCCGCGACGTCTTAACTCCGATGCGATCAGACACTGAATGGCCTCCTCGCCGTGAGCTTAAAACATCACGACCCTGTGGAAGCGCGCTTTAGGTAGATCACGTGATGTCACCAGTGGCGCGCTTGCGATTCATTTCATGTCCGTACTAATGACCGGATCCGACATACATACCATCAATCTACCTACATAATTGGACAAAATAAAATTGAATTGCCTTCATAAATATACAAAAGATATCGCAAATTGGCAACCCAAAATGTAATACTGGGTTTCGTGAATAATTTTCATCAAACTATTTAATTAATTCACTGTAATGTTTTTACCGAAATCCACTTAATCAGTGGTAGATTTTATTTATTTTTTGACGTGAATAGGCGATTTTAAAATGAGGGCTCCTATTATGAATGATAACGTTGTTGTTGCTATGGCTATCTTAAATCACCATTCCTTTCAAGTTGCGTAAGTTGCTATTATGTAAAATCAAACCGTTAAAACTTGGGTGAAGTGAGCTTGAAGTGCTGAGCTGTCAATACCTGGAATGACAGTTCACTTCACACACTGAGATTTTTACGAAATACACCAGCTATGGTGATTTTGGTTCAATCATAATTTGCAGTCATCATCATCATCAATTCAGCCGAAAGACGTCCACTGCTGGACATAGGCCTCCTCCAAGCACCGCCACTTCGACCAGTTCTGTGCTTCTCACATCCAGCGCATTTCCGCGGCCTTCACCAGGCAATTTGCAGTAGTATGAAATAAATACTATAGGCCGACCGCTCAACTGAGTCCGTTCCTCAGGTAGCTGTGCGGTGCGGAAGGGGTGACAATTTATCACAAGCTGATGAATCACTGAGCTCTTGCATCATGACACCACACCCCTCCCATTCCGCGCAGCTACCTCAGGAACGGACTCAGTTAAACGGTCAACTTATAGGTACCTACGAATCCTACGATGTACAGTATGCAAGGGGAAAAACCGTCACTCAAACCATGGGTAGATGACTTAAATATAAAAATAAATGAACCAGTAACAACAAAAAAAACCTTATTTTCATTACAACATTTTTTTAAAGTCAATATCCGTCACTGTCCCGATACTCATGGATATGCGCTCGAGAAAGCTGCGAAACAGCTGACTGAAGGGTCATGTAACGTCCTGTGCGCCCCACCCGCTCCCTTCAACCGCCGCCCGCCGTGTTGAGATGCAAGTTCGTTGCCCTTGCGTATAGGGTGAAATATTCTAGTGGAAAAAAATAGATTTTCTTTAAAAAAAAGTTGTTTTTTCAATTGATTTTACGTTCTATAAATTAAACCAAACCACTGGTTTCAAGGATAACGGTGTTTACCCTAACACCTTGTATAAATCCTACCAACATGGCCAGAAATCGCACACAGTAGAGAGATTTGCAAGGAAAAAGGGGGGCCTTCGCCCAGCAGTGGGACACATAATAGGCAAAAACCTAGTCGTACTTTGTTCCAATCTGTGAACTAAATAAAAACCTCCAAATTAGAAGCTTGATATAAATTATTATCAAGCGTTTGGCCACAGTTTTTTGAATTCTATTTTATCGACAGGCTTAGACGCACAACTTATCTAAATTATATCCATTTTCGTGTGGCGAAAACAATAATTTATTGGCCTGAAAGCAAAATAAAAGAAACAAACAAATAAACACTCATGTTTATTATTAGTTAGCAAGTAAACATAAACATAGCTGTTTCACAGACGACAATTTATTTGAGTTTTTTTTACAGAATAAACCGTATTCTGTAAATATCTCACCATGAAAGCTATTTTTCAGTAACGTATGAAATAAATACTACGATGTGCGTATGAAAAAAACCGGCCAATTGCGTGTTAGACTACCCACATTGAAGGGTTCCGTAGTTGGGATGAATTTATACCAAGAACAAACGTAGGGTTTGCAAAACCTTTTTTAAATTTTTAATTTGCCCCCAAAAGTGAAGTGAGTGAGTGTATTCAAAATTCATTTATTTACTTTACACGTCCGTGTTTGAGTCACAGAAATACTAATACCTTTCAACTTAATCGGTCCATAGGATTCGGAGCAAATTGGCTGTGACAGACGTACAGACTGACAGACACACGAGTGATCCTAAAAGGGTTCCGTTTTTTCTCTTCTAGGTACGGAACCCTAAAAACACGTAATAGACACTAAATTCATTAAACAAAACACATAAACATTATATTTACAACAATAAAAGCCGTATAACTTAAAAAAAAATCAATGTCCAACACATCTAGCGGCACAGGCGACATCGTTTGGCGCACTTCCAAAAATGTTCCCTTGTTTTTGTCATTATTCTGTTCCGAGTTTTGCTTGCCTCGTTAGATCTGTGTAGGTAGTAGAATGAAGTGCTTTATTATGCTTCTAAGGAAGATAAGAAGAAATCTTGCAGCACAGATTTTATGGACAGATGTATGATGTAGATGATGTATATTAACGTTGAGCAAAATGGTTTTGAAAGGATACATACCATAAGTTCACACCAAGACGCGAAGCGACGCGCACTTTTTTATGATCAGATACAATATCGAATTTATTTACTATATAATAAGGTGCGCGCGCTGCGCTGCGCAGCACCGCACATCTCAGCGTACTTTGGCACGTGTCAACCTTCGCACTGAAATTATACCTTTTTGTGAATAAAATAAGCTCGTGGCTAAGTAATAACAGCCGCACGGGTCGATCCATCAGGTTAAGCTACGCTTGCCGGGGTGACCATCTTTACATACCGAGACTCCTCCGTGCCTCGGAAAGCACGTTAAGCCTTTGGTCCCGGCTGTCATTTGTGGATGTTTGACAGTCGTTACGATCGTCAGAAGCTCGAAAGTCTGACAACCAGTCTTACCAAGGGGTATCGTATTACCCAGTTACTGGGTTGTGGAGGTCAGATCAGTCAGTCAGGCAGTCGCTAAAATACTGGTATTCAGTTGCATGCGGTTAGACTGGAAGCCGACCCCAACATAGTTGGGAAAAAGGCTAGGCAAATGAATTGTTAAAAAGTGCGTGCAGCGTCACGTCGCTTAACCGCGACGTTAAGCGACGTGACGCTGCACGCACTTTTTACTGTCTGCACTGACCCTAAGGGTCAACTCACACCGAAAGAGCGCCGAAGGGCAGCGCAGTTTCAGTGTCATATGAATTTTAACTTTATTTTCATTACTATAATACTTATTATCGCATGAGAAACTCGAACGAGTCGCGCGGATGCCCGCGGCGCCGCGGGAATTCCGGGACGCGCCTTCTCTACCGAGCGCGGGTCGCGGCGCTTCGCTGCCCTTCGCCGCTCTTTCGGTGTGAGTTGACCCTAAGACGTCAGTTTATTTCGCCCTTCCCCATAATAGTGTCAGTGAAAATCTCGGTATTTATATCGTGACTGCTGAGCCTGGTGTCCTGGGTTTGATAACCGGCTCCCGCTAAGTGTCATTGGGTAATTCCATTAGATAATTCTAAGGAGGTGGAAGTCCGGAGTTTTTAACAAAAGGCACTGGCTAAATGTGGTTGTCCTTTTTACCCGACTACGGTGAAGAAAAAGGAGGGTTATGATTTTGACCGGTATGTATGCATGTATGTATGTTCATCTGTTCCCTCCTATCTTCCAAACCACTTATCACAATTTGACAAATGAGGTATCGTTAGAAGCGTCGTGATTGTCCGCTGGTTATAGGCTATGTGAAGTCACATTAAATTAAAAATGGCGCCCTCTAGAAGACATAAAGTGAGGAACTTAAAAAAAAATTGGTTTAATCGTACCATGTTGGCTATCAAATGAAAGGGCTTGATGAGCACATTTCAAAAATATATATATTATAACCCCAAAAGAATTAAAAAAAAAACAAGCAATAAAAACTAAAACCCAACTACGACTTATATAAGGTATAAACAAGACACCACAGACAGACAAATTAAAAATCCGGAGTCACACGTAATCTGTTCGATTTATGCCCTAACACGTGTGACTCCGGATTTTTAATTTGTCTGTCTGTGGTGTCTTGTTTATACCTTTTAAGTCGTAGTTGGGTTTTAGTTTTTATTACTTGTTTTTTTTAACTAACAATACTCGTTTCGAGTTTCGTCAACATCGGTTTTCGTTCACTCCGCATTTTAGGTCGTCTTGTTGGGCCAATTAAGTGAGTTTATCGTAGTGAGAAGATATAAGAGTTCTAGGTGAATATAACTGGTAATTAGCGTTCTAGGTAATTAGCGCTGTTCGACCTGAATTGAACTTTTTTTTAGTCAAGCAAGAGTCGCTTTTTATTTAAATGATTTTTCGGAGTGGACCATCTGTATTCATCTGTGGTTACGTGATTAATTAGGTTAGGTACCTATTATTATTCAAATATATTCGTAACTATGGAAACAGCAGAAGCATGCTTGAATACATTAATTTGTGCCGCATAATTCAGACATGTATTATTTAATATCATAACCAGCTCTGACCATTTTATAAACAATAATTTTCAGTTTACGTACATATTATTTTATTCACAGAATGGTCCAAATTAGGTTAAATAATTTGATTGAATCATTTCGGAAGCCGGTTTCAGTAATTTTAAATTGAAGCTCTAGTGTATTTTCAATTCTGTTGCTATACAATTTTGTTTTATTTCGTAAACGGAGTGTTATTTGTATAGGTAACTCATTAATACATTATTATGTGGGAAGTTAATTGAAATCCAGCAGTATTGTGGTTTCATTTTCATATTGGGTCTGATTTTGATCCTGATCTCACCTGATGGAAAGCGATGGATGTACTCTTTGATAGAACGAGCGTGCCCAGAAGATGCCTGTTCACTTTTGCTTTGAAAGTAGACGGGTTATACAGGGTGTTAGGGTAAACATCGTTATCCTTGAAACCAGTGGGTTGGTTTCATTTTTAGAAAATCTACATTTTACCACAAGAATCTTTCACCCTATACGCAAGGGCAATGAACTTGCGTCCCAACACGGGCGGGTGGCGCGGGACGTGACCTGAACGGCCGCTAGCGCTACCCCTCCCTCAGACAGTCAGTCTCTCGGGCGCGTATCCATGAATTTGCGGACGGTATCGGATAGAAACTGATTAAAATCTTTTAATGAAAATAAGGTTTTTTTATTGTTGTTTCTGGATAATTTAGTTTTATATTTAAGTCAACTACCCATGGTTTGAGTGACAACGGTGTTTACCCGTACACGCTGTATATGGAAGGGAACACACGCTGGTACAGAGTTCCACACTTTGCCTGTGCGCATAATAAATGTGCGAGAAGCGCTGAGAAAAACTGGATGGGATATCAACCAAATGGGGATGGTACGTCTCGTAGTCCGGTAATGAAAGGGGGGCGATGGTCCAATCTAAGGGCATACCACCACCGCTTACACCAGTATTATTTTAATCTTACTTCGGTGGGGGAAAGAGATGGAGCTATACGACCTGTCGTAGAGCTTCATCTCTTTCCCCCACTGAAGTTCCCCCGCGGAGTTACTGCGCACACTCTGTAGAAGACCGACAGTCAAGCAACATGACGCCGATGAGCCAGGCTGTGAAGCGTAGCCATCTACGTTTCGTCGCCTATAGGGCTTTTTGCTCTGCGTTCCACCGAGTCAAGGGCAGCAAGTTGGTATTTTGCTGAGCCTCTGAGATCATAATTATGCATCAAGCGATGCTAGTAGTTGCATTGACTAGGGGTAAGCGCGACTTTCGTTAAGGCTGTACCCTACCTCAGATTTTATCGCTCGCCCCATACTAATCGCGACCTGAGTGAGAGAGACACGGCGTGGGGCGCTAGTAGGCTAGCAGAAAAAATATCGATATATCGAAATATCGATATTTTTTGTTCGATATATCGATATTTTTAGGCGATATTTATTATTCCGATATATCGATGTATCGATATAAAATATCAAGTATCAAAAACGATATATTTGCAATAGCAACGCCGTTGTCGCCACTGACTAAGACTGCTGGAGTTCAGAGCCGAAAAAAGTATACTTTTTTTTGGTGTTAAAATAATTATAAAACTTAAACAATATAAGATTTAAAAAAAAATTGAAAATTCCACCGATATATCGATACATCGATATTTTTTTTTCGATATATCGAAATCGATATTGATATTTTTTATAAATATCGATACGATATATATCGATACTTTTTGAAACTTCTTGCATCCCTAGGCGCTAGCGGCTCTCAAGCCTCGAAAAGTTTAGGTAATTGCTTTTTAAGGTGAAAATAATGATAATTAAATTTAAAAAAACATAAGACCTGCTTTATAGATAGTTCAGTTATGATCCAAAGTTTCATGATACAATTTGAAGTATTTTTTTAATACCAGCGGTTTATAGTTCTGTTTAGAGGTAACTTTGGATTTATTTTCTATAGAGAATATTTTATGTACTCTTGTTTTCGCCAAACATAGGACCCAGCATCAGTCCTCAACTTTAACATATTATATTTATTTCAAAATTACAAGCTAACCCTTTGAGGTAGGGTACGCATTTAAGCGCCCACTAAGTTTGCATCATGATGCGTTAGGTCCTTCAATAAAATCTTGATTTTCTTAGAAGCTATCCCTCATAGAGTTTATATAGAAATTCATTTGCCATCAACACGTAATTGTACATTTAGTAGGTATATAAACGTCGCGATAGGCGTAAAAAAGGGTTCGCCTTGATTAATGTGCGTGACTATACTTTTATACTGCCAACATAGAGTGATGTTTATGTAGCTGACTGTACCACTTACATCGGCGTTTGTCAGGGTCAACATTTGTAAAATATGCTAATAATAATTGGTCCTTTATTGAAAGTTGTTCATAATGATGAGTACAAATATAATCAAGAGGATTTAAACCACTAAAATTTAACCCTGTATTTTTTTACAGAACCATTACTGAGAACCTTCTGGTTATGGAGATAATGACCACAAAGTTTTTTTTTTTATGGAATCTAGTTTTAAATATCCCATAACTCCTGCACCGTTGTACGCGCCCATAAGCATAAGGCCCCTAGTACACACGGCGTATTTTAAACGCGCAGACGACGCGCGTTTCTAGATTTTGATTTGAAACTTCGGACGGCAAAGTAAAACTTTGAAACGCGCGTCGTCTGTGCGTTTATAAAATACGCCGTGTGCTACCGGTCTAATGTTCTGCGTGCGTTACATTGCGAGCTACCGTAAGCGGCGATTTTTAGGGTTCCGTACCCAAAGGGTAAAACGGGACCCTATTACTAAGGCTCCGCTGTCTGTCTGTCCATCCGTCCATCTGATACACCAGGCTGTATCTCATGAACCGTGAAAATTTCAACTGTCTAGCTAAGACAGTTGAAATTTTCACAGATGATGTATATCACTTGCCGCTATAATAACGAATACAAAAAAAAAAAAATATATATTTAAGGGGGCTCCCATACAACAAACGTGATTTTTTTGCTCGTTTTCGCTCGATTCTGAAAACTACAACAGATAGACACTTGAAATATTCACAGAATATTTAGTTACATATTCACTTTAAAAATAAATAATTAAATGAAAATAAAACAAATATTTAAGGGGGGCTCCGATACAACAAACGTGATTTTTTTGCCGTTTTTATAGTACGGAACCCTTCGTGCGCGAGTCCGACTCGCACTTGGCCGGTTTTTTCCCAACAAATATAAAAGTCGTGTTCCGGCAAAATTGTTGCTCAGTGTTCCTTGGTTTGATGTCCAGAATGCGTAGTCAACCGCTATGTGATGGGTCTTTTTACACTCTGTTTGGCCGGGCAATGGGGCGTTTGTCAGAATCTTCAGTATATATTCCTATTTCTTGAACATTCTTTGACGTAGGGACGAGGACCCCGAGCCTTGGCGATCCCGTTCCTGGAAGGCCCGGTACCAGGAAGGCGCCGACCCGGAATTTTGTTGATACCTACGTCTGTAAGCTCAGGCATTTAGGTCCATTCCTGTCACAGAAAGATCAATGACCGCTACAATACGGCTAAAGGAAAATCTGACATACCTGGCTTCGTAGATAGATTCTGGAAAAGTCATAAAAACTAAAACACAGGCACGTGAACATATTCATAAGATGTTGGCAGAATCATCCCGGCGCTAATTCGTTGGATTCGTTTTCTCCTCTACCTGTCGTTATTTCTCCTGACTAAGTTTTTTTTAGTTTATATTTATGTATGTATATGTGTATGTATTAATTAGTATTCATTTTTATTCAAGTTACATGTATTGTCTTATGTTGCACCTGCCATGTCTGTCTCTGCACCACCCTAAGGTTGACTGGTAGAAAATGCCTCAGGCATTAAGTCCGCCTTTGTACAGTAGTTTTTTACTTGTGCATAAAGTTTAATAAATAAATAAAACCCAAAACTAGTAGTTGGGTAAAAAGGGAGGGCCTACTTTCGTTTGGAACCGGAATAACATTTCATCCTTAGATATTATAAAACACAACGTTCATCTGTTTGCTTATATCTTTTTAATTACTATGGTTTAGAATACGTTTATCCTCGAAAGCAAAGCCACAGGACCCAGTTAGTTTATTAAAAGTAAAAATACTTTGGAATTTCAGTACTTGTTACAATTTTATTTCTACCTTTTGTTTTCTACAACGAAATCAAACTTGTTTGTGTTTATTTTGCACCCTTATTTTCTTACTGTCAAATATGCGAAAACTAATAACACTTTTCCCTACCTGAGAATTGAACCCAGAACATCACAATACATAATTAGAATAATAGAATAATTAGAATAATTTATTTAGCAAAAAAGAAGAAATACAATGCATGTCACGTTATTGTGGTTATACATTACATAGTACTCAATTTTTGAGAGAAAAATAACCCCGATGCTAGGAAAATCCTGTGTTATAGGGGTCATCCATTCGTCCGTTATGATTGTTTAACAAAATTAGGGAAGCTAAAAACGTGTAACAGCAGCAGTAGTGTGTGAGTAAGCGCGTGTGATGTGGTGTAGTGAGGAAAGTGTATGAGAGTGTGATGTGTGATGCGTGTGTGAGTTTGTGGTGTGTGTCGTGTGAGTGTAGATGGAAGGTTGGAGTGTCTGTATGTGTGTATATGTAAATAATGTTCATAATACTAATATAATACTAATAATTCATAATGTTCGTGATACTAATAAATATTTATTTGTATAGGGGTTTCATCAGTGCTTCGGTTTCATCATAATCTAGGGTGAGCAGGAATTCTTTAGTAATTTTTTTACATTTGTGTATGTTTAGTGTATGTATGTTATGTTTTTGATGTATTTTATTGTATACTAGGGCACTTAGGTAGGTGTAGTGACGTCTAGCGAATGTAGTTTTGGTATGTGCTATGGGACAATCCGGTTTGGGTCTTCTTCTTACTATCGGGTCATTATTTACGCCGTATGGAAGAGTCGCGTGTTTTCGCATGACTGTGCGTAGTATGAATAGTTGTCGAACCGTTGGTGTTTTAAAGTCCCGCGTTGGGAATCTGAAGGGTCTTTTTAAAATAACTTTAATTACGGATCTAAATTATTACACCAAAGTGGCATTTTTTTTTGAGGGTGGGAAATCATCCAATGACTTCTCCCGCTCTGGGCGGAGCGGAAGGGCGTGTCAGACTTTTACTGACTAAAACCCACCCGTGTTCCTTCAGTTGCCTGTTGCCAAGGTCCCGGTATCCCTTTCGGATTAACCCGCAACCCTGGCAGACACCAAAGTGGCTGCATCGTAAATCTTCCCAGATATAGGTAGCATCTGTAACTGAAACCTTAATTAACGGAACAATTATATTGCAATGAACGGATAGATTTGTGACCGCAGTGTAATGTTATTGATAGTTAAACTACATCATAGCGCACTAATAACAGCCGCACGGCTCGATCCATCAGGTTAAGCTACGCTTGCCGGGGTTGGTTGGTCCGTGGATGGGTGTCCATCTTTACATTCCGAGACTCATCCGTGGCTCGATAAGCACGTTGAGCCGTTGGTCCCGGCTTTCATTCATGGATCTTTGACAGTCGTTACAGCGGACGGGTCGTCAGAAGCCTGAAACTCTGACAACCAATTTTAACAAACAAGGGTATCGTATAACACAGTTACTGTGTTATACTGGTTGTGGAGGTAAGATAGGCAGTCGTTCCATGTAAAATAATGGTATTCAGCTGCATTCGGTTAGACTGGAAGCTGACCCCAACATAGTTGAGAAAAGGCTAGGATGATTGATAGTTGTTACATTGTGCCGTCAAAGGTATTTTTTTTGGTTTATAATGTTAAAATATCGATACCCATCACGTCTCCCGAGCTTCACAAGCAAATTTAATGAGACGCAGCTTCTCCAGTATACAACAGTTCTGTTAGTAAGTAAGTAAGTAAGTCGTGCAAATATGGGTACAGTAAAAGGTGATAATTTTTAAACAGATAGGTTCAGCCATATCTTACCGACAGGCATGCAAAACTTAAATAAGAGTTTCACGTTAAAACAACAACAAAGGCAATTTATATTATGATACATTGAAGAGCACTACTACAAAAACGAATTTAATTTTTTTTTGATAAAAAGCATAGATATGACTTTTAAGATACGTGATACAAAATTACAGTTTTAGTGAATATGATGATTACAGCCTTACAAGTCTTGATATTGAGTACTTACATGTTTTGCCATTATTACATGCCATTGTTACATGTATAACATAAATAACTAAAGTTGCTCAACAGTTCTGAGCGAGCAAGCGTTTACAGTCAGCGCGCCAGCGCGGTAAATGAAAACACTTGAGCGAGCGAACATGTTTGTGCAGTGATGATCGGTTGGACTCGGCGAACGAATGCTTGCTCGCTCATTCATTCTTTCAGAGAAAACGTAACGGCGAGCGAGCATGTTGTTCATGCAAACAGATGACTTCTGTTTTGAGCAAACATCGGCAGAACAACAAACATTTGCTCTGAACAAATGTTCGCTCGGCAGGGAATACTGAAAACAGATGTTTTCTATTTTGAGCGAACATTCGCAGAACAACAAACATTTGCTCTGAACAAAATGTTCGCTCGGCAAGAGAGTGAAAACGTGGCTTCAAATAACATTCCGGTACATAGAAGTTCTGTTTGCCTATAAAATCTGAAGGATAAAAGCGACGCCGTAGTTATATTCAATTTAACTAAAAACGTTGCGCTGCAAAATGGATGAGAAACAACATTTTCAGTAGAAATAGTATCAGGAAACTTAAACTAGATTTAGATTTTATTTCCTCTGCAATTCCTAGGTAGAAAAACACTGCGTTTCGTGCTTGTCGGGGACAATTTGTGCTAGTTTGTCTTTAGGTATTTTCATAGCATTATTTTGTAGATCTACGAAATAATGTTCCCACTGCTGGGACACAGGCCTCGTCTCTGTGAGAGGGAGTGGGCCGTAATCCACCACGCGGACCCAGATTTGATTGGAGATTGAATTTTGATGTGGTCTGCACCATCATTAAAGGTTTTTTTCTAGGCAATACACTGCTACACTGCGGCCTGCTACTGAGAAGTTCCTAATGGGAAAACTTGGAACCATTCTCAGACCTTTGGTACCACAAGATCAAGGAGAGGAAGTGTTTTAGTCATCTAAATCATATATTGTTACGATCTTGGAGGAGCTCGTGGTTAAGTAATAACAGCCGCACGGGTCGATCCATCAGGTTAAGCTACGCTTGCCGGGGTTGGTCCGTGGATGGGTGACCATCTTAACATATCGAGACTCCTCCGTGCCTCTGAAACCACGTTAAGCCGTTGGTCCCGGCTGTCATTTGTAGATCTTTGACAGTCGTTACGGGTCGTCAGAAGCCCGAAAGTCTGACAACCAGTCTTACCAAGGGGTATCGTATTACCCAGTTACTGGGTTGTGGAGGTCAGATAGGCAGTCGCTCCATGTAAAATACTGGTATTCAGCTGCATCCGGTTAGATTGGAAGCTGACCCCAACATAGTTGGGAAAAGGCTAGGCAGATGATGATGTTGTTACGATCTTTGGGGAGGTCTATGTCCAGCATAATCAGCTTATAAAATTCCCACTGCTACACAGGCCTCCTCTCTGTGAGAGGGAGTGGGCCGTAATCCACCACGCGGGCCCAGTGCGGGTTGGTAGATGTCACATGTTTTCGAATTTTTGGTTCTAGGACATGCCGGTTTCCTAACGATGTCTTTGATCTTAGGTTTGTACCTTATACAGGGTGTTAGGGTAAACACCGTTATCCTTGCAACCAGTGGTTTGGTTTCCATTATAGAACGTAAAATCAATGGAAAATTACAACTTTTTTTTTCTTTTTTTTAATTCTACATTTTACCACAAGAGACGCAAGTTCGTTGTCCTATGCGCTAGGGCAACGAACTTGCGTCTCAACACGGCCGGGGGGTACGGGATGTGAACTGACCGGCCGCGAGCGCGACCCCTCCCTCAGTCAGTCAGCTGTTTCACTAGAGAGCACGGTGTCGGATAGAAACTTTTTAAAATCTTTTAATGAAAATGACGTTTTTTTTTTGTTGTGTTCGGTCATTTATTTTTATATTTAAGTTCACTACCCATGGTTTGAATGACAAGACTGTTTACCCTTACAGCCTGTATATTGCTCTATCATCTCATTAAATAGATCCATCGACCCGAAAACTATGTCACCACATTAGCCCAAGAGGGAGTGTGTACTTATTTTCTGCTAATTTATCAGTGTCAATAATTATCCGAGTGAAATTAATTATTATGTGTGTTACGATAATTGACTTCGGATCAAAGATAGTTAATTGATTCAGGCTTGACTTTGCGGAAATCTATTCTAAGATAGAATAGACGTAGATAGTTAGATATATTTAGTTACCTATTCCGCTTAACTATTCCTCAAGAGTTATAAAAACTCTGTAAGAAATTGACACGTGTTTCACCTCTCAATGAGGCATTCTCAGGATGACGATTGACCACACCGAGCTCTGGACGCAGGGACTCTGCGTCGAACACTCGGTGTGGCAACACGTCGTGTTCTGGTTCGCGTCTGGTCAATCGTCATGCTGAGGATATTACTACTAAACAAGACAGTTATTATTACTACCTAAAAACCCAGTAATTGTATAATTATCCTTATAGGAACTTCTAATGTAATTATGAGTAACTAGCTTCCGCCCGCGGCTTCGCCCGCGTGGTATGTCGATAAAAAGTAGCCTATGTCCTTTCTTGAACACTTTAAATTCATATATCTTTTGATATTTTGAAGCGATTGCAATGAAACAAAAACTAAATGAAACATCGAGTTACACACAATATTTGAGTGTAAAGGTTAACCATATTGATTTCGTACTTTTAATAAATGATACTGGAACAATCAAACAACAGAACATACAAACAGACAAAAGTTAAAAAAATGGTAGAAATGGCATCTGTTGGTTATTCTTGGACATTCCACCGACTTTTTTTTCTTCTTTGTACTTATACTTACTCCTCGTCTACAGATTATATGTATAGATAGATTAACCAAAGGCTACATAGAATAATTATTCGATTTAATTGGAGCGAGGCCCATACAATACACGTCTCTAGTCTATCACGTCATCGTTTTGATCTATTGCCGCTTATTGTTCCATTTTTGTTAGAAAATATACAAAAAGTAAAACAATGCGAAGTCTATTAATTTGTTCATTAACGTATTGATGGGCTCGCAAATTGATTGTCGAATGAAAGTAATGATTTTTGGTTATAAACAAAATGAAAAATAAGGAATGCAGATTTTTATCATTCTAAGGCCCTGCTTCCGTTTCCGTTTCCGTTTAAAATAAAGTTAAGAATTAAAGGGGGTCCCGATACAAGAAACGTGTTTATTAGTAAAGTATACGGAAAAAAAAAACAAAAATATCGTCATTCACAACTACTATCAAACTCTATGTAAAGTAAAGTAAAATTGATTTGTGTAGATTGTAGGTAGGTACACGCCAGGTACTTTAAATAATTATTTATTTAAAAAAATGGGGCATTGAACAATCTACCTTAACTAAGGCATACCAACTTTAATAGAGTATGTAGTAATTGAATTTAAAATAATAAACGATAACACATCAGTAAGCAACAAAAACGTTGCGTCAACTGGCGGTATAAAATAAAATAAAATAAAATTTATTTCAGATAAGACCCATATCAGATAACATATAAATTTGAAAATTTGCAGCCAATCACATTAATGCATCAAAATCAATCACACTCATAATAATGATAATATAATAATAAATTCAATAAATTACAAAAATTTAATTCTAATGACTCGATAACTCGTTTAACTCGATTTTTCTAACTGTGCGCACTGTGGAGCTGTCAAAGTCGTAGGTTGTTACAATTGAATTCACCCGCCCGGTTACCTCCTTAGTGCCCCGACGCCTCTTAATATGGTCTACACAACTCGTGTCGTCTCCACAGTTCTGTCTTATTGTGTCACTATCTATTCTGCGTTCGCAATTTATATGCCAAACATTTAAACAAACACGAGTTTTAGGAAAAACAACTGTAATGCCTACATCGAAGGTTCAGTTTGCGCTACAACTTCACATTTTTTAATGACTTTTTCAAGGGTACTAATCAGTCTAAAATCAACTTTATTTACACTTACCTAAAGTTGATGTTTGTTTAAGTGGAAATAACATCAATATTGGAAACAAGGATTTAAATAGACCTTAAGGCTCTTACATACTGGCGCGATTCGCCGCGCGACGCGAATTTTAACAAAACAATTTCTGAGAAAACTTCACGGCGAACAATGCGGCGGCGTCGCGTCGCGCGTCGAATCGCCCCAGTATGGAAGAGCCTTTAGGTGTGTAATTGTTTCCAAAGAAAGCATTGGACAGTCTCAACTATCCACACCACGCACAATAATTATGATTTGAAAAACAATTAAATAGCGGTTTTGGTCCGACATCCCTAAGTATCATACATTAAACAGACACATTCATCAATCTCGAGTGTCGACATAAACGATAATACAGTATGTTAACTAACAAAGGGCGTTCCCGTTAACCTGCAATAGTATAGCGTGTATACATGCTAAAAAAAATATTACCAATCAAAATATATACCGGATGACATTTTTTACTGTCTCGAGCATAATAAGATGTGTTGTGTAAGTGGAACAGAAGCCATACCCGAGAATATTTGTTAAGTACCATTGAGATTGTACAGGTTCGGAATTTCCTTAAAAAATCATGAAAACTATCCATCCTACGGCCCGTGCGTAAAACTAATAATAGCCAAAATAGGAGATACTAAACGGCGTAGGCTGCGATCGCGCATGAATGAAAGTTGTACGTGTGTGCGAGCGAAACGCACGCACATTTCTTTTGCGTAGAAACCTAATAAGCGGCCGCCCCTCGCATGGTACAGTCGTGTTTAAAACGTTTCCAAAATCAAATTAAAAATTAACGCTATAACATTTATACTCCACTTACTAATAAACTAAGACAAACCTGATCTACAAATAAAATGAACACAATACCCAAAAATTCTCAAACATACAATACAAATACCCAATTGACTATAAGCCTCAAACCAATAGAATAAGTAGTAAATAGGTAATAACTTAACACAAGTAAAGAAACTTAACCTACCTAAAATAATAAAACACAACAAATACTTACGTAAGTACAAATAAAAACCCTACCAATTTACCAATTAAAAAGATAAAATAATAAGAAAACCTATCCTTACAAATCAAACGAAAACAGTAACTAAGACTCGGAACGAACTTTTAAAACAATCTAAGTAATCTTTTTTAAATAATTCGAAACAATAAATACTTGAATAAGCAAGAATACTCGACTGTACTTCATTCAAAATGAAAAGGACGGGCATACATGCGGGAGCGAGAACATTGATAGGTCGTTCAGTCGACCCGTTGCTAAGTAACGTCGGTGCGCCTATTTTAGCGCTCTGCGCACACACATAGAAACTTGATGTGTGCGTGAGAGTTAACTTACCGGGGTTCACGTACGAGAGCCGAGCAGCTGAGCGGTACTCGCGCGCGGGCAACACGACCGACAGACGCGCACGCGCATTGCGCGCATTTTACAAAAAATGAACTTAGGTCTGTACCTACCTTTTTAGCGATATCGCAGTAGGTAATTATTGTTCAAAATGTTTCGTTCTAAACATAAACTAGCACGTCTTTGCATATTGTTTGATAAACTTCGAAGCGTGTCTCTATCACTTTTCAAAACATTAAAAGCGTCTATTATTCGCTGTTTTAAATCACTAACGCTTTGAGCTTCTTCTGTATACACTAAACGTAAGACTAAACGTTTTAGTTCGGCCCACAAATAAAAGTCAAGGGGTGTTATGTAGGTCTGGTGACCTCGGCCGCCAGTTCACAGGTCCACCGCGACCTATCCACTTATCACCGAATTGACCATCGAGATACGCGCGCACAGATCGTTTGTAGTGAGCTGGACATCCGTCGTGCTGGAAGTACATGTCTTGCAGATAGGGATCAGGAACGTCTTGCAACATGGTGTCAATGACGGAACGGGTCTGCAGCCAGTGACAAAACTCCATGCGGGGTCCGGGGTTTTCCGGGCCGGGGAATTTGAGAAGGGATACCGTTCCTTCGCAGCGACTGAAGATGTTCTTCTTCTGCATACATTCGCCTCGCACAGGCTGTTTTCACCAAACAAGATACTCTACGTTAGAATATTCGTACATGTTTAGATACGATAACTATGACCGGACGATGCATACGCGGAAACAAACAGCGCGACGTCACGCCACCGTGACTAATCGCAGGTGACTGAAGCTCGGGACGTGGGCGGTCGGGGGGATGCGCGAGCGAGTAGCTCCGGCGCGGCGGCGCGGCTCGTGCGCCTGATGATATCAAAGAAGCCGACGGCAAGTGCGGCGAGTACCTTTCGGCCGCAAAGGAGCGTATCTACGAATTCATTGATAAATTCCGTGCATTTAGTAGGGTGCGTATGATTTGAATTTCGATATTTTTTCATCGATATTTTTTTTTTTTTTTTAATTTATATTTTTATTGTTTTTGTGTGAAAAGTTTACTTCAAATGGGTGGTATTTTTAGATAGATCAATTTGTTTAAAGGGTATAAAAAATATAAAAAAATTAAATTGACTATGCCATTGGCTTCTACTCCGTTCACCTACTATACCCTATGTTTGTCGAGACGGTAAAAAAAATCATCCGGTATATATTTTTTTTCATTTGTGTCGTGAAATGTTCAAAAAACGATTAAATTTAAACGTAAAAGAAACACTCTGTACACGCACACTTGTATTTCAACGTAGAAAAACAATTGTGACAAGTGGGCGTGTACAGAGAGTTTATTTTCCGTAACAATTTAATATTTTTTGTGAATATTTTACTATACAAAAACAAAAAAAAACATATTTTTTTTAATGGTAATATATTTTTTAGCATGTATAGACGATATACTATTGCAGGTTAACGGGAACGCCCTTTGTTAGATAACATACTGTATTTGTACTCGACGCGTTCGCTATTGTTTCTAGATTGTTTAGCCATCCATCATCTATGTTTCGAAGTTTGATTCCCGATTGATGTTGAACAGTAATTTTTGGCATGAAGTTCTTTAACGCGGCTTGCGATAGGAGTTGACTTGTAAGAATCGTCACGTAAGGAAAAAGCGTTATGGCCCCTCCATGCGACTTTCTCTTCTCTTCCGGTTCTTTCTTATTCTTTTCCGGAAAAGGCTAGGCAGATGATGAGATCCTATGGAGATAGGATCTCATCATCTGCCTAGCCTTTTCCCAACTATGTTGGGGTCGGCTTCCAGTCTAACCGGATACAGCTGAATACCAGTATTTTACATGGAACGACTGCCTATCTGACCTCCACAACCCAGTAACTGGGTAATACGATACCCCTTGGTAAGACTGGTTGTCAGACTTTCGAGTTTCTGACGACCCGTAACGACTGTCAAAGATCCACAAATGACAGCCGGGACCAACGGCTTAACGTACTTTCCGAGGCGCGGAGGAGTCTCGGTATGTAAAGACGGTCACCCATCCACGGACCAACCCCGGCAAGCGTAGCTTAACCTGATGGATCGACCCGTGCGGCTGTTATTACTTAGCCACGAGCTCCTCTCTCCATAGCTTAGGATCTATATGGTATTTTACCAAAAAAGAAGGAATAATCAATTCATAATTGGCGGAGTAATCGCGTTGCAAACATACCTCCTTCTTTTTGAAGTCGGTTAAAAAGGGTTTTGTGAAATTGTTTTATAAATGGAGAGAGGCTGTCTAGATCTCGCATTTTGCGCGTATAGCTTGTATGTATGTGGTGAGTACTACAATGACATAAGAGTAATGCCGAGATCCGACGATCCGCGATTTTGCGGACGGACACGCACGGCAGACGACCACAGACCGCCGCGCACAGAGGAACTTCCGATGTCTGGGATTCCCCGCACGTACACCTTCCCACAGTGCGTCGTGCGGGCTCGTCTGTGTCCGTCCGCAATATGGAGCACCGTCGGATCACGGCATAAGACCCCTGCCCTTCAAACTAGGAAAATCCTGTATCTAGAAGGACAGCGTTCTTTAGTGGGATTGACACGTTTAGAAACATATTTATAACTAGCTGTTCGTGCCTGGGGTCGCCCGGGTGAAATCCGACTTTTCCGGTGGATTATCAAAAAATTCATGTGTTAAATCCATATATCTTTTGATTCTGCAGGTAGATTTTGATGAAATAAAGGCTAAATGTTACTCACAATAAAGCTTCTTATTTTTCAGTTATTTAATTTTGAATCCAATAAGTGGCTTTTACGTGATGCGCTCACAAACGAACAAACAAACAGACAAAAATTTCAAAAAATGTTTTTTTACTTTCTATTACTTATTTCTCGCGGCTTCCAATACTATTTTTGCAAAAATCTTTAATGTACAGACACGGACTGTTTACGATTTTATTATATGTATAGATTGCGTAATAATTCTGAGGGGAAATTCCAGCAATATTTAAGTTCGCATCTCATTCGCAATCTGTACGTTCTGAACGTTTTTTAAGTACGAGAATTGGTCTTGCGAAGGCCAATATAAAACGTTCACATTCAAGTCGCAATCTGTAAAACTTGTCAAAAATGTTGGTAAATAGAGTTTTGACAGATTGCGAATGAGATGCGAATGCGAACGTTCTTAGAAATTACGGGAATTTGCCCCTCTGATGTTAATATACTTATTGAGTGTGTTGCTGTGGGGTGTAAACTGGTCTATTGGTGTGTGTGAGTGTGGTGTACTTAGTAGAAAAGCAATCTGTCGAGGAAGTGAAATGAAAAATTTGGCATATTATGGTGGAATCCGACGATCGGTAATATCGCAGACGGACACGCATGGCAGACGACCACAGACCGCCACGCACCGCGCACCGAGGAACTTCCGATGTCAGCGATACGGCACGTACACCTTCCCACGCTCCGTCGTCCGGGCTCGTCGGTGTCCGTCCGCAAAATCGCGGATCGTGGGATTTCGGTATTAGTAATTAATTCGTGGAATAAATGAGTTTCTCTGTATCGCAATAGTTTAGATTTAACAGTAACAATTTACTTTTTAATTCGAAATGGTTCAATGTTTATCTGGTTCGAATATATCGAATATCTTCGTTGCTAAGCGGAAACTGCACATTAATTGGTCAATTGTGCAACCGTGCATTATGATTGTGGTTGTTGCTGTAGGTAAGATATCGTTTTCAACCATAACTCACATTGTAATTGGTTTGTTTTCGCCGTACTACAATCAACTCAGGCTATCATAGTGGTGCACTGCTGGAAACCACCAATTCTAAACTAGCAGACAAAAAACTCCAACTTTAAAAATAATTGGCTTTTACAATATTTTCGAATTACAGTGTTAATAGGCATAGGATACAACTAAACTCGTGTGGGAGCTCGTGGCTAAGTAATAACAGCCGCACGGGTCGATCCATCAGGTTAAGCTACGCTTGCCGGGGTTGGTCCGTGGATGGGTGACCATCTTTACATATCGAGACTCCGTGTCTCAAAAAGCACGTTAAGCCGTTGGTCCCGGCTGTCATTTGTGGATCTTTGACAGTCGTTACGGGTCGTCAGAAGCTCGAAAGTCTGACAACCAGTCTTACCAAGGGGTATTGTATTACCCAGTTACTGGGTTGTGGAGGTCAGATAGGCAGTCGCTCCATGTAAAATACTGGTATTCAGCTGCATCCGGTTAGACTGGAAGCCGACCCCAACATAGTTGGGAAAAGGCTAGGCAGATCATGAGGTATAGGATACAACAAGTACCAGCTAGGTACTTAACAAAATAGAAAATGTCCAACAAATCACTAAGCCTACAATGTTCTCACATTCACAAGATAGAAAATAATCTATATAAAAGGTAAATAAGATAATAAAAATAAAAACCTATTTAAACCAAATGACATGATTGCCATTACAAATGAGAGTGAGATCTGTTTATTAACATTTCTATTGTTATTATATTCAAATCCGTTTAAAAACTAATTAAAACTTCAGATACCTGCTTAAATTTTAAATATTTTACAAAGTTCACTAAAATTATGTTAAAATAAATAAGCGAAAGGATATCAAGAAGAATTATCTTACTTTTTAAGTAAAGTACGGACCTTTTTCTGATACAAATGAAAATCCTTTGAGATCATAGCGCCCTTAAATTCAATTACGGACCTCGATAAAGTGTTAAAAGGGCAGTTTAGATACTTAGGAAATGACTACCGGCTTTTAAAAATATTATTTGCTTCTCATGGGACTAAAATTTAGTAGAAAGGACAGCCACATTTCACCAGTTACATTATAGTGACAAAAATATAACTGGTGAAATGTGGGTGTACTATGTACACCTATGCCCAACCCTTTGGGGAAAGAAGGCGTGATGTGTGTATCTTCTCGTTTGACCGCTATCTCACCAGATGGTAAAGCTGATATCAGACGCTTCATTCCAGTGAATGTTCACTTTTGTTTCATTCCACATTCGCACGCCTCCGACAAAATAACAAAGAAATGAATTCATTCATTTTCATTTGATTTTCGATCATCAGCCGAGTGAATGATTCCGAGTGCCGAAATCCAAATAAATTTATTTTTCACTTATGATTATTTTTTTTCACTTTGAGTGTAAGATGCAGTGAAAGACAAAAATGTTAAGCCGTTGGTCCCGGCTGTCATTCTTGGAACTTTGACAGTCGTTACGGGTCGTCAGAAACCCGAAAGTCTGATAACCAGTTACCAAGGGGTATCGTATTACCCAGTTGCTGGGTTGTGGAGGTCAGATAGGCAGTCGCTCCATGTAAAATACTGGTATTCAAATGCATCCGGTTAGACTGGAAGCCGACCCCAACATAGTTGGGAAAAGGCCAGGCAGATTGATTGAACCTTCAAAAATGTGCTGGCTTTGTCCTGATCTGAATAGAAGTTTTTTTATTTTTTTATTCGGATCATGAATAGTATTTTAATAAATAATTAGTGTGAATATGTATTCTTTTACAGTACCTATTATAAAAAGAAAAAGAAAATTAATAACTTTATCGCTGTGAAATAAAAAATCGCGTGACAGCGAGAAGAGAAGTGAAAAAGTTAATTATTAAAAACAAATGAATATTCATTAAGAAACATGTTCGTCACGATTTTAATATGAATACGCTCTGTAATGAAAAGCCGTGTTCTGACTAGCGTTACGGGGCGTAATGTACCAT
The DNA here is from genome assembly GCA_947363905.1 of Lithophane semibrunnea. NCBI lineage: Eukaryota > Metazoa > Arthropoda > Insecta > Lepidoptera > Noctuidae > Lithophane > Lithophane semibrunnea. The sequence continues at coordinate 13,093,940 of OX376208.1, read as the reverse complement.
TCGCAGCGAGCATGTAATGTTACGTCGTGTTCTAACATGCGCTCGTTGTTCGCGTGTTCGTGCTCGTTTCCACGTACTGACTGCACGAATGCTCGCTTTGTAGCATGTTACATTACACCCGTAACACCGGTCAGTACACGGCTTTAAAGTTCGCGTGTTCGTAAACTTATGAAGTCTTTAATTAATATTCATAGCTAGAATTTTTTTTTCATAAGAAATTACGTACTATGAAGTCAAATTACGTACTATGAAGTCAATTCGATGGCACGTCGTTTACTCAGCGTAGCGACTACGAGAATGCTACGACGTACGTAGCAAATGACAGCTACGCCGTAGCGACTGGACATGTCTTTGTAAGATGTTTTTCGTATATATAATTCTTTGACTCCAGTTTCTGAAAGGTATCTTACGCTAAACTAGATTATGGATTAATTGGATTTACATTTTAACACTATCACTAACAAACACTGTCACTATCGGCTTAAACACTATTGAAAACTTTCATATTTGTTAGTTCAGTTCGCTTCCAGTGTTCGAAATTGTAAAATATGTACGCGGTATCTTTAACTGAAAACATGCTTGCCTAAAAGATAGTCTTTGTAATTATTCTAAACTAAAACCTGTGGATATCCATACTAATATTATAAATTATTACCTTTTCACGCCTAAACCACTGAAAGGATTTTGAAAAAAATTGGCAAGGACATAGTTGGCATCCTGGGGAAGGGCATAGGGTACTTCTTGCTTCAAAAGTGATCCAATAAGGGGGGGCGGGCGATATAGGGGATAAAAGTTTGTATGGGAAACCCAGCATTTCTTAAGTATGCAGGTAGTACGTTCCTGTGGGACGATATCCGACATACACGCGGGCGGAGCCGCGGGAAAAGCTAGTCAACAATAAATCTGGTAGTAGTCTTATTTTGTTTCATTGCCACGAGTTAAGGTCAGCTCAGACCGCGACGTGAAGCGACGCGACGCTGCGCGCACTTTTTATCAATTATCGAACTTATTTTCTTCACGAAAAGGTATAATTTCACGTGTCAAAGTACGCTGAGATGCGCGGTGCTGTGCAGCGCGTGTACCTTATTGTGTAGGAAATAAATTCGATATTGTACCGGATCATAAAAAAGTGCGCGTCGCTTCGCGTCTTGGTGTGAACAGACCCATAATCCTTTGTTCTCAATACATGAATTTGGCTTCGTAAAATATAAAATAGGTGATTACTTCTACAGCGATAATAATAACTTCTCTTAAAATCAATTTATTGAGGCTAAGATTACAAAAATGCAAACTGAAGCAACATAACAGTATAATTAGTAAGAAAGCTCATCAGACTTAATTGTAACGCAGCGTCTGCGTTGAACATCCCACACACACGTATCTTGCCGAATGATGCTCGATGCAAGCGGAGTACGTTCTTGCATAGCTTTTTCGCATCATCTATAAAAATGCAAAGACAACATTGCAAAATTAAAACAGAGTAGGTTAGGTTAGGTAGGTGAAGGTAGGTAGGGTAGGTAGGAAGGGTCGGTAGATAGGTAGGTGCGCCGTAGACAAGAACTTAGTATTAATATCAGTTTCAGTACCTAAACCTAAAAAAAAAACTGTATCTTTGTACCAAATTGTTGTAAATGCTCTCATTATTTTGTGATAATAAACTTTTTTTTTTTAGACTACTGTTGATACTTTGATATTGCAGGACTTCAAATAAATGTAAATAATTAAAGATGGAACGAACCCGAGCAAGTTGACTTCAGAATAATTGCGCAAGTATCTTGAACACTTTGCATAGCTAAGTAGAATTTCTCGCATTGTTGGATCAACATTGATTGCCACATTACATCCTTTATTAACCAACTTAAAACGGACAACGACCGAATTACTGTTTCATCCTGTAACAAAATATACGTTTGATACTTCTATCATTATAAAGTGATTAAAGAGATGTTGGCAAATAAGAGTAGTTTGTCCGGGGAGTATGTAGTTTTCGTGATATGTACAGTGTACCAAGGTAACCGACATAACCCGAAGTATTGCTTAACTTAAGTGGCAGTGGGCAGGGCACATTGCTCGCAGAACAGAAGGCCGATGGGGCCGAGAGGTTCTGGAGTGGCGACCGCGTACTGGAAGTCGTAGCGTTGGAAGGCCGCAAAAGGTAGACCGATGACCTGGTGAAGGCCGCAGGAATCGGCTGGATGCGAGAAGCACAGAACCGCTCGAAGTGCTTGGGGGAGGCCTATGTCCAGCAGTGGACGTCTTTCGGCTGAAATGATGATGATGATGATGAAGGGCAGGAGAATGATAATGACAAATAAGAGTAGATAATGAATAATTACTCACCATGTTATTAATCATTTTGCCTTTTTTAAACGTTTCAATTGCAACTTGAAAGTAACACAGAGAATTAAATAATTCAAAAATGTGGAATAGCATCTGAAAAATGAAAAACGAGAAATAAAAAAAAGGAATTCAGTGACATTTTCATAGATTGACATATAAAGAAATTGTGTAGGTAGCAAAGTACTTACGAATGGCTGAGAGCATAATTTATGAATGTTATAACACTCTAATATATTAACGTAAGTCTGAAATACTATTTTCCAATAATTTTCGCCGTTATTGTTTCTTAGTTCTTGCCAACTTAATACTTCAAAATTCCAAAGGATGACTTTATTTTTCAACATTTGAATGTATCGCAAGGCAGAAACTATATTGAAATCGAAAAAAGGCATCAAGTAGCTAACAAATGTGGCATAGAAAGGTACACCTAACTGCAACATAAAATATGTGTGAAGAATGACATAAAAGCTTAGAGCAGCGATTCCTAGAATCCAATTCCAAATTATGAAGTAGTTCGAACTGGTTTCATTGTTCATGAATCTGTTCACTTTTTGGAAAGTTAGAACAAACTGGACATTGTTTTTAGTTTGAATGATGCTGATGAAGAAATTCATAGTAAAGCCGATACAATATAAGACACAGTCGAAGTAAAAAGCAACATACTGGAAGGAAGTTCCTAGACTATTTTTATTTAAGGCTACCATATAGATTCCGAGTATATATAAAAATATAAATACTAGTGTCGCAACCATCGAAATAAAATTTGACATTAGGCTATTTGGAGTTATAGTATTATCCTTGATGCGATATTTAGGACAGAACATGATATATTGCATCAGATTCAACGGCAAGAGCATAGACTGCACATCTTTGTCCACCGTGTTGTTTAAGTCAAATTTCACGGGATAAGTTTTTCTGATATTTATAAATGTCTTCATTGTTCTCAACTTAAACAGTAGCTTTCTGGCACACAAGTGGTACACTAATCGATGGTAAATGTACTTATTGACTATTTACATCAAATCCATTAAGGTAGTTATTACGAAAAACTTAAAGCTTATCTTTAGGTCTCAGAATGAGGTTCACGCCTCATAAAAAAACCATAACTCTTAAATGGCTACTTTGTATGTGTGTATTGTATTATTCTTTCTTATTTCTTATTTCTTATTTCTTCCTTCTTCCTTCTTCTTTCTTCTTTCTTCTTTCTTTTTTCTTCTTTCTTCTTTTGTCTTTCTTCTTCTTACTTTCTTCTTGTTTCTTTATTTTTAAATTAAAAACCTCTAAATAAACTAAAATAAACAAAATTCTTGATTAATCCACTAAAAAAAATATAAAAAATCATCATCCACCTTTCTATATTCAATATTAAACCTAGAAACTAAAATTCTTTATTTACGTAAATTTTGAGTACTTTTTAGTTCTTAAAATGATAATACTAACTATTCTCAAAATCAATTTATTGAGGCTAAGATTACAAAAATGCAAACTGAAGCAATACAATAGTATAATTAGTAAGACAGCTCATTAGACTTAATTGTAACGCAGCGTCTGCGTAGAACAGGCCACACGCACGTATCTTGCTGAATGATGCTCGATGTAAGCGCAGTACGTTTTTGCATAGTTTTTTCTCATCATCTGTCAAAAATTGCAAAGACAACAGTCATTTTTATTCAACAATAAAACACAGTTGGTATAAACTGTTCTACGTATCACCATAATTTGCCTAAATTGGATTTTACTGACGCTGATAAAGTCACCAGACAACGCTTGTCAACGAGACAGTAACTATTTGTAAATGTTTTGATAAAGGCTACTGGCAAAACTTTGATATTGGTGCCGATTTTGTTGTTCACAAACTAAACTAAATTTAAGTTCAGTGCATCTTTTTCTTTATATTTCATTAAGAAAATAGACAGAAGATAAATTTTAGTTTAGTCCTGTCAAATTAATCAGCGCCTGTCACTACTCCATACAAGTTTAGACATGATTAAAAACTTGCGTACTACAATTACGTCAATTTACGTCAGGCGCTGATTAATTTGACAGGACTAAACTAAAATTTATCTTCTGTCCTTTTTTGAATGCAATAGAAAGAAAAATATGCACTGAACTTAAAATTTTAGTTTGTGAATAACAGAATCGGCACCAATGTGGGACTTAAAATAAATGGAAATAATTAAAGAAGTAAGGGAAGGGAGTAACGAACCTGAGCAATTTGACTTCAGAATAAGTGCGCAAGTATCTTGAACACTTTGCATAGCTAAATAGAATTTCTCGCATTGTTGGATCAACATTGATTGCCACATTACATCCTTTATTAACCAACTTAAAACGGACAACGAACGAATTATTGTTTCATCCTGTAACAAAATATAAGTTTGATACTATCATACTATCATTATAAACTGGTTATAGAGATGTTTATTTATTTATTTTAATACTTCAAGCACACAGATGTACAGAGGCGGACTTGATGCCATAGGCATTTTGTACCAGTCAGCCAGCAGGGTGATGCAGAGACATACATATGAGGAATAAATATTTATTTAAAATATATAGATATACATTACCTATTAAAAACTATAAATATAATTATACTAGCTGATACCCGGGACTAACGCCCGCGTAGATGTCGGTTATTGTATATTAAAACCTTCCTCGAGAACCACTCTATCCATTGGTGAAATCAGCATGAAAATCGGTGCAGTAGTTTTTGAGTTTGTCGCAAACAGACAGACAGATAGACGCGGCAGAGGACTTTGTTTTATAATATGTAGTGATACAGCTAATATATAATATATACGCACAAATAAATATACCTACTAAAACAAAGTCAAACAATGGGAAAACATTGACAATTAAGAATAGATAACGATTAAATAATTACTCACCATGTCATTAATTATTTCGCCTTTTTTAAACGTTTCAATGGCCACTTGAATGTAACACAGAGAATTAAATAATTCTAAAATGCGGAATAGTATCTGAAAGAAAAAAATAATTCAGTGGCATTTTAAAGGATTGGTAAATTTATTAAAAAAATTGAAAGTACCAAGGTAGCAAAGTACTTACGAATGGCTGAGTACAAATTATATGAATTTTATAACACTCTAATATATTAACGTAAGCCTGAAATACGTTTTTTGTATAATTTTCTCCGTTTGTGCTTCCCAATTCTTGCGAATTTAATAGTTGTAAATTCCAAAGAATGACTTTATTTTTCAACATTTTAATGATTCTCAAGGCATAAACTATATTGAAATCGAAAAAAGGCATCAAGTAGCTAACAAATGCAGCATAAAAAGGTACACCTAACTGCAATTTAAAATATGTATTGACGATGACGTAAAAACTTAGAGTAACGATTCCAAAAATCCAATTCCAAATCATGAAGTGGTTAGAACTGGTTTCGGTATTAATGAATCTGTGCACTTTTTGAAAAATTAGTACAAAGTGGACATTGTTTTTGGTTTGAATGATTCCCATGACGAAATTCATAACAAAACCGATAAAATAAAAAAAAAGGTTGAAGTAAAAAGTAACATACTCAAAGGAAGTTCTGAGACTATCTTCATTTAAGGCTACCAAATAGGTACTAAGTATATATAAAATTATAACTGCTAATGTCACAATCATCGAAAAAAAGTCTGAGATGAGGCTATTTGGAGTAATAATATTATTTTTTATATGATATTTAGGACAAAACATGATATATTGCATCAGATTCAAAGGCAAGAGCATGGACTGGACATCTTTGTCCACCTTATTGTTTGAGTCAAGCTTCACACGATATTGATTTTTAAAATTTCTTAAATTTATTAATGTCTCCATTTTTTCGACTCAACAGTAGCTTTTCAACACAAAAATGATACAATAATCGATGGTAAGCGTATTGAATATTCACATCAAATTCATTATGATAATTGTTATTAAAAACATGAATAATATATACTCGGACAAATTATTTCATCGGCTTGGTGTGGATGGTACGATAGTGTTAGATTTTAAGGGCCCGAAACTTTGCCACCTCTGAATCGTTTTCAGTGGCATTGCAGAGGTCACTCTGCTTGCAGGTTTTGGGCACAAGGGACAGAATAGGTGCTGAGATATTGTTTGTGGTTCTTCCCCGATTTATCGAGATACCTATCTCGATAAATTGGAGACAAACAGAATTGATGTGGCATCATCATTACTTTTATGAGTTTCGACAAAATATCAATACAAGGGTGACATGTAAATCGTCTTGCAACGGAGATCCAGTTAATGGTTCATGTGTCCAATGCCGTAAAGGACCTAAAACAACACTGAAATTTTCCAAAATAATAATACGGAACTACGCGCAAAATCAATTTATTGAGGCTAAGATTACAAAAATGCAAACTGAAGCAACACAATAGTATAATTAGTAAGAAAGCTCATCAGACTTAATTGTAACGCAGCGTCTGCGTTGAACATCCCATATACACGTATCTTGCTGAATGATGCTCGATGTAAGCGCTGTACGTTCTAGCAAAGCTTTTTCTCATCATCTGTCGAAAATTGCAATGAAAACATTCACAATAAAACACAGTAGGAGTAAGATACTGGAGGCGAAAACATAATACTCGTACAGCTACACATATTATAATTATCGATTAACAATACGTTTAAAGACATTTTATTTCATTCTACTGATTTATAAGACATGTATATTACTAGACATACTAAAACCACGAATAGACAGACATCTTCACCCGTCCAAAGATAAAATCAAAATCAAAATCAAAAGTCATTTATTCAAACTAGGCTGAGAATCAGCACTTTTCGAACATCAAAAATTACATAATACAGTCTCACAAAACGCCCTCCCTTGACCACTTTCTAGTGCTTTAGCTGGGAAAAAAAAGTGGCGCAACAAACTCCCCAGCCGCATAGCTGTCTGTTCAGTTAGAAAAAAATGATTCTATACAAAAGTATGCAAAATCATTTACATTACGCAACATAAAACATAAATCTCATTATTAGCCATATGTCAGCTAGCACACGCCAATATACCAACCAAAAAAATAAATATAAAACGAGAACTGTATGTACTCAAGCAGAAATAAAAAGTAAATTAACTAAATAAAAGGTTCCAGGCACAAAGAGCATGCCCGCTTACATATAGCTATCTATAGCTGTAGCTGGAAGTTATAAATGATAAACTAGGATCATCGAAGTAAAATAAATAAAAATGAATTACTAATAACATTAACAAAACCGAGATCAGCAAGACGACCAGTCACCACAAGCAGCACCCGTATATTTTTGATATTACAACCGTATGTGCATAACACTTCCTTGAAAGCCTTAATTTTTAACGGATGGGTCTAACGAAGGCAATAATTTCAAGGGCAAGTATTGTTTGACCCTCAATCTGTTATCTTCATGAAAATAAATATTTCAATTCAATTCAATTCAATTTATTTATTCAGTAACAATAAAAAAAAGGTTGAAGTAAAAAGTAACATACTCAAAGGAAGTTCTGAGACTATCTTCATTTAAGGCTACCAAATAGGTACTAAGTATATATAAAATTATAACTGCTAATGTTACAATCATCGAAAAAAAGTCTGAGATGAGGCTATTTGGAGTAATAATATTATTTTTTATATGATATTTAGGACAAAACATGATATATTGCATCAGATTCAAAGGCAAGAGCATGGACTGGACATCTTTGTCCACCTTATTGTTTGAGTCAAGCTTCACACGATATTGATTTTTAAAATTTCTTAAATTTATTAATGTCTCCATTTTTTCGACTCAACAGTAGCTTTTCAACACAAAAATGATACAATAATCGATGGTAAGCGTATTGAATATTCACATCAAATTCATTATGATAATTGTTATTAAAAACATGAATAATATATACTCGGACAAATTATTTCATCGGCTTGGTGTGGATGGTACGATAGTGTTAGATTTTAAGGGCCCGAAACTTTGCCACCTCTGAATCGTTTTCAGTGGCATTGCAGAGGTCACTCTGCTTGCAGGTTTTGGGCACAAGGGACAGAATAGGTGCTGAGATATTGTTTGTGGTTCTTCCCCGATTTATCGAGATACCTATCTCGATAAATTGGAGACAAACAGAATTGATGTGGCATCATCATTACTTTTATGAGTTTGGACAAAATATCAATACAAGGGTGACATGTAAATTGTCTTGCAACGGAGATCCAGTTCATGGTTCATGTGTCCAATGCCGTAAAGGCCTAGAACAACACTGAAAATTTCCAAAATAATAATACGGAACTACGCGCAAAATCAATTTATTGAGGCTAAGATTACAAAAATGCAAACTGAAGCAACACAATAGTATAATTAGTAAGAAAGCTCATCAGACTTAATTGTAACGCAGCGTCTGCGTTGAACATCCCATACACACGTATCTTGCTGAATGATGCTCGATGTAAGCGCTGTACGTTCTTGCAAAGCTTTTTCTCATCATCTGTCGAAAATTGCAATGAAGACATTCACAATAAAACACAGTAGGAGTAAGATACTGGAGGCGAAAACATAATACTCGTACAGCTACACATATTATAATTATCGATTAACAATAAGTTTAAAGACATTTTATTTCATTCTACTGAGACATGTACAGGATGTTAGGGTAAACAGTCTTGTCATTCAAACCATGGGTACTGGACTTAAATATAAAAATAAATGACCGAACACAACAAAAAAAAAACGTCAGCAAGACGAGATCAGCAAGACGACCAGTCACCACAAGCAGCACCCGTATATTTTTGATATTACAACCGTATGTGCATAACACTTCCTTGAAAGCCTTAATTTTTAACGGATGGGTCTAACGAAGGCAATAATTTCAAGGGCAAGTATTCTTTGACCCTCAATCTGTTATCTTCATGAAAATTAATATTTCAATTCAATTCAATTCAATTTATTTATTCAGTAACAATTCACATTGCGTTCGAAATAAAATCCAACATGAAACATAATAAAACATAATAAAAATAACATATGAAACATAATAAAATTTCGATCATGAACTTAGACCTCTTAGCAATTGGTGTAGCATTGGCTGAGGCATTGGCATACAAAGAATCTATTAATCTAGCCTAAATGCTAGGCCTAGAAGTAAGAAATTTCGCACAACAGTTCCATAGAAATTTATACAAGGTAAGCGCACTAAGGAGGGATTTTTGAAAATTCATTCTTCAAGGGGTTTAATAGGGGTGGGAGTAAAATGCAGCTTAGTAAGATGGAAGTTCATTGGTATGTGGTGGAGGCATGTTTATAAGCAAAATTGTATCATTGTTATTTTAGAATCTCATACTCTAAGTCTTCTGAGAAGTTGCCGATGAGAAATCTTTTCGGGCACTCGACTTATAATTAAGGAAGGACATAACGAACCCGAGCAAGTTGACTTCAGAATAATTGCACAAGTATCTTGAACACTTTGCATAGTTAAGTAGAATTTCTCGCATTGTTGGATCAACATTGATTGCCACATTACATTCTTTATTAACCAACTTAAAACGGACAACGACCGTATAATTGTTTCATTCTGTAACAAAATAAACGTTGGATTGGATACTTCTAACATTATAAACTGGATACAGAGAAATAAGAGTAGATAGTGATTAAATAATTACTCACCATGTCATTAATTATTTCGCCTTTTTTAAACGTTTCAATTGCGACTTGAATGTAACACAGAGAATTAAATAATTCGAAAACGCGGAATAGAATCTGAAAAAAAAAAAAAAAAACAGTGATTGATTTTTATAAAAAAAATTGTGTAAGTATCAAAGTAGCAAGTACTTACGAATAGCTGCGAACAAATTTTGTAAATTTTATAACACTCTAATATATTAACGTAAGCCTGAAATACGTTTTTCGTATAATTTTCTCCGTTCGAATTTACTAATTCATGCGAATTCAATACTTGAATATTCCACAGAATTACTTTATTTTTCAACATTTGAATGATTCTCAAGGCATAAACTATATTGAAATCGAAAAAAAGCATCAAGTAGCTAACATATGCAGCGTAGAAAGGTACACCTAGCTGCAACATAAAATAGTTGTTAACAATGACATAAAAACTTAGAGCAACGATTCCTAGAATCCAATTCCAAATTATGAAGTGGTTCAAACTGGTTTCATTGTTGAGGAATCTGTGCACTTTTTGAAAAGTTAGTACAAACTGGACATTGTTTTTGGTTTGAATGATTCCGATTACGAAATTCATAACAAAACCGATAAAATAGCAGAAACAGTTGAAGTAAAAAGTAACATACTCAAAGGAAGTTTTGAGACTATCTTTATTTAAGGCTACCAAATAGGTACTGAGTATATATAAACATATAACTGCTAATGTCACAATCATCGAAAAAAGGTTTGAGATGAGGCTATTTGGAGTTATATTATTATCTTTGATGCGATATTTAGGACAAAACATGATATATTGCATCAGATTCAAAGGCAAGAGCATGGACTGGACATCTTTGTCCACCTTATTGTTTATGACAAGTTTCACAGTAACACAACTTTTTTTTTTAATATTTCTAAAATTTCTAAATGTCTCCATTTTTCTCGACTCAAGCAGTAGCTTTTCAGCACACAAGTGATACAATAATCGATGGTAAATGTATTGACATCAAATACATTAAGTTAATTATAATGAAAAGCATGAATATTGTCCGCCGCCGTTGTCTTTTCGCTCCGCCAGGGGCGCCAGGGGCAGTTGCAACACTGTTCGCAGGGAACGTCGTGCCACAACACATCGGCCATTATCACATCACAGAAACTATCACAAAAGAATACACAATAGTGTAAACAAGCAGTATCGAAGTCCACGAAACACAGCAGCAACAGCCGGAACACTCAGTCAAATTATTTCGTCTGCTTGGGGTGGATGGTACGATAGTGTTAGATTTTAAGGGCCCGAAAACTTTGCCACCTTTGCGTCATTTTCATTGACATTGCAGACGTCACTCTGCTTGCAGGTTTTGGGGCATAAGAGACTGGACAGGACAGACATTGTTTGTGGCTCATCCTCGATTTATCGAGAAATCTATTTCAATAAATTGGACAAAAACAGAATTGATGTGGCATCTTCTCACTTGAACTCGGAGTTAATTAATTACTTTTATGAGTTTGGGCAAAATATCAATATTAGATTCAGTTAATGGTTAATGTGTCCAATGCCGTAAAATACCTTAAAAACACTGAAAATTTCTAAAATAATAATACGGAACTACGCGCAAAAATCAATTTATTGAGGCCAAGATTACAAAAATGCAAACTGTAGCAACACAACAGTGTAGTTAGTAAGAAAACTCATCAGACTGAATTGTAACGCAGCGTCTGCGTTGAACATCCCACACACACGTATCTTGCTGAATGATGCTCGATGTAAGCGCAGTACGTTCTTGCAAAGCTTTTTCTCATCATCTGTCGAAAGTGCAATGAATACATTAACATAGTAACAATGGACGAACTACTGATGATCAGCCAAGCTTGACTGGTGCCGACACTGGTAAAGTCACAAAACCACTCTAGTCAAGGCCACATAAAACACACAAAAGGTTCTCAAATCTACGATGTTGTAAGTGAAAATACTATATGTACGCCTAACGACGGTACATTCACTCGTATTAAGTTAGTGATGAAACATTTACATCAAAGCACAACCGATATTTCCATGGCTTCCTCCGATATAACATAATTATGTTTTATTAATGAATTTTTAGGGAGTAATCATCCATACTTATCCTAATCCTAACTATCCTGGCTAATATTAAAAATGCGAAAGTGAGTTTCTTGTTACGCTTTCACGCTAAAACGGCTGAACTGATTTAGATGAAATTTGGCACAGCGGTAGACCATAACCTGGAATAGGACATAAGATACTTTTTATCTCGATATGCCCACGGAATCGAGACTTACGCGGGTGAAACCGCGGGGCGCAGCTAGTAATATTACAAATGCGAAAGTGAGTTTGTTTGTTATGCTTTCACGCTAAAACGGCTGAACAGATTTAGATAAAATTTGGCACATGGGTAGACCATAACATAGAATAGGACATAGGCTATTTTATTCTGGATCGCCGACGAAGTCGCGGTCAACAGTTAGTATTATTATTAAGAAAGTAACGCTGTCTGTCTATCTTTTTATAATTAACCTTTTCAAACCTATACCACTGAACGGATTTCGATAAAATTTAGCAGGGAGATAGATGGAATCCTAGGGAAGGACATAGGCTACTGTTTGTTTGATAAATAATCGTTAAGGGGGTGAATGTTGGTAGGGACTTATTACTTTTTAATAGTTGTGAATCAATTATTCTAGCAAAAAGAGTATTAATGACTTTTTGATGATGAAACTCATTTCTTAATTTAAAAGTTAACACAATGTCATAATTGCATTTGTTACAATAACATTTATTTAAAAAAACTAGCTTATGCCTTCGGCATCGTGGATGTAGGAAATCACCTCACGGGAACGTACTGTCGGGTTATAAAAAGTATATTAAGTCCTAACCCAGGTCAAGGTCTGCTGTTCTGAAGGTCTGCCGACAGCCGTTAAGCTACTACTTTTGGATCAGGTGGTTTTCCAATACCGTACCGGTAAAGGCCAAAATAAGCCTTTTCCTTGTTTTTAAACCATAAAACTTTAGAATATACACTCACGATACTACTACTTATACTTCACTGACGATACTTTATTATTATTTTTCCATGATGGTTCACCAGAAAATATTTAAAAATTCGAAGATCTCTGCTTCATGGGAACCGAGGGGCTAGACAAGTGACAATTGCTTCGAAAGCGTTTCGTATTTCTACAACGACTTTCAACAGGATTGACATAAGATTTTCGATAGCATAGGTCAGTCCTATAAATGTCTACGTTTTCCATCGTCGTTATCGCTGTTAGAATGTCACTTTGTTTAGGGCCTCAGAACCGAGAATAACGGCCGCCAAAAAAAATTGTTCATCTTTTTTTTACGTCAGATTCAAATTTAAACAATTGAAATGATCGGAAAATTTAAAACAACAACATTGATGGCCAGTAAGGTAATACAAAGTTCCAAACTCGAAGATTTCATGCAGGGAAATATGTATTCGCAAAATGTACGTATAGCGTAATGTGTGTGTAGCTGGTAAATTTTAGGCGTAATCCAGGTCACTCACTAATAACCCTACCATTTTAGTACTGAACGAACTAACCCCTTCCCTTATAAATCCTTTCCCTTTATAAATAAGTTCCCCCTTTTTTTTTTTGAGGGTGGGAAATCGTCCAATGACTTGAAATGCTCTGGGCGGAGCGGAAGGGCGTGTCAGACTTCTACTGACAAAACCCACCCGTGTTCCTTCAGTTGCCTGTTGTCAAGGTCCCGGTATCCCTTTCGGACTAACCCGCAACCCTGGAAATAACTTCCCCTAATTTCTACTTCAAATATTTTAAGAGCTGGAGTTTACTCCGTAAAAGCACTAATGAAGGATTTTTAAAAATTCATCCCTCAATTTCTTTAAATAGGGATGGGAGTAAAATGAATGTTCATCATTTTTTTATTACACGACTGCCCAAAAGGAGTGTAATGTTTTCAGGGTTCATGTATGTATGTATATGAGTTTCTTTATTCCACCATAACTTTTAAATGCTTGGACGGATTTGGATGTGTGGGATATCGTTAGAATCCTTACATCATCCCGAGTGACAGTGTCATCATGAAAAGTTTTTTTGAAAAAAAAAAAAGAAAATGGCGGCAGTATGGCTCCATTTCAAAATGTGAAAAATAAAAAAAAATCTGCAATTATTTACAATATTACGGATATGACGGAATTTCTACGAAGGTAATCAAGTATGTAGCTGACTTAATTTGTAAACACTTGAGCTATCTCATAAATCTGTGCATTTGCTCGGGTGTATATCCCAATGTCTTAAAAGTGTCCATAGTAAAGCCGATATTTAAAAAAAACAATAATGAACACATGGGCAACTATAGACCGATTGCACTCATTCCGATCATATCGAAAATTTTTGAAAAGTATATTTATAAGGAGTTGTACTCATACCTTGAAAAGAAACACATTTTAATCGATGAACAAAAGGGATTTAGAAAAAATAGGACAACCAATATGGCAATTTATGACTTCTTGCATAAGGTAATGATAAACATGGACGGTAGAATCCCACTATGCGCCATCTACTGTGATATGACGCAAGCTTTTGACTATGTAAACCATAACATTCTACTTCAGAAACTAGAGGCATACGGCATAAGAGGAAATATACTTAACCTTATAGAGTCTTACCTAATTAACAGAAAGCAGTACACAGAAATAACAAAAATAAATATTAAGACAAAAAGAGAGGAATTTTACATATCTGGTGAACGAACACCTATTTACGGTGTCCCACAAGGTAGCGTGCTTGGATCACTTTTATTTATCCTATATATCAATGACTTGCCTGATGCTATTAACTACCCCATGACCCTATTTGCAGATGACAGCACAGTGAATATAACATGTAATAATAAGGACGTTTATGAATTTGACATTAATGAAACCTTGACATCAATAATATCATGGTTAGATATGAATAATCTTGAAATTAATCTAGATAAGACGACGATAATGCATTTTAATCAACGGGTACATGCTGATATTGACATTGAAGCCCTCTACAATGGCACAAAATTAGAGCACAAATAACTGGAAAGCGCACATTGAATATACAAGCAAAAAACTGAGCTCGTCCGCGTATATCTTGTACAAACTGTCCTCAGAACTTAACCCAGATGCTTTGGTGACAACCTATCATGGATTGGTGGCATCAATTCTGCGCTATGGTATCATATTTTGGGGTAACTCTACGGACAAGGAAGTAGCGTTTAAAGCCCAAAAGAGGTGTATTCGGGCTATGTTTAACTTACAATCGACAGAAAGCTGCAGACCATTGTTTAAAAAATACAAACTATTAACTTTACCGTCTTTATATATTATTGAAGTTGCATCGTTTGTAAAGTCTAACCCCCAACTCTTTCCACGACAATCTGACATTTTTCCGCGTAACAGACGTGACAACAGCCAAATTTGCTTGCAGTCGGCAAAAACTGCCCTCATGGGGAAAAGCTTTTTTTGTATGGCCCCGAAAATATACAACAAAATACCACAATCATATAGAGATATGACAACAAATCAATTTAAAAACAAGATTCGAAATCTATTAACAGACAAGTGCTATTATAGTATAAATAACTTTTTGACAGATACCTTTTGACATGCTTGAACCTTAAATTGTTATTATTTCTATAGTATTATTATTCTCATAAAAAATTTAATAATGAATGTTATGTCTATTGAATTAATTATATTTTGTTTGCTAAAATAATATAAAAATTTGTACGCCTCGTCAGGCAAAACATGTACGGACTGTTTACCTATGTATATTTAAGATCTTGCATGCTAGATTTGTATTTAAACGCATGTTTGACAAATAAATTATCTTTATCTTTATCAAAACTATATAATTTACTGGCATAAATTTTACATAGGTAGGGTGTACATGCAAAACAAATATTTCATCTTTGGTTGCAAACGATTTAATCAGACTTTAGTAATACTGCGAATGTCTAAATGAGTGATTGACCATTCTGCAATAACAATTTTTATCAACTAGTTTTTTACTTTTTAGTTCTTTTTTTAGCAGGGGCAGTCGTGTTTTTTAATTATTTATTTTTATTTAAGTTAAAAACTTGGCCTGAGCATGGTAAGTATGTTTTTATGTAAAATTGAATCATCGTTATTTTGGAATCCCTAAGGCTTCTGAAAAGTTTCCGATGAGAAATCGGGCACACGGCTTTTAAGTAAGGATATAACTAACCCGAGCAAGTTGACTTCAGAATAATTGCGCAAGTATCTTGAACAGTTTGCATAGCTAAGTAGAATTTCTCGCATTGTTGGATCAACATTGATTGCCACATTACATCCTTTATTAACCAACTTAAAACGGACAACGACCGCGTTACTGTTTCATCCTGTAACAAAATATACGTGTGATATTTATATCATTATAAACTGATTATTTATACAATGTGTAAAAAAACCCTGTCCGATTCGAAAAAGGCACATAGGTACTGTAATATTATACATTACCAAAGTAATAAAAAATCTTAGGCATTAATATTTAAAAAATAATAAATTTGTTAAAATACAATAGACGCAGATATATTTAGTAACCTATTCCGCTTGACTATTCTTCAAGAGTCATAAAAACCCTGTAAGAGAATCGACACGTGTTTCACCTCTCTACGAGGCATCTTCAGGATGAAGATTGCAAACCAGAACGCGACGTGTTACCACACCGAGCGCTGGACGCAAAGTTTCACTTTGGTTTTTTGGACTCTTAAAGAATAGTCAAGCGGAATAGGTTACTAAATATATCTGCGTCTATTGTATTTTATAATGGATTTCCGCAAAGTCACGGCTGAATCAATTAACTATAATAAATTTGTTGCTATTTAAAATTCACATTTTTAGTACCAAAATTACCCGAAATCCATTAAAAATAAGCAAAATTTTGAACTGGGTTCAAGTTATAACTTATAGACAAATGCTAAAGAACCCGAAGCCTATGCCCCATGCCCGGTGAAATAGATACCCCATTGTAAGAAAAAATGCGATTTTTTTTATTTTTCCTGAAAATGACTTCTCACTACAATAAGTACTTAATAACACCCTCACGGATCGGACACGGTTATTTTTACTTGTAGTAGAGATGATAACAAATATGAGTACATAAAAAATAATTACTCGCCATGTTATTGCCTATTTTAAACGTTTCAATGGCCACTTGAATGTAACACAGAGAATTCAATAATTCGAAAATATGGAACAGCATCTGAAAAAAAAAACGTTTCAAAAACAAAAATAAAAAATTGTAAGTAAATATCTAGGTAGAAAAGTACTAACGAATGGCTGAGAACTAAATTTATGAATGTTATAACACTCTAATATATTAGCGTAAGCTTGAAATACTTTTTTCCTATAATTTTTGCCGTTATTGTTCCCTAACTTTTGCCAACTTAATACATGAAAATTCCAAAGAATGACTTTGTTTTTTAATATTTGAATGATTCGCAAGGCATAAACTATATTGAAATCGAAAAAAGGCATCAAATAGCTAATATATGCAGCATAGAAAGGCACGCCTAGCTGCACCATAAAATATGTGTTCACAATGACATAAAAACTTAGAGCAACGATTCCTAGAATCCAATTCCAAATCATGAAGTGGTTAAAACTGGTTTCATTGTTGATGAATCTGTGCACTTTTTGAAAAGTTAGGACTAACTGGACATTATTTTTGGTTTGAATGATCCCAATTATAAAATTCATAACAAAACCGATAAAATAAAAGAAACAGTCGAAGTAAAAAGTAATGTATCGGAAGGGAGTTCCAAGACTATCTTTATTGAAGGCTACCAAATAGGTACCGAGTATATATAAAAATATATATACTAGTGTCACAATCATCGAAAAAAGGTTTGAGAAGAGGTTATTTGGAGTTATAACATTATCTTTGATACGATATTTAGGACAGAACATAATATACTGCATCAGATTCAAAGGCAAGAGCATGGACTGGACATCTTTGTCCACATTATTGTTTGAGTTGAAATTAACGGGATAAATTTTTCCAATATTTATAAATTTCTTCATTTTTCTCAACTAAAACAGTAGCTTTCCGTTACACAACTGATACAATAATCGATGGTAAATGTATTGACTGTTCATATAAAATTCACTAAGGTAATTATTATGAGAACCATTAGTACATATACTCGTTCTTATAATTAAACTCCTCTTTTGTGACAATGCTTCGATATTGTTAGATTTTATGAGCAGTAGTAGCCCAGTGGTAACGGCTCCGACTTACGAGTTGTAGGTCATGGGTTCGACGAACCCAGGCAGACGTTTTACTTTATGTAAATAATTTCATCACCATTGCTCTCTAAACGGTGAAGGAAAACGTCATGAGGAAACCGGCTCGAAAACATTCATGAATCTGGCTTTACAAAAATATTAAATCATTCAAATATCGGCGTTTTACCTGAAATAAAACGCTTATTAAACTACTTACCTTATTCGAAGCATAATTAAACAATTGAGATAGGCTGAACCTTGTTTCCTGTGCCTTTTTTCCTTACGTTTCTAGCGATATAGCAGTCTCGCTCTCAAGACGTCACCAGGTCAGAGAGGGGAGCGCAATATGGAGCGCGCGCGACTCGGTCTTGTTCATTGGATGATTGACTATGTCACTCACCAGGCAGAAATTACTATTATGCTTCGAATAAGGTAAGTAGTTTAATAAGCGTTTTATTTCAGGTAAAACGCCGATATTAAACCACTTGACCGTTATTCGAAGCATAATTAAACAATTGAGATATGTCTGTTATCGCCTGGTGACGCTCATGCATGACGAACGCCAATGTGTAGGGAAAGATCAATAAAAAAAACAGAAATATAGTAATTGCACATTGTTTTTTAATACAAAATATATAAAAATAAAATTATTAATCTGGTTTTATTATAATTCTGAAGTGTATATTATTAGTACTTATTCAAGAAAAAATCAGTAAATCAACTCTATAAGATAGGGTTAAAGAGAGCAGTAATGCTGTTACTCTTAGAAGAGTCTAAAACCTGTCATTTATAAAATCGAATAAAAGTGTTGGAAGACCTCCAATTTCCCCGAGTCAATATATCTTCCATGGGGAAGTTGTCTAACCAATTTTTGGAAGCAACAGCGGAATGGACACTTCCAGGAGTAGCAACAATACCAGCCTGACGCATCAGAGTCTTAATCCAGCCTGCAATAACTGTTCGTGAGGCCGCACGAGCTTTACCTCTCATATTGATAAACAAGTTAGGACATTTAGCTTCCTGACGTCTAGTGGAAAGCAGTAATACGGTCTGTTCAACCCAATATACAGGGTCCAAGTTCCTATTATCATTATTTTTAAATAATCTCCATCCTGATTGCCTATAGTCAGATGAATCCGTCTTAGACCCAAAGGCTGGCCACAAAGTTATAAAATCATGGTCTGGTGATCTAATATAATTCATGTTATCGGTCATTAGGAGTGTCAAGTCATGAATACGCCTACCAGAACAGAGTAGTAAGAGGGCAGCGGCTTGACTCGATACATCAAAAATATTGTCATGATTTATCGTTCTATCGCCAAAAAAACATACAAAATCATCAATATTCCACACGGGTAACTTAGAAACAGGTGGTTTTTTAATTAAAATCGATTTCAAAATATGTTTCACTAAAATATGATTACTTAGAACTCCTGAATTATTTACATTACAAAGGGTGGAGACCACAGACTTATGTAACATTATTGTATTATAAGACAGTTGATCTTTTATATGCAGATCAGCCAGAAAACGAGCTAGGTCAGACCCTGAGGGATTCTCAGGGTTAATATAACTAGATCTACACCATGAAACCCAGCGATTCCATGCGGGTTTGTAAGTTCTCAGGGTGGAAGCGCGCCAAGAACTTTTTAAAAGATCTATCTGACAATTGTTCCAATTACCTAAATGATTT
Source organism: Lithophane semibrunnea (assembly GCA_947363905.1). Taxonomy (NCBI): domain Eukaryota; kingdom Metazoa; phylum Arthropoda; class Insecta; order Lepidoptera; family Noctuidae; genus Lithophane; species Lithophane semibrunnea. The sequence continues at coordinate 13,073,981 of OX376208.1, read as the reverse complement.
GTCCACCCCCACATTTCCACACTTCCAACACTAGATCCTGGACGCGAGGAGGTGGTAATCCCGTTGTCACATCGATTAATACTTTGTTCAGGTTCTGTATTGTGAACGGTGGGGCTAAAGCCCGGACTTTGAGATCTCCGCGCCAAAAGACTCTCTCCCATCTCGGTGCTACTATCAAGTAAATTCCTGATGCCTGATTGAGGTAGCTCAAAACTCTGGGCATCAGAAACGGGGGCGGGAACACCCATGCCAGATCGAATTTCCAAGGAATCGAGAATGCGTCGTGGGTTACAGTTTGTTTGTCGTTCTGATCTTTCGATATGTAATGAGAGACTACGTGGGCGTTGCTGGAGGCAAACAGATCCACTTGGGGAATTCCCCATTTGAAGAATATTGTCTTGGTGATCTCTGGCATGAGATGCCATTCGGGGACCTGGCGAAACCGCGATAAGTGGTCGGCATGGTTGTTGTACCTCCCCGGAATGTAGTACACGTTGATGTGAATTTGGTACTGATCTACTAAACAAAACAGGTCGTATGTTATGTCCATCAATCGCGAGGATTTCGTTCCCCCTTCGTGACGGAGATACGCTACTACCGTGCGATTGTCGCATTGTATGGTGACCGTGGATTGGCTTAGATAAACGACATGACCTTGAAAGACCTTCAATATTGCTGACATTTCTTTGACATTGCAGTGACAATTCTGCTCGTTCTGGGACCATGTTCCCCATAAGGACTGGTTGTCCATCTGGGCACCCCAACCTAAGTCGGAGGCGTCGGTCGTGATAAAATGCGTTGCTGGTGCGTGGTGTAGAATTGACGAATGTTGTAAATTGTGGCACCACCACTGTAGGTCGCCTATTGCATCTACAGGTACCGTATATACCTTGAAAGAATTGTCTAATTGCAGTGTGTTTAGGAATTTCAATAGAGCTCGATAATGCAATCTTCCTCTTCGGACAACAAAACTCGCAAAGTTTAGTGCTCCTATTACGCTCTGCAACTTCTTTAGGTCTGTCTTCCCCAAATCTACGATTTCGCGTATCTTTGATAGTAATGAGGGTACTTTCTCCATTGGCAGACGTTTGAGGTTTAGCCAAGGATCCCACAGTACTCCTAGGTAAACCAGGGATTTCTTTGGTGTTAGGATAGATTTTTCGAAATTTATCTGCCAGCCCAGATATTGTAATGTTTTTACGAAAAGACTCACATGGCCTGCGAGAACTACTGGGTTTTGGTGAGCCAGAATAAAGTCGTCGAGAAAGACCAATATTCTCACACCTTGGCTTCTCATTACTTGAGCAATCCAATTTGTCAAACTGGCAAAAGTTTTTGGAGCCGTGCTGAGACCGAACGGTAGGCAAGTCATTTGATAAAGCTGTTTTTCGTAAATAAGGCGTAAGAAGCGCCTGTGAGGCTTTGCTACCTTTAGATGAACGTAGGCCTGTGATATGTCCAGCTTGCACATCCAATCTTGGGGCTGAATGAAATCTGGGACTCTGAACACATTTATCAGACTGAAAGGGGTGGTCAGTACGAATTCGTTTAAAGCCTTTAAATTGAAAATCGGTCGGGCTGACCCATCGCTCTTTGGTACTAGGAAGAGGGTAGATAAGAAACTTGGTGTTGGGCTTGCAATTTCCAGAATTCCTTGATTCAACATTTTTTGAATAATGAAGGTCATTTCTGGTGACACAGGTGTGTGAAACGCCTTGTTGTGTAGACTGGGCATGATTAAGGGAGGTTTTTGTTGAAAAGGTATACGGTACCCTTGAATTATTTGAATAAGGAAATCTGGTGCTTGCATTTCTTTCCAATGATTGACGAAATTCGATAACTGACCAGCTTGAAATACTTTCATGTCAATATCTACTTCTTTTGGCATTGAAGCCTGAAGGTGATGACCTTCGCTTATTCCCGCCACGTTTGTGAGCGTGGTATCTATAGTTTTGTCTTGCTCCGCGGGAGCGAAAAGAACCTCTATCCAATCTGCCACTACCCTGTTGAGGATGGTTGTTATACGCATTTACCGGTCCTTGCGAAGGACACTGTATATTATGCTGCAAAAAGCCACCCTGCGGGGGGACGTTACAACTTTGACAGCCTTGTGAAGGCATGTTTGAGATATAGTTCTTACCCTGCGAGGGTGGAACTGAATATTGACCCTGCGAGGGACGTATGACCCATTTTCCAACTTGTGAAGTTGAGGTATTACCGTAAGCCAATTTTGTAGATGTACCAGCTGATCTAGAAAGTAGGATATTATTGGGCATTCTACTCCACCTTCCGTTCCATCGGCTCACTTCGTTCGCCTCGTCACTCTCGGTGGAGTAGAATGCCCAATAATATAATTGAAAAATACTGGTTCGGCGCCTATTCCACCCGATGGAACGGAAGATGGAGTAGAAATCTTACATAGTAGAGTAAAATACTGATACTGGTTCGGCGCCTATTCCACCCGATGGAACGGAAGATGGAGTAGAAATCTTACATAGTAGAGTAAAATACTGGTTCGGCGCCTATTCCACCCGATGGAGTAGAAATCTTACATAGTAGAGTAAAATACTGGTTCGGCGCCTATTCCACCCGATGGAATGGAAGGTGGAGTAGAAATCTTTCATAGTGGAGTAAAATACTGGTTCGGCGCCTATTCCACTATTTTAGTTCTAAAACGCAATATAGGCTTACCTCGATCAACTGCTGCAGATTCTCGGATTGAACACTAAACCACGACTTTATATTATATAGTTCACAAGTTTTATAACAACAAGTTTCACACATAATTCTTTCATAATTTCGTTTGCAAATTGAACTACATACACGAACATAGTAAGCTAAAATTCAGGACAGTTTGTCTCATGTCTCTTCACAAAGCAAGAAATAGCATACACCTACAGGCATACACACATTCTATTTCTATGACCCCAGATTGGGCACCAAGGACATCTGAACTTTAGGATACCGTAAACATTAAACTAAAATTTGGGTCAGATTGACTCTTGTCTCTTCACAGAGCAAGAAATAGCATGCACCTACAGGCACAAGCTCATTCTATTTCCATGACCCCAGATTGGGCACCAAGGACAACCAAATGTTAATTTAATTTATTCATACACGTAGACAATCAACTACTGGTTTTAGTAAGCTAAAATTCAGGACAGTTTGTCTCATGTCTCTTCACAAAGCAAGAAGTAGCATGCACCTACAGGCACACGCACATTCTATTTCTATGACCCCAGATTGGGCACCAAGGACATCTGAACTTTAGGATACCGTAAACATTAAACTAAAATTTGGGTCAGATTGACTCTTGTCTCTTCACAGAGCAAGAAATAGCATGCACCTACAGGCACAAGCTCATTCTATTTCCATGACCCTAGATTGGGCACCAAGGACAACCAAATGTTAATTTAATTTATTCATACAGCTAACACTACCTTACTAGCGTGTAAGGTAGTGTTAGCTGTATCAACCAACTACAACTACAATCAATTACTGGTTGCTCTGCTGTTACTCCGCGTTGCGCTTGATTAATTAAGATGCTTACACACTCATACGTTCGCCTTCGAAACGGTTCATGCGCCGTCCCGTGGCTATTTATTGTACTATACTCTTTGTAAACCGCCTGACGACGGCGTCGGAAACGATCGTACAAATTTTTCACAGTATAGGTGTGAGTGAGTCTTTAAAACCTCGGACTGCAAAATTGCATTATGTAAATTTGCTGAATTCGAACTTTATCGTTGTTATGTGAGGTGTATGTGTGAGTGAGTAATTTCCATGTATTCAACAATTACTTTGTAAGATGATCGCCGCGCATGTTGCAGTCTTTGATTAAAATTTGATTTTTATAGGATTTCCTATTTCTCTCTCGTTTGTTTATTATTTTATATGTTTTATAATAATGTGTTAGTTCTATCAATCTAGGATTGTTTGAAAGATGATTCTTAATATCAGTACTGAAAATTTGCATGAAATGATTATAAAAATTCGTTCTAGCCGTTGGATGATTTTATAACAATTTTAAGTTTACTGCAACATACCTGTGAACTTACTTTATGACATGGGTTCGTTTACATATCATATCGTTCGTCTGCAAAAAAAAAAAAAAAAAAAGAAATGTATTCCGGATATTTTACTTTCGGCTCATCTTAACTTGCAGATTTATTTTTTTAATTTCAGTTTGATTTATGTTGGCATGCAGAGTTTAATAATACGGTTTATCAAACAAACACACATACATTATTATAATACCTATTATAAGTAACAGCTTGGTATCGGCTTCACCTTTGTCGGTGAGCGTTAAAGCTGGTTTTCTATTTCGTTTCTCACGATAAAATTGCAATTTGACAGAAGGGTTTTCAATCAATACGGTTTAATAAGTCGTAAGTATCATCAATTAGTTATACACCTGTGAGGACATGTAGTTAAGGTTTAATTTTGATATGAGGTAAATATTGCTGAAATGAATTTTTTTAGGTATATAACCAATCAATTTCGATCATATAATTACATTCGCTCCAGTGTCTTCCAGTGATCCACTTATCTTTTTCGTTACATAATTACGTCATCCTACAAATATAAAATGTAAGTAAGTACTACTAAGTTGATTGAATATTTTAATGTGTAATCGGCTACGTACCTACTCAGCTTCGGACCTGGTTTCTGCCTGCCGGCTGATGTAACTGTCGCCATCATACCACCCATGTCATCTTCTAGCAAACAATATTCCATCTGAATATTTTAATGATTAATCGGTACTCAGCTACGGACCTGGTTTCTGCCTGCCGGCTGGTGTAACTATCACCATCATACCATCCATGTTATCTTCTAGCGAGCTATATTCCATCTGAATATTTTAATGTTTAATCGGTACCTACTCAGCTACGGACCTGGTTTCTGCCTGCCGGCTGGTAACTACCATCTTCTAGCGAGCTATATTCCATTGAAACTTTCCTCTCCATAATTATTGAGGTTGGTTATAGAATTAATCTTAGTGTGTTCTATTTCAGGTCTGACTCAGAATCGGAATATCAATCACCTGCACGGTCCACAGCTGCAGTAGTCGAGGTGAAAAAGCAAGCTAAGAAAAAGGCGGTGAAGCGCCAAACACCTGAAAGCACCGCCCACCCGTCAAACTCTAAGTCAAGGTAATTTATATTACTGCTTGTATGTTTAGGTGTTTTTTTGGTATGATAAATCAATTAAAATGCTATGTGCACTGATACATGATGGTTAGGGAACTTGGTAACGCAGACAACTGTAAAATCAATTTCCGATTATATTCAATGCAGGAATGTTAACAGTTACTTCATTAGGTATTCTTATTGAAATTATTATAACAAATATATACCACGTTTATCGCGTTTATCAGGCTTTGTATTCCCCATAAGATTCAACAGAGGTGTATAATAGATAATAAATGTAAATTATTATAAATGAAAATATGTGTAATTGTTTACAGTAAAAGACGCAGCTTGAGCTCGGACCTCTTTGGTCTGGAGGACGAACCGAAGACGACGACCTCAAGCGGGGACTTCGGTTCATCGCTCATCAGCCGTGTTGCCAACGGTAAAGTACGGCGAGCGGCAGACCTAAAGGGAGAGTTCTACGTAGAAGTAAAGGTATACGCGAAAGACGAAGTTGCCTCCACCCCCAAGGAAGAACGGTGGAAAAAAGCCCAGGTCGCTTTAAAAGCACAATTAGATCGAAATACTCCCCAGTGGGACGGGCTGCAAATGTTCATGAGGTCAACTCATGAATTGTTTAATCATTCCGAGCCCGTCTTTTACAGCGATAGCATAAATTTAAAATAATTTAGTTTTAATTGTTGGGGACACCAAATTAATTGTATTGATTATTGCAGAATCTAATAGTATGTAAATCTAAACCTATTTTAGCATACAAAATTAACTGACGTAATAATTATCTAAAATGCCTTTCTGTACCGTTTGTAACACCTCTGTTGAGCGCAGTCACTGGACAGGTCATCTACGTAGTACTAATCATAAAAACAAAAATATTTCGCATTTTTGCGAAGGTGTTGAAATAATCCATTCTGCATTTCGTAATCGTATAGCTTCTTATAGAATCGTCGATCCGTCTGAGAATTATTCTCTAGATTCATTTTTTAATAATATTGAGAACAAAATTAAAATGTTGATTGATACGTCTCTTAAAGAACACACTTGTTTAAAAGTTAACTTCGAATATTTCGCGTTGTTTTTAATGGTTAAAAATGATTCTCAGGAGATGAAATCATTTGCCACAAAAAACTTTACTTTGCATCAGAATTATGAATTGGATCCATTATTGGCTCAAGTCAAAAATACTTTAACAAAAAAGATTGAAGAATTTCAGGACCGCGATAGTGGATGGACCTTCTTAAACAATTCCCATTTGGAAATCAATGTTAACAAATATCAACCTTTGCGCGGTTCAGGTTTTGTCGAATTGCCTGTATCAATAAAATCGAAAAAAGCATGTATTAATATCCGCAATAATGATGAGTATTGTTTTTTATGGTCCGTTGTTGCTGCTTTATATCCAGCTAAAAGTCATCCTGAAAGAGTATCGTCTTACCCTGATTTTCGTAACGTATTAAATGTAAAGGATATATCATTCCCAATGAATTTCTCAGATGTTACGCGATTTGAGGGTAATAACCCTGAAATTTGTATTTATATTTATGGTTTGAAAAATAATACCATTGTAGGACCTCTTTACAAACCAAAAACCTTAAACGACAAGGTGATTCGTTTACTTTATTTCGAAAATGATGATTTATCACATTACTGTCTTATTAAAGACTTACCACGACTCGTTAAGAATCAAATAACAAAGCACCACAGTAAATTGTACTTTTGTGACGTTTGTTTACTGTTTTTTAATTCATGCGACGATCTTAGTTCACATAATTGTGGAGGTGTCGCCACGGAACTGCCTCCAAAAGGTTCTTTCATACAGTTTGAAAATTATAACAGAAAGCAGACTGTACCATTTGTTATATACGCAGATTTTGAAACAATGCTAGAACGGTATGAATCTTGTGACCCTAATCCCACTAAAGCGAGCACTGTAACGCGACAGCGACACGTGCCTATAGCTTACGCTTACCATATTACGTGTGCGCTAGACGAAAGCCACAATCGTTACGTTTCTTATCGCGGTTCGGATTGTGTATCTAATTTTGTGAAGTCTATTTATAAAGATGCACAAAAAATTTATACTATTTTAAAAAATAATGTTCCTATGATATACTCAGATGATAATGCTCACAACTTTGAAAACGCAATGAATTGTCATATTTGTGATCACTTCTTATTCGGCGACAGGGTTCGTGATCATTGCCACTTGAGTGGAAAGTATCGCGGCGCAGCTCATAGTTACTGTAACCTGCAATACAGATTACCAACATTTTTACCAGTATTCTTTCATAATTTGTCCGGATACGATTGTCACCTTTTTATAAAAGAATTAGGTGAAGCTCCTGGATCTATTAAAGTGATACCGAAAACAAAAGAAAACTATATTTCATTCACAAAGTTTATTCCGATTTCACCGGATGAAAACATTCAGGTTCGGTTTGTAGATTCTTTCAAGTTTTTAGGCACTAGTTTAGAAAAGTTGGTTAGTACCATGAAAAAACAAGACTTCAAACTTATTTTCCTAATAAAACAGAATTTAACCTACTCACCCGTAAAGGAGTGTATCCTTATGATTATATGTCTCAATGGGATCGATACGAAGAAAAATGTTTGCCGTCAAAAAACAATTTTTTTAGCTCATTGACTAATGAGTCAATTACTGACGAAGACTTTGAACACGCTCGTTCCGTTTGGTCAGTATTCAATATTCGAAACATGGGTATGTACACCGATTTATATCTTAAAACAGACGTTCTGTTGCTAACAGATGTATTTTAAAATTTTCGAAAAACTTGTAAACGCCATTACAATCTCGATCCTGCGTTCTATCTTACAGCACCAAGTCTATCTTTTGATGCAATGCTTTTAAAAACAGGAGTTCAATTAGAATTAATTAGCGATGTCGAAATTTTTAGAATGATACAACAAGGTATTCGTGGAGGTGTTTGTATGTGTTCCAAAAGATATGCCAAAGCCAATCATAAATATTTAGATACCTACGATCCAAACCGCCCAAATTCATTTATCATTTATTTAGACTGTAACAATTTATACGGTTACAGCATGTGTCAATCCCTACCCTATTCTGGTTTTAGATTTATGAACAGACAAGAAATAGATTGTTTACAAACGAATTTGACAGACATCAGTGATACTGCGGAAAACGGTTACATTCTTGAAGTTGATTTAATATATCCGGAAAATTTGCACATTGAACACAATGATTTTCCATTTTGTCCAGAAAAATGCATACCACCTGGTGGTAAAAATAAAAAACTAGTACCGAATTTGTTTGACAAATATCACTATGTAATTCATTACGTTCATTTAAAAAAATGCTTACAATACGGTTTAATATTGAGAAGGATCCATCGAGTAATTATGTTTAAGCAAAGTTGTTTTTTAAAGCGATATATTGATATTAACACTCAGTTACGTCAAAAAGCAGAGTCAACGTTTGAACAAGATTTTTTCAAATTATTAAACAATAGTATTTTTGGAAAAACCTTAGAAAATAATGAAAATCGAATAGACGTTAAGTTAGTAAACAAGTGGTGTGACTCAAACAATAAAACCAAAAAGACTAATTGTGCTGAGAAATTGATAGCCAGTCCATATTTTCACAGCGCCTCTGTATTTTCTGATGATCTAGTAGCAATCCAAATGAAGCCTTTGCGTGTTATACTTAATAAACCAATATACATAGGGTTCACAGTATTAGAATTATCTAAAACGCATATGTACGATTTTCACTACTCTATCATGAAACCGTTTTATGGTAATGCAATTGAATTGTGCTATACTGACACAGATAGTCTAATCTATGATGTACAGAGTAATAACGTTTATAAAGATTTCAAGCTCAATTTTTTAAAATATTTCGATACCTCTAATTATGACTTAAACAATGAATTTCATTTGCCTATTATTAATAAGAAGATTCCAGGACTGTTTAAGGACGAAATGGGTGGCAAAGTTATCAAAGAATTTGTAGGACTGCGCTCAAAGCTTTATTGTATTAAAACCGTAAACAAAACAATTAAAAAAGCTAAAGGTACAAAAAAATGTGTAACGAAAAATTTAAGTATGTTTGATTATAAAAATGTTTTATACAATTGCAATGTCATTCGCAAAAAAAATGTATTGTTTAGGTCAATAAAACATGAAATATTCACACAGAATGTAAATAAAATAGCACTTTCAAGCAATGATGATAAACGATTGCTATCATCAGATAAAGTATCTACTTTAGCTTGGGGTAATGCAAATATATTTATGTGATGCATTACCATAATTTTATAGTTGTTAGGAACCTACAGTAGTTACATATTACATTTCTAACATGTATTTATTGATTTTAAAACCTATGTTATTCTAATTGGAAAGTTAGATAATCTTACAACCTGCCTACTATCATACTTACAATTATAAAAAGTTTTTGAGGATGGGTAGCTGGATGTTTGTTACTCTTATAGTGTGAAATGTTGTGTACCTATGTAATTCTAAAATTTGTGTATTCTTGGTGTCCCTTGTACTAGTTAGTTGAAAATTAATTTTAGTAAAATATCTGTATTATATATTAATTTACTTAAATAAACAATATGTATTTAAAATGAAATAAAGACATAATAATCTGTTTCATTAATGTAAAATAGTTGTGTATGTAATTCTAAATTTTTTGTATTTTTGGTGTCCCTTGTACTAATTAGTTCAAAATTAATTTTAGTATAATATCTGTTAAGTAATAATAATGCTTAGTTTAATTTACTTAAATAAACAATATATATTTATGTTCATAATAATAATCTGTTTCATTTCCATTCCTGATGACAAAGCGCATTGCGCTGACTGCTTTGTGCAATATAACACCGATCAGGTGCGCGAGCATGTCTCTTCATGTCGCGCCCATCAGCTTGAACTTGTTGAAACATGAAATTGATTCATATCGCAAGGTTTTAAGTAGTTTGCATTTCATAATAATATGATATGCACATACATCACCAGGCAGTCAGCCGGACCGGTCACATCAAATCAAATAAAAACGAAACGAATTGTAAGTATTGTACAAGTACCTACTCATCTACATATAACATTATTTCATCATGTTGTTTATGTCATTTAAATTAATTATGATTTCGTTTGTTTCAGATCATTGATAATGTGTGATTCTCCAGATATTATCGACTTCTCACAATACGCTCAAGGTTTTCCGACTCCGAGTTTAAGCTGGCATATCCCAGATTTCCCTGAACAAGAAAGACCTATCAACAAGGAGCCTAGAACAAGACGAGACTGCGGACCGGCCAACAAGAAACCTAGAACAAGACGGGAGTGTCTAAAACAGAAGTCACCTCTGCCTACATGTCAATCATTCGTCATAAACAATGAGAAGAAAAAAGGTTTACGACTGATCCAGGTACAAGTGTTGGATATCAGTGAACAAGAATCTGCAAGTGACAATCAGGATGTGATAATGTTAAGTGCGCAGTATGTAGTGACTGAATCGGTGGACCATGTTATGGAGGAGACGCAATCGTTAATTAATAAAATATCAAAAAAACTTTGTGGGGACGGTTATTATTAGCTGGTGTCATTATTTTGTAAGTATCTAGTAGTAGTTATATTTAGTGATAATCAATAATAATAAATCATGTATGTAATATTATAGTTATTAGTAAAAGTTTGTAAGTTTAAATGTAGTTTGTTTTTAATCGAGTTGGGATAATGTTCATACATCACAAGTTTGTAAGTTAAGTATGTAGGTACGTTAGAAAATAGTTAACACTATTATTATTATTATTGTGTAGGTAGTTATAATTAGTTTGTAATAGTTGTAAGTAATGTAAAAAAGTAAATAAAAATATATTCATTTATTATTTAAATTATGTTTTATTTTGTATTACTTATTTATAATCGAACTCTAAATTAGCTCTAGTGTAATGAAATAATTAAAGGCTATTTGCTTTCCATATTTTTTATTAGAATAATTCGTTAATCATTGTATATTTGAAATTTGTAATAAAATTGATAAGAAATGTAATTTTTGCTGCAGCTAATTTAAAGTTTGTTATGTAGGTTACTCTGATTATAAATAAAACACTCTTAAGTACAAAGACATTTTTTAATTAACTGTTTAACACAATAACAATTAAAATAAATTAAATACATTCATATTGTTATCAACATACCATTTTCTAATACACACCGCATTCGTTAAAGTACAATTCATTTTATGGTTCACACAATTAAAATCAGTTTTATTTTTGCAGAACTTTTTTTTTAATGTTGCTAAATTAGGACATCCCTTCTCACCTATATCTATCACTTCACAGTTTGCACATAAATCTTTAATCCACTTAATCTTTTCCAAACCCTTTGTAATAATTTTTTTATTTTCTAAATATGGTAAAATAACGCGTTGAAACTCTTTGTAGTCTATGTAGCCCTCACTCCAGTAAATTCCTCGATTTCTTTCTAACCACCTCACCTGCTTTTTTTCTTCTTGTGTTAGGTAGTGGAATGAAAATGGTGGTTTTACCAAGAACGTCTGTGTATGGTCTTGGTTCGCAATGGTCAATTCTTTAACAATAAAATTATTTATAGTATCTTTAAATCCTTGGAGTTCCACTATACAGGTATCTGTCTTCATGATATCTTCTTAACAATGTTACTTAATGGTTTATATTCAACAATGCAATCGTTCAGAATGAGACAGTATGCTGATGTTTGATCTGGTATCTCTGAATCACTCTCAATTTCTACTCTTACATCCACAACCGGACCTGTCTTTAGATTATCCGCTTGTCTAGAGCAATCGACTACAAACAGCGGTGCTAAATCTCTAAATTGTTTTTCGCTTAGTATGGGTTCCGAGCGACGTCCGTAATACGACTGTTGAAATCTGGTGTATTGCTCGTATAATAAAGCGATTCTGTTATTAGCAAAACTCACATTTAAGTTTTCATATGGAAAATAGGTTGAATTGAGATACACTCTAACGTCTCGAATATGACAGTGATCGAATTGAGACATGTCAGAACTTGCATTGTTTTTTCTATTTGTCTGTAGACCAATAATAATGTATCTTGGTTTTTCTATTTGAGATGAAGTTTTGATAGACCAGGTATGTTTTGTAGTTTTAGGCAAAGCTGGATATTCGTATAGATCCCAATTTCTGTATATCATTTGAAGTGGACGATCCTTTTCTAATACTTTTAACAATCCAATTTTTTCTTTGTCTGATACTTTAACATGCGGTACGCGCCATATTATTTTATTGATCTGAACATCATCCACTACTTCGCCAGTATTAAGTTTTACAGCGTTTAAATTAGTGTTACTTCGTAACAATATCAGTTCATGTCTACTATTTATAACGACTTTTTTAAAATCTTCAGCAAAACCGAGGAGGTTACGAAGTGGTATGGAAGCAGAAAATCTTCCTCCATTTATATTTTTTATGCCATCAATATTCCAGCCCCAGGCATTAGACATTTTTGATTCACTTTCGTTCATCGAAATGAGTGATTTCATGGTTGTTGTTATACCTGCATTTTTTATTTTATCAATCTCCACTCCATTTAGCTCATACCTTATGTCTTGGAATAAGTAGAGTAGAGCATTGTTCGTGAAATTGACACTAGTAGCTTTGTCCTTCGTATCTTTTTTGCTAACGATAACAGTTCCTTCCAAATATAAGGTGCTAGCTGATGGTAATATGTACAAGTCCTGTTGGTTGATAGGTATGCGGATTTCATCGTTCCTGTTGAAACTTGTTACATAGGGCTTGTAGGAATGAAATTCGATTCCTTCTATAGTATTATCATAAGTTGGAGCGGATAAAACGTCTAAGATATTCATTTTAGCAATCCGATCGCTCTAAGGAATGCTTTATTGTCTTTAGTTAATTTTATTTTCTTCTTAGAGAGAGGTCTTATTTGATAGGTAGCTCGAGCAGAACTGATATTCTTTACTTGTTGAGACACATTTTTATTGTAGTCAATCATTTTTTTCTTCTAAGATGCAGATATACCTGCACTTCTTCACCACGTAAATTGATTAATCGTTTGTTTATATCTAACAGTCTGATGTGTATGCAGCTTATGTTGTTTTGATTGATTGGAAAGTATATTGCGTTCTTCGGGATTTCTATGATCCTGTATCCAGGTGGCACATTAAGTGCAAATTCGTGAATAATATGACTTGGTTCACCGTTTACATAAGAACCGCTTACAATATCACATTCAATCCTGACTACGGTCGTAGGTAGAATGTTGACTGGAGACTGTGACACATGCCATTTATTTGCTTTCAAGATTTGTTTGTTAAATCCTAATAGTCTTCTAAAAGAGTCTTCTTTGGTAAAATTAATATCTTTTGAACAGAATATAGTAGTTTTTAAAGTGTTATTATTACACCGCAGTTTGATCGCTGCATCTTTTATTTCGGATTTTAAATAATCACTGATATCTTGCAATTCATAAGTGCCTTCCGGTATTTCAATAACTTCATTAAAACCATAATAGAACTTATTATTACTTTTATCAATGTTTGGAATAGAATTAAATGTTGAAAAGTGTAATAAAGCACACTCATACTCTCCATCTAGTTGCAAAGTATTAGGATAGTATGTAGTTAACACTGACGAGTCTCCAGTTATAGACAAAGTGAGTGACATCTTGCAAATGATTGAAATTAAAGAAAAGCATATATTTTATATTACATTTTTATTCCAAAAAGTCCACAAATAATTTAAACATAAATGACCACAATTGACTGCGTTAAATTTTTGATATCTTGTGTAGTTATAAAACACATTACAATTTTTGAAATATTGCATCAGTTCCATCGGAGGTTTTAAATTTCCATAGCTATCAAAGTATTCACAGTGATTGTGTACTTTAGCATAAGCTACCCAATGCGTTCCATCGTTCTTAGAATCGTCTAAGTTAACGATACCACATTCAATGCGTTTCGGCTTTCGAGGTAATCGATCCTTCATGTAGACCCCACGAAAATGTGGGATGTCTCTTGAGTACTTTCGGATGTCTACATTAGTTAGAGGGCGATTGGGTAGCATATTTTTCAGTTTTTTGAAGATGTTATAAACAATCCTTTACCACTTGTATACGGCTTAATGTATAAACCCTTGCCCAACACTAAAGCCTCCATAGCTTTATTATGTCGTTCTGTTTCTTGCAAATTTTGTTTGCTTGCTTTGTAATCATTGACGGTTTTTGCAATGCCAGCTGCACCACCAGCTAAAGTTCCTAAAGCCGATAAACCAGCGAAAATTGGAATTAAAGGTAGAACTCCTCCAGTCTTTGGTATGGGTATTACTCGAGGTACTCGAATTCGATGATGAATGTTTGGATATAACTTTTTTGCTGTTAAGTAAGCTGCTTTTATTAAAGTCTTATTATCTTTGCATTTGAGTTTCTTAATTTTTGATTTTATTTTTGAAACTAAGCTTTTAAATGTTTTAATGCCGGATCCAGACTTTAGTTTTACTTTCATAACTTTGTTCACTAGCCAAGAGCTTAGTTTTTCACCTTTCCCTGCATCTTTTGATTTAAGTCTTTGTTTAGCCATGTTAAGTAGTTGTAAATCGGCTTTGTGACGATTTGCTAAGTCTGTATGGTTTGTATACGCAATGTCGTGTTGCATGCAAGCTTCGTCTAGTTTATTCACACCTCGGTCACCTCGCGCTAAGCGTTTGTGAAGTTTGGTTCCTGGTCCGCAATAATTGTATCCTGGCAAATGAAGTTCGAATGGTAGATTATTAATTATGTTGTTAACTAGTCCACCCCCTTGCATCACTCAAATTATAATGATATGATTTCAAATTAAAAATGGTTATATAATATCTTAGTCCATTATTGCAGCTTTTTCAATCCAACTGTTTTCTGCACTGTTTAGACCTAACCATTTGACATACAATTTATTTCCTTTCTTTTTCAAAACCTTTTCTATCAAATAAACATCTGGATGGTTAGATCTTTGCAGTTCTTGTTCGTAAAAAGCTCCTAATATGTTTTGCTTTCGTTGATCTTCTATGTGATACGTCACTGGTAAGGTTTTATTTACCTTTTTTATAATAAATAATTCAGTTGACCAATTAGGAGTGTAACCTTTCTCAAAATTATGTTTGTATTTACTTATACGAACACAGTCACCAACTTTGAATTTAGGCTTCCACTGAACTAAATCATGTTTTTTTATTTTTTCAATATTTTCTTTGATTACTTGTTCATTACATTTATTCACATCAACCGGTTTAAATTGAATAGTGCGATGCTTGGTGTTGTTATATCTCTTCAATGTATCTTCCAATGGTAGACCTAACCATTTATAGTTTCCATTGAGACTAAAATATTTATATAATTTATTTTTTACAGTTCTAATCAGTCTCTCTACAATTGATGCTTTTTTAGTAGAAAACGATGAGTAATGGTTAATGTTGTGCTTTTTCATAAGAGCTTGAAAAGTGATGTTATAAAATTCTGTTCCCATATCAGTTTGTAAGTTAACAGGATTTTTACGACTACTAAGCAGTATACGTTCGAATGCATGAGTAACATCAAATTTATTTTTCGATTTTAACGGTTCAGCCCAGGCATACTTTGAGAAGCAGTCAATCACCACTAAGATGAAATTGTAACCTTTATTATACTTTTTCAGGTTTTGCATGTCCATCAAGTCTGCTTGCCATAAGTCGCTGATTCCTTTCAGAATAACAGAACGTCGAAGGAAATTTCTTCGTGCGGCTTTATGTATTTCATTTACAATTTGTTGTTTAACCATTACGGAGTTTTTAGAAGTAATTTATCCACCTCTGCTTTAGTATAAAACTTATCTTGCAAATGAGTTGAAACCTCAGGTATCCCTGCTTTTAAAGTAGCTTGAACTGTACCCTTTGCATCTTTTATGATTTGAGAACGCAATGTACCAATCAGATTATTAAATTCTTTAATCATATTAGCATTCAATCGATCTACATAATCCTTGTTCACAACCAGATTATTTAATTCTTTTAACGTGTTAGCATTCAATCGATCTACATAATCCTTGTTCACAACAAGATTATTTAATTCTTTTAATGTGTTAGCATTCAATCGATCTACATAATCCTTGTTCACCGCCAGATTATTTAATTCTTTTAATGTGTTAGCATTCAATCGATCTACATAATCCTTGTTCACTGCCAGATTATTTAATTCTTTTAATGTGTTAGCATTCAATCGATCTACATAATCCTTGTTCACTGCCAGATTATTTAATTCTTTTAATGTGTTAGCATTCAATCGATCTACATAATCCTTGTTCACAGCTTCGTCTGCTTCTACTGGAGATCTAATTCCTTTCAGTCTTGATGTTTTTAAATCAAAATCTCCGTTCTCTGATTTTAACAATGCATTCTCATTAAACTCAAATAACTCTGATAAACGCATTCTTTTGTGAATGTAGTGTCCGAATTTGTCTACGTTCATGTTTAAGGTGTATTGTATCGAGAGGCTGATAGTAAAATAAAGACATTTTTAAGTATTTATTTATTTATAACTTTACTTTCACGCAATTCTTCAATGATAGATATAATTTCATTATCTAATCCTGTGTTGCCAGCATCTCTAGATGCAATTAATAATTTCAATCTTTCCACTAATTCATTAGGATTATCCCAGTATACTAAATCTACATTTTTTCTCCACTTTTTTAATAACGGTAGACCCTTTCCCTGAACTGTATTCTTCAGTTTAAAAAGAGGTTTAATAACTTGCAAATATTTTTGTCCTTTATTACTTTTTATTGGTTTAGTTGGCTCATAGTCCCGACGATGTGCATTTGTATCAAGAAGCATCGACTTATAATTTTGCATATCACTATCTGTAACTAAGCTTAAGTCTACATCTTTCTTCAGCAACAACTGTTTTAAACCAGGTGTATTTCGGTATTTACTTCCAGCTACGGTTATGTATTGATCGTTGATCGTTATGGAAGCAGAACCTAACATCAGTTTCCCGCGGTCTGCTCTAACCCCAAATGGAATATCTACCAACGCTTCTGAAGATAGTGACCAGGATGACATATCACAATCTTCATTCTTTTCAACTACTGATTCATAAGAAGAGTCACTGTTGATATCGGATTCATATTTGTCTTCATCACCATTATTATCATTACTTCCTGCGCTACCAGTTCCTTCTTTCTGTGAAGTTTTGTTAATAAACGGAACATCAGCAAAATCATCACTAGCACGCAGGAGAGGAGTTTGCTTACTAGCATTAGCAATTAGGTTGAGAGGTTCTGTTACAGGTTTGAAAACAGATTCCAGTGCTTGTTTATTGTTAATCTCTGCATCTCTCATTTTTCGCACTTTTATTTTTACAGCTTCTGCCGCATCAACAATTTGTCGTTTCAATGATTTTTCCATATTGGTAAAATAGGTCGTAATTGGTTTAGCGTCGTAAGGTGAATAATAATGTCAGACAGGTAATAGTCTTATATATGTATTCCTGTTTTTAGTCAAAGACTACAAACGTGTCAAATTTACTTCTATAACATCCTTTGTTTTTAGAACAATCTTTATTAATTACAACATAATTGAAAGGTATACTCCATATTTTTGAACACATTTCACGAAATTCAATCCATGTCATGTCAGTGTTGACGTGTTCTTCATAAACATGTCTCATATTTCTTTCATCTTGTTTGAAAAGTACGATTAGGTTTGCGTTGTCTCTTACTAACTGCTTAGGGATTTTACTATACGTCTGATTTAGATAAAAACAATCGATGAACTTGTGTCTCCCCATAGCAAAATAATCACGCATACTACTTTGATTTTCACAAGCAACATCGTCAAATATAATAACAGAATTTGGTTTTGCGGTTTGAACACTCAATACTTGCTCATTTTCATGATATTTCTGAAATGAAATGCCTGGTACTTGTTGCAAGACTTTTTCTAAAAAAACATACTTGGGTTGTTGTAAGGTTTTCGAATAAACATACACATTTTGAAATCTTAAACCATTCTCGTGTATAAGAAGACCGATTAATAAATTAGTTTTTCCACAATTTGACGGACCGCAAATGATGCATCGTACTGATTTAGGTAATAATTCTCCATGGCGAAAACCAGTCTCCTGAGAATTAACACAAAGTTTGTTTACATGTAACGATTGTGGTTGTTTTACAAATTTCATGACGACTGCTTGAAACGGTTATATTAATAATGAGTCAATTGATGTATTACTTTGACATTTATAACTCATTGTCGCTAACTCGAACAAATGTACTAGCGACCGCGCCTAACTGGAATAGGCGCCGAACCAGTATCTTACTCCACTATGTAAGATTTCTACTCCATCTTCCGTTCCATCGGGTGGAATAGGCGCCGAACCAGTATCTTACTCCACTATGTAAGATTTCTACTCCATCTTCCGTTCCTTCGGGTGGAATAGGCGCCGAACCAGTATTTTTCAATTATATTATTGGGCATTCTACTCCACCGAGAGTGACGAGGCGAACGAAGTGAGCCGATGGAACGGAAGGTGGAGTAGAATGCCCAATAATATCCTACTCTAGAAGCAGGCCAGAAGGACTTTTTGATACTGCCAGCTTTTTCTAATGCAACAACTAACTGCTCAGAGTTAAATAAGCTAACCTCAGATGGAGGTATTTTCTTTATTGCTGCTTTAATTAAGGGATCGCGAACTGCATTAGTTATACTATCTCTGCGCATCTGAATGGTTTTAGCTCTATGCCCACAAATCATTTGCAATAGGTTTGCCGAAACCTTGCTGAACTCACCAGAAGTAAAGATGTCATTCAGCTTTTGGTTTATAGCCTCGAAGCTAACTTCTTCGTTCTGGTCTCGGACCCATGACAAAAACGAACAAAGTTCCTTCTTTAAGGACTCTTTTTGTTTTAGAATACCGTTAGGTAACGAAGCATACGCCCTCTCCGAGTAACTTAGGTGTTTTAGTGTGTCATAGGGTCTAATCTCCTCGTTTGCCTCGAGTTCGACGAAACCCGGGCTATGGTTATACGATTTTTGTGTTTCCGCGTAACGTACTTCACTCCAATCCGGTTTATTAAAAAACTGAATTTCTTTTAAAATGTTTAAGTATCGCTCGTCTGTTTTTGGAACAGCCGGTTCTTTAAGCCTAGTTTCAACATCTAAGTTATTTAAAAAATTACTATCTTCCAGTTCAAAATCATCCTCAGCGAAGAGGGAAAGGGTGTCATCAGCCACCGGTATACAATTTTTAATATTATGTTTCAGTTTACGCTCCGAGAGGCGACGCTTGTTCTTGCCCCCCTTTTTTTTAAGACGGCGGCGACGCGCCTTCTTATGCTTAGACTTATGGTCAGAAGAACTAGATGAACTGGAACCGGAATCGCTACTATCAGAGCTACTACTACTGCTGCTGCTGGGATGTGAACGCATCTGTTTGGTAGTAGATATTTGATTATTAGCAGTATTCGAACTATTTGAAGGTCCTGCGACCGGTTCATCTTGCGAAATCAACGTTATTTCTTTATCCATTACGTATTTGGTAATATACGTACAACAATTGAACACTTATGGAATGAATAAACAACACGCGAACGGTAAACCGTTAATTTTAAAATATTAACGTTGATTCACTGCTTCGATTCACTAGAAACAGTAAAAATAGAAAGGAAAAATAAAGATGGTTGGAACAGAAGTTTAAATAACTCACCTGCTAAGCAGCAACCGTCACCGGCAAGGAAAAGAACGCCAATGAACAAGACCGAGTCGCGCGCGCTCAATATTGCGCTCCCCTCTCTGACCTGGTGACGTCTTGAGAGCGAGACAGCTATATCGCTAGAAACGTAAGGAAAAAAGGCACAGGAAACAAGGTTCAGCCTATCTCAATTGTTTAATTATGCTTCGAATAACGGTCAAGTGGTTTAATGTGCCATTTACACAAAAACATTTATTTCTAAAATTATAATTTTGACTACCCTCAACATAAATTTATTGAGGCTAAGATTACAAAAATGCAAACTGAAGCAACACAACAGTGTAGTTAGTAAGAAAGCTGATCAGAATTAATTGTAACGCAGCGTCTGCGTAGAACAGGCCACACACACGTATCTTGCTGAATGATGCTCGATGTAAGCGCTGTACGTTCTTGCAAAGCTTTTTCTCATCATCTGTCGAAAATTGCAATGAATACATTATTGTTCAACATTAAAACACAGTAACAATGGACTGATCTACTGATGATCAGCCAAGCTTGGCTGGTGCCAACACTGGTATAGTCACGTAACCACTATAGACACAAGAGCACACACAACAGACACAAGAAAAACACACACACACAAAACAGACACAAGGGGTTCTCAAATTTACGACGATGGAATGACGGAAGAAGATCTGTTAAAAAATTAAATGTCATTATTTTAACAAAATAAAAGACAAAAAGCAGTACAGCTATATCCCATCGTTGAATATAAATGAATACAAATGTTGAGCCATCGAAATTTATATTCTTAGGAGAGGAGAGGGAGAGGAAGGCCAAAGAAGTTCAGAAGTTTCAGGAGAGTTTGGTCTTGCAAGAGATGAGACTGTAAAATGTTCTCACGTATCGCAATATCCCTCATGAAAATACTATAAAGAAATAACCAGCGCAAGTTGTCTTCTGAATAAGTGCACAAGTATCTTTAACACTTTGTATAGCTAAATAGAATTTCTCGCATTGCTGGATCAACATTGTTTGCCACATGAAATCCTTCACCAACCAACTCAAAACCAACAAAAATCTTGTAATTGTGTCATCCTGTAACAAAAAAAAAAGTTATATGCTACTTTCATATATGGGATTGCAATACGCGGCTACGACCACCACCAGGGGCTGCAGCGTCCAAGTAAATACGCATCGAGCACTTGGCCGAAACGACCAACTGGTCGCACGACGTGCCGCCGACTATTTGCGGCCAAACTTCATTTACTTTATGTATTTAATTTTTTTTTTTAACCAAGCACTTTTTCAATTCGTTACATACTCACCATATCATTTACCACTATTCCTTTTTTAAACACTTCTATTGCTACTTGTGTGTAACTCAGATAGTTAACAGCTATTTCTATCATGTGATTTAGTATCTGAAAAATGATATCTGAATTATATTGGCTTATTCCGATCGGATCCCACATTGTGGCGTCCATTAGGAACGTGGATAAAATGAATATTTTGTTCCGATCCGATCCCACTTTGTGAAATTTGTAATAAACGTGACTAAAATTGGAATGTGGAACGAACGAAATATACCCCTGATTCATTCGATAAATGAAAATAATAGTAGGTACATAATATCGAGGTAAATAGTAAAGTAGGTAACAGGATTAAATATTAAATAAAAATAAAGTTTATAAAACTTAAACCCAACTACGACAAAAACATCAACTAAAAATATATAAACAAGATATCACAGACAGACAAATTATAGAGACTGAGAAAAGGTTAGGCAGATTGATTGAATCATGATAACTACTTTACTATTTATCTTGTTATTATGTACTCTTTATTTTTGTTTATTGATTCAAGCAGGGGATCCTTTCGTTCGGATATTAATTGAATCCACATTCCTATTGAATCCCACAGATGCAGATGGGATCAGATCGGAACAAAATGTAAACTTTATTCACGTTTTTATCGAATAGTGGGATCGGATCGGAACAATTTTTTTTCTTTTGAACAATACCGTCACACGAGTGTCGTCGTGACAACAAAAAGAGTAACAGAGATGACGACGACTCTACATGCGACACATTTTCATTGACTGCTAATAAAACTAAATATGTAATAAAATACTTACGAAAAGCTGAAAGCCAATTTTAAAGATATTATAACACTCTAATATTTAAACGTAAGCCTGAAACATTTTCTTGCAGTATTCTTTGCTGTCCATATTTTGCAATTCTTGCGAATTTAAAACTTGATAACTCCATAGAATTACTTTGTTTTTCAACAATTTAATGACTCGCATGGCATAAATAATATTGAAATCAAAAATAACCAAATAGTAGCCATCATAATTATATAATAGAGAGATGTTTGTAAATATGTGAGCACCATGTACCTATCACATACTTAATTTATTTATTTGTCATTGCTCCATTTTTAATTTTTAATTCTTTTTACCTATTGTAATTGTATTCTCGGTGCATCGTCTTCACATGTAATTATATAATTGATGTACCTATACCAAATATTGTAAAACATTTTTTTTTTTTAAAAGAGTAACGGTGGAGTTTCTTGCCCATTCTTCTCCATACGAAAACTACCTTTTGGAAGGGGCAACTAGAATCAGTTCTATTTCTATGTATTTGACGTTCAAAAGTGCCTTTAATGTGCCTAGTTGAAATAAATTATTTGACTTGACTTTGACTTTGACTTTAGGCGCATTTATTTTCAGGATGAAATATGTGAAAATAAAGACTCAAGAAATTTTTCTCATCATCTGTCGAAAATTGCAATGAATACATTATTGTTCAACATTAAAACACAGTAACAATGGACTGATCTACTGATGATCAGCCAAGCTTGGCTGGTGCCAACACTGGTATAGTCACGTAACCACTATAGACACAAGAGCACACACAACAGACACAAGAAAAACACACACACACAAAACAGACACAAGGGGTTCTCAAATTTACGACGATGGAATGACGGAAGAAGATCTGTTAAAAAATTAAATGTCATTATTTTAACAAAATAAAAGACAAAAAGCAGTACAGCTATATCCCATCGTTGAATATAAATGAATACAAATGTTGAGCCATCGAAATTTATATTCTTAGGAGAGGAGAGGGAGAGGAAGGCCAAAGAAGTTCAGAAGTTTCAGGAGAGTTTGGTCTTGCAAGAGATGAGACTGTAAAATGTTCTCACGTATCGCAATATCCCTCATGAAAATACTATAAAGAAATAACCAGCGCAAGTTGTCTTCTGAATAAGTGCACAAGTATCTTTAACACTTTGTATAGCTAAATAGAATTTCTCGCATTGCTGGATCAACATTGTTTGCCACATGAAATCCTTCACCAACCAACTCAAAACCAACAAAAATCTTGTAATTGTGTCATCCTGTAACAAAAAAAAAAGTTATATGCTACTTTCATATATGGGATTGCAATACGCGGCTACGACCACCACCAGGGGCTGCAGCGTCCAAGTAAATACGCATCGAGCACTTGGCCGAAACGACCAACTGGTCGCACGACGTGCCGCCGACTATTTGCGGCCAAACTTCATTTACTTTATGTATTTAATTTTTTTTTTTAACCAAGCACTTTTTCAATTCGTTACATACTCACCATATCATTTACCACTATTCCTTTTTTAAACACTTCTATTGCTACTTGTGTGTAACTCAGATAGTTAACAGCTATTTCTATCATGTGATTTAGTATCTGAAAAATGATATCTGAATTATATTGGCTTATTCCGATCGGATCCCACATTGTGGCGTCCATTAGGAACGTGGATAAAATGAATATTTTGTTCCGATCCGATCCCACTTTGTGAAATTTGTAATAAACGTGACTAAAATTGGAATGTGGAACGAACGAAATATACCCCTGATTCATTCGATAAATGAAAATAATAGTAGGTACATAATATCGAGGTAAATAGTAAAGTAGGTAACAGGATTAAATATTAAATAAAAATAAAGTTTATAAAACTTAAACCCAACTACGACAAAAACATCAACTAAAAATATATAAACAAGATATCACAGACAGACAAATTATAGAGACTGAGAAAAGGTTAGGCAGATTGATTGAATCATGATAACTACTTTACTATTTATCTTGTTATTATGTACTCTTTATTTTTGTTTATTGATTCAAGCAGGGGATCCTTTCGTTCGGATATTAATTGAATCCACATTCCTATTGAATCCCACAGATGCAGATGGGATCAGATCGGAACAAAATGTAAACTTTATTCACGTTTTTATCGAATAGTGGGATCGGATCGGAACAATTTTTTTTCTTTTGAACAATACCGTCACACGAGTGTCGTCGTGACAACAAAAAGAGTAACAGAGATGACGACGACTCTACATGCGACACATTTTCATTGACTGCTAATAAAACTAAATATGTAATAAAATACTTACGAAAAGCTGAAAGCCAATTTTAAAGATATTATAACACTCTAATATTTAAACGTAAGCCTGAAACATTTTCTTGCAGTATTCTTTGCTGTCCATATTTTGCAATTCTTGCGAATTTAAAACTTGATAACTCCATAGAATTACTTTGTTTTTCAACAATTTAATGACTCGCATGGCATAAATAATATTGAAATCAAAAATAACCAAATAGTAGCCATCATAATTATATAATAGAGAGATGTTTGTAAATATGTGAGCACCATGTACCTATCACATACTTAATTTATTTATTTGTCATTGCTCCATTTTTAATTTTTAATTCTTTTTACCTATTGTAATTGTATTCTCGGTGCATCGTCTTCACATGTAATTATATAATTGATGTACCTATACCAAATATTGTAAAACATTTTTTTTTTTTTAAAGAGTAACGGTGGAGTTTCTTGCCCATTCTTCTCCATACGAAAACTACCTTTTGGAAGGGGCAACTAGAATCAGTTCTATTTCTATGTATTTGACGTTCAAAAGTGCCTTTAATGTGCCTAGTTGAAATAAATTATTTGACTTGACTTTGACTTTGACTTTAGGCGCATTTATTTTCAGGATGAAATATGTGAAAATAAAGACATAAAAACTCAGAGCTATGATTCCAAAAATCCAATTCCAAATAATAAACTGGTTAAAACTGGTGTCTTTTTTGAGAAATCTGTGCACTTTTTGAAAAGTCAGGACAAAGTGGACATGAATTTTGGTTTGAACGATTCCGTTAACGAAATGCATAGCAAAACCGAAACAGTAGAAGATGCTGTTAAAAATAGCAAGAACATACGTGAAAGTAGGATATCCAACATTATCTTTCCTCAAGGCCAACAAATAGGCACAATATAAACTTGAAAATATAAAAAATAGTGTAACAATCATTGAAATAAAATTAGACATGCGGTTGTTCGGAGTTACATTATTATCTTTGATACGATATTTAAGGCAAGAACATGAAATATTGCGTCAGATTCAAAGGCAAGAGCATTGACTGCACATCGTTATCCACAATATTGTTCAAAGTAAAATTCACAGGATATTTTTTTACTATATTACGGAACGTCTTCATTTTGTATAGTAGCTTTCTAGCACTCGAGCTATTCAGTAATCGATGGTCAACAGCATATTTAACATTTAAAATTACGATAATGACATGGATGATATCAATACTATGCTAATGGATTAAAAGGTACTCTAGTAGTCAACATGTTTATTGAACTTATGAAAATGAATGTACATTAGTATTATTTTACAACTAACTACTTACTATAACTTAAATACTCAATTAAATAACATTCTAATTGTGTAGTTTGGAGGTGTGCAGAGGAGCTCGTGGCTAAGTAATAATAGCCGCACGGGTCGATCTATCAGGTTAAGCTACACTTGCCGCGGTTGATCTGTGGTTGGGTGACCATTCTGACCATCTTTACATACTGAGACTCCTCCGTGCCTTGGAAAGCACGTTAAGCCGTTGGTACAACCAAGGACTTACCAAGGGGTATCGTATTGCCCAGCTACTGGGTTGTGGAGGTCAGATAGGCAGTCGCTCCATGTAAAATACTAGTATTCAGCTGCATCCGGTTAGACTGGAAGCCGATCCCAACATAGTTGGGAACAGGCTAGGCAGATTGATTGGTGGTGTGCGGTAATTCTGGGACATGTTGTATATTTATTTTATTGTATATCTAAGAAATAAAACGCTTTCGGCCAAAAAAACATTTTTCTCTCAAGCCGTCTAACGGTTTTTGTTACATACATACCACAACGATATAATTTCTCCCTACAGCTGCGCATGTAGTTGACAGATGTCAATTTGTATGTAAATGCGACGAGATAACTTCATATTTTCCTCTAGATGCATATTTATGATCCAAAAGCCTTGTTTGGCTTTGCTCAACTTTGGGGGTTTACTTAGAAATATTCAAGCTGTTGTCTTGCATATTGATAAACAACATTATTTTTTGTTTATGCTAAACCCGAAAGGGGTCATTGTACTTATCACTTTGAACAACTTTTTCTATAGGACAAAAATTGAAATCGCGAAAAAAAAATCAGCTGTTCCATACATTTGTGTTCACTTAAATCGACAAAATGTATGGAACAGCTGATTTTTTTTCGCGATTTCAAGGTTGGTCCCATAGTAAAAGTTGTTCATAATGATGAGTACAATGACTCCTTAAGAGGTTGTTGGTGTTTTACCAATAACCCTGTATAGAAGTTTAAAATTGAAGTGCACTGCAGTGTACAAGTTTGTTCTACGTAGGATTGTGCCCCCGTGTCACCTTTAACGAAGGTATGGGAATTTTAACAACTTGATGTGAGGTTATTTGGTGCTGAGCAAGTAAATAGATAAAATATGGAGATAGCTTTCGTAGAAAATTGTTAAAAACACAAAAACACTAGGTACCGTAAACTGACACGCGTCAATTTGGCGTATAATGGTGGAATCCGACAACCGGCAGTATTGCGGACGGACACGCACGGCAGACGACCACAGACCGCCACCGAGGAACTTCCGATGTCTGCGATACCCCGCACGTACACTTTCCCACGGTCCGTCGTCCGAGCTCGTCGGTGTCCGTCCGCAAAATCGCGGATCGTGGGATTTTGGTATTAGACAACATATAGTAATTTTAGAGAA
Organism: Lithophane semibrunnea; assembly: GCA_947363905.1. Lineage (NCBI taxonomy): Eukaryota > Metazoa > Arthropoda > Insecta > Lepidoptera > Noctuidae > Lithophane > Lithophane semibrunnea. The sequence goes on along the minus strand of OX376208.1, from coordinate 13,046,993 downwards.
CTGTCAAAAAATGAAAGTTGTGATTTGAATAGGTACATGGACCACTTAAATGTTGGTGGTATTTCCTTTACTAAATATTTTAGATAATCAAAATGAAAACAAATAAGGGATTAATTCTATTTTTACATAAAGCTTTCAAGCATGTTACTAATAATTAAATACATATGGTTTGATATAATTATTATTTAAATACATGAAAAAAAAAAAAAAATTGTAATATTTATTAAAATAATTCAATATTATATATCTAATACTATATAAGTGATATTTCCCCCCCCTTTTTATATATTTGTACATACATAAATTATGTTCTTCAAGAAGAAACAATTTCGGTTGAAACTTTGAAACAACGTCGTCTTTGATTTTCAGTTTGAGTAAATTTCGATATGAGTACAAGAGACTGCACAATAGTTCAATTACTTAATAATGCATGACTATCTAATTTCTCCTCAGAACCTAGTGCTCAAGATATTAACTCTCCCTTTGTAATGCAAAACGGTTTAGCGCAGCATAATGACTGTAAGAAAATACGATATTCCTTTGTTGAATATTCTGATTATAATTTTAATTGGTTATTAAGTCGCAGGGCGTGCCTACTTTAAATATTTATGGTTGAAAATAGCTTATGTTCTTTGTGGTGAGATGAGGTTACATAATGGTTTATTTAGATTAGCTTGTAATTCTTTTTAGCAGCGCGATGTTTAACTGTGATGAGGTTTAGAACAGAGGGCCTAGACAAGTGACAATCGCTTCGAAAGCGTTAGGTATTTCTACAACGACTTTCAACAGGATTGACATGAGCTTTTCGATAGCTTATGTCTATCCTTTACATTTTTGCCTTTTCCATCATCGTTATCGCTGATAGAATGTCACTTTGTCTAGAGCCTCAGATTAGGCTATTTAACGAACATTCTTAACAAGGGTAAAGAAAATGGAACTGCAGTCCGGCCGCTGAGAGACTGCGTGCTTGACACCTGACGCCTTAGACAAAGTGACATTCTATCAGCGATAACGATGATGGAACAATGTTAGGACTATTGTAATATCGTATACTTTTACAATCTTTGTAAATATGTGAGCACCATGTATCTGGTAATTAATTTATTCATTATTGCTCCATTTATAATTCTTTTTACCTTTTGTGGTACAGTAATCTTATTGTAGGTTCATCGTCTTCACATATAATTATATAATTGATATATACAAAATATTGTAAAACATTTTTAAAAAGAGTAACGGTGGAGTTTCTTGCCCATTCTTCTCCATACGAAAACTACCTTTTGGAAGGGGCAACTAGAATCAATTCTATTTCTTTGTTTTGACGTTCAAAAGTGCCGTGCAAAATTATTTGACTTTGACTTTGACTTTGGAAAAGGCAAAAATGTATTGGAGTGACATAAGCTATCGAAAAGATGTCAATTCTGTTGAAAGTCATTGCTGAAATACGATACGCTTTCGAAGCGATTGTCACTTGTCTAGACCCCAGCAAGACCTGGTGGGGATGATTACTTATTTTTCCAAAAATCCCCACTAGGCTGAGTTGATTAAACTAGTGGGGATTTCTGGAAAAAAAAGTAACAATCCCCACTGGTGGGCATTTATCGGTGGGGATTTCCGGAATAAACCTTTCATACTTACGAATTTGTTTTGTGAATTTGATCCACACTACTACTAGAAATTGTCCAACTGACAGGTGTCAAGAACGCATTCGCTCGACGGTTGAACTGTAGGAAATGTAATTATTAGAATCATAAAGTACGTATCTAAGCACCTAGGTTTTTTTTTAAAAGAACAAAGTACCTATAGCTGGACTTTAGCTAAAACTGAGCTAAATTAAAATTATTCAAATTTTTCTTTATAATGTTCATTAGGTAATATTCTAATCTAAAAAAAAATATTCTAAAACGATTTTGTTTTAGATGAAAACAGAATAAATGTGATCGCAGACTGACACACAAATCCAGATTTTCTAACACCCCTTTTTCCAGATCTAGAACTGTATAAAAAGGATTCAAGTGAAGCTGTAGAAGCTATTATGCAAAAAAAAAGAACCTAGAGTAAAATGGACTACATTACAGCTGCCCCGTAGTACAATATTATCGACATCTCAACGGCGGTAGAGAGGGGCTGAGAGCGGTCATTAAGCGGTAAAGCTTCTATCAAACTCGATAAAAAACTCTTATTAGTTGAACCGCTCGTTATAGTGAATTACTATTGGAAGTCGATTTGAAATGAAAAAGGTGGATAGTTGTTATTTTGTGAATGAAACTTTTGTTATTGCATCGATATTAATACTTTATAGTATTTAGTCGCATAATGATGTGCAACATCTGACATCTTGGCTCTTTTTTTTTTTTTAGTTTGGCGGAGCGGGAGGACGTGTCAGACTTTTACTGACTCAAAACCACCCGTGTACCTTCAGTTGCCTGTTGCCAAAGGCCCCGGTATCCCTTTCGGACTTTCCCGCAACCCTAGCAGATCTGACATCTTGGCTGACGTTTATATGATAAAAACAATATTCATCATCATTATCTTCATCATCATCATCATCCTGTTTACAACCTCTCGGAAAATGGGTTGGTACTATCGACGGCCAACTCTGGCACCGCGCGAGCCCATTGGTCAAATCAAATAGCGCGTGCTTCCCCGGCTGCCTGTTGCACACTTCCGTCCCTTTTCACGAAATTACTCCCACAGATTGCAGAAAAGCGCGAGGAAAGATCGCTTCCACCTTCGGCCTGATCATCACTTACCATCAGGTGAGATGCAGGCCAAAAACTTCCCCGTAATGGATAAAAAAAAGATGTTTCACATAAAAAACATAAAAGTCAAAGTCAAATAATTTATTTCACATTAAAGGCACTTTTGAATGTTAAAAAAAACAAAGAAATAGAACTGATTTTAGTTACCCCTTCCAAAAGGTAGTTTTCGTATGGAGAAGAATGGCAAGAAACTCTTTTAAAAAATATTTTCCATAAAAAGTTAATAAAAAAAAAATCGAGTTCCCATTATGTTGGGGTTACCTTTTGTGTAATATGTTCGTGGCTTATTGCTCAAAGCGAAGCGCACGAAAGCATTGATAGGCATGGAGGTTCCATTACTAAAATACGAGTTTGATAGAAGTGAAAAACAAAAAAAAAAACCACTCAAAAACACAGTGAAGACGTTTAAGCTTGTCTCAACTTTAAGCAACGATTTTACACAACATTATCATCGCTCACGCCTGCACTCCAAGCGGGGTAAGGTACCCACGTATTTCGTCAGTGTGTACATTTGTGTCAGTTGTAAACGCGAGTTACAATAATGCACGTTTAAAAAAAAACCACTCAAAAACACAGTGAAGACGTTTAAGCTTGTCTCAACTTTAAGCAACGATTTTACACAACATTATCATCGCTCACGCCTGCACTCCAAGCGGGGTAAGGTACCCACGCATTTCGTCAGTGTGTACATTTGTGTCAGTTGTAAACGCGCGTTACAATAATGCACGTTTAAAAAAAAATGCCTGTCATCTGAACGTAACGTAAGCTATTCTCGTATTGTTCGTGATTAAAAACATTCCCGACTCGAGGCAAAAGTTCCAATACTGTATTCACCTCCTTCTTTCGTAACAATGATAGGAGCAGCATTTTACGACGCCCCACAACAAACGATGAATGTGCGAGGGCTCGTTTTAGACCTATTTGCAGACATTTTAGCGCTCCTTCGCTCTTTAGACTCGGTGTAATGGCTATATTGACCTTCACCGGTTATCTGCGCTTTTTCCTTTACAGTGTGTTTGCTCCAGGTCTTTTTTTAAACCGAAATAATCTGATATCGGTAAAGGTGAACCGTTTTAAATTACATTTCGAAGATTTTTTGGTGGAAAGTTTATTTTTTGGTTGGGTTTCGCTGTTTCCACGCATATTTCTTCTTTATTTTTGGTATTTGTAAATTATACTATTGTATAGTATTTTTTGTTTATGTACACACGCGCTTTCTTCTCATGGGGTCAGGTAGAAACTACAGAACGCCACCTGCTACGATCCTTACATACTCCTTTTGCTTCGTTTACTCTTCACACATCAGGGGGCTTAAAACAGTCACTTTGGCAGAATCATAATAGGAAAATATTATGAATCATCGCAAAATGTCCCAAACTGATAATTGATAATTATGATCTGCGTGCGATACATACAAAATAATTCATCTGTTTGACAGTTTACTATGGAGATTCGTAAAATGGTTCAAAAAAAGAATGAATTGCTTTTGAGTCAAATTAGAGGAATGGCTAATGTGGCCGTTTTAGGCCCCATCACACGCACGCCGGTTACGAGTACTACGCACCTGACCTTTCTGAAGACCTTTCTCCAATAAGGTCACGATATCTGATTTTTTTTCCGAAATGGGCCTGTTCTTGACCTCGATCGTGCCTGATGGATGAATTCGAAGATGAACAAGCGTGCCCAGAAGAGGCCTGACCACTGACACCGGAAAGGAACACAAACGCTGGCTGGATAAATTTCTAAAGCTTTTGACATGAGACCCGGGTCGTCAGAAGCCCGAAAGTCTGACAACCAGTCTTATCAAGGGGTATCGTATTACCCAGTTACTGGGTTGTGGAGGTAAGATAGGCAGTCGCTCCATGTAAAATACTGGTATTCAGCTGCATCCGGTTAGATTGGAAGCCGACCCCAATATAGTTGGGAAAAGGCTAGGCAGATGATGATGAGACATGAGACCTGACAAAAAATAATACAATTAATCCTGTGCATTTGTTTTAAGTCGTTGTCAAACACTCGATTTGTTACCGAGTGAAAGATTAAAGGAATTTTTCATTCAGGAAAATTAAAAACTTTTCAAGTTGATGGAACTGCAGGCACAAGGTTATTGGAACTATGCCCAAAGCCAGAACGTATGAGAAATAACAGCTGATTTATGAGTACTTCAGAATTCCTTTGCCTTATCTTCTGGGAATACATTATACTGCCTTTTGCCAGCAAATTTTTCCGTATGCTCTCTAAGAATTTTAGGGGAACTTTTCTACGGTAAAATCTTTTGTGGCATCTTTTGTGTTACTCCAAGGCATTTTACTCAATAGGTACTCCATTTGAAATAAGATTAGACATTTAAACAAACATTTTTACAGTCCGTTCAACCGATTTTGACTTCTATGCCGTAGGCATAAGGATGGCATTAAAAGCAAAAAGTTTACACAATACCAATTGTCTACTGTAGCTGCCATTTGTCATACCAGCAACGCAATAGAAGTCAAAATCGGTTGGACGGACTGTAAAAAAGGCTTATTTAAATGTCTAATCTTATTTCAAATGGAGTAGAGTTGCAAATACCTTAGCATTTTCAGCGAAATCCGTTCAGCCATTTCGGGATGAGCGGGTAATAAATACACAAACAAAAATATGCTTTTTGCAATTTTAGTTTCAGTCAGTAATCTCGTTTTTTTTGGAAATATCGTGTACTTTTCTCAAAAATATATATTAAAAATATATATTTTTTTCTTTTTTTTTCGTTTATCTTGACAACATTTGTCCACTGGTAAGTACAGTCATGAGCAAAAATATGTATACACTTTGCAAAATTCAATAACCATTTTTTCGTGGAATAACGATTGCAACTTTGAGATGATACCTATTACATAATAATATGGGTTCCAAAATACTATGTTCGTTATAACATAAAATTACAATCAATGCAGTAGGAGAAAATCACTTTTAAAAGTTTCTAAGTGTGTGTGTCAACAACAAACTTATAAACTAACTAACTAAACTACCTTATTGTGTTATTAATGAACTAAGTACACACAATTGTTTACATCCCTGCCACACGAGAAAACGGACAGAGTGCCTTAAAATTGGTGCATCGTGCTGTTCGGCTGGGGTTTAGACAATGCTGTTGCTGCTGCCCCTCATTCTGCTTATTAAGGATGCAGCCTTCTTCCACATAATGGCATAAAAGTCATTAGTTCGCGCTACAGCAAACATGCTAGACGCGCTGCAGAACCGGGGCAATCTCAACAGCACCCTGAACCCATTATTATATTGCACACGCAGAGCATCTAGAGCCCTCCGCGTACCATTGACCCACAGACTGCCCGTGTAGAACCCCTGACAATAAGCTTTAAACAGACAGAAACAGTTATTTTTATAGACTTAGAAAAGGAAATTTCTGTTCCTGAGGCACCAAAGGTAGGTGTTAAGTAAGGAAGGGCAATTTCCAGTTTTCATTTAAGGTAATTTGAGCGTAATTATAATTTCGTCGGGACCTTTGTGACTCCCAGCCGAGCAATATCAATTTCAACCAATTTGTATTTATAAAATGAATGCAAACTATATTCTTGTCAACTTGATCAACCAACCAACTTCTATAATCAAAACATTACATTATGAGAGTTAAGGCTGATTTTATCAAAGTCAAATATCTTTTATCCGTGGAACAAAATTGTCGTCTCACAGTTTTTGCTTGGAATAATTACTGTCAAAAATTCAAAATTTATTCGCAGAACTCGGTGTAAAAGTAAAAAATTCGCTCTTGATAAATTTATCATTTCGTAATTCGTAAAGTTTCGAATTGTCATGTGATTTCGCGCTAATGACGACCCAATAACACGTTCCCCGACCTGAGAATCGAACTCAGGACTTCATGTTCAGCAGTAGAGCTTGCGATCACTAGACAAACGAGGCAGTCATATTATGTATGTGCTTAATCGTATTTAGTGATTTGGGGTGCCAGTGGGCAGTCTTTGGCAATTTATCAAAGATTATAGACAATAATCTAGAGTCCGCGCCACCACTGAACTCCGGCGGAAAATTGTGGAACTATTTTTTTTTGACTGCCACTTTCGTCTATTTGCAAGTGGTACTGCTGAGCATGAGGTTCTGGGTTCGATACCCAGGTCACGGGCAAAGTCGCGTTGTGTTCCATACGCGCCTCAAAGAGATGTCAGCACAATTGACGGGGTTTGCTGGGACCGACTGCCTGCCAGGGTTGCGGGAAAGTCCGAAAGGGATACCGGGACCCTTGGCAACAGGCAACTGAAGGAACACGGGTGGGTTTTAGTCAGTAAAAGTCTGACATGCCTCCCGCTCCGCCCACAGCGGGAGAAGTCATTTGATGATTTACCACCCGCAAAAAAAAAAGGGCGGGCAAAGTGCTATTGGGTTTTTCATCAGGAATTTCTCAAAAGCAGCCCGGTGTTTTGATTTGTGCCCGGTTGATGGCTAAAGGCTTGCCCACTATTATATGGGACTTAAACATCCTCTGACTAGCTGTTCGGGGATTACAAGCGTGATGCTATGTTATGTTACGTACATTAAAAAAAAAATTGATCCAATGACGTAGACACTAGCGCCGCGTCAAAAAAACCTTGAAAATAATTCTTTTGAAAAACTACTACGGTCACTACTATGCTAATCTCTTTTTGTATAGCTTTTCAATAAATTAAAAAATCTACAGACTTTGTATGAAAAGTCCTTTCATTGACTTGATTTGATTTTCAGATTGATGCGTTTACTATGATAGTCGTGATTTGAAAAGTTTTTTACATAACATAATATCACGACTGTTTTGTCCAAAGGGTTAGGCAGAGGTTTACATATTGAACGCATATAGTAAGTTTTTGGAAAAGACAAAAATATACAGGGTGTTAGTGTAAACACCGTTATCCTTGAAACCAGTGGTTTGGTTTCATTTATAGAACGTAAAATCTTTTTTTTTTAATAAAATCTACATTTTTCCACAAGAATATTTCACCCTACACGCAAGGGCAACGACCGGCCGCGTCCGGCGGTTGGCGGGGGCGGGCGGGGCGCGCGGGACGTTATGACCGGCCGTCAGCTGTTTCGCAGCTCTCTCAAACGCGTATCCATGAGTATCGGGACAGTGACGGATATTTACTTTTTAAAATCTTTCGATGAAAATAAGGTTTTTTTTTTGTTGTTACTGGGTCATTTATTTTTGTACATATTTAAGTCAACTACCCATGGTTTGAGTGACAATGGTGTTTACCCTTGCATACTACAGGACTGACATAAGCTATCGAAATACTTACAATCCTGTTGAAAGTCGTTGTAGAAATACGAAAAAAGCTTATGTCAATCCTGTTGAAAGTCGTTGTAGAAATACGAAACGCTTTCGAAGAAATGAAATGAAATGAAATGAAATTGTTTATTCTGTAAATAGGATATTGGAATCACTTTTACACGTCATATTAAAAAGTTGTAAAAATAAGCTAGATGAGGTCGGCGTTTCCTATCTGACTACTCTGAGAAGAAAGGCCGAAACAAACTCAGAGGTCACCGTCTCCTTTAAAGTCCAGACATAATCTTGGTCAGGCCATATGAGGACCATGTAGATAAGAGTCTGAAATGGTCTTTTGAGGAAAGAACCACACAGATTTGAGTAGACCTGTCCAGTCAGTGCAAGCATTTGTCAGTAAGAGTGGAGCTCAACTCAGAACTTAAGGAGCTCAACGACTCGACGTACAATATCAAAGAAAGGACATTTGGGTAGGTCGCATAAAGTTCTCAAATTGCCAGACCTTCGCTAAAACTAACAGAACGAAAAATAAATATCCACATAGTCCTCACATTCACAATAAAACAATACTTTACAAGTAATCATCATGTCATTTTGTATATAATATTCAATAATGTCAATTTGCATATATATTTTTATGGCTTTCCATAATATTCAAAATGTCACAATGCTTAGCAGCTCAATCCCATGCATTTTTGTCTTCTAAATAATCTGTGATTTTATAGTACCCTTTTTTACAAAGTTTGGTTTTAATATAGCTTTTAAATTGTTTAATGGGTAGGTTTCGAATGTCAATGGGAAGTTTGTTATAAAAGCGTATACATTGACCCATGAACGAGTTGCCTCCTCTGTGGAGACGAGTGCGATGTACAGCAAGATTGGGTTTATTCCTGGTATTTAAACTATGAATATCGGACATTTTCTTAAACTTTGATATGTTTTGGTGTACATACAATAGGTTTTCAAATATACCTATATTGTGAGGCTACAGTCAGAATATCTATTTCTTTGAATTTTTCTCGAAGGGAATCTCTTGGACCTAGGTTGTAAATAGCTCGAACAGCCCTTTTCTGTAAAACAAAGATAGCATTATGTCCGCACAGGCTCCCCAGAGAAGAATCCCATAAGACAGAAGACTATGAAAATAACTAAAATAAACAATTCTGGCTGTATCTACGTCAGTTATCTGTCTAATTTTTTTAACGGCATAGGCGGCCGAACTAAGCCTACCTGACAATTTTTCTATGTGTGGGCCCCATTGTAATTTACCGTCAATGGTTATTCCAAGAAAAACTGTCGATTCAACGGGGTCCAACTCTATTCCATTAACTTTAACATTGGTAGATAGCTGCCTGACATTTGGCGTTGAGAATTTAATGCTGCCTGACATTTGGCGTTGAAGCGATTGTCATGTGATATGTCCTCTTTTAGGCAGTCGCTCCATGCAAAATACTGGTATTCAGCTGCATCCGGTTGGACTGTAAGCCGACCCCACCTATGTTGGGAAAAGGTTAGGCAGATTGATTTTGACTTTTTAGATTATTCTCCCATATTTTAGATTACATTAGGTACCTCTATATTGAGTCCGATTTTCTTTCATCTTAGTTTTCTGTAATGCTTATTTATTTCTAAGATTATTAACCATTTTTCAGCGTCTTTAGTGAGGTTAAATCCGCCATTTTTTATTCTAATTGTGGTTTTAATTACCACTTTAGCCTTAATTGCTATTTAGCCAAATTGTTTAAGGGCTTTAAATTACTGGATAACTATTATTCTTTAGTTAAATTTCTTTTTTTATTTAGTACTAGCTGCGCTTCGTGGTTTCACCCGCGTAAGTCTCGATCCCATGGGAATATTGAGATAAAAAGTATCCTATGTCCTATTCCAGGTCATGGTCTACCACTGTGTGTTTTCTTTTTTAATTGTTTCTTTTTTTACTTGTAGTTACGTTGTGTTGTGCCCAGCCTGTTCTAAATAAATGTGTTTTCCTTCTTTCTTCTTTCTTCTGTGCCAAATTTCGTCCAAATCCGTTCAGCCGTTTTAGTGTGAAAGCGTAACAAACAAACAGACTCACTATCGCATTTATAATTTTACTAGCGACCCGCTTCTGCTTCGCACGATTTTTGCGACTTGTAGAGATATAGAGATCTTAGATAAGTACGTATTATGTAACTTTAATGCTAACGTATTATACACATAAACCTTCCAGAATAAATTCTCTAAACGATAGTGAAAACCTCATCAAAATCTGTGGCTTGGTTTAGAAGAACACCGCGGACTTACAAACAAACACGAAAAGCGACTTTAATTTATAATATACCAGCTTCTGCCCGCGGCTTCGCCCGCGTGGTATGTCGATAGAAAGTAGCCTATATCCTTCCCCGGGATGCTGACAACCTCCTTGCGTTTTATCGCAATCCGTTCAGTGGTTTAGGCGTGATAACGTAACATACAGACAGACAGAGTTACTTTCGAATTTATAATATTAGTATGGATATAGAAGTTAGTATTAGACTCCTGGGTATGGTCCGAGATAATAAGAGATCTGATGTGTTGATAACCCATTTGGCTTCAGTGAAATAGCGTATCAGATTGGACTGATGTGTAGCGAGGTTTTCGTAACAGTTTTTGGCATTGGAACGATAGTCAAGTGTTTTCAAGATATATTTCCTCAATTTCTTATAAGATGTGTAGTACCAATTCCACCATAAAACGCCACATGTGTACACACGGCTACACATCAAGCTATACATTTCCAGTATAAGCTGATCTCGCATTGTACGAAAATCCTACACAATGCGAGATCAGCATAAACTGGAAATGTATAGCTCGATGTGTAGCCGTGTGTACACATGTGGCGTTTTATGGTGGAATTGGTACTACACATCTTATAAGAAATTGAGGAAATATATCTACCTACCTATCTACGCATCACACGGACGTCCCACAAAAATCTTGCATCGTGCAAGCAAAGCTTGACGCGCGACTAGCATATATACAAAATCCCGACATCAACCGACCATTTTTTATTTAGTTCTTTCTAACTTTTTGGCAGTAGCCCACCAGATACAACACCTGTCTTGTCGGAGGACCCTCCCATTTCTATGGAGGATGAGGAACTTGACACCCAGTTCCTCGTTCTTCTATACTGGTTGCCCCCATCACCAGCCACCCAAAAACTCCACCATATAAAACTTTATCCTGGATTACATACTTACTTTATAACCTTTATTTCATTTTTCATACTTATAAATTATATTTTTAAATATTAGAATAAAAAATTATATAAAACATTTAAAAATATAAAAAATAGTAGCCCACCGGTATCGGGAACAGGGTCCAAGCTACCGGCGGTCAGGGCTCCAGAGAGAGGAACCTCCTAACGATGCGAGCCGTGTCCAGGAGTACAGCCTTCTGAATCAAGCCCTTAATCCAGCTGCCCAACGAGAGCCTCCTTAGGTGTTGGTCGAGGCTCTTGGCAATTAAGCCATTGGCTGATACGACTATCGGCACAATGATCGCAGAGTCCACATCCCACATGTCGACAACCTCGTGAGCCAAGTCAAGATACTTGATTTGTTTATCTTTCTCGGCCTTCACGAGATTCCCGTCATGCGGGACCGTTATCTTACTTTATTATTAATATTATAAATGCAAATGTGAGTTTGTTTGTTACGCTTTCACGCTAAAACGGCTGAACAGATTTTGATAAAATTTGGCATATGGATAGACCATAACCTGGATTAGGACATAGGATACTTTTCATCCCGATATTCTCACAGGATCGAGATTTATGTGGGTGAAACCGCGGGGCGCAGCTAGTAATATTATAAATGCAAAAGTGAGTTTATTTGTTCGAAACGTTTTCACGTTAAAACGGCTGAACGGATTTATATGGTAGACCATGACCTAGAATAGGACATAGAATACTTTTTATCCCGTTATTCCCACGGGATCGAGACTTACGCGGGTGGAACCGCGGGGCGCAGCTAGTTTACAATAAAATCGCGTTTTTTGTGACATTGTGTATCACAAACCCAGAAGGGTCAAGTCTCAACTTCCGGCATTCAATTTGGCCTCCAGAGACCAAAGTTTCACAGAATTGGGATACAATAAGCCCAGTTATGTTTCCCTCCTAGTTTCGAGGGTAAACCCTAAGCCTCTAAGTTTATAAGTTGGGGCTTGCGGGAATTAATTTGATAATACAACTAATAATTAACACTGAGGGTGATAATGAAATAGTATATTCAGTGGCTTAAGGGAAACATTTGGAAAAACACTTAAGGGGTCAGTTCAGAACGCGACGTGAAGCGACGCGACGCTCCGAGCCCTTTTTAACAATTATAGAACTTATTTTCTTCACGAAAAGGTATAATTATCAGTGCGAGGATTGACACGAGTCAAAGTGCGCGGTGCTGCGCAGCGCGTGTACTTTATTGTGTAGGAAATAAATTCGATATTGTATAGGATCATAAAAAAGTGCGCGTCTCGTCGCGTCTCGGTGTGAACTGACCGTAAGTGAAAGACTTTGCCCGACCTGAGGATCATACCTTGGACCCTCAACAGTGTCGTTTGCAATCGCTAGATCAAAAACGCAGTTAGTACCTTTGTAGACTGACAGTTTGCATTAAAATAGCTAGGCGAATGACCATACATAAGTACGTCTGGCGCAACTTATTTAAGCCGACATCAGAAGCTTCACTCGAGTGAAGATTCATTTTTAAATGTCATGAAAAAAGAACTCGTCGAATGCACAACCTCGTCCTTTTTTAAGTTTGTTATAAATATAGCATAGCATAGCATAATCAGCCTATAATGTTCCCACTGCTGGGACACGGGCCTCCTCTCTGTGAGAGGGAGTGGGCCGTAATCCACCACGCGGGCCCAGCGTAAATATAGCAAATGTTCTTATTTCTCAACTTTTCTCGCTATGTGAACTAACCCTTAGAAGCTCTTACGAGCGGTAGGCGGCGTACTCATAAGAGATTATGAGTCAGTCTGACTCCGGCGTTGGGTAACTCGCCTAATAATAATGAGATCGTATAGTTTAAGAAATAATTAGTATGGCTTTATGAACAGCTAATAGGTTCATTGTTTTTAGATAATAATTAATACCATTCTGTAACTGCCTTACGGCAAGTCAAAGGCCTCTTCTGAAACAGAGAAGGCACGCATTAATTACCACACTCGCTGGGCACACAACTAGGTTATCACTCAGCCTATTGGTGTGGCTGCTGTCATAGGTTTCGAATTCGAGCCCAAGACACGCACCTCTTTTTTTTGAGGGTGGGAAATCATCAAATGACTTCTCCCGGGAAAGTCCGAAAGGGATACCGGGACCTTGGCAACAGGCAACTGAAGGAACACGGGTGGGTTTTAGTCAGTAAAAGTCTGACATGCCCTTCCGCTCCGCCCAGGGCGGGAGAAGTAATTGGATGATTTGCCAGCGACAAAAAAAAAATGTTTAGTCTCTAACGACACAAAACGAGAGGTGAGGAATTAATCAGTGAGCCATCACGACCTCGTGTTTTGAATTTATGGTCAAGTTAAGTTTGCTTAACAATTAATTTTCCTGATTGTACAACGCAAAAAAATTAAGGCAGAAAATTATTCGCCACCCAAATTAACTTAGTAATCAATTTACTTTAGATTTACTTATAATTAATTTCCGCGATTTAGACAACGCAATCAACGTGTAAAGGCAGAAAATTATTCGCCCTATTTATTTTTTTGCTGTTTTGATTACTTGACCTAAATAAACAACAACAAGGGATGGAATTACATGGATTTGACAACAAATTAAATTGAAAAGAGAATGACATTTCCTGTAAATTATTGAAAGGTGGGGCCCAGTGAGGCCTTTCGATAATTTACAGGATGTAAGAAATCGACACGTGTTTCACCTTTGGATGACGATTGACCAATTGCAAACCAGAACACGACGTGTTGCCACACCGAGCGCTGCACGCAGAGACAGACATGTTGGAGAAAGTCTCTGCGTCCAGCGCTCGGTGTGGCAACACGTCGTGTTCTGGTTTGTAATTGGTTTTTATGACTCTTGAAGAATAGTTAAGCGGAATAGGTTACTAAATATATCTACGTCTATTGTATTTTATGTCGAACTAGCATTATTGTCGAAGTAGTATGTCGTCGAAGTCATATTATTTCGAAGTTAAGTCATGTCGAAGAAACGCTTTGTCGCAGTACAGTAGCGTCGGAGTTAAGGTATTTCGAATTAAAGTATTGTCGACATAAAGACGTGTCGGAGTTCTGTAATGTCGAAATAAAATCTTGTCGTAGTACGGTTTGTCGAACTTCAGTTTGGTAGTTGATAAGAGCATATCACTATAAGGTATCCAATATTTGGGCGTAAATATCGTTCATTGAGCAGTGGTGGCCCAGTGGTAACGGCTACGACTAACGAGTTGTAGGTCGTAGGTTCGAACCCTGACAGGCGCGTAAATTATTTGATCGACACTGCTCTCAAAACAGTGAAGGAAAACATCGTGACGAAACCGGCATGTCCTAGAACGAAAAAATTCGAAGATATGTGACATCTTCTAACCCGAACTTGACCCACGTGGATTACGGCCCACCTCCTCTCACAGAGAGGAGGCCTGTGTCCCAGCTGTGGGAACATTATAGGCTGATTATGCATGGTTCTAATGAACCATCACCACAGCTCAAGTAGAGCTGTGGTGATCACACCCTGTTGGGACATAGTTTGCGCCACAGCTCTACTTTCAGACCTGTGGCACAAACTATGTCCCAACTCTTATCCTGCCTCCCCCTGTGCCCAAAAAAATGCAGCCATAGCAACCTCTATGCTGTCACCGACGATGCCACGGAAGTGGCAAAGTTCTGTGCCAACAAAATTGAATACACTGTCGTGACATTAACATGTTAAAGAAGACTATGGTTCATCGAATTTCGGACTAAAACGGCTTTCGAAGTCTTCTCTGTCAGTGAGTCTCTGTCTGAGGCGCGATACAAAATTACATCCTAAGTAATATTATAAATGCGAAAGTGAGTTTGTTTGTTTATTTGTATGTTACGCTTTTACGCTAAAACGACTAAGCGGATTTGGATGAAATTTGGCACAGGGGTAGACCATGACCTCAAAGTCAAAGTCAAATAAATTATTTCAAGTAGGCACATTAAAGGCATTTTTGAACGTCAAATACATAGAAATAGAACTGATTCTAGTTGCCCCTTCCAAAAGGTAGTTTTCGTATGGAGAAGAATGGGCAAGAAACTCCACCGTTACTCTTTAAAAAAAATGTTTTACAATATTTGGTATACATCAATTATATAATTAAATGTGAAGACGATGCACCGAGAATACAATTACAATAGGTAAAAAGAATTAAAAATTAAAAATGGAGCAATGACAAATAAATAAATTAAGTATGTGATAGATACATGGTACTCACATATTTACAAACATTAAAGTAAACCTAAAATAGGACATAGGATACTTTTTATCCCGATATTCTCCCGGGATCGAGACTTACGCGGGTGAAACCCCGGGGCGCAGCTAGTAGCATATAATTTTAAAATGACCATCACGTAAATCGATAGTTCTAAACCCTGTTCTAGTTCCTTACTTCTTGCACAAGCTCCGAAGTGGATTGAGAATTGATCATGTTAGCTCTCACCAAGTTTAGCAATCAATCAATCATTAATTCTTTTTGATCTACGATGTAACTTGATACTACTTACTGATTGATAAGTATTCCTTTTATGGAGTTCTACTCGTAACATTATGTTTGTTTCGGTGGTATATTGAAGAGCCTGGCTCGCCCTGTATTTAATAATAATAATAATAAGCAAGAGCAAACGTGCTCGGAGGAAGGAAGTATTCCAGTAAGTGCTCGTAGGGATCTTGACCATCTTCCGGGCTCTGGGATTGATCTGAAAGCCGTGGAATACCTCTCCACTCCTCAAGCACCTCAGGACATGTTGCCCCCTTGTCTCTACGTCACTATGTGCTAGCAACTGTTTCTGGGGGCCCATTATTGAGTGTGCAAGTCACCCCCTGCCATTTTATTATCCATGTATACCATAACATTGATCAGGCAGGGGACATAGTTTTTCCATAGTTCTAGATAACCAATCCACTATAGCCACCCAAACCCATAATCCAATATGTTTTGTATCCATGTTATGCAATAGTCCTGCACCAACCGGGGGTTGTCCTTGGGTGCACTTGCATAGTGCATACAGGGATAATCGTCGGTTGGTGCCTCATTCCTTTTGAAACTGTCTAAGGGGCCTCTGCGAGTTGGCTTCGGCCCCTCGTACGCCTTCCAAAAGACCGGGACGCCATGGTCCCGAGATATGTAAACACATAAAAATAATAATAATAATAAACCATTTATTTCAGGCGACACAGGCCCATACATAAATACCTTAACCTAAACATACATATTCTATAAACAAAACTTGTGTTAATAAATAAGGCTTAGACTATGTTAGTAGTTCTTCACTCTGCACTAGCTAGACTTAGTGCTGTCCAGTGGAACTTGTCCGCGAAAACGACGGAACACCACGTCCAGCGGCCAAAAGTCTTCTTTCATGACGAGGGGCAGATAACAGTCTGGCACACGCACGACGAACGCCTTGAAGTTGACGTTCCGGCGCGATTCAAGTAACTGCGCGATTTAAGACATGGCACATGGAATTTGGGAATTAATGGGTCGAATTATCAGGATGATCCGTTGGTCAGTATCGCAATACCTGTCGTTATACCTATCTACACTAATATTATAAAGAGGAAAGATTTGTATTTTTGTGTGTATGTTTGTGATGAATAAACTCAAAAACTTCTGCGCCGATTTCAAAAATTCTTTCTCCATTAGAAAGCTACATTCACCCTGAGTAACATAAGCTATAATTTATAAAGATTACACGCGGGCGAAGCCGCTGGCGGCAGCTACTACCTGATAATGTCCTACGTCGCACATTTACACTATTTTTATTTGTTTCTATATTTTATTTTGTTATCTGCTGTATATTA
The DNA here is from genome assembly GCA_947363905.1 of Lithophane semibrunnea. Lineage (NCBI taxonomy): Eukaryota > Metazoa > Arthropoda > Insecta > Lepidoptera > Noctuidae > Lithophane > Lithophane semibrunnea. The sequence goes on along the minus strand of OX376208.1, from coordinate 13,029,940 downwards.
TGTATATTGTGTGCCTTTCAGTCTGTACTAAATAAATCTATTTTCTTTCTTTCTTTCTTTCGTTTGAAGGGAAGTTCAGTGCGCGCTTGAAAAACATAAGCATAATGCCGATTCCCGGCTGAGAAAGTATGCTACGCGAAGTGCTACACCATTGCTACGAAACTGTTACGCCATAGCTATGAGACCGCTACGCCGTAGCAAGACGCTACGCCACCGAAACTTAATCATTTCTGCAAGTTGATTATTACCCAAAAGCTCTTCTTAAATTCATTGAACATAGATCGCGGCACTTTCCGGTGTGACGCCACGTAAACTAAGAAGCACTTAGCCTGAGTGCTTTAGCAGATAAGGTGCCGTTGAGGTTCGGAGAAGTGCTTTGACGATAAATAGGTACTTATAGGTGAAATTACGGAAGTACTTTCTAGTACATAAAATATGTAGATTTTGGAAGAAACTTGCATTGACTGAATTGTAAATAAGAGATCATCATCATCATCAGCATTTCAGCCGAAAGACGTCCACTGCTGGACATAGGCCTCCCCCAAGCACCGCCACTTCGACGAGTTCTGTGCTTCTCGCATCTAGCGGATTCCAGCGGCCTTCACCAGGCCACATTTCTCATCATCTCTCATCATCTACCTAGCCTTTTCCCAACTATGTTGGGGTCGGCTTCCAGTCTAACCAGATGCAGCTGAATACCAGTATTTTACATGGAGCGAATGCCTATCTGACCTCCTCATTCCAGTAACTGGGTAATACGATACCCCTTGGTAAGACTGGTTGTCAGACTTTCGAGCTTCTGACGACTCGTAACGACTGTCAAAGATCCACAAATGACAGCCGGGACCAACGGCTTAACGTGCTTTCCGAGGCACGGAGGAGTCTCGGTATGTAAAGATGGTCACCGATCTACGGACCAACCCCAGCAAGCGTAGCTTAACCTGATGAATCGACCCGTGCGGCTGTTATTACTTAGCCACGAGTTCATCATAAATTCATCGATTTCACATCATCTCTCATTTATAATTGAATTTAATGTATTACTCATTCTAATGATTATAATTCTGTAAAGCCATATTTGTGACAGTTGCGAATCGTATTTCGATCAACATACAACCTGATACTGACCTGCAAATGGTAAAAAACGTAAGAAAATTTGAATTTCGGGGGCTACCGTAAAGCTTTGGCCTTAACAGCCATTTTTCTCCTTGTAGGTAACGCGAGATTACTAATTAGAACCTGAACCAGCTTGTACTAACCTTTAAATAAAGTTTAACCGCAAACCATAACGGTTAATGAAGCTGTAACATCTCCGGTTAACAGTTAATGAAAATATCATACTCGCTAGTTTAACTACTCTCGTGGTATATAAAGTTTATTGACCTGTTTTTTAAGTGCAAAGGGGGTTAGCTAGAACGCCAGTCGTTATTTGACAAAAAGTGAAGTGTCAGGCGATTTTGAACCTTGTGCGGTGGAAGTATTTCTATTGTTTAAACTGCCCCCTGGTTATGATAGTTATGTGTGGCGGCATCTATATCACACACATGTGAACTACGCATCACACTAACGTCACGCTAAATCCTGCATCGCGCAAGCAAAGTTTACCGCGCGACTAGAATATACAACATTATTTTTTGTTAATGCTAAACCCGAAAAGGGGTCATTGTACTCATCATTTTGAACAACTTTTTCTATGACTATTTCTATTTTATAAAGAATAATCAACAATGTCAATTTGTAGGTATATAAAACTGGTATAATTTAATGATTTTAGATACTAATTAAAAATTAAAATGTCAAGTTCTAGGGTTTTTTCAAGGCTTAGCAGAGCGAGCAGCTCAATCCCATGCATTTCTGTCTTCTAAATAATCCGAAATTTTATAGTACCCTTTTTTACATAGTTTGGTTTTAATACTGCTTTTAAATCGTTTAATGGGTAAGTTTCTAATATCAATGGGAAGTTTGTTGTAAAAGCGTATACATTGACCCATGAACGAGTTGCCTACTCTGTGGAGACGAGTGCGATGTACAGCAAGACGAATACGAAGATTGTAGACGGAGTCGCGCGCAACAGCTAGTAGTTTATAAATGATTGTTTCTTTCAAGTTATTTTGACGAATATTACGTTTACTTTTAAGAATTAGTTTTTATTGATTCATTTAAAATTAGTTATTATTATTTAAGCCGTTTATTTCCCAAAAAAAAAATATAACTTACATTAAGAATTCATTACAAAGTATTATAAAATATTCGTTTGTTCCTAATTAAAAAAAAAACTAATTCATTCATTCTTAATAATATAAACATGCGATTTAACAATAGTTTGATAAACAAAAATAGATTTTTAAATAAATAAATTGATTAGATTGATTGAACATTAAGTAAAATATAAAATAAAATAAATAAATTTACTACATAATTGTTCAGATAATATTATTGGGTGCCCATTTAAGGGCGAAGGCCTCCTCCATCTTTCGCCATTCCTCTCTGTCTTGGGCTATTCTAGTCCAAGTTGGGCCGGACATGGCCACAAGATCGTCGCACCACCGGCGCCTGGGTCTGCCTCGGGTGCGTGGTGCATCGCGAGGGTACCAATGGAGAACCTTCTCACTCCAGCGTCCATCTGTGGTTTCACCAAAATTAGTTATAGTGTTAGTATATTCAATAAGTTTGATTTTATTGTAAATTGATGGGTAGCGCTGTTTGATAGCAAAAATACAAGATGAAAATAAAAGCGATCCTAAATCATCTCCAAAAAATTTATTATATTGATCATATTCCAAAAATAAGTTGGTCAAGGCACACGTTTTATTAGCCACAAATTTTATTGATCAAACACTTAAATACCTTCATAGATTAGGGTTAGATTAGGGTTGATTACGAGATACAGTACAACTTTTTTCGTAATGTCCCTCGGCAAACTTCGTGTTTCAACAGTCGTCGGATTTCTATCAGTTGCCCTTTGCACTTAGTGCGGACTGGACGCTCTAAATCGACTTGAAAGTATATGGAGTTGTTAATACTCTTTTAACTTAATGTAATTTATTTAAAAAAAGGGATGAAATAGTTTAAGGACAATATTATAGTTTTACAGCTCTATATAGTTCACACGGAAATCAAAACAAAACGACAATAAAGTACTTACCCTTGTTCTGTATTCAAATTATTATACACGATAAATCTAATAATTGATGGACATGGAAATTAGCATTCGTTTGTATTCGGAAATGCGATGGTTTTCGAGGAATATTAAAAAAATAGTTGTACTGGTGTTTCATATCAACATTTGTGTTTCAATTACGTTAAGGTTAAAACAAGCATTATCATGAGTAATCCTTAAATTCCCTTTAGTTCAAGTCTACCGCCTCCTGAAGAATAACGTGCTAGTAATCTGAATTTCTTTGGATTTTTGAAATTAATTTTATAAAACAGAAAATACGTTGTATCATAAACTGCAATTGTCGTTTGGAAATTATTGGAGACAGCTTCGTTGATAAAGATGTGCAGTCTATGTTACTACCCTTGAACCTAACGGAATGTCTGTTCTTTTGTCCCAAGTAAAGAATTAGGGATAATTTTATTTCTCCAAATAGTTGTCGTTCATGTTTAATATCTTTGTGTGGCACGATCATGTTCATATCTTTTCTTTTCTACCGCTTCTATTACCGGATATTCAGCGAGCAGCTTGATGAATATTACAAGTTCGACGTTAACGAATTCAATTACTTCGATTTTATTTTTACTTCCACTGGATTCCTTATACATTTTTTCGCCGTTATTTATCAAACCAATGAAAATGTCATATTTGTTTTAAAATTAATGTACATCCACAGATTTCTTAATAATATGACCACATTCAAACATTACATCGTTGGTAATTGGTTAAGTGTCACTTCGATTTTGGTGGCTGGTATTAATATTACTATTCACATTTAGATAAGCCTTAAACATCCATCTCACAATATTTTATGTGGTTTCGCTGTAATAAGTTTTGATACAAATATTGTATATGCTATCAGACTTATCAAGTTGTTAAAACATAAAGTTGATCTTTGAAATATTAAAACTTTGAATTTTCAAAGCTTAGGAGATAGGGACAGAGAGGATTATTGCAATAAATTATATCAGGTCTTTGTTTATACAATAGATTGCTATGACGTCTATAAGGTTTCCTTCCAACAAATAGTAAGTATACAAATTATCTACAAAATAATTTTCCTCAATTGGTTTAAATTTTTTCTCTTATATTTATGAAAATGAATCCCTATTTCCCGTGGTCACGCCATCACGCGTGAACGGCTGAACGGATTTGGATAAAATTTGGCACAGGGGTAGACCATGACCTGGAATAGGACATAGGATACTTTTTATCCCGATATTCCCATGGGATCGAGACTTACGCGGGTGAAACCACGGGGCGCAGCTAGTCAAATAAACTATACAAATAATTTATTAATGAAATCTCCAAACGGCTGTTTGACACTTCCCGTGACCCAAGGGCTGGCTTTTACCTTGGTCAGAGGCTAAGCATTGCCATACAACGTGGCAATGCCGCCAGTCTCTTGGGTACATTACCAGCCGACAGCGATGCGGAGGAATTTTTCGACGACATATAATTTTAGTTATTAATTGTTTGTATAGTTAGTTTTAATTAATATTAATTAGGATTTCATTAGTTAAGTAATAGTTAGTTGTATAATACGGGTGTTAAGGTAAACACTGTTATCCTTTAAACCAGTGGTTTGGTTTCATTTATAGAACGTAAAATCAATGGAAAACTACAATTTTTTTTTTAAAGAAAATCTACCTTTCGACACAAGAGTATTTCACCATACGCGCTATGGCAACGAACTTACGTCTCAACACGGGCGGGGAGCGCAGGACGTGACCTGACCGGGCGGGAGCGCGACCTCTATTGTGTATTTATTCCTGTGTTGTGTAGGTACGTAGGAGGGGCGGCAACCTCGGGCGCATATCCATGATTTGGGGACGCTGTCGGATACAAACGTGAAGTCAAGAGTGAACAGGCAACTTCTGGGCTTGCTCGTTCCATCATAGACCTCATCTATCGCTTTCCATCAGGCGAGATCGAGGTCAAGAGCAGTCCCATAACACAATAAAAAAAACATTTTAAAATCTTAGTGGAAAAAAAAAATTGTTGTGACTCAGTCTTTTATTTTTATATTTATATCAACTATCCATAGTATCCATGGTGATAAAGGTGTTTACCCATACAACCTGTATATTGTTTATAGTTCCTCTTTTAACAAAGTAAAATATTTATATATCGTGTTCCACTGTATGAGCTCCTTCTGCAGCACTTTGATTCACATACAGACAGCACTTAACAATGGGAAATATGCTGTGAGTATTGTCTTACAAAATGTTTGAAAATTCATTGAAAACCTTTTAAATGACTTTAACTACTTTTATTTGGTCGGTTCCTTGAATCCCGCTTTTTTAAATTTCTCTATAATATTATGTATAAGCGTTTTATTTTAATACGTCCCAGTTTAATGTTCGTATATTTTTATTTATTTATTAAACCATTTATGCTCACACATAATATATACAGACAACAAGAAAGGAACAGAAAAAAAAGTACAAAGGCAATGCTTATTTCTAAAGAAATCTAATAATAATCATTCAATCATCATCATTCAATCATTTTTTAATGGTGGGGGATAATTCGGAACCATAGATGCATGGATGTCTTGAGAAACCATGACACCACAGATAATATAAAATATTATAGCATAGATAATTATATAAGTTCGGGCTCGAGCTTTATAGGAGCTCGTGGCTAAGTAATAACAGCCGCTCGGGTCGATCCATCAGGTTAAGCTACGCTTGCCGGGGTTGGTCCGTGGATGGGTGACCATCTTTACATATTGAGACTCCTCCGTGCCTCGGAAACTACGCTAAGCCCTTGATCCCGGCTGTCATTTGTGGATCTTTGACAGTCGTTACGGGTCGTCAGAAGCCCGAAAGTCTGACAACTAGTCTTACCAAGGGGTATCGTATTACCCAGTTACTGGGTTGTGGAGGTCAGATAGGCAGTCGCTCCATGTAAAATACTGGTATTCAGCTGCATCCGGTTAGACAGGAAGCCGACCCCAACATAGTTGGAAAAAAGGCTTGGCAGATGATGAGATAATATTTTATTACTAGCTGTTCGTGCTCGGCGTTGCCCGGGTGTAATTCCGACTTTTCCGGTGGATTAATAAAAAACATTTTTCATACAAATACAAATATACGATATATAGTATTGCAGATACGAATAGAACAAAAAAGTGAGTGATGTACTTAAAATAATCTAAACGTGAATTCATGCAAGCCTAGTACTTTTTGTCAGTTATAATTATTTGATATCCTATTAGTTAATACTATCGTGAATTCATGCAAGCCTAGTACTTTCTGTAAGGTTACAGCTCGGAAACTGCACAATTTCTTGTGAACAGAATACCGTCAAGCGCTGCACGTAATACCCCGATAAAAAAAAAAATCATAAGTGTTAAATCCATATATCTTTTGATTCTGCAGGTCGATTTTGATGAAATAAAGACTAAATGGTACTCACAATAAAGCTTCTTATTGTTCAGTAATTCTATTTGGAATCCAATAAGTGGCTTTTACGTGATGCGCTCACAAACGAACAAACAAACAGACAAAAATTTCAAAAAATATTTTTTTACTTTCTATTACTTATTTCTCGCGGCTTCCAGTACTTTTTTTGCAAAAATCTTTAATGTACAGATACGGACCGTTTACGATTTTATTATATGTATAGATACAATACAATAACAGGATATCAACACAAAAGTTTTCTTTTTTCAGGGTGAAGAATATGTATTCGCAATATGGATAATAAACACTTGGCTAGCTAAGTCTTTGTTGTTAGAAACTATATTGAGCGTGGAGTTTGAAAAATTCTATATTGCTATGAAAAAAGTTCAAGACACATGCACAGTCTTGTTGAATTCAAACTGTACAGGTATTTACGATCCAACAACTTTATTCTCATTAATTACTTCGAGATTGCCTGTGATTGTGTGATGTATCTGTCGCAGATGGATTGCTTAATTACATAGTTATTTTACATAACCGCTAGCTGTTTTACAAAACAGCACCGTTATGTAAAACAGCTGTGACAGATAGCGTTCTTTTCCCTTATGAGTCCCGGTGTTATGACTTTGTTCCTGATATGGCAATACACCTGGGATGTCTTGGGTATACCTAAACTATACAGGCGATGGTAATTAAAATTACGACCAAATGGGCCAATTTGACATTAAATTAAAAAAAACCTGAAATGTATCCGTAATTATTACACCCCTAATCATTGCAGATGAAGAAAAAAGGTTGTACAAGAATATTAAACGCCTCCATGAAACGAGATTCGACAAGATGGATGCTTGCGGAATGGTCTACGTTGATGCAACTCTACCGCTCGGAATGATGGCGTTAAGTACTAACTATACAATTGTAATATTACAGTTTGCTGTTTCGCATTAAAATTATTTGAAACATATGATTTTTACTATATTTTTATACCTATTTATCTTCAAATTCTATTTAGGGTTCAGTACTGGGAATTCTTGCATTGAGCCCGATTTAGAAACCTCATGCACTAAGCGCAACTTCCAAGTCAACGCAATAAAAAAAAAGCCATTTAGACCGTTGTTAATACTCGCAAATAACCTAAAGCCTAGGCTTAAGGATTATTTTTGAGACAAAAAGGTCCCTATGTCCTATCTCTGCTATCTATCTCCTTTGCAAATTTTATCAAAATCCGTTCAGTGGTTCAGGCGTGAAAACATACATACAGAGAGACAGACAGATTTACTGGTCACTGGTACTGTTACAGGTCAAAATCAATTCAAAATTTGCGGAGTAATCGAGTAACAAACTCAAAAAAAAAATCATACAGACGAATTGAGAACCTCCTCCTTTTTGAAGTCGGTTAAATACATAACAAATTCAAAACATAATAAAAAAATAACGCCAAAACGTGATCATCAATCTTTCTCACTACAAGTTGGCGATTGCAAATATTCAGGCTATTCCAACCAGCTTTCCTCACCAGCTCTTTATTCAGTGCAGGCTTCTGAAAAAGTCTCATTAGTATGTCTGTGGTTTAAACCAGTGCTTAAGAAACGGGACCATAAATCTTCGAGCCACCAAGTTATTTTTAACGTGCAAAATGAATGAATGTTATTTATTTCTGAGTATATGGTACATTGAGTTTCACACATACTACCATTGCTGGTGTAGAAATATTAAATAATAAGCGAATAATTATTAAGTAGGTACATGCAAATCAGAACTAGGCACATCTATATCTATCTATATCTATACATATAATAAATCTGTAGACGAGGCGTTTCTGTACAATGAAAAAAAAAAAAAAAAATTGGTGGGTTGTCCAAGAATAACCAACAGATTCCATTTCTACCATTTTTGGAATTTTTGTCTGTTTGTCTGTTTGTCTGTCTGTCTGTTTGTATGTTCTTTAGTTTGATTGTTCCACTATCACGTAAAAAGTACGAAATCAATATGGTTAACTTTTATACTCAAATATTCGATGTTTCAATTAGTTTTTGTTTCATCGCAATCGCTTCAAAATATCAAAAGATATATGAATTTAAAGTGTTCAAGAAGGAATTTTCATTACGTATTGTACATACACGTAACGACATCTATTGACGCGAAATGATACTTACTTCTTAATTACTAGGTTTGTGAGATCGTGTGTTGTTATATGACCGTCATTTTCTTTGCGCGCAAACTTAACGCGATACATGGTGTATAGAATATAACTCTAAAGTTAGATTAATTAAAATTTTCCAGATGCGTTGTTTATTTATTAGTTTAGTATTAGTGCGATAGGTGGCGCTACCTATCTTTCAAATCTTGATAATCATGAAAGAATAGTGACAAATGTTAATTTCTTTAAAAATATAGGTATTTATTCTTTAATTTTTCACTTTTCTACATAGTTTATTTAGCTTACAGAGAGTTCGAACGTTTTCCCATATATTTTGACAGTATAATTTCGTGCTCGATAGATGGCGTTGTTCGTTTAATGTCATTTTCTGAATCGCGGTGTTAAGAATCTCCGTCGAAGAATGACTTTCGCCCAGATATTCCAAATAATTTTTAGTGTAGGTATTTTTATTTTTGACTTCAGTGTCGATAATATAATAATAATAATAAATAAATAATAAATTGTTGGTTGGTTTGTCATTCGTTGAAAGTATTGATCAGAGAGATGGGTTGTAACAGGTGAAACACGATATCTGTGATCACTGTGACTGTGACAAAAAATAACAGATCCAAATATCTGTTATTAAATCACAGCCTGTGATTTTTGATAAATACGTATCTCAATCGAATATCATCTTTATTTCTTTTGATTTAAAGTCGAAAATCGTATCTATCTGTTATAAAATCACAGCCTGTGATTTTTGTACAGACGATAAATACGTATTGACTCAATTGAATATCTTCTTTATTTCTTTTCGTTAAAGTCGAAAATCGTATCCGAAGTTTTAACAGTAACAGTCTTGAGGATCTGTGATTTTAAGTAACAGATATTTTTTATCGTTAGGAGCAATTGCTATCTGCTATTTTATAATATCTGTGATTTCTATCTGTGACGATAAATACGCCTCACTCCTAATTGATCTGATTGGTTTTGATTTGGTATTTTGGTTGGTTTCGTTCATTAGGTTCAAATTAAGAAGTCAAGAAACGAGTCGTTACAGATCGATTCAAACTTAATGGCGGCTCGGAAGTTAGCTTTTAGCTGCGCAATACCCCACCCCTCACCCCCGCTGTCACATGAAATTGTTACTGCGCAGCGACTCGCCTCATGTTCCGAGCCGCCATTAAGTTTGAATCGAACTGTACTATACTTCGTAATTTGTTCGTATGATTCGTGACCGCCGCTCATTCGATTTGATCGTTGTTGGCGTGTGTAAGGCCTCGGCCTCGAATCTTGCGGGCAGCGGGGCGGCGGCGGCGGCATACATATATAAATACACAAATATTGGCACATGTTTCTGGGGAAAGTCAACAATATACATCGATAAATACGGTTCCCGAAGAAGAAGATGCCACACACTATCCAGTAGAGTTCTTAGAATCCCTTAACACACCCGGTCTTTCAGCACACAAAATTTGTTTAAAAGTCGGAGTGCCAATAATTCTTCTCAGAAATTTAAGTCCTCCCAAACTTTGCAACGGCACTCGGCTCATAGTCACCAATCACCAACAAAACGTCATCGAAGCCGAAATCTTAACAGGTTGCGGCGCCGGTGATGTTGTTTTTATTCCAAGAATTCCTCTCATTCCCAATAATTTCCCGTTTAGTTTTAAGCGTGTGCAATTCCCCGTCAGCCTGTGTTACGCCATGACCATTAACAAAGCTCAGGGCCAGACATTATCCGTTGCGGGGGTGGATCTTAGTATTGGTTGCTTTTCCCACGGCCAACTTTATGTAGCTCTTTCGCGTGTGAGCAACCCTAGCAACTTTTTTGTGTACGCTCCAGGTGGTTCCACCGCTAATATTTTATACAGAGAAGCATTTTCTTAAATAAAAACACAAGTTTTTTGGCAGTTTCTTACTAGGAAAAATCACCAGGCCTGGTCGAAAGATTCCCCCTTTTTAAATGAAGGTACAACTTTTCTAAGCGACATATTATTGTTTTCCGACATCCATGCGAACGAAGTCGCGGGCACAGCTAGTTATAAGAATATTATATAAAATTATGAAAAGTGAAAAAGTGCAAAATGCAAAGATATAAGGAAAAGTATTCAAACTAAAACCTTGTTTACATATGCACATAGAGAAACGTCTTATCGAATTTCCAAGGTATGCACAAGGCACATTTAATACAGATCAAAAGACGTACGATTTTCAAATTATGTGCACCGACTTCAAAATTCGAATCGAAATACAAGTTTGCGGTTCACATCTGTCAGATCGAGTTCGAGTTTGTACCCTTTGACGTCAAATGGTATTTTTATTTGAAAATGGAATGTATGGCACGTGTTGACGCGGCGTCGAACACTTTTCGATTCTTCGACTGGCACCCTAATTGCGTAATGCACGATCGGTCAGAATTGGAATCGGTTTGAAACAAATGACTAAATCATTGCATCATGAATTCGAAAAAAAATTGCTCTATAACGTAACTTACGAACTTATGAAGCAATGGATTAGACATTTGTTTCGAACCGATTCCAATTCTGATTGATCTTGTATTACGCAATTAATTGGTTTTGATTTTGACAGGCGTCGGCCAATTATTTTATTCAGTGCTTATAGCTCAATCGAAAGTGAAAGTGGTCTGTTTTTTGCATTTCCCCGTAAAAACTAGATATGTTTGAGTATCAGTGACTATTTCTCCAACCCAAAAAAAATGCTTTTTTGTGGCATACACTTTTGAACCGTCAAAACGTGCTATGATTGATTTGTTGTAGCCTAGACAAGGACATTGTGACCTGAGGTGACCTGCCTTTAATCTATATTTATGAAAATGAATCCCTATTTCCCTTGGTCACGCCATCACGCGTGAACGGCTAAACGGATTTGGATGAAATTTGGCACATAGGTAGACCATGAACTGGAAAAGGACATAGGATATCCCGATATTCCCACGGGATCGAGACTTATGCGAGTGAAACCGCGGGGCGCAGCTATTCCTTAATAAATGTACTTATGTAATTTTTTCTTCGTTTCACTTTTTGTTAAACTGTGGCTGGTGACAGATGCCTACTGCCTAGTGTGCTGTGACGCTTATTGGGAGATAGTTGCCACTCTGATGCGATGTGAATGACACTAAGTCATTGACATCGCATCAGTGTGGCAACATGTGTGTGCTGTTCATTCTAGCGTTATTTTAAAGATGTTTACGGTTCAAAGACGCGGCTCTCTTTTAATGCATGTTTGGTCGTAGTATAGAGACTTTGTATGTTGTATGACAGGTTATTATGTTCATGAATGTGGTGGAGGAACGCGCGGCTAAGTAATAACAGTCGCATGGGTCGATCCATCTGGTTAAGCTACGTTTGCCGGGGTTGGGCTTTGGGTGGGTGACCATCTTTACATACCGAGAGTCCTCCGTGCCTCGGAAAGCACGTTAAGCCATTGGTCCCGGGTGTCATTCGTGGATCTTTGAGATTTGTTACGGGTCGTTAGAAGACCGAAAGTCTTACAACCAATCTTACCAAGGGGTATCGTATTACCCAGTTACTGGGTTGTGGAGGTCAGATAGGCTGTCGCTCCGTGTAAAATACTGGTATTCAGCTTTATCCGGTTAGACTGGAAACCGACCCCAACTTGTTGGGAAAAGGCTAGTATCGAGTAGCTAGCGTCAGACGCGGAAGGTTTATATAACGAGCGGCCGTAGGTAATTATTTAAAGGTCACTACCGCGATAATATACTGTTACTTTATTATACTGTGCCTGAACAAAGAGTATTGCTCATCTCTTAAAACAAAACACGGACATTATAAACAAAACTGACCTAGAAAAGTCCTCCTTGCAAAACTGCAGAACTTATTTTTTTCTATATTCTTGTTCAACAAACATTAAGTTCTAATACCGAGGTTTTAATACCCACGCAAAGAAGAAAGGTCTATTGTCTCAACTGAATCTGTAAAGTTTCTGAGCCTCAGAGGCCATTGATTAGAGAGCCTGTTCAAAGATGGCGAGCGCACGCAGATCTAGGGATTTCCTTAATTTTTTTAGGGATTTTTTAAAGTGCTGAAACCAATGATTTTATAAGTAGAAAGAGGAAGGTAGTTAGGTTACCTACCCAACATTTGATCTTCGAAAACGGCACAATGGTGCCGATTCTGGGGGCCTAGACAAAATCCCTTTCCTGTAAGCGTTAACGCCAACGGAAAGATCAAATTGTATGGAGTTGACAGCAGCAGTCACGTGACATCTCTAAAGCTAATGTCAACTCCATACAATTTGATCTTTCCGTTGGCGTTAACGCTTACAGAAAAGGGATTTTGTCTATAGGCTTTGTTAAAAAAAAAAAAAAAATTGTTTATTTCGCAACCATAATAAAACAAACTTTGTTGTTCACAAACTAAACTAAATTTAAGTTCAGTGCATCTCTTTCTTTCTATTTCATTAAGAAAAGGACAGATGATACAGTTTAGTTTAGTCCTGTCAAATTAATCAGTGCCTAAGTACGCATAAAGTAAAACTATATCTAGCATTTGTCAATGTCAAAAAGTTTGACTTTTCCCGCGTGTTATCGCGACGACGACGAGCAACAAATTATTTTCATATTTTTGTGAGTTTTGTGTTATTAATTGCGATTTTTCTACCATTTACGACTACCTTGGCTGTCGAAAAGTCTTTTAAAATATATAACAATTAAAATTATATTGTGTCTCGTTAATGACAGTTGAACTAATATAGGGGTTTATTCATAAACGATGATTAAAGTTAAGTAATGATTAGCGACTGTTTAACCATACATTTTTGAACGAACGAAGACGTTTGAACGTCACTTAACTTTAATCATCGTTTACAATGATAATTTAATATCATTGATCGTTTATGAATAAACCCCAATGTGCTAAAAGTCCTTATTTTAATTAATCATTTCATAGTTTATTTCATGATGACGTTAAAATCAGAAATATCAAGCGGTCAACTTTAAAAAACTATATTAACTATTTTGGCGTGCTTCAAATATAAAACGAATTATACTATCAAATTCTCTATTTATTTTCCTTTTTTATGAAATATAGTTCATCTTTGTCGGTTCTGGCCGAGTCTTGTGGGAGACCCTGGCATTCTCCTTTTATTGTTTATTATTCTTTATAGCAAGTAATAAATAAAAATTCAAACCTTTATATTTTCTAATAATTAATTTAGTCAGATCCAACCAGTTTTATCCAGCCATATCCAGTTTGAACCAGTTTCTATGTTATATCCACGGAGTACTGATGAAAGGCTTTCACACTTCGCGATCGTCGTTATCGACAGTATTGACACCCGAGTTTGAGGAACGAACAAATTGCTGGGTTTTATGATGACCTAGTACTTTCAGCGCTCATCAGTCAGTTTTCAAGGATTACTTTTGACGTGAAGAAAACTTGGTCGGGTTTTTGGAATTTTGAAAATGGATCTCGCTCTCTTGCAGAATTAGTTTTCGGGGATACCACTTTATAGTCTCCCCAAGGATTTGCCTTAACTGGCGTTGCACAGAGGTCTTTTGAGAGGTAATGGTGATGCTCGTTTCATGTGCAGATGGTGACCACCGCGACCTGGTTGTAGTGAGGTTAATCATACAAATAGAACTGCTTTTAATTTATAGCAAAATTAATGTAGTTTTTATTAAAATTTTTACAATAATGATGAACCTTTATAATAGAGCTTTTCTTTTTCTTACTAAAATTGTGAGTGAAGTCTCTAGACGTCGAGCGCTTTGTGGTTTTGTTAAAAAGTGGTAATATTGGGTCCCCACCTATGAAATTGTTGTTTTTTTCTCACTAATAGAGAACCTCGTCACTTCTATGATTTAAAATATTCATCAATTGCTTTGTATTATATCGAATAATGACCATCATAGACAACTACCATAGGTAAAAAACCTTATTACTTGGGTGAATATTTGAAGATAGACATATTCAGGATTCGAAAATTAAGTTCAAATAATGCTTCCAATTACAACTTTTATGGATTGAACGTAATGTTTATAGCGCAGATTAGCTAAATAAATCAAACGCGCAGTATTTGGACTTTAATATAGGTCTGAATCTGAAGCTAAAAATTTTCGTCGAACGGTGATGAGATATGAAACACACGGTAATTAGTGTTTAAAAATGGTAATTATACTTCGTGATTGGTAATTGTAAATAAAATAAATAATTTACTTAAATCACATACTTTATTTATTATTTAGGTTACTTATTAAATGACACCAAACTTAGCTATTATATCGACTTGACTGTATAAAAAAAAAACTCAAAAATCAACCGGTTTTTTAATAAAAATCAATAATATTATCTGTCTAGTAATTTAAATAAAATCAACTACAACACTGGTTCAAAACTTAGTGTAAATAGAATTCAGACCAAGTTCCATCTAAGATATTTCTTAAACTCGATGAGATCTTATACAAAAACTTAAATCCGAATTAGTCTCACTTTCACGGCCAGAAACCGCGCATGTAAGTATGTACTTAATCATAAAACTAGTAGATCTACACGCATATCAACTTAATCAACGCAAAACAATAACTTTGTAAAAAGTTTTTATTCTGTTTACAGAATAAAAACTTTTTACACAACTTTTTACAAAAAAAAAAACAACCGACTTCCAAAAAAACACTAAAAAAGTAAAAAATAACTTTAATTTCGGAAGTCGGTGTCTTTGCTTTTCAATTGACTTAATTTAAAAATAAGTAAAATATCAACAAAATAAACAGGTTTTCAAAACAAAAAACAAGAATAATTATCTTTCTAGTAGGTAATCTAAATAAAATCAACTAAAACATTGCTTCAAAACTCTGTGTAAATAGAACTCAGCTTCATACAATTTTAATATTTCCTCCTTCGATTGCTGTTTTTTCCGAGGCATGTTTACTCTGAAAAAAAAAAATAAGTTAGTGGTAGGTGGGTAGTCAGTATGTAAGTTTATTTTATTGCAGAGGTGTCAGTTCACACCGAACGATCAACAATCGATCACTTCGCCCTTGGGCTGGCCTAGCGGAGTAAGAAGTTTCAGTATTAATAATCAGCAAGCATCAAGCACTTCCTGGCATCAGATTGAGCTGAAACTTGGCATACTTATATAAGTACCTGCGTCACCTGCGCGCTGTGTGTACCTGCGTCACCTGCGCGCTGCTTTTGACTTCACCAAGATGCTGAAGAATCCTCTGTCATTAGTTTATCTAATCGCTTTATTAATTAATATTAGAGTGTTTGAGATGTTACTTTAGAACGAAAAAAAAAAACATGCGGGGCAGTCTTTGGGGACTGCCGATAAGTGAAAACTAAGTAATATTCATTCATTTCTTCAAGCGTTCGGTGACGATGACGCGAGTTCCATGATTTTTGTTAAGGTGAACAAAAATCATGGAACTCGCGTCATCGTCACCGCACAAGCGTTCGGTGACGATAATGTGAGTCCTACGATTTTTGTTCACCCAACAAGCGTTCGGTGACGATGACGCGAGTTCCATGATTTTTGTTCACCCAAAAAGTGGTCAATGCGCCTAAAGAAGTTTTCACTTAAAAAAAGTAGTACAAAATGAAGTTGCTTTTCGTGTCTGTCTGTGTGACGACTCAGTTTTTCTAAACTACGCTATGGATTTTAATGCGTTTTTCACCATCATAATTATAGATCATCCCGGAAGGTTTATGGTGTAATGTAGTTAATTAACTTAGATAAAATCATAACATCACGCCTTGTTTCCCCAAAGGGTTAGGCAGAGGTGAACGTATAGTAAACCTACATTTCACCAGTTATGTTTAACCCTTCAGCTTATTGCCATCAACCGGGCACCAATCTAGACTCCGGATTTTTACTGAGACTTGCCAGATGGATAACCCGAAACTAAACAAAATCAAATTGTTGTAAATTTAGTTGTATAATTTATTATTTGTATGTCATAGATTTTTACATTTTGTGATTACATAAACTCACGCACTGTCTTATTAGTATTACTTGTAAAAATATTAGGAATATTGTGATATCGTATACTTTTACAATGTTTGAAAATATGTGAGGACCATGTATCTATCCTATAATTTATTTATTTATCTTTGCTCCATTTTTAATTCTTTTTACCTATTGTGGTACAGTATTCTAGGTGCATCGTCTTCGCATAAAATTATATAATTGATGCATACAAAATATTGTAAAACATTTTTTAAAAGAGTACCTAACGGTGGAGTTTCTTGCCGATTCTTCTCCATACTAAAACTACCTTTTGGATGGGGCAACTAGAATCAGTTCTATTTCTTTGTTTTTGACGTTCAAAAGTGTCTTTTATGTGCCTAATTGAAATAAATTGTTTGACTTTGTCTTTGAATAACACTTTGCCCAACCTGGGAATCAACTCACTTAGACGTAGTACTGAAATCTCGATGTTTTGGCAGGTCACCATATAAGTAGATTGCACCAGTGCGAAGCAAGGGCATTCTCCAATTCACTTAAAAATCTAAGCGATGTCAAGGAGCGGCCGTGATTTTCACAAACAAATGAGTTCGCTTTCAAATTGTGTGTGTTCACTTGAGTGTGGTTCAAAGTGAACTTAACAGGATTGAAATACTTTTCTACCTTAATATTTCACCAAATTTTCTTATTATATTTATGTAATCTCTGACGGCGAAATGTCGACTGAATAACGTGTGAGCAAGGATTAAGTTTTTTAATAAAAACCTCCTAAAACCTTTAAGCCTCCCCTTGCCACAGAATACGAATGTATAGAAATGAAACTCTCGCTCCAAATGCACAGAAAATATAGGATTTCAATATTTTTAATATGATATAATAACCTTTCCGGAAAACAGGCTAGATTTTATGTGTTTACTTGCTATGCAAAGAATGGTTATCTATCTAAAAAATGCAGGAGACAACCGCTGCTTGAAGTCATCCACTATACAGGGTGTTAGGGTAAACACCGTTATCCTTGCAACCAGTGGTTTGGTTTCATTTATAGAACGTAAAATCAATGGAAAATTACAACTTTTTTTTTCTTTTTTTTAATTCTACATTTTACCACAAGAGAAGCAAGTTCGTTGTCCTATGCGCTAGGGCAACGAACTTACGTCTCAACACGGGCGGGGGGTACGGGATGTGAATTGACCGGACGCGAGGGCGACCCCTCCCTCAGTCAGTCAGCTGTTTCACTAGAGAGCACGGTGTCGGATAGAAACTTTTTAAAATCTTTTAATGAAAATGACGTTTTTTTTTTGTTGTGTTCGGTCATTTATTTTTATATTTAAGTCAACTACCCATGGTTTGAATGACAAGACTGTTTACCCTTACAGCCTGTATTTCTCAGAAAATATTTTCCTGAAACTAAAGTGGGTGATAGACGTGCGTACTTAAAGTACGCGGTCTTTAAGTTGGCGAACTTCGGCTTGCAAATTATGAAAGCGCCGGCCAAATAAAAAATATGTTATATTCCGTTACAACATGTTATTCTCTTCACTTTTCACTATTGGGCCAAGCCCGTAGGGCAATTCCCTGCGCTGTTATATGATTTTGAAAAATACTGTTTTCAGTATATTTTGTAGTTAAAATAATAAAAGTATAAAATAATAAGTTAAAATAGCTTGTAGTAATAAAAAATGAAGGGAAAAACGTACTCTTGCGGAATATAGCTTTTTTTTTTGTTTGACTTTCCCCGCTTTAGCCCAAAAATGTATGGACGCTGAATGATCTCCTTTCATTGTCAAATTGGCTCGCGGCTCGCGGCGATGTCAGACGGGCGAGTAAGCTTGCCGAGGCATAAGTACGCGTACATTGCTCGCACATCTATCACCCCTTTTAGAGGCTTCATTTGTTATCCAAAGTGAACAATAAACTAAGTGTAGAGGTTGCCTCATAGGCACTACACTAAATTGGAGTGAGCCTACAAACATTATCATATTATTAACGTTGTAAATAGTGTTGTGACGCACTAGTATCTATCGCGGGATTTCAAGACGCATATATTTTTATTTTTGTTGCCAAATGTAACTGTAGTTTTTCAAGACTCAGTAGTCTTGAAAAACTTTTGCAGCGAAATCTCGCAGGGCGAATAAATTCACGAGGTTCCTACTATTTTTTTAAAAGACTTCTTCAAAAAGGAGGAGGTTCTCAATCCGTCTGTATTTTTTTTGTGTTTGTTATGCGGTTACTCTGCCAATTATGACTTTGATGATTCTTTTTTTTTGTAGGTAATGCTTCAGAGGTGGTCCCATATAATGTTTATTAACTTTGCTTGCGTAGTTTTTGAGTTAGCTTCAATATTACGTATTTTCCCCACTTTGTCTAGGTTGTCGATGTTTTAAGTTACTCCGTCACTGTTATTTATATAGCAGGTAGTGGTATTCGAATATGTTTGGGGTAGGTACCACAACTAAAAAGTGACAAATAAAAACTTTTTACAACAACAAAAACAACCGACTTTTCAAAATAAACACATAAAAAAGTGAAAAATTGCTTAATTTCGGAAGTCAGTGTCTTTACTTTTAACACTTACTTTTAATTAATTTCCAATGTTATGGATTATTATAATTATTATACTCTTGTTTATCTGCTTTACGCTGAGTATAGCAGCCACATTTAATAGTCCCCAAGCTATGCGCTATTCCACAGTAGGGACTGCTTGTATACCAATGATACGCGGTAAGTATATTGAACAACAATAGCCTTTCCAGCCATCGACGATACAAGCTGGCAAATTATTTTAATGTTAATGAATGACAAAATAAACAAAGCATAACTAAACTGCACTTAATAGGTAGTAATAATGTTTCAATGTTTCTTACTAAGCTCGTCAACTTGGCGCGCTAACGTATCTATCCGATTCAAAGTCCCGGCGTGACACAGTCCCGGTCCCGGGAAAGTTCTGCCACTTCACTTCCCTAGTAGCCCGTATTCAGTGGATACTGACATTAGAGAGATTGCAGATTACAATGCTACAAATTTACTAATCAAGTATTTTCGTGTCTGCTCGGTTTCTCGAGAAATTAATTATTTATGCTTGACTGGAAATTGCAAAACAGAATTATACAGAAGGCTGAAACACAATTTGTCGTATTACGAAACAAATTTTGACATAGTTTAATAAAACCTTCGATACAGTTTTTGAAATATGAACTTAATTGTGAATGAAATAAAGTTGGTTCCTAAAAAAATATTACAGAGCAAAGCTTGGACCAGCCAAGATACATCGGTTTTATTATACCAAAGTATAACATGTGCGTGTCCGACTATGTACAATGAAGGGTTCCGTAGTTAGGATGAATTTATGCCAAGAAGAAACTTAACATTGTAGATGAAAAACATGTTCCCCCCCATACATTCTAACTGCAAACTAATGTAAGTTTGTACGTACAATATTGAGTGATTAATCATTTTATTTTTAAGACTATAGACTAAAAAGTTTTCAGATAAAAAAAAAATCAAAATAAATCTAAAGAAAAAAAAACGGAATAGTTCTATACTCATATATAGAACTAAGTATTCAGTTTTTTTTTTTTTTTTCCTTTTTATAAAACATTTTGGTACCTTCTGCCCATAGACAAATTGTGATATTTGTTCTTCGTCACAACGCGCGGTAGGTATCGAACCAGAGCCAAAGAAAAAAAATGCTGACGAAAAAAATTAGGGAAGGGACTAGCGAAACGGTATAGAATAACATAACTGGAGTTTCGGTTACGTTTATCCGATTTCGGATTCTATACCATTTTGTAGAAGTCAGCAGGATTATGATGGAAAAGTAAAAGTAATAGCATCGGTTCCGGTTACCAACTAAGTAGTAGCTACGATCGTAGGACAAAACGGTTTTTTTTGTACAAAAATATATTTTTTCTAGTTTATTACCTATTTATTTGGTTGTGTTATTATTAGAGGGAAACATCGAATGTGGATATGGCAATGTGTGCGTGCGTTTAGCGGCCAACAGTTGGACGCTATGTTTTTCGATAAGTTCACAGCTTTTATTGTTAAAGGTGGATGCGCCAAGGCTGCCCGCGAAATTCAAATTTTCTTACGTTTTTTCAATTTGCAGGTCACTGTCAGGTTATATATTGATCTAAATATTATTTGCGGTGAATTATAAACATTAAAATCAGCATTACAACTCTCTAAGTTCAGGTAAGTGCATTGAATGACTATTTCATGAAATCATGACATTTAGCTCTTTCATAAACTTAGAGAGTTGTATGGAAAATATCTTCGTAGTTTCATGTAATTTATAAAATAACTAGCTGATGCCCTTCAGCCTTCAGAAGCAGCCTATGTCCTTCTTATCGAAATCCGTTCAATGGTTTAAGCGTGAAAAGGTAACATACAGACAGACAGACAGACAGAGTTACTTTCGAATTTATAATATTAGTATGGATAATGTATTTATATAAAAACAGACATTTTTCTATAGTAAAACATGTCTTGCATACAAAGTACGTTCGGACCCCAGCCTAATGAGCCCATTTACCTTTCGCCACCAACTTGATGGTCCTCATAATAAAATATGCTTCTGTTTATTGTTTAATATCATTAAAGTTATGATTCCAAATGTGAAGAACACACAACAATGTCATGTATACTATCATCATTTGAATAAATTCAAATTGCCACTGAAATGAGTATAAAATCCCGTTTGTGTTCCACGAAGCATGGGTTAATAGTACCTACACCCACACATATTGCTTAGTTGTTATTGGCTAAATGATAAGAGCCGCAAGGTTGATAAAATAAAGTTCAAAATTAAAGGGCATAGGAGAAGCGTGTGTTTTCCTAACCTTATGAGTCCTATAGCAGAATGCGCGCGCGCAATCCCTAGAGTCCCGCGCGAAATAGAGAGTAAGGGTTGCGTTCTTTTAATTTTTACACGTTTTGGGCACGAGGTTTTAGCATATTTTATGGTGTATTGTTTACAAATATTATTGCCAGTTTAGAAAAAAAAATCGGTGTCGATTAAGTCGATTATTTTTAAGCAAAAATATGTTTTGCCGGGAGTGGCGCGCCCGGCGCCTAGAGTGGCCAGTAGGTGTTGAGGCAAGGCGCGTTATTAGACAGTATTTACTGCCTTTTTTTTGTGGGTGGGACATCATCAAATGACTTCTCTCGCTCTGGGAGTATTTACTGCCTGTCGGTTGTTTTTAATATTATTTTCGCTCTTACATGGGACTGAAACATAACTAGCGTAACTTTTCTGTAGCTCCTATTACACATCTGCCTACCTCATTTTGAATTACAGGCGTTGTTTTGTAATGTTGTCTAATATTAGCTAACACTAACGGAACTATGTCAAAGTCTGCATGACAGCTGTCATCGCGGAGCGGTTCAGGCAATTAGCTGGCCAATTAGTGTGTGTACTTTTCTAGCCTATCACTAACGACGTCGCCAATAATTGTTAAGGGCCACCCCAACCTCAAATTTTATCTCGCTCGCACCATACTACTCGCGGCCTGAGTGAGAGCGAGACGTAGTAGGGTGCTGGCGGCTCTCAAGCCTCGAATAGTTTAGGTAATTGCTTTTTACGGTGAAAATAATGTTAATACAAATTTAAACAAAACATAAGACCTTTTTTTTTCTTTATATTATAACTGTACCCTGAAATTAAGTTAACTTCATCACTTACAACATTCATTACTCTAAATTTAACATGTACATGTATAAGTATTGGGGGGCCTGGTGACTCGTAACACAGGTATTTTATACCTTTTTCGGGCACCAGTCTCTCACAAATGTAACCCAATTTTTAAGATTAAGCACCTCCTTTACAAATCAACATTTGTGATGAGATAAGACCTTCTTTATAGTTAGTTCAGTTATTATGAAGTTTCATGGTCTAATTTGAACTATTTTTGGAATACCAGTGATTTACAGGATGTAAGGGTAAACACTCTTGTCATTCAAACCATGGGTAGTTGACATAAATATAAAAATAAATGACCGAACACAACAAAAAAAAAACGTTATTTTCATTAAAAGATTTTAAAAAGTTTCTATCCGACACCGTGCTCTCTAGCGAAACAGCTGACTGACTGAGCGAGGGGTCGCGCTCACGGCCGGTCAGGTCACATGCCGCACCACCCGCCCGTGTTGAGACGCAAGTTCGTTGCCCTAGCGCATAGGGCAACGAACTTGCGTCTCTTGTGGTAAAATGTAGATTGAAAAAAAAGAAAAAAAAAGTTGTAATTTTCCATTGATTTTACGTTCTATAAATGAAACCAAACCACTGGTTGCAAGGATAACGGTGTTTACCCTAACATCCTGTATATTTAGGTTTAGAGGTGATTTTGGGTTTTTTCTATAGATAAAATTTTATGTAATCGTGTTTTCGTCAAACATAGGACCTAGCATAAATCCTCAACTTTAACATAAATATTTATTTCAAGATTAATGTTGCAGTATTTTCGGCATAACGGAGGATCATATTAAGCAATTTGTGGTAAGGTAGGCCCTTACAGTTTATAGATATCCATAAATTCAAAGTTCTTTGATACACAAAGTGAGTAATTATCACAGTTGTAAAGTGGAGACTACGACAAGCCCACTGAAGCATTGCTAGATTGATTGATGGCCTGATCTCTGAAGTTAGGTGCGGACCGATTGCGTGAACAATGACGCATCGATTGGCACGGGTAAGGTTAACTTATGGAAGCTTATACAGTGTCAAATATTATCGATATTCAAAAAAAGAAAAACAAAAAACAAAAAACGAGTGTGGCTTACAGAGTCGCTTATGATGGTGTAACATCTGACATCTTGGCTGACAGTACCAACTAGAGATGGGCCGACTAGTCGCCGACTAGTCGGGAAAGCCAACTATTCGGCATCATTAGTAGTCGGCGACTATTCGGCAAAATATGCCGATTATAATCGGCGCTTATCAAATGAAATAAAACAAATAATTTGTACTTGTTTTATAATTTGATAATTTCTAAACATTACTTACTTAGCCGTCGCACGACACGACGACGCTTGGATCAAAATATTACCTACAACTAGAACTGTTATATTAAACCAATACCTACAAATTATTTTTTTTACTTTTAGACGCTTTGTTTTTGTCGGGGATTTTTTAAATTTTTAGTTTAACTTTTATTTCCTGCTTTTTAAATTTTACATTATACTAACTTCCGCCCGCGGCTGCGCCCGCGTGGTGTGTCGGTAAAAAGTAGCTTTTCTCAGGCTTTAGACTATCTGTGTTTTTTTCGTTCACTGATCTGTGTACCCATTTAAATCGGTTCAGTAGTTTTGGCGTGATAGCGCGACAGACAGACAGAATTACTTTCGCATTTATAATATTAGTAAAGGAAGTAAGGGTTACTAGTAGACACGCTACGATCGACACGTGTCTCGCCGAAATCTGCGTAGCTGTACCTATATGTTTGCCACAGTGCAACTTGGTACTAATTTAGTCTCATTTATCTTTCCTACTCCATGATCAGACCCTGATCACCATCCATCTGTAACCTATTTTTTGAGACCTTTTTAATGAGCCCAACGCGACACTTGTAAGTCTGCTGTAAGTTGGTGAGGGAGTTGGGTATCCTGCAAATACCAGGTGATGCTGCAGCATCAGTATTCGTATATTCATATTCGTCTCATATCATTGAAGTAACAGAATTCTAAATTTCGAATCGATTAGACCTATAGAAGATGCTCACATCCATTCATCGACTTGCAAAGAGCTGATAATCTTCAAACGACTGAACCATTAACGCTTTCTTAATCATCACAGATCAGTGAACGAAAAAAACACAGATAGTCTAAAGCCTGAGAAAAGCTACTTTTTACCGACACACCACGCGGGCGCAGCCGCGGGCGGAAGTTAGTATAATGTAAAATTTAAAAAGCAGGAAATAAAAGTTAAACTAAAAATTTAAAAAATCCCCGACAAAAACAAAGCGTCTAAAAGTAAAAAAAATAATTTGTAGGTATTGGTTTAATATAACAGTTCTAGTTGTAGGTAATATTTTGATCCAAGCGTCGTCGTGTCGTGCGACGGCTAAGTAAGTAATGTTTAGAAATTATCAAATTATAAAACAAGTACAAATTATTTGTTTTATTTCATTTGATAAGCGCCGATTATAATCGGCATATTTTGCCGAATAGTCGCCGACTACTAATGATGCCGAATAGTTGGCTTTCCCGACTAGTCGGCGACTAGTCGGCCCATCTCTAGTTGGTACTGTCAGCCAAGATGTCAGATGTTACACCATCATAAGCGACTCTGTAAGCCACACTCGTTTTTTGTTTTTTGTTTTTCTTTTTTTGAATATCGATAATATTTGACACTGTATAAGCTTCCATAAGTTAACCTTACCCGTGCCAATCGATGCGTCATTGTTCACGCAATCGGTCCGCACCTAACTTCAGAGATCAGGCCATCAATCAATCTAGCAATGCTTCAGTGGGCTTGTCGTAGTCTCCACTTTACAACTGTGATAATTACTCACTTTGTGTATCAAAGAACTTTGAATTTATGGATATCTATAAACTGTAAGGGCCTACCTTACCACAAATTGCATAATATGATCCTCCGTTATGCCGAAAATACTGCAACATTAATCTTGAAATAAATATTTATGTTAAAGTTGAGGATTTATGCTAGGTCCTATGTTTGACGAAAACACGATTACATAAAATTTTATCTATAGAAAAAACCCAAAATCACCTCTAAACCTAAATATACAGGATGTTAGGGTAAACACCGTTATCCTTGCAACCAGTGGTTTGGTTTCATTTATAGAACGTAAAATCAATGGAAAATTACAACTTTTTTTTTCTTTTTTTTCAATCTACATTTTACCACAAGAGACGAAAGTTCGTTGCCCTATGCGCTAGGGCAACGAACTTGCGTCTCAACACGGGCGGGTGGTGCGGCATGTGACCTGACCGGCCGTGAGCGCGACCCCTCCCTCAGTCAGTCAGCTGTTTCGCTAGAGAGCACGGTGTCGGATAGAAACTTTTTAAAATCTTTTAATGAAAATAACGTTTTTTTTTTGTTGTGTTCGGTCATTTATTTTTATATTTATGTCAACTACCCATGGTTTGAATGACAAGAGTGTTTACCCTTACATCCTGTAAATCACTGGTATTCCAAAAATAGTTCAAATTAGACCATGAAACTTCATAATAACTGAACTAACTATAAAGAAGGTCTTATCTCATCACAAATGTTGATTTGTAAAGGAGGTGCTTAATCTTAAAAATTGGGTTACATTTGTGAGAGACTGGTGCCCGAAAAAGGTATAAAATACCTGTGTTACGAGTCACCAGGCCCCCCAATACTTATACATGTACATGTTAAATTTAGAGTAATGAATGTTGTAAGTGATGAAGTTAACTTAATTTCAGGGTACAGTTATAATATAAAGAAAAAAAAAGGTCTTATGTTTTGTTTAAATTTGTATTACCATTATTTTCACCGTAAAAAGCAATTACCTAAACTATTCGAGGCTTGAGAGCCGCCAGCACCCTACTACGTCTCGCTCTCACTCAGGCCCCGAGTAGTATGGTGCGAGCGAGATAAAATTTGAGGTTACCCAACCCTTAACAATTATTGGCGTCGTCGTTAGTGATAGGCTAGACAAATAGACACACTAATTGGCCAGCTAATTGCCTGAACCGCTCCGCGATGACAGCTGTCATGCAGACTTTGACATAGTTCCGTTAGTGTTAGCTAATATTAGACAACATTACAAACCACGCCTGTAATTCAAAATGAGGTAGGCAGATGTGTAATAGGACCTACAGAAAAGTTACGCTAGTTATGTTTCAGTCCCATGTAAGAGCGAAAATAATATTAAAAACAACCGACAGGCAGTAAATACTCCCAGAGCAAGAGAAGTCATTTGATGATGTCCCACCCACAAAAAAAAAGGCAGTAAATACTGTCTAATAACGCGCCTTGCCTCAACACCTACTGGCCACTCTAGGCGCCACTCCCGGCAAAACATATTTTTGCTTAAAAATAATGGACTTAATCGACACCGATTTTTTTTTCTACACTGGCATTAATATTTGTAAACATACACCATAAAATATGCTAAAAACCTCGAGCCCAAAACGTGTAAAAATTAAAAGAACGCAACTCTTACTCTCTATTTCGCGCGGGACTCTAGGGATTGCGCGCGCGCATTCTGCTATAGGACTCATAAGGTTAGGAAAACACACGCTTCTTCTATGCCCTTTAATTTTGAACTTTATTTTATCAACCTTGCGGCTCTTATCATTTAGCCAATAACAACTAAGCAATATGTGTGGGTGTAGGTACTATTAACATCTACCCATGCTTCGTGGAACACAAACGGGATTTTATACTCATTTCAGTGGCAATTTGAATTTATTCAAATGATGATAGTATACATGACATTGTTGTATGTTCTTCACATTTGGAATCATAACTTTAATGATATTAAACAATAAACAGAAGCATATTTTATTATGAGGACCATCAATTTGGTAGCGAAAGGTAAATGGGCTCATTAGGCTGGGGTCCGAACGTACTTTGTATGCAAAACATGTTTTACTATAGAAAAATGTCTGTTTTTATATAAATACATTATCCATACTAATATTATAAATTCGAAAGTAACTCTGTCTGTCTGTCTGTCTGTATTTTACCTTTTCACGCTTAAACCATTGAACGGATTTCGATAAGAAGGACATAGGCTGCTTCTGAAGGCTGAAGGGCATCAGCTAGTTATTTTATAAATTACATGAAACTACGAAGATATTTTCCATACAACTCTCTAAGTTTATGAAAGAGCTAAATGTCATGATTTCATGAAATAGTCATTCAATGCACTTACCTGAACTTAGAGAGTTGTAATGCTGATTTTAATGTTTATAATTCACCGCAAATAATATTTAGATCAATATATAACCTGCCCATCACTAGTACCAACCTCTCGGAAAATGGGTTGGTACCATCTGATGGCCAACATGAGCACCGCGCGCGTTCATTGGTCAAATCCTGTAACACGCTTCCGTCGCTTTTCACGAAATCACTCTCACAAATTACCGGAAAGCGAGAGGAAACAAAAGGTACACATAAAAAAAAAACGTGGGAAGTCCTTAGGGACTGCCGATAGAAGTGAAAACTAAGCTACAATGCGTAATGTCAACGTAATTTAAACGGTAGACGGTAGATGGCACTAAAAACATTACTTCAAGCGTGACGGTGACGATGACGCGAGTTCCATGATTTTTGTTCACCCAAAAACTGGTCAACGCGCCTAAAGAAGTTTTCCATTAGATTTCCAGTTTAAACCATTTTTGAGTCATATGACTTGAATAAAGAAAATTCTATTCTATTCTATTCTACTTCAAAAATTGGTCATTAAAGCTAGAACTAGAAGTACTAGAACTTACAACTTGTTTTAGGTGTAAACGAAAATAGTAGATATCAATCAAAATAGTTATCTAAACATGTCTGTATCAACGTGTCACGATGCGACGCTTTATCATGTACCGTTCTGCAGTTCGTACGTTCTGCAGACACATACTGTAGGTGTCTGCAATGTGCAAAGGCATTACAGCTCTAGTGTAAGCTTATAGAGGTATGAGGAACTAAGGGCCTAGACAAGTGACAATCGCTTCCAAAGCGTTTCGTATTTCTACATCAACTGTCATTAGAATTGACATAAGCTTTTCGGTAGTTTATGTCAGTCCTATACATTTTTGCCTTTTCCATCATCCTTATCGCTGATAGAATGTCACTTTGTCTAGGGCCTCTGGCTGTAGAGACCTTCATCCTCCGTAAAAAATGGAGGATCCTCTGACCAGACGGGTGTTGTATCTGATGGGCTACCGCCTGGGTTATTGGATATGTGCTAGTCGCGCGGAGAATTTTGCTTGCGCGATGTAGGATTTGCGTGACGTCAGTCTGATGCGCAGTTCGCATTTGGGGTTATATAAGTCGCTCCAGTTGCTCCAGTCGCTCCTTGTAAAACATGGTGTACTGGTATTCAGCTAAATCCGGTTAAACTGGATGCCGACCCCAACATAGTTGGGAAAAGGCTAGGCAGATGATGAAATGCCGCCAGAAGCTTATAATCATTTTGCAATTATACATTTCGTGGGCAAGTAGGTAATGTATCATGCGCACGAAATGTATCATGAGTCCTACCTACTTAATTTTTACAAAAGCGCAAAATTCACCCTTTGTAGACGAGATATCATCCAATTATTTAAAAGACAGCTCACAATTTAAAAGAGTAACGGTAAACATTTTTTTTTAAAGATTAACGGTGGAGTTTCTTGCCCATTCTTCTCCATACGAAAACTACCTTTTGGAAGGGGCAACTAGAATCAGTTCTATTTCTATGTATTTTACGTTCAAAAGTGCCTTTAATGTGCCTACTTGAAATAAATTATTTGACTTTGACTTTGACTTTGACAATAATTAGTACCGTCAAACAAACTAAACCACGGTCACCTTGTTAAATAAAAACGGGTCGCAATATTTCAGTTCTTTTGTGAATGGTTTCCATAAAATCCGTCTGGCACAGTCGAAGAGAACAATGGGAAGACTAACTTTTGTATACCGGTGCTTTCATAAAGGGGATGCAGAATATGGAATGGATAGATAGAGCAATCGGTTTTTGTTATTTTTTAAACTCAAACTCAAAGCATTTATTACTTTTAAACCATTTACAGGCACTTTTGAATTGTCAAGGAGTCGGTCAGTCAGAAATATGAAGCTAGTTGCCCATTCCAAAGCGTAGGAGGTAGCTATGGAGAAGAACGGGCAAGAAACTCCCCAGACACTCTTTTAAATAAAAAAATTGATACAAGAAATTGGTTACATCATTCATGTTGAAATTATACATCTGAGAACAACTTACTTTACTTTTTTCTGCTCGGTTCCGTGGGTCGATGACCTAGTGAAGGCTGCGGAAATCCGCTGGGTGCAAGAAACACTGTCGAAGTGTATAGGTATGTTCAGCTGAAGTACGTTGAGACGTTATTTTGAAGTGAAAACTTCTTTAGGCGCGTTGAGCAATTTTTGGGTGAACAAAAATCATGGAACTCGCGTCATCGTCACCGTCACGCTTGAAGAAATGTTTTTAGCGCCATCTACCGTCTACCGTTTGAATTACGTTGAGGTAACGCATTGTTGCTTAGTTTTCACTATTCTATCAGCAGTCCCAAAAGACTGCCGCGCATGTTTTTTTTTTATAATAACCATTTTCTATCATTAGTTAGACGATGATAATAATAAATTAACTTTTTATTTTCCCGAAAAAATCTCGTGGGTACCCATTGCCCTCTGGAATATAGAGTCTCAGCGTTTTGTCACACTTGCTATATGCCGACGATGAACGACCTTTTTTTGAGCATTGGAATTCATCAAATTACTTCTCTCGCTCTGGCCGAAGCGGGAAGGCGTGTCAGACTTTTACTGACTAAACCCCACCCGTGTTCCTTCAGTTGCCTGTTGCCAAGGGCCCCGGTGTCCCTTTCGGATTTTCCCGCAACCCTGGCAAGCATCGTTCCTAGCGGACCCCGCCAATTTCTTTGAGGCGCACGATGTTCGCCCTGATTCCATGATTTCAAACTTTGAGTTTCATTGGCACATTTTCCATACTCATGTTCATTTAACTATCAATAAGAGGCACATAATTCATTTAAACTTTATGATTAAACTGGGTTCTCATTTATCTATAATGCCGATAAACTAATTAAAAGTTTGAACCAGCAAGCCTTAGAAACAAAATCTGCCCCAACCATGTGATAAAGAATTAATTATATTCCTGAACGTTAATTACTCCCCGGACTTATATTCAAACAAAGATGGCGTCCGATTCTATACATGATTAAAGAACTCGGGCTTCGACGAAACTGTCAAACAAAGTTAGAGTGTGGGTAGTTTGGATTAGTTAGGTAGGTACATGTGTGAGTTTTTAGTAGTTGTTCGGGAATCAGAAATTACCTTCGTCAATTTCAATCAATTAATGAATTCAAACTATCACAGATCACAAAGCCTTAGTGGATCCTTTGTTAGGGCCTGTTGTGAGGTATTTTGAGGTCAATTAATATTTCGTCGTAAACTCACAATAATCATAGACTTACCCTTATAAGCTGTTTTAATTGAAACTATCAAACCTTTGAGTAATGAAATATAATTAATCTATTATTTCTGGCTCTTTTGAGAATCGGCGGGTCTACATGGGCCTAAAATGGATGAAATCATAACTGGCGATAGTTTTCCTTTTAATTTCGTTATGTACACTACTGCCGTGAATTTTTACACATACCCAAAACCAACCATTTAGCTGGAAGGGGCACTTGACTCTAACAAAAATTATCACTTTAAAGTTTAATATTTCGCAAACGGATCCCTCAATCTAAAAACATAGCGATGGGACTGACGAGAAAAAAAAACCATCCCCACTCCACGAGTAGGGGAGATACCCAAAAAAAAAAAAAAAATTTGATTTTTTTTAACCTATTTTTGGTGAGATTTATATATGTATACCCATACCAAAAAACAGCTTTCTAGTACCTACCAATAGTCTCTGAGCTAAGCCGCGGATATACGGACAGACAGACAGACGGACATGGCGAAACTATAAGGGTTCCTTGTTGACTACGCATACGCAACCCTAAAAAGATCATGAACGGTGTAATAATATTTTGTTGTACTTCTCCACACTTACCTTAGTCTGTGTCACATAGATTAGTTCTGTGTTCCACATTCGCCGCACGCTGATGCAGATATTTGAGACTAGGCTCCGATCGAGTCATTGGAACAGACAAAGAAAAAAAAGACATTGATACACGAAAACAGGAATACACCTACTGGTAAATTAAAAGTATCCAAACTCTTCTACTTCGTTTTCCTCCAGAAAAAAACGGAAAAAAAATCAAAAATCATTTATTCAAACTAGGCTGAGAATCAGCACTTTTCGAACGTCAAAATTACATAAGACAGTCCCCCAAAACGTCCACCCTTCACCACTTCCTAGTGCTTTAGCTGGGAAGAAGAAATGGCGCAACAAACTCCCTAGCAGATGATAATTTTTAGTATACATATTTAGTACAGATATATTTTTAGTTAGCAAAGTTGTATTGTCTATCATACGGTTACTGGTTACCGTCTGCCTGCATCGTCCCACTGCTGGGCAAAGACTTACCCCCAAAGCTTCCAGTTCTTACGATCCAAGGCGTTTGTGAATCATCATTTTGATCGTTTATTTTTAGGTATCTTACGTCTGTTTTTTTTTAAATCTAAAACCTTAATTTGACATTTCAAGTGATTGCTGTTTGTTTTTTCAATTTGGAGTTTGACATTTGCACTTGTCAAATTAGTCTAAAATTATAATTGTCATAATTTTTATGAAAGGGTTGTGTTGCCAGCTTTTATTTTCTTCAGTCTTTTTTATGTTGTGCCAGATAAAAAGAACTAGCATTGTTTCTAGTTTAGTCAATGCTGAAAAAAATTGTTGCCGTTAGATTTTCTCAGTGCTTATAAAATTCTTCGAAAGGTCTCATAAATGTATTATGAAAGCAGCTGCGTACGAACGGTATTCACATAATATTTTACATTTTTTGCTCCAAAAATATTCTATCTTATTTATGAGAAAAGCCCAAACTATTTATTATTTTATGTTGCTAGCCCGAAAAATTATGTACAATTTATTAGACCACCAAATTAGTTATTATAAATTGGACTATTAATCTTTGTAAACAAGAACTACAACTATCCTGAAAGGCTTTTTGGTACAAAGAGGCCCTTGCTTTCAAATCGTAGTAGGATCCACGATTAACGATACAAGAATGCTAGGTCACGACTGGTCAATCGTCATCCTAAGGATGCCTCGTTGAGAGGTGAAACACGTGTCGATTTCTTACAGGCGTTTTACGACTCTTTAGGAAAGGCCTACATTGTCCCCCCATGCCTACCAACACTGTAATTTGAAAGTATTGTAAAAGCCAATTATTTTTAAAAGAGTAACCATGGAGTTTCTTGCCGGCTCTTCTCCATAGGAAACGACCAATTGGAACCGTGCACCTAGCTTCTGACGTTTCATAAGTGCCCATGTAGGTTTATGTGAAATAAAATATTTTGATTTTGATTTTTGAATAGTTAAGCGACTTTTTAGGCTACTACATAACTACGTCTATTGTATTTTATAATGAACTTCGGCAAATTCAAGCCTGAATCAATTTACTTTAACATTATTTAACTCTTATAAGTTAGGTTTAGAAGCTAGTTTCAATCAGTAAATAAGCTGTTCCGCCAATCAAAATTGCTAGCATTATTTGGAAAGAACTCCCAAAACTAGGAATTAAACTGAGAACTGTCTTAAAACAGATCCAATTTTATAAAGGCTGAACCATTTCCATTTAACGGTTACAATCAACCCTTTTATAAATGAGAACTTTGTAACAGAAAAACCCAATTACAGTTTCTAATCCCTAAGGGAGTGAACCCTGGCCAGTGCCCTTGTGTTAGACTTGATTGCTACCTATTAGAACAATGAGAGAAGTAGTATAATATATGTTGTAAAAAAGTAATCGAAATGAACTATTTTCGCTTTTAGTGTCAGAGTGGAAAAGCAAGGAAATCAAATTGACTTCCAACTTAAAGGGCCTTACCAGAAAAACTTAGACTTGTTCAACGCGTGACTAATGTCAGTTTTATGTCAAACTTCATACATAACAACAGATAAAACACGGTTTTGTGGTAATATGGGATGTGTCTGTATCTATGGTCTGTTCGTAAGTATGTGTATACAGGGTGAAATTGAATTTATGGGCATCCTCTTAAGGGGTCAATGTACTTTTAGGAGTATGGGGAACAGGGTGTAAAGTTCACTCATCCTCTATAGAAAAAGGAGGATTCTCCGACCGGACGGGTGTTGTGTCTGGCGGGCAACTGCCCAACGATTGATGTTGGTTTCTTGTATATATGTCCAACGCGCGGTAAACTCTAATTGCGCGATGCAGGATTAATGTGACGTCAGGATTTTTGTGTGACGTCTGGTCTTTGATGCGTAGTTCGTATGTGGCGATGTAGATGCCGCTACATACTCATCATTATCAACAACTTTCAGCAACAGCAGATTTTTTTTCACGATTTCAGGGTTTGTCCCATCCTGCGGGTTGCGGGAAAGTCCGAAAGGGATACCGGGGCCCTTGGCCACAGGCAACTGAAGGAAAACGGGTGGGTTTTAGTCAGTAAAAGTCTGACACGTCCCCCGCTCCGCCCAGAGCGGGTGAAGTTATTTGATGATTTACCAACCTCAAAAAAAAAAAGGGCTAGTCCCATAGTGACAGTTGTTCATAATGATGAATACCCGCGCCGCAAGACGCACCGCCCTATGTCGTGGCCCTTGCCTGACGGTTATAAATAATAATAAATAATGTTAGACTATTTTCTTATTCTAACATAATCGTTAATTATGATTGCGTAGTCTGTAGTTTTCTCCAATTTATCTTTTTCATATTTGTATCGCAAAACTTGGAAAAGTACTTACCCCAGTTTCTTAGTTTTTTGCTTCAGCATAATCGTAACTTATGTGTCTCTAAAACTCCGAACTTGGCGAGCCTTGTAAGTTATTTGGCTGTTAAAAACTTTCTTTGAACTAAGTCCGATGGAAACCAGTATTGTTTATTATTATCTATAATCACTGAGCCAACTTTGCCAAGGACTTTAAGGAATAGAATCATTTTTAATCTGCCACGTGTATAAAACAGTGATAGCCTAGTGGTGTGACCGTCGGACTGCCAAGTCATAGGTCTCGAGTTCGAACCCAAGCCACGCACCTCTGACTTTTCGGATTCATGTGCGTATTGTATAATTATCACTTGCTTTAAAAACGGTGATGGAAAACATTGTGAGGAAACCATCATGCTAGAAAACATCGTGAGGAAACCGGCATGCCTGAGAGATATTTCTCGACGGTATGTAAAGCCAAGTCAGAGGTCCTCAGCTTTAAAACTCTGACACCAGGTTAGCAACTGAAGGAACACGGGTGGGTTTTAGTCAGTAAAAGTCTGACTCGCCCTCCCGCTCTGCCCAGAGCGGGAGAAGTCATTTGAATAATACTAAACCTAAAAAAAAAAAGGTTAGTCACTAACCACACGAAAGGAAGAAATGAAGAATCTGCCATGTCTAGACACTAGCGACACGTCGATTTCATTGAAATACATAGAAACCAGTGTCGCGACGACACATCGCCTGCTGCTGCTGCCTGCAGTCGGCTACGGAACTGCACCTTTAAACTTTATTAGCGAAATATGGATAAACTTTAAGGCTCCCGCAAATAGGTGCGACACGACAGTGCGACGCGACTTTAAGAGGAAATAGGGTCGGTCTTTTCTCCATACAAAAAGTCATAATTCGAGGTTCGGCTCTCGTCTATTTCCTCCTCCAATATTGGACCAATTTGAAAGATATTTTATAAATTGAATAAGAAGGATATTTATTGTGCCCTTTTCTTTTTTTTTCATTAATATTTGTCAAATTTGTAAAATAGGCCTCTGATGACAGCGGTATAAACAGGGTTCTAGTGCTTCTACAGAGAATGTATCATCAAAACGGAAAACATAGGGGCATAGAACTAGTTGATATTTATTTTACTGTACAAAATCATTGATCTAAGGTCAAACCAGAGAGGAAACAGGCGAGAGAGTTTGTATGGAGAAGGGACCGAACCTATTTTCTCTAAAAAAAAACAATTTATTAAGAAAATTCACGGTAGAACAATTACCGCTGTCGCGTCGCGCAACAAGTCGCGCTAGCCTGCATGAGCCTATACACATTTGCCTTCCTTTTTGAGAAATACAGGCAAGATTATTTTACAAATTATTTAGTTACTGTGGTGTTCTGACAGTTTGTTAATTTGCTAGTTATTTATTGCTAGAGGTACCAGGAGATCAGAAATAAAGACAGGTAAAGTTCATCTTATTCATTTTATTATGTACAAGTTTACCAATACATTGCTAGACACGTACGTACCTAGCCGTATGACATTATGGTTACGGCGTATTCAGAAATGGTACAGGCAGAAGTAACATGTAGTGGAACAGTATCTTAACTACTATGAATTGATTATTCAAAAGTGACCTATTTATTCAGAAAATATAACACTGACTTCATCCATATGTAGGCTTAGTGGACTGTAGTTTTTTTTTTTGAACATTTTCTATTTTTTAAGTATTTACCTGGTACTTGTTGAAAGGCCTACACTGTCCTCCCATATCTAATAAAACTGTAATTCGAAAATATTGTAAAAGCCAATTATCTTTTAAAAGAGTAACCGTGGAGTTTCTTGCTGGCTCTTCTCCATAGGAAACGACTTCTGACGTTTCATAACTGCCTATGTAGGTTTATGTGAAATAAAATATTTTGATTTGATTTGATTCATACCTACTATCCAGACTAATACTAATAAACATATAAATACATAATCAGCCTATAATGTTCCCACTGCTGGGACACAGGCCTCCTTTCTGTGAGAGGGAGTGGGTCGTAATCCACTACGCGGGCCCAGTGCGGGTTGGTAGATGTCACATGTCTTCAAATTTTTGGTTCTAAGACATGCCGGTTTCCTCACGGTGTTTTCCTTCACCGTTTTGAGAGCAGTGGTGGTGAAATTATTTACACAAAGTAAAGCGCCTGTCAGGGTTTGAACCTACGACCTACAACTCGTAAGTCGCGGCCGTTACAACTAGGCCACCACTGCTCCACTAATACTAATATTTATTATTATTTGTATTCGTTTTAAACATCCTATGGGGTCATTGTACTCATCATTATTAACAACTTTCATTATGGGACCAACCCCGAATTCGTGAAAAAAAAAAACAGTTGTTTCCTACATTTTGAGTAGCTATGCGAACATAAATAAATGTAGGGAACAGCTGATTTTTTTTTCGCGATTTCAGGATTGGTCCCATAGTGAAAGTTGTTTTAAATGTGAAAATAACTCCGTTACCTTTTCACGCCAAAGGATAAATGGCAATTCGAAACGATCAATGGCAATTGTCAATTTTTACGTGATTCATACACATTGATGCGCAAATTGATCTTGCGAATAGGTCATTTTGCTAAGGTGTCGTATTGATAATAGGTCGTTTTGCTAATAGGGCCATTTGCTTTTAGGACGTTTCGATACGGAGCCCTTCTACCGAATGCAATTGAAGCGATTGAAAATATTACTGCAATTGCAACTAATCGTTTCGGGGACCCTTTACGGTTGAAAGGACTTCGAATAAATTTTGCTCACATTTAAACCATGACCTGGATTAGGACATAGGATACTTTTTATCCCACTAGTGTACATTCTCGTGGGATAATTTCTGACCTCAATACGGACGAAGTCGCTGGCAAAAGCTATTGTAATAATATTTTTACACCTACACATCTCTCTTTACAAAACTACCTGAAACCCTGCCTACCCCGTGAGGGCCTAAACTTAGTGATACACATATTCTTACTTAAAAACGGTACCTCGACTCAAAGTTCAACTTTTTATTATCCTCAATGGGACCCAAGTTTTAATATAAGAGTGAAAATTGACTAAGGCGTAGGTCACATGGTGTGCTAAGCTAAGTTTGCTATTGTTTGTTTCAAACGTATCTAATGAAAATGTAAACAAACCCAGCACCATTTCGTAACACGCGATTTATCTCAATCGGAATCATCTTGAAGGATATTGCTAATACATTACTTCATTTATTTTTGAAAATTGTGTCTGCTCAACAAAGTCAATAGGTAACGTAATTAATGTTGTTGAACTATCAAAATGAAGCATTGTGATTGACCATTATGGTGGAATCCGACGATCGGCAATATTGCAGACGGACACGCACGGCAGACGATCACAGACCGCCACGCACTGCGCACCGAGGTGCTTCCGATGTTTGCGATACCCCGCACGTACACCGTCTCACGGTCCGTCGTCCGGGCTCGTCGGTGTCCGTCCGCAAAATCGTGGATCGTGGTGATTTCGGTATAACGCAATTATTATTGTGCTGTTCAGGTTACATTCTCCTGCAATCGCTCAGTAAAATGTACCTAACACCTTCATCTGTATTTAGAAGGTTTAAACTTTATACCTCACCACTTTTTCTAACATTTTTTTGAATAACATCAATAAATTGTAGGTAATTGAAAATTCATCATCGAAAATTAACCTCAACTGTCAAAGGAAAATATCTGTAAAGTTATTTAAAATTAGAATTTCGGGATTAAGTTTTCAAATAAACAAATCAAATCACTCAATTTTGAAGCTGCATTATAAATTGACATCCATAAATACGTTTTGTTTACATTTTCATCACTAACTTTAGGAACAGCCCTAGTTATGTTATGTAGTCCAACCTATACACCGAAGGATTTAAAGACGCCGCAGAGTCGCGAGCTAAGCTAAGCTACGAGTAAGTAAATCTTACGGTGTGGCCTGCACCTAAGTTGAGTTGGCATGTTATGGTTGTAATAAATGGAAGCTATGCGTTTCTTTTTCGAGAGAAATGTTGCTTGTTGATTGATTGAAGAACTTTGTTATTTTTGTTATGGTTTTATGAGTACCTAGAGACCGCTGCGTGATCTGGTTAAGAAATATAATTTAATATAGTTAATCGACAGTGCGATGCCATCTTTAAGCTTACCAATCTGCCTAACCTTTCTCCCAACTATGTTAGGGTCGGCTTCCAGTCTAACCGGGTGCAGCTGAATATCAGTATTTTACATGGAGCGACTGCCTATTTGACCTGCACAACCCAGCAATTGAGTAATACGATACCCCTTGATAAGACTGGTTGTCAGACTAACGGGCTTCTGTCGACCCGTAACGACTGTCAAAGACCCATGAATAGCAGCCGGGACCAACGGCTTCACGTGCTTTCCGAAGCACAGAGGTGTCTCGGTATATAAAGATGGTCACCTATCCACGGACAAACCCCAGCAAGCGAAGCTTAACCTGATGGATCGACCCGTGCGGCTGTTATTACTTAGCCAAGAGCTTCTCAAACAACTTTAAGCATAATCGACCTATAATGTTCCCACTGCTGGTATACAGGCCACCTCTCTTTGGGAGATAGTGGACCGTATTCCACCACGCGCGCCCAGTGTGGGTTTTGGTTCTAGGACATGCCGGTTTCCTGACGATGTTTTCCTTTAAGGTCTCTGCACACAGCGGGCGTGGCGTGGCGGGGCGCGGCGTGACCGGGCGCCGACGCGGCGCTGGCGCGACGGGAGCGTTCACACTGCGGGTGCGATCACGTCCCGCCGCGCCCATTCACGCCGACCGTTTAGCGACGCGATTCATTCATCAAAAAGATGTTGAGCTATTCAGACGTGGAAACGCTCTTGCTCTTATTTGCGCTAGCTAAGAAAAACAACGTAAACGGAAATGGGGGCATGAAATAAATCAAAAACGTCCCGTCGCGCCGCGCCCCGCCGCGTCGGACTTGTATTCGCGCTCGGCGCGACGCCGGCGCGAGAGGCGCTGAGCGCGGCGGCTCTGTGTGGCGTCGTCCATAGTAACTAGTACATTACAACTGCTCAGCGTCGCGTCGCCGTCCGGTCACGCCGCGCCGCGCCCGCTGCGTGCAGCGACCATTACCATTTTGAGAGAAGTGGATATGAAATAATTTACGCACAGTAATGCGCCTGTCTGGGTTCGAACGTTACCAATGGGTCACCATTGCTCTAATAATTTAATTGTTAGTCGATCGACGCTGGTTTTTGTTTTACGATATTATGAGACATTTGCCTTGTACCATTTCTGCATGAATATGATTACTAAATTTCTAATTAAGTAGTAGAAAAGCTCGAAAGTTTTCACATTTATTTACAATCTATAAACATTGATCCTTCAAAAATCTTAAGGTGCGTCCAGACGGAGCGAAGCATGCGTCGCAAATGCAGTTTTTATAGGGATATCAGATGCGTACTTTGCATACCTCTTTGGTCTAGTAGTCTTTTAGGGGTAGGGAGGAACAGGGTGTAAAGTTCACTCATCCACCATAGAAAAGGGAGGATCCTCCTACCAGACGGGTGTTGTGTCTGGCGGGCAACTGCCCAACGATTGAAGTTGGGTTCTTGTATTATGTCCATTCCACGGTAAACTTTAACTGCGCGATGCAGGATTTATGTGACATCAGGATTTTTGTGTGACGTCAGGTCTTAGATGCGTAGTTCGCATGTGGCGATGTAGATATCGCCACAGTCACATGCGCTAGGTCGTGGTTTCAATTCTCAGGTCGGGCAAAGTGATATTGGGTTTTTCCATCAGGAATTTCTCGCAGCCCGTAGCCTGGATTTTATGTCCGGTTGATGGCAATAGGCTCGCCCTCTAGTACTTAAACATAACTGGCGGAATCGGGGTGTTACTCTACCTAATCCGTTGGACGAGCCATTATGTCCTATGCACTAGCCTGAGGCATGTGTCATAAGCGTGGTTTACGATTCGAAGCACATGCCTCGCACTTTCTGGACGCACCTTTACACTTGGTGACACAATTATAAGCCCAGTCAGATATAGGCGATATTCGCTGTGTTCACATTACATAAAGATGTATTCGTCACGTATTCGTTCGTTTTAACTATACATTCAGATATAATTCAATATTATTATATTTTACATCTAGAGATCTCGTATAAAACATACATTTTTAATTTAAAACTAGACATAATAAGATATTTTACAGTTGAATAACTTTCCATTCGTTATTTATCTAGCTGTCTCCATTAAACAATCACTAAATTATTGATCCATCTTTCAAATATTTCAAATTGAAAAAGAAATTCGATTTTTATAAAATTTCAAAATGTAAAAGTTGTAATACATTTATTACACATACCTAAAGCATTATTTTGGTTTCTCTTTAGAATAAAAAACATTTATTTTTATATTTACACGACAGTGAAAATGAAACAAAGAATCATTCAAAGAGAATTTTTAAAGATAAAAATAGTTGAACAGTGCAGATACGACCATATTTTTAATTTACAAGAAGGCTGCTAGGTATTCAGTTACCGTCCATGAAATTAATATTTTTCTGTAGCGACTATATTTTTTGTTACGAAAAATGAAGATATTTTATCATGTCGACAAATACAAATTCCTGTAATTAATTTACATACTTAAGTTGTCAAAATATTCCTAAGACTTATAATCTAAAGTTTAATTTACAAGAAAAAAAACCGTTAAAGTTTCTTAATCTACGATGTTATCTTAATAATACTAGAATATTTTTTGTTGTTTGTCTAAAATACATAATACATACTTTTTAAAATTATTTACAATAGTACAGAAATGCAGTTTCTTTTCTTAATTAAGTTATCTTACATTAACTTTGGTCACATTTATACACATATTTTGGGTAACTAGTATTGAGGTGTGTACCTACTGATTAAACTGTACAGAATTTCTAAAATAGTGGTTAATAAATATTGAAAAATATTTTTATGATTTTTTACTTTTTTCATCATTACTTTTTTTTACAGTGGTCACAACAAAAAATGACACAAGTTGATTTACATCATAAAATCATAAGCAATTAGAAATCAGATATTTGCAAACACAGTTCCAAAATCACAAAATAAAACATGAGTTATTATAAGTTATAGCAAACTAAATAAACTAAAAATAAATCGTATACTTACAGCAACATGGCCGGCAGTGTACGATCAGTTCTGTATAAACACGCCATTTCCTGCACCCAAGTGTACTGTTTACTAACAATAATAATTATAACATAAAATATCTTGTTATTACTTGAACTCGGATGTACTCTAAGAAATTCAATTTGCCGGATGTGCGAGTAAATAAATAAACTGAGATTTCAAATGAGTTTTTTTTGTTCGTTTGCGTTGCAGCACCCCTTTTGTTTTATAATGAGCCTAACCATTTAAAATAACGAAGAATGGAAGGGACGGTTCTCTTTTCAAAATTAAACTCTGTATAATAAATAAAAAACGATTAAAAAATAACAGCCGACAACGTTGACGGTTTAACACTTTTGCAACATACATTTTTAATTTTAGGGTAGTTCTAGCAATAGAAACTTTTTACGACCTCATTTTCAAGCGGTTAATTAAGTTTCTGTAACAAAAACACTGCTTTTATTTGAAGGGAGAACGTGTTTTTACACTGCTACATTTTTCAGTTGTAATAATTTTTGTACAATAATTAAAAATGTAAAATTTAAATTCAACGTTCAAAATTATTAAGGTCTGCATTTTTGTTACTTATAAAATCTCACTTCATTTAAAATACACTGCGTCCCGAAAAAAAATAGTCACTTTTTTATTGTTTATTAGTTAAGGAACAAACAGAAACATCACACGAGTCTTGTCACTTAATATATCATTTATAAAACGGAAGTGCTCGTTTTTTTCGCAACATATCTCAAACTGTCATACCACATACATGGCCTACCTACCTATTAGGAATTTAATTTGTCAGCTGAATCGAGTACAGTCACGAGCAAAAATATGTATACACTCAGCAAAAATCAATAACGATTTTCTCGTGGAATTACGATTGTAACTTTAAGATGATACCTATTTCATAATAATAAGGGTTCCAAAATACTATGTTCGTAATATCATAACGTCACAATCAATACAGTAGGAGAAAATCACTTTTAAAAGTTGCTAAGTGTATACATATTAGTGCTCGTGACTGTACCTCTAATTTATCCAGCAATCAGTAGTAAAAAAAGCGAATGTATTTTTAATGTATTTTTTTAAAGAGCTCACGAGAAAACGCGAATGGAAGAAAACGTTTTTGTTGAAAACAAACTGTAACTCGATGTTACCAAATTGAGTTATTGTAAATTTATCAAGCGACCCTATATTGATTAAGTGACAACCCTAACTCTCAAAGAACTCAATGTGTGCTTCTACAATGAAATATATTTACAACAATAAGAGCTCACATATACTTTAAACTAAGATATTACTTTAAATGTCTGTTTCATCAAAACTAAGGCCATTATTATCTATGAAACTTTTAACTTGATTTGAGAGTGCCAACTTTAGTCTGCTACTGACAAAATGTATTACATTAGATACTGAGAAAAATATATCTAGTCTCTAAAAATATTGAAGTAATTTGGTTTTTAATAAAAGTGAATGGTTTGCCCTTCACATCCTGTAAATGGAACTCATAAGATATTCTAAATGGTTCCAATTTCAGGATAAGTGGCACAAATTGATACGCCACAAGGACACAATAATGAGGTCATATATACTTTCCTAATATTAAGGAGACCGAGAATATCAGATATGAGAAATGAGGTCATATTAATTGACAAGAAGAGTGAGTCAATCAATTAGGGTTTAGAAGTGGATATGAACGTAAGTAACGAAAATTATGTAAGAATGTCTGTGAAGTTTCAGATGTAGTTTTCTTGAAGGACTTAATCTGCAAATGGAAAAGAAGCTATCCTTGGCATTTGTACAAAATGGGATACGACTAAATAAATGAGAGACATGTGAAGGATCTTCAATACATACATATTGTAAATTAAAGTCACTTTTCGTGTCTGTCTGTATGTCCGCATTGTTCTTCTAAATCACGCAACATATTTTGATGAGGTTTTTACCATCGTTTAAATTGTATTCCAGACGGTTTATATGTATAATACGTTTCTATTAAAGTTAGGTACATATAACTGAGAAAACTCGATGTTTTGTCAAGTCATAAAAAATGTGCGAAGCAGAAGCGGGCCGCTAGTCATACAAATATAGCATTAAATAATGAAACAGACATCTAACAATTGACTGATTGACAGACGACACGTAACTTAATATATATTAACCTTCCTTTTATTCTTAATCTGACAACTATTCAAACTACGATTGAACTTGAACTTAAAACCATTTTTCAAATCATCGTCATACAAATCTTTAGATTCATCAACGTGTCTGTAATCAGCATTATCGCTATGCCTTTCTTCAATCTGCCCATCTTTGAAGCAATCATAGTACGGTTTGCAATCGATACTGTTGGTACTTCTCGCTATATATGTCTCAATGCCATCTCTATTACGTAAATCCGAAAGAAGATCTTTGCCTAGTTGTCAATCTCTGCACACATCAGTTGCTAGAGTGAATCTCGTAGCCGATTCGCTGATGGAATCGTCCCTGATTTTGGGACGACGGTTCCCATTCATTTGTTCTATGAAAGAAGTGTTAGTGTTTCTGATGTAGTCTCGATGGATGTTGTGATTTGAAGGTGATAAGTGCGTGAGTCGGTAGCTGACGTAGGAATCGTTTCGACGAACCACAGTCCTGGTGGTACCCGCTCTGGAGCTTCCGATTGGTGCAAAGGAGGTTCCATTCTGGTCTGGGGCTGCCGCGGAGTGACAGCAACAGAAGCATTTGAAGTAGGATCTGTGGAATTCTCGGCGGAATTTACCTGGAACAATACAGAATTTGGAATTTATTGCCAAATTTTATAGTGGGGAGGTGCAGGGTGCAGTATTGGTAGGTATTGTAAGTGGAGATAATTTGGTGAAGATGGTGAAAAAAAATTATGGTTCGAGGATTTAAATGAAAATATTTCTTGACGTACTGGTGCATCATAACAAAATAAACAAAGCAGAGGTGACAGAATCTTGGGTTGAAAAAAAAAAAAAAACCTTTGAAGGTAAACTTTGATTTCAAAGAAACTTTTTGAGACTTTCTAATCTTTGTTCGAAATCTGTCATTTGAGGTCTACCATTGAAAGCTTTCAACGCAGCGGTAAACCATTATCATTAAGAAAAGCACTCAACA
Organism: Lithophane semibrunnea; assembly: GCA_947363905.1. Lineage (NCBI taxonomy): Eukaryota > Metazoa > Arthropoda > Insecta > Lepidoptera > Noctuidae > Lithophane > Lithophane semibrunnea. The sequence continues at coordinate 12,985,484 of OX376208.1, read as the reverse complement.
CACGTTCGTAAGAAAATGCTGTCTTAAATTTGTATTTTCTGTGTGTTTGAGAGTGTTTTTTTTAAATTACTTTAAGTGGTTTAAAAATTTGGTTTCGTGGGAAAAAATTATGAAAAGCAGGTTGTAGAGGTTTTTTGAGAAACAAAGTGTTTTCAATAAAAGCTTATCGGTAATTACATAATTATTTATTCGTCTAAATTAAAATTAAAACTAAGGCTTAAATCACCCGTCAGGATTTCTCCGAACAGATTTTAAGGCTAATTTGATTAAATTGTGAACAGCTTTATTAGAAAAGAAAGAATGAATAACGTCTAACCTTTTTGGCCGTGAGACTTGCTTGTGTGCTTTTATAGTAAAAAACATTATTTTTTATTTTGTTATTTGTATTTTGTGTTTCACGAACTGCGTCCAAATAAACGTTATTCTTTCTTTCTTTTAAGAGCATAATACAACCCTATTTTATTTAACTGAGCGGATCTTTTAAAATTGTGTCGTTATTTTTGCACGGCATTGTTACGAAAAATGTTATGAAATAATTAAAATCTGAACCAATCTCAAAAAAAGCGTGCTGTTAATTTTGCACTGCATGGATAAAAAACCGGAAGTGTGATTTAACATTTTGCTTAAAATCTACTTTTAATGCAAAATCTCCTATTAATTAAGTCAGTCATTCTGCCCAGCCTTTACCCAACTATGTAGGGCCGGCGTCCGCTCTAACTGCATAATCAGCTTATAACGTTCCCACTGCTGGGACACAGGCTTCCTCTCGGTGAGAAGGAGTATTACATCACGCGGGCCCAGTGCGGGTTGGTAGATGTCACATGTCTTCGAATTTTTGGTTCTAGGACATGCCGGTTTCCTCACGATGTTTTCCTTCACCGTTTTGAGAGCAGTGGTGATGAAATAATTTACACAACGTAAAGCGCCTGTCTGTATTCGAACTTGCGACCTACAATTCGTGAGTCGCGGCCTTTAACACTAGGCCACCACTGCTCTAACTGGATGCAGCTGAATACCAGTAGGTATTTTGCATGGAGCGACAGCCTATCTGACCTCCACAACCCAGTTATTGGGTAATACGATCCCCCTTTACCCGTATCATACAATTTATTTATACTTTTACATATCTATCAACTTTGTGTGAGATATTCATATCTTACCTTGACACCTTCCAAAGAAAACAATCAATATTTGAAAAGATAGCGTTGCGACATGGCTTTGAACTCGAGTTTGTTTATAGAATACTATATTCTATTGTTACTAAAGATAATTTTGTGAAATAGAGTCGATTTTTGTGTGCATGACATAATTCATCTTCAAAAATGTTGTTGTCGTTTTGATCTTTGAATGTGACTTGTTTCAAATTAAAGTCAATACAAAGTCCACCAATGTGATGCAAGATTTTACTTAGGCGAATTACTTTTGCAGAAAAATCTTCGTAAGTTTACCTAATTTAGCAGTTTTCATGATGAAATCATTACTATGGTAGTCAACTCAGCGCACTGAACTCTGAACATTGCTTCTTAGTTACATTTGACATAACATTATTTTAAAAAAAACATCAAAACATTTTTTATTCACCTGTATTTATATTCACATTTAATTTATGACAAATTAATATTCCAAAAGTAAAAATCATTTACCTACTAAGCAGGCAAAACAAAAAAAAAAAATCTGTCGCATAAAATATTTATTTCAAAAATCGATTTCGGTAAATCTGAACTCGAGTGTAAAGTAATGTCACATCACTATCCGTGCTGTGTGGTACTCGGGATTGAAGAGTTCTCTGTTTACTGACCTGAAAAGCCTGGGAAGCCTGAAAGCAAAATGTTGGGTGACGTATTTTTCAGGAATAAGGCCGAAATTGCGAAGAGAAATTATTCTTGTTATGAAACTGGACATTTTTATAAGATGAATTAGAATGGGTACGATGTAATGCAGTCCTCGGTAAGGTCGAGCGACCGAGGAATTTCTTAGAATTTGTCCATACATTTTTAGCAAGACGAAATATTGTTTAACATTAAGGGGGATGCGCTAGGGTAGCCCGCGAAATTCAATTTTTCTTACGTTTTTTGCAATTTGCAGCTCAGTATCAGGTTGTATGTTGATTTAAATATTATTAGCGCTCGTAACAAATATGGATTTACAGAATTATAAACATTAAAATCAGCAATACAACTCTCTAAGCTCATGTAAGTGCATTGAATGACTATTTCATGAAAACATGACATTTGGCACTTTCATGAACTTAGAGAGTTGTATTGCTGATTCTAATGTTTATAATCCTGTAAATCCATATTTATTACGAGCGCTAATAATATTTAGATCAACATACCTGATACTGACCTGGAAATTGCAAAAAACGTAAGAAAATTTGAATTTCACGGGCTACCCTAGCGCATCAACCTTAATTGCAAAAACAAGCAGTCTTATTCTGTAAACACACTTTACTGTCGTTGCCTTAACTCAGTCTGACAATTTTGTTAATGGCATCAAAAAAATATTTAAAAAATGATTTCCCCTTCTTTTTATAAATACTTGTATCATTATTTTAATATTATGTTTGCAAGTTTTTGAATTATGTAAATATTATGTTATTATGTAACTAAGTGAATAAAAGTAAATTTTTAAAACCTCTATAATCCAAAAAGTATATTCCTCTATTTACCTACATAAATCTTTTATCACTCTGATAAAATATTTTTCTAAGCTCTCCGCGGGCAATTGTTCTAAAAGCTTAGTCTACCTTTTATATTCACAGGGGATTTTATCTCTTTAAATTAACCTTGCTCTGAATACGGGAGTAAATAATTATTTAGTTAAATTAAATATTAGGTTTTAACTAAGGTGAATTTAACAAAATAATGAAAAATGGTTCAGTTTTTTGTATAATATTTTTGTTTGTTAAACATTTATGCGTTTTTTTTTTGTACGAGATACAAACACAACCAAAATCGCACCTATGTACAGTATATACGTCATCAGATCAGTAAACAGTTCTGTTTACTAAAATACAAAATAAAAACTGAATTATCACCGAATTTAAATAAAACGAACTTTGGTTTTCGATGTTGACAGTAAGTACAGTTCGAGCTCATTACAGTACCTACTGCGAAAACTTTTTGCTCAGGTCGCATGTGGCTTTTCATAAAATAAAAAGGGGAAAAAACAAAGATAGGTCGCATCTAGCTTTTCATAAAATAAAAATAATAAAAACAAAACACAATTACAGTATTTCCATTGTTTTTCCAACATTTTCCACGTACCAATTAGACAAGACTTCATTACATACTATTCTAGTCAATATTCTAGTTCTCAAATAAATGGTAGATATTTCTGAAAATATATCTCGGGAGTGAATTATAAGTAATTATAAGAAATTTACTAACACAGTGGATCTTATGTTGTCCGAAATAAAGAATTTATATTATATCTTTATTTCATTTTTCATACATATAAATTATATTTTTAAATATTAGAATAAAAAAATATATAAAACATTTAAAAATATACAAAAAATAGTAGCCCACCGGTATCGGGAACAGGGTCCAAGCTACCGGCGGTCAGGGCTCCACAGAGAGGAACCTCCTAACAATGCGAGTCGTGTCCAGGAGTACAGCTTTCTGAATCAAGCCCTAATTCCAGGTGCCCAACGAGAGCCTCCTTAGGTGTTGGTCAAGGCTCTTGGCAATTAAGCCATTGGCTGATACGACTATCGGCACAATGATCGCAGAGTCCACATCCCACATGTCGACAACCTCGTGAGCCAAGTCAAGATACTTGATTTGTTTATCTTTCTATATTATATTTATTATTATATTAATACAAAGGAGTCGATTTTAAACGTCCAAGTTTAAATCGAAATTGATAGCCGCTGTTGTATTTACTTTGATAACTTTTCGATAGCGATGCAGTTCGATCGCTTGAAGTAGTCTTTGTTCATATTTAACTACAGAATGCAAAATAATAGTAATAGTTACAGTTTGTATAGTTTTTTGACATAAAAAAAATGGTTTTAGGCAAAGATATTATAAATTGTGTCTAGATAGACAGTCAAAGCGAGAAATCTTCGAAAATAAATAGCGTCCAACGTTAGACACTAAATGCACGCACACTAGAAAAGCACAATGACAGCACAGTGAGTGACAGGCGTAGCTATCACGCACACAACAAAGATCAACAACCAAATTGTGTAACACAGTTTCAGTCACAATCCGATAATTTTGAAGGATATAGCTAATCCATTGCTTCATAGGTTTGAAACATTCGTCCGCTCAGCAACATAAATAACGCAAAGAACGTGGTTGAACTGTCAAAATGAAATCCATTGCGATCAATTGATATTTTATGTGTGTTACACAAGTACCCCGCAGGAATATACGTACAGGGAATGATTAATTCATATCGTTAAAATGACCAGTATGAATTAATTGATCGGGTAATTCCGTTTATTCACACCAAAAAATCCACCCTAGTGTGGATACTCGGAAACGTAAATCCGAGAATCCACCCTTTTTTTTTTTTTTTTTTTGTGGGTGAGAAATCTTCCAATAACTTCTCCCGCTCTGGGCGGAGCGGAAGGGCGTGTCAGACTTTTACTGACTAAAACCCACCCGTGTTCCTTCAGTTGCCTGTGGCCAAGGTCCCGGTATCCCTTTCGGACTAACCCGCAACCCTGGCAGGCATCGGTCATAGCGGACCCCGCCAATTGTGATGACATCTCTTTGAGGCGCGCGTGGAACACGACGCGCCATCGACCCGGGCCTGGTCCTAATCGGACGGCGAGCTACCCATTGCTCGCCGTCCGCAAGCCCGCGCCTATGGCGGCCGGGAATCCGCCTCTGATTCCCGACGCCCAGGGCGTCTCCAACGGCGGCGGTTAGGGGCGTGAGGGCGCAAACTTTGCCGAGAATCCACCCTAGCCCTAGTTTGATAAAAGGAATTTATAGGCTTAGGGTGGATTCTCGGACATAAGTTTCCGGGTATCCACCTTAGGGTGGATTTCTTGGGGTGGATAGACGGAATAACCCAATTGACTGGTAATTCCAGTGAAGCTTGGATTTTTAGCAAGCACCTTATAAGCAAACTCCACTCAATTGACAAGACAAAATTGGCAATAATGACAATCCCTTTGTCTTAATAGAATTCCATTGCCATCTCAATTTCTATCAATTTCGCACTCCAGTAAATTCATCCGAGTTTAAGGATATTGGCAGTAAATCTGCATAGTATTGAGACAGTATAAACTTGCCGGACTTGCTTCAGTGAATATAATCATTCATCTCTATATTTCATTCCGATGCAACCAGCCAATCGATTGAGTTATAGTAAGGGACCGTTCTTGTATGAAATGATGGAGGAAGGCGGTCTGGCTGTATAGACAGCTATTATGTAAACTGATAACCATCCGAACTGAATGCGTCTTCAAAATCTTTAATGTGTGAAAATGATCTTTACATAAACGCAATAACTTGCAAAATCATTTAACCATACATTCGTAAAACTGAAACGGATGAATGAAAATTTTCTAATTTATGCTACATCTTAGTTGCGTCGTACTGTACCTCATCGTCTGCCTAGCCTTTTCCCAAATATGTGGGGGTCGGCTCCCAGTCTAACCGGATGCCAGCTATGATAGAATGAATACCAGTATATTACATGGAGATTTTACTGCCTATCTGACCCCCACAACCCAGTAACTGGGTAATACGATACCCCCTGGTAAAACTGGTTGTTGACATTCGGACTTCTAACGACCCGCAACAACTGTCAAAGATCCACAAATGACAGCTGGGACCAACGGCTTAACGTGCATTCCGAGGCACGGATGAGTCTCGATATGTAAAGATGGTCACCCATCCAGTAACCAACCAGGCAAGCGTAGCTTAACCTGATGGATCGACCCGTGCGGTTGTTATTACTTAGCCCCGAGCTGTCGTACTGTACCTACTATCTCAATATTCTCTCTCAAATATTATGAATGTGTTAGATAAAGCGGTACGTTGCTGAATTACGCACAATATGCATAATCAGCCTATCCGTTCCTACTGCTGGGACACAGGCCTCCTCTCTGTGAGAGGGACTGGGTCGTAATCCACCACGCGGCCCAGTGCTCGTTCGAGGTCACATGTTTTCTTTTTGGCCGGTTTTCTCACAATGTTTTGCTTTACCGTTTTGAGAATATCATCATCTGCCTAGCCTTTTCCCAACTATGTTGGGGTCGGCTTGAGAACAGTGGTACACAAAGTAATGTGCCTGCTCGTAAGTCTGGGCCGATACCACTGGGCCACCACTGCTCTCACGCACAATGGCTGCACGGAATGTGGATGAGAAACTATGCCTCGGATTAAAAAATAGAGTTATTTATATTTGGAGGCATAGAAAAGTTCCTTCGGACTCTAAGGTGTAATTGGAAGCGACAAACGGTTGGTATATTCAAATCACAACTGTCATTCTTGGACAGTTGTGATTTACGGACGGACAATTTAAATTGGTAGTGAATTTGCTTAAAAAATAATTTCCCTGACATGAGTTAAGGCGATACTGGGGCGATACAGTGAAGTTTTCTCAGAAATTGTTTTGTTAAAATTCGCGTCGCGCGGCGAATCGCGCCAGTATGTAAGAGCCTTTAGGTCTCCATAAGATTCGATTATGAAACCGTGGGCAATAGCCAGTAGGGTTATATTACGATGAACTACGGCTGATTCAAATCAGTATTAGAGGCTTCCGCAAATAGGCGTGACGCGACGGATTCTGATCGAACAATTTCCATGAAGTTTTCATAGAAATTGTTCTACTGTGTCGCGCGTTTCTGCGGGAGCCTTTATAATGGAGGCAAATAAAGAGATTTTACCATGCAGTAAAAAATCTAAAATCGTTTAAAAGCAAATAAAATAAAGCCATTTTGTATTAAACCACAAACAAATGTTCGCTCGTAAAGATTAGTGACCCGAAGTCTTTCTTATCGGTGATGTTAAAATAAATAGCCTTTATATATAAAATGTAATAGGTAAGAAATAAATACGATAAAATGTTGTTGTCAATTTTATTCTGCAAAAACTCAGAATTTTGGGCTGTGTCGAAATAAAGTTAGAGTCCTCACAGGCTGCCTGTTTTTGAATCTATCCCAACAAAGTGTCAGCTTTGGGCACTTTTTTCTTCGAGGATGGACGACGACGTGGAATGTCCTATGTGGTGCAGCCACCAGCCACCACCTAGACCATACATCAACGTCACTTTTAAAAAGTAACGTGTTACAAACTCACCAATGAGTAAGCCAGAATGAAATAGCACTAGTATTTCAATGGTGGTTCGTACAAACCGAATAAACCAAAATTACTGTTGTATGTCCTATCCGAAATCCGAAATCAAATCTAGCATGTGGGCTATCTTCCAAGGCTACGGGAAAGTCCGAAAGGGATACCGGGGCCCTTAGCAACAGGCAACTGAAGGAACACGGGTAGGTTTGAGTCAGTAAAAGTCTAACACCCGCTCTGCCCAGAGCGGGAGAAGCCATTTGATGATTTCCCACACCCAAAAAAAAAAGCATTTGGGCTATATTTTCTTTCAAAACAAACAACAGTATTTTCCTTGTACGTAAATAATGACTATAACTCGTTATACGAGATTCGCATCACGTACCTACATTTGTTACAAATGTTCCCACATAACTTCTTTCTTTTAATTACTGTTCTTCTTTTAATCCTTGAAAGTAATGGCTTTTACTTGGCAGGTATTTTATGAATCGTTACGAAAATCATAGCAAACTAACAATCTTTCAACCCCAACCATTAAAATGCAGTATCTATCGTGAAAAAGGCTGACGGTATCTACAACGCCATCAACCGTCAGGCAGCAGTCCACCAAACACCGCGCTACGCTAATTTTAACAAAACAATTTCTGAGAAAACTTCACGGCGAACAATGCGGCGTCGCGTCGAGAGCCTTTATTGTAAACTTTCTGTTACCTAAATGTGATATGAATATTGTGGAAACTGTGTGTCTCAATAACAATAAACTGTTTTAAACGAGTGTGCGGACAATTTTAATTCCACGAACACTTACTAAACATAAACGTAAAACATTAAAATATTCGAAAATGCCTGAACTCTGGGATAGAAGGTATACCTAATATAATAATACCTAATATAATAATATAGGATAATTATTATAATAATTAATATAACGACCCGTCATAAACGGCTAGTTAGGCTCATGCTCATAAACGCGGCGGGCGTCCGCTGTAACCAAACAGCGGTTAGGGCAGGTTTATACTTACCCGTAGCTTTTTAATCCTCCTATATTTTTTTGCAATGAATTATTTTAGTTTATTATTAAAAGGGTAGTACTGTATGTATTTAATGTAGAAAAACACAATTACCTAATAAAATGTATATGTAGGTACTCCTGTGTAACCCTTCGGTACAATCTACGTACACACGGCTACACACCAAGCTATACATTTCCAGTATAAGTTGGTCTAGCATTGTACGGAAATTCAACACAATGCGAGATCAGCATAAACTGGAAATAACTGATGAATGATGTTTGATGTGCAGCCGTGTGTACAGTCTGCGTCAGAGAAAAGGAACCCCCCAAGACTTTTAAAGATTATCGCCCGTATGACGGCGGGCGCGTCACGTGACTGGCCCCGAGCATCCATCGATCTCACTCAAATATTATTTGCGTGTTTTTATTAATATGGTATTTTGTCGGCTTCTGACCGAACCGTATACCAAGAATAACTTACAAAAAGACACTTTACGTGCGGTTGAGAACACGAACCCGCATCATCAGGCGCCAGCCGATAATCTAAACCGTGCCATACACCACTAGGCCATAGGCTCAGTTATCAATCACAACGAAAATTTGAATAGCATTACTCCATTCATCGAACAATGTTGATTTAAGTCTTATCTTCTAAACATTAAGGTTTATATTTCAACTTCCATCACGTGTGATACTTAACTCCTCAATTAACTAAAAGATAAGGTTGAAATTAGCATAGATTTTATGTTTGGTTGAATAGAATGTGCTTGATTCCGATTGTTGCACTACCGTCATTTTACTTCAGAAACTTAACTGCTGTATGAACTACGAGTTAAGGTTGAATTTAGAATACTTCTTCGCCTTATTTACTAAACTGTGATTGAGGGTATAATTACTTTTCAAATCGTTTCGTTTTCATGTCGATCCGCTTGTGCGTAATATCTTCGTCGTAATATTATCCAATTTATTAAGTTTTTGAACAGTTTAATCTATTAACCGATATTATGGTTCGATTAACAACTTTTTGTGAAGGTTAAAATTGTTGTTCTCTGGGAACAGGAACAAAGCATAAAGAAAATAGCACGGGATATGGGCATAACGGTAAGATTTACGTTACACACATAATATATTTGTTGTAATCATGTTGCACTATTACTTACAAGTTGGATTTTTTAATTTATTTCTAATACATTATAATTTTCATTATAGAGAAAAACAGTGCGTAGATGGATACAAAGGTATCAAGCGACGGGTGATGTGAAATGTGATCGCCAAGGCCCTCGCCCAATTGCTTATACTGATGAATCGGAGCGACACCGTAATATTGTGGAAGTTCACTCAGTGGCACCCTTTAAAACTACCCGTTCAAGTGCTGAAACAAACGGTCGCTTAGCACTGTTCGGCGACATCTACACGCTGCGAACATCCATAATTATAAACCAGCCAGAAAAATTAAGCTTACTGATGATCACCGCACTAACAGAGTAAATTTTGCTACTCGTTATTTAAATTTCGACTGGGAAAACGAAATTGTTATATTTACCGACGAAAAGTGCTTTAAGTCAGATAAGGATGGAAGAAAAATTTTATGGAGAAGACCTGGGCAGAGGTTTAGCCCTAAAAACGTATTAGACTTGAGAACAAGTGGGCGATTAACACTAGGTAAATAACATTGTTATTGAAATTATGTTTATTTCTAATTATTTTTGTTGATATTTACTTGGATTACATATTGCAACAGATATTAAAAGGTTGACTGTTTTAGGTTACTGGGGATGGATGTCTTCAATGGGTCCAGGCGAGCTTGTGGAAATAAGCGGCCGCATGAACAGTGAGCTATACCTTGAAGTGTTGAAGGAGGTAATGCTGCCGTCAGTGCGGGTCGCATATCCAGAGGTTCAAATTTACCTGGTGCAGGATAATTCTTCAGTGCATCGGTCCCGTATCGTGCAAGACTGGCTGAAGGCCCAAGAAGACATAACGGTGTTTGAGTGGCCGGCTAAAAGTCCGGATCCTAAATCCTATCGAAAACTTGTGGGGTCAGATGGTTTTGAACTGGGACTCCAGTGAAATAAAGTCCAAAAAAAAATTGGATGAAGAGGTAAACAAAACTTGGGAATTAATGCGAAATAGTGCTGCATGCTTCAATATGGTTTTGGGCATGAAAAGTCGAATTCAAGAAGTGATAGATAGTGACGGTCATCCTCTCCGTTATTAATAGGCATTTTACTCAGCAGATTGATATTGTGTAACTTATCTGATAAAATTGCATTGGAACTTAAAAGCAAGTGTTAATAATTCCCAATATTTGTGGGATCATTATCTCGTCGTTAATCAGAAATAAACAACCTTTATTATTATCAATCCAGTTACTCCTGTTTACAAGTAGTCTCGTAATGTGTTAACGATGCACCATCTGACTCCACATATTTTTCTAATGTTGTATTAAAAGGATTATCAGAAAATGTGATAAAAGAGAAAGATGTATATTGCTATACTGTTATAGTTAAGCATGTTGGTTCTTCCTCTGTAATTCACAGGCACAAATAACAACATTTAATTTTCTAACCAGACTTTTTTTGATAAGATCATACCGAGCATAAAAAATTAATGTTTTCACGACATTAAATAAATAAATATTGTAGTTATGTTTCTAGAAATATCTATAAACGAACCGTTATCTAATGTTAAACGTTGTAAACCTCACCCAGGGTATCTATTTTATGTTTAGTTAATAATCTAAGTAAATAACTCTTATTTTACACAGATAGAAAACTGTATACCTAACCAAGGAGTGGATTCCATGAAGTCCTAGAAATGTAATTAAAGAAATAAATAAATATTTTTTATGCAACATGCCTAGCTTTTCTTACAAACCTCATGCCTAATTTAACATTTGATTTCTTAAATAATAAATAACAATAAAATTAAATAATAATTAAATAGTAAATAATAATTAACGTAAACGTAAGAAACTAAAAAAGGAAAAAGACCTTCTCATCCGCGGATTTGAACTCGTGACCAGAGCATTGGTGAGCCGCTGCCTTAAGCACTAGACCAACACGACATTTACGTTAACTAACGAAAAACTAAAACAGTTTGATGTCATTACCGAAGGGGGGTCCTTTTCTCTGAAGCTTACTGTACGTAAATATTATGCTGAAGAGAAATATTTTAATCGTAGTCACTTAGGTATACCATCTAGAAAGAATATTTCAGAGGAACTATGAAGTCCTATACAAAAGTTTACCAAAAAAATGTACCTACATTGGAGCCACATAAAATATCCTTTCAACCTGAAATAGCGAGCTTCTTCCAAACTAGAAAACTCCTTCCACGTGAAACGGAAAACTAAAATCCAGTTTCTTCTCGATAAAGAGTAAAAGGCAACACGGTATAGAAACGGCGATATTTTTCAAAGAAGTTTTGAGAGAAAGTTTTACAGGAGCCCGTTAAGAGTCGCGTAGAAGTTCGAAGTTGTAACGTTATATTTTGATGAAATTCGTTTAAGATCAGAGGCCCTAGACAAAGTGACATTCTATCAGCGATAACGATGATGGAAAAGGCAAAATGTATAGGACTAACATAAGCTATCGAAAAGCTTATGTCAATCCTGTTGAAAGTCGTTGTAGAAATACGAAACGCTTTTGAAGCGATTGTCACTTGTCTAGGCCCTCAGGCACTCTAAAGATAATTTCCACGCAAACTCCGCCCCTATGCACCCGCCACTCCGATAAATGCTAAACGCTAACATATCAGTATGTCGTTGAATATCGTGTGCGCTCTTTGATCATGTTCTCGAATAAATCTCATGCATCGTCTCAATTCTTATTTCAAAGTAATAATACTAAAGTAATAATTGATATAAAGTAAAAAATTCTTGTGGCTGGATAATATACTATAATTTATTACTGTGAATATTTATTTTAGACATAAAAGGCCGAGTAATCTTGATTTTATTTAAATAATCTATCTAAAAAAAATGATGATCGAATAAAAAACGTATCGAGCGAAAATGTGTCAACCCACGTGTTCACTGTTACACAAAAAAGAACAAGTTGGGGGAAAATATGCGTTACATCACGCAAAACGGTTTCAAACCATCGCTGGTTACCCCGGCGCTGGTTCTCAGTGACAGCTAAGGTTGACGTGATAACGTCGACCGGTGCAGCATACAATGAGATATTTATGTAAATAAGATATGCGCATCCACAAGCTGCTTACTGCGGAGTTTTACTACCACCAAATCCTGGCTAGAGCTATGAGGGAAAGCTACCAGGATGACGTCGTTCTTGAAGGAGGACTGATCGAGTTCGAGATGGAGGATCCGAATGTACCAAGTCGTGCCATAGTAAAACTCCGCAGTAAGCAGCTTGTGGATGCGCAAGTCAGCGAGTTCGACGTAGTAAAATAACTAGCAACGGTCTAAATTTATTAGTGAATAAATATGTATTTGGAAAAAAAAAAAAATTAAGATATTAGATATTAACAAATATACAACACTTAAGCTCAAAACACACTCAAATGTACCCCAAAGTGTGTGTGAAGTCAAAGAAGACTGATTTTGACAACTCTAATTCTAAAATAAACATAATTTTGGTTGAACCACTTAAGTACTTTAAGGCTGGAAGTTTGAAAGGAGATGTCAAATATTCTCAAGAAACTATAAGTAATTAACTCATGTTAGCCAAAGGCAAATCAACTTGGAGTAAATTGAGGCGGCTGTCTGGCCCAGATCAGTTTTTTTGATTTCGGAGTAACTATGTAAAAAAAAAAAAATATAGAGGAACGTTTTTAGTCGATCGCCAAATGATTTACACTTTGATTATTACCGACAAAATACTAATCAAAACGCTAATAGGTATACAGACTCACTGATCGTATTTTTATGATTTGGCCTGGCCTAGTAACTGCGAGTACTGCGACCAACTTGGATTTACCGTACCGCGCCTTTGTTTGGTCACAGTTCTAACCACCAGCAGGCGTAGCATGAGCATCGTTTTGTCGACGGAAGAGTAGACAAAAATGACTTTTCCTGTAGACAGTAGACAGTACGAGACGGCAGCAAAGTAGAAAGAGTCAACTATACTTTTTACGAAATTCACTCTTTTACTTTAATTCGACTCAGAATTCTTTGTTTTATCATAGGATTTATCCGTTGTCAGTGTGATTTTGACAGTAAGGATAGAAAACTTTCTTCCGAAATAGTCTACATATAAAAAGACCTAGACAAAGATCGTTTAGAAATGAAAGAAAAAATGACAGATTGTAGAAAGATTTCTACAGTGGATGTCAAAAATGAAGAAACGAACTGTCACTTTGTATAGAAAAAGCTATGTTTATTCTTCGTAGAGATAGAAAGCGCCATGCTACGCCTACTGGGGTACCAGGGATGCCCTAGCTAATATTTACTGACCATAAAGTTACACGAAGATCACAGAGTAAGGGTGATTATTATAAGAAGATCAAAAGTTTTAAATGTTCCCAAAACCGAATGGCATTAAAAAAAAACCTAGTGTAAATAATAATTTCTATAAGTGACAACATCTTTAGACATTAAAATTTACAACATACAGAAGTTTTGTCTAAAAATAGGTCCCCGAGAGGGCGTTTCGTATTTCTACAACGACGTTCAACAGGATTGACATAAAGCTTTTCGATACCTTTATGTCTTATGCATTTTTGCTTTCCCCATCATCGTTATCGCTGATAGAATGTCACTTTGCCTGGGGCGTCTGGTTCCCAAACTATATGACCAGTGATCTGATCCATGCGTTATGTTCGTGAACGAGCGCCATCAGTAGGGACTGGTCATTTCTTAGCTACGGACGCTTTTAACGTGCACCTTTTGCTGTATTGTACTCACATGTATGATTTCAACATGAATGATGTAACCAATGTGTTGTAACAATATTTTGATTTAAAAAGAGTGTCCATGGAGTTTCTTGCCCGTTCTTCTCCATAGGAACCTACTACGCTTTGGAATGGGCAACTAGCTTCATCTTTCTGACTGACCGACCCCTTGACAATTCAAAAGTGCCTGTAATTGGTTTATTTGAAATAAATGCTTTGAGTTTGAGTTTGAGTGTAGATTCACCCTTATAACTCGGCACATAAAATAGCGGTAAAAACGAGTGTTAATTAGCCGACACATAACAACACTTTATACTGTGTTATTTTACTACTCAGACTATATTTATAATCTTTATAATCAACCATAAAATCTACCTCTCACTGTACGTCTGTAAAAAGGGTGTTTTTAGCAAAAAGGGAAGGTTGAAAATAAGTTGAGCTGAAAATCTTATTCAGTCAGGGTGATTTAACAATATGTATTACCTTAAGTAGATACTACATATTATCTCTAGCAATCTTGGTTTCACAACAGTAACTTTTCTTCCACATACTTTGGGAAAACAATTAAGGCCCTTCCACAGATTTTATCTCGCTCGCACCATACTACTCGTGACCTGAGTGAGAGCGAGACGGAGTAGGGTGCTAGCTGTTCGGAAGCCTCGAAAAGTTTAGGTAATTGCTTTTTACGGTGAAAATAATGGTAATTAAAAAAAAATATACACATAAAGCCTGCTTTATAGTTAGTTCAGTTATTATGCAAAGTTTCATGATCTAATTTGAAGTATTTTTTGAATACCAGCGGTTTATAGTTCGGTTTACTTTGGATGTTTTTTCATCGTGTTTTCGCCAAACATAGGACCTAGCATCAATCCTCAACTTTAACATATATTTGTTTCAAAATTAATGCTGCAGTATTTTCGGTATAACGTAGGATCATGCTAAGCAATTTGAGGTAGGGTAGGCCCTCAACCTTATAATAATGTTTTTTTAATAGCCGTTAGTGTGTCCCATTGCTGGTCAAAGCTTCCCCTTTTTCCTTTCAAATTTCTCTGTTATGTGCGATTTCAGCCCATGTTCATGTTGGCCCCGCAAACATAATTAGATCGTCACACCACTTTCGCCGCGGTCTACCTCGACGGCGATCATCCAACATCCGCTACTTGAGTTATAGAGCGCAGGGTGGTGTTTGGGCAACTGAAGGAACACGGGTGGGTTTAGTCAGTAAAAGTCTGACACGCCCTTCCGCTCCGCCCAGAGCGGGAGAAGTCATTTGATGACTACAACTCCTAAAAAAAAAAAAAGTGTGCTGTTACTGGGCTTGCGGACGGAGAGTCATGGGTAGCTCTCCGTCTGATAAGGACCAGGCCGGCGTCGAGGGTGCGTTTGTGTTCCATGCGTGCCTCAAAGAGATGTCAGCACAAATGACGGGGTCCGCTAGGACCGATGCCTGCCAGGGTTGCGAGGAAGTCCTAAAGGGATACCGGGACCCTTGGCAACAGGCAACTGAAGGAACACGGGTGGGTTTTAGTCAGTAAAAGTCTGACAAGCTCTCCTGCTCCGCCCAGAGCGGAAGAAGTAATTTGAAGATAACCCAAACTCAAAAAAAAAAAGGGTTGGTGTTTCTAACGCGGTCCGTTCGCTTGACACCAATTAAGCTGCGCTTATTATATGTTCGAAAAAGTCTGCTCAACGACGTAAATATCGGAATGAATGTTGTTAAACTGTCAAAATGAAAGCCATTGTTACGCAATTATCCGTTCAATTTACATTGAATTAGCTGTCAATTGAATTTGTACGCAATTTCTAAAGCTAAATTACTATCGATCGTGTCAAATCCGTTTTATCTTATAAGTAAAGATGGGACAGCGATGCTGTATTTAGTAATACTGTGTGACATCAATATAGTTTTTGTTTTATAAATTCTGGGGCCTTTTTGTCGTCGGCCTTTTAAGCGGTCTCAAACAATTTTCTTTATTTATCGTATTTGCAGAATCGACTTGACATTGGCACTAATTTGTTTTATTGGGATGAACGAGGGAAATGTCTGAAAGTTCACTTGATGTTAAGTCTCGTGCAAACTGGCGCGACGCGACTCCGGTAATTGGTATTCCGTGAAATTTTCTTTGACACAAGAAAGTGCAATTAAAGTCGTACAGCGCTAATTACCTACAGTTAGTTGCCTCTCTTTCTATCGCGTAACTCTTATTATCTTTTAACTACGTTACGCTCATGCTCACTTTACTTCGCGCTCTCTCTCTCGCACACCACTCGACGTCTCGCTGAGCAACAGAGAGCGCACGAAGTAAAGTTCGCGATAACGCGACAATGTAGCCCCGGCATCACTGAAACGGCCCGACAAGACGAGCCCACCGCGTAGGTACTTGTAGCTTCATATCTAAAATGCGGAGTGCGCCTTCTGTAGTATTCTGTGGTATGACAGAAATAACCAACCTTAACGTACCTTGCGAGGTAAACCTTCACGTCCAATGTAAATATACTTGACAGGCTTACACAATGTAATCGTTTATTTATGTAAATCACGTAGATAACGGTAATCTCGACTCAATGTTCTGTCAGATTTATTCTGACTCAATTTGTTCAGTGGTAATCAAATTTTTTATGTTGATTTTTCAATGTTCTAACAGATTTATTGTTCTTACTCCGTTTGTTTAGGGGAAATCTTTTATTGTTGATTTGGGAAGTACCTAAATAAACAGGGTTATTGGTAAAACACCAACAACCTCTTAAGGAGTCATTGTACTCATCATTATGAACAACTTTTACTACGGGAACAATTATGAATTCGCGAAAAAAAAACCGGCTGTTTCGTACATTTTGACGAGTTACGCGAACATAAATGTACGGAACAGCGGTTTTTTTTTTCGCGTTTTCATATTTGTCCCCACAGTAAAAGTTGTTCATAATGATGAGTAAAATGACTCCTTAAGAGGTTGTTGGAGTTTTACCAGTAACCCTGTATATTATTATGACATAATTTTTTTACTAGAACTTCAAAGTTTTCTTTACAAAACCCTTAGAAGTGTCTCTGATCGGTAATTCTATTGTTAATTTTTTTGTCGACTCTTCTGATTAGTTGCTCAAAATACCTACAGCCAATCGTATAATCAGTCTATTATTATGAATTAGTTAATTGATTCAGGAGTGACTTTGCAGAAATCCATTATAAAATACAATAGACGATATATTTAGTAACCTATTCCGCTTAACTATTCTTCGAGCGGTGTGGCAACACGTCGTGTTCTGGTTTGCAATTGGTCAATCGTCATCCTTAGGATGCCTCGTTGACAGGTGAAACACGTGTCGATTTCTTATAGGTTTTTTTTTGAAGAAAAGTTAAGCGGAATAGGTTACTAAATACGTCTATTGTACTATTCTACATTGTCTACTATGTTTATTGTATATTATCAATTAGTTAGCACGAAATTAGACCATACATAGATAAAATTCAATTGGCTTTCAAGCGATAGAACTTTTAGATGGCCTATCTGGTCAAACTCCTCTACCGATTCCTATAATTTACGGACCGTTATCGGTTAAAATGAAGACTCTTGTATCTTTACCAATATGATAGCTGTTATATAGAAGTAGCAAAATCACAGGTAAAATTAGCTTACGAATCTATATGCCTAGTTTGGCAATAAAAAAAGCTAGCATTGGTTGGCAAAACGATTCGTTTTTGTTTATCGGAACCGAGCACTAGTCTACACGGGATGTGCCTTGCAAGTCATAGCGCCAACGTTAAAAAAAAAACCGGTCCTATGTGCCTGTAATTTTATTGCCAGCAATATCCTGCCGTTCCGCGTTCCTAGTTTGAATCGGCTCACGTCACAGCTCGGGCCAAATTGATCGCGAATAGAAAATGTTCGCCCGCACCAACTATTCCTGCGTTCCTGAATTTCAGTGCACAATAACTTTTCGAAAACGTTGATAACTTGGCGCATATGTCACCAGTAACTCTTTATTTTTCAATGCCTGATCTCTATACGGTCATGTCGGGTTGCCCGGACTATGAGAGTAACGAAAGAGAGAGTGCATGTGTGTTTGCGCACACACTAGTGCACTATAATATCTCCCGCGTCAAGCCTCAGTTGAGATTGGCCGTCATGGCCGGAATACGGTCTGAAGGACTATATTATATACTTGTCAATTTATGTACAGTCAGGGAAATTAATTTTGAAGCAAATTGACTTTTATACGAGTACTTTTATTTTGAAGCAAATTGAATTTTGTGAAAATGAAAGCAAATCGAGTCCACTTGCATCGTATATATCGTAATAATTATGAGCAGGGTCTAAATATGGTTAAGGTTTTCGTATGTTGACTTTATCTAAGCTACTATTGATGATTATGATTATGAGCAGTAATGCTGTTGTTTCCGTAAAGAGTCTTAATAAAATACATTTCAGTCTAATTTTCCCACTACTGGAACACAGGCCTCCTTTCAGTGAGAGATAGTGGGCCGAAATCCATTTTTTTTTCTAGGACATGCCGGTTTCTTTCTCCGTTTTGAAAGCAGATTAAATATTTATAGTCTGGGAAAATAATTGTTAAGCAAATTGACAACTTGCGACAATGTTCCGTATTATAGCATACAAAATGTCAATGAATGACAGTTGTGATTTGAATATTCGGACTATTTAAATTGGTAGTCAATTTGGTTAACAATTAATATCGCTGACTTAATATATTATACATAATTAAGTATTAAAGCAAAATAAATACATACCACTCATAAAGTTGTATATCAGCGGGTTGACGGCTGAGTTGGCGTAGCACATGACGTGGCTGATCAGTGCTATGCAGGTCATGACGTCACTTTGTTGCACGTCGTATGCCACCCTGGGGAAGAAACACAGGTTAAGAGGACTGGAAAGTATTAAAACCTGTTTGGTTTTTCTTTCCAAACACAGTATATTGGCTATGGGAAGTATCAAATATGAAGCTTTGCGCAGATTGACTGGGTCAATGCTATGTGCATTGTGACCCCGGACCCAGTCTATCGTCTATCTATATATTTTAGAAATATAAATTATACAGGGCGTCAGGGTAAACACCGTTGTCACTCAAACCATGGGTTAGGTGACTTAAATATAAAAAAAAATGACCGAACACAAAAAAAAAACGTTATTTTCAATAAAAGATTTGAAAAAGTTTCTATCCGATACCGTGCTCGCTAGCGAAACAACTGACTGACTGATGGAGGGGTCGCGCTCGCGGCCGGTCAGATCACATCCCGCAACCCCCGCCCGTGTTGAGACGCAAGTTGACGAACGAACTTGAACGAACTTGCGTCTCTTGAGGTATTTAGATTTAAAAAAAATAAAAAAAAAAGTTGTAATTTTCGGTTTTAATGTTTTATAAATGAAACCAAACCACTGGTTGCAATGATAACTGTGTTTACCCTAACAGCCTGTATTTATGTCTACTTATATATTTAAAGACAGAAATCTGGCTAATGTTAGTCAAAAATTAAAATGTCAAGCAATTTTGTACCATGTGCGATGTAACTATTAAACTATCCTAACTAATATTATAGATGCGAAAGTGAGTTTGTTCGTTACGTTTTCGCGCTAAAACGGCTAAACGGATTTGGCACATGCAAAAGTCATCATCTGCCTAGCCTTTTCCCAACTATGTTGGGGTCGGCTTCCAGTCTAACCGGATGCAGCTGAATACCAGTATTTTACACATGACAGTATTTGGCACATGCAAAAGTATCCTATGGAATAGGACATAGGATACTTTTTATCCCGGTAGTACGTTCTCGTGGGATAATTTACGACTACCACGCGGGCGACTACAAGCCGCGAGAAAAAGCTAGTATTATATATAAAATTAAATGCAAAAGTGCTTTTTTCTTGTTACGGCTGAGCGGATTAGGACGAAATTTGGCACAGGGGTAGACCATGACCTGTATTAGGACATAAGATACTTTTTATCCCGATATTCTCACGGGATCGGGACTAATACGGGTGAAACCGCGGGGCGCAGCTAGTTTTCAGCACCATAATAAATCCAAAACTTTCCTGATTCTTCGTAGATTGATAAATTGATGTTCCAGATTGATGTTTTTTTTTTGTAATAATGGCTTACACCCGGTTTCTGGAATGAAAATCAACGATGCGTCGTTTCGCAAATAAAACCATTTCAAGTGATCTGATTGGCTGTTTGTTAATTCAGACATCCAATTACAACAGTTGTTGCTAATTTGTGTGTGGATTTTTCCAGAAACGCGGTGTTCCAAGTAGCAGATAGGTCAAAAAACTGCTTTTTCTTACTAATTTTGTAAAATATGATTTATGATCTTATAGTTGACTTTAATCTTTTGCTGTAAGGAACAAAGACCTCCGCGCCATTCCTTGGAGCAAACACCCAAAAGTTAACAAGAGATCACTCGATCTTTATTAATAAAAATGTCCCCTAACAACAAGAGGACCTCACGCGAATTAATTAAAACTGACAAAAATTGTCATCAAGGAAAGAAAGAAAAGAAAAAAAAGAAAGAATAACGTTTATTTGGACACAGTTCGTGAAACACAAAATACAAATAACAAAATAAAAAAATGTTTTGACAACAATAGTGTGCTCCTCACGGCTGCGCCAAAAAGGTTCATTTCAGCATTAATGCCAGACAGGTAATGTCTGACGCTGGTTTTCTAAAAAATAATAGAAAATAATATCCTTGAAGAAACGTTGTTATAAAATATGACTTTAATATTTCTTTCCGCCTTCGAAAACTCGAAAGAATAAAGAATTTCTTAAGAAGCGGTAGCTAAGGGTGCTACTTTGAAAGTGGTAAAACGATTTCACGACATGTACCTATAGCATAATCAGCCTATAATGTTCCCACTGTTGGGACACAGGCCTCCTCTCTGTGAGAGAGAGCGGGCTGTTATCCACCACGCGGGTTGGTAGATGTCACATGTCTTCGATTTTTTGGTTTTATGATTTCCTCACGACGTTTTCCTTCACCGTTTTGAGAGTAAGTCGCGGACGTGACCACTGGGCCACCAGTGCTCTCATGTACCTATGCATTTCTCGATTTAAAGGGTCAGTGGGGGTTCATGAGAGTTTCAAGTCAACGACAAGACGTCACCTTTTCACTTCGTTCCTGGATTTTACTGAGAATAATAATTGCAGTTCTAATGTAGCCTTGCACAAAATCAGAAATTTCACAGGTAGTCCTCCCTTTTACGAGATTTTTTTGTGAAACTTCTACAAGTAAAGTATGACATACATACTTTTGAGATAGTGATGTAAAAGAATTGGGTAGGCACTAAGCACATGACTCACAACATTGCCTGAATACCAAATAACTTTTCGACTGTACGATAAGATCCTTACATATTATAAAACAAAGCCCTCCGCCGCGTCTGTCCGTCGTCCTGTTCGCGATAAACTCAAAAACTACTGCACCGATTTTCATGCTGTTTTCACCAATGGATAGAGTGGTTCTTCTAGTATACAGGGTGATTGGAAGCTAGGTGCAAAGTCTTAAGGGGGTGATGGTTGACAGTATTTGGAGCATTTTGAACCATACTTGTCTAAGATGAAGTGTTTTTTTTTTTTTTACCTATAACTTTTTTTTTATATCTATAAAATATCCCAATTTCTGACTCGTAATTACCAAGAGTGCTCCAGTTAAAGTCGAAAAAAAAATACTAGACACTTTTAAAGTCGTAGAACACTTAGAAAATGTAAACAATTTGCGTAGATTAGGTTTTTTTTTTTTTAAATAAAGTAGCCGCAATCATTCAAACCTTTTTAAAACATGCTCAAAATGCTCCAAAGGGTGTCAACTGTCACCCCGTTAAGGCTTTGCACCCAGCTTCCAATCACCCTGTATAATAACCGACATCCACGAGGGAGATTTGCGGGCATCAGCCCGTATAAGATAAAATAAGAATAATTACATAATCAACCTATAATGTTCCCACTGCTGGGACACAGGCCTCCTCTCTGTGAGAGGGAGTGGGCCGTAATCCACCACGCGGGCCCAGTGCGGGTTGGTAGATGTCACGTGTCTTCGAATTTTTGGGTCTAGGACATGCCGGTTTCCTCACGATATTTTCCTTCACCATTTTGAGAGCAGTGGTGATGAAACTATTTACACAAAGTAAAGCGCCTGTCAGGGTTCGAAACTCGTAAGTCGCGGCTGTTACCACTGGGCCACCACTGCTCAAGAAGAATAGTTATCACATATTTTTCTGTACAAATGAACGAGATATTTACCATTCTAAAATGAAATAGACTCGAAATTGGCAAAATAATTGGTAACGTTTAATTTTCTCGG
The DNA here is from genome assembly GCA_947363905.1 of Lithophane semibrunnea. Classification (NCBI taxonomy): domain Eukaryota; kingdom Metazoa; phylum Arthropoda; class Insecta; order Lepidoptera; family Noctuidae; genus Lithophane; species Lithophane semibrunnea. Next base: position 12,963,049 of record OX376208.1, on the reverse strand, counting down.
CCTTCTTCTCAGAACCTGACTGGAATATAAATTGTCCTGTTAAAATGCTTTCGTTGTTCGTTTCTTGAACTTATTGACCTTTGTTGATGGATAATATTGTTTCATCTGTTTTATGGAAATCTTAAAGTTTGGGACCAAGTTCAAAGTTGAAATTTTTGAGTTTTTTTTTCTTCACGAAATATACAGGATGTAAGGGTAATCACTCTTGTCATTCAAACCACGGTAGTTGACTTAAATATAAAAATAAATGCCCGAACACAACAAAAAAAAAATCTTATTTTCATTAAAATATTTTAAAAAGTTTCTATCTGACACCGTGCTTGCTAGCGCAACAGCTGACTGACTGAGGGAGGGGTCGCGCTCGCGTCCGGTCAGGTCACATCCCGCACCCTCCGCCCGTGTTGAGACGCGTCTCTTGTGGTAAAATGAAGATTTATAATAATTTTAAAAAAAGTTGCAATTTTCCATCGATTTTACGTTCTATAAATGAAACCAAACCACTGGTTGCAAGGGTAACGGTGTTTACCCTAACACCCTGTATAAGGTGTATCTTTTTAAACACAAAATCTCTTAAGGGGTCACTGTACTCATCATTATGAACAACTTTCACTACGGGACCAAACCTGAAATCGCGAAAAAAAAATCAACTGTTCACTACATTTTGACGAGCTATGCAAACATAAATAAGGAACAGCTGATTTTTTTTGCGAAATTTTACAATTTTGTTTCAAAGTAAGGACACTATTTTTACAGTATTCAAAATGGCTGTGGGCCTAAAACGGCCACATTAATAATTCCTCTTAAAGCGATTCATGTCCTGAATTTCCAGCTGTCATTAGCAATTCCTCTAATTTGACACAAAAGCAATTCATAATGTGTGGACCATTTTACGAATCTCCATAGAAAACTGTCAAACAGATGAATTATTTTCGTAATAATAAGAAAATAATTATTTTGAATCATCGTAAAATGTCACAAAATGACAGTTCATAGTATGATCTGCGTGCATGAATCGCATTATGATTCTGCCAAAGTGGCTGTTTAAAGCCCCCTGATCAGCTGATTGACATTAATGACAACTCCCTTCAATTTTACTTTAACCAACTTTTCACACTAAGATTTTTACAGAATAGATCGATACATACCTACTTGTTATATTTTTTCTTACCTCAACACTGAGAGCAGATGCACAGGAAAGTAGCAGACAGCAAACATGACGACCACAGCGACTAGCATCTTGGCAGCCTTCCGCCTCGAACGCAGCTGACCCTCTGTAGACGCATTCGTGTGGATTGAAGGTGTAGTCCGCCGATTAGCAGCCAGCCCTATACACAAAAATGAGAGAACTGATAAAAATAATCAGCCTGTATCCAATGTATGGCAGAGGGCACTTCTTGGATGGAAAAGGAAAGATCAGAATACTAGCTTACGTAGTAATAATATCATGCTGGTCATTATGGGCGCACCCTACCTCAGATTTTATCCCGCTCACACCATACTACTCGCGACCTGAGTGAGTACGAGACGGAGTGGGGCGCTAGCGGCTCTAAAGCGTCGAAAAGTTTAGGTAATTGCTTTTTACGGTGAATATAATGGTAATTAAAAAAAAAAAGACACATAAGGCCTGCTTTATAGTTAGTTCAGTTATCATGCAAAGTTTCATGATCTAATTTGAAGTATTTTTTTAATACCAGCGGTTTATAATTCTGTGCAGAGGTAACTTTGGATTGTTTTTCTATAAAAAAAAAAAAATGTAATCGTGTTTTCGCCTCACATAAGACCTAGCATCCATCCTCAACTTTAACATTATATTGATTTCAAAATTAATGCTGGAGTATTTTCGGCATAACGGAGGATCATGCTTAGCAATTTGTGATTGGGTGCGCCCTTAAAGATGACATGTCATTGATATGTCATTGAATAAAATGAAATAAAAATTGGAACTTTACAAACTGCTGTGAAAGTAATAATCGGTGCCGCAAAAGATAAAATAAAGGATTTTATAGGGATAAATAAATGGCATTTTGCAATCCCGATTGTGGCATCACAAAGTTGAGGAATATGATAAAATTCCTAAGTAAATCAGAAGGACATCTAAGTATAGTCTGCTCTGAAAGTGTCCGATGAATGTGTAAACACAACTTACTGAGGTTTAGTTCTTATCCAATCACTCACTAAAAAGCCGAGCGAGAGTTGAGAGCAGTGATAGCCTGGTGGTGTGACCGTCAGACTGCCAAGCCATAAGTCTCGAGTTCAAACCCAAGCCACTCTGACTTGCTTCAAGAACGGTGAAGGAAAACATCGTGAAGAAACCGTTATGCCTGAAAGATATTTCTCGACGGCATGTGAAGCCAAGTCCGAGGCCAATGGGCGGCTTTAAAACTGTGACACCAGGTTAGTCGCTAACCACACGAAAATAAGAAGACTCACTAAAGGGAATTAGTAAAACATTTACCTGTATTTAGGAGGTTTCAACTATGTATCTTATCACTTTTCCTTACAATTATTGTTTAAATAACATGATAACTTAGGGGTATGAGGGGTGTAAAGTTCTCTAATCCTCTATAAAAAAAGGGAGGTTCCTCCTACCAGACGGGTGTTGTGTCTGGCGGGCAATTACTGCCCAACGATTGATGTTGGATTCTTGTATAATATGTCCATCGCGCGGTAAACTCTAATTGCGCGATGCAGGATTTACGTGACGTCAGGATTTTTGTGTGATGTCAGGTCTTTGATGCGTATGTGGCGATGTAGATGCCGCCACAATAATAATTGTAATTGCAAACCATCGACGAAAGAGGTTATAAAATTAATCTCTTGTAAAATGAAAAACATCAGATGATTTAAAATAAAAATTTCGGGTTAAGTATTTAAATAATCAAATTATAGCACGCAATTTGTAAATGGCAACACAAATTGGCATCCATTTGTTTACATTATCATCAGATACCTTTGGAACATACTATACAACCAGCATTAGGAGGAGTTTTAGTCAATAGAAAGAGAAGAAAGATAAATCATAGAGCAGTGCTTACAATTCTTGCAGTTGTTATGTCCTTGTGGTGTCGAGCACAGCGTATGTGACTCAGTATGGCCTGGGATGTTGTCTGATCGCCAGAGCACCCTCACGATCTGGCAGTATGCTATCATCATCAGGAACAATGGAAATCTGGAAACAAAACAATGTTGAGGTACTGTGTTTCCAGCCTTTTGGATTTGGATTTATGAATTCTTGGCTTATACCTACGTTGAAGTGGGCTGAACAGAAATAAGCAGTCTTCTCTTTGTACCTATCTGCTGAGTTCATAGATTAAAATACTTTTTTTTTCCTTCCATAACTGTGAAACTCTTAGCATCTGCATCTAACCTGATGGTAATGATCATGCTGAAGGTGGAAGCGAGCTTCACCCGGAATCCTCAACCACAGTGTCGAATCTCAAGAATGCACATTGATGTTATTGTAACAATTATTAGGAATTTTTATATACAGTATGCAAGGGTAAACACCGTTGTCACTCAAACCACGGGTAGTTGACTTAAATATAAAAATAAATGACCCAGTAACGACAAAAAAAAACCTTATTTTCATTAAAAAGATTTTAAAAAGTAAATATCCGTCACTGTCCCGATACTCATGGATACGCGCTCTAAAGAGCTGCAAAACAGCTGACGGCCGGTCATGTAACGCCCCGCGCGCCCCGCCCGCCCCCGCCAACCGCCGGCCGCCGTGTTGAGAAGCAAGTTCGTTGCGCTTGCCTTTAGGGTGAAATATTCTAGTGGAAAAATTTAGATTTTCTTTAAAAAAAAAGTTGTTTTATTCCATTTATTTTACGTTCTATAAATGAAACCAAACCACTGGTTTCAAGGATAACGGTGTTTACACTAACACCCTGTATTGTATTTCTTCTATCCTAAGTATCAGTTTTTAATGTATTATATTATTATTCTAGCGTATGACACTCGTGGGTTGCAGCTGAAAATCAGCGTCAGGTGAAATATGTCAGATGAATATGGCATTATAATGATTGTTTTCTGTTTTTATAGTATTCATCTGTAATGCCGATAAACGCATTTTTATTTATTTCTTTGTTGTTATGGCGACAGACATAGATACGAAGCTGGTAGCTAGCCAGGCTGACTTAAAGCAAGCCCTACCACCAACCAAACCGAGCTGAAATTTTTGACCCCACTGGGATTCGGGTCTGAGGCTCTGGGTCTGAGGCAGGTGGTTTAACCACGAGACTACAGGGGTGGTTAAAACAACATGCTTGTTTGCTAGTATGTAGCATGCTTATCTCATCATCTGCCTAGCCTTTTCCCAACTATGTTGGGGTCGGCTTCCAGTCTAACCGGATGCAGCTGAATACCAGTATTTTACATGGAGTGACTGCCTATCAGACCTCCACAACCCAGTAACTGAGTAATACGATACCCCTTGGTATTGTCAGACTTTCGGGCCTCTGACGACCCGTAACGACTGTCAAAGATCTACAAATGACAGCCGGGACCAACGGCTTAACGTGCTGTCCGAGGCACGGAGGAGTCTCGATATGTAAAGATGGTCACCCATCCATGGACCAACCCCGGCAAGCGTAGCTTAACCTGACGAATCGATCCGTGCGGCCGTTATTACTTAGCCACGAGCTCCTCATGTAGCATGCTTATCTATGTGTAAAATAATCATACTCTTTTCGTATTCACAACTAATTCTGTGCTACTAGGTAGCATCCGCTCGCATTAGCATGCTTTGTGCTATAACATAACATGTGTATTCCAGGCTTCCCATCCGACTATGTGAGTGAGGGAAGAGAGAGTGCCCGTGTCTCTGCGTACACACTTGCACTATAATATCTCCCGCGCCGAAGGCTAGTCTCCGTTGAGATTGGCCGCCGTGGCCAAAATACGGTCTGGAGGACTATAATTATATAAATATATGTTTCAAGTGTGTCCGGACATGGTCTAGTAGTATTCTAAATATTTAAATATAAACTATTTTAAAGTACAATTTTAATGATATTTTTTTTATGATTTGCTGTTTAGGGTTCTGACAATTGCCTTGCAAAAAGCACAAATCTTGGACATTCGCTATGTTCAAACAACAATAATTCTTAAAGTATTAGAAATTAAACCCTCTCAGTTTTAAAACATTCCTAAATTGTAAGTCCTACTTTAACGTTACTTCAAGTAAAGAGACTCGAAAAGTAGGTACTTATGCAATAAGAATCGAAGGGTACTTGAAAACTCTTTTACCTTCGTTCCCTTTGATGTTCCAATATGTATTTTGAACTTAAAAACCGCCAGCAGCTTTATAAGCTCTTTATAATTCTGTTAAAAGGCTATTTCGGTGAAGTCTATAAAATCACCAAAGCAAATGCGTCCGAAAAGTGGTCAATCTAGGTCAGCAAGAATGAACTATTCAAAATGGAACCAATAGCAACTTTATGGGCTCGTGGCTAGATAATCAAATCACGTGACCAAAGGGCTGGCCTATTTTTTGGACAAAGAATCAACATTGCCATCCAACGTGGCAATGCTGCCAGCCTTTTGGGCACTTTTCCTCTTGACAGCGATGCAGACGAATTTTTTGATGCCCTTTGATCATTTCCCCCGCTTTCTTTATATACTTGTTATTATTACTATTAATGTAAGTCAGTAAGTTATAGGTAGTTGTATTTATTTAATTAAATAAAAACTCATTTATTCAAACTTTTCGAACGTTAAAATTACATAAGACAGTCCCCCAAAATGCCCTTCACTACTTCCTAGTGCTTTAGCTGGGAAGAAGAAGTGGCGCAACAAGCTCCCCCGCTAACTAATAATAGCTGCACGAGTCGAACGAAAGTTAAGCCATGCTGGCCGAGGTTAGTGTGGATGGGTGACCATTCATTGCATACCGAGACCCCTCCCTGCCTTGGAAAGCAAATAAAACAGTTGGTCCCAACTGTAATGTAGATCTTTGACAGTCGTTACGGATAGTCAGAAGCCGGAGAGTGGAGGTCAGATAGGCTTTATAAAATACTGGTAATCAGATGCATCTGAGGCCCTAGACAAAGTGACATTCTATCAGCGATAGCGATGATGGAAAAGGCAAAAATGTATAGGATTGACTTAAGCTATCGAATAGCTTATGTCAATCCTGTTGCAAGTCGTTGTAGAAATACGAAACGCTTTCGAAGCGATTGTCTCTTGTCTAGGGCCTCAGGTTAGACTGGAAACCAACCCCAACTTCAATAAAGGCTGTCTAGCCTTTACTTGAAGTAATAATTACTTGAAGTATAATTAGCCCCTATCACCCATCTCTTTCCAACTCTTACTTAAAATAAAGGACAGAACCAAAAGACTCACGTGTATAAAAACAGTGCCTTAATGATATGCCACTTGAGGTCACTTTCGTCTGACCAGGTAGAAGTGCACTGCATGAAGTATTGCACGTTGAAACGAAGCTGCATCTTCCTCTGCACTTGGAGAACCACGAATTCTGGGACATCTGGTGGAGAAACGTTGGGTTAATCATCATGTGGTCAGTGGGTCATTAAAATCTTGCAATTAAAACCATTAATTACTACGAGATAAAAAAAAAAACAGATTTGGATGAAATTTGGCACATGGGTAGACCATGACCTGGATTAGGATATAGGATACTTTTTATCCCGATATTCCCACGGGATCGAGACTTGTGCGGTTGAAACCGCGGGGCCCAGCTAGTGGCTAATAAAGATGACTTGAGCAGACAGATCTAGATGTGAACCTACTATCACCCTTTCTTTCGGGTCCGGTTGAAAACCAGCGTCAGGCACTAGTTATCTGGCATTTTTGCTGAACTGGGCCTTTTTAGCGCAACCGCGAGGCACACTCTCCTGATACTGTCCCACACGTTTACGCTTTTTATTTATGTCTTTATTTTATCTTGTTATCTGCTGTATATTATGTATATTGTGTGCTGAGTAAATGTATCTTCTTGTATGTTTCTTCTTTCTTTCACCCTTATCTACCGACATTTCAAATGGAACTGCTATCAGTGACGCACATCATATGATTATCCAAAAGGTCAATCTAGAACTGTCAAAGCAAATTGCATGATGCATTTTAAAACGCCAGCCAGCCAGACTAACCAGCCATACCGCCTTGTTAACGTCGTTATGAGACCACAGGGGAAAATACTTCGGGCATAGTTTTAATTGTTTGAAACGGTGTGTAGCTGCATATATCCAAAGTTTTGCTACAAAATAACGACATTGCACACTTTTTGCTAGTTCTGTTATAATCCCATATAAACCTCCAACTGTCAACGAGACACAATAGAATTTTAATTGTTATCGGCCATCACAAGGCCAATCGATAGTTGAGCGGATAACAGAGGCCCAAAGTAAATGAAACATGCACAAATCAAAACTGAAACTACGGGCTCAGAATACAATACTTCCGAGAATTTTAGCTGCATCCGGTTAGACTGGAAGCAGATGATGATGAATTTCCGTATCGGAAAACCCTGTACCACTTCGCCAAACGTCGGGATTAAGTCCAAGATTCCTTTATTCTTATTTATTTAAATTTTAAAATTACCCGAGTGCCCCAGCAAGATGGTAATGTTTTTCGAGAGTATGTATGTATTTCCAACATCCAATAACCTGAAATATGGTGTAACTTTTATTTGTCCCTGCATGCAATACCTTACAAAAAACAAAGTTTAATGCTTGTTTTTACCCGACTACGGCGAAGAAAAAAGGAGGGTTATGATTTTGACCGGTATGTATGTATGTATGTATGTTCATCTGTTCCCTCCTATCTTCCAAACCACTTATCACAATTTGACAAATGAGGTATCGTTAGAAGCGTCGTGATTGTCCGCTGGTTATAGGCTGTGTGAAGTTACATTAAATTGAAAACGGCGCCCTCAAGAGGACATAAAGCGAGGAACTTCAAAAAAAATATGGTTTAATTGTACCATGTTGGGTATCAAATGGAAGGGCTTAATGAGCACATTTCAAAAATATATTATATTATCACCCCAACTGAATTTAAAAAAAAATCAAGTAATAAAAACTAAAACCCAACTACGAATTAAAAGGTATAAACAAGACACCACAGACAGACAAATTAAAAATCCGGAGTCACACGTAATCTGTTCGATTTATGCCCTAATAAGTGTGACTTCGGATTTTTAATTTGTAACCCAGTTAATGGGTTGTGGAAGTCAGATAGGCAGTCACTCCATGTAAAATACTGGTATTCAGCTGCATCCGGTAAGACTGGAAGCCGACCCCAACATAGTTGGGAAAAGGCTAGGTAAATTGGATATAATTACATTTTTAAATATTTCTTAAATTAAAATGATAATATTAAAAAAAACATTTAAAAAATATTATATTTATTATTATTTTTTTAATCTAGTTGTAAAATTTATTATTTTTATATCATCGATTTTTTTACATTTTACGATAATTAATCTCACACACTGTCCTATTAGTATTACTTGCAAGTTTGTAGGAATATTGTGATATCGTATACTTTAATGTTTGTAAATATGTGAGCACCATGTATCTATCATTTATTATTCGTTTATTTATTTCCAGAAAGTAAATAAATAAACGAATAATAAATATAATATTCATAATGTAGTTACATTTTTAAATATTTCTTAAATTAAAATGATAATATAAAATAATTTTATTTATTTATTATTTGTATATAATATCATATACCCTTCGGGGAATATCAGAGTGAGTGATGTATATTGTATCGTATGTAGTATTCAAAAAAATCCCAAGAGACTTCAGGTATCTATGTTATAGAAATATAGACCCTTGTAACACCCAGGGGATACGGCATCGCGATCGGCAAGATGATCTTACACGAAACATAACATTTCTTGCGTTCATTAAAACGTGAATATTTAATCAAGAGACATGTAAAAGCTTCAGGAGAAAATAGCGTTTATAATGGCTTCATACTGAAAGTAGATAATTAAATAACGAATTAGTTATGAGACACGGAACAAGAGAGCTTCAGACTATGAGACAGAAATGACATCATTTGGAAATAATTTGGTACTTTTATTAACAAGCAAATGAGGTCGTTATTTTTTAGGGTTTTTACTCCCAAGGGTGGCAACGGAAACTCAATACAAATAACTCTTTTTACCCGACTGCCCCAATGTTTTTCGAGAGTATGTATGTATGAGTTAATGTATTTATTTTATTTATTATTTTGTTATTGTCCACTCATTATGTGCTGCACCGATTGACGTCATGACGTCAACACCGGCTGTCACTGAAAACCAGCGCTGGGGCTCTGTCTCGCATAGGGTCGCAGCATTATGCTGAGTGATGGCCGTTTTGCGTGAATGTGACGCATATTTTCCCGCAACTTGTTATTTTCGTATATTTGTCCTTTCTTGGCGTCATGTTTGCCGCAAATAAACATATTTTCTTTCTTTTCTTTCTTTCTATGTTTGTATGAATGTATGTCTATTTCTTTGGCCCGCTCTGTAGCCTAAACGGCTTGATGGATTTTAACATACGAGGTGTCGTTAGGTTCGTCTTTATTGTGGGAGTGACATAGGCTATTGTGTTTTTACCAATACCAATAGCCCGAATTATGGTGTAACTTTTGGTTGTCCCCGCCTGCAATACCTTACAAAAAACAAAGTTCAATGCTTGTTTTTCTCTTTTCGGTTATAGTTTTTTGCAGTTGGGTTTTTTGTTTTTTATATTATTTGTTTTATTAACCGACTTCAAAAAGGAGATTATCAATTCGCTTGTAAGGTTTTTTTTTGTTACTCGATTATTCCGTCACTTGTATGAATTGATTTAGCTGATTCTTTTTTGTTTGGTTAATCAAAATTCAAATCCAAAGACATCGACTTCCGAAATTAAAGTTATTTTTCACTTTTTATTGTTTTTTTTTTGTAAAAAGTTTTTATTTCAATATTATAATCAGGAGTTTTTATTGAACGATTGACATTGTGTATGTATAATATTTATATCTTGGTTATCAATATTATTATGTAAGTACTAATTTCAGCCTGCGATTTTATACAGTGAGAGTCAAGTATACCATAAAACATAATGTACTTTGGCACTCGGTAATAGTGAATAGAATTTATAGAATAGAATTTTGTCAACACGGGTGGGTTTTAGTCAGTAAGAGTCGGACACCCCCGCTCCGCCCAGACCGGGAGAAGTTATTAGATAATTTCCCAGTCATAAAAAAAAGAAGGGACAGAGATTACCTTCTACAAACATACAGGGTCAAATTAATTAGCTAGCAAAACTCTGTAGACGTGATAGGTATCGAACATCGATATCTAAACATGATGAAAAAAAATATTAATAAGATGTTATTTTAGGGGTCTTCCACCGCAGTTAGTGTGTAGTCAAGTCACTTGAACAAAAAAATAGTTTTTTTTGTGCAAACTTCACAGACGTGACGTGACGTGACACGATAAAATGAATGAAAACAGATTTTCTCAACTCATACTTCAACACTACCAGCAACCAGCGGCCGTTGTCCCCCAAAAACATCAAACCTTTTTTTATTTCATTTTATTTATTTATTTATTTATAGGAGAACCAACAGCTATAAATAATGGATAACAATTTTATAAGAAACACAAAGCCAATTACAGGTTCTCACGGGTAAAAACTGAAAAAGTAATAGAAATCTTAGGATCACTAACAAGTACGATAGAAAAGAATATAATATATATACATATTATATTTATGTAAGAGTAAGGTACAATAAGCACTAAGCAGTTTTAAAAAAGTCAGCGTTCAGCCGATTGCGTGCAGAATGGGATTTGGTGGTAAATGGGTCAAATGAGAACTCTTTACAAAGAATATTAAAGTCATTGAAACGCAGTTTATGCAAGAGGTCAGGACAGTCAATCTCATTAGATTTAATTTTGAGAAGAAAAGTGCAATCCGCTAGTCAACGACGGTTTATAAGTGGCTGTAGGTGAAATTTCATGCAGAGATTAATGTAATCATCACACATTAATGTCTTTTATCTCACATTAATGTCGCTACTGAATGTGGAATTTAAGAGAAACTACGACGATTCTAAAAACTAATGTATTTTTATTACTCTAATTTAATAAATAAAATAAAAATAAAATAAAAAAAGCCTTTTATTTCTTACAGCTTATAAAACAAGAAGTTTGATTAGATTAAGTTAGTTTACTTACATGCTATTAATAGTTTTGTTAGTAAGTTTGGTTCCTAAATTTACTTGTGTTAGTTTTTCCTTAATCCTATACTATTATACTATTATTCTTCATTTTGTAAGAACTCCTCTATAGGTGAAGGCCTCCTCCAAAGATAGCCATTCCTCTCTAGATTGGGCTACTTGAATCCAGTTGGGACCAGCTGTTTTTTTGATATCGTCTTCCCAACCAGCTACAGGTCTACCTCTCTTTCTTTTTCCCTGTGGACCCGCCCATGTGGTCACCGTTTTCGTCCATCTGTTGTCACGTAGACGCGCCACATGTCCGGCCCACCTCCATTTTAGTGACTTAGCCTGTTCTAGTCCATCCCTTGCCTTGGTTATGTTTCTAATTTTGGTGTGTCTAATTTTTTGCTTCTTTCTAATATTCAGCATACTGCGTTCCATACCCCGCTGACATGCAATTATTTTATCCTTTGTTTTTTTGTTGAATTTCCATGTCTGGCAAGCATACGTGAGGCACGGTATTAGGCACGAGTTTAGTACTTTAGTTTTAATTTTGATCGGCATGCTGCTTTTGAATATGTCCCTCAGTGGCCAGTATTTGTTTCAGGTAAGCTGTGTCCTGCGTTCTACTTCTTGATCGTTACTACTGTGGTGTAAGCTAATTTGTTTACCCAGGTATATGTAGCTGTCTGTATATTTGAGAGGCTCGCTACCAACGTATACTGTTCTCTTTTCGCTGTTAGTCATCAACATTGTTTTGGATTATATTTATTACTCTAATTTAATGAATGTTAATGTTACCAATCTTTTATTTTTTATTGTTTATCATTTAGAATGCTATTTTTGTATTAGATATTGCTGCGCATGAATTACCAAAAATAATTGGATTATCTTTTATTGTATCAATTTTTTTATTTAAAAGAGTGAAGGAATTTCTTGCCCGTTCTTCTCCATATGTATCTACTACGCTTTGGAATAGAGCTTCGTATTTCTGACTGACCAACTCCTTGACATTTCAAGTCTCTGCAGAGTTTTGCTAGCTAATTATTTGACCCTGTATAAACCAAAAATTTTCACAAGATATTTTACCAACAAATAATATGAACATTTTTAATTAAAAGTCGAGAATTCATGTTTTCCTTTCAAATAAAAGTAAGCATTATCGATAATGTAACAAACTAGATAATCGTTATGAGTATCGATTTTTTTTAGTGCAATTTATTTTCTTAATCGATATTGGAAACGGTGGAGAGCCAATCACGCACTTGTGATTAATGTTTTAAAATTAGCCTTTTATAATTTTAGCCTTTTATAAGCTTTTCAAATAGGCTCGGGGAATGATTAATGATGGATAGAATAACAGCAGTAGGGCGTATAATATCCAGTTCGGCTTTGAAGGATCGATTTCCGTATTGCAACAAGGTTTCTGACATTCTACAATTTCCGCGTCTGAAGTTTCTGATTAGGAGTCTGAGAGCGATGATTGGCCAATTTCAGCCAATTATGATGAAGAACACACACACATACAAACTACACAATAGTTCATCATAATTGGCTGAAATTGGCCAATCATTCGTCTCAACTCTCCGAGTGTTTCGTTTTAAAGTGGTTGCTAGCATGACTGCTCTGCATAAGGTCCTGGGTTCATTCACCAGAAGGCCATTTTTATCGTCAAATCCAAGTCTCAATCATAACAGCGGCAATATTATTGCCAATTTTTTTGATAGCTGTATGTAACATGTCATATTATATTGTTCATATGACATAATCAGCTGTCAAAAATACAATCAATTCGATTCATGTAATGAATGGCTTGTATTTTTGACAGATTACATAGAATGTGAATGTTCTCCGTTGGTCCCGGTTGTCGTTTATGGATCCCAAAAGTCTGACGACCAGTCTTGCCAAGAAGTATCGTCCCAAGTAGGAATGTATTGCAATAACTTTTTATCTTATAATTCTTTTAAAAGCACTAAAAATTGTTTATTCAAGTTTTCATCACGGCTTATTTATATCACAAAACTAATTAAAAACAGAATTTTTTCGTGGCGCACTAAAATTTTCTTAGACAATATACCTATAATTATGTATAATGTCAGTGAAATTACATTCCCAATCCTTTTTCTTTTATTAATATGTAAAACAACCTGGGAATATCAATATTATCCACCTATAATTCACTCCACGAAACAAGTGTTCAATTGGCAGCTAGGGTTATATTTGCTTTTAAATGTTTGCTACATCAAATATGTTCACTTTTACACTGGCCGCAAGCAGCTTCCCGGACCCGGTTTAAAACATCTATTAAGAGCGTAGATGTGACATATTTACTGAATAAAGAGTAACTTGTGATCCCTTAGTCAGTCGATATTTAGCGCATGTATTGTCATTACCCTTTATAACACTGTTAAATTGCTGCTACACAGCTCCTAAGCAGCTACGTGAACTTAAGGCTGAATAATTTGTGACCATTTAAGAGTTATAAGACCTGTATAAGGTCCTATACAGCCCTTATGCAGCTTTTTTATTCAGCTTTAAACATGATGGGAATCCGTTATTCGGCTGATAAGCAGCCAAGTGTGCTACTTGGGGTATTATCCAGTTACTGGGTTGTGGAGGTCAGATAGGCAGTCGCTCCATGTAAAATACTGATATTCAGCTGCATCCGGTTAGACTGGAAGCTGACCCCAACATAGTTGGGAAAAGGCCAGACAGATTGATAAATGATGAGCATTTTAGTTTACATACATAAACATAATTACAAAGGTATACTTACTGAACAGCAAAGACAGCAGCCATATTATAAGTATGGCGGTCTTGGCACGTCCCGTGGTGGACTTGAACTTGAGTGGGAAGCAGATGGCGTACCAGCGGTCCACCGAGATGAACGTCAGCGTTAGCACCGACACCGTCACTGAGACTGACTGGAACAAGAGAAAATCTGGTTATAAACATAATAATAGCAGGTTTACAAGCCAAGTAGGTCCATGCCTCGGAAATAAAGAAATAAAGATTAACGTTTATTTGGACTCAGTTCGTGAAACACAAAATAGATACAAATAACAAAATAAAAAGTGAAAAATAAGTTTTAACAATAACTAGCTGATAACCGCGTGGATGTCGGTTATCATATACTAAAACCTTACTCGAGAACCACTCTATCCATTGGTGAAAACAGCATCAAAATCGGTGCAGTAGTTTTTGAGTTTATGCCGAACAGGACGACAGACATACGCGGCGGAGGACTTTGTTTTATAATATGTAAAAATAGTGTGCGCCTCACGGCTGCGCCAAAAAGGTTCATTTCTGCATTAATGCCAGACAGATACTGTCTGACGCTGGTTTTCTAATGAACCTTTATGGACAACTGACGGGAAGTACAAACAGTTTCAACATACCTAATAAATATTTTTAATCAAAGTCAAAGTCAAATAATTTATTTCAAATAGGCACATTAAAGGCACTTTCGAACGTCAAAAACAAAGAAATAGAACTGATTCTAGTTGCCCCTTCCAAAAGGTAGTTTTCGTATGGAGAACAATGGGCAAGAAACTCCACTCCAATCATGCATGAATGCACGTTAAATCTCCTACAAAAATATTATATAGAAGGCTACTTTGATAAAAGTTCGCCGCCTACGTATCTCGGGTGACCTATGTCAACATATTTATCGCGCCCTCTCTGTTATCACTGTACAAATGTTTGATTTACAATGTTTTGTTTTCGGCATAAAAGAATCCGCACCGTTTTTCCTCCTGTTCGGACGTCGCGTCGGTTTATTTTATGAAACCCACCCTGGTTTTAATCAATACAACGCAACTTTTTCTGCTCTTAATAAACTCCGATAACTGAAAGTCCCTGATCCTGGCTTAAAACAGTCACTTTGGCAGAATCACAATAGGAATATTATTATGAAATATCGTAAAATGTCACAAACTGATAATTCTTTATATGATCTGCGTGCGATTCCGGGTTTGACACAGAATGTGCACTTCGCAAAATGATATTAATATTCATCTGTTTGACAGTTTTCTATGGAGATTCGTAAAATGGTCCACACATTATGAATTGCTTTTGTGTCAAATTAGAGGAATTGCTAATAACAGCTGGAAATTCAGGAAATTAATCGCTTTTAGAGAAATTGCTAATGGGGCCGTTTTAGGCCCACAGTACCTACGTATTTTGTTGTAAAATCTTATTAAAACTGTTGAGAATAGCTGACCAAAGTAACAGAAACCAAATACTATTTATTGTGATGCTACGAAGTAAGAAAGCGAAAGATTTGTTCTCAAATGTCATGATTTCATGTACCTGTACATGAAATCATGACATTTACCTGTACATGAAATCATGACACATTACATAGAACAAATCTAACATAAAGAGATTTTAATCAGTCATTTAATTTAGTTTAATGTAAGTAAGAAAGCGAAAGTAAGAAAGCGAAAGTAAGTAAGAAAGCGAAAGATCTGTTCTCAAATGTCATGATTTCATGTACCTGTACATGAAATCATGACACATTACATAGAACAAATCTAACATAAAGAGATTTTAATCAGTCATTTAATTTAGTTTAATGTAAATTATAATATAGTATTTTTAGCTTTTATTCTCTTTTATTTTATACATAAAACCACTAATGGCAATACCGCCAGTCTCTTGGGTACATTACCATCCGACAGCGATGCGGGGGAATTTTTCGACGCCATGTTTTAGTTATACAACATTAGTTTTTGTTTACCCAAAACCCGAAAAGGGGTCATTGTTCTCATCATTTTGAACAATTTTTTCAACGGGAAAAACCTTGAAATCGCGAAAAAAAACAGCTATTCCATACATTTTGTCGATTTAAGTGAACTCAAATAAATGAAACAGCAGATTTTTTTTCGCGATTTTAAGATATATACAAAACTAATGTTGTATATTGTTTATTTGTATAGTTAGCTATAAATAATATTAGTTAGGATCTAATTAGGTAATTAATATTATGTAGTTGTGTTATGTACCTATATAACGTCTCTATAGTAATTTTAATATAAATTAAGTACTAAAATTATTTGATTTATTTGTAATAAACCAAAAAAAAACTTAGAGACGTAATAATAATTATAATTCTGTAAATACAAATTTGTTATGGTCGCAAATCATGTTTTGAACAATATACAACCTGAAACTGACTTGCAAATTGAAAAAAACGTGAAAAAAAAATTTAAGCTACCACAGCTACCTTAAGCTTCTTTAGTTATGATAAGATACCTACCACTAAGACCCACTTGCGTGATAACAGCTAACTCGGAGTTAACAGCTATCTCAGGGTTAATCCAATAATTATCTTTGGATTAACCGTGAGTTAGCCGTTAACTCTGAGTTATCGAATTAACCCATGAACGCGCAAGTGGGCAACTCACAAAAAAAAGAAACCGGGACGTGTCTGATATTACTTGGAAGAGTAAAAAAAAAAAAAACTTTCACCTAATTCTACGGCACTTATGAAACGTCACAAGCTAGGTGCACGGTTCCAATTAGTCGTTTCCTATGGAGAAGAGCCGGCAACAAACTCCACAGTTACTCTTTTAAATATAATATGTGTGTTGTTCAAATCGCAAACACGCTGTCAGTAAGCATATTGATTTATGCTCGGTTCGAAAAGTTCAAGCCTTGCAGAGGGAAGCCCATAGGCTGGTTATAACGAAATAAAATGAAAGAAAGAATGAATATTATTATTAAGAAAGATTAAGTAGTATTTCTTTCTTTATAGGCTGGTTATAACGAAATAGAATGTATAGAGAATTATAATGCCAAGATCCGACGATCCGCGATTTTGCGGACGGACACACACGGCAGACGACCACAGACCGCGACGCACCGCGCGTACACCTTCCCACAGTGCGTCGTGCGGGCTCGTCTGTGTCCGTCCGCAATATGGCGCACCGTCGGATCTAGGCATACACACACTGTGATTTTCCCGACTTAGATTTAATAGTTCGACAAAACTGGTTCTATTACAGCAAAGCCGTTACTGCACCGGAAATGGCCAATAACATGGCTGGTCCGGTCGCAAATCGACAACGTTTCTGATGTGCTTTTAAAGGCACTCAATGTACTAATGTGTTTGGACAATGCCGACTGTACTATGTACCTATGTATGTCTGTTGATACACTGCACAGGGGGCTTAAAACGGTCACTTTAGCAGAATCATAATATTATGAATCATCGTAAAATGTCACAAACTGACAATTCATAATTATGATCTACGTATAATTCATAATACGAAATAATGTATCTGTTTGACAGTTTTCTATGGAGATTCGTAAAATGGTCCACAAATTATGAATTGCTTTTATGTCGAATTAGAGGAATTGCTAATGACAGATGGGATTCAGGAAATGAAGTGCTTTTAGAGGAATTGCTAATGTGGCCGGTTTAGGCCCCCAGAGCTCAAAGATTATGGCATAATTATATATGAATACGCATATAATTTTGTTGTATCGCAGCAGCGGGGTACTACGTGAAACTAGATACATTTATTTCAAAATTAACCACTTACAGGCACTTTTTATTCCAGGACTACATAATAATAACTGCACGGGACGATCTGGTTAAGCTACGCTTGCCGCGGCCAATCGGTGGATGGGTGACTATCTGCATACCGAGACCCCTCCGTGCCTCGGAAAGCTCGTTAAGCCATCGGCCCCGGCTGTCATTCTGGGATCTTTGACAGTCGTTACGGGTCGTCAGAAGCACGAAAGTCTGACAACCAGTCTTACCAAGGGGTATCATATTACCCAGTTACTGGGTTGTGGAGGTCAGATAGGCAGTCGCTCCATGTAAAATACTGGTATTCAGCTGCATCCGGTTAGACTGGAAGCCGACCCCAACATAGTTGGGAAAAGGCTAGGCAGATTGATTGAGTGTGAATTAAAACGGGCATAAGGGTGAGATACAGAGACAGCACTTAGCATTTACTTAAAAGTTGTCTTTTTACTCTTGCGTAACCTAGACAACCACCAAACACTGAACTAACCACTTTGATAAACAAATAAGCAGCTGGGGAGTCTGTAACAACGTATATATTCCTCATCTGCCCACGTAGTTAATCTACGTAATCTCACAACAGGCCCCTTTGCGGCCACTAACCAAATGAGAGAAATCTTGAGATTTACATAACCATCACGTAGTTAGCACTAAATCTAGACTGGGAGCGGTGTGCGGTAGTTTGCCTCAGTGGCCAATTTGGCTGCGTGACGTCAGTATGTTTGTGAACGTGGAGAGGTTATCCAAAGCGTGGTGTGGGTATTTGTGGTGCAGTAGGCCTCCGGTCAAAGGTACCATACCAGTTTATGCTGACCTGTTATTCTATTGGACCCCCATACTACGTTAGGCCTGCTCAATTTGATCGCGATAAATGTTTCTGAACACAAGCAGAGAATGATTTAAGTCTTTTCATATAGAATGACAGTCGGTCTTAGGTTTTGTCTCTTACTATTATTAGGTTATAGACATCCTTAAGACTGACTGCTGTTTTACCTTTTTTTTTGTAATTAAGTATAGGTACATCTTGTCAAGACTCTAGTTATTTGCAACTTATAACATCTCATTTATAAAATACAATACACGTAAATATATTTAGTAACCGAAAACGACGTGGTCTGGTTCGCGACAGGTCAATCGTCATCCTGAGGATGCCTCGTTGAGAGGTGAAACACGTGTCGATTTCTAACAGGGTATTTATGACTCTTGAAGAATAGTATATATTTACGTCTATTGTATTTTATGATGGATTTCCGCAAAGTCAGTCCTGTATCAACAAACCACCACATTTACGTACAAGTCACGCCTGTATCAATTAACCACCACATTTATCTCATCAAATAAAGAATCTTAAAAGAGACCGGTGGATTTAAAAAAAAAAACTTCATTCTATAGGCGTTGTACCCGCATACGGGCGGGGATGAAAATCAAGTTCCTTGTTATTGTATGAGTACCCGTCCTGAGTTAGATGTAGAACGAATTATATCATAAACTACATGGTTTACGGTGACTCAAACACCACAAACGAGACGTTCTTCAGTCGGTATGCGACAGTCCGCTTCAGCTAACATACCGACGACCGACGAGGCGTTCATACTAGGCACATGTCTCGAATATGGTAGTTAAATTGTGATTGTCTTGAAGGTAGTCAAACTTGGTAAGGCGGTATATGGGAATGGTGCAGCTCTTGCATTTATCTGTTCGGACGAAGCGCTTCGTATAATTTTGTATTTTGATAGAAATACACT
Organism: Lithophane semibrunnea; assembly: GCA_947363905.1. Classification (NCBI taxonomy): domain Eukaryota; kingdom Metazoa; phylum Arthropoda; class Insecta; order Lepidoptera; family Noctuidae; genus Lithophane; species Lithophane semibrunnea. The sequence goes on along the minus strand of OX376208.1, from coordinate 12,943,600 downwards.
TAGGGCAAGTTCGTTTAATCATTCTGCTCTTGCTTTTATCCCTCTATGTAAAGTGTTTAGTTTAATTTGGTATACAGGCAACTAACTTGTAACTAAAATATTATAAGCATAGAGATATAATTATAGTATACAGTGCGCGCAACAATCTATGAACAGTAGACACGGGTGTGAACAACATGAAGTCCCTCACCACACTCACTCGCTTGTCAGTTAGAGATTCACTCATTTGTATGTCACAATGAAGCGGTACAAAATGTTATTTTGAGGTGTTGGGACATTCAATCATTTTGTATGGGACATTTGAAGTGCCTCTTGTATGTCCTACCCAACCCTAATCTATAGCTCATTTTTCTACGATGCGCACTAAGCGATTGGGGTAATACGCGCACTCTATGTAATATTATATCTCTATGATTGTAAGTGCTGAGTAGTCAATTCTTTTACAATACTCTCTTAAGCGCAGGCCACACTGAAAACCTGCAAGGGTTGCGGGTTAGTCCGAAAGGGATACCCGGACCTTGGCAACAGGCAACTGAAGGAACACGGGTGGGTTTTAGTCAGTAAAAGTCTCACACGCCCTTCCGCTCCGCCCAGAGCGGGAGAAGTCATTGGATGATTTCCCAACCTCAACAAAAAAAAAAAAAGGCCACACTGAAAACGAAGTAAAGCAAATCTAAGTTCGTTTAGCTTCGCTACTGCGGATTATAAACCGAAAGGTTACACGACATTGGTCAAGTCTGATGTTTGTCAAATCGGCAATTCGTAACATTTGATATTGATCAACGCTGTTTCCTACAGGTAAATGCTCACTCCCCGTGAGCATTACGACGAACACAGCGTCGAGCATTCGCAGGTATGTTATATTTCATGGAAATGCTCTACAAAATACTCTAGTGTATATTTACCTTTAGGGAAACACAGCCACCTTACTAATATTATAAATTCGAAAGTAACTCTGTCTGTCTGTCAGTCTGTATGTTACGCCTAAACTACTGAACGGATTTCGACAAAACTTGGCAAGGAGATAGATGGGATCCTGGGGATGGAAATCGAGACTTACTTTTTATCGACATACCGTGCGGGCGAAGCCGCGGGCGGATGCTAGTCTTATATAAACAGGGCAGTCGATAGCAAGCACTAATGGCTATGTTTGAGCTGTATATGAACACTAAGTGCATCGCCGCTCGCCGCGTGTGGCGCACGTTATGGGTTGAGAGGTCACTTTATTGTGGTATATAAACAGCTGTTTGATTCAGTTAGTGTTACATTTCCTTAGCATGTACTTTATAAGAAAATGAAATAAATATACACAAAGTATATAAACACACACATATATTATAGAATATTTTTCTCTTTGTTCGTCTTAGACAGAGCACCTGCCATCTAATCTCTTCACTACCCTGGTTGACTGGTAGATAATGCCTAAGGCATTAAGTTCGCCTTTGTACCTTTTTTGTGTGTGAAAAGTTTAAATAAATAAACTAACATAAACACAAAATCAAAAAAGTTAAAAACCAAAATTATGTAAAAACAGAGCTAAGATACGAGCCTTTTCGCCTCGTACAGGACCTCTGTACGAGGCGAAAAGGATCGTATCTCAACATGAAGACACTTATTTTTAACCTTCGAAGCTGCGAGCTGCACGCTATCGCACCTTAGTTATGGGCTTAAGGCGCGGACCCCCCCCCCCCCCGCCGAGCGGCGGGCGCGCGGCGCGCCAGCGCTCGCACAAAAAGCATAAACACTTGAGAAATACGAAACGCACTTCATTATCGTTAATTGGTTTGGGTTCTTGAATAAATAGACCACATACTTATGTATAAACAATAAGCGGGTAACTAAAATAGAACTTACAAATAGATACGTAGTGGGCTTTGTTTTTTGTTTTGACCGTATCTCTAAAACTACTGGATCGATTTTTATGAAATTTTCGCAGTTTTTATTATAAATACGTAAGTAATCTAACAACAATAAGAGATTATGACATTAACAGAAAAAAATAGACAGATGTCACGGAAATTTTCACGTGCCACACGCGTCAAATTTCAAAAATAAAAAAAAATAGAAATTATGGTTTTTAATGAGTAAGTCGACTAGAATATCTATCTGCCCATAGACTTAAATTGCCACAGACGATAAAAACCCTTATTTATAAGTAGAAATAGAGATTTAAAACCGCGGGAAACGCCTGGTACGTTTGTGTACCAGCGGTACTTGTCGCCGATTGACGTTTGGTACATATTTGTACCAACGCAACTTTATATCGCAGCGCTTGTATTCTGTATGGGCATGTGCCCGCGGGCAGTACGCGGGCAGTACAGAAATACTTAAGTAATCCTAACTAATAATATTAATGCGAAAGTGAGATTGTTTGTTTGTTACGCTTTCACGCCAAAACGGCTGAACGGATTTGGATGAAATTTGGCGCATGGGTAGACCATGACCTGGAATAGGACATAGGATACTTTTTACCCCGATATTTCCACGGGATCGAGACTTACGCGGGTGAAACCGCGGGGCGCAGTTAGTTATCAATAAAATAGACGGGTAAAATGTTAACAAATAAAAATAAAATCTTTATTTAATCCACATGACAGCGCCTGACGTAACTATACCTTTTTTTTATTTTGGGTGGGAAATCATTCTCCCGCTCTGGGCGGAGCGGAAGGGCGTGTCAGACTCTTACTGACTAAAACCCACCCGTGTTCCTTCAGTTGCCTGTTGCCAGGATCCCGGTATCCCTTTCGGACTATTCCGCAACCCTGGCAGGACGTAACTATGCCTTTAAGTGAAGGTCGCAGTCTTATATTTTGCAATACCTTGCTATTTTTTTATTAAAAAGTAGCACATTATACAAAAATATTATACAAGGTGGCGACGATAATACGACAAAAAATAAAACTCCTTATAGAATGACGTTCTCGGTCTACATACAGGGTGTTAGGGTAAACACCGTTATCCTTACAACCAGTGGTTTGGTTTCATTTATAGAACGTAAAATCAATGGAAAATTACAACTTTTTTTTAAATTTTTTTAACCCCCGACGGAAAAAGAGGGGTGTTATAAGTTTAACGTGTGTATCTGTGTATCTGTGTATCTGTGTGTCTGTCTGCGCCATCGTAGCTGCCAAACGGCTGAACCGATTTTGATATTTTTGGTTTTGTTTGAAAGGTGACTTAATCGAGAGTGTTCTTAGCTATGATTCAAGAAAATCGGTTCAGCCGTTTGAAAATTATCAGCTCTTTTCTAGTTGATGAATGGATGTGAGCATCTTCCACAGGTCTAATCGATTGGAAATTTAGAATTCTCTTATTTCAATGATATGAAAAGAATATATGTAGTAACCTTGAGCTGATGCTGCAGCATCACCTGGAATTTGCAGGATACCCAACTCCCTCAAGAACTTACAGCAGAGGTATCGTGTTTGTACTCATTGGAAAGGTCTCAACAAATAGGTTACAGATAGATGGTGATCAAAGTCTGATGATGGAGTAGAAAAGATAAATGAGAGTGAATTAGTAGGTAACAAGCTTCACTGTGGCAAAAAACGTACAGCTACGCAGATTTCGGCGAGCTGCGTCTTGATCGTAGCGTTTCTACTAGTGATATAATATAAAATTTAAAAAGCTGGAAATAAAATTAAATTAAAAATTTAAAAAACCCCCGACAAAAACAAAGCGTCTAAAAAGTAAAAAAATAATATCATAAAAGTTGTAGGTAATATTTTGATCCAAGCGTCGTCGTGTCGGGGGACGGCTAATGAAAATAGGAAGTTAACAGCAGCTATCCTTTCTACAACAGCATACATTCATTATGCCTAGTGTGTGTTGGCGTTTGCATTAGCCGTCCCCCGACACGACGACGCTTGGATCAAAATATTACCTACAACTTTTATGATATTATTTTTTTACTTTTTAGACGCTTTGTTTTTGTCGGGGGTTTTTTAAATTTTTAATTTAGAGTTTTTAGATCTAAATTTTACCACAAGAGACGCAAGTTTGTTGCCCTATGCGCTAGGGCAACGAACTTGCATCTCAACACGGGCGGGGGGTACGGGATGTGACCTGACCGGCAGCGAGCGCGATCCCTCCCTTAGTCAGTCAGCGGTTTCGCTAGCTAGTTAGTGAAAATAACATTTTTTTTTTGTTATGTTCGGTCATTTATTTTTATATTTAAGTCAACTACCCATGGTTTGAATGACAAGAGTGTTTACCCTTACATCCTGTATAAAAAAATAATCAAATATATCCAATAGTTTAGCTACGATAGCTAGTCAAAGATCGGAAAACCGTATAGTCGGCCCATCACAACTATTTAGTTTGTTTGAAAAAATGACTTTTTAAATTTCGATTTTAGTATTTATTTGATAGTTCCAAAATACTCTTATGCATTAGTATTGCCAGTGGTTTTATTTATTGTTGTATTGTCGTCTCCACATTGTATAAAACTTTTTGACACTGAAAAAAAAAGCAGTGAAAAACGATTTTGGAGACATTATGGCCGCGTTTACACGTAAGTCGCTTTCAAACGACCTCCGACTGTGAGAATGTGTGAAAAACAAAAGACAGTCAGTCGGTGGTTGATGATTTTTTGTACCGGTGTTTACGGCAATCTTTAAGGCGTGAGCATGTATGAGCAATGAAAATCTTTCTTCTAAAATCATGACGACGCGTAGAAGCAGCGCTCACAAAGTAACTTTCGTTATTTTCGTCTACAAACTATTTACAGACCTTGTGAATTAATTTGATGTTTATTTTGTTCCACAAACTTTTGGGTCACGCAAAAGTTAAGACTGATCCGACAAAACCTAATAAAGTTAGAACAAACCCAAATCATTCAAGTTAGCTCTTTGTCATATAAACAATCCTTATCAAATTATTGGTAAAACTAACACCAGTAGTTGTGAGTCAAAGATCATATTAGACTGCAAAAAGTAAGGGTACAGTACGACACAACTTAGATGTAGATGTAGCATAAATTTGAGCATTCATTCGTTTCAATTTTTATGATGTTTTTGGTTATAATGACTTTACAAGTTATTGCGTCTGCGTAAAGATCATTTTCACCTAAAGCAGTGTACGAACGCTGACACATTCTCATTGTATTCACTTGGTACGTGTAACCACTGCCCGCTATAGACGCGTTTACGACCCTTATACATAAGTACTCCATTGTAATATGTTTCATGAGTAAAAGAAATATCTAAATTCAATCAAACGTTCAATTTCTCTCCATACACACACCTAGAACATAGTACACAAGAACTCACAAAATTGGTGACCCCGATGTGAAAGATTTTGGAGGCGCACTCAGTTCTCATGGTGATCGGTTTTACGAATTTTGCCGATGCTGCATCTAAGTTGTGTCGTACTGTACGTAGATCATTGTCATAATCACTACGTTGCATTAGGAAAGCGGATTGAAGATTTGGTTCGCCTAATGCGTTTCCTGACATGGTTCTTTGTAGTATTTTTACGAGAACACGGGAAGAAGCCAGTCTATAATTTATTGTTAATCTCATTGAAAATACCGTAATTAATGAATTATTTTATTTATTTATTAAACAAGTAAAGAGAATACTGTACAAAGGCGGATTTAATGCCTGAGGCATTTTCTACCAGTCAACCTTATTTTAATAAGTATTTCTATGCGCCCAGGCAGGATTATCTGAAATGACACCTGATAAACAGACTGTAAGAAATGACTTTATTCTTTAAACATAGAACTTCTTTAAATAATTTCATAGTTCTCCGACTACATCGAACACAAACAGAGCCCTTATTCTGGTGGATAATCTGGTTACATGAGGCAAAACTTCAGTGTCGTCAAGTACTCGCTCGATTCCGAAACAAGTCGGCCAATCCCGATAAACATGTTAATTTTAGCCCTACCCTACCTCAAATTGCTTAGCATGATCCTCCGTTATGCCGAAAATACTACAGCATTAATTTTAAAATAAATTTAACTATGTTAAAGTTGAGGGTTAGTAGGTCCTATGTTTGGCGAAAACACGATTATATAAAATTTTCTCGATAGAAAAGAATTCCAAAGTTACCTCTAAACCAAACTATGAACCGCTGGTATTAAAAAAATACTTCAAATCAGATCATGAAACTTTACATAATAACTGAACTAACTATAAAGCTGCAGGTCTTATGTCTTTTATTTTTTTTTAACATTATTTTCACCGTAAAAAGCAATTACCTAAACTATTCGAGGCTTGAGAGCCGCCAGCATCCCACTACGTCTCGCTCTCACTCAGGCCGCAAGTAGTACCTATAGTGCGAGCTAGATAAAAATTGAGGTAGAAGCTAGAATAATTGGATCGGAACACCGACATGTTAGCACTTCCTCCTTGTGGCATGTGGGCATAATCCTTTGACCACCCACAACTAATTTACTTCGCCTATGTGCCAGAAATAGAGTAGCTTATTTTTACCCGACTACGGCGAAGCAACAAGGAGGGTTATGATTTTGATCGGTATGTAGGTATGTTCATCTGTTCCTTCCTAATCTTCTAAACTACTCATCAGAATTTGACAAATGAGGTATCGTTGTAAGCGTCTTGATTGTCCGCTGGTTATAGTATATAATTGTATGTGACGTCACATTAAATTGAATATGGCGACCCCTTGAGGACATAAAGTCAAGAAATAAAAATGAAAAAAAAAATGAATGGGCCATGTTGGGTGTCAAATGAAAGGGCACATTTCAAAAATATTTATATTATAACCCCAAAAACATTTAGTTTTATAAGTTATATGTTTATTAGTCTTGCTCTACATCATCGTCGTACCTTGTGGTTTACGGAGCAAAAATATGTTAACCCCTTTTCTACCCGTATGTGTTGGTAAAGTGAATAAGGTTACTTATATTAGGAAGATGGATTCTGAATTTGCCACACTTGAACCGGTAAAAGAAGATGAATGGCCATAACCAGCAGGTTATCACCAAAAAGTTAATTTTATTTGCGGATGAACGTTTTGATTTTTTGTGTGCCCTTTTTTGACATACCTACTTGTACGTGATACCGTAATTATGTTTTTGAGTTGTGTAAGTACTATTTTAAACATAGTTGTTTGTTGTAGTGTTGTTTTAGTTTTTTAATTTTATTTTTATAAAAGTTTTTTTTTTATGGATTCCTAATCTGGAGAAGCTGCTATTATAAGCATTTAACTTGGCGTGCCCGCAATTGATCTACCACAATCCAATACTTCAATATTACTGATTGAATGATTCAATTCGAATTTCCCAGTAATTGGGCTCCCTATAAAAATAATAAAATAGCAACGAACTCAAAATCCTTTTAGCATAACACGTTTAAAATTAAAGACAAAACCGAATAATTCAGCCTTGGATTCCATTATCCTTGACAAATAATGTTAAATTGAATTTACACCACATTATTCGCGCGAGCTTTGAGTGTTACTTCGTATACCGATCTCGCTGATGGTACCATAGATTAAAAATGCATAGAAGGTAATCTGTGGTCTCAAATGCTTTCTAAGTGCCTACAGTTAGACCGGCCAACGAAATTTTAATTTTAATTTTATCCTCATTTGACATAAAATACAATAGACGTAGTTATATATAATTTATTTATTTATTTAATACTTTAAGCACACAAATGTACAGAGGCGGACTTAATGCCATAGGCATTTTCTACCAGTCAAAACTGTCATTGGACATCATTGTTTCACCTACTGCCGAGTCTATGCGTCCTTATACGGCCATGTTTTCCTGCGGGACAATTGCGTAACACACTTATAATGGCAATACCTTTCATTTTGACAGTTCAACAACATTCATTGCGTTATTATATTTACGTTGTTGTGATACAGGCATGTTGGAGCGGCCAACGTAGACAGGGTAGCAACGCATTTAGCTGATTTACATTTGCATTAGTTAGGTAAGTATCGAGTTTAGTTCGAGTAGCAAATGTCAGTCCAAAAGTGACAGTTTTTCATTAATGAAGTGTCACGTATCGACGACGTCAAGGGACTTAACTCGCGTCTTTACTAATGCAAATTATGTAAATCGGCCTGTGCAGAACGCGCCGGGGCTATTATTATCATTGGACAGCCTTGTTCTACCTACCGCTGAGGCGTCCTCTTTTTACTCGACTACGGCGAAGCAAAAAGGAGGGTTATCATTTTGACCGGTATGTAGGTATGTATGTTCATGTGCTCCCTCATATCTTCTAAACTACTCATCAAAATTTGGCAAATGAGGAAGGTACCGTTGGAAGCGTCTTGATCGTCCAATGGTTATAGGCCGTGTGACGTCACATTAAATATTGCACTCTCTAGAGGACATAAAGTCGTGAACGAATTTTTTTTTTTATATTGAGGCCATGTTAGGTATCATAATTTAAAGGGTATAATTAGCACATTACAAAAATATAATATAAATATTATGACCCCAAACTAATTTAAATAAAAATAATAAAGTTATAAAACTAAAACCCAACTACGACAAAAAAGTCAACTAAAAACATGACATCGACATTTTGTCGTAGTTGGGTTTAGTTTTTTAACATTTTGTGCCATGCTTCCATGGTCTGTGCGACTTTTAATTCTGGTGACTCGATATCTGATATCTGCCGCGCAAATACCTACATAATTATTATCGACAATTTTGACCACCCTATTTTATTTCTGGCGAGCGTGGGACATAAAGTGCCCGATAGGGTCCATATTGATCTTTTACTTATTATACCATCTATGTGACATATGGAATGCAATAAAAAATTGAGTATCGAGTATTAAAGTCTGGCGAACGATAGTTGATACGGAAAACAAAAAAAAAAACAAAACTGTCCCTAAACATAGTGCGATATTTATTGTGGCTTTTGTAATTTAATATCATTTAAATAAAATACTATTTTAGTTTGGGCGAGGGTGGGACATAAAGTCTGGCCAATGAAAGTTGATACGGAAAACACGCGCGAAATTAAAAACAAGACTGTTTGTCCCTAAACATAGTGCGATAATTAGTGTGGCTATTTGTAATTTAAATAAAATTCGCACTATGAACAGGGATAAAGTCTTGATTTTTTTAAATTTCGCGCGTTTTCAGGATCAACTTTCGTTTGCCAGACTCTAGCATGTCGGTAGCGTACTAACATTCACAGGGAAGTTTCCCTTCTATCGATTTATTATTCTATGACGTTACTCGCTCGTTATGTCAGTAAACGGAAGAATTTACGCAATATCGAGCACTTGTGTGTAGTATGTAGGCACAATCACGAGAGAATGTTGTACACAATTTTGGAAAATTAAAACGTGGATCTTCGAAGTCGTTGTGATGGAACCTTTTTCATATTAAACTTATCGGAAATTCTTGTGATATTTTTATTTTATTTCAGGTCGTCACCATCTGCCTTCCCTTTTCCCCCAACTATGTTGGGGTCGGTTTCCAGTCTAATCGGATACAGCTGAATATTAATATTTTACATGAAGCGACTGCCTGACCTCCACAACCCAGTAACTGTGTAATACGATACCCCTTGGTAAGACTGGTTTTCAGACTTTTCGGGCTTCTGACGACCCGTAACGACTGTCAAAGATTCACAAATGACAGCCGGGACCAACGGCTTACGTGCTTTCCGAGGCACCGAGGAGTCTCGGTATGTATGTTTTATTTCAGATCCTATTATAAATAATAAAAAATACCTTACATTTATAGAGGTATGAGGAACAGGGTGTAAAGTTCACTCATCCTCTATTGAAAGGGGAGGATCCTCCGAACAGACGGGTGTTGTGTCTGACGGGCAACTGCCCAACGATTGATGTCGGGTACTTGTACTATATATCTCCATCGCGCGGTAAACTCTAATTGTGCGATGCAGGATTTTGTGAGGCGTCAGGTGTTTGATGCATAGTTCGCATGTGGCGATATAGATGCCGTCACAACGCTAGGATATCATTATTCAAGGAATAATTTTGAATTTCTGACAGTTTTCCCATACAAAAAACTGTCAGATGTCAATTTTTACCCGACTACGGCGAAGAAAAAAGGAGGGTTATGATTTTGACCGGTATGTATGTATGTATGTATTTGAATTTCTGACAGTTTTCCCATACAAAAAAACTGTCAGATGTCAATTTTATTCCATGGATTGGAAAATCAGCCCTTTGTAATTTACTATGGTGTATCATTATCAGTACAATACTATACATACAAATTACATAATTCAATGTCAACATTGAATTATGTAATTTGTACGCGGTGTTACCAAATTATTATAATTTTCTTTGCAAAACTTTTATTAACAAAATTTTGCTTATTATTTTAAGCCTAATTTATAATCAACAGAATATAGAAAGAGTATCAATATGGTAATAGGACCTAAGGCGACAAGGCCTGAATTAATGTTAGAAATTAATATAAAAATTGGGGAAAGTTCCCCAATTTTTTTTTCACCTCATTCTTAATTCAGACTTAGTTGTCTGGAGTCTCCAACACGAAGTGATCAATGCTAACGAGTTTTCTTCTCTGTACAAGAATAAGTTTTGCCCACAGAGTATAAAAATAAGGTTCTCCTGTACGGTCATTAAAGCTAAAAACCTTTAAAGGAATTGAAACTGAAAATCTGAATAGTTATTATTCATTCAACCATTTATCCTAACCATTTAATCATAATACTATCCGGTTACCTAATAGTAAAAATATCCGGATAATCAATAGCAATAATATCCGGGTAACCATTAGTAATAGTATCTGGTTGAGCGTCGACGGTGTAACTGATCATAAAATGATTGCTGATTTATTCAGGCAACAATTTACTGTGCAGTCGTCTTTGAGTACTCTGCTTAGTACTGATAGTGACCCTGGGACCATCGTGACTAGAAAACAAAATATCACTTTATTCTCCGTAAAAAATGTATCAAGAGCTATTACAAATATGCAAAGGGGAAAATCACCTGGTCATGATGGTCTCAGCATCGAACATTTTAAGTATGCGGGTGTACACCTGCCCAGAGTATTAAAGATGTTTTTCAATCTCTGCTTAAGTCACTCATACTTGCCTGAGTCGATCATGCGTACAATAGTGGTACCGATAGTTAAAAATAAGACAGGTGACTCATCGGACAAAACTAACTATAGGCCCATCTCGCTTGCGACTGTAACTGCCAAAGTACTTGACAGTGTGCTAAATGGCATTCTCGAACAACATGTGGACTTACATGATGCTCAGTTTGGTTTTAGGTCAGGATTGTCCACTGATAGTGCCATTCTGAGCTTAAAGCATACTGTCAGGTACTATACTGAGAGGAAGACGCCGGTATACGCGTGCTTCCTTGACTTATCGAAAGCTTTTGATCTTGTCGTATATGACCTTCTGTGGGATAAGCTAGGAGGTGCGGGTGTGCCGGCGGATACCATCTCCCTACTCAGATACTGGTACTCAAACCAGAAAAACCAGGTGAGATGGGCCGGTACGTTGTCGGACGAATACAGGTCGGAATGTGGCGTCAGACAGGGTGGGTTGAGTTCACCTCTTCTGTTTAATTTGTACGTCAACCAGCTACTTGAGAGACTCAGCAGCACTCATGTCGGATGCTATATCGATGGTACCTGTGTCAACAATATTAGTTATGCAGATGAAATGGTTCTGCTGGGTCCCTCGATAAGTGCAGTGAGGAAGCTGCTTAATATCTGCGAGCTATATGCAGAAGCACATGGACTAAAATACAATTCCAAAAAGAGCGAGCTGCTGATCTTCAAAGCAGGCAAACATCGACCTGCCCATGTGCCTGCAGTATATCTCAATGGCGTTGCACTGAAGCTGGTTGACAAATTTAAATATCTGGGGCATATTGTGACGGGTGACCTCAAGGATGACGAGGATATTGAGCGGGAACGCAGGGCGTTGGCGGTGAGAAGTAACATGCTTGCTCGCAGGTTCGCTCGATGTACAACTCAAGTAAAGATAACGCTATTTAAAGCCTATTGTTAATCTTTTTACTCGAGTGGCCTGTGGGTGAGCTATACGCGACGATCTTATGACGCCCTGCGGGTTCAATATAACAATGCATTCAGAATGTTGTCACGGCTACCGTGGCGCTGCAGTGCTTCCGGGATGTTTGCAGAAGCCCACACGGACGGCTTCAAGGCCATAATTCGCAAAAAATCGGCTTCTTTGCTGCAGCGTCTGCGGGGTGCTAAGAATGGCATTCTGAAAGTCATTGCTGCTCGTTTTGACTGCCCTATTCAAAAACACTGGGTAAGGGTCGTGAATGGTTTTTTATAGTTGTCTCCATTTAGGTAAGTAGGTACTAACAATACTAACTTAATTTTAAGCTAATATTGTTGCTAATTTATACTAACAAGATATGGATTTAAATTATCTGAAATAAATTATTCTATTCTATTCTATTCTATTCTTAACGAATAGTAACAATATCCGGTTAACGAATAGTAATAGTATCCGGTTAAAACACAGTAACAGTAAACCGGAAGTTAATCAACGAAACTACGTATGATGGAAAATTCACATGGGTGATTTTCAGGTTAAAAACTGCATACTTAAGAGGTCTTTTTCTCAAGCCTATAGCGACACCATTAAAGAAGAACCATTTAATCAAATAAAAGCAGATAGCCCAAATACCGGTAATACTGCCGGTTTATAGTGTCAGCCTAGGAAGGGGAAGGAATTAATCGCTCGAGTCAATGATGAATGCTGCTGATAAATTGTACATCGTATTCCATACCAAGCAATTTGTCTAATAAAGTATCAAGTTTGGTAAGATGGGCTTCTGAAGGCCAACAGACGACGTTGGTATAGAATTTTGTGTAATTAGTACGATAGAGGATATTTTGTTAAGGGTTAAATTGGGATCGATGGCTGGTAGACAATGTATAGTAGGATGCGATTACATTTCTCGTGGGTAGGATAGAAACGGTCATATTACAATCCGGTCGTCGAGAGATTGCGCTGTTGACGCTTGTCAGTTTCATACTAACGAATATTTGTTTTGCGAATTTGATCCTTATTACTGCTAGAAATTATAAATAATTATTAATCATAAGCAGTCGCTCCATGTAAAATACTGGTATTCAGCTGCATCCGGTAAGAGGTAAAGCCGACCCCAACATAGTTGGGAAAAGGCTAGGCAGATTGATTGATTGCTGCTAAAAATTGTCCAACTGACAGAACTTGCGTTTAATTTTGAAACGTCGATAACATTAGTTCTATAAACCGTGGAGTTAAAATCCAATAAAGAAACGTGCAGGTCAGTTCCCATTCTTTAAAAACTTTACATGACTCTGAAATGTTCCAATATCGTGGGTGCCTAAATCTAAAAATGCACCCGGAGCCATTTTTATCTGCAGTCTGTAGAAAATATATTTTACGCATATCGAATAACGAGTTTGGCTCATACATAGGAAGCCATTATTTTCAAGCTACTAGATATGGCTTGATGACATACGTTATCGATGTGCAGTATTTTGTCGTTCGGGCTTCTGTCAGATACAGGAAGGAACTTCCAGAGCTGATAAACGTGGAACTAAAATGTTTTATGGAACTCCAATAGCTAGTAGTAAAACGTTGATCACTTTGGACTTTGTTATGTTAAGCCTTAATCACTTGTGTTTAGTGAAACATCTCTATTGTTAACGTGGCCATCTGCATCGTACCTTTGCCTTGACAATAATTAAAAAGTGCCTGTAATTGGGTTATTTGAAAAAAAAAAATGCTTGAATTTGAGTAGGTACGTTAAGACATACACATCTATATACGGTATACGAGTATATACCGAAAGTTGAATTAATGCCTCACTTGGCCAAAAAGCTTGATTCGTTTCAAGTTCGGAATACTTTTTTAAAATTGTAGGTAAAAGTACATCCAATAGGAGTTCAAGTTGACAAATTGTACAAATCTCTATTCTGATAATAGAGGTTTTTCAGATTTATCCGGTAATAGACAAAGATTCTCAGTCAATCTATAGTAAACAGATAAACTTACGACAGCCTATAAATTGGTTCCTTTTATTTCTAACAGTTTATTTATTTTGCCCTCAAGTTGCCTTGCGATATTCTTTTCAGTTACATATTAATTATTATAGTGGTTTGTAAGAAAACATGTTTCTAAGAAAGTGTGTGGGTGGATTGTTGTAGCAGCTGTTCTGGGTCAGAAGATAATAAAAACGCGTGGAAGCAAAATTAAAAGGATGTTTTTTAACATCCTCTAGAAACAGTAATGAACTAATGAATGTTTGTGAAAGAGTCACAAACATTCATTAGTTCATTACTGTTTCTTTGTTTGTTTTTAAAGAAATTGTAAAAGTAAAACACAATTAAAACACAAAAAAACATAGGCTATTCCTATGTTTTATTCTTCTGTTATGCGTCACGTTTATTTTTTGTTGTAATTGTGTTTTACTTTTACAATTTCTTTAAAAACTAATATCCGTAACCGAAACTAACGGATAATCCGAATTAATTTCATATCCGTAACCGTATCCGAAACGTTATAATATTGTTTCTTTATCCGTTTCCGTATCCAGATCCGAAATCTCATAACCATAACATTTCTAAAATTAACCTTAGGATTTCAGACAACCTAGTGTGCTAAGACTTGAGGAGCTCGTGGCTAAGTAATAACAGCCGGTCGGGTCGATCCATCAAGTTAAGCTACGCTTGCCGGGGTTGGTCCGTGGATGGGTGACCATTTTCACATATCGAGACTCCTTCGTGCCTCGGAAAGCACGTTAAGCCGTTGGTCCCGGCTGTCATTTGTGGATCTTTGACAGTCGTTACGAGTCGTCAGAAGCACGAAAGTCTGACAACCAGTCTAACCAAGGGGTATCGTATTACCCAGTTACTGGGTTGTGCAGGTCAGATAGGCAGTCGCTCCATGTAAAAATACTGGTATTCAGCTGCATCCGGTTAGACTGGAAGCCGACCCCAACATAGGGAAAAGGCTAGGCTGATTTTTTTTTAGTGTGCTATGACTTACTGGACACTTTCAAAGTGTCCAGTATGTGTCTTACTTTAAGTACATTATAAAAACCCTTATTTTACCATAATTTAAGCAAATAAAAAATAAAACTATCCTTCTTAGATAAAGCTGTATTTATACGTAGATAAATACATGAATTTGTAGAGAATATTCCCGTGTATATGAAATTAACCAAATATTAGTGAAAGTGGGTGTATCACTACATTATTATAAAACAAATCCTCCCGCCCCGCGTCTAGCGTCTGTCTGAACGCGATATACTCAATAACTACCGAACGGATTTTCATACGGTTTTTAACCAATGGACGGAGTGATTCATGAGGAAGGTTTAGGTGTATAATTCATTAAGGTTTTGTTTAAATTGGCTGAAATATCGCACGCTGAGAACGAAAGTGACCTATCTCAAAATTTTAGTAAAATGAGTCAAATATACAAAATGACTCAAAAAAGTACACTTTATCACACTTATATTTAAAAACAGACCATTAATGGTCAGAGAGGGATAAAGGGCTTTTCGGTCTCTTTGTTTTTGAGCGCTTCACACTTCCCGCACCAGAGTGAAAGGGACGCAATCAGTACTGCACCGCGAGTGGATGTAGCAGAACGTGTCAAGTTTAGTACCGTAGCGACCGATTACACTTTTTGTCAGTTTTGTGTCAATTTGTGGGCGTATGTTTTGCGTACAATTTATAATCAATAAGTGAACAATTAAGGGTATAGGTCACTTTCTTATTTCTTATATTGACAACCCAGGTGACATAAAATCAAATTCGGTCACTTATTTATTTAGGCATGAGTTAAACTCATGGACTCATTTCTGACACTATTTTTCCAGAAGTTATTTTATATAGAAAAAATAATATTTTTTAATTTTTATATAAGTATATTTAAAGTTATAAAGCCAAATAATATTATACACAAGAAATTCGTAACTTTCGTTTTAATATTAAAAAGTTATTTTAGAAAGTATAGAAAATGTTCAATCAGTCGAACACATTTTATTCGATTCCCAAAAATCGTAATTTTTGACTTGAGTCACTTTCGTTCTCAGCGTGCGATATGACTATGATTGTTGACCATGTGGGGGAAAAAATCATGCCGACGGGAGCTTTACTGCTGTCACCACGAAAACCAATAGGGTTATATGAAAACAATGTACTACGGAATTATTCCTCTTAAAAAGTATCAAGCAGGCAAAGCCGCTGGCAAAAGCTAGTTAAGAATAAACTAAAAATGTTCATCTTGAAGCAAAGAATCGATTTCTCATATTATATTCAAGAGAGATGGCTTTGAAAGATAACAATAGAGAGCACAGGTGTCGCAAGGAAAAGTCGAAGCAATGCAAAATTCATACAATCATATCACCTACGAGATACTAAAATATATACAGCTTCCAATATCTTTCCTGTCTAGGTAATCTCTTTAAAGGAACCCTTCTGTTATACAGTATGCAAGGGTAAACACCGTTGTCACTCAAACCATGGGTAGTTGACTTAAATATAAAAATAAATGACCCAGTAACAACAAAAAAAAACCTTATTTTCATTAAAAGATTTTAAAAAGTAAATATCCGTCACTGTCCCGATACTCATGGATACGCGTTCGAGAGACTGCGAAACAGCTGACGGCCGATCATGTAACGTCCCGCGTGCCCCGCCCGCCCCCGCCAACCGCCGGCCGCGGTCGGTCGTTGCCCTTGCGTGTACGGTGAAATATTCTTGTGGAAAAATGTAGATATTCTTTTAAAAATAAAAGTTGTATTTTTCCATTGATTTTACGTTCTATAAATGAAACCAAACCACTGGTTTCAAGGATAACGGTGTTTACACTAACACCCTGTATAATAGTTCAAATAGTGACGTTATAAAAAAAAACTCTTGTATGTTCCGTGATTCTTATCGAGATTTCGACATTATCATTATTAAAAAAAAAATCTAATCTGGAAAAAAGAACTATTCATCTTTATCTTTACGCGGCTTTTATTCATTCTTTTTTTGCAATTTTCAATGTTATTAATTTTTTTTTATACTTACGTTTTATTAATCATCTGCCTATCAATTAAAGATACAAAAATTTTGATCAAAAAGGAGGAGTTAGCGTGTGAATGTCAGTTTGGTAGATATAGTATCAAAATTACTACTGCAAATACAAAAATAAAAAAATACTATATACAAACCTAAACCTGGATCCTAAATTATTTCAAAAACCTAGGTGGAAATAGTAGACTTACACAGTATCACAAAAAACTGACTCGAAAATTTCGACTGATGATTTCTTATGAATTAAAGACGATATAGGTAAAATTCCTATCAGAATCTTTTCAACGACCTGACATTTGACAAGTTATGATTGGTTAGTCAAAAATAAAATTTTGCCAACCGAGCAATATAATAATAATTATAAAAATAAATAAAAATAAACTCACTCACCTGAAAATAAAGTACAATTCTGCACATTGCCGTCCCGAAGAACCATGTCTCCGTTACGTCCCACAGCACGGTGGGCGGCAAACAAATGAGAATCACCATAAAATCAGCCACGGCTAGGTTTACGATGAAATAGTTCGTCACAGTTCTCATAGAATGGTTCCTATACACTGCTATACACACTAGGGCGTTCCCTATTAACCCAATCACAAATACTATACCATGAGTCGCTATCAAAACCCATTCATAAGGCTGCGGGAATATGTAGTCATTTAACATGTCCAAATATTCTTCCTTTGTCATATTACAATAGTCGGGATCACCAACACACGAGTCAGTATCATTGAATAGTATACCCGATTCTGTGTCATTACTATTCTCTAATTTATCTTTACTATCTCTGTTTAGTGTTGTATTTAATATAAACTCTTCGATTTCAAATTCATTATCTGTTTTGTTCGCCACCATTTTTGGCTTGTTGGCGAAATTTGTTAGGCTATCTAATTTTGATATAGACGTGTTACCGTATATATCTGTTGTTGAAAAACAAAATTTGCATATGACTAGCATGGTGAGACTGGAAAATAATATTTTTAAATCCATCTTCTTTTCTTCAAGTTTGCATTTTGGTTAGTAGATCGATCATTTTATTCTTTGAATTTCCGGTTCTTGGGGCATCTGTAAAAGAAAAGTCTTTATTTAAATTGGGCAAATTGGCTTTAGGAGTAATGGCTGTGAATTCTCAATGGGGGAGTGGTTAAGGTAATTATTTTAACTGATTTTTTACCGTTTTGAGTTAATTGTTTTTGCACGTGTTTAGGTTTAGAATAAAATAAAATTTCTGAGAAAGTTTTATGAGAAATAATTGTAAAAGAACACAACTTCGCGTCCGTAACTGAGTTACGTAACTATTCTGAAACATTTACAGAATAAGACAATGTCTAAAATGGTGTATACGTTACGGAGATCATTGTCCAGCTGTGCCACTGCAAGTTATAAAAATAATAATTGTGTGTGTTACATTTTCATTTCATATTTGTTGTTCTTTTTACGGGTGCAGCAGGACAAACATCAAATGTAAGCTGTACTGGCCTAAGTGTACGTTTCACTGCCCGTGACGTGTCTTCCGTCATCAAAAACATGTCTAGAGGTAAGTCGCCTGGTCACGACAGTTTAAGTATTGAACATTTGCAGAACGCAGGTGTTCATCTCCCTAGGATTCTTGCCTTACTGTTCAACCTATGTGTCAGTCATTCATATCTGCCGGCTGAACTAGTTAAAACAGTTGTGGTGCCCATTCCTAAGAATAAGACCGGCGATTTGTCGGATATAAGCAATTACAGACCGATTTCCTTAGCAACAGTTACAGCTAAAATTTTGGATAGTTTACTAGACAGTTATCTAGGTAAACAATTAAACATTAATGACAGACAGTTTGGTTTTAGGAATGGGTTATCAACCGAGACTGCGGTTATGACTCTAAAGAGCACAGTGCAATATTACACTGGGAGGAGGACGCCTGTGTATGCATGCTTCTTGGACTTATCGAGGGCTTTTGACCTTGTCTCATATGACATCCTATGGAAAAAATTATCGAATGAAGCTAACCTGCCGCCAGAAATAATTAATATGTTTATGTTCTGGTACGGTAACCAGTATAATACTGTGAGGTGGGCAGGCACATACTCAGATGTGTACAGATTAGAATGCGGGGTGAGACAAGGGGGTCTGACCTCGCCCAAGCTATTTAATATCTATATGAATAAGCTGATCGAGGAACTCAGCAGCACCGGCATCGGATGCTCGATAGATGGTGTGTCTTTTAACAACATCAGTTATGCTGATGATATGGTGCTGCTGAGTCCGTCGATCAGTGCCCTCAGGAAGCTATTGTATATATGTGAGTGCTATGCTGGAGCCCATGGACTAAGGTATAATGCCAAGAAAAGCGAGCTGTTAGTTTTTATGGCACAGAACAAGACGTATGAGGTGGTACCACCAGTCTCGCTATGTGGTGCAACTCTAAATAGAGTAAAGCAGTTTAAATACCTTGGTCACTGGGTTACTGAGGATGGAACTGATAACTGTGATATGGAGAGAGAGCGCAGGGCATTGGCCGTGAGATGCAACATGCTGGCCCGCAGATTTGCAAAGTGCGACAATAATGTCAAGATTACTTTGTTTAGGGCATATTGCCAGGCTTTTTATACCTGCAGTCTGTGGACCAGTTACACGCAAAAAACGTTTAATGCCCTGCGTGTGCAATACAACAACGCTTTTAGGATACTGCTGTCGCTGCCACGTTTCTGTAGCGCGTCAGGGATGTTCGCAGCAGCGCGTACAGATGACTTCTTTGCGATCATGCGGAAAAGATCCGCGTCACTACTGCGCCGGTTGCGGGGCAGCGATAGCGGTCTCCTAAGTATTGTTGCTAGTAAGACTGAAGGCCACCTGATGGGGCACCTGTGCGCAGTGCATGAATTGTTGCCAGGCGTCTCCAGAAGGTGGCTTAATAGATATACCTAGCGTTCATTAAGTTGTGTAATTTTGTTGTAGTATTGTTATTGTTGCTACTTAATTGTTTTTGTATGTCCTAATTAATTATTTATACTAACATAGTTTTAAGTGATACTAACAAACTATGGGTATTGTGCCTGAATTAAAGATAAATAAAATAAAATAAAAAAATTGTTGAAAAACTATTATTATAAAGGCGAAAGTAACTCTGTCTGTCTGCTTGTTACCTTTTTACGAGTACGCCTAACAGCTGAACGGATTTCGATATTTGGTACATAATTATCTAGTCATAGACCACGACCTGGATTAGGACATAGGTTAGCATTAATCCCGGTAGTACCTACGGTGTTTCTGTGGGATGATTTCCGACAACCACGCGATCGAAGCCGCGGGGAAATGCTAGTTAGTTGCTTGTTTTGTAAGACACATTGTATGACGACAGAATTTGATTTGGACATTGTTCACTACATTGATAGTTTCATAATAAAAATAGGTAAAATATTACAAATAATTTAAACGAACGTGATGATAAGGCAATCGTGTTATTAAATTAGCTAATTAAATTCAATTTATATTACATTCCTTCTTTGTTTTAGTCATGTATAATAATAATTATTGTGATTCAGTTTATTGACACATTTAGTAATGAATCACGTTATTTATTTTATCAAAATATTTTTTTTCGAAGTGAAACGACATCATCACGTGTAAAAGATGACGTAAGGTTAAAATAATTACAATTCTCTTGCGTATTCTCTTTCTCTTGTTAATTTTCTTGTGTATACATCTAGGTATATTTTTGTTAAGACTTCGCATAATCATGTTTTTCTCTTCTTGTTCTCACACACTATTGTCTACATTTCTTTCTCATTTCTCCTTTCGCAGGTCTGCTGGAAGAAACTTCTTAAGAAATAAGCAGTACCTTTGTACTCATATTATAATTATGTCGTATCTCTATGTATTTTACGGTGTGTACTTAAATAATAAAATAAATTTTAAAAACTGATCACTAACACACAAGAATATGTACAAATGAACGCACGTCCGTGGTAATACTTTTACCTAGAGGCCACTTTTACTTGTGTTGTTAACTTACTACCACTGACATACGAAACTGTACAAACTCAATCCAGCCTAGCCTTTTTCCAACCATGTTGGGGTCGGCTTTCGGTCTAACCGGATGCAGCCGAATACCAGTATTGGAGCGGCTGTAATACGATACCCCTTGGTAAGACTGGTTGTCAAACTTCCGGGCTTCTGACGACCCGTAAAGACTGACTAACCCCGCAAGCGGCTACGCTGGCCGTGGTTAGTCAGTAACCTGTACAAACTAATGTAATATCAAATTGTAAGTAATAAGATAAGATTTATTTTTCTCACCACAATATTACATGATACATTGTTACAAGCTATCAGTCAGACAACATTTTTATATTGTGGGAGACTGGTGCCTAAACTAAGCTCTAGGCCTGTATTTCAGATCACCAGGTCTCCGCCCTTTTACAAAATTTTACTTTTTTTTTTTTTTGTGTACTTGTACACTGACAACCTAAAAGAAAACAATATTATAAAAAAGATTGGTGGCTCGAGTGGAATTTTTTAAACTTTATATATAAACTATACTTTTGTTAAAGGTTATTTGTGTGTGGAAGTGTGTGTATGTATGTGTGTGTGAGTGTGGAGTGTTGAATGACGCGTGATTGTGTGTGTGTTAGGCGCTTTTTTTTTTTTTTTTTATAGTCAGCCGCTCCAATACCAGTATTGGAGCGGCTGCCTATCTAACCTCCAAAACCCAGTAACTGGGTAATACGATACCCCTTGGTAAGACTGGTTGTCAAATTTCCGGGCTTCTGACGACCCGTAAAGACTGACTAACACCGCAAGCGGCTACGCTTGCCGGGGTTAGTCAGTAACCTGTACAAACTAATATAATATCAAATTGTAAGTAATATTATATTTTTATTGAATTCACACACGAACAAAATAATGTTGTCAATCCCTGTATGGCAACCGCGCCACATACAGTACAAAACAATTAAAACAAATGAATGTGGTTGGGAACACTGCATAGTGTAAGCAATAAATTCAGAGTAATCTATACTCGTTTATCTATTTAATTCCCGAAACAACGGGATGCCTTAATTAATTAGTTTTACCTAGTAATTACTTGAGGAGCACTTGGCTAAGTAATAACAGCCGCACGGGTCGATGACTCAGGTTAAGCTACGCTTGCCGCGGTTTTTCCGTGGATGGGTGACCATCTTTACATATCTAGACCCCTCCGTGCCTCGAAAAGCACATTAAGCCGTTGGTCCCGGCTGTCATTTGTAGATCTTTCATTAGAAGCCCGAAAGTCTGACAACCTGTCTTACCAAGGGGTTTCATGTTACCCAGTAACTGAGTTGTGGAGGCAGTCGCTCGAGTTTAACCGGATGCAGCTGAATACCGGTATTTTACATGGAGCGACTGCCTATCTAACCTCTAAAACCCAGTAACTGGGTAATATAATACCCCTTGGTAAGACTGGTTTCCAGACTTCCGGGCTTCTGACGACCCGTAACGACTGTCAAACACAACTGACTGTCATCCACTAATGACACCCGGGACCAACGGCTTGACGTGCTTTCCGAGGCACAGAGGAGTCTCGATATGTAAAAATGGTCACCCATCCACGGACCAACCCCGGCAAGCGTAGCTCGTGCGGCTGTTATTACTTAGCCACGAGCTCCAAAAACATGCTGTGCGACCCCAAATAAATTCGTGTGGCAGGTAAATGATAATAACAACATTTCCTGTTATACCTCGTCCAGAAAACCAGGCTATTTGACGGTAAAACGACGTAGTTTACATTTCTTTATAGGTACACGCTTATTAAACTAACGAAGCAAATAGAATTCGAAGCGAGACCAACGATAATTATATTACAACGAGACGGTTAGTAGGACCTAAGTTGGGAGAAGGTAAACACGGCAACACACCAAGCTATACATTTCCAGTATAAGCTGACCTCTCATTGTACGGAAATCCTTTACAATGCGAGTTCAGCTTATAATGGAAATGTATAAGCTTGATTTGTAGCCGTTTGTACAGTCACGGACTTTAATTGAGGAGCCACTTTCAAACTTTTCAATTTTGCAGTTTCATACATTCACGAGATTACACGATTAAACACGAACTCAATTCGCACGCTCGTAAACAAGATGACAAATAAATTACTTTTAATCAGAAATAGTCTTATCCATAGAGGTTGACGAATAAGTTCTCAAAGATAAAAAATTAAAAATAAATACAATGTTGCATTAAGATTGACAAATCTATTTGATACCGACCTCCTTTGAATCATAGCTCATTAACTCGTTATTTCTGAAAAGTTAACTGAAGACAGTGACAGTTGAAATATCAATGTCAGAGACGTTACTTTCGAACTTGTCGAAATGACTATTATTATTTCTCCGTACGCTAACGTTACTATCTCAACAGTAACCTAGCAACGATTGTTTATCGTTGCTAGGTTACTGTTGCTAGACCTGCAATTGGTTGACTTTGGGCAGTCACTCTGCTGTCAAGTTTGTAGTTCTGGCTCTCAGGTTAGCCAACCGGTAAAGATATGAAAGATAATTTTTCTTCTTCTAATACGAAGACATATGACTTTGCGTGTCGGGAACCGAATACACCCGATTTGCATTACACGGCTAAAATACGAACAGTGCCAGGTGGTTCATCAATTAAAGTCCGTGACTGTACGTACTACACGACTAAATAATAAAAATGCGAAAGCAAGTTTGTTACTTTATTTGTTTGTTTCACGCTTTCACGCTAAAACGCTGAACAGATTTAGATGAAATTTGGCACAGGGGTACACCATGACGTGGAATAGGTCATAGGATACTTTTTATTCCGATATTCCCACGGGATCGAAACTTACGCGGGTGAAACCGCGGGGCACAGCTAATATTATTATAAAGAGAATTTGTATGCCTGTTTGTTGAAGGGGATAATCTCCGGAACTACCAATCGGCTATGAAAAAATATTTTTGCATTCGCTAACACAATTCTTGAGTAATGTTATAGGCTATGTAACATCACGCTAGGGCCCTTTGGAGCCGAGCAAATTAAACAAGTAAAAACGAGGCGGAAACGAAGTTATTACCTTCCCGTGCTATTGTGCGGGAGGGTAATGCAATGTGTGCCAATGTGGCAGAGTGAGTCGGGGGAACCAGAAATTTCACGGAAAAGAAAGAAAGAATAATAGGCACAGGAAATACAACAATAGAAAAGAACATTAAAACTAACAAAATAGTAAAAAAGAAAAAAAAAAGACCCGTGCGAGGCTAAAAAGGCTCCTGTCTGAGCAACGAACGGGCGAAATCGCGGGCAGAAGCTATAGTTCATCATCTACCTAGCCTTTTCCCAACTATGTTGGGGTCGGCTTCCACTCTAACCGGATGCAGCTGAATACCAGTATTTTACATGGAGCGACTGCCTATCTGACCTCCACAACCCAGTAACTGGGTAATACGATACCCCCTGGCAAGACTGGGTTGTCAGACTTTCGGGCTTCTGACGACCCGTAACGACTGTCAAAGATCCACAAATGACAGCCGGGACCAACGGCTTAACGTGCTTTCCTAGGCACGGAGGAGTCTTGGTTTGTAAAGATGGTCAGGGTCACCCATCCACGGACCAATCCCGGCAAGCGTAGCTTAACCGGATGGATCGACCCGTGCGGCTGTTATTACGTAGCCACGAGCTCCGCAGAAGCTATAGTTAATAGAATATAATGATTATTTTGCTAACTTATCTTATTCATTAAGGCATCAAAAGGGGTTAAAATAACCTTCTAATTAACCATAAGCTGGGTTTAGTTGGTAGGGTTACCACTACGACAAAGTCCTGATAAAAATACCTGCGTTAATTTTTCAACAAGTCTTTTAGAAGTGCTAGGTAGATTACTTCGTCTAGCCGTCGAAAGAATGCGTTACTGACACCTGTCAATTGGACAATTTCTCTTACTAATAAGGATCAAATTCGCAAAACAATCGTTAGTACGAGGGGTGTTCAAAAAATAGTGAGAATGAGTATGACACAATTATCTGTTATTAAATGTTATTTTATTTTTCAACGTAGTCACCTTTCAGGGTTATACACTTTGTATAACTTTTTTCTAAAACTAAAGTTACCTTTCCAAAAAAATCTTCTTTCTGATCTGTTATGTTTGTCGGAGGAAAACAATTAATACGCAAGAGGTGGTTTACGCACTGATGCTTTAATCCAGCAAAATCCCCAAGCAGACATACGAGGCTTCTGTCGTCCTGACAGATGTCTCCTAGCAACCGATAACAATTGCCGCGTTCATACCTCTTTTCTAATATACAACAATTCTCCCCTTTTAGTATGTCACCCAATTATAGCTGTACACTATTTTAAATTAGTATAAAAGAAAGGCTTGTAATTAATGTATCGAGCCGGACGCAACACCCTATCTGATGCAGCCCTGACTTCACTGTCTGAAGCCTCGAAGAATTCTTCATCATCCGTTGCTGCAGAAACTGAAGACTGTTCAGCAGTAGTTGCTGTCCCCGGTTCACTCTCTTTTCCTTCGTCATGAAGTGGCACTGAATCAGTGATTTGTCCTTGCTCACTTTCCCCCTCATTCTGAGACTCGTTGACATAAGGGTCTGAGTACAAAGTCAAATCAGTGGGATCGATAGGGCTGTCATAAAACGTATCATTGGTGTCGTCCGGTCCCTTGTAAGCTACAAGTTGGTTTTTATGTTTTTTTATTTGAACTAATGTTAAACAATCTTTGATTAAATAGGTCATTTTACCCATGCGTTTTATTACAATGCCTCTATGCCAAGAATATTTTTTATTTATGTAATATTTCTTATAAATAATGTTATCTCCGGGGTTAAAAAATTGCTTGTTTGTGCCCCCATAAGCTTTACCCTGTGAACACTGATTACGTTCCACAACTTTAGCTAGGGTGTTAGGTGAAGACGGCGATGGCGTGTCCGAAACCAACAAATCTAAGCGTGAACGAAGCTTCCGTCCAAACACCAATTCGGCAGGCGAAGAGCCAGTTGTAGCATGTAAAGAATTCCTATAGTCGAACAGGTATTTCAGTAAATCTTCACTGTTTCGTTTTAAATTATTCGACATCATTAAACAAGATTTAATGCCTTTCTTAACAACTTTTACATAGCTCTCTGCCTGACCGTTACTCGCAGGGTGATAGGCGGGAGACGTCACATGCGATATTCCATTGGACGAGCAAAATTGTACAAAATCGCGTGAAACAAAACAAGTAGCATTGTCACTGACCAAAGTGTGAATAAGACCAAATCTTGACATGAAATCATATAATTTTGCTATAACTGCGGATGTAGAAGTGCTGTTAGTCTTATATACTTCAATCCATTTAGAATGCGCGTCAACAATTACTAAATAAGTCTGACCATTAATTGGTCCAAGGAAATCAACGTGTACTCTCTGGAACGGGTGTGGAGGATGGGGCCACACAGCAAGCGGTGCTCGAGCCGGAGATGGTCGGAGCTGTGCACATATTTTACACCCACCGATCATCACTTCAATAGCCTTATCAATGCCAGGGAACCAAATTCTACTCCGGGCTTCAGCTTTACATTTAACAATTCCTAAATGTGACTTATGTAGCTCAGATAAAATTTTACTTTGCAAAGTTTCCGGTATAACTATTTTGTGACCCCGCATTACTATGTTATTTTCTACTGAGAGTTGACTTTTACATAAAAAGTATGGAAAAATACTTTGATCTGAAACTTTCTTTGGCCAACCATTTAAAATATACTCAATAACTTTGGCCAACTTAATATCTTTAAAAGTTTCTTCCCGTAATAAGCTAAGTGTAATAGGCAAGCTAGAATCTACAACAAATTTAACATATGAGGCTCTATCCTCTATAAATTCAGCCGTGCCATTCACTTTATGGCCTTCTGTTTCATCGCTTAAACTCGCGCGAGATAGATAATCGGCACAGTTATTAGCACTACGAATGTATTCAATCTTAAAGTTATAACCACTCAAAAACATAGCATAACGTTGCAACCTATTTGCAGAAACTTCTGGTATGCCGCGATGTGGACCAAATATTGAGATTAAAGGTTTATGATCAGTTCTAAGTATAAAAGGAATTGACCTACCATAAAGATACTGGTGAAACCGGCGTACCCCGAATATAATTGCAGTCGCTTCTTTCTGTATTTGAGAATATCGACGCTCGGCCGGGTTTAACGTTCTCGACGCGTACGATACTGGACGCTCCACCCCAGAAGCGTCAACCTGTGCTAAAATCGCACCTAACCCACTGGGTGATGCGTCGACTGTCAAAATAACCTTTGCATTTGTATCAAAATGTGCTAAAACTTGATCCGACACAAGTATCTTCTTTATGGTATTGAATGCGTCGTTATGCTTGGAATCCCATTGCCATTTTGTATTTTTTTGGAGTAAACTGTATAGTGGGCTAAGTATTGATGACGCGTTGGGTACAAAATTTCGATAGTAGTTAACAAGACCCAAAAAAGATTGTAATTTACTGACATCTTTTGGAATAGGAGCCTTTAAAATAGCGGTCATTTTCTGAGGCGACTTTTTTAAACCATGCTTATCTACTACGTATCCTAAGTATTCAACTTCATCCATAAAAAAGTCACACTTTGCTTTTTGAAGTGTGAGGCCCGCATCCTGCAAGCGCCGCAGTACCTCGTGTAATCTACTTAAATGTACTTCCCTGTTAATCCCCGTTATAAGCACATCATCTAACATACACAACACTCCTTCCATGCCTGATAACACACTCTCCATTACCCGTTGAAAAATGGCTGGCGCACACGCTAAGCCAAAAACTAAACGCGTATACATGAACAATCCTTTATGCGTGTTAATACAAGTTACTTTTTGTGATTCTTCATCCAAAACACATTGAGCGTAAGCTTGAGACAAATCTAATTTACTAAACTGCTGCCCCCCGTGTAACTTCGTAAACAATTCATGAGCCGTAGGTAGCGGATATTGGTCCACTAACAGCTGTTTGTTGATTGTAACCGAATAATCCGCACATAAACGAATGGAACCGTCACGCTTTAAAACGGGAACTATAGGCGATGCATATTCGGAGTACTCGACTGGTTTTAATATACCTACATGAACTAAACGATTTAACTCCTTATCTATTTTATCTCGCAGAGCAAAAGCCATCGGCCGCGGCTTGAAAAAAACTGGCTTGGCATCTTTCTTTAGATTTAATTTAATTTTATATTTCTTAAATGTTCCAAGCTCATCAGAAAAAACATTAGGAAATTGTTTTTGAAATTGCGCAATATCTGTCGATTTTTCGCAATAATTTACTGGCATCATTTCTAATTTAAACACAGATATAAAATCTCTGCCTAAAAGTGGTGGACCGCCGTCACGAATAACATAAACATCTAATGATTGTGTTTTACCCGCGTAGGTAAAAGGTAATCGTGCTATTCCTAAGCATTCAATGTTATTACCTGTATAGGTTAATAAACGTTTATTCGTTTCGGTCAGTGACGCATCTTTGAAATGTTTTACAAATGTTTTTTCGGAAATCGCAGTAACAGCCGACCCACTATCAATATGAAACTTCATTTGCACATCTCGGACATTAATTGTTTCAGTCATAGGTTCTCCGTTAAACGTACGAATGTTGAAACACTCACCGTCATCGCCATTATCAGTAACACCCTCGTTTCCTATATAATTGACTTTTTTACACATACGGCGCAAATGGCCCTTCTCGTTACACCTTTTACATTTATAATTTGCAAAACGACACTGCACTGATGTGTGGTTTTTGTATCCACACACTGAACACGACGTTTTATCACTGGTTCCGTTTTTCTTTTCCATTTTGAAAAGTTGGTCATCGCGCGCCGCGGCTGAAACCGCCAGCGCCGCCGCCGCTCCGCTGCGCGCGCATCGCACGCTCTCGGCTAAATCAACGGCCTTAACCAGCGTAAAGGTCGCAGGGTCTTGTGCGAATAACTTTTCGCGCTCGGGTCCTGGCTGCATTCCCATAATGAAACGATCTCGTAAAGCTTCCTCTATATTGTAAAACCCGCAGTTTGCTGTCAAACCACGCAGTCGGGCCGCCCAGTTTTGATAGCTTTCACCATTGCTTTGAACGGCGGAGTAAAATTTGTATCTCTCGCCGAACCCGAAAACTTTCGGCGTGAAATGGTTATCAAAAAGCGTTAAAATGTCTTCAAACGGCACCGACGACAACACTTTCGGCCGCGCGAGATCCGTTGCAAGCTTGTAAGTTTGCTCGCTGAGTGCGCTCAACAAAATAGCGCGCCTTTTAACACCCGTGGCGTCACTGGTTGCGCTGATTTCGTTGGCTATGAACCACTGTTTCAATCGTTCCTTGTATTCCTTCCACGTTTGCACATTATGATCGAAACTGGTTATCACACCGAATAACGACATACTTTTGCAACTTTTTTTTCTACACAATGGATAAAACGTGGGTACTTCGTCGCCACTGTTATGTTTGTCGGAGGAAAACAATTAATACGCAAGAGGTGGTTTACGCACTGATGCTTTAATCCAGCAAAATCCCCAAGCAGACATACGAGGCTTCTGTCGTCCTGACAGATGTCTCCTAGCAACCGATAACAATTGCCGCGTTCATACCTCTTTTCTAATATACAACATGATCCCTTAAAAAATCGAGTACGGCGGCGACTACTGCGTCATCATCTTCAAATTTCTGGCCCCTGAGATGTTCCTTTAACCGCGGAAATCGGTAAACATCACTGGAGCAAGGTCTGGTGATTATGGAGGACGTGCCATCAATTCGAAGCCAGCTTCTTGAATGTCAGCCATCGCAACACAGAAAAACAAATCTTGGTGAAACAAACAAACTACAGTTCCGAAACGACGCAAACAAATTACTTCTATTTTTTTTAAAACACAAGAGAATATTATCATCGTAGCTAATGTCTGGGCTATGCCTGCCAGTATTGATTTTTTTTCTTTCCAAGGAGAATGTATCGCATTCTCACTATTTATTGAACACCCCTCGTATGAAGCTGACAGTTGTCAAGAACGCATTCTCTCGACAGCCGGACCGTATCGTGCATCAGCGCTTACCATCATGAGACAGTGTGGTCAAAGGCTACGGTAAGGTGCTGGTGGCCCGTGGTGGAAGGAGTGGTGAAGGAGATATTATAAAATCAACTCTTTCTGTCGGCCTGTAGCCGCTATAGGCACACAAAAGGACACTACAATACTATGAAAACTTCACGGAAATTGTTGTATCGGTGTCGCGTCGCGGCCTGTCTGCGGGAGCCTAAAGTTGCTGGGAATGGCTAGTCAAGTATAAAAATAATCTGGACAATTCGTAGATTATTCGCTTTTTTAGGGTTCCGTACCTACGTTCAAAAAGGAAAAAACGGAATCCTTATACTCGTGTGTCTGTCTGTCCGTCTGTCACAGCCAATTTGCTACACATTTATGTATTTTTGTGATCCAAATACGGGCGCAAATAAAAAAATAAAAAATAAAAGTTTAGCTAACTGCACCGTGTGACATATCAAACGCTTGTTGCGAAGATTTCAAGTAGGTACATTTTTTTTAATGTTCCGAGACGTATATTATGACAAACTTTGAGGACCAAAAAGCCGGAAAAATCCGGACGGGTGGAACCCTAATTGAAAGTCGATTAATTAATGTTAATCGTTGAACACAAGCAATTTAGAAAGGGTTAATTCGAAGGTTTATTTTATTACTATAATCCATTTCCTTTAATTTTTTTTGTGATTCTGTTGGGATTCATCTTCTTTTTTTTCGGTAACGATAATTACCACAGAAATCTGTTTAAATGAGATTTCTCTCTTCGTGATAATTTATTATATCGACTTACAGAAATAATAAACTAGGCTTGCAGAAATAATAAACTAGGCTTGCAGAAATAATAAACTAGGCTTGCAGAAATAATAAACTAGGCTTGCAGAAATAATAAACTAGGCTTGCAGAAATAATAAATTTTATCATAAGTAAATACTTCTATGGGTCCTCTTCTAAGCCTCCGCTATTCGTCCGTCTGTCTGTCAGCGGGCTGTCACGTAGCCATAAACTTGTTTCTTATGTTTTATTCATTATTAGATTTTTCCAGCGGCTTCGCCCGCTTGGATGTCAGAAATTAGAACGGGAATCTACTACCGGGAATAATAACATAAAAATCTTATGTAAAATAAAAATAATATAAAAGTATTCAGGACGTTCTAAACTGTCTGTGTGTCAAATTTCATCCAAATCGGTTCAGCCATTTTCGCGTGATTGAGTGACAAACATCTAAGATATCTGATGCAGCATTATGCTGAGATAGGAGCCTTTTTGGCTTCGCACAGGCCGTTAATTAAAAAAAAAATTGTGTTCGTTTATTTGAAAAGTTTGTTTAATTTGTTAGTTTTATTCACAGATATTATAATACTACGTACAGAAACCCAATCCCATACAAAGAAATGACACCACCCTAAGTCTGGCTATTGAGCTGGCTATTTTTCTTCCTCCATTTGTTTAACAGATGGCAGCATCAGCGACTCACTAATTGCCAGAGACTGTAGTTTTAAAACGCCATCTAGGAGTCTGGCCTAGGTACTAGGCAAGAGTCCTAGATTTTTTTCTTCCTTTTTTCTTCCTAGGTATTCAATTCTTATATTTCTACGTAAAGTACTAGATTTAAAAAAAAAATGTTTGATTTTCCTTAATGAAACGACTAAACGTTCAGTTTAAAGTGACCTGTCATCACTTGAGTAAAAGGCCATCTATTGCAAAGAGCTCTCAACAAAATGATTAACAGATGGCTACTTTATCATTCTAAGGATTCGAATTGAAGTAAAAGGCTTAATTTAAGTTTTTTGTTGAAAATACGAGATTTATGAGTGTAAATACATAAATCAGCATTATATAAAGATGTTTTGATTTTTACTAATATTACTTCAGCCAAAATTTGCCGTATAACGCTTTTTAGTGATTGTTTATTTCATAATTGTTACATTATGCTGCCATCTATGATTTTTTTTCAAGACTAATTATAATTTGTTCGAGTTGGGACCCCATGGTTTTAATGCTCTCTTTTTGGCTTTTTATCCTGTGCGTGTCCTAAATAAAATATTTTTCTTTTTTCTATCTAATACATACAAAATTTCACATTTATAATAACTAATAATTAATAAAGTTATCACGTGGGCAAAGCCGCTGGCAGAATCTACTATATAACTATCTTTACGTTTCGTGGTGGCATTACTTGCAAAGGTATTTTGACAATAATGTTTTAAATTCAGAATTAATTCCATAACATTTAGCTACCCGCATATTCAGACGGTCTTCCACGAAACTCGCGTGTGTTGCCACAGTGAATATTATAACTTCGTACGCATGTACCTAAATATTTTATGTTATGTTGGCACTAAAACGTAAAATGGTATTTAACTGTTTGTCAAAACGTTTATTATTTTCGTCACGTAAACTGTGGTTAACATGGCAGCTAGTGTGTTCTTCTTCCAAATTAATTTCGTGACAATACTGTTTAATGTTCCGAACTGTTTCAATATTTGGTTTAAGAATGTCTTATTAGGTTCACTATAGACTTTAAATTTTGTAATTCGTAATTCAACGTTCCTTCAGGGGACTCGTGACTTAGTAATAACAGCCACTCTGTTCGATCGATCTGGTTAAACTACGCTTGACGTGGTTGGTCCGAGGATAGCTGACCATCTTTACATACCGAGACTCCTCCGTGCCTCGGAAAGCTCGTTAAGCCGTTGGTTTCAGCCGTCATTCGTGGATCTTTGAGTCGTTACGGGTCGTCAGAAGCCCGAAAGTCCTACCAAGGGGTATCGTATTACCCAGTAACTGGATTGTGGAGGTCAGATAGGCAGTCGCTACATGCAAAACACTGGTATTCAGCTTCACCCGGTTAGACTGGAAGCCGGCCCCCAGTATAATCAGTAAAAGGCTAGGCAGATTGATTGTTTTTTTATAAAATTACGCAGCACGCAGAAAGCTATACAACATATATTTTCGTAAAGAATTCTCTTTAGCGTAGTCATCTAAATCTATTAAAGGAAGATGACAATATTTTTTAACAGAATTTGCTTCAATAGACAGTTTCTTTTTAGGGTTTCGTACCCAAAGGGCTAAGACTCCGCTATCCGTCCGTCTGTCTGTCCGACTGTCACCAGGCTGTATCTCATGAACCGTGATGGTTAGACAGTTGAAATTCTCTCAGATGATGTATTTCTGTTGCCGCTATAACAACAAATACTAAAAAACAGTATAAAATAAATATTTAAGGGGCCCATACAACAAACGTCATTTTTTGGCCGTTTTATAGAAAATGGTACGGAAACCTTCGTGCGCGAGTCCGACTCGCACTTCACCGGTTTTTTCAATATTGGGCCTAACTTTTTCACATAACAAACGTAAAAGATTTATTACTGAGAAGATCAGATGCGTCACGGTCTCCATTCAATGATTCGATAAAAAAGTACTAAACATTTCTCTTAGGTTTTCGACTAGTTATCCATAATTCTTTATTCAAAGAATCCCTAATTCAATAGAAGTACCTTTCGAGGATCCACAGCCCTGGAGAAAACCAAAGCAAGCACTGATTCATCATATCACTAGATCACTAGAGACATATTATAAAACTAAGTCCCCCCGCCGCCGCGTCTGTTTGTCTGTCTATCTGAACGCGATATACTCAAAAACTAACGAACGGATTTTCATTACAGTTTTCACCAACAGACCAAGTGATTCATGCGGATGGTTTAGGTGTATAATTTATTAAGGTTTTGTTTAAATTGGCTGAAATATAAATAGACTAGCAGCGCCCCGCGGTTTCACCCGCATAAGTCCCGATTCCGTGGGAATGTCAGGATAAAAAGTATCCTATGTGTTAATCCAGGTTATGAACTATCTGTGTGCCAAATTTCATCCAAATCGGTTCCGTAGTTTTTGCGTGAAAGAGTAACAAACATCCATAATAAGGAGCATTAGTGGCGTGCTCCACGTCAACCAATAGTTATACTCGTATTATATTTTTAGGGAATTCATACATTGTTTATACATAGGGTACTCGAGGAGGAGGAGCTTGGCCAAGTAATAACAGCCGCACGGGTGGATCCATCAGGTTAAGCTACGCTTGCACGGGGTTGGTCTTTACATACCGAGACTCCTCCGTGCCTCGGAAAGCACGTTAAGCCGTTGGTCCCAGCTGTCATTCGTGGATCTTTGACAGTCGTTACGGGTCGTCAGAAACCCGAAAGTCTGACAACCAGTCTTACCAAGGGGTATCGTATTTCCCAGTTGCGGGGTTGTGGAGGTCAGGTAGGCAGTCGCTCCATGTAAAATACTGGTATTCAGCTGCATCTCGTTAGACCGGAAGCCGACTCCAACATGGTTGGGAAAAGGCTAGGCAGATTGATTAACATAGGGTATTATAATTTGGAAGTGTTTTTAGTTAAGTTAAATAATAATACATTTATATTTGGACCGATATTTTTTTTTCAATTTTTCAAATCCCAACACTACTATGGCAGTATGGACCAGTCCCGCCCTACCTCCAGGGGTATGGCCAGGGGTATGATGGGACTGTCATGGGGTACTTTGAATCCCGGTAATAAGTTCCCGTGGGATATTTTCCGACATCCATTCGGTTGAAGCCGCTGGCAAAAGTTAGTAATTTCTTTTCATACAACTTTCCCGTTTTATTTGAAGACCTAAGATGGTTAACTGATTCAGGCGTGGCTTTGTGGAAATCCATTATAAAATACAATAGACGCTGATAAATTTAGTAACCTATTCCTATTCTTTGCGTCCAGCGCTCGGTGTGGTAACACGTCGCGTTCTGGTTTGCAATTGGTCAATCGTCATCCTGAAGATGCCTCGTTGAGAGGTGAAACACGTGTCGATTTCTTACAGGGTTTTTATGACTCTTGAAGAATAGTCAAGCGGAATAGGTTACTAAATATATCTGCGTCTATTGTATTTGAAGACCTGTCCACACCGCCTTGTTTTAACAAAACCCGGTGGACTGTTAAAGTAAAAGGAATATAAATTCCACGAAGATTTAGGCAGCTGAGTTGGCTAATTTAATAAAAATACCGTCTTTGCCAAAAGAAATTAAAAAAGTAAGTGGGCAAGGAGGTGCTTACAATTAAAATGAAACATTCTGAGCTTACGCCACGTTTTAGACGTCAGTCTTGGTTTTATTTAAAAATCTCGTCCTTTTTTCTTTTTTTTCAATTTTCTTTTGAATAGATTTGAAAAAGCATAACCCTTCCTAGGCAGTCGGTTAAAAAGGATTGGGACTTTTCTCTTTTTCAGAAAAATTATCAACTTTGCTTGTGTAGTTTTTGAGTTAGCTTCAATATTACGTATTTTTCCCACTTAGTCTATGTAGACGACATCATAAGTGACTCCGTTACACTGTTATTTACATAGCAGGTCGTGGTATTCTAATTTCTGTGGAATAGATACCCCAACTAAAAAGTGTAAAATAAAAACGGTGGCAAAAAACGAAAATTGAAAAGCAAAGACGACTTCCGACTTCCAAATTAAAGTTATTTTTCACTTTTTTAGTGTTTTTTTTGGAAGTCAGTTGTTTTTTTTTGGAAAATTAGGTGAAGGTGGATGCGCTAGGGTGGCCCGCGAAATTCAAATTTTCTTACGTTTTTTGCAATTTGCAGGTCAGTATCAGGTTGTATGTTGATCTTTATATTATTAGCGCTCGTAACAAATATGGATTTACAGAATTATAAACATTAAAATCAGTAATACAACTCTAAGCTCATGAAAGTGTATTGAATGACTATTTCATGAAATTTGGCACTTTCATGAACTTAGAAGAGTTGACTTTGAAGACTGTAAATCCATATTTGTTACGAGCGCTAATAATATTAAGATCAACATACAACCTGATACTTACCTGCAAGTTACAAAAACCGTAAGAAAATTTGAATTTCGCGGGCCACCCTAGCGCATCCACCTTCACCTAATAGTTAAAACATTTGAATGGCGAGAAATCACGAGAACTAACTCCACCTGTTAGGTGGTTATAATAATGAAGTTCTTTTTTTTTTTTTTTACTGGTGTTGTAAGTATATTTATTTATTTTCAACAAAATAATTAATAACTAAGAATATTTAAGATAAACTAACAAACTATACTAACTATTTACAATAAATACTTAAATATTTTGATCAACTTCTCACTGACCTGTAAATTGCAATAAGCCTAGGAAAATTTAAATTTCGCAGGCTACCGTAACGCTAGCTTGGCAAGAGTACCTAAATAAGAAATTAGATTTCAAATAACATATACCTACTTAGAACTTTTAGGGAGGCCTTTGACAAGCAGTGGGAAGTAATGACTAAAAAAAAAATTAAGAAAAATACTTTTACACAATTCTTTTTTCTAAAAACACGAGTACTGTAACGTAACTTATTTGTATTTCACCCTACCAACGACCGAGCTATCGCGGTAACTACATTACACGATAGGCAGACGCCACTAGTCGCCCTTATTAGAGCAAAATTTTTAGAGCCTAATGCAGTTGGGAGCAATTTTGTGTTTAGGCAAGAAAAAGTTTCGAAGATTTAATTTTTTGGAAGGCATGAATTAATGTTTTTGTTTATTCTGGTAAATTCTTGATAAAAGTTTTTAAACTTTTATTAAGATTATTGGGCTTTCTTGTGGAGAAAGTTGATTGGGGAATTTAATTAGATTGTTGAGCAAAAAGTCACTTAATAGTGAAAGTCATACGTGTTATGAAAGTTTCAAGTCCCTTTACTGTTCAAAAGACAGTCCTTTTTTTTCTCTTACTGAAAAACCCACCCGTGTTACTTCAGTTGCCTGTAAATTGCCAGAGGCCACGGCATCCCTTTCGAACTTTCCCGCGAAAAAGATACACCCCTGTGTCAGCGGATGGACGGACGGACAGCGGAGCCTTAGTAAGTTTCTCGTTGGCACTCTTTGGGTACGGAATCCTAAGAATTATGAAATAGAAAATACACGCAGACTAAAGGACATCGCTCATAATAACAGCTCCGACACGGCAAATAACTTGTCATTCAAGGTTGGATTTTAAATCAAAATATTAAAGTCTATTTTACGAATAGTGCTAAACAGAATAGTGTACGACACTCACGAACAGCAACTAGTTTTGATCATAAATCTATTTGACGCCGGGAAACTGTAGGCATTTCCATCCTTTTGAAGCGTGTGTCGGTCAAACCCACGAGTCTATATTTCTTCCTATATGCTACATGATAGGAGGACGCGCCTACTGTGTTCCGGCCTTGCACGCGTCTCTCACACGCGAGGCGTAATTTTACGGATTTTACGGTTGCGGTGATTATAATAACACATTACATCACGCCGTTTTACCCCGAAGGGGTAGGCATGGACGTAAAGTGCAATTACATTTCACCTAATATTGTGTCTCTGCGTCCAGCGCTCGGCGTAGCAACACGTTGTGTTCGGGTTCGCGACGGGTTAATCGTCATCCTGAAGATATAGTTGAGAGGTGAAACACGTGTCGATTTCTTACAGGGTTTATTTTATGACTCTTGAGGAATAGTTAAGCGGAATAGGTCGTCTGTTGTATTTTATTTATAATTGATTTCCGTAAAGTCTCAGTCAAAGTACGTTTAAGTTCTATGTAGGAGGCAAACCTAGTGCCTTTAGTCGGACACAAATATGGACTCCAGAACAGACCACCTACTACTGAGAAATTCGTAATGATAAAACATCGAGCTTAAGATTGAAACCCAGGACCCCAACACTAGTAGTGCGCACCACGAAAGAAGACCGGCGGATAATTTTGGAACTAATTTTTTTTTTAATGCATTGTGATGCAATGACATAGACCCTAGCGCCGCGTCAAATAGACTTCAGTCATCTTCATTGGTGGCGTGGACTCTACTTAATAATTCCATGACAGTTTGCTTGACAGTTGCGGTGACGGATAGACAGACAGAATTTTTTTTTGACTGTTCGCTCTTGGAAAACTAACTTTGAAATCAGATTTTATTTTGGGATATTTAAAAAATCTCTAGTGTGTCCCTTATTTTATCTGATTTTAGTCGAATGTAGTCATAATTTTTATCGCAGAAAGTAATAACAATGTAGGACACGATGGTAATGTCCTTTCACAAAAAAGTACAATAAACTGTAGCTATTCATTGTCGAATCAACATAAAATTCTCCAACACTTTTCCTGCCAAAAAAAGTTCATTAAATATGTAAGGGCGCGTACAAACAAAAGTTTACGACGTTGCGTTAATGGAGGTTTAAAACAAATGCTGTTTATTGCTTTAGTGACGTCAGTGTCAACAGGCATAATATTTTTAGAAGGGTCACTTTGAAAGGCACGTATTCTCCCTCGCATTACTCAGTTGCTAGCAGCCCGAAATCCGGCTCTGATGCCCGGTTGATGGCAATAGGCTCGTCCCCTGTTACATGGGACTTAAACATAACAGGCTAAAAATGGGTGTACTATAATAGGTCCATCTCTGCCTGTCTTTGGAAAATACATGCGTGATGTTATGTTATATTGTATTTTAGAACGAAATTCAAGTATTGATTGATCGATTGGTCGTGAGTCGTGGGTTCGTTATTGAGTTTTTCCATCAGAAATTTTGCAGTAGCAACCCGGAGTCAAGATTTGTGCCCAGTTTATGGCAATAGTAGGTTCGTCGTTTCCCCTTTTATCTACATCGGACCTAACTAAAATAAATGTCGACTGGGTGTTACTACCGACCTACGCTTCAGAAAGGCACGTGATGTTATATATCTATTTTGTTTCATGCAAAATTAATTTTGTTCCGTAACTTCACGACGTGTTTCATATATTCGTTTATGCACAAGTGTCATAATCAGAGTCTAATTATGAAAAGACGGGAGCGTCGGCGTCGCCTTAATTTGCACGGAAATACGAGCTTCCTAAACTTGGTGCGACACAAAATCTTTATTTTTCCCTTTTTACCAACTCCAGAAAAAAGAAGTTATCAAATCAACTGCTTTTTTAATGATCCCAAAGATGAAATTACGTGAAATTTTCGCTGATTTCATAATCATTTTTGAAAGGGGGAGGCTACCGAAATGAAGACTTATACAGCGTGTTGTCTTACTCTACTACTTATACAGGTGTTGTTAAAAATCATACTGAGAGTATTTATGTGGTTTTTATTTTGGAAAACAGAAAAAACAATCGCAGCATTTTTTTTCAATGGGGAATTTTACCGGGTTATTACATGGGGCGTAGGGGCTTAGCGGGTGTCTACAAGTCATAACTTATGACCTCTGTAGAAAATTTGCTAATTTTTAATGAAATTGGGGTAATAAATTTTTTATTTTTTTCTGGTAATTTTATTGCAGTACCTATGTGACCCTTTCGGATCGGACAGGGTTTTGTTACATGCTGTTTATAGAAGTACGAAAGAAGAAGACAATGTTGCGCCGACCCCAAATAAATTGGGATAAGGGTAAGAGAATGATGATAAATGATGAATAACTGTCATTTTTGCTATATATGTAGGTTCGAAAACTAGGTAGTAATTTGAAGTTGCTCATACACAACGAATTGTGTTAAAATGGAGCTTCTGCACTATTCTGTCTAGTTTCAAAAGTGCGTAGCCCTAGAGGGTTGAGTATTACAGTAAAACGTGACCTTTTTGATTTTTATGTTTGCCTGGTACCTAGACTTAAAGTAAGAGGGTGCATTTCTAATATCTAGTTGACGATTCGTCATAGCTACGCTATTTGTTGGCGGCATTTTTGAAAGTACCTACTTATAAAATGTAATTGGTTAGATGTCCTAAAGGATAAAATTTTCCATAGAATGACATTTATTTACAGAAAAGTTAATAAATGCAAAAAATATTCCCCATTTACTCACATTAAGTAGGAAAAAAATCTAAATTTATTTTTTTTAAGACTAAATGTAAAAAAATAAAAACAAATGACACTAAAAGTTACTAAAGGCAACAAAAAATTTCTACTAATATGTTATCTCTCCTATCTTATTACCCCGTCTTTAACTGCCCCGTTGGTCTCGTGGTCGCAAGCGCGACTGCAGAGCGTGGGGTCCTGGGTTCGATTCCCAGGTCGGTTAAAGTGTTATTGGATTTTTCCGTTAAGAATTTCGTAGTAAAAGCCTGGAGTTTGGAAGTTGGCGGTGTGATACCCCCGTGACTCGGAAAGCACGTTAAGCCGTTGGTCCTACGCCTGATCTCTCTCCGGTCGTGTCGGATTGCCGTCCCATCGGACTATGAGAGTGAGGGAAGAGAGAGGCACTTGTGTCTGCGCAAACACTTGTGCACTATAATATCTCCCGCGCCGAAGGCTAGTCTCCGTTGAGATTGGCCGCCGTGGTCGAAATTACGGTCTGGAGGACTATTATTATTATTATATTATTAAGACCGTGATATTTTAAATGAGTGTCATAATCTTTTAAATACTCGCCCTTAACTTTGCACGTGTTTCATTTCCAACCTGTAAACTGTTAATCATTATGACGCTTTCAAACCTTTTTCGTACCGCCATTACTCTTAGAAAGGAAAAATATATAAATTAATGTGAGGGTTCCGTATCAAATAAAGTGATTTTTGTTATAAAAAAACTTAAGGAACGAGGGAGGTTTACGTAATGCTCTTTGTGAAAGATTTTGCCTGAGGAAGTACGACTACCATTTTTCTACTAGCTTCTGCCCGTGACTTCGTTCGCGTGGAAGTCGTATAAACATCACAATATCTATACTAATATAATAAAGCGTCTGAGCCACGCGGGATGGAACCTCGTTGACATGCACAGTTTTGCTCTTCTCGGTAATGCTCGATGCTAGTCGGGCGGCCTCGGCCCCCGAACCAACGCGCCGCATCGCATCGCCCACCCACGTTTTTACTTCATTTTTGCGTTCTTCCTGACTTTTATTCTTTTTGCTCAGCTCCTAAGGGTCGAGATGTTATTATGATAGTGTTTTTCTCGAGAATTGGGTTATTGTATGCAAAAATATTTTTTCAAATCCGATTGCAAAACAGCATTGTATATGCTGTTAGTGTCCTCTAATCCTAACGTAATATTATAAATGCGAAAGTGAGTTTGTTTGGTACACTTTCACGCTAAAACAGCTAAACGAATTTTGATGAAATTTGGTACCATGACCTGAAATAGGACATAGGATTTGTTTCATCCCGATATTCCCACGGGATCGAGACTTACGCAAGTGAAACCGCGGGGCGCAGCTAGTAAATAAATATAGATTCAAAAGTCATAATCATACTGAAGCAATGAAAAACGCGAGCAATTTGCAGTTTTGGATTTTAACATTTTGGTTAGTTGTTACGGTACCCTAAAAACACGTCAGCAAGGTATAAAAATAATACGTTACCTACATTTTATGAGTCCTTGCAAGGAAATAGCTCAATTATGATTTTGTGGGCGACAACCGTATTTTCAGGTTAATTTCGTTTTACACTGAAAGTCACAGGTTAACTGAACAAGTTTTAGTGTTAACAATCAAATAAAAAAGTTTTTTAATATAATAAGAGTTCTCACTTTAGTTAGGGCGACTAAATTAAGTAACGGATTAGTTAAATAGTTTGAATATAACTTTCTGGGTTGTTAGACATGATTCATTACAAAACTAGTTCAGTAATCCTGAGAAATTGGAACCGAAGTAAAATTAAAAGAATATTATTAATTCTTAGCTATTTTATGAAATAAAATGTTTTGAATAATTTTGAATCAATTTAGATCATGTATAAAAGTAGCTTTTTTGAATTTAATCGCTGACCGCAACTTTAGGCAGACGATATGGACAATTTGGAATGGTGTGGAATCCCCATACCCAAATGTATAGCCAAATGTCCTTTCTTTAGTATTGTTCGTTGAGTCGTTGAGCTCCTTCAGCTCTGAGTTGAGCTCCTCGGTTACTGATAAATGGTTGCACTGACTGGACAGGTCCACTCAAATCTGTGTGGTTCTTTCCTCAAAAGACCATTTCAGACATTAATCTACATGGTCCTCATATAGCTTGACCAAGATTATGTCTGGACCTTAAAAGAGACTGCGTCCTCTGAGTTTGTTTCGGCCTTTCTTCTCAGATTAGTCAGATAGGAAACGCCGACCTCATCTAGCTTATTTTATTTTTTTAATATGGCGTGTAAAAGTGATTCCGATACTCTATTTACAGAATTAACAATTACATTTCATTTCCCGGCATTTTGTCCATAAATTTCCAGACGATTCCAAATTCTCCGCGGACAAATTGTGAATAA
This sequence comes from Lithophane semibrunnea, assembly GCA_947363905.1. Classification (NCBI taxonomy): domain Eukaryota; kingdom Metazoa; phylum Arthropoda; class Insecta; order Lepidoptera; family Noctuidae; genus Lithophane; species Lithophane semibrunnea. The sequence goes on along the minus strand of OX376208.1, from coordinate 12,901,333 downwards.
TCTGTGCAGAACGACTTCAAAAAAAAAATTATTTAGATTAAAATAGGCACTTATGGGAACTACCGACAAAAGTGAAAACTTAAAACTGGTATTAGCTCCATCTATATTCTATATCCCTGCACTACGCGAATTCATAAGTTTACAACATATTCAAAATTTGTGATCCACTGTTGGACGAGAAAAACTGCCGAAAAACTGTTATGCAGTTTGGCAGACTTTATGTAAGTTATTATTAATACAGATTTTGAATAAATAAATAAAATAAAACCTACTAAAAATCGCTCAACGCGCCAAAAGAAATATTCAATTACAGTTCTCTATATTACTTACCCAAGGACACGCCATTATAATTCTTAGCAAAAATTCGCAAAGACGTCAGACACAGTCCCACAAAATTGTCTCGCCGCGCGTAAACGTAATGAGACTAATCTAAAGAAAATGAGAAGATTATGAAAGGAAATGATCTTTGTGTATGAAATCTGTGACATTTTGGGCAGATTAACAAAGATTGAAATCGTTAGATTCGCCCTCACTTTAGATACCTATTTAGCTAATGCGAAAAAGTGTCCATACTGAGGAGAGTGACCTCGTAGGAACGGTAGATAACATGATTTTTAGCATGAGGGAGCAAGACAATCCTGACCAAATTTTAATATTATTGTCAACGAAATAGAAACGTGACCATCGTTTGTCGTGGTCGGGTGAATCTAAAGATTTAGATCTTTGTAGATAAGAGATAGTTACGAGAAATCCAACCTTAGGTACAGGACAAACTTAAAAAGTCTCATGTACACGCATTTCCTTCGTTGGGTTAAACAAGCATACGTAGCTCCTATTTAAACTATGTCTGCCCGAAATCTTCTTTAGAACAATTTCGTACAAGTGTTATCATGAACAAGCATATTTTGTAAACACGCCTCCAAAACAATGCTGGTTGGCGAAAAATAAATAAGTACATTTTAGGACCCCACGGACTCTTTTAAAAGGTTGGCAACCCCTATAAACCTTCGCTGACGTAATTTCTAATTCCGAAAAAAATATTAGATCCAAAACTTTTTAATCCTGTTGTTATTGCGGCGCGGTTTATAAATTGCTGAAACTTTTATAATTTTATTGCGAAAATATTACAAATTGTTTTATGTTAAAATTAGTCTCAATCTGCATATTTTTACTAAGATATGAGGTATGGCAATGTCTGCAATATTGCGACTGTAAAATTAGAGTTTTACGCCTGCCGCAGAGGTATATTTAAATTGTTTTATGTCTTGATGACCCAAAAGACCTAGACGATTGTTTTTACGGTTCCGTAACCAAAGGGTAAAACGAGAGCCTATTACTAAGACTCCGCTGTCCGTCTGTCTATCCGTCTGTCACCAGGCTGTATCTCATGAACCGTGATAGTTAGACAGTTGATTTTTTTACAGATGGTGTATTTTAATTGCCGCTATAACAAAAAATAAAAAACAGAATAAAATAAATATTTAAGGGAGTCCCATACAACAAACGTGATTTTTTGCTAATTTTTGTAGATAATGGAAGGAACCCAACATAGTTGGGAAAAGGCCAGGCTGTGTGTGGTACGGAACCCTTTGTGTGCGAGTTCGACTCGCACTTTGCCGGTTTTTATTTTTGTTTTTCATGTTTGAATAATTATTAATACCCATAACGTCTGTTGAGTTCTGCTAGATTATGAAATAAGCCTTGTTTATGCGTATCCAATGAATGTAGGCGTCTATATTTCCCAACTGATAAAAATATCAGAAAAAACAGAACAGGAAAATAAACATCTCGATTTAAACACCACTTCCGAGAATTTATAGAATCCTAGCTTTTCATGGTTTTAGATCACTAATAACCATCATCTGCCTAGCCTTTTCCCAACTATGTTGGGGTCGGCTTCCAGTCTAACCGGATGCAGCTGAATACCAGTATTTTACATGGAGCGACTGCCTATCTGACCTCCACAACCCAGTAACTGGGTAATATGATACCCCTTGGTTAGACTGGTTGTCTAACCAACTTTTTTGACTTTCGTGCTTCTGACGACTCGTAACGACTGTCAAAGATCCTCAAATGACAGCCGGGACCAACGGCTTAACGTGCTTTCCGAGACACGGAGGAGTCTCGATATGTGAAAATGGTCACCCATCCACGGACCAACCCCGGCAAGCGTAGCTTAACCTGATAGATCGACCCGAGCGGCTGTTATTACTTAGCCACGAGCTCCTCACTAATAACCCTGTAAACAAAATAAACAAATTAATGGCTATTAGCCCCGAGGTCATGAGCCGCACGCTCAAGCGACAGAGAGTGCGGAGAAAAAAATTAAAGGAGTTGTTAGGGTTCCGTAGCCGAAGGATATCTATCGGAATCCTAAAGGACCCCATACGAAAAACTCGAATTTTCTGCGTTTTGTTTGCTAAATATTGTACTCTACAACTTTTTTCGTAATGTCCCTCGGCAAACTTCGTGTTTCATCAGTCGTCGGATTTCTATCAGTTGCCCTTTGTACTTCTTTTATTATAAAACTGGGAGGAAATAGCTTATGGAAAATTGTTTTACAGCTCTATATAGTTCACACGGAAATCGAAACAAAACAACAATAAAGTATTCTGAATTCAATTTATTATACACGATAAATCAAATAATTGATGGACATGGAAATCAGCATACGGGTGTATTCAGAAATGCGATGATTCCCGAGGGACATTAAGAAAATAGTTGTACTATACTGTGGTGGTACTTAAGTTTGGCAATATTTCGGGCTAAGTCGGTTACCTTGGTTCTCTTACGGATCTTTTCATTTCTGATTCGATCACGCAGGGAAACTCCGACAAGGCCACCCACAAGGTAAACTAATGACCTGGTGAAGGCCGCGGGAATCCGCTGGATGCGAAAAGCTCAGAACCAGTCAAAGTGGCGGTGCTTGGGGGAGGCATATGTCCAGTAGTGAACGTCTTTCGGCTGAAATGATGATGATGATACGGTGGTACGAAACCCTTGGTGTACAAGTCCAACTCGCACTTGGCCGGTTTTATTAGAACATGCCATGAATCACACCGACGGAGACAGGTGACGCTTGGTACAAGTCGCGTCGCCAGTCGCAACGCCCGAGGCCGTGAACGGGGGCCACAGATCACTAATAAAGCCCTTAAACAAAACAAACACACGAACCGCCAACATAAATAGATTATTACAAACACTGATAGCCACTCTAATCTTGTTTGTTTTATCTCATTATATTGATTGAGCTATGTCTATTTCGGATCTCTCATAGTCTGGTCAAAAGCGGACGTTTTAAGTTGTACAAACATACTTTGCGTTTGCCAAACGTTTTTTATACTAACTTCTAGGCCATCTTTTTATAAATTCGAGTTTTGTAGGAGAATATTTAGCTCGCGATGTGGTAAGAAGATTAACCAGGTTGCGTAGGAGAAGCATGCTACACACTCGGTCGGGTCGGTACAATTCGGCACCGTCGAGAGATGGAGCAGTGGTGGTCCAGTGTTACCGGCTGTGACTTACGAGTGCAGGTCCTAATTTCGAACCCTTTTTTTTTTTTGTTGGTGGGAAATCATCCAATGAATTCTCCCGCTCTGGGCGGAGCTGAAGGGCGTGTCAGACTTTTACTGACTAAAACCCACCCGTGTTCCTTCAGTTGCCTGTTGCCAAGATCCCGGTATCTAATTTCGAACCCTGACAGGCACATTACTTTGTGTAAATTATTCCATCACCACTGCTCGCAAAACATCGTGAGGAAACCGGCATGTCGTAGAACCAAAAATTCGAAGACATGTGACATCTACCAATTCGCACTGGGCCCGTGGTGGATAAACGTGGCCCTCTCCCTCTCATGGAGAGGAGGCCTGTTTCTTAGCAGAGGGAACATTGTAGGCTGATTATGCTATGGGCGGCAAAACCGAATTTATTTTGGCGTGTGGCTGTGCCGAACTGTGCCACATTCGGTCACGCTGACCCGATCTAGTGTGTAGCACCCCTTACTGTCCAAGGTTTTCCGAACATGCTTAGTATCCCGTCAATCGTAGAGGCTTTTATTGGTTATCTTTTTAAGTTCTAAATTTTATGACATGGAGGAAAATTCTTAATGTAACTTTGGTTCCATAGAAGAACATGTTTAAATTCTAGGACAGTTATGGCTGTCTTGGCAACATACAAAATAGATGACTAAATAAATGTCTTGAATGACTTTCCTATGAAGTAGTGAAGCGTGTTAAGTTAGAAAACCTGACATGTAAAAATAATGATAGAAATTTTAAAACTACAATGGGAGGTCTTGATTAGAAGTTAAATAAAATACAACGTGTGCTTTTTTTCACGAGTCCATTAACTTTTGCAATTGTGAAAGACGCATGCATTTTCCACGTGAAAAACGAATGAAAACTCGGTAAAAAAATGTTAATAGACGAATATTTTATGCAGATGCGTTTTCTCAAAAATCACAATGCGATGAAAGAAACGTCTTATTTTATTTCATTTGTTTTTCCAACGGTTTTAGAAGCTTTTAGCTGTTCTTGCTTAGGAAAACATTCGTCAATTTGATGAAATTATAAACGTGGTCGATAATCGGTTTTTTGATGAACAGTTTTTTGAACGCCTCGAGCCTTTGCTAAGCGAATTTGCCTGTTATTTGGCTACCTTTGGAATAGTTCTTACACAGGGAGCTCTATAACTAGTACGTACTTTATTATGAGTATTTTTTGCCATCATTGTAGACTACGAATAATTTCTACAATGGGTACAGTTAAACAAGAAAAGGTGTGCGCTTCGGTAATCTTCGTATTTTCGATTTAGCATGAACGTGCGATACAGAGTTACCCCTACAGGGGTAAGTCTATAGGTTGCGCTGCGTTTTGCAGTAGTGAACGGAAATAAAGAAAGAAAAAATGTTTCTTTGTTGTTTCTTTTTTCTGTCTTTAGTATCATTGCGCGTATTTATGAAGTTTTCACTCAGTCCTACTCAAGTAACCTGCTTCGGTCTCACCTCATCATGTATCACTCACCCGATTTGAACAGTTTTTTTTAATTGCATAGAGTTGTTAATACCACATAATTTTCTAACCATGTTAATACAAACTAGCATCACAAGACTCGAATAAAATTGATCTATTGTGGATATTCAGTGAAGGAACGAGTAATTTACTTGCTCATAGCATGCTGGTGATTCCATAACTACGTAATTTTCCTCACTGAGACAGTGTTAGTTTGATGAACTAATAAAGTGAAGATGGCATCCACCTAGCTTAGTTCGAGTTTCTTTTGTTTTAAAACTTTGAAGAAGCGTGGCATATTTCAACTAAGTTTTAAATTAAGTCGAGACCACTCATTGTGTTAATAAAAACTAAAACTCAATTTCTACTTTATAACAACGCTCTTTATTTCTAGAATTTCATGACTCAAGATCCAAATCTAATCTCATTTTAACTTATGAGCTTGAAGTTCAAGAATATTTATTTCTTAGTTAGTTAGGGCCTTTTAAACTGTAATAAATTAAATTACAATTTGCTAAGGTGGGCCTTTAGAGAGGAGTGAAATAAATTAACAGTAGACAGATTTGGAAAGACTACACATTATAAAATTATAAAACAAAGTGCTCCGCCGCGTCTATCTGTTCGCGATAAACTCAAAAACTACTGCACCGATTTTCATGCTGTTTTCACCAATGGATAGAGTGGTTCTCGAGGAAGGTTTTAGTATATAATAGCCGACATCCACGCGGGGGAAGCCGCGGGCATCAGTTAGTGATTATTAAAAATGGCGGTTCCTCTCGGTTTCAATGAAAGCCAAGCTCGGGTTCAATTTAGCCTGGCTTGTGGAAGCTATATACCTAAATTTTGCTTAGACAAAGGCTAGCCTTTATCCTGAAACTCTAGCGTTATTTCTGTTCCACGAATTGTTGGCAAATGAGTAAAATGTTATACCTACTGTTACTTTGTGTAAATTATTTCATCACTACTGCTCTCAAAACGGTGTAGGAAAATATAGTGAGGAAACCGGCATGACCAAAAATTCGAAGACATGTGACATCTACCAACCCGCACTGTGCCAGCGTGGCCATAGCCCAGCACGCTGGCCCAGTGCGGGTGGCCCAATGCGGGCCCACTCCTTCTCAAAGAGATTCAAAGAGAGGAGGCCTGTGTCCCAGCATTGGGAACATTATAGGCTCATTTATGTACACCATCCGATAAGGTCCAGGCCGGGTCGACGGCACGTTGTGTTCCACGCGCGTCCGCTAGGGCCGATGCCTGCCGGGGTCGCGGGAAAGTGATACCGTGGCCTTTGTCAACTTACAGGCAACTGAAGGAACATGGGTGGGTTTTAGTTAGTAAGAGTCTGACACATCCTCCCGCTCCGCCCAGAGCGGGAGACGTTAATTGATAATTTCACACCAAAAAAAAAGGCTCATTATGTAAGAAAATGTTATTCTTTCTTTCTTTGAGATCGTTTTTCTGTACCATGTGCGTTTTCTTCTTCCATTCACAACTGTCAACCGACACGCTACCATTCACTCCCTTCTCGTTCATATCATTCCTTACACAAATACCGATACCTTTAAATATATTCTTAATCATATTATAGTATAGTATAGTATAGTATAGTGGAAGTGAGTAGTAGAAAAACATTTATTCATTTACTTTTTTTTTTCTTTTTCAAATAATAATATTATAATTTTAGCCCTCTTCCTCTATCCTATCTTGCTGTGCCCGACAGGGTCCACAATGATCTAAAATTATGTATATTTTTTAATGTACCACCTAAGTTAACATTGTGGAATGCAAATAAATATATTGAGTATTGAGTAGTTGATCCGTACGATTAAACAGAACATGTGCGTATTAGGGTCATCAGAACGCTGGGAATCATGCTGTGATTCCAAATGAGCGGTTCGTGAATTAAATGGGAAGCCAAAATGATTGCTCATTTAGCGCTGATTTTTGCTTGACTATTGTTTTCCTTTTAAACATTGGAATGGTTCTCATCTGAAAGTTGAATATTTATAGGTCACAAATGCTAATGTGACCGTACCTAAATTACCCTAGGCTGATGAAATTTTCGTTTTTCCTAATTATGTTAATATTAGTGTTTAGGTCGGTTTCTCCTAATTACTGTTGTTTGTGGATCTTGGCAGTCGTTACGGGTCGTCAGAAGCCCGAAAATCTGTCAACCAGTCTTGCCAAGGGGTATCGTAATACCCAGTTACTGGGTTATGGAGGTCAGATAGGCAGTTTCTCCAAGTAAAATACTGCTATTCGAGCCGACCGCAACATAGTTGGGAAAAGGCTAGGCAGATGATGAAGTGCTAGTTCTTCTTCCTTTCGTGTGTTTAGTGACTAACCTGGCGTCAGAGTTTTAAAAGCCGCCCATGGGCCTCTGACTTGGTTTCACATGCCGTCGGGAAATATTTCGACGTATAGTGTTGGTTTATTATTCGAGATTCAACGCATAGGCGAAGTTCTTTTAACACATATGTGTTCATTATACAACGCAATCCGTACAAAAATAAATCTTTTTGTCACGCAGTAGGTTACCTATATATCATCATTCGCCTGCCCTTATCCAAATTTATTTGTGGTCGGCGTAACATGTCCTTTACTTTTCCTCCATACTTCCTATTAGTCCTCATCTCGGTAGTCAACCCCTTTCTATCCATATCATCTTTCACACAGTCCATCCATCGGTTCTTTGGTCTTACCCTACTCTTATGGATTGGGTTACCTTATGTATTATAGTCAACAAAAGAAATTTGTTTGCAGGCAGAGTACTTGTTATGCTAGCTACACACTTAACGATATAAATCGTAGCGATTTCAGTCTGTGCAGTTAAATCGAACGCCCTTAGTGTTAGGGATGCAAGAAGTGTAAAAAAGTATCGATATATATCGTATCGATATTTAAAAAATATATCAATATCGATTTCGATATATCGAATAAAAAATATCGATATATCGATATATAGGTGGAAATTGCAAAAAAAAATTTTACTTTATGTAGTTCAAGTTTTATAATCATGAAAAACAGAACTAATAATTTTTACGGTTCTGAATTCCAGTGGTTTTAGTCAGCGGCGACAACGGTGTTGCTATTGAAAATATATCGTTTTTGATACATTTTCGATACTTGATATTTTATATCGATACATCGATATATCGAAATAATAAATATCGCCGGAAAATATCGATATATCGAACAAAAAATATCGATATTTCGATATATCGATATTTTTTCTGCAAGTCTACTTAGTGTCTCCACACGCCGCTGAAACACGCGCAAGAAACATGTCATCCACGATCGAAGATAAAATGATGATGGAAGATGGATGATGTTTATAGAAAAAAAATTCGTGGAATGTGTCGTGTAAAGACTGACTCATTAAAAGGAAGCTATTTTCTCATACCAACTTACTTAATAAATGAGTTGAAATTCGCTCCTAAAGATTATTAAAGGATAATTATTTAAAGATGACCGAGTGTGTGGCACGGGCGCGGTCCAAAAGTTAGCGTATTTAATTGGCAAGTCCTTGACCGCTAAAAAAAACTGTGCAAAGGCAAATGACAACGATTTATCTAATAGAAAGTGCAACTGCCGCCGATGAATAATAATCTGCAACGACTTGTCATTCACACGATCGATAAATCTACTCAAATCGGTTTGCACAGATTAATCGCTACGATATATCGTTACGTGTACAGCAGGCATTACTAATGTATTTGAAATAGCTCTAGTTGTGTTTAAAAAGTTATAACGCTTACAAAAACGATGAATATTTCCTGCGTAGGTAGGTAGTGCAAGAATGTGGAGGTCTGCCCCGCTTGGGCGGAGCCCCGCCGTGTCCTCTTGGAGGCGATTGGCGGCGGTGACCTCTCGCGTCCGGCTCTGGTCCAGGCCATGGTACGGAGCGAGAGGGCATGGGAAGCAGCCACCTCCTTCTGCGAAGCAGTAATGCTCGCGAAGGAGGAGGCGGAACGCGTGAGGGAGAGGCAAAGTTTGCGCCCTCACGCCCCTAACCGCCGCCGCCGCTGGAGACGCCCTGGGCGTCGGGAATCCCAGGCGGATTCCCGGCCACCATAGGCGCGGGCTTGCGGACGGCGAGCAATGGGTAGCTCGCCGTCCGATCAGGACCAGGCCCGGGTCGATGGCGCGTCGTGTTCCACGCGCGCCTCAAAGAGATGTCAGCACAATTGGCGGGGTCCGCTAGGACCGATGCCTGCCAGGGTTGCGGGTTAGTCCGAAAGGGATACCGGGACCTTGGCAACAGGCAACTGAAGGAACACGGGTGGGTTTTAGTCAGTAAAAGTCTGACACGCCCTTCCGCTCCACCCAGAGCGGGAGAAGTCATTGGATGATTTCCCACCCTCAAAAAAAAAAAAAAAAAAAAAAAAAGGTAGTGCAAGAATATTTTTTCTTTCCTGTAAACCAAACTCCTTTGCTAACTGTACATCAGTACTTTCAATCAATATTTATCTTCCAAAACGCTTTGATTTATCAACCAATCCATCACATGTTTACACGACAAAAAATAATTTTCCAGATTCCAGATTAATTCGATTTCGCGATTACCAAATAATGTAATGGAAATTGGAAAACTCATCGTGTGTAGCCGATACTGCGTTACAATTATTTTGATCTGTTCACGCATATGCCATGGTATGTGGCATGAAACTTAAAACAATGGACCGCTAATGGGAAACGTCAATCAATGTGGGAATGTGAGCGTAAAAATAAATGAACTTCCTGTGAAAAATTGTACGAAGAATATTTCGGGTATTTTAAACGGGTACGGAGATTGATTGAAATGGTTCCGTAGAAGTAATAAACAGGAAATTGTGATTGGTTCGTATTCATAAATAAAAAAGACTTCTTTACAAAATAAGATGAAAGATTCGGATATTGAGAGTAATTTCTTTGATTACGATTTTTTAATCTAAAAGCGATTTTAGACAGATATAAACCGGCTAATAACAAGACAAATGTTTTATCAAAGAAATAAATATGACATTTTGACAGTTATTCTTTAGAAAAACTCTTCTCAAAAAAGTTTTACACGGCTTAAAAATCAACTCATTCATTCATTTAAAAATCAGAGGTGTCTCCGAAAGGGATAATAAGGGGTGCTTAATTATGTCGTTAGAAACCACAATTGTATCATATTTAAGCCCTTAAAATATAAAATTTTCTATTTTTTTCTCAATAGAAACGGTCCAAAACTGGAGTCTTTATTAAATCATCCTTACATTTTATAAAACAAAATCCTCCACCGTCAAGTCTGTCTGTCGTCCTGTTCGCGATAAACTCAAAAACTACTGCACTGATTTTCATGCTGTTTTCACCAATGGATAGAGTGGTGCTCGAGGAAGGTTTTAGTGTATAATAACCGATACCCACGCGGGCAAAACCGCGGGCATCAGCTAGTAAAATATATAAATATTATGTACTAATTTTTTTCAGCTTTTGATACCATTTTCATTTCACTATCTTAATAATTCAGGACGATAGCGAGCAAAGGTCGACTGGTAAACGATTGCATCCAACCCTGAACCATATTTTTCTGCTTTAAAGAATCTATTAAACAATTAAAGAAATACCGTATAACCTTAATTTAATTCCTACTGAACCCTAAACCGCGATCATCAGTAATCCCAGCACAGATCCGATTTATCCGAAAATAATCTCGGAACCTATTTACGTAAGTACTTCGACAGTCATCTCTCAAAAAATTGTGCTGCGAGGTACAATCACTCTTTCGTATTTTAAAGAGATCAATCTACGCAAAGATTGGTGAAAGAAATAAACAAGGTTTTTGAATGTCATATCTTGATTTAAAAATATAATAGACTGAGATTATATTTAGTAACCTATTCCGCTTAACTATTCTTCAAGAGTCATAAAAAGTCCTGTAAGAAATCGACACATGTTTCACCTCTCAACGAGGCATCCTAAGGATGACGATCGTTACGCCGTGTTCAGAGGGCCTAGACAAGTGACAATCGCTTGGAAAGCGTTTCGTATTTCTACAACGACTTTCAACAAGATTGACATAAGCTTTTCGTTAGCTTATGTCAGTCCTATACATTTTTGCCTTTTCCATCATCGTTATCGCTTATAGAATGTCACGTTGTCTAGGGTCTCTGGTTTGCAATTCGTCAATCGTTTTTTATGAATCTTGTCAATGTAATTTACAATGGATTTCCGCAAAGTCACGCCTCAATCAATTAACTATCTTGAAAGTATATTATGGAAAACCTGCTGTAATTACTCTTCTACTCTATCCTTCTCATACTAAAGCTACGAACATTTCTAGTGAATAAAGCCTACTATATTTCTATACTATATTTCACTATATTTCAGAGTTTTTAGCAGAAAAGGAAAATGCATTTGTGTAATTGTTTTTGTTATGAATATGCCTATCTATGTTGGAATGAAGAAAAATGTTTGATTTAATGTGTGTGCCTGTAATCTTTCTATTTTTGTATTTGTTGTTGGTCTTGTACCTTTCGCATGCCTAGTGGTAAAATGTGGCTGAACTTGTTTAATTATATTTTTTTTTACACCATGTACTGTACCCATATTTGCGAAATAAAATATCTTATCTTATCTTATCTTACTTCTGACTTTTGTTCATTCTTTCTTTCTTAAAAAAGATGATGAGCAGTTCACCTTAGACTATTGTAACTTAGATAAATTACAAACTGACCCACTTGAAAGCGAGAAATAATTAAAATTTCGGAAGTCGGTGGCAAAAACCAAAAATACAAAACCAAAGACATCGGCTTCCGAAATACAAGTTATTTTTACTTTGTAGTGTTGTTTTGGAAGTCGGTTGTATTTTTTGTCAAAAAGTTTTAATGTCTGTAATTTATATATTTATGGTGGACACAATTATAAAGAGTATTCTTTCTATATAACTATCTACCCACCAAATACTTTTTTCTGTCACAGTTTTGCCATTTTTACGTATTTATATAAATGGATATGAAAATGCCAAAAATGCCAAATATGAAAATGTTTTGTATTTTCATATTTGGCTTTAAGATTCGTATTTACAGACCAGTTTTTCAGCTACACAAACCAGTTTTCACGACCTGTTCTGTGCTTCTCGCATTCCCGCGGCCTTCACCAGGTCATCGGTCCACCTTGTGGGGGGCCTTCCAACGCTACGTCTTCCACTTCGTCTGCGAAATGTGTGTGTAATAAAACCCAGTTACTGGGTAACACGATGCCTCGCGGTAAGAATTGCTGACGATGCAAGTTATTCTCATACAAATCAATCCAAGACAAGACAAGACAGTTACAGATTCCGCAATCAATTTCCTTAGTTCCTTTGTCTCTATTTCGGGTATACATTAAAGATGGCGGCTTACGATAGCTTCCTCATATAAAACGTGCCGCTGTTTCCGCGTCATTTTGTCACTTCCTTTATTAGCTGTAAACACCACAATACATGTGTATAAATAAAGCATTCCTAAATCGCATTTCACATAAGGACGTCCTTATGTGAAATGCGATTTAGGAACGACAGGAAAATGCCCATTTTGGATTTTATTTTTCTTCTATAGACACAGCACACATACATGACACACGCACACACATACATACAGATTACATTCGCATTGCATGGCGTTTATTTGGGCATTTTATACATTGACATTTATAATTATTATTTCTCCGCTCAACTGTCGATTGGCCTTCTAATGGCCGATAATAATTAAAATTCTATTGTGTTTCGTTAATGACAATTGGAGGTTTAAGCTTATTATGCAAAAGCTATGTAGGGTAGGTAGGTAATATATTTGTTTTAAACGAATTTCTGATTAAGTAAATGCTGCAGCAGCTGTAGGATGTTGTTTTCTGACCTACCTAATTTTATTAGTTGAATTTATGAGTTTTGCACCAATTTATATGTACAAAAAGAAAATTAGATCTTGCGAAATGTAACACAATTACTCAATCTGCCTAGCCTTTTCCCAACTATGTTGGGATCCGCTTCTAGTCCAGGAGCAGTCGAATACCAGTATTTTACATGGAGCGACTGCTTATCTGATCTCCACAGCCCAGTAACTGGGTAGGTAATACGATACCCCTTGGTAAGATTGGTTGTCAGATCTTTGACGTAACGACTGTCAAAGATCCACGAATGACAGCCGGGACCAACGGCTTTACGTGTTTTCCGAGGCACGGAGGAGGCTCGGTATGTAAAGATGCTCACCGATCCACGGACCAACCCCGGCAAGCGTAGCTTAACCTGATGGATCGACCCGTGCGGCTGTTATTACTTAGCCACGAGCTTCTCACGACTGTGTAAAATATTATCGTGTTTCGAAAGGTATTTTAAAGTATATAACTTTTTGTTTATTTACGACCGTTTCGTTTGTTTATTTATTCATTCAGTATTATAGAGGTCATTGGTTGGTATAGGTTCCTATCTTTTTTTATATAAGCAACTCGCAACATTTCTACTTGAAATATTCCAGGTACACTTTTTCCTAAGAAAAATGTAAATGAACTGTCTTATACATCCGACAGTATTGACTTCTTGATTGAAAGAGTCGGTTACCAGTCAATTACGACAGACAGGTGATTGAAACTAACAGTCTAAACAAACAATTACACGTCGAAATATTTAACGAATTTTTCACCAAAACTGAACTGTGAATTTGTGTTATACAGAATATCAAACTCAAACTCAAAGCATTTATTTCAATGGTTTATTTAATAATTATTTTGACAAATCTTAAATGAAATATACAATCTAACACTAACATTATGTATCTATAATAATAATTATGTACAAGTTGAATTCATTATTAACAAAAAAAAAAAACTAAAACTAAAAGGACTTACTAATAGATATAAAAACAAAGGGGCGTCAGGCGTCGAAGTATTCGTCCGCATCGCTGTCATCCGGAAACGTGCCCAGAAGACTGGCAGCATTGCCACGTTGAATGGCAATGCTAATTCTTTGGCCAAAGAACAAGCCAGCCCTCTGGTCACGGTTATTTCAATTAAATTATTTACAGGCACTTTTGAATTGTCAAAGACTCTGTCAATTAGTCAGAAATTCGGAGAAGAACGGGCAAGAAACTCCAAGGACACTCTTTTAAATCAAGATTATTACGAAATCCTGGATATATTATTCTTGTTGCTTCTAGTTATGTGAGAACAGTGTAAAAAATACATTATTCAAAACAATTCAAAATAAAAGATAAAAAATAAGCCCTGGCAGAAAGCAGATCAATCAATCGGCTACTTAATCTAGTACCACTATTATTATTATATACTACTATTATTATTATATTATTATATAACATTGGTCAGGGTATCAGTGAATTCTACCAATCAATAAAATCAAAGTCAATCGAAATCGATCGAAATTGTTGATCAATAAAATTAATCAACTTACACTGCAGCTATCTATGGATCTTTTGGCGATCTAATGACTTTGACGCGCGGTGTTGGTAAACACTTTAGTCCGAAAAGACCTGTTAATCGACTTCAAAAAAAGAGGAGGTAATAATAATAATGTTCGTCTGTATGTGTTTTTGTTATGTGTGTTCATGGATATTTTCGTCAAAAATTTTTTTCACAAAAAAAAATTTACTTCCAAAAAAAAAACACTACATAATTATAAAGTGAAAAATTACTTTAATTTCGGTAGTCAGTGGTAAAAAACTAAAATACAGACCCAAAGACACCGACTTCCAAAATTAAAGTAATTTTTCACTTTGTTGTATTTTTTTTGGAAGTAGGTTTTTTATGTTTTTTATTTGCCTGAGATACTTTTACTTTTTCCGATAATCAGCAAAAGTATCAGCCTGTAATTAAATAATTGCAAACCATTTGCAATTTTAAATTGCTAAAAGATGACTTGGCTCTACAAGGCCCGCAATCCTAAACATTAAACAGAGGAAAAGCGATGATATGTGATTTCAAACAATATTTTGATAATCAACGGACGTCATTTTTTTAAAAATAATAATTAATATTATTATATGATAAAAGCATAATACCAGCATAAATTATTATCCCACTGCCGGGAAAGGCCTTTTCTCATTAAGAGCAGGCACGATTGCTCAATAATATTATTATATTTATATTTTTGTAGGTACCTACATGCGAGGCAAGATTACAAGAAACCATTAATAGTAAAAAATATCGGAGATATTTTTTCAATTTACCCCACAAATGGTGACCTAAATAGTCAAAGAGGACTATTTATCGAAACCACATCAAAATGTTAAAACAATTTTTTTATCCAAATTCAATTAAGCTCGATAGACCTTTATTGGCAATCGCTTTGCTGCAAAGTTAATTAAGTCATGAAAGACTCGATGTTTAACAGGATTTAAAAAAATTAATGAACCTATCAGGTTTACCCTGACAGGGTAAAAGGGACAGTTAATTGGGTAAGCCTTTAGTGTAAACGCGGGATTAAGTGAACTTTTTTTTTTGTAAATTCGTGGATTTTTCACAATCATGGTGTATACAGAATGACAACGCAAGCGTAAATTGACGATATTATAGGTAATCAATGTTTCATTTTATCATTCGAAAGTGATTTCAATCACCATGTGAATAATAATATGAATAAGCTTTCATCGTAAAGATTTGAAAAAATATCCCAATGAAGTAAACTTAGCGAGGACAGTAAAACAAATTAAAACTTCTCCCTTTTAATATGATAAAATAACATAACATCACGTCTTGTTTCCCCGAGAGGTTAGGCAGAGGTGTACCCACATTTCATAGATATGTTTAAGTCCCAGGGGGTTTCACTAATTGGCGGGGTCCGCTAGGACCGATGCCTGCCAGGGTTGCGGGTTAGTCCGAAAGGGATACCGGGACCTTGGCAACAGGCAACTGAAGGAACACGGGTGGGTTTTAGTCAGTAAAAGTCTGACACGCCCTTCCGCTCCGCCCAGAGCGGGAGAAGTCATTGGATGATTTCCCAACCACAAAAAAGAAAAAAAAAAGGGGGTTTCACTACAAACGTGGGCGCAGGGCGGGCGTTGTCCTGCCAGGATTGCGGGAAAGTCCGAAACGGATAGCGAGGCCCTTGGCAACAGGAAACTGAAGGCACACAGGTGGTAAAACCCACCCGTGTTCCTTCAGCTTCCTATTTATTGTTGTCAGTAAAGACTGACACGCCACCCCACAAAAAAAAAAAAGAGCGAGCCTATTCCCACCATCGGGTGCAAATTCCAGATGGAAAAGTCCAATAGCCCACTTTGCCCGACCAGTACCCTAATTGTGTAACACACGATCAATCACAATCGGAATAATTTTGAACGATATCCCTAATCCATTGCTTCATTATGTTCGAATTTGTCTGGTCGACCACGTAAATTACGCAATGAATGTTAATGAACTGTCAAAATGAAACAGATTGTCATGGATTGTGTGTTACGAGAGTCATAAAAAACCCTGCATAAACGTCGACACGTGTTTCCTGTTTCGTGTGTGTGTTCGGGTTCGCGACAGGTCAATCGTCATCCTGAGGATGTTTCGTTGAAACACGTCTCGATTTCTTACAGGATTTTTTATGACTCTTGAGGTTAGATATACTTAGTTTGACTCTCAACTTGAGAGTAGTGGAAACGCCTCGCCAACTGATTTAATATTGTTCTAGGCGTGATCTAAATCACTTTGTATATTAGCGGTTTTAGTTTACAAACTATTGGTAATGGGGCGGGGTCACAGTGTAGGCGTTATCAGGCCTGATACGGCAGGTGTTATATAATAATGTCTATGATTTTGTAAAACTATCGTGCTGTTTTCATAGTTACCCATGGGATACTCGTGTTTTTAGTTTATGGTACAACACAATATTTAAAAAACAAACCACCAATCACTGCTGTAAGTCTCAGATTTAGATACTCTACTAAAATATTTACTCAAAAAATAAATATTTTATTTTTACTAAATATTACCAAAAACATTTACTGAGACTTCGCCAAAATATTTACAACGTAAATATTTTCTATTATTTGAAGTATTTTTATAATTCTGATTATTTTAAACAAAGAGAATAACGCATTTTACTAGTATTCTTGTTATTCGCTCCAAGCTAAATTTATACGATGTGGTTTATATTTATTGTATTTATTAGTGCAGCGAGTGGGCATCAAACTCACGGCCTCTCGTCATTCCACACCAAAAGCCAGGTACAGATATTCCTGTAGCTGGAACAATCTTCTTCTTATCGCCGCCCGTGGGCCTCTGACTTGGCTTCACATGCCGTCGAGAAATATCTCTCAGGCATACCGTTTTCCTCACGATGTTTTCCTTCACCGTTTTGGAAGGTAAGTGATAATTATACAATCTAGACTCGCGACAATATAAGAAGTCCGTTTTGACAGCTATAAAAATCCTTTGTGTAGCACTGAAAAAAAAATAGTTTCTAAAATACTGATTCTCGAGACATATCGATTAAACATACTTAGAGAGTTTGTAATCGACGACTTATCTACATCGATTAAAACTGATACTCAAGGCTTAACGTTTAATTACAAGTACGAGAACGAAACGTCAAAACGGACTTCTTAGATTGTCGCGTGTGTATCTTCTATAATATAAAAGGCAAGGGTGACTGACTGACTGACTGCCTGATCCCAATCATCAAATTGAGCTGAAATTTTGCACATAGATAGTTATTATGACGTGGGCATCCACCGAGAAAGGGTTTTTGGAAATTCGACCTATAAAGGGGTGAAAAGGGGGATTTCATTTGTATGAAAAATCTTATTCCTTGAGTTAATAGACTTGAAACTTGAAACCAATACTTATCTAAGTAAATTATAAAGCATGTCATTTTTCGTTTTCTTAACTACCCACTAAACGGTGATTGGGGGGTATCAAAGTTTGTATAGAAGAATTTTAACGCGTGGTCCGAAACTTAGTATTTATACGAAACGTCAAAGGTGCGTGGCTTGGGTTCGAACTCGAGAACAATGGAATGTAAGGAGGTTGGATGCTATTAAGTCGCGTGGTGATCAATCAAATGCTTATGCCTTCTCTGTACGAGAAAAGTTCGTCGCCCTGCAGTGCGTTAATAATAGGCTGTTATTATTATTATTTATTCACCCGTAAAGGTCCAAACCAACAATTAAAATAAAGGTCTTCAAAACAAAGTTTTCGAATTAATTCGCTTGATCACGTTCAGACATTGGCCCATCCCTTTTAGGGTTCCGCTAATAACGGGCCCCCAACTTTAGCGGTTCCGTCTGCATACAAGTTTATTCAAATGGGTTGCTTGAAACACGCCCAGGCCTTGTCACGTCAGAAATTAGTTTACTTCTTGTTTTGTCAGTAATTTTTTGGGTTTCGTAAGTGAGATTTGGTTGTGGGTTGTGGCTTTCAGTGCATAAATGAAGTTGGTTGAAAGACAGGTTTGCCACCTAGTTCGGATGCAGATAGTCCCAAACTTTGTATATTACAAACTTTAAGCCATTATTTACTGTATATTGTCAATATTCAATTTTGTAATATGTGTTTCATAAGCCAGACAAAAAAAATAATCTGGCAGATATACTGAGGTCGTCCATCAAAATATTACGGCATATTTTGTGAACCGCAGGAATTTTGTGTGTTCATGTTTAAAACTGACAATATAACGAGAAACAAGCGTTGTTTAAAATTGGTTCTGCAAAATTCTTGGTAACAACTAAATTCTTTAGGTAAATGAGAACCAGATGAGCTAAAATTTGTGTAGTTTTACAGCATTTTCATTGATGTTAATTGAGACAAAAATACATTTCTCCTTCGAAAAACTGTTTGATCAACCAACTGAATAAACTAAATCTTATTAAATAAATACGTTGAGCGATAAATATACTCAAATAGAGTAAATGTTGGTTTGCGGGGGTGTTTATTTACAAATAACTTTAGCCCGCATGTAAGTCGGAAAATATATCCCACGGGATTAAAAGAACACTATGTGTTAACCCAGGCTATTAACTATAAATGTGCCAAATTTCATCCAAATCTGTTTAGCCGGTTTTTGGCCATTCCGGAACATGGCTAAGTCTACTAATTTACAAACGTGTCAGTGGTCTCACAATGATCAGTTTTTGACAGATATGCCATACAAAATCTGTCAAAAACTCAATAAGTTATGTTTAGTTATAGATAGGAGCTCGTGGCTAAGGAATAACACCCGCATGGGTCGATCCATCAGGTTAAACTACGCTTGCCGGGGTGTTGGTCCCGGCTGTCATTCGTGGATCTTTGACAGTCGTTACCGGTCGTCAGAAGCCCGAAAGTCTGAAAACCAGTCTTACCTAGGGGTATCGTATTACCTAGTTACTGGGTTGTGGAGGTCAGATAGACAGTGTTGCTCCGTGTAAAATACTGGTATTCAGCTGCAACCGGTTAGACTGGAAGCCCTCCCCTTGGTTAGAATGTCAACGTACTATGGGTGGGTGTTCATTATGTTTTGTTAGTTTTAGCTAGTGTAAAAAAATTGGCTTAAAAAACATAATGAGTATTTATTTTAATTAGGATCTCCAACAAAAGATATACACAACATAAATAAGTGAGAAAAAGTTTTGAAGTCGTTTTCCGAACCTATTGCACAGAATATTATGAGGAAGTATTATTATTTTCAATTATCGAGACCGCGTGTCAAGCCAAGTTCAAGAAAAGAACTGGCAACGCAGCAGCCGTGTGTTATAATTCACGAACCATTTGGAGCTACTTTTCACCCCTCAATAACTCAAAATCTATTTCACATACACATATGAAACTTAGTTTATTTATTAATACCCCCTAGATTAACTAGAACCCCAAATTTCATAAATACAGCTCAAACGGTTGTTGAGATATCAACGTCTGAAAATCGTCATTTTTATCACTGACTGACTGACCTATAGATCAAAAACCTAACCCACTTCCAGATGACCTAGAAAGTTGAGATTTGGCGTCCAGCTTGGTAATTGTGTGTATACAAAGGAAAAAATCAGAAAACAGATTTTTGTTACGATTAAAAAAAAAAATAAGTAATCGATTTTTAACACCTAGCGCCTTTCGAAATTATTATAGCAAAAATATTTTCTTTTGTAGGAGAATTGGTTCCGTTATAAAAGGTCGCCTTTATCGTTTTGTATATTAGGTACCAGATTATTTAATATAACTTAGACAACCAATAATTAATAATAATTGTTAATCATTGGCTGTTTAAGTTTTCCGCGAGGCGGGCAAGAGAAGTGCGGCGCGTCCGGGGTCACAAAGATTTCAGGGTTTGGAAATATAGTCATAGTCCGTATCTTGAGGTGACATTTAGGCTTCCTGTACATGATGTCGGAGCTGCACCAGAGACGGACCACAAGACGGAAAAAATCGCGCCGCGGTGCCGCCTGCACCGGTGAGGTTCCGGTGCATAACGCCCTTGCGCCATGTGGTTGATATTCATTCGTATATATGTTACCGGTAATCTGTATAATTCAGGTATTCTATACAATACTTATGCAATGTATAGAATACATTTTCCGCAGTAGCTAGAAGCCCATAAATAAATAAAAAATATATAAATTCGCACTTATACCGATACGTTACGTATGTTTTTGAGTGTGTAGTGCGGTCAAAATGTATATGCAAAATAGTGGCTGCAAAAATTAATAAATTAAAGCATACGTGGGGAAGGAACCGTCATTTTAAGAGTTCGTACACACATGAGATATAAAATAATAAGCATAAGAGAGTGATATAAAATAAAGATTTGAATTCAATTGAATTGAACTTGTTCCTGACGGAGTTTCCCCGACGGCACACGTTGTTTTATAGAACTTCGACAACCAATATTAACACAAACTACAACGCCGGGCTCGGCGATCTGAGGGCCTAGACAAGTGACAGTCGCTTCGAAAGCGTTTCGTATTTATAAAAAGACTTTCAACAGAATTGACATAAGCTTTGTCGATAGCTTATGTCAGTCCTATACATTTTTGCCTTGTCCATCATCGTTATCGCTGATAGAATGTCACTTTGTCTAGGGCCTCTGATATCACTGTGGATAAGTGTAAATAATTAAGTTACAAAAGAAATACATTCTAACAGAATCTTGCTACTTATATTTGAAAATAGATTTTACGGATCACTTTTAGTTGACGAATAATAATAATTTATTTACCAATAATTTTTTTAGCCAAGTAAAATTTTCAGCTTGAATTCATCCTAAGTGCTTTGTGTAAATAATTCGACTATTCAATGAAGTTATATTTTTAAATAGCAAACATTGTTATAACAGAAAAAAACAAGAAATTTTGTTTTAAATTTATTTGAGAATGTTGTATGTTCTATATAAACAGGATTATCTATAGAACTTGGCACCCATTTAGATCTCAATTCTTTTGTCGGCGAAGTCGATAACCGCACTTTGAATTTGGCTCCCATTTCACATTTATGTTTTTGGTTGGATTTTGTTTACACAACACCTTTAATATTTCTACGTAAAAAAAATCACGTCTCATATGAAATAAGAAAATTGATGGAACGAGCCGCGACACGTGCTGCTCGCACGTGTTAACAGCACATTACTGATTACGTTTCGAATACTGTTTTATATTATAATGTTATGTTAGACTTGCTTTGAATGTTAAGAAGATTTGGTTTTGATTGTGAACTTAACTACCGAGATGACGGCTAATAGAGAATTGTGAAAGTAAGGGACATGTTGCGCCGACCGCAAATAAATTGGGATAAGGGCAGGAGAATGATGATGATGTGAACATTCGCCTAGTCTTTTGCAAAGCAGTTTTCATCAAGTCTAACGAGATGTGACTAAATTACACCTTTTTACATCGAGAGAATATCATCTGACCTCCATAACCAAACTGGGCATCACGAAAAAGGTTTCATCTTCATAGCTTATCGATGACAAAAAAGTTCAAACCTGTTTGGCCCAAGTTCAGCAGCGCGAACTCCGCTCTGACGCAGTCTTAAGAGCGTTTATTCTGAAAGTGGGCAACGTCGCAAATAGATGACAAATATTTCGCTGTTTTGATTAATTTGGCAATATTACTGTATGGAAATATGAAATATAGGTAGACAACTGTCTAAAATATTGATTATGAAATGCAATAAATAATATCGTAACACTGAATATTTAGTTTTAGATGTAAAAAAAGGATATGGAAAGTTTCCAAATGCGTTTTTTACACCTTAAACCGGTGACAACTTAAATTCAGTGTTATAATTGCAATTCATAATTAATATTTTAGACAGTTGTCTAGCCATATTTCATAATTTCCATAAAGTAATATTGCCAAATTAATAAAAACAGGTAAATATTTGACAGCTATTTGCGAAGTTGTCAACTTTCAGAATAAACACTCATCATCAAGTGCATACGTGAGGTGGCGGCGCAGGATTGAAAGTGAGCCATTTTTCTTTGGGGAGAGGTCGCATACGTACGGGGATGGATAGAAGGACGTCCCCGAGAGACGTACGTTCCGACCTTCTGTTGCGTCCAGCGCACCCTTCGCAAGCGACATCAGTCCATTGGCTAATCCTTTACCACAGTGGCAAATCCAAATCGTATCTAATATTATAAATGCGAAAGTTTTTTTTTTTCAATAATTTATCTGGGTTTTTTTCAGGTGCCTGAAGTAAATATATTTTATTTCCATAAATCCGTATCATGGCCATACAACAGTAGGCACTCAAATAAATATTTCTAAAAAAATAAAAGGAAACATTTATCAATTCTTCCGAAAATCTTTAACAATGCGACGAAATCAGATCACAAATCCAATATTTCTACGAAAAATTCAGATAGGAAAAAAATACTTGAAAAAACGAGTAGGTAGGTACAGTCAGCATCAAACAGAGGGGCAATTCCCGTAATTTTTAAGATTGTTCGCATTCGCATCTCATTCGTCAAAATTACTAACAATTTTCCAACATTTTTGACAAGTTTGACAGATTGCGACTTGAATTTGAACGTTTTTTAAGCACGAGAATATTGGCCTTCGGAAGTTAATCATAAATAATATCTTACTAGCTTCCTCCAGCGGCTTCGCTCGCGTGATATCTTTTTTAATTATAGCTTATGCTACTCAGTGACGTTAAAGCATTCCAATAGTGAAATAATTTTTTAAATAGGTTCACTGGTTTTTGAGTTTAATGATTATAAACAAAAATACAAATCTTTTCTCTTTATAATATTAGTGTCGATAGTGTAGAAATAAAACCTATCGCATTACACCGCATAATCGTTTATCTGCTGACTGCCCCGTTGGTCTCGTGGTCGCAAGTGCGACTGCAGAGCGTGGGGTCCTGGGTTCGATTCCTGGGTCGGGCAAAGTGTTATTGGATTTTTCCATTAGGAATTTCGTAGTAACAGCCCGGAGTTTGGAAGTTGGCGGTGTGATACCCCCGTGCCTCGGAAAGCACGTTAAGCCGTTGGTCCTACGCCTGATCTCTCTCCGGTCGTATCGGATTTCCGTCCCATCGGACTATGAGAGTGAGGGAAGAGAGAGTGCACTTGTGTCTGCGCAAACACTTGTGCACTATAATATCTCCCGCGCCGATGGCTAGTCTCCGTTGAGATTGGCCGCCGTGGCCGAAAATACGGTCTGGAGGACTATTATTATTATTATTATAATCGTTTATGAACTTGACGCCTAGCAAAATATCGTAACTACAACTCTATACATCCACTGAAAACCAACTCTGTTGAAATCAAATAAAGTTCAATGTTAATGGTGATGCTGTATACTTCAGGCATTTATTCAGATCGATTTTACAATAATAGGAAATGGATTTTAATCAGCCAGCAATAGAGCTTACTTTTAGATACATCTAGATTACTTCGGTCGACAAGAATTCATTTGATTTTCCATAAAATTTGTGTTCCATAGTCCGGCTCGCATCACACCCGCGTCTCGTCTCGCATCTCGTCTCGGTGTCACTCGAATTTAGTTAGACTTTTAAGTATTACTATTTTTTTGTTGTTGTATCGGTCAATGATTATAACATTCAGTGATAAAAACTTTATTTTTATTTCATTCGCCCTACAAACTTCGATCAATGTGTAGCTACAAAATATAATGACACATTAGGTACCTAACTGCTACACGTTGCGTTGATACAGTACTATTACGGAACAATGACTATAGACAACCAAATGAATTCTTGTCGATGCATACATCTTTTTGAGGCTGACTGTACATAGTCTGTGTCGAGATAAGCGATTGGAAACGCCGATAGCATTCCTTCACATCAGAAATACTTTCCATCCACAATAATCCAAACTAATATTATAAATGCGAAAGTAACTCTGTCTGTCTGTCTGTCTTTCTGTCTGTCTGTCTGTCTGTCTTTGCTTCACGCCTAAACTACTGAACCGATTTGTGTGAAATTTGGTACAGACATAGTTTGGAACTTGAGAAAGGACATAGGATAGTTTTTATTACAAAAAATAAAATAAAAAATAAAATTTATTCCGGACATACAGCGCCATCTATTGGTCAAGAGTCGGCATCAATTCAGTACTGAAAATTCATCGGAAAAATGTAAATAAATAGTAAAAAGGTATGAAAAATATAATATAATACAACTTTTAGTACATAGAAAATGCTCTAACGGAGTATAGATAATTCTATTAGTACTATATGTCGAGTTGGTGATCGCGCAATGGTGTCGATCGTTACACGAGTTCGGTTCATGTTATTGTTTTAATTCACTGAAAAAAGTAAATAAATAGTAAAAAGGTATGAAAAAAATAATATCAATATAATAAAACTTTTAGTACAAAGAAAATGCCCGAACGGAGTATAGATAAATAATCCGAGTTGTCACTATGCTCGATAGATGGCGTTGGGATCGAAATAGATCGCGCTATGGTTTCGTTACACGCATTTGGTTGGGTATCGGCCGAGCGCTTCGGTACTGTCGTGGAATTGTGGATTGATGATCGTTTCGTAAATTTAAAATTGGTAAATAAAAGGTTTATTTGTTGGGTTGTCTGGTGGTTGTTTTCAAAATAGGTTCCGTTAAATCAAAATAATATTTTAAAAATAACGGAAAAATAACATTTTCGCCTTTTTCGATCGGCAATAACGGCTTTAATGCCCTATGTGAGTATACATATCTTCAATTTAAACGCAGAGCTCATTATGTTGATTTTTGAAGAGTTCCCTAGAATATCTTCCACATTTCGTTTTTGAAGAGATACCGCGAGATCGGGAACTATGTGGGTAAAACCAAAAATCTGCCG
Source organism: Lithophane semibrunnea (assembly GCA_947363905.1). Lineage (NCBI taxonomy): Eukaryota > Metazoa > Arthropoda > Insecta > Lepidoptera > Noctuidae > Lithophane > Lithophane semibrunnea. The sequence goes on along the minus strand of OX376208.1, from coordinate 12,876,106 downwards.
GAAGTCACTATTCCACGCGAACGAAGTCGCGGGCAAAAGCTAGTAAACTAATAAAGCAAAGCGGAGCTCAATGATTTTCGTATTTCCCATACAAAAGTTGTAAACGACTGAAGTAATCGAGATCTCCTCTATTGTAAATCCAACTCTATCATCGTTTGATTAAAGTCGATTACCCATTGCTGTCAAACCAACCTGTGTAAACGTTTGAAGTTTTGAATAAGACTTTTAAAATTGGACTTTATAGCAGTGAAGCAGAGTTGGTTTTCTGTTGAGATGGAGTTGTAGTTACGATGTATTTTTTACGGTGTCAAGTTCTCGAACGATTATTCAAAGTACGTATATGCGATAGGTTATAAGATATTGTTTATTGTTAATGTGTATATGGCAACGATATATATTGGGATAAATTATATGATCTGCTTTGCAAAGGGATTTGAGTGAGACATAATTTATGACATAATTCTCATAATAATTCATTGAGGTTTAATGTCGATTGTTGATGATACACGTGGCGGAATTAGATTTAGTAATAATGCTTTGTGTGGTTGGAAGAGGCGACATACGGATAATTATAAACTTTACGGTGTTTATAATAAAACTCAAAGTCAAAGCATTTATTTCAATTAAAACCATTTTACTACTTTAGAATATGAGGAACCGGGTGTAAAGTTCACTCATCCACCATAGAAAAGGGAGGATCCTCCGACCAGACGGGTGTTGTGTCTGCCGGGCAACTGCCCAATGATTGATGTCGGGTTCTTGTATAATATTTCCATTGCGCGGTAAACTCTAATTTGCGCGATGCAGGATTTATGTGACGTCAGGACTTTGATGCGTAGTTCGCATGTGGCGATGTAGATACCGCCACAGTACCAACATTTACAGATTTTTTTTTAACTTTTGAATTGTCAAAGTGTCGGTCAGTTATTCAGAAAGTTGAAGCTACCCAATCCAAAACGTAGATCTCTATGGAATGCGGGGAAGTCCGAAAGGGATACCGGGACCTTGGCAACAGGCAACTGAAGGAACACGGGTGGGTTTTAGTCAGTAAAAGTCTGACACGCCTTCCCGCTCCGCCCAGAGCGGGAGAAGTCATTTGATGATTTCCCAACCACAAAAAAAAAAGATCTGTATGAAAGAATGGGCAACAAACTCCAATACTCTGGACAAAATCAAACTGGTTGCTAATCTAGTTGTATAATTTAATATTTGTATATAATAGATTTTTTACATTTTATGATTATTACACTCACACACTGTCCTATTAGTATTACTTGTAAGTTTGTAGGAATATTGTGATATCGTATACTTTTACAATGTTTGTAAATATGTGAGCGCCATGTATCTATCACATACTTAATTTATTTATTTGTCATTGCTCCATTTTTAATTCTTTTTTTTTTACCTATTGTGGTACAGTAATTGTATTCTCGGTGCATCGTCTTCACATGTAATTATATAATTGATGTATATCAAATATTGTAAAACATTTTTTTTTTTTTAAGAGTAACGTTGGAGTTTCTTGCCCATTCTTCTCCATACGAAAACTACCTTTTGGAAGGGGCAACTAGAATCAGTTCTATTTCTATGTATTTGACGTTCAAAAGTGCCTTCAATGTGCCTATTTGAAATAAATTATTTGACTTTGACTTTGAATAGAAAATAACTTTGCACTCTGGGTCGACTCAGTCATTTCAATATTCTTGGAAGGCATACTATCATGTAAATCTAAGAAAGGTCATTACTGGAAAATTCAGCAACCGAATTGAGTAAAACACGTCTTTGAATCACAACCGGAGAGTTTACTAGCCAATCCACTGCTTCATAATTATGTTTGAAAAAAAAAACTGCTCAGCAACGTAAATAAACGTAATAAACGTAAATAACGCAATGGACGTGTGTGAACTGTCAAAATAAAATCCATTGCGATCAATTTGGCATTTTATGTATGTTAAGTAATATTACCCTCCCGGAATCGAATTCTTAACTCGAATCGCATTCTTTAGAATCGATTCGGTTGTCATTAAAGAGTATGAAATAAATAATCTGTCTCATCGTAGAATGTGAGACGAAACGATCGTAAATCATTATCTTATTTTTGAGAACGTTCGCATACGCATGTCGTTCGCAATCTGTCAAAAAAACCATCAATTTACCAACAATTTTGACAAGTTTGACAGATTGCGATTTGAATGTGAACGTTTTTTAGGTACAAAATTGGCCTTCACTTTGGCACTACAGATTTAGAAATTAATGCAAACTCCTTTTGCGGTTAAAAATCTGACATAATTATAGTTCTACTAATAGAATTCATTACTTCAGTTCCAGCGCATTCATTAAAAATAAAAAAGCGAATATTTATTATAATTTTATTCTTCCTTAGAATTCTCTTTGAGACCGTCTTATTGCAATTCAAATAGTACCTCTTTCTTAGTGGCTACGTAACTAACATGAATAATAATGCACTAAGATTTAAAACTTAAAGTGTGTTTTAAGCAGGGATGTTGCGGATGTAGATTTTTTCACATCCGTGGATGCGGATGCGGATATGGATTTATGAAAGCTCACATCCGCGGATATGGATGCGGATCTTAAGATATTATATTTTTTTTCCAAATATCACTTTGCGCACCGGCGCAAAGTACCTGGCACCAGCCAGGCTTTGTAAATTTAGTTTTTAAATAATCTATCAGTTGCAGAAATCTCGCATAGCACACAATGCTCACTGTATATTCACAATAATACTGAAATGTTTATACAATAAGCGCAACGAAACACGTTATGTATGACTGATTTACGAGAAACAAATGAACAATAATAAACGCGTTGGATCTTGTCACCGAACGCAATCTTCGCTGTTATTGGTCAATGAGTGCGTACGGCACGTGGTAATCGGCCCCGCCTATTTTCTTTCTTGTCGCGACCTGTGCTACATCAGCATCTGCATGAACATCCGCATTCATTATTGCGGATGCGGATGCGGATAAAGATGTCCAAATCAAAGAAAAAGAAAGAAAGAAAATACGTTTATTTGCGGCAAACATGACGCTAAGAAAAATACAACTACACGAAAAATAACAAATTGGGAGAAAGTATGCGTCACATTCACGCAAAACAGCCATCGCTCAGCATAATGCTGTGACCCTATGCAAGACCTATTTTAAAATAAGTGCAGTTGTTTTTGAGTTTATTCAATATAAACAAAAGTAAAAGTCTTTCAGTATAACTATATAAAAAGTTTTAACCGCCAATTCAGCATTTTCAAGAGCAATCATGCAATCTTTCCCATGGGAATTCCAACGGATCCCTTTTTCCGCAAAAGGGATTCGAAACCTATGGGGGTGATTGATGATCCCTCAGGTTTAAAAAGTGGTGAAAAGGATCAGTTTCCTTTGAAAAGATTCTGAAAGCAATTTTATCTGTAAATAACTTAAATCCCTGACACCATCATTTCATTTAGTAAACGATGAGAATTCCATTTTATGGAATTGGAAAAATTCTTCTTATGAAACTACTATTCGGAGCGGCTTCAACATTCTGCCTGACGGACTCGTTGACAATTCAAAAGTGCCTGTAAATGGTTAAAAAATTGAAATTTTTTTTTTGAATTTTAGTTTATATTATACTTAGTTGCCCCCTTTTGTTTTGTGGGTGTGAAATCGTCAAATGACTTCTCCCGGAAGGGCGTGTCAGACTTTTACTGACTAAAACCCACCCGTGTTCCTTCAGTTGCCTGTTGCCAACATCCCGGTATCCCTTTCGGACTTTCCCGCAACCCTGGCAGGCACTTAGTTACACCCTGCGGTGTAACCCGCATAAGTCTCAATCCCTTAGGAATATCGGGATAAAAAGCATCCTATGTCTTTTTTCAGGTCATGTGCGAAATTTCATCCAAATCCGTTCAGCCGTTTTACCGTGAAAGGGTAACAAACAAATAAACAAACTCACCTTCGTATTTATAATACCACATTTACATTTCGCGGTACATGATCGCGACTTACTCGGCTGAAATAAGGATATAAGGAAAGGATTTAAATCTAATAATGATGGTCTGACAGTTTTGAGTACTTTCTGCGGCCTACCCAAATGTCCTTTTTTTGGTATTGTTCGTCGAGTCGTTGAGCTCCTTCAGCTCTGAGTTGAGCTCCTCGGTTACTGACAAATGCTTGCACTGACTGGACAGGTCCACTCAAATCTGTGTGGTTCTTTCCTCAAAAGACCATTTCAGACATTAATCTACATGGTCCTCATATGGCTTGACCAAGATTATGTCTGGACCTTAAAAGAGACTGCGACCTCTGAGTTTGTTTCGGCCTTTCTTCTCAGAGTAGTCAGATAGGAAACGCCGACCTCATCTAGCTTATTTTATTTTTTTAATAATATGACGTGTAAAAGTGATTGCGATATCCTATTTACAGAATAAACAATTTCATTTCATTTCATTTCATTTCATAATCGGATAACATTGCTCTTTACCAAGTGGCGAAAATTAAGAATCGGTCATCAGGTAATTACTTTCAAAACCCCACAGGTTGATAAACCCTGCAGAGTGATAAATACAGCTATTTATTTACCGTACCTAAAGATAAAGATATATTTATTTGTAAACATGTGTAACATTATACGTATAAATGCAAATGTGGATGTAAAAGTGAAAATCTGTAAGTAAGTTTCAACATGTTTTGCCACCATTGGCGTACAAAATAAATTATAGCCACTTGAAATATAGCAAAATTAAGAAAGAGAAAAATAAAAAAGCACAACAAAATTAAAATATAACACATAGATTAGAAACTATCATTTAAAAAATCTTTAACATATACAGGCTGTAAGGGTAAACAGTCTTGTCATTCAAACCATGGGTAGTTGACATAAATTTAAAAATAAATGACCGAACACAACAAAAAAAAAACGTCATTTTCATTAAAAGATTTTAAAAAGTTTCTATCCGACACCGTGCTCTCTAGCGAAATAGCTGACTGACTGAGGGAGGGGTCGCGCTCGCGGCCGGTCAGGTCACTGGCCCGTACCCCCCGCCCGTGCTGAGACGCAAGTTCGTTACCCTAGCGCATAGGACAACGAACTTGCGTCTCTTGTGGTAAAATGTAGATTAAAAAAAAAGAAAAAAAAAGTTGTAATTTTCCATTGATTTTACGTTCTATAAATGAAACCAAACCACTGGTTGCAAGGATAACGGTGTTTACCCTAACACCCTGTATAGTAACATTTTTCGGTAAGTAACTTCTTAAGTTCTCTTTTGAATAAGTTTGGCTGGTTTATACTTTTAATAACCTCTGGAATCTTATTATATATTAATGGTGCCATACAAAACACGCTTTTATGAAGGAGTGCTGTTTTTGCAGAGTGAGGCTGTAAGAAGTTTTTATATTTAGTACGTCTATTTCTAGTGACATTGTCTGACAGAACAGGAAACCAGTGAGGATTGCTTCTAACAAATAAAGCTATTTCCATGATGTATAGTGACAACCTACTCAAGTTAATATTCGGGGAAGTTTAATCCCCCAAGATGTTAGATAACTATTATTTACTATGTGACCCTGGTAGCTGCGTGTGTACCCACGTATGGTTTAACTCGATAAGACAACAATAGCAAATCTAATTCACTGTGGGTTTACTTGATACGCGTACCTGTAATTTAATTAGTATAGGTACTGCGGAGATATTGGTTAAGTTATATACTAGTTGCGCCCCGCGATTTCACGCGTAAGTCTCGATCCTGTGGGAATATCAGGATAAAAAGTATCCTATGTCCTATTCCAGGTCATGGTCTACCCATGTGCTAAGTTTCATCCAAATCCGTTCAGCCATTTTAGCGTGAAAGTGTAACAAACAAACTCATTTTCGCAATTATAATATTAGTTAGGATCCCATTTCGGTGAATTTGTCAGTTTGAACAAATCTCTTTGAGAACCAATAGATTTTTTTAGAACGACAGCTGTTAGTTTTGTTGAAGTTAAAATAGTTGAGAATGAAATACAATAGACGTACATATATTTAGTAGGTAACCTATTCCTCTTTAACTATTCTTCAAGAGTCATAAAAACCTATAAGAAATCGACACGTGTTTCACCTCTCAACGAGGCATCATCAGGATGACGATTGACCAATTGCAAACCAAAACACGACGTGTTGCCACACCAAACGCTATACGCAGCAGAGTGAATCAAATCGCCCGCAGAATTTATAGTTAAAGCGGAATAGGTTACTAAATATATCTACATCCATTGTATTTTATAATGGACTAGCTTCCGCCCACGGTTTCGCCCGCGTGGTATGTCGATAAAAAGTAGCCTATGTCCTTCCCCGGGATGCCATCTATCTCCTTGCCAAATTTTATTGAAATCCGTTCAGTGTTTTAGGCGTGAAAAGGTAACATACAGACAGACAGACAGACAGATAGACAGACAGAGTTACTTTCGAATTTATAATATTAGTATGGACTAGTATGGATTTCCGCAAAGTCACACCTGTATCAATTAACTATGAGTTGAGAAAATCAACTCATACTTCAATTTTGTTCCTGGAAATCAGGACGGCAACTAGTCGATTATCATTTAAAGTCAAGCCACGTGAACATATTCGTAAGAAGTTGGCAGAATCATTCCAGAGTTAATTTGCTGTCTTCTAATTTAATTTCGGTTTCTCCTCTACCTGTCGTTATTTCTCCTTTTATATGTATGTCTATGTATGTATTAAATATTATTTATTATTTCTAGTTATATGTATGTGTTGCACCTGCCGTGTCTGTCTCTGCATCAACTAAGGTTGACTGGTAGAAAATGCCTCAGGCATTAAGTCCGCCTTTGTACAGTAGTTTTTTTTACTTGTGCATAAATTTTTAATAAATAAATAAATAATTTGTTTTTTTTGTTTTGTCGTGTTTAGATATCGATTTCCATCACGTCTGTGAAGTTTCAAAGAAAACTGATTTGACTCTGAACAACCCTGCGAACATAAATGTAGGTTGTTCACATAGTGAAAGCTGTTAATAATGATGAGTACAATAGGGTCGGTCCCCTCTCCATACAAATGCTCTCGCCTGTTTTCTTTTTGGTTTATGACCTTAGAGCAATGCTTTTTTACAGTAAAATAAATATCAACTAGTTCTATGCCCCTATGTTTTACGTTTTGATGATCAATAAATTATCTGTAGAAGCACTAAAACCCTCAGAAAATGTTTAAAATTGCCTGTTTAGACCGCTGTCATCAGAGGCCAAAGCACTAGGAAGTGGTGAAGGGTGGGAACTGGGGGAACTGTCTTATGTAATTTTGACGTTCGAAAAGTGCTGATTCTCAGCCTAGTTTGAATAAATGACTTTTGATTTTGATTTTGGCCTATTGTACAAATTTGACAACTATTAATGAAAAAAAAAAACATAGGGGCACAGTAAATATCCTTCTTATTCAATTTATGAAAATATCTTTCAAATTGGTCCAATATTGGAGGAGGAATATAGACGAGAGCTGAACCTCGAATTATGACTTTTTGCATGGAGAAATGACCGACCCTATTTCCTCTTAGAGGATGCCCATGAATTCAATTTCACCCTGTATTTACGTTTTGCATACACCTTATTCACTCGCGACTTGAAGATCCCAAGAATTTAATTATTTGAGAAAGCACAGACTCGGTAAAAATTCTTATTCGCTGTTTGGGTCTTGGATATAAGCCAGATGAGATAACAGAAGCTCTCGTATCTCCCTCCCTACGTATCTCCTACTTCATAATAATAAGAATAACGTTATTCAACAACTGTGAGTGACACACACACAATGAAGGGTTCCGTAGTTGGTATGAATTTATCCTAAGAACTAATTGAAAAACTTGATGTTTTTGCAACTGCTACAAGATACCGAGTAATAATCGACCAACTATATAATTTGGTCGATTGAGCCTACTTGGCTGTGATAGTTTTCCTTTTAATTTCGTTAAAAATATACTACTGCCGTGATTTTTTTCATATATCCTAAACCAAGCATTTAGCTGGCAGGGGAGGGGGCACTTGACTCTAACAAAAATTAGCTTATTTCACAAACTCTCAATATTGAATGAACTTCCCAACGTCACCCCACACCATGGGATAGGCGAGAAAAAAAAAGTTCCTACTTTAAGGGTAGGGACGGCACCATAAAAAAAAATTCTTTTCATGATTTTTTTTTACCAATTTTCGGCGTGATTTATGTATACCCATAACAAATTACAGCTTTCTAGTACCAACAGTCACTGAGCTAAGCTGCGGACAGACAGACAGACCGACATGGCGAAACTATAAGGGTTCCTTGTTTACTACGGAACCCTAAAAAAAAAAATATCCCCTTCTTTAAAAGCGTCCCTTGGAGACCAAACCCATGCATGCAAATTAATTCATCAGGACCCTGATGAAATCCGGGCTTGGACATATAATAGACGTTCCCATAGTAATTGACTTTATTTTTGGCCCCGTCTGTCTCTTAGGACCAAAAATGCGAGGGTTGGACTCTTTGTTGTGGGCGAATTTGTGTTACCCTTTGTTACGAAATATTTGAATAATGAACACTGGAAGGTTAATGAAATTTGTATGAATAGGTACCTACTTTGAGTGCATGGTGGCAGCCCGCAAGGGTTAAGTCATCTGGAATATAAAAAAAATATCATGAGTTGATCACGCGACGAAGTAGTAAGTTAAAGTAAGATCATAAACATTAGATACAAATATTATACTGTAGTAGTACATAAACGAAAAAGAAAAAAAAAAAAAAGTCCGGGCAATTTGTTTTGGATATCTATACAAATACATAAAATTGAAGTGTCTGTTTGCATTTTCAAAATAACAGTTTTTTTACTAAATGCATGTTGTGTAATGGCTAATCTCCAAATCGGCTGGACCGATTTTGACAGGACTCTCACTAGCAGATAGCTGATGTTATATCGAGCAACTTAGACAACACACACACACCACTATTTTTATTTTAGAAAAAGAATTATACAACAATTACAACTATTACACTCGCGACAATCTAAGAAGTCCGTTTTGACGTTTCGTTCTCGTACTTGTAATATAACGGTAGGCCTTGAGAATCGGTTTTAAGCAATGTAGATAAGTCGTCGATTACAAACTCTCTAAGTATGTTTAATCGATATGTCTCGAGAAACTATTTCAGTATTTAAGAAACTATTTTTTTTTCATCGCTACGCAAAGGATTTTTATAGCTGTCAAAACGGACTTCTAAGATTGTCGCGAGTCTAATAACAATACAACTATTTTTATTTTAGAAAAATAATTATGGTCCACCCTGGCGAAGCCTCGGGTAGCAATTTAGTAATTTATGGGGTTGATGAATAAGATTTGTTCTATAATGTAAGTCTATAGAAGAGTAATAGCAGTTTAGTACACGTGTCACACAAAATACAATATTTTCTTTTGAATAAAGTGGTAGGTACTATTAGAGACAGCATTGTTTGCCAAACATATTACATAAGCCTTTCAAATAAAGACCCAAGTGCGAAACGGTAGTTCAAAGAATCAAAGTGAAAACCTCAGTCTAGACCAAATTCAAAAGGCTATTACAGTTCCAATACCAAGCAAATGTACAAACGAACTACATTCGAGTAATCATAAACGTTCTCCAATGGAATAGTGGTCCTTTTGTACGAGAATAGATTTTAATTCCGCAACAATAGAGTGCAATTTACTTTGGGAAGAACTGTCGTAGGCCAGATTGCCGTCTTCCGTCCAACCCAGATTGGTATGGTTTAATAAAAGCTAGATTTCGCGTTTGAGTGGGTCTTGCGATTTCAATTTAGGATAATAAAATTTTGAATTTGGATTTTTTTCTTCATCAATGGAACTTTTTGATTGGCCAGCAGTATTGAGTAACTTAACAATATCTAAAACGTGCTTATTATTTTTAGATGTAAGTTTTTTACTTACATCTTACTAGAATGTACCAGAATTCTTTAATTATTACCAGATATTCTTTAAATATGGCGGAACATTCGAAAAAACAAAACAAAATAGTGATGCACTTTATCAGTCTAGAGATTTTCATACTGTCCAATTTTATATAACACAATACCACTGCATGAAATCTCGGGGGATAGAGAAGTTTCGTACAGCCAGCGAACGTTTATGTACCGCATACAAGATTTGATCAAATAAAACTGTAGCTGTTCACTTTGTATTAAGTTTCTCAAACATAAACGTGAGTTCGTTCAAAGCGCTAGTACCTAACTATTCGTAAATAACGAAATATTCTTTGAAACGATTTTGAAAGTTTGTCAACTTGTGAAAATGTCAAAGATTTCTTTGACATTATTTTTCTTTCTATTGACGGGGATATCTTTCTGAGTTTATATAGGATATTACTGACATCGGTCAAGGAGAAGATCGTGAGAAAACCAGTTACAAGTCTACACGTTCACAAGTTACTTAGAATGTTAATTTTTCGTTAAAATCATATAGCTCATCTCTATATTCATAATCAGCCTTAATGTTCCCACTGCTGGGACACGGGCATCAGGGGGCCACCGCTTACAGCAGTATTGTTTTAATATTACTTCAGTGTAGGAAAGAGATGAAGCTCTACAGGACGTATAGCTCCATCTCTTTCCCCCACGAAGTAAGATTAAAATAATACAGTAGTATTACTTAAGTAAGCGGTGGTGGTAGGTCCACTGGTCATCTCTCTCTTTTAACCACATTTAAAAAAAGAAAATTGAATTTAAAAATGAATTGCGTTACTAAGCACGACACTTGTAAACTTGTAAGACGGAATAGAGTCGCCGGACACTCTATGATTTTCTACAAGTTGTAACTTACAATTTTTTTTTTTGATAAACAAGATCACGAATAAAAGTGTGAAAATATAAGAACTTGTGAACTAAATAATGATACTTAGTAATACAAGGCTTGTCAGTTTTGATAAAGAGGGCCCTGGACTTATACAGGGTTACTGGTAAAACACCAACAACCTCTTAAGGAGTCATTGTACTCATCATTATGAACAACTTTTACAATGGGAACAAATATGAAATCGCGAAAAAAAAAACCGCTGTTCCGTACATTTATGTTAGCATAACTCGTCAAAATGTACGGAACAGCTGTTTTTTGCCCTGCTGTTTCTAGCCCAGTTGTGGTGCTTAACAAAATAGAAAATGTTCAACAAATCTACAGTCCACTAAGCCTCACATTCACAAGATAGAAAACAATCTATTATAAATGATAAATAAGATAACAAAATAATAAAAACTTATTTAAACCAAATGACATGATTATTACATTACTGCTGTTCATAGTGCGGCGATTCTGGGCTCTGTGGGCAATTCTCGCCGTAGTAGTAATTCTAAAAGATCTATTGCACTCAACAGTAAGCAGCTTCACAGTTTATCGGCGGTGAGAGTCGGCCATTACTCCAGGAATGTAACCATAGCGTTGATTCATTACCACCATTTTATATGTGCACACTAGAAATCGTTTATTAGGTTTTGTATGCCACAGTCGGCCTGGAGTATTGCCATAATGAGCACACTTGGCTGGAGAATTAGTACTGTGGGTATACATCCGCAATGATTGCGGATTCGCTTGGCAGGAGGATTGGTATCAAAGCTGCATAATATGATTTAATCACTGTGGTTACGCTTGGCAGGATTCATAACATACTAATTGCTTAGTGGAATCTAGGTACAGTAATGGAAATGAATTGTTTATCATTTTTGATAAACAATTTATTAGTATTGTGTCTAAATAGACACAATTTGAATTAATGGTAACGGATCGTGGGCAAACATACCCAGCTCCACCGCAGTTAAAACCACTGTAGTTTTGAAGACATTACTTCTCCCTTTACTCAGGCAGGCCAAGGCACATCAAAATCTGTCCCAGGGTTATTCAGTTACGGTAATGGTTGTATTATTATATTGTAAGTAGCTGTACCCCGCGGTTTCACCCACATAGGTCTCGATCCCGTGGGAATATAGGGATAAAACTTATCTTATGTCCTATTCCAGGTCATGATCTACCCGTGTGCCCATCCTCTCGTCTCTTCTCTAGAGTAGGGAACGTCGCGGCGGGGCGGGCGGCGCGGCGTCCGACGTCGAACGGTTCGCGTATTGCATTTTCATACTCGTGATAACTTCGAAATTAAACGTTCGATTCGAATGAATTAAAAAGTATTTTACTGCTACATAAATACCCTTGATGTTAAAACTATTTATTTGAATAAGAATTAATATAATTTTGATAAAACTCCTTCGCAAATAAAGCATTAATTTCGAACAAATTTGATTACCATAAAAAGGGTTATAGTGAGTCAATCTTAAAAGATAGACATCGCGGACTTTTTTTTAGAACTTTTATAGAGAAACAATTTCATAATACATAACGTATATATACGTAACATAAGCCGTTTACGCAGCACACGCAACGGAAGCTCTCAACAAGGAATATTTTTTCCCGTTTTTGCAACAAATTTCATTTATGCTCCGCTCCTATTGGTCGTAGCGTGATGTTATATAGCCTATAGCCTTCCTCGATAAATGGGCTATCCAACACAAAAAGAATTTTTCAATTTTAACCAGTAGTTTCTGAGATTAGCGCGGTCAAACAAACAAACTCTTCAGCTTTATAATATTAGTATAGTATAGATTTATTTTTTGGTCCTTCGAATCTTACAGTATGTATTCTCTCGAGTTGCAGAATCATGCTGAGCGATGGCCGTTTAGCGTGGATATGGCGCATATTTTCCCCAACTTGTTCTTTTTTGTGTTTATTTTCTTTGTTTGCGTCATGTTTACCGCAAATAAATATATTTTTATTCTTTCTTCTTTCTTAGTATAAACTTAAAAAACTTGGTCCTCCAAACTACTCACTAGATAGGTACTCAAAGTAAAATAAGTGCACCTCCACATTTTCAACAACCAAAATGAAAGGAAATCCATTAAAGTTTGTACAACTTCAACATAAAAGTGTATTGTAACGACTTCGAACTGAAGACTCCAGGAGATAAAGTTGCTCAATATACTGCCATTAGAATTCGTTGAAGATGGCGCCTCCGGTGCCACACTTATCCGAGTCAATGGGGGGATGTTTGTATTTCAAGTATGGGATGAAGTAGGAGCAGAAAGCGTTTTTTTTTTAAACTACCTGCATGTGTGTCCTCTGCAATAGTCATGGCCATCGTAAGAGATGACTAGTTGGGATATAAACAAGGAAGTGCCTCCACTACCAGTGCCGGTCGCTGAATTGGCTGCCGGCGCTGACTTTGGTTGTCAATTTGGCTAAAGGCGAAGGCATAGTTAAAAAAACATGTAATAGAGCATTTTATTTTTTCATTGTCAATTATTTCCCTATTCGAGTAATAAAGTATACTACCCGGAACTGAACAGTTATATAAGGTCAAATATTACTACTACGCCAAAAACGAATAGAATGTACAGAAAAAAATATTTTAGTTAGGGTTAGTTAGGGGTTCTGAATACTGGAAGGGTTTCCATAAACGCTGCACCGCCGCGCTGGTGTCCATTTTGTGACTATCTTTACAGACATATCGAGACTCCTCCGTGCCTCGGAAAGCACGTTAAGCCGTTGGTCCCGACTGTCATTTGTGGATCTTTGAAAGTCGTTACGGGTCGTCAGAAGCCCGAAAGTCTGACAACCAGTCTTACCAAGGGGTATCGTATTGCCCAGTTACTGGGTTGTGGAGATCAGAAAGACAGTCGCTCCATGTAAAATACACGTGCACCTGGTTGGACTGGAAGCCAACCCCAACATAGTTGGGAAAAGGCTAGGCAGATTGATAGTTTAGGGGTATGAGGAACAGGGTGTAAAGTTCACTCATCCACCATAGAAATGGGAGGATCCTCCGACCGCGGGTGTCGTGTCTGGCGGGCAACTGCCCAACGATTGATGTTTGGATTCTTGTATATACGTCCATCCGGCGGTAAACTCTAATTGCGCGATGCAGGATTTATATGACGTCAGGATTTTTGTATGACGTTAGGTCTATGATACGTAGTTCGCATGTGGCGCTGAAGATACAGCCACAATTTCTACACACTAGTAATCTGCACTGGTTCTGCGCTGTGTCAGTTCAACCATTTCCTACTTTAAGAGGAAAGATAAGACAACACGCTTGGCATAAACCCAACCTGTTGCTACAAATCTCAAATCTTCCCGACGGCGGCGCAAACTCCTTCAACTACGAGACCGCATTACCGCTTCAGCTTATCACTTAGAAACTTCTGAAACAGGAGATGAAATAAGTTCGCTGTCGGCAGTGAGATGATAAGATCCTCGATAAAGATCGATAGTTGCTGTATTTCTGTTTTGAACTACAAGACCTAGGTCTAAGTTATGGAAGACATTCGCTTAATGCCGTACTCTACCTCAGATTTTATCTCGCTCGCACCGTACTACTCGTGGCCTGAGTGAGAGCGAGACGGAGGGCTGGCGGCTCTCAAGCCTCGAATAGTTTAGGTATTTGCTTTTTACGGTGAAAATAATGGTAATTAAAAATAAAATAAAAACATAAGACCTGCTTTATAGTTATTTCAGTTATTATGTAAAGTTTCATGATCTAATTTTTAAGTATTTTTTGGATATGGTTTACAGTTCGGTTTAGGGGTAACTTTGGATTTTTTTTCTATAGAGAAAATGTTATGTAAAAAAATATTATGTGTATGTTTTCGCCAAACAGGATTGAAGCTAGGTCCTACCTAGCTTCAATCCTCAACTTTAACAAATACATATTATTTATTTCAAAATTAATGCTGCAGTATTTTCGGCATAACGGAGTATCATGCTAAGCAGTTTGAGGTAGGAGTTTGAGGAGTTTTTTTTTGAATAGTAAGTAATTGTTCAATTTATTTTCTAATCTAATACCATAAGTATGCATGATTTTTCAAATATTTTTAGTAAATTTTAATTTGTAGTACCTACTCATTTGTATGCCTCCTGGCATACCATCGCGCTCTGTATATCAAACATAAGATCTGTATTTCTTTACCTATGTTTAATAAATAAATAAATAAAAATATAAAAGGTAGGTCAGGGCCTTAAATTGATACCATAGTAGTTTATAATATCTCAGAAGGGTAGCTAAAGCATCGAGCCCGATATTATTTGCAACAAAACATCAATTTTTAACCCACTGGGTGGGTAGGTAGATAATGTTACTGATTCATATTTTACACAAGAATTTTATGTGCAAAATAAATCAAAGTCAAAGTCAAAGTCAAAGTCAAATAATTTATTTCAAATAGGCACATATATGGCACTTTTGAACGTCAAACAAAGAAATAGAATTGATTCTAGTTGCCCCTTCCAAAAGGTAGTTTTCGTATGGAGAAGAATGGGCAAGAAACTCCATCGTTACTCTTTTAAAAATGTTTTACAATATTTTGTATACATTAATTATATAATTAATGTGAAGACGATGCACCTACAATAAGATTACTGTACTACGAAAGGTAAAAAGAATTATAAATGGAGCAATAATGAGTAAATTAATTACCAGATACATGGTGCTCACATATTTACAAAGATTGTAAAAGTATACGATATTACAATAGTCCGAACATTGTTACAAGTAGTACTAATAAGTCAGTGCGTGAGTTTAAGTAATGACAGAGTGTAAAAGTCTATGACATACAAATAATAAATAAAAAACAAAATTAGCTATCAGTTTGATTTTGTCCAGACGTACGTTGATTTTGTCCAGACAAATAAAATGGTTTTTACGAGCTGTGGTCGTGACTCCACGTGAGTAGTATTTTTTTAATATTCTGGATGGCACTACTTTATGAATTTTGTACAAAAGTAACTGAGTTCTAGGTTACCTACAGTTACAATATAGATTTAATAGCAGAGACTTTCAAATGGTGGTTTTGGTCACTAGTCACACACACACACACCTTGGCCAGAGGGTACGCATTGGCATACAACGTGCCACTGCCGCCGATCGACTGCGTAATTTTTCGTTTCGTTTTTTGATGATAACTTAGAAAACTTCCGAACTAAAAGCCGACCCCAATATAGTTGAGAAAAGGCTAGGCAGATGATGATATTAACTCATTAAAGTTAGTAAGCGGTTCTCGAGTTAATAGCATACTAACGGATTAAAAGAGAGGAACACGTTACGTTTTATGTAAGGATGTATACTTTACGACCATTATCATCATCTGCCTAGCCTTTTCCCAACTTTAACTATGTTGGGGTCGGCTTCCTGTCTAACCGGATGCAGCTGAATACCAGTATTTTACATGGAGCGACTGCCTATCTGACCTCCACAACCCAGTAACTGGGTAATACGATACCCCTTGGTAAGACTGGTCGTCGTGGTTGTAAGACTGGTTGGTTGTAGACTTTTGGGCTTCTGACGAACCGTAACGACTGTCAAAGATCTACAAATGACAGCCGCAACCAACGGCTTAACGTGCTTTCTGAGGCACTGAGGAGTCTTGGTATGTAAAGATGGTCACTCATCCACAGACCAACCCGGCAAGCGTAGCTTAACCTGATGGATCGACCGGTGCGGCTGTTATTACTTAGCCACGAGCTCCTCATAACATAAACAACATAACTTATATAAAATATCCGAATTAAAAGCCGACCCCAACATAGTTGAGAAAAGCCTAGCAGCAGCAGATGATTAGTAACCTAGTAAGCGGTTCTCGAGTTACTAGCACACTAATGGATTGAAAGAGAGAAAGACGTTACATTTTACATAAGGATGTATACTTTACGACCATTCATTTTAAAACACACAAACCTAGAAAAACACTTCACAGTTTCCAGCTCACTCACATTCATCAACAACTGTGAAAATGCAACAGCTATCTGAATCACATCTGAGAGCATAAAAAGGCACTTTAAATAGCGCTCTGAACTAAGAGTGATTTATTACCATCCTAGTGCATATAAGCTGAAAAGTCGAAACTGCGCAATAATGTGCATAGCACTCGCTGAATCGTTCTTACCAACTGCCTGATTTACGAATATTCATAGCCGCCATATTGGATCATAATCTAAGATGGCAGCTACGATTTGTTCGAATTGTTCGATCTAAACTAAGAGGTTTCTCTTACAAATATAAGATTTGTGGTACGTTCCAGGTACCTGAATTTGGTACCAGTACTTGTTAGGTGGAATACCGGTATCCGCCCGAATCCGGTATCCGCCCGGAAGCGGTATCCGCCCAGAACCGGTATCCGCCCGGAACAGGTACCCGTCTGGAACAGGTACCCGTCTGGAACCGGTAACCAGGTACCGAAATGGCAAGAACCGCGAAGTACCAAACCGGAACCGGAACCGGTACCACAAAATACAGAACCTATATTTTTGGTACCGGTTCCAAGCCATCAGATACCTCTTATCTTGTGCATTTGTACCACGAAATATTATGATGAGATGATGAATCATACATTCAATGCGCTATGAAACAATCTACGTAGTTTGTGGTTAGTATACTATTGCTTATAATCGCCACGCTTGGTAAACCAATTCGTAACGGTACGTTGTTGGAAGTTTTCAGTACTGAGTATGAATGTGAATGGTGATAAAAGAAGTGGAACACCAAAGAAACGATGGATGGACTGTGTGAAAGATGAACCTTATTACCACAAATCCGCGTTAGTCAGTTGTTTACCCTAAACACCTTTTAAACGTGACATTTCTATATGGAGTTTGATATAATAACTGACATTAAACACGCGTTGAACAAGTGTCTAAGTTTTTGTGGTAAGGCCCGAAATTTCTAGAAAGGAGGCTACTGAGATGATGAATAAAGAAGTATGGAAGAAGAAGACATTGAGCCAACCCCGATTAAATTGGGATAAGGACAAGATCAGTGGTGATAGTGGTAACGGCCGCGACTTACGAGCTGTACGTCGTAGGTTCGAACCCTGACAGGCGTTTTACTTTGTGTAAATTATTTCATCGCCACTGCTCTCAAAACGGTGAAGGAAAACATTGTGAGGAAACTGGCATGTCCTAGAACCAAAAAAATCGAAGACATGTGATATCTACAAACCCGCACTGGGCCCGCGTGGTGGATTACAGCCCCAGTAGTGTCCCAGTAGTGGAAACATTATAGGCTGATTATGCTTTATGCTTATGATAAGGACAAGAGATTAATGATGAGTTGGTAGTTTAGTCAATCAATAGAATTTACTCATCTTATCGCACTACGGGTTAAGTATACCTTTTTATTCCAAGTAATGTGAGTAGATTAGTACGTACTGGGGTAAAACAGTCACTTTGGCAGAATCGTAATAGGAAAATATTATGAATCATCGTAAAATGTCACAAACTGACACTTCGTTATCGAATCGCACGCAGATCTCGTGCGATTCGATTACGAAATAATTCATCTGTTTGACAGTTTTCTATGGAGATTCGTAAAATGGTTTACACATTATGAATTGCTTTTGTGTCAAATTAGAGGATTTGCTAATGACAGCAGCTGGAAATTCAGGAAATGAATTGCTTTTAGAGGAATTGCTAATGTGGCCGTTTTAGGCCACCTGGTCTTTGATTTTCAATGATTCTTATTAATAGTATGTTATGTTAACATATCTCGGGACCATGGGGTCCCGGTCTTTTGGAAGGCGTACGAGGGGCCGAAGCCAACTCGCTGAGGCCCGTTAGACATTTTTAATGGAATGAGGCACCAACCGACGATTATCCCTGTTCGCATTATACATGTGCGGCCAAGGACAATCCCCGGTTGGAGTAGGACTAGAGCAGGTTATGAAAAAAAAAAAAGGTATTGGATTATGGTATGGGTGGCTTAGTGAACTGGTTATATTGAACTATGGAAAGACTATGGCCCCTGCCTGATCAATGTTATGGTATACACGGATAAAATGGCAGGGGGTGACTTGTAATAGTATTATTTTTTAAGGTTCATTTTACTCCATTTTGCTTTTTTCAGCCTAAATGACCAGTAAATAAATTTATAATTATGTCAGTTTAAAACATTATTACGTCTTCCCTGCAGCCATAATAAAGGAGTCGGTTTTGAATGAAATATTCGCAATATCGGGTGACAGCTTGTCGCCTGCCGCCATCTTGGAATATGATTTGTTGGAGTTTTAAAAATAGAACATCCAATTTCGCGCGCATTTTTAGGGATTCTGTTTTTTGTTTGTGCTTTGGACATTATTTTGTAATTAGACGGTAACTGAATTACCTAAGTTATTATTTTTTGACTTCATTCTTCTTTCTAATAACTTCTGTACATTGGACTTCCTCTTTGGTCTAGTGACTACAAGAGTGACTGCTGAGCGTGAGGTGCAAGGTTCAATACCCAGGTCAGCCATAGTGTTATTAGGAATTGCGCAGTATCAGCTTAACAGCGTGTTTGTACACTTGGTGACACTGCCCCGTTGGTCCCGTGGTCGCAAGCTCGACTGCTGAGCGTGGAGTCCTGAGTTCGGTTCCCAGGTCGAGCAAAGTGTTATTTTGTTGTTCCATTAGGAATTTCGTAACAGCCCGGAGTTTGGAAGTTGGCGGTGTGATACCCCTCGGAAAGCCGTTGGTCCTGGGCCTGATCTCTCTCCGGTTGCGTCGGATTGCCGTCCCATCGGACTATGAGAGTGAGGGAAGAGAGGGTGCACCTGTGTCTGCGCGCACACGCCTTATATGCACTATAATATCTCCCGCGCCGAAGGCTAGTCTCCGTTGAGATTAGCCGCGGTGGCTGAAATACGGTCTGGACGACTATACAACGTGTAATGTTAAATGCGCAAAACCTCAGACACCCCAACTGATTTTTAATTCAAGTGACCTATTTCAGAGAGAAAAAAAAAAATTTTTTTTTGCTGCGCTGCGCTGGCTTGACCTATTAATAAATAGACACGGCAACGTTTTTAATGAAGATTTTTTGAAAAATGTGACCTATTTTAAAAAGTGGTTCAATTGATTCTGCTCGTTATTCTGATCAAACTATTTTCAGGTTTTGCGCATTTAACGTTACACGTTTTAAATGAAATCACAAGTATAGTTAATAAGTATACATTAAAAGATTAGAGTAGAACGTAACAGCGATTGGTATATCAACAAAATACAATACTTTCACATGACTGCGTTACCTATTGTGTTCACGACCGTGAAGATAAGTTTGTTTTCTACGCTGTTCAAAGTCAAAGCAACGCAGATTGTAAATGAAATCGTATGAGTCAGAGAAAACTGTATAAACACATAGCATTACATGAAGCCTGCAACCTCCGGAGACGTAAACAAATATGAAAATGAATAAGTTTCATATTCGTCTGAAAACCGTCTGAAAATCTTGTTAAGGCCGTACCCTACCTCAGATTTTATCTCGCTCGCACCATACTACTTGCGGCCTGAGTGAGAGCGAGACGGTGTGAGGTGCTGGCGGCTCTCAAGCCTCGAATAGTTTAGGTAATTGCTTTTTACAGTAAAAATCGCAGGATCGCAGGGGGTGATCGCAGGAATGCTTGAAGATTTTCCTTTATAAATAAGCATTACCTTTATACGTATTTTTTTGTTATTTTCTTCATGGCTATGTTATGAGGCAGTTGCTATAGTGGTTATTAAGACACAAATAGCATAATAAAAACCGGCCAAGTGTGAGTCGGACTCGCGCACGAACGGTCCCGTACCATTATCTATAAAAACGGCAAAAAAATTACGTTTGTTGTATGGGAGCCTGGTTCAATATTTATTTTATTTTAATTTAAGGGTTTGATCGAGCCCTAAAAAAGGATGCTTGGAAGGATGTGGGGAGGCCTTTGCTCAGAAGTGGAATGTGGATGTGGCACAGGGTTAGACAATGACCTGGAATAGGACATAAGATACTTTTTATCCCGATATTGCCAAGGGATCGAGATTTACGCGGGTGAAACTGTGAGGTGCAGCTAGTTAATAATAAATATGAACCGACCAAAATACTCTATTTCAGTATTCCACCTTCACAAACTCCATCCAAGTTTCATGTCTAACATACATTTGTTATTTGCAGTTATTGTATGGCGTTAATGACTGTAGGTACCTACATGTTCCTGAACGATTGCAATCTTAACCTAGTTCTTAGAAATTACAGTTACCTATGTATGTACATATGCTTAGAATTACGTACGAATAGCAAACTTAAGAATGCCTTAGTGCTCGACGACACGATGCCGTCACCGTGCCGCCACTGCGCCGCCCGCCATCGCCACCGCGCCTCAAGCTGTGTACACGGCACCTCCGCCGCGCCGCCACCACACCGCTAGTATTGTTTAAACTGTGTTTTTTTTTATTCCATCGCCGGCTGCTTGTATAATTACATGTGCTTTATAATTAATCAAGAGGCGGCGGCGCGGTGGCGGAGTGGCGTCAGCGTGGTACGGCGCGGCGTCAGCGCGGTACGGCGCGATGGCGGCGCGGTGGCGGCCAGGTGACGGCGCGGTGTCGGCGCGATACGGCGTGGTGACGGCGTCGTATCGCCGAGCACTCACTCTCTTTGCAACTCTGCGTCTTGAAGTAGCAATGTTTAGTCGCGACTATGTTTAATTTAGAAAGCAACTTCAATCAATATACTAGAAGGGGTCTGCCATTCTGTCTAGCCTTTTCTGAACAATACTGAGCTCAGCTGCCAACATAGTTGGGAAAAGGCTAGGCAGATTGATTGATCTCAGCTTCCAGTCTAACCGAATGCAGCTGATTACCAGCATTTTACATGTAGCGACTGCCTATCTGACCTCCAGTAACTGGATAACACGAAACTCCTTGATAAGACTGTTGGTCCGGCTTTCGTGCTTCGGACTACCCGTAACTACTGTCACAGACGACAATGACATGCAGAACCGATAATGTTTAAGTGTTTTCCAAGTCACGGAGGGGTCACGGTATAAATTGGGTAGTCACTCATCTATGAACCGACCTCGGCAAGGGTTGCTACCCTGATTGATCTACCTAAGTAGTAGGTATAACGGAAAATTGCTTACATAATTTACTAGGAGTACCAAGATGTCGCAAACTCGGGTCTCAATGTCACGTCCCGGGTTTAGGACAGTCTTTATTCATTGAAAGATCAAGGCCGCTCTTTTACAAATCTTTTTCAATTTTCTTGAGAATGCCTTAATGATTGTCGACCTATGAAAAAGATAAAAAAATGCACAGTAAATACTTTTTATATTGACGTTCCTGTTGGTACAGTTCCTGCGCACGATATCATCATCATCTGCTGCCTAGCCTTTTCCTATGAAATCGTCCTGCACATGATATCACCAAAGAATTTAAGCATTCATTTAATTGAATTCAGCGTTTAGTGGCCATACTTCCGCATTATTCAGCAAGGTATAGTGCTTTTCGGATACGCCTATAATAAAAGACGAGTAATCTCGTGCTGTTTTATGTTTGATCTTCTCAATTTTCATAGGTGCTTCAGGCCCACAAAGATTTTTTATGTAATCAGTCACAGCTTCTTGTGCGGTTTCCGGATGCAAGCGCCATATATGTAGATATTTCATTCTTTCCATAGCCACTATTCCTTTAATTTCCGTATTTCTTCCAATAGTCACATTTTTAGACAAATGGTTAGGTTTTTTATATTGTACAGTAGTCCAGCCATTTTCTTCTTCCCGCTCCGACTGTTCCATAACGTCTGGGGCGCCAGTATAACTCGCCTGTGTTTCAAGTACCGTAGTAGCAGATTTCGTGGCCCCACGCTTGTTTACATTCTGGATTTCGGCGGTTGGTTGATTACGCGTATTGTTATTTTTTTTAGGTTTTTTGGTTTATACCAAAAAACCATTATTGGTTTTTTTAGCATAGAATTGTAAACAAGAAATCAGTCCATCTTCTGTGCCTACCACGAACGTATGAAGCCAAACGTAACGTAAATTCGAAAAATTCTTAAATTGAAAATAGAATAAGTCGTACTCTTCGTAAAAAAAAAATTATTAAGTGACACATAATGTGCTTGCTTACAATCTAACTAAAAGCTAAAGGGTATTAGTATTAATTTAAAAAAATCTAAAAGACAATCTTTTTTTTTTTTTTTTTTTTTTTTAAAAACGTTGCCCCACACTAAGAATTTCTTCCTGTATCGTGGGTGCGTTTACAAACATAGAACCTCACATACACTAACACCCAGACCCGGAACAACTACTTGCAGAACAGACCCGGAACTACTATCTTTGATGCTGCAGCTTACAGTGCGACATGGAAAAGTTCGGGGTTCGATAGAAATGAAAACATCTCCTTGGCTTGTAATTTTACTGTTTTAGAACGTTTACGGATCACACATACACATACCCTTTACCCTTTCACGTGGAGCTTAAGTAATTGGTAAGTAGGTACTAGGTACTTGTAGGGGTATCATCGCCACATGCGAACTACGCATCAAAGACCTGACGTTACACAAAAATCCTGACGTTACATAAATCCTGCATCGCGCAATTAAAGTTTACCGTGCAGTGGACATAATATATACAAGAACCCAAAATCGATCGTTGGGCAGTTACCCGCCAGACACGACACCCGCGGTCGGAGGATCCTCCCTTTTCTATGGTGGATCAGAGAACTTCACACCCTGTTCCTCATACCCAATACTTATTTAGGGGTATGAGGAACAGGGTGTAAAGTTCTCTCATCACAGAGAACTCTTCAGAGATCTTCAGTGATTTTGAATAACGCATTTCTATTTTTAGATCTACCAATAATAAGGGTTGTTACAAGAATCTATTGAAGACCCTATCGGTTTAATCTGAACCCCAATTAGGCCCTTAGCTACTAGGTATTTGATGCTCTCAATTGTTCATTGAAGCAGACATTTTAATATCCATGAGATATTTTCAATTTTCTAAAGTCAAATAGAGTGTCGTTAAAGACGATATTCCTTATTGTTAAATTCGTCTTTTGCTAAAAATAGTTTAGTAATTAAATAATAATAATGATTGCTATACAGATTCACAATTTTTGGTCCTGTTCTGTTACCTCTGTCTCAATCAATCTGCCTGCCTTTTCCCAACTATGGTCGGGGGGGGGGGGGGGGGGGTCGGCTTCCAATCTAACCGAATGCAGCTGAATACCAGTATTTTACATAGAGCGACTGCCTATCTGACCTCCACAATACAGTAACTGGGTAATACCCCTTGGTAAGACTGGTTGTCAGACTTTCGGGCTTCTGACGACCCGTAACAATTAACTGTCAAAGATCCACGAATGACAGCCAGGACCAACGGCTTAACGTGCTTTCCGAGGCACGGAAGAGTCTCGGTATGTAAAGATAATCCCACCCTAATAAGGTCACCCATCCACGGACCAAACCCGGCAAGCGTAGCTTAACCTGATCGTTCGACTCATGCGGCTGTTATTACTTAGCCATGAGCTCCTCTCTCTGTTACCTCTGCTATGACAATTAATTGGAACACTTTGAAAATCGTTGGTCACGTCTACAAAGGCCGTGCTTAAATGCATTGTACTCGTTACCAAGAGATAAAAAGTTACATGAGCCATTTTCAGTGGCACATAGCTACTAACTTAACCTATGGCGGCGAAAAATTCCTCGCATCGCTGTCGACTAGTAATGTAACCAAGAGACTGGCGGCATTGCCGCATTATATAGCAATGCTTACCCAACAAACATTTACGACGTTGAGTAGACGTTTTGGTGGCAACTTAATGTTATTCAGTATAATCGTATAAATGTCATAAGGACGTTTACTCTACGGCATTAGGGCCCATTTTATTCAACTTAAGTTGCTAAGAGTTTCGTGTAACAGTTATATAAATACCTACTTAGTCGCATACTAGTCATATACACGTCGGCGATTTGACTAAATATCATGTAATGATAGCTGTCGCGGCGTGTATTCGACTTCGGGTCGACTTATGGTACACAATACGACTTTTATATAATGTAATCGTTGTGTTATTGTCATTTAAAGATGATGCTCATATTGAACGAAATTATATTGTAACAGATTATATCACGTTAATTTAATATGGCGGTGTTTTTGACAGCTGAGTTAATATTGCATTTTTTCTTTGTTATTTGAGGTGATAAAACCATTTCATCAGTCGTAAACCATTGTGCAATCAAGTTTACTGATTAATGTGAGGTAGGTTTGGAACATTTTTTTTATGCGCTTTTAAAACTCTAACGTTTTCACATATTTTATTAAAAATTTTATTAAGTGACTGCGTTATATGACAACTACATAACTTCCCGACCTATAAACTGCGTGTTCATTGTAAATGTTTACGCCATTACAGTCGATTTAGGGATCAGTGATAAAATTAAAAACGCTTAGCTTTTCAAAGAATTTATATTAAAAAAATAGAATATTTGTTTGCGTGACTTATAACTTAGTTAACTCAGGTTCCTTGCTGGAACGCGTAATTCTTTTAGGGCCCGCTGCTCGCCCGACATCGCGCCCCGGAGGCCCGCCGCGTGTCAGCGGCTCCGGGTAAAACCTCAATATCTTGAGTTATACTTATCGTAGCTCGATAACGTAAAGTAATTTGGATTCTTGAATAAACAGACCACATACTTATCTATATATGGTGAACGGATGAATACAATATTATCGTAAAGTGCGTGGTAGTTTATTTGTTCTTATGTTTTGACGATTTCTGTTAAAAATACTATTTCTATTGTTATAAAATTTTACAGGCAGTATTATGAATAGATAACGAATCTAAAAAAAATAACAGTTTGAGATAATAACAGAAAATAAAAAACAAAATTATTACGTAACTAGAGGTCATCTTGACCTTGATTTCAAGGACCGTGTTTTGACGACAAAATGTTGTTATTATGACGTTATAGTAGTGAAAATCACTTACAAATTGATTCAATTATACTAATTAATATTTTATAGTAGCTTCCCACGCTGTAAACATCATAAAACAAACACTATTCACATAATCACCACCACACTCAGTACTTTCACGGCATTTTTTTGATACGCAAATTTTGCACACTCAACTTATTTTGGTAATATTATTATCACACACGATGTATAAACTATTATTAATTTGATTTAATATCACTTCACGACGATTACGGCAGTAAAAACACGAAATAATTATTAAAATATGCACGGAGACCGTCCGCGCACACCCGCGCAGGCGCTCTGACAGATGACACTGTCAAACGTTCCATGCACAGATTAAGCATTTAGTAGATTAATTTGACGTGAATATCATCCAACTCTAGAGTGCTACTGCCCATAGACACTATTAACCCGTATTTCAGTAGAAATAGAGACCTAAGTTGCGTGGCATCGACTGATGCACTTTATTCATCAGTTGGGCTTGAAGGATATTTCCGATTAATGCATCGCGTGCATCATTAGGACTC
This sequence comes from Lithophane semibrunnea, assembly GCA_947363905.1. Taxonomy (NCBI): domain Eukaryota; kingdom Metazoa; phylum Arthropoda; class Insecta; order Lepidoptera; family Noctuidae; genus Lithophane; species Lithophane semibrunnea. The sequence goes on along the minus strand of OX376208.1, from coordinate 12,849,790 downwards.
AAGCGGTTAAGTCTTAATAATATTTTTGTTTTAGGTAAACCCCACAGTGATCTCTAATTATGCGGATGTTGATAAGTTTTTATCAAAGATGGACCTCATTGAAATGATATGCGCACATTTGAAATGGAAAACTTGAAATGTTAATTACGTTCCTGGGATAATTAAAAAAATGAAACAATTTTTTCATTCAACTACATAGTAATGTTATCTGTGTAGTATTATAATATCTGTGGTAATGTTATCATTAATCACTGACAGACCTGACTTGACCTGACTGGTTAATACAAATGGATAAAAACCGTTTAAAATGCCTTGACTTGACCTGACTTGACCTGACTTGACCTGACTTGACCTGACTTGACCTGACTTGGCCTGACTTGACCTGACTTGACCTGACTTGACCTGACTTGACCTGACTTGACCTGACTTGACCTGACTTGACCTGACTTGACCTGACTTGACCTGACTTGACCTGACTTGACCTGACTTGACCTGACTTGACCTGACTTGACCTGACTTGACCTGACTTGACCTGACTTGACCTGACTTGACCTGACTTGACCTGACTTGACCTGACTTGACCTGACTTGACCTGACTTGACCTGACTTGACCTGACTTGACCTGACTTGACCTGACTTGACCTGACTTGACCTGACTTGACCTGACTTGACCTGACTTGACCTGACTTGACCTGACTTGACCTGACTTGACCTGACTTGACCTGACTTGACCTGACTTGACCTGACTTGACCGCCTTTTTTTATTACCTCCTTCATATAGATTTATTTGGCTTTAATGCAACTTGTGGAATATTAAAATCAATAGCTCACTTTTTTAATCGTCTCTGAAGTCATCATTGTTGGTTGAAGTGTCTTCTTTATCAACATTATCTTCATTTTCGGATGACTTCAACTTCAAAAAATCAACAAGAGTCCTGAACTTTGGAAAATGAACTGCGGGGCACACTTGTAGTATTTTGGTTAAATTGATTAGTTAAATTTGCATTTAAATGTGATACGGAACCTTTCTTATTTTGCTCACTCTCAGCTTGAGCTCTATTACTTTGTATTAAAGTACGCGAAAATTGTATACAAGGTAATTATAAACCTTTAATATGAGCATTAATTAAGTAGCGGTCGTATTATCATGTTTGTGATACTTTAGGATGTATACAGGTCGCACTCGTAATACTTATTCGACTTATATATAATGGTAACAAATACTTCGTGTATACAATTATTATCCGTTTAGCAGATGTTTAAAAGGTAATTATATGACAAAATGTACAGTTTTATGACGTTTATACTACGAAAACGTTTAGAGGACGAAAAGTTGTATAAGTAAGTTTTATAAATGTCGAAATAACGTCATATGACATTATTATACGACAAAAAATGTTTATGACTATTCGGACATATAATACACCAGTACATGACGAAGAGTTAAAATAATGACTATAAAATAACTTTAAAAAGACTTAAGGTCATATAAAAGTTTGATTATATGACAAAAATGTTTGTTGGGTAGCCTCTGGCAAAAGCCAGGTCACAAATGGAACACAACAGCTGGGTTAGTACGTCAGAGTTCAGTTTGTGACTAAGATTTGGACTACTGTCTCTGCCAAAAAAGGTCTAGATATTTTAAATAAAAAAAACACACATTTTCTCCTTTCAAGTTATACTAGCCTAGCCTAGTGGTGTGACCGTCAGACTGCCGAGTCATAGGTCTCGAGTTCGAACCCAAACCACGCACCTCTGACTTTTCGGATTCATGTGCTTGTGCGTATTGTATCCTAATTATCAATTGCTTCAAAAACAGTGAAGAAAAACATCGTGACGAAAATGCTTGAGAGATATTTCTCGACGGCATGTGAAGCCAAGTCAGAGGCCCATGTGTCGCTTTAAAACTCTGACACTAGGTTAGTCACTAACCATACGAAAAGAAGAAGGGACTCAATAAAAAAAAAAATGATCTCCTTTCACTTATATATATGTTATACTTGAAAAGCTACTCGCTCAGAGTTTTCAACATTACACTTTAACGCTTGTAGCACACCTCCGCCAGGAATCATAGCGACGGTGAAGTATCAATATCTAATAAAATCTCGGAACGGAATGTTGCCACTTTAAATATTTTATTTAAACATTTTTTTATTGTATAAATATTTTTATTTCTTTTTTTGTTATTGTTAATTTATTATAAGCTGCAACGATTGACGTCATCACGTTAACGCCAGCTGTCACTGAAAACCAGCGCTGGGGCTCTGTCTCGCATAGGGTCGCAGCATTATGCTGAGCGATGGCCATTTTGCGTGAATGTGACGCATAGGTATTTTCCCCCAATTTGTAATTTTCGTGTATTTGTTCTTTCGTCATGTTTGCCGCAAATAAACGTATTTTCTTTTTTCTTTCTTTCTAATAACTAACATAGATATTTTTGCGGTTTTCACTTTATTGCATTATTCCTATCTACATTTCATATCCTTAACCTGAAATATTTTATTAAAATCATTATCACCATTTCCAGCGTTTCCTACTTTTTTTTAAATAAAAGTTACTTTTGATTCAAATGTTAAAAATTATAAAAAATAAACGTTTTTTTCGCTTCCTGTAAAATCATGGTTTTGTAGTTATTAGATATTGATACTACACCGTCGATAGTAGCAAAACCGCAATAGTTCAATTGTATTGACTCGCATCATGTTCCGCTACGCGAATCCAATTCGAATAGTGGCGTAAAGGAATGTGTTATTAACCTATTTTTGGCTAACGACCACTGGATACTTAATAACTTCACTAAGTATTCAATACCTTACTAAACATAAACTCAATTCGTAAATAGGGTAGTATAATGTTAAATGGACCATCGTTAAAATGCGCGAGATAGTTACCGTATGTGTGCCATTAAATAGTTCTCATGTTTCTCCTTGAGAAAAAGATGCCGACACATTGAAGTGTATTCGATGCAGAAATTCGAAGTCGGTGTGTTCCCGTTTTTTAATTTTTGTTTTTTGCCACCGATTTCCGAAATTAAAGTTATTTTTCGTTTTGTTGTGTTTTTTTTGGAAGTCGATTGTTTTTTTTTTCTCTGCAAAAATTTCATTTTTTTCGCGTTTTAGTTGTGGTACCTACACCAATTCGAATATCACCTATACATAAATATATATGTTACGGCTAAAGGTGGGTGTGAACATAAACTTAAGACTAGCCGCCTAATCTTAGGTTTATCTTCGAGAAGCAGCTAAAGTTCGATATCATGTTAGTTTGTGTCGTGATATTCCATCTTTAGCCGGCTAATGTGCACATTAACCGCAACGAAACGGCTAAAAATGTATTCGATGGACGCGCCGGGGGCGGAGGGCTTGTGGAGACAATGCGCGCACACGTGGCAATGTTTTTGTTTAGTATTGCGTCATTTTTCCTTGCGGTTGATTGCACGTAGTTGCAATGTCGGCATCGCACAATCTCGAAAGGCTAAAAACGAAGTTTTAGAGTAAGTTTCGTGAGTTACTAACATCAAAACGAGCTGATAATAGTTTTTATTTGAGTGACGAACAGTACGGTAATGTGATTCAAGAAGTCAGGTCAGCAAAATTTTGTAATAAAAGTTTTCGTGTCAAAATAGTAAACATTATTACATTGTTTCCTTTTTCATTTCACTTCTACATTTTTAGCCAAGGGCCTGCAGTTACACTTAAGTTTAGCCGGCTAAAGATGGAAGAAACTAACATTAACACCTCCTCGAAGTTAGACCTAAGTTTAGCCGGCTAATCTTAAGTTTATGTTCACACCCAACTTTAGCCGTAACTTATACGTAATATACAACATTATTTTTTGTTTATGCTAAACCCAAAAAGGGGTCATTGTACTCATAATTTTGAACAACTTTTTCTATGGGATCAACTTTGAAATCGGGAAAAAAAAATCAGCTGTTCCTTTCATTTTGTCGATTTAAGTGAACACAAATGTAGTTTTTTTTAAGCAAGCAGCAAGCAAGGTTAATAAAATTTATATGGTACCACCAATGAAGCAAGACCTACCAAACAAAATAAAAATCAGCAGCATTCATTCGCGGCGAACCTAATTATGAGCTACCTTCGCTCCGTGTTACACTATAGTGTGAATGGTACTTTATTAGGGGGAGAGGAAGGGGGTACTACCTCGATAGCTCATGGACGCGTCACCTTACATTGAAATGGAGACTATTTGCATCTGACCCCGTTCGTGGCGACGAAAATAAAACCATATTGAGCTGAAATAGAATTTGATGCAATATTTAGGTTTTGGGTACTTGTGCAGGAAATAAGTGTAACAAGGTTGCTATTATGTTCATGCTTTCTATGTATCCAACCTCTATTTCTAAGGGTTTGACTCTTCCCGTGACCAAAGGGCTGGCTTTTACCTTGGTCAGAGGCTAAGCGTTGCCATACAACGTGGCAATGCCGCCAGTCTCTTGGGTACATTACCAGCCGTCAGCGATGCGGAGGAATTTTTCGACGCCATAACATAATAACATAATCAGCCTATAATGTTCCCACTGCTGGGACACAGGCCTCCTCTCTGTGAGAGGGAGTGGGCCGGAATATGCATGTATTTTTCTAATATTTTTATTCGATAGTTTAAATCGTCAAATAATAGTAAAAACAAAATTCGACGGCAAAAAAGCAATTTAAAGTAGTTAAAAAAATGTTTAAAAATATCCAACCGATCCGGGCTATTTAAACGCCCTCCATTTGGCGCGCTTGGTGTGGTGACGTCACAGTATGTGAAAACAGACAAGCAACTGTCAAGTCAACGTCAAACACTCCTTTTTCTATGAGCGTTTGACATTGACTTGACACTTGTTGATTGACTTGACATTGACATTTTGATTGTTATCCCGGATCGTTACGTCACATCCGCTCTTAGCCTTTTCAAGTATATGAATTACCCACAGTTTTTTGGGCTTTTAAAAAAAAAAAATTCTCGCTCAAAAAGAAATTTTATTCAAAAATATTGATGGAGGCATAATTCTGAAGTAACATAGTTTATAAAAAAAAATATTTGACCCATATTTGAATCACATGCATATTCCCTATTATTATGCGCACGGCCAAAGTGTGGAACTCTCTGCCAGCGCCTGTGTAGATCGTACGAAAATCCTATACGACGCGAGATCAGCTTATACTGGAAATGTATAGCTTGATGTGTAGCCGTGTGTACATACCTAAGCACCCACAATACAATCGGTGCGTCATGATTTCATTCTGTATTTGAATAATAGAGATGTTACGTTTCTATTTGTTGACAGGTCAAATGTGAAAACGTCATAATGGCATACTTACGATTTGAAAATGGCTTACGAATAATATCTATACATATTTCATAGTTGGAAACTGGTTATATAATGCAGTTTATTCTTGAATCCATACTAATACATCCTAATATTTATATACCAGCTGCACCCCGTGGTTTCACCCGCATAGGTCTCGATCCCACAGGAATATTGGGATAAAATTATTCTATGTCCTAATCCAGGTCATGGTCTACCCATGTGTGCCAAATTTAATCCAAATCCGTTCAGCCGTTTTAGCGTGAAAGCGCAACAAACAAACAGACTTTCGCATTTTTAGTATCCTAACTAACTAACTAATACTAATTTAATATTATAAATGCGAGTGAGTTTGTTTGTTTGTTTATTTAATACGCTACTAATTTAAATAGTAGTTTTAAGAATGCTAATAAAGGCTATTTGAAATTGAAGTTACAACTTTTTTGATAACGAGAGCAACATTTACAATTTTTGTCACGAGTTGAATAAAAAATGTGCTAACTCAGTTCCTCTTTATCGCATCATCTAAATAACGATATAAGACAATATCTGTAAGCCATTAAAGAAAGAGCAAAAGATCGTTAGTCCATTTATGGCGGGGCTAACATACGCCATTTGTTTTATAACCTTTTTGGACTAGGACGCGATGGTACGTTGATAATGGCGACTGTCATAACGCTACAGTTACGACCCTAGGTTGCCTAGCAACTGGTTATGTTTGAGTTCAGTTAGGGTTCCGTCTAGTACTTTATTGAAGGAGGTCGATTAATTATAAATCTACAAGACAATTAATGTTCTGTCGATGAAATGTATAGTATAGGCATAAAAATAAGGGCCAATTAAAAAAAAAACACCTATTTTGTTTTTATTTTTTTATTTGCCTAAAACATGGTATGAAAAGGTGTTAGATGAGTTAAGGATGAGATCATACATGTTTTGTTTAAGACTAAAGCATGCAACATTATGAAAATTATTTATCATTTAGCAATTAAGAGACAAGTGAATTTTAAACAGTTTGATAATTAGTCATTTAAGGCGAACAGGGGGCCTAGACAAAATCCATTTTCAGCAGGCGTAGCATGAGCACCGTTTTGTCGACGGAAGAGTAGGCAGCAAAATAGAAAGAGTCAACTGCACTTTTTTACGAAATTCACTCTTTTACATAATTCGACTCAGAATTCTTGGTTTTATCATAGGATTTATCGGTTGTCAGTGTGATTTTGACAGTAAGGATAGAAAAATTTCTTCCGAAATAGTCTACATCTCTAAAGACGTAGACAAAGATCGTTAGAAATGAAAGACAAAATGACAGATTGTAGAAAGATTTCTACGGTGGATGTCAAAAATGAAGAAACGAACTGTCACTTTGTATAGAAAAAGCTATGTCTATTCTTCGTAGAGATAGAAAGCGCCATGCTGCGCCTGCTGTAAGCGTTAACGCCAACGGAAAGATCAAATTGTATGGAGTTGACAGCAGCAGTCACGTGACATCTCTAATGCTAATGTCAACTCCATACAATTTGATCTTTCCGTTGGCGTTAACGATTACAGAAAAGGGATTTTGTCTATAACCTCAGAACTTTTTGAGGGCCAAATATTCTCTTACATACAAAACGTTCACATTCAAGTCGTTATCTGTCAAACTTGTCAAAAATGTTTGTAAATTGATGGTTTTTTGACAGATTGCAAATGCGATGCGAATGTGAAAGTTCTACGGAATTGCCCTGCTGATGGTTTGACGCCTGTAATTCCAAGAAAACAGTCACTTCCAGTTGAAAGTTCTATATCTCAGTTACCCCAGGCACAAATCCCGACTCGGCTATCCACGCTAATAATACTCAGATTTTTAAAATGGAAAACCCTTCAATACACATTGTCCAGGGCAACGACATAGGCAAAGAAAAGAGGAAGTGGATTTTATAATTCTAATTCCGCTGAACTGAATTATTTGTGGCGGCATCTACATCGCCACATGCGAACTACGCATCAAAGACCTGACGTCACACAAAAATCCTGACGCCTCATAAATCCTGAACCGCGCAAATTAGAGTTTACCGCGCGATGGACATATACAAGAACCCGACATCAATCGTTGGGCAGTTGCCCGCCAGGCACAACACCCGTCTGGTCGGAAGATCCTCCCTTTTCTATAGAGAATGAGTGAACTTTACACCCGGAACCTCTTACCCCGAAAAATTCATTGTTAGCTTCACCTACGGAATTATGATGTCAGTATTATATAACAAAGTAAATGCTGACCGGCAGTTACAATAATAGAATGTTGTACGATTAGTTGTACAAACAGTAGCTCGTATTTCAGATACCGTGTTTTATTTTAGAATTAATAGCTGGGTAAGCAGATTTCAGTGGGATAGACTTTTCACGTAATGAATTTTGACTATTTATAATAATATATGACGTTTTTTTTTGTTTATATCGTGATATTGTGTTGTCTATTAATAAATTGGAAAATTATTATTATTATTATTATTTAATACTTTAAGCACAGGGGCGGACTTAATGCCATAGGCATTTTCTACCAGTCAACCTTTGGGTGATGCAGAGAAAACAGTGGTAGGTGCAATAACTAAAGTGTGGAATAAATATTTATTTAAATACTTGAACCAGAAAACCAGAAAATTATGCCAGTATTTCTACATTTATATCTGAAGGCCGATTCTCGTGCTTAAAAAACGTTCATATTCAAATCGCAATCTGTCAAACTTGTCAAAAAGGTTGGTAAATTGATAGTAATTTTGACAGATTCTGAATTAGTTGCGAATGCGAACTGTCTTAAAAATGACGGGAATTGCCCCTCTGTTATTTTTAGAGCAGCGGAGGCCCATTGGTAACGGCCCCGACTTTCGAGTTGTTGGTCGTGAGTTCGACTCAACTACAACTCGTAAGTCGGGGCCCAGACAGGCACTTTACTTTTTACCCGACTACGGCGAAGAAAAAGGAGGGTTATGATTTTGACCGGTATGTATGTATGTATGTTCATCTGTTCCCTTGTATCTTCTAAACCACTAATCACAATTTGACAAATAAGGTATCGTTAGAAGCGTCTTAATTGCCCGCTGGCTATAGACTATGTGACGTCACATTAAATTAAAAATTGTTTAATCGTACTATGTTGGGTATCAAATGAAAGGGCTTAATGAGCACATTTCAAAAATATATGTATTATAACCTCAAAATAATTTTAAAAAAAATTAAGTAATAAAAACTAAAACCCAACTACGACTGAAAAGGTATAAACAAGACACCACAGACAGACAAATTAAAAATCCGGAGTCACACGTAATCTGTTCGATTTATGCCCTAACACGTGTGACTCCGGATTTTTAATTTGTCTGTCTGTGGTGTCTTGTTTATTATACCTTTTCAGTCGTAGTTGGGTTTTAGTTTTTATTACTTAATTTTTTTTTGTATTTAATTTCATCACCACTGCTCTAAAAACGGTGCAGGAAAACATCGTGAGGAAACCGGCATGTTCTAGAACCAAAAATTCGAAGACATGTGACATCTACCAACACACACTGGGCCCGCGTGGTAGATTATGGCCTTTTTGGCCGTGGTAATTATGGATTATCTCATCCTGGCTGATCATGATATTTATCTGTATTTTTTTACGATTTCCATAATAAATCCAACTGACGAGTAACGAGTCACAATAGAGAGAGATTTAAACTCTTAATAAAATAAAAAAATCTTCCTTAAGGCTAATCGACAGTTGAGCGGGAAAGTATTCTATCTATTTAAGCTACATACCTACATTTCAATAAATCATTGATCAGAATATTAGCTTAAAACTTTCGTTGGCTGTAATTTAACTACTTTGCTAGTGACTTGACGAGATTTTCAAGGTGTGGGGCGAAATAAAAGTGCCTTTAGTAACTTAGGCACACCTTGGGTAGCCAACCAACCTTGATGACTTGCAAATCTGTTCACCTCGGCTTGGGCCACACACAATATGAAGTTATACCTACTCGTATAAATAAGCCAACATTAATATGTGTTATGTCGAAATTAGAACAGTTTCAGGTGTGAAACTATGATGAATCCCATCACTGCAAACTATACGCATGTGCTGTTAGTGGACTGAAAATAAACCTAACTAATATTATAATTTATGCGAAAATGAGTTTGTTTGTTAAGCTTTCACGCTAAAACGGCTGAACGGATTTAGATGAAATTTGGCACAGGGGTAGACCATGACCCAGAATAGGACATAGAATACTTTTTTTCCGGATATTCCTACGGGATGAGGAGACTTACGCCGGTGAAACCGCGGGGCGCAGCTAGTATTAATATAATAGACTCCACCGGATCGCACTGATACCAGAACAGCTTCGGTACCATTCGGTCAAGTGCCGTTGCTATCAATGCTCTGAGTGGAATACCTCGACTTTGCCATCGCCAGGTATACTCGTATTTTATCTGAGGAATAAAATTGACGTTTGACAGATTTGTATGGAAAAACATTAAAATTATACCTTGAATAAAATTATACGACGAAAGGCCGTGCGCCCGATGTGATGTAAATTTTTCAGAATAGCACTATTTACCGTAGAGTAGGAATGTGTAATGGGCAGTTTACGTGGCCAGGCTTAAAGATGATAGATGGACGGGAAGAGTAACAAAATGGACTGGACCACGAGGCACTGGAAGTAGAGGCGTTAGGCCTGCCTAACGCTAGATGGGTAGATGAGATAGTGGAGGTGGCGGGTCAAAGCTGGCTAAACATTGCCAGCAACAAAGATTAGGTACTGGCATTCCTTGGAGGAGGCTTTTACAGGGGGTCCGCGCAAACTACATAATATTTTACTTAGTTTTTTTTAGTATTTTCTATTTCTAAGCTGTCATTTTGTATGGAAATAAATAAAGCTTTGTTTACTAAAATAAAGCTTTATTATAATATAGGAATGAGTAATACCTACAAGAACGAGTTAGTTCTAACTGCCATACTTTTCAACTAGGTAAGGCAGCAAGCCACACGAACAAAAAATACATAGAGTATAGTTTACTCAAGCATTTCAATGAGTTAATAAACATTCCGTTTTATTTACACAAACATGACACAAACGCGTCCACTAGAAAATTATTTTGTTTACAAATAAAACATAGGCTTGTTTACACTACCCTTTACGAAACTGGCTTCCAGTTTAAACCGAATTTTAGGCCGTAAGAAAACAGTTTTAAGGTTACTTATTTTTTATTGCTGAATGGGCCTGCTCTTGACCTCGGTAAGACTGGTTGTCAGACTTTCGTGCTTCTGACGACCCGTAACGTCAAAGATCCACGAATGACAGCCGGGACCAACGGCTTAACGTGCTTTCCGAGCCACAGAGGAGTCTTTGCATGTAAAGATGGTCACCCGTCCACGGACCAACTCCGGCAAGCGTAGCGTAACCTGATGGATCGACCCGTGCGGCTGTTATTAATTAGCCACGAGCTCCTCCATAAAAATAAAATACCCATGGAGGTTGGTTAGCAAAGCCATGCGGGTAAAATCTCAACCAACCAGGTAGGTACTGTATTTACGTAGTTAGGTACATATAAGCCTTCATTAGTTTTATATAACACCAGTTGGTCCTGCGGCTGATCTCTCTCCGGTCGTGTCGGATTGCCGTTCCATCGGACTATGAGAGTGAGAGAAGAGAGAGTGCACCTGTGTCTGCGCACACACTTGTGCACTATAATATCTCCCGCGCCGAAGGCTAGTCTCCGTTGAGATTGGCCGCCGTGGCCGAAAATACGGTCTGGAGGACTATATACATAACACCAGTGATTGATTACATAGTATAAAGTTATTATGATTAATTGTTGACCTGTCGTTACATAATATAATTAGTTTTCGAAGTTGGGGCCTCGTTCTATACACGAGAAAGTTTAGTTTTTATATGGCTTTGCTAAGTTATCAAAATATGAGTTAAATCCTAGAAATTGTTTGATTAGGCTCTTTGATTAATAATTCTGTTTGTTCCGGTTTTGTGATTTATAAAGGTCTGTGTTAGAGGGGCTCGTGGCTAATTAATATCAGCCGCACGGGTTTATCAAAGGCAACGCTACGCTACCGCGGTTGGTCCATGGATGGGTGACCATCTTTACATACCGAGACTCCTCCGTGCCTCGGAAACCACGTTATGCCGTTGGTACCTACCGGCTGCCATTCGTAGATAAGATTATTTACACTGATTAGTCTTGATGAAATTAATATCAAAATTGGTCTAATTATAGTACTTCAATTTCAAATTTAGGTGAGACTTGAGAATATGTAGGATTACCTACATGTTCTCAAGTTAAGTATATGAAACCTCCTGATTTCTTTATAGAACCATCAGAGAGCCTCGGGCACAACTTACCGTGGCCTATTTCGAAAACCATAGACTTCGTACCCAAGTAGGCCGCTGCAAGGACAACCTCCATAGCACATTTGCGAAGTGCACATTCTGAGTCAAGTGCACATTTTGCGAAGTGCACATTCTGAGTCAAGTGCACATTTTGCGAAGTGCACATTCTGCGTCAAACCCGTTTCATGCACGGCTCAGATCTCCGGTGCGTATGCGGCGTCCACAGACAATGCTCACCTCCCATCTTGCACCGCATGCTCTGTCACTTGCACACGTGAGGACCTAGCTAGGCTGCTTCAGCGAACGGTATTCGCATTGCCGAATTTTGGGCCGAAAAATCTTAAAAACCTCTATATTTTTTCGTGTTACTTTTGCCATCGACACTAAGGGCTGATTTTATAAAAGTCAAATTTTATTAATTCAAAATGTATTCGCAGGATATGACTTATACTCGGTATAAGTCATATCCCTAGTTGAAATTCGCCTTAAGAAGAAGATAATTTATGTTTGACTGATTTTTCCTAACCGTCTTTAAGTAGATGCCTACATAATGTAGAAATATATATAATTATACTTTATTTTAGTAAGTAACAATGTAACACCCGCAGCTCTCCCAAAATAGCTCGACAAACTCAATCAAACAATGTCTAGCGAGGCGAATACCTGTTAACGATTGTTAGCACTCCTTCTTTCCTATATAACTGCAAAGTGTCTCTGTTTGTTTCGTTACATTAGCATAGTGTAGAATCCTATTTATCCCGTATTTAAGCTGATTATATCACTACTATAAGTTTTTAAATTATTACATTATTATTCTAGCGTATGACACTCGTGGGTTACAGCTGAAAATCGGCGTCAGGTGGTACACTTTCTGCCAGGGTTGCTGGAAAGTCCGAAAGGGATACCGGGACCCTTAGCAACGGGCAGTTGAAGGAACACGAGTGGGTTTTAGTCAGTAAAAGTCTGCACGCCCTTCCGCTCCGCCCAGAGCGGGAAGTCATTTGATGATTTCCCACCCTCACTTTGTGTTGCCATCTGACATTATGCTGAGCTGAGGCCCTTTTGGCATTCTAATAATTGTTTTCTGTTTTTTTTTAGTTTTAAGGTGTATTTTTCTGTAACAATGCCAATAAAAATGTAAAATGTTTTAAGGTTTCATCGTCAGGGAAATGAAAATATTTAAAGAACCCTTTCTGACTATTTCCATTTACAATAGCGTTATTCGAAGTATTATGGAGTACTGTAGTACGGTATGGAATCCATTTTATCAGGTGCACTCTGATCGGATAGAGCGTGTTCAGAAAAGGTTTTTATATCACTTGTGTTACTCGGATAACAGATGTCGTAGTCTTAATTCGTATAACTTCAGGCTGAATCATTATAAAATGAAATCTTTAGGCGCACGTAGGAAATGTTTGGATTTCATGTTCTTGTTTAAATTAATAAATGGTTTGATTGATTCTCCTGAGCTTTTAGAAAAACTTAAAATTTGTATCCCACGTAGTAGTAGCCGCCCAGTTAACCGAAGAACTTTCGTCCTGCCTCATTGTCGAACTAATATAGGTAATTTTTCACCCATTTGCCGCATGCTTTCTCTTGCCAACTCCATTCGTGGCGAAATAGATGTGTTTGCTGGTTCCGTAGCCTCAGTAAGGACTAAACTTAGAGATATAATTGTGTAGTTGTATAATTTTTTTTTTTTTATATATTTAATTTTAATTATTTTTTTCCTGAACCTTTTTTCAATTTGTAGGATTTTTTTTACTTAGACTTTTTTTTTTTTTGTATCAGAAATAAGTGTCAATTTATTGTAAGTGTTACTTAAAATATGCATGCTAGATTCACATCTAGTAGATGTCAATCAGACATAGCGTCTTGTATCTATTTGATTGCATTTGTGATTGTACATCAGTTTTGTGAATTAAAAAAAAAAAAAAAAAAAAAAAAAAAAAACGCATTTTTCTTTCTGTCTGTACACTAGCTCATCAACATACGCTTCACTTTCAACCATTTCCCGCCATTCGTGGTGAACTGACAGTTGACATTAGTGACAGCGACCTCACTGCTGACGCATAAGATCGTGTTTACATCTAATAAATATATACACTACACATCAGCCTAGATTGTTCCCACTGCTGAGAAACAGGTCTTCTCCCTGTGAGAAGAAGTCATGAGCTGACCAATTGCAGGTTGGTAGATGTCATAAATCTTCGTAGGAGACAAGAACATATTTCATGTTAAACATCCTAATTACTCCTAAACTTTTTCGCGAAATAGTTTCCAAGCATGTAAACAAATAATTACCTTTGTGTTTTTCGAAAAACATTTTTAATATACGCACAAAAAGTTCAGTTTGCGCAACAAATTTAAATATTTTTGTTTTTTTTTTCAGTTGAAAGAATGATGATGAATAGTACATTCTGAAATCAACTTAATTTACCCTAGCATTTAGTTGATATCATGTGTATATGTCGCAGATGGATTGTCTTAATTACTGAACACGCACACTTTAACACCCATAATGGCATAAAAGTTTTGGATTAATCAATGCAGCGGGTACACGATTAGAGGTTATGTAAAACAGCGTGAATTGAAACGTCAAATTTTAGTTCAAAATTTTGTCGCTCATGGCCCTATTCTTAACAACAATACTGGCTTTAAAAAAATAGATAGTAAATAAAACGAGTAATATGAGTGAAAATTACCCAAGCTCAATATGAAAACGGTGATTTTAAGTGTAAGTCAGTCGTAAAAAGCCAAGTAATTGCAACGAACTTGGAAGTGGCGGTTGGTCAGTTCTAACCTAACCTTAACCAATTAGCCAGGGTGACCTAGCCTTAGTTACCTACTGTGACTGATTCTCCATTTAGAAGCCACATCGAACGCTTATTGTGACTGCAGATAAGCCAGTCTGCATTAAGTCTCAACGAGGGTAGCAGTTTTGTTAAATGTAACGCAATGGCAATTTACGTAGCGGAGCTGTTTTTTAGAACCGCTAACGGTTATGTAAAACAGCGGATTCTACAATACACATCAACATCAACGGAAAAGCTCTCGTCGCGAAAAGCTCTAGGACGGTCAACAGTAAATCGATAGTAACTTCAACTTCGAAAATCGCCCTTACCAATAAAAATTGTTACAATGAACATGGCTTGACTGTACTACAAACAAGTCTAGATCCGTCCTAATCCTTTCTTCAATAACCTAATTATGAAGAAACAATAAGAGTACCATCTAATTCAATTGAATTCTTTCCGTTATATGCATTGCTTAGCAACGTTTTGGGCATTCTTCCAAAAAGTGGGTCACTGGACATTTAGGGCGTAAGAATGGGGGATAGTTCGCCTTTATGGGTTATATTGTGGGCGTTAGAGGGGTTAAATTAGATAGTTATAGTGAGTTAACTTTTTACACGCGGGTCTCATAAACGGCGGCGGGTTTGGGGTGTTAAAAGTATGGACAGCAGTTTCCTCCTATTTCAGAAATAGTATGTTTTGAAATGTTCTGCAAGGAAGGGTCAATTCACATCGAGACGAGACGTGACGCGCACTTTCTTATGATCCGATACAATATCGAATTTATTAACTACACAATAAGGTACACGCGCTGCGCAGCACCGCGCATTTCAGCGTACTTTGACACGTATCAACCTTTTGTAGAAGAAAATAAGTTTGATAATTGTTAAAAAGTGCGCGTAGCGTCACTTCGCGTCGCTTCACGTCACGTTCTGAACTGACCCAGGAACGCAAATTCATTAATTTGCTTGGACGATTAGGTAGGTCCATGATAGGTTATATTTTTCGAAGGACCAATGGCTGATGGAGTAGACGAGTCATAGAGAGACCGCGTATCGGCAAACGTAGTGTGGGACGCCCCAAGCTAGATGGACCGACGACCTTTAGAAAGTGGCTGGGACAGACTGGATGCGGAAGGCGGAGGACAGGGTATTATGGCGCAGCCTGGGAGAGGCCTATGTCCAGAAGTGGACTGCGATAGGCTGAGTTGCGGTATGTCCAGGTATTCACGACGGTAATTATTACAGTACAAGCTTTTCGATTTTCGTAAAAATAGCTTGTATTTTTTACGTCACGTCTTTCTAATTACTTTTGCAGGCAGTATTTCTGGCTTATAAGCCTGAAAAAAAATATTACATCATTCATAAAACTTGTTAAAAGCCTTCTGATATCCCGATACCGTCTAGATACGGTATCGGGATATCAGAAGGCTTTTTGCAGGAAATTAACCTGTCGGTCGTAAGGCATATACAGGGTGTCTTTTGATAATGTTTCTGATCGGTATGAAGGTAAAAAATAGATTAGGATTGACACTTTATTGGAAAAAAAAACAAGAAATTAAACCTAACCGACATAATTACCTAATGCCCGGTTCATATTATTCCAGTAGCATTCCAGTCCAAGCTGGAATAGCAACTGGAATATTGTGAACCGGCACTGGAATGTACCCATTCCAGTGAGCATTGGACTGGAATGCTGGACTGTAATAATGTGAACTGGGCATTATGCGTATTAAAATAATTAAGTACATTCTAAGCATTTTTTTTTATACTTGGAGACTACTTAATTTACTTACATATTGTTATTGGAGAGAGTTTTAATGCTTAAAACTTTCTCCATTATCGCTACGATATTTTGAGAAAACAATGAACTATTTCAAAGGATATCTAATCTACTTCTTCTCTGTGTCAACGGCAAGACAGCATTTCAAATTTTGTTGGCCCAATACTTCGCCACTTTCTCAGCGTCGTCCGATGACATTCATAAAGAATTTAATAATAGTAAACAATTGAAGCATTTAATAGTAAGGTAATTGAAGTAACAACTACTTCGTAAGAAAGCATTTGTGTCGATAATAATTTATGCTTTTCAACAATGCATTTATCGATAAGAACACTGCCCCCGTTTATTTATATTATTGTTATTACAAGTTTTCACCATGTACTAACTAAACAATATTTATTTAATCTTTATATACACCAGAAAATACAAAACAAAAAACAAACAATTACGCTAAAAAACATACAAAGGGCGTCCTTATCGCTTTCTGCGATCTCTTCCTGGCAACCTAATGGACAGTGATTGCGTGGACATAAATAATGGCAATAATAATCTAACACATCGTTTTTGTGTGATCGTCTTAATGATTGATGATCTGAATTCAAGTACAATTTAGCGTCCACCCTGTATACACACCTACCTACCTAGATACAGTAAAAGGAGTCCCCTGAGTGCCAGACAAATGGCCTTCAGGGTGTGAGTTTTTGGGACAATTAGTTTAGCCTATTTACTCACTTCATCTTCAAACCCTTTTTCGTATAAGTACCATTACCTTATCAGTATTTGGTACCCATTGTTGTACCATGCTTGCCATGGCTTCTTTTAATTTTTGAACTGTTTTTTATTTTTTAATTGCGGACACTTTTTCCGTGCTTTCGAACTTGTTCTCACATGTATAATTTCAACAAATGTAAACAATTTTTTGTAACAATTTTTTGATTTAAAAGTGTGTCTTTGGAGTTTGCTTGCCCGTTCTTCTCCATAGGTACCTCCTACGCTTTGGAGTGCGCAACTAGCTTCGTACTTCTTCGTCTGAGCGGGTAAAGTTTGGTTAAACTCCTTGGCGTTGATGGTGTCAGCGGAGTATGAGCACAATTATTACAAATAAAAAAACTGCCGTACTTAAGCACTAAGAACAAAATATATGTCTTCAAATAACCAACTTAAAACCTTTTGGCAGCCACATTCCACTGTAAAACAACGAAATTCCGGCGAATAAATGCAAATGAGATGGCTGAAAATGCCCGAAATAATAAACCAAACTCATTTAAATACCTAAATCCGATGTCTCACGGGCGGAAGGAAATCTAAGACGCTGTAAAAAGCGCGCAGTTATCGCCCTTTTTACAGCGTCTTAGATTTCCTTCTGAAGTGAGTTTTGAAGATTTTTGTAAGAGATAAGTTGCAGATAACAGGGAATTAACGTAACGAGCATTTGAGTTTGTAACACACGGGAGTTTAAATCCGGGAACGTAACTTTTAGGAGCAAGGGTGTGATGCTGTAAGACCTCATTCTAAACTTCGAATCTGAATCCGCTGTGAGTTTCTTGATTGGCATTCTCAAGGTTGATACACTAGCGATACCCTTGTGAGCGTGTCAATGAGTTGAACTAAATTGACCATGAGATTTTGACAGTTAAAGTATGAGATGACTTAAGAAGTGACATTCAGTAAGGTAATTCCCCCGTCACTTCATCGACGCTCACTTACGGTTTGAATTCATTTATTTCTAAAGATTACAAATCACTTGTACAGAAATAAATACTAAAACATTACATAATTTATACATTTTTGTTGTCCAGTAGTAGCATTAGTAGCAGTAGTAGCAGTTCTAAATTCGAAGTGAGAGAGAATAGTGATGTGAGATGCGAGTTGTTGTTTGAATTTTACAGAATCGACGTACTGACATACCAGAATCTTGGATTTCATTTGATTTACAAAATCACTAGGCTGAGAATCATCACTATTGAACGTCAAAATTATACAATACCCCGTCGCCGTTACGAGCGCTAATAATATTTAGATCAACATACAACCTGATACTGACCTGCAAATTGCAAAAAACGTAAGAAAATTTGAATTTCGCGGGCCACCTTAGCGCATCCCCCTTAATGAAGCCGTTCAAATGAAAATGGGCTTCATCAGACATTATCAAATGAGCAACGAATACGTTGGATCGGTGAAATTATCCATGATAAATCTCCGAAATGTATTTTATAATTTGATAAAAAAAAAAAGTAAATATCAGTGCAAATGTCATATTTTATACAGGGTGGCCGGAAAGTTGACGTCCAAACAAAAATGTTGGTCCCTCTTATCGTGGGGTATCTAAATCACCCCCATTTATGTTCCGCGATTTTTCTTAGTTTTATGTTCGGTGATTTATGACTTAAATTTTCAACTTCAAATTAAAAATCTAAATAGGTGACTTCATGGTTCCTAAGAAGGCTTCAAGAAAGCGCCACACTCTTAGTTTTCATAATCAAATAAAAAAGTAGTACTTAATGTGGCTACGTTGGCTAAAATTGGCCTTCAAAGATAGCGAGGTGGAAAATTCTCTAAAGAAGGCAATAGAATAAAAAATGTTTGACCATTTTCTCGTTCCTAAGTCAAAAATTCTGAAAAAATCATAACTATGAAAAATCGCGGAACATACATGGGGGTGATTTGGATACCCCACGGCACGAGGGACGGAATTTTTTTTTTTGGACCTCATTGTTCCGGCCACACTGTATAATAAAAACCACGTCGTGACATTTGCGCCACCCAGTATGTAAAAGCACTGCGAACTTTATTGGAAATTTTGAGCTGAATATAGACAAATATTTAGTTATTTATAAGTTATTTAATGACTTACGGTATATATTATAGGTATTAGAATCGTTATACAGGGATTTGATATTCCCTGAATTTATGTTATGAAGTCTATGTAGTGCTTTGTCAGTACTAAGCCTTTCAGTGAAGAGGGATTTCATATTCCCTGAATTTATTGAAAACTGTCCGTTTTATTTTGAAATAAAATGTATCAGTGTAACAATAATATTTCGATATAATCTTCCTACGTTAAGCTTTTTCAAAGGAAACCTTTAAAATTCAAATTCTAAATAGGTACCTATAGGTCGGCAGTTTCTCTGTCGTGGAACCTGATTTTATGGACGCAAGTTGCCTCGTGCTAACGATCGGCACAGACAAAGCCTTTGTATGTATCTACCGGTCACCCTCTACATTAGATATCAGTAATTTCTTACAATCTTTAAACTCTCTTTTAACTGATCTCTCATCATATAAAAATATATCTATTCATGGAGATGTAAACCTGGACATCAGCAGTACTCCAAACCCTAAACGCATTTCTGACTATCTCAACTTGATAGCATTTCATGGTCTTCTTCCTGCCCACACTTACCCTACTCGCGAGTCCGCTTGTCTGGACCATGTCATGCTCAAGACGAACTCACTAGCGCTGACAGTAGTAATTGACTCTTGTGTGACAGACCACAACTCAATCTTGCTTTGTCTCAGACAAAGTAAACAATTGAATACTAATGTCAAACCCATTTCAAGAGTCAATTACAACTCTATGGACTCTGAAATGAATAGTATGGATTTCCAATCGATCTATGAATATACTGATGCGAATCAAGCCACTAATTATTTTATCAACACTATTGTCAATATTATACGCTCTCACACAACTATAGTTAGACTCCCAAATCACAAACATTTACTTAAACCATGGATGACTGCTGGAATGCTTCGATGCAAAAAAAAAAAAAAAAAAACTGAAGTTATCACCAGAGAATCCTGTTCTAAAAATAACTTATAAAAGATATAGGAACTTCTGCACTAAAATCATTAAAAGTCTTAAGAGGGAATACGATAGGGCAGAATTGACCAAGGCTGCCAATGATAATAAAAAGGTTTGGCAAATTATAAAAAGGGTCACAAACACGGAGGTTCCAAAAATTCCCACTGCTGACTTACTTGTTCCTTCTGCTACTCCCCAACAATCGGTGGACTCCGTTACCGAATTTTTTGTCAACATAGGCAAAAATCTTGCGAGCGTTTTTACTCACCATAGTGCTATCCGAGACCCGCTGCATGTCGCTAATGCCACACCTGCGCCACTACACTCGTTTGTGATGGTTGACACTGATGAGAGGGAGGTTGAAGCGCTGCTCATGTCTCTAAAAACGGATACTGCTATTGGATGGGACAGCATTTCTACTAAGTTTCTAAAGCGTTATAAAACGGTGCTTGTTCCCCCACTTACATACTTATTTAATCTTTGCCTCAGCACCGGTGTATTCCCCTTGTACTTGAAAAAAGCTATTGTGCATCCTATTCATAAGGGAGGGAATAGAAGCTGTGTTAATAATTACCGTCCCATTGCTGTCCTACCTTCAATATCTAAAATCTTAGAGCGCATTATAAACAAGAGACTCATCAAATACCTTGAGGAAAGGAAGCTGTTATCTCCCAACCAATTTGGATTTCGACGAAATAAATCGACAAATGATGCCGTTGTAAATTTAACGAGTCACATTGTCAAAAGCATTGATGCAAAAAAGAAGGTAATATCAGTTTTTTTAGATCTAAAAAAAGCTTTTGACACGGTTTCTATTCCCAACCTTGTGTTGAAACTAGAAGCACTGGGAATGCGTGGCCTCCCCCTCCAAATATTTGTAGACTACCTAAACAATAGGACTCAGTGCGTAAAGATTGATAATAACCTGAGTGGGGAGCTCCCTGTTACTTTCGGCGTTCCTCAGGGAAGTGTGCTAGGTCCCACACTTTTTTTGGTGTACGTAAATCAGCTGTGTAATCTACTTCTTCAAAATGGAAAAATCACGGCCTTTGCTGACGACACTGCACTCACCTTTACTGGCGATACCTGGCACGACGCTTTTGACGCAGCGCAAAGGGGGCTAGATCAAGTTCTAAATTGGCTTAATGGCAATCAACTTACCCTTAATACGGACAAAACAAAAATAATCTGCTTTACCCTACGCCAATCCACACAGCCATCAAACTCATATTCCCTAATCGCTCACTCAAGCGTCTGCCCAGGTACCGCAGCTTGCTCTTGCCCTAAACTCGCACGTACCCCCACAATCAAATACCTCGGGGTGACTCTCGATGACAATCTGAGCTTCTCAGCCCACATAGAACTACTAACAGCACGGGTCCGGAAACTGATATTCGTCTTTAAGACTCTTCGTCATGTGGCAGATGCACGGATGGTCAAAAAGGTCTACCTTGCCCTCTGTCAATCGCTCCTAACATATTGTGTTTCCGCCTGGGGTGGTGCTCCTAAAACCACGATGCTGAAATTAGAAAGGGCCCAAAGAGCCGTGTTGAAGGTGAGCACTTTTCGCCCGATACTTTTCCCAACAGAAGATTTATATAAAGATTGCAAAGTTCTTTCTGTCCGACAACTCTTTATTCTTAACTCAATCATATTCCAACACAAAGATACCGCCTACGCGACAATCACTAAAAGACGTAAAGATTTAGTATGTCAACACTATAGATGTAAATATTCATTCACCCAACGATTCCTTTGCTTCCAGGGGCCACAATTATACAATAAACTCAATCGGAAATTGAGATTCTACTCTCTTTCAACCTCGTCCCTCAAGAAATCTGTGACAAACTTTCTACTCACAAATAACTACCTAGATACAGAGCGCTTGCTTTTCTCTGAGAATAACCCACCCTAAATCCTTACAACTACAACTTAACACACATTTTCCACGGAAACAACACACGCCATTACCATTACACCCCCACACACACATACACAGATACACACTCATACACACACAAACAAACTCAAATGATCCAAATTTTTAAACACTTGTTCTGCTTGCAATTCCTTTGTGAAACTAAATTAAGTATGGGCTTGTACCACTGCCCTTAATACAAGTTATTTCATAACTTAGCAAGGGTGCTGGTTGCAACACCTACCTGTTTTGTTAACTAGATTAAGTCAAGTGTACCTACTATAGATCCTAATATTTAATGTTAACGCTATTATTATTATTTGAATAAATTTGAATTTGAAATTTGAATGATTAGTGATCACATTTTTACGAAGAAATTGGTTTTAGCTCTATTTGTGCTTAGTAAAAGGGTTGTAGCACTCGTAGCAGATTCTTCTAGACTTATTGTTACTAGTACACACGGCTACACATCAAGCTATACATTTCCAGTATAAGCTGACCTCGCATTGTACGGAAATCCTATACAATGCGAGATCAGCATAAACTGGACGGTTCATGAGATACCGCCTGGTGACAGACGGACAGACAGACGGACGGACTGCGGAGTCTTAGTAATAGGGTAGCAACCCTAAAAACTACTGCTAAAAATATAAAAAACTGCTAATGAAAATAAAATATTAAAGTTTTGATTATTCTTAAACAATTACCAAGGCTATTTGAAATTGTAATTGAACATTAGTTTCAAAATTAGATAAGTGTTGACTAGCTTCCCCAGGATGTCATCTATCTCCTTGCCAAATTTTGTTGAAATCCGTTCAGTGGTTTAGGTGTGAAAAGGTAACATACAGACAGACAGAGTTACTTTCGAATTTATGATATTAGTATGGATTGAAGATTGATCCCAATAGAAGGAGCTCGTGGCTAAGTAATATATGAGCCGCACGGGTCGATCCATGAGGTTAAGCTACGCTTGCCGGGGTTGGTCCGTGGATGGGTGACCATCTTTACATATCGAGACTCCTCCGCGCTTCGGTAAGCACGTTAAGCCGTTGTTGGTCCCGGCTGTCATTCGTGGATCTTTGACAGTCGTTACGGGTCGTCAGAAGCTCGAAATTCTGACAACTAGTCTTACCCCAGTTACTGGGTTGTGGAGGTCAGATAGGCAGTCGCTCCATGTAAAATATAGGTATATATACTCAGCTGCATTCGGTAAGACTGGAAGCCGACCCAAACATAGTTAAGGAATGCTAGGCAGATTGATTGAACCCAATAGCCAAACTTGCTCTAAGATAACACCCTTTATTATTTCAATTAACGGGACTAACGTCTGTTCAGATTATTAATAGCGGGACATTAATTTGATATTCTTTGGTTAGTGGGCGGTAATAAAATCAAACGCCTGGGTTCATGAGAAACAAAAATATAATATTTCTGCCGCAAAATATTATTGTAACAATATTGGTTTGTATTTCAGTAGTTCTATATTTAGGTATTGTTAAGAAGTTTGATTTATGACCCAGCTAACAATATCGATTCTACATAAATAAGGCCAAGTTCATAAGACTGCGCGGAACTACTGACCGCGCGGTGCAAGATCTTGCGCATGGGACGGAGTGCACCGCGCTGTGCCACGCGGTAGCGCGCGTTAAAATATTTTTCTTTGGGCTTAATAAATTCTTTTGGAACTTAAAGTATAACTAACTTTCAGCATTACAACGCCTTTAGGATTCTGGTGCGGCTACCTCGATTTTGTAGTGCTTCGGGTATGTTTGCCGACGCGGGTGTCGATGAATTTTACGCTATAATGCGCAAAAAGTCAGAGCCACTAATTCGCCGAATTCGAGGGAGTGGCAACGGAATCCTAAGGATGATTGCAGACAGACCAGTATCGCCAGCTATGGGAAGGCTCATCAGGCTGTATGTTACCTGATATTATATACCTGCCTATTTTTCAATTTTGTTTTTCAATTTAATTGTAATTTTAATTTATTTTCAATGATTTGTTTCGATTTTTATTCTAATTTTAATTAATATTCGATCATTTATTTCGTCAGGACTAACATAAGTTTTAAGATACCTTTTACTAACAAAATATGGACACATTCAGTCTGAAATAAACAAATTTTATTTTATTATTTATAATTAAGTATTTAAAGAAAATATTATTGTCCAACTTTATATCTAATAATAAAGTCTGTAAAATTACTGGTCTAGCTAATGGCGATTTTTGCAAAATCTAACTACCTCTACTGTACTCACAAATAATGCTGCTGCAAATATAAAAAGCTGTTCTTTTTAACAAGGAGCTTTATGAAAATGAAATAAATAATTCTCTAAAATTAATAATAAACTGGCTCAACGGAAATAATCTTATCATAAACCTTAACAAAACAAATATAATGCATTTCTATCAAAAAATTCTTCCTTTAAACCTAAAAATTAATTATAATGGACTAACTATTGATAGCGTTAACGTGGCAAAATTATAATGGACAAACTATTGATAGCGTTAACGTGGCAAAATTATAATGGACAAACTATTGATAGCGTTAACGTGGCAAAATTTTTGGGTATATTTATTGACAGTCAATTGACTTGGAAACCGCAGGCTGAAGAAGTTTGCAAAAGATTAAGCACGTCCGCATATGCTCTCTACAATCTGTCCAAGAAAGTTAACGTTGATACATTAATGGTTGCATATCATGGTTTGGTGGTCTCTGTTCTAAGGTTTGGTGTAGTATTCTGGGGTAATTGTACTGAAAGGGAGTCTATATTTAAAGCCCAAAAATGGTGCATAAAATCCATTTTTAATCTCAAGGTTACATATAGTTGCATTCCTTTTTTCAAGAAATACAAAATACTAACTTTTCCCAGTATATACATTCTCGAAGTAGCTATTTTCGTTAAAACTAACAAGCATCTATTTCCGGCCTTAAATGATACGAGGATGCGAACTACTGCCATGAGATCAAAATATCAGAGTCTATTGTGTGCTGGTAGAACACTGCTTTGCTTAAAAAAAACATTATTGGTATGGCACCTATTTTATTTAACAAATTGCCAAATTGTATTAAGGATCAGCCCTTAATCAAATTTAAGAAACTGCTGTCGTCGTTGCTGACAGAGAAATGTTATTAGTCTGTTACCGATTTTATAAATTATGAATTGTAATATTTTACTTCACTGTATCTCATACAATAAGCAAATAATTTCAGACTTAGCTGATCCATGATCTAATTTTCAATTTAAGTACCTACCTAGTTTCTAAATTATCTGTAAGTTATCCACTATATTTTTGTATGCCAACAGGCAGAATGTACTGGGAATATATCTTAAACGAACACCCTTATTGTAACACCTGCATTCTATACAAATAAATAAATTATTTATTTATTTATTTTATTTAACTTTCTCAACTATTCTAGAAATCCTTTAAAACAATGAAACAGTTTTAATAGTTTTTAACATTCTTCATATGCCTAGCCTTTTCTCAACTATGTTGGGGTCGGTTTCCAGTCTAACCGAATGCAGCTATATACCAGTATTGTACTGCCTATCTGACCTCCACAACCCAGTAACTGGGTAATACGAAACCCTTGGTAAGACTGGTTGTCAGACTTTAGATTTTTTTTAACATTGATGGGCTTAAATTAAGCCACATCTCTGCACCTGATGGAAAGCAAAGATGCCGTTGACGATAGTGCTTGCTTGCCTAAGAGTACCCTATCACTAGTAATTTGTAAACTGTAAGGCTATAGTTTACTTGCCTCAAAGAGATGTCAGCACATTGACGGAGTCCGCTAGGACCGATGCCGATGTCCGTGTTGCGGGAAAGTCCGAAAGGGATACCGGGGCGACTGAAGGAACACAGGTGGGTTTTAGTCAGTAAAAGTCTGACACGCCCTCCCGCTCCGACCAGAGCGGGAGAAGTCATTTAAGGATTTCCCACCCACAAAAAAAAAATCCAGTGCTATAGTTTACTTAAGATAGACTTCACAGAGTTCCAATTTTTTGCCACAAACGTTTCCTTATAAACCGCCATCCCCTATGTTTCTACATTTCAGCACTGCCCTGATCCAGTAGCTATAAACAAGGATACAATCGTGATAAACACTGCGAGTCCCAAACAAATGGCTGACGAGATTCAGACGCGGATAGCTCCAGCTTATTCTAAAGAAGCTAAGATAGCTCAAGTTTATACTCCAAAATGGGTGATATAACGAATAATTCAGATTACAGGAGGCACTGACGGATTTAAAAAGTTTCTCATCTGCTTTTATCCGAAGAAAAGCTTATAAGACTTTTATTTTATTCTAAACTATAAATAAAACACCAGAACACGAAGTACGCGACTTCACACGACTAGTGTGATCCTAACTAATATTATAAATGCGAAAGTGAGTTAGTTTGTTTCGCTTTCACGCTAGAACGGCTGAACGGATTTGGATGAAATTTGGCACATGGGTAGACCATGACCTAGTTGGACATAGGATACTATCCCAATATTCCCATGGGATCGAGACTTATGCGGGTGAAACCGCGGAGCGCAGCTAGTTTATGATAAAGTCATAATTTTCGCCACGTGTAGAGAGGAATTATCTTATTTTTAGCAACAGACAGGATATATATGATAAGCCCTATTACGCATGATGCATTATGTGCAACAACTTAATATACCGAGATCCCTCCGTGCCTCGGAAATCACAGCCGTTGGTCCCGGCTGTCATTCTTGTATCGTTGACAGACGATCAGGGTTGACAGAAGCCCGAAAGTCTGACAACCAGTCTAACCGTGGTACCGTGGTACCGTGTTACCCGGTAACTGGGTTGTGGAGGTCAGATAGGCAGTCGATCTGTGTAAAATACTGGTATTTAGCTGCATCCGGTAAGACTGGACGCCGACCCCAACATAGTTGGGAAAAGCTAGGCAAATAATGACTTTTCAACAGTGCGGGTTGGTAGATGAGGCATGTTTTCCCTCACCGTTTTGAGAGCAGTGGTGATTAAATAAATTACACAAATTAATGCCTGGTTGGGTTTGAACCCACGACCTACAACTCGTGAGTCGCAACCGTTACCATTAGGCCACCACTGCTCCGTCCATTATGTCCAAAACAAACATAAAATACAGGTAGGAGAGTATTTTTTCTCTTCCATTTCTTTTTATTGACAGACAGGAAAACGCTTATGTACATTCCCTTTCATAGATTCCCTCAGTTGGGGAAGGGTCGTAATCAGAGACTTATGTAATGCTATGTTGATTCGACATAGATTTTCACTATTAATTTAGTCAATCTGCCTATCCTTTTCCCAATTATATTGGGGTCTGTTTACAAACTAACCGGAAGCAGCTGAATACTAGTATTTTAAATGGAGCGACTGCCTATCCGACTTCCACAACCCAGTAACTGGATAATACGATACCCTTTGGCAAGACTGGTTGTCAGAGTTCTGGCTTCTGACGACCCGTAACGACGGTCAAAGATTCACAAATGACAGCCGGGATCAACGGCTTAACGTGCTCTCCGAGACACGGAGGAGTCTCGGTATGTAAAGATGGTTACACATCCATGGACCAACCCCGGCAAGCGTAGCTTAACCTGTTGGATCGACCCGTGCGCTGTTATTCCTTAGTGCTGGATCTTTTTGCCGGCTACTTATTAATGTGATAAGCGAAATAAAATTAAAAACTAAAGACGTAGATATCATCATAATCTTTTAGGTGACGTGTAAAAGTGATTTCAATATCCTATTTACAGAATAAACAATTTCATTTAATTTCCGTGGGAATATCGTGATGAAAAGTATCCTTTGTCCTAACCCAGGTCATGGTCTACCCATGAGCCAAATTTCATGCAAATTGTTTGTATGTGTTCAGCCGTTTCAGCTTGAAAGCGTAAGAAGCAACTTAGTTTCGCATTAACAGTTAGGATTATTATCTTCAAATAGACTTAACTTTAACAAGTTTGTCTAGATTTATTAGCAGCTTTAGCAGGCATTGTAAGCTTAAAATAAGATTGTTTAAGTATTTAAGTAACTATACTCAAATAAGTTTGTTTGTAATTCTACTTATGTTGCTTTTCCAGTCTTCAAGGCACTGCGTGATAGCTCTAGGTATACAGGATGTAAGGGTAAACACTCTTGTCATTTAAATCATGGGTAAGTTGACTTAAATATAAAAATAAATGCCCGAACACAAAAAAAAAACGTTATTTTCATTAAATGAGTTTAAAAAGTTTCTATCTGACACCGTGCTTGCTAGCGAAACAGCTGACTGACTAAGGGAGGGGTCGCGCTCGCTGCCGGTCAGGTCACATCCCGTACCCCCCACCCGTGTTGAGACGCAAGTTCGTTGTCCTAGCGCATAGGCCAACGAACTTGCGTCTCTTGTGGTAAAATTGAGGTCTAAAAATTAAAAAAAGTTGTAATTTTCTATTGATTTTACGTTCTATAAATGAAACCAAACCACTGGTTGCAAGGATAACGGTGTTTACCCTAACACTCTTTATCAGAAAACTTTTACAAGATTGTAATATTTTGTGCAATACAAGAGTTTAATATTAATTATGAAGTGTAGAGAAAAGCTGCAGGGAAGACATAATTTGGTATCGGATTTTTTGACGATATTGTGACATCGTCAAAAAATCCGGTTTTCTAGACTTGCTAGAGATTGAAAAAGAGGTACCTATCTACTTCAATATCTACGAAGATCTATTATTATATATATTATATTAGATTATTATGTATATTATAATAAATGTATCTAAAACATAAAATACAAAATATCGTAAAACATGAAATCGTATTACCATGTATCGTATTACCGTTACTTTTTAAAGAGTAACGGTGGAGTTTCTTGCCCATTCTTCTCCATACGAAAACTAATTTTTGGAAGGAGCAACTAGAATCAATTCTATTTTTATATACATTTTTAACGTTCAAAAGTGCCTTCTATGTGCCTAATTGAAATAACTTGATTTTGACTTTTACCTTTAAGATTTATTATCATTTTCTATTTCATATATTTTTTTTCATTAGCGCGTTAACTTATCGATTGGCGCGTACAAATAAAAAAACTTTTCAGCTTTATTATTAGTATATTATTGCCTTACCATTTCATTACACTTTAGTTTTAATATTATGTAGGATTCATTAATATTCTGTTCATAATAATAGCGTTTCTCGATTTTATTGCCAAAGTTTCTCTGTGATCTATTCAAAATAGTTTTGAAGTACCACTCAGCTGATATATGGTATGACAATATTATTATTTTATGAGTAATAATGACGTGAAATAAATACACTTACGCTGTAAATTGCATCTATTAATACTAGCTTGTTATTGAAAACTACTCCATACTTACTAATTTTATAAATTCGAAAGTAACTCTGTCTCTCTGTCTGTATGTTACCTTTCACGCCTAAACCACTGAACAGATTTCGATAAAATTTGGCAAGGAGATAGATGGTATCCCTGGGAAGGACATAGGTTACTTTTTATCGACATACCACGCGGGCAAAGCCGCGGGCGGAAGGTAGTCTTTCATATAGAGAAGAAATGAACACTGAATATCACTGTTAAAAGAAATACTGTTATTCAGCTGCATCCGTAACCCAATTTTTGCTGTTTGAATCCCCTGTTTGAATGTCCTTCCCCAGGATGCCATCTATCTCCTTGCCAAATTTTATCGAAATCCGTGCAGTGGTTTAGGCGTGAAAAGGTAACATACAGACAGACAGAGTTACTTTCGTATTTATAACAGGTATTAGTATGGATTTAACCATTTATGCACACACATAAAACATACAAGAGGAAAGGAACAGAAAAATACGTACAAAGGCAATGCTTATTTTTAAATAAATCTCTTCCAGCATACCTGCGATAGGAAAGTAGATAAAAGGAGATGTAGACAACGTGTGTAAGAGTAGCAGAAAAGAACAAAATACATAAATAAATAAATAAACAATTTACTAATTTAAGAAGAAACATACATGGGGGGTCGTGGCTAAGGAATAACAGCCGCACGGGTCGATCCAACAGGTTAAGCTACGCTTACCGGGGTTGGTCCATGGACGGGTGACCATCTTTGCATACCGAGAATCCTACGTGCCTTGGAAAGCACGTTAAGCCGTCGGTCCCAGCTGTCATTCGTGGATCTTTGACAGTCGTTACGGCTCGTCAGAAACCCGAAAGTCTGACAACCAGTTTTGCCAAGGGGTATCGTTACCCAGTTACTGGGTTGTGGAGGTCAGATAGGCATTCGCTCCATGTAAAATACTGGTATTCAGCTGCATCCGGTTAGACTAGAAGCCAACTCCAATATAGTTGGGAAAAGGCTAGGCAGATTGCAATAGAAACATACAATATGAGAATAAACTTACCCAGTGCCTAGTTTTTTTTTTGTAGCAAGTTTGTACGACCTCATTTTTAAAGTTTTTTTCTCCAAGTCTTGTTAAAAGAAGTCGTGAGGTTTTAATTAATGTCTGATCAGTTTGCTCTTTCCTTTACAAATTACTTAGTCTGGCCTGGGGGGAAAAGTTTATCCAGGAAGGATAGGTAGTGAAGTCTCTGCTTTATATTAAGTTCGATTACAAAGTAAAATAGAAAAAAAACTGTATTTTTTCAAAAAATGTTATCGGACGTTTTCGAAACCAGTCCGGGGCCACTGCCCCGGACTGGTTTCGAAAACTAACAACTACACCCATAAAGATGCAGTTGAGGTTTTTAGAGTTGGCAATTATTTTTTAAATGAATTGGACCACGGAACTCTCAAAAGGTGCTGTGGTCCAACTATTTTTAAAGTTGGACAACTGCCCCTAGTAAAGACCCATGGTCCAACTAGTTGGACAGAGCAGTTGGACCACTGCCCCGGACTGTTCGAAACAATACTTCCATTTTTACTCATTTATTTAGTTTGTGTCAAAGATGGTTTCCGAAATTTCTAAAATCTTATAGTTACCATCACAGATAGAAGTAAAACTATGAATAGGTACAAGATTTTTTTCATTTTTCTTTTTTGTTGGCATAATGGCGTGTGCTAGCTGACATATGGCTAATAATTAGATTTATGTTTTATGTTGCGTAATGTAAATGATTTTGCATACTATTGTATAGAATATTTTTTTTCTAACTGAACAGACAGCTGTGCTGCTGGGGAGTTTGTTGCGCCACTTCTTCTTCCCAGCTAAAGCACTAGGAAGTGGTGAAGGGTGGGCGTTTTCGGGGACTGTCTTATGTAATTTTGACGTTCGAAAAGTGCTGATTCTCAGCCTAGTTTGAATAAATGACTTTAGATTTTGCTTTGAAAACACACGAATTTATCCGTGATTATTGACTGCCTCGTTGATCTAGTGGTCACTGGTCACAAGCGCTACTGCTGAGCATGAGGTCCTGGATTCGGTTCCCAGGTCGGGCAAAATGTTATTGGGTTTTTCTGTCTATAATTTCTTAGTAGGTAGCAGCCCGGAGTCTGGATTTGTAAGTAAGTAAGTAAGTCATTTATTTGTCCAAAAACGAGTATACACACACAAGGCATGCAAGATGTTACAATAAATTATGTCACAGTCATGTTTTGCCTTTACGGCGTACAAATTTAGAGGTATAGTACATTAAGTTATACAAGTGTCAATTAATAATTCAATTCAAAATATAGTGGTCTTAGAGATGTCAATATTAAAAAAAAACAGAATACAATAAAATAAACATAGAAATAAAACGTGCAGATTAAATGTCATACAAATCAAATTAACTTATCATTTAAAAACTCATCAATTCTGTAATACACTTTTTCTAACAAAAGGCTTTTTAGTCTATTTCGCAATTTTTTGGTAGTATATTCCCTCCCTCCAATGTTTTGACATAATTATAATATGAGTACAAAGGTACTGCTTATTTCTTAAGAAATTTCTTCCAGCAGACCTGCGAAAGGAGAAATGAGAAAGAAATGTAGACAATAGTGTGTGAGAACAAGAAGAGAAAAACATGATTATGCGAAGTTTTAACTAAAAATATTAAATATACCTACACAGTTAATTTTCTTGCGAATATCGCAAGGTACCTATATAATAATATACTCATAGTTGAGAGGAAAGATAATGCTCTTTTACACGAAATTAAATAGAGAAACAGCTTTCAAATCACGAATGCTAGGCGGAAGTGTGCGATGCTATGTTATTGCTATTTCTCATACACATAGAAAATTAACTAGTATAATACTCCAATTTTAGACCTCAAGCAGTCCCGTTCTGACACATAGTTTGAGATCAAATCTGTGTTCTGAATTCCAAACAATAGTACCAATTATTTGATAACCACTACCTGCAGTGTTGCACTGCATGAGAATCAACTTGCTTCAGAATCTAACAGTAAGTTATCTGCAGCGTTATTCGATTAAACACTGTACCCCTACACTGTTATCTTGGATAAATGTGTATCTGTGTATCTATTGTATATTGTTATTTTCATTTATTTCATAAAGTCATTACATGTTTAAATATTAGAATATAAAAACATTTAAAAATATAAAAAATAGTAGCCCAGTTAATTGATTCAGGCGTGACTTTTCGGAAATCCATTATAAAATACAATAGACGCAGATATATTTAGTAACCTATTCCGCTTGACTTCAAGAGTCATAAAAACCCTGTAAGAAAACGACACGTTTTTCACCTCTCAACGAGGCATCTTCAGGATGACGATTGACTAATTGCAAACCAGAACGTGAAGAATAGTCAAGCGGAATAGGTTACTAAATACATAATCTGCGTCTATTGTATTTTAAATAGTAGCCCACTGGTATCGGGAACAAGGTCCAAGCTACCGGCGGTCAGGGCTCCAGAGAGAGGAACCTCCTAACAATGCGGGCCGTGTCCAGGAGTACCGCTTTCTGAATCAGGCCCTTAACCCAGCCGCCCAACGAGAGCCTCTATAGGTGTTGGTCGAGGCTCTGGGCAGTTAAGCCATTGGCTGATACGACTATCGCCACAATGATCGCAGAGTCCACATCCCACATGTCGACTACCTCGTGAGCCAAGTTAAGATATTTGATTTGTTTATCTTTCTCGGCATTCATGAGGTTCCCATCATGCGGGATCGTTATGTCAATGATCATTGCGCGCCACTCTGTTCGATCCACCACCGATATATCAGGGTTATTCGCAACATATATTTTATATTTATTATTGGCACCAAAGGCAGACCCATTTTATTTCCAGGCAAATCACTGTGTATCCCAAGGTTGCCTAAAGAGATCGAAGTATGCGCATTGTATTTTTAGTGTTTGATTTCTTTTTTGTTATGTATTTTTATAATAAAGTATATGTAAATAATTAACATTGACTCTGGTCAATGAAAGGCGACAGTTAGCGAAACACTGATTTATTGAACAAGTTATAAAATCTACTCACTATCGTACAAATATCATTCATGTGAACTTCGGTACACTATAATCATTCGGAATAATTCCAGAGCTGATTTGCTGGATTCGTTTTCTCCTCTGCCTATCGTTATTTCTCTTAAATAAAGTTTATTCTGTTAATGTATGTATGTATCTATGTTTAGTACTGGACTGGAGAAGAGAGGAGAGGAGCAGCTTAGGTGTGCCAATAGAATCTAAACTCCGGTGCGGAGTTTAAATTCTATTTATCTCCTTTGTTCTCCGCTCCAGTGGAACGGCAACCTAAAGCGCCTGACAGACGGACAGACAGACGATACCATACGATTTCATAAAGTGTCCTGGCTTGTCAAATTAGGCAAAACGTCAGAACGAAAAGCGCAAAATAAGACACGCAAATGAAAATCTGAAGTGAACTGTAGTGTTTTTAATATCTGAATTTTTACGATAAAACATAAAACTCATAAATTACAAAGAATCGTAAAAAAGTCAATAAGTTTGTGTCGCGAGGTGTCACATGGAATAATCAAATTTCATTTTTGCAATAAAATATATTTTATTAAAGCTATGTATGGCGCTGGCAAGTCTGTTCTACTACATATAACACATCTACATAATCTATATCTTCTATGTTATAACACATCTATCGATACATATTATTGGGTTCCCACCTACGAAATTGGTATTTTTTCTCTCACAAATAGAGAACCTCGTCACTTCTATGATTTAAAATATTCATCAATTACTTGGTATTATATCGACTAATGACCATCATAGACAACTACCAATAGTAAAAAACCTAATTACTTATAGTTTTCTAAACATACCTTAAAAATTACTCCTCATTTTGTTAGCAGAAATTACCACTATTTATTGTTTTAACTTAGCCAATACTTATTTTTGTCACTTAATCCTAGTGGCATATTATTACGTTATCTTAGTTTTAAAACATTAGTGTTCATGGTTGTTATATAAATAAAGAAATTAATCTTAGTATGAAAAATACAACTTCTTTAAAATTGTCCTTACAAAACGCTGATTTCATAGGTAACCTAATATTAGTTCTCAACCAGTGAGCTGCAAAAGCTAAAAAGAGTATGCGTAAGAATTAATTTTTTTAACTTTTATTCGTACTGGGGGCCAAGTCTAATAATTTACAAACGTGTCAGTGGTCTCACAATGGTGAGTTTTTGACAGATTTTGTATGGCATATCTGTCAAAAACTGATCATTGTGAGACCACTGACAAGTTTGTAAATTAGTAGACTTGGCCCCCTGGTCAACTTTAGTTCATATTGAAACTGAGACGAAATTTGATTTTTCAACGAATTCTTACCGTACTAGGTACTTCATACGATACGAAATTAAATAAATTTTAATATTAGTATCATGTACCTACCTAATACGAGAAAAACGTTTGTAAGTACCGAAGTAGGTACCTAATTGTTATAATTTGTTGATATTGAAATATTTATGAAACTTCGCTTACAAAAGAAAACACCATCTTAGTTAAAATAATAAATTAATGTAGATACCTTAATTTTTATGCATGAAAAAAGTTTGTGATTCCTATATTTTTAGACCAGAAGATATTCAAGTCAGGAAAAAGTGGAACCCGTTTCTTGTTAGCACCACAAAAATAATATAATAATTATAAATAGTGAAGACGTTCTTTTTATAAAAAAATTATAAATAGTTTTATTGTATTTTTTTTTTATTAAGAAAATTGGTACGCTCTGAAAAGATAACCAGGCTGTCTTCACCTTATAAAAAATACGTGACATCAATTAAATATAAAAAAATATTGCCACATAAAATAATAATATTGTTCTAATTAAATACGTGGAATAATAATTGTACGTTGCTTGCTTAATGAGTTTTGAAAGAACATGTCATGTAGGATAGATATAGATAGCGCACGTACGTTTCCCAACAGCTATAAATAAAGCGATTAATACCCGCTCTAAACACAAAACCATATTTCTAAAAACGATTAAAAACGTCAATACAATGCCAAAAATTATTTACTTACGTTTCATATGAGTTCTGGCATCAATTCAACGATTTCTTAATGAACTGAAATCTCTAATAACACACACACTTAAATTTTTCAAAGGAAACAAACAATTCGTCAACTTTTGTAAAACTTTTCACTGACACACGGTTTCGAAATAGTATAATATAACAATTAAAATTCGCACTTCATTCACTTCAAAAAGTATAATCAAAACAAGCGATAAAAAAACACAGTTTGAAAATAGTTTAATCGCATTTCGAAATTCAAATAATAAAAAGTTCGTATTCAAAAAAAGTTCGAACTCAAACTCATGCACGTTTTAAAAATAAATATTTATTAGAACAATGAATTCGTTTTTTAAATTTTTCGAAGATTTATTATACGTTGTTTCGCAAGTCTAAAGTTACGGTACAGTCAGCGCATTGAGGCATGCGCGGCGGTTGGAACACAGCGAACGACTGTCGACTCGAGTTGAGAGTTCTACTCATACAGCGGTGTAGACGAGATTGCAAATCGCTGCAGCGTAATAAATCTCCATACGGTGTAAGTAGAGATATAAACTATAAGTATTATTGATAAGACATAACTTGAATAGGAAAGTATAAGGAATTATGAGAGTTAGAATTGGTAATTTTTGCCTTAGTTCTAAAATTACGCCGCGTTGGCGACAAAATGTGGACAGTAGTTTATTTTATTTGTTTAACGATTTATGCACACACATAGTTTAAAAAGACAAGAAGAGGAGAAGAAGAATAGTACGGCAGACAAGAAGAGAGGAGAAGAAGAAGAATTTATGATTAGTTCCTTTTTTTTTTACTATTTATATTTGTGCCTCACACAAGGCGTAGGTCTGAGTTCCAGCAATGAGAACGTTATAGACCGAATAAGAGTATGTATGTTTATGATGGTATTTTTTATAGAATGGAAGCCCACCCCAACATAAAGAAAAGGATAGGGAAATGGTGATAAGATATTTATTTATTTATTAGCCTTTAATCTGTCCCACTGCTGGGCAACGACCTCCCCTTTTTCCTTTCAAATCTTTCTATTGTGCGATTTCTGGCCATGTTGGTCCCGTAAACATGATTAGATCGTCACACCACGTTCGCCGCGGTCTACCTCGACGGCGATGTCCTCCTTCAGGCGTCCAGTGAGTGACGATCTTTGCCCATCTCTCCGGGTACACTCGTGTGACGTGGCTAGCCCACTCCCACGTCAGCCTGCCTGTTTTTTCTCCATGGTGATTAGATCGTTTTTTTTTTGTGTATGGTATGAACTCTATACGGGAGGAGCTCGTGGCTAAGTAATAACAGCCGCACGGGTCGATTCATCAGGTTAAGCTACGATTGCCGGGGTTGGTCCGTGGATGGGTGACCATCTTTACATACCGAGATTCCTCCGTGACTCGGAAAGCACGTTAAGCCGTTGGTCCCGGCTGACATTTGTGGATCTTTGACACTCGTTACGGGTCGTCAGAAGCTCGAAAATCTGACAACCAGTCTTACCAAGGGGTATCGTATTACCCAGTTACTGAGTTGTAGAGGTCAGATAGGCAGTCGCTCCATGTAAAATACTGGTAGTCAGCTGCATCCGGTTAGACTGGAAGCCGACCCCAACATAGTTGGGAAAAGACTAGGCAGATGATGATGATGATGATGGTATGAACTCTATGCATTGTTCTTTCATGCTGTCCGTCCGTTAACATAGTTCGTAACCTTGTAACTCAAAACTATCGTGCATTACCGTTTTGCAAACGAAGCATGTTTTCAAAGATCGGCCTGTCGAACAGCGCTAGTAGTTCAAGGTTAATACATGCTTTCGTTACTTGCAAATAAAGATGTAAATATAAAATACTAGCTGTGTCACGGTTTCACCCGCGTAAGTCTCGATCCCGTGGGAGTATCGGGATAAACAGTATCCTATGCCCTATTCCAGGTCATGGTCTATCCACATCCAAATCCGTTCAACCGTTTAGCGTAAAAGCGTAACAAAAAAATAAACTCACTTTCGCATTTACAGCTCTATATTAGATAAGGAGGAGGCGGAACGCGTGAGGGAGAGGCAAGGCCTGCGCCCTCACGCCCCTAATCGCCGCCGCTGGAGACACCCTGGGCGTCGGGAATCCCAGGCGGATTCCCGGCCACCATAGGCGCGGGCTTGCGGACGGCGAGCAATGGCTAGCTCGCCGTCCGATAAGGACCAGGCCCGGGTCGATGGCGCGTCGTGTTCCACGCGCGCCTCAAAAAGATGTCAGCACACATGACGGGGTCCGTTAGGACCGATGCCTGCCGGGGTTGCGGAATAGTCCGAAAGGGATACCGTGACCCTGGCAACAGGCAACTGTAGGAACACGGGTGGGTTTTAGTCAGTAAGAGTCTGACACGCCCTTCCGCTCCGCCCAGAGCGGGAGAAGTCATATGATGATGTCCCACCCAACAAAAAAAAAAAAAAAAAACCTCTATATTTGATCTCATCATGGGGCGTTCGTATTTCCAAAGATAGGCGATGATTCCCGAAGCGATAGTATTAGTTAGGATTCATTGTTATGTGGTTGCTATTGCTATATTTTTTAAATATATAAGTTATTCTGTTACACGCGACTTTGTTCGCTAGTTTCCGAAAATCCCTTCTTAGCGAAGCCCATTTCGTAACATAATTATCTGCCTTTCGTGGTTAAGACTGTGGACTGTCCATCAGATATTCACGGAAACTGTTACTTATTAAAAAGAAGAGAGAGAGAGTTATATCTGTCTTCTGTCATTAGTCATTAGGCATTTGTCTTACTAAGTTATATTTCTATAAGTGCGCTTTAACACGTGTTTCTGTGGCATTTTTTTGTTATAAGCCGGAACAAACGGAGAGACAGGAAAGAAAAAATGTTTTTATTGTAATGCTACGGCTACACTTCGCGTTATCGCGAACTTTTCTTCGTGCGCTCTCTCTCGCACACCCCTCGATTACTCGCTGAGCAACAGAGAGCGCACGAAGAAAAGTTTAGCCGTAGCATACCGTTTAAAATTTTATAATAAAATGCATTTAGTAAAAAGCTTTTATTTTGATATTACACACAGATACTTCAATTTTATTTATTCGAAGCGACAAATGGTTAGGTATAATAGGTTCCATGCGAAATTGAGAACGCTAGTGTCAATTACACAAATCGAATTCATTATTTCAAAACTATTTTGATCGAATGTTTTCATTATTGAAGTATTGAAATAGTTCCAAATGAATTTAATGAATGCCTTTGCCAATGAATTTAAATAGGTAAAGTAGTTATTTTCCCTCACAGTAGGTACCTATCACAACTATAAACTAGATTTTTGTGGTCGAACTCAAACACAAACCATTTATTTCAATTAAACCATTTAAAGCTACTTTTGAATAGTCAAGGAGTCGGTCAGTAAGAAATATAAAGCCAGTTGCCCATTTCAAAACGTATAAGGTAACTATGAAAAGGAACGAGCAACTCGTACCTAAGTAATAACAGCCGCACGGGTCGATCCATCAGGTTAAGCTACGCTTACCGGGGTTGGTCCGTGGATGGGTGACCATCTTTAGATATCGAGACTTCTCCGTGACTCTGAAAGCGTGTTAAGCCGTTGGTCCCGGCTGTCACTCGTAGATCTTTAAAGTCGTTACGGGTCGTCAGAACCCCGAAAGTCTGACAATCAGTCTTACCAAGGCGTATCGTAGTAGCCAGTTATTACCGGGTTGTGGAGGTCAGATGGGGCAGTCGCTCCATGTAAAATACTGGTATTCAGGTGCATCTGGTTGGACTGGAAACCGACCTCAACATAGTTGGCAAAAGGCTAGGGAGATTGATTGACATATAAATAAATAAAATTGAAGTCTGTGTTTGTAATGTTAAAATAACAGTTTTCACTAATGCTTATGAAATTATGTACCATACTTATAACATTTTTTTTTGGCTGTCTGTCATGCCGTGTCTCCGAAACGGCTGGACCAATTTTGATGGGAGTTTCACTGGCAGGTAGCCGATGTTATAAGCCTTATAACATCAGCTACCTGCCAGTAAAAAGTAGCCAACGTAAGTTACTACTTATAATTTAAGGAGTAACTTACGTAAGTTGGTAAGGTTACGTAAGTTACTCCTTATAATATAAGGATTAACTTACGTAGGCTACTTTTATATAAGAAAACTAATTAGAGCGAGGCCATATTAGTGCGTTGCGCTGCGTTGCATCGTCACAGCGTCGTCGCTGCGTCGTTTTCCATATATTTTTTATGACATGCCCCATTAGACCGTTGCGTCGTCGCGCGCGATGTTTCAACGGATCGACGGACAAGAGACGAAGCGGGAGGAGGGTAATGCGCTGCGTTGTCGGAGCTCCGCTGCGACGGCGCGGCGGACAGTGATCCACTGCTAGAGGGCCAAACGAGGTGCGTGCGTCGTCCTCTTGCGCTGCGATGTCGTGTGTCGTCGCAACGCAGGTGTGGCATACAATGCGTTGATCCGTTGCGACGACGCGACGCAACGCAACGCACTAATGGGGCATCACCCTTAGGGTTCACGCGGGTGAAGCCACGTGCAGCAGCTAGTACAAAATTAAAATTCACAAACAACATTCCACAATAACACGAAAATCAAAACTCAAACACGTTTCCATAGAAAATATTTTTCGAATAAATTCGATTTTCACTTTTAATTTCATTGAGAGGTCGTATGCGTTGATTGTGGCTTTCAAACCTAAATAAATACAATTCAACAATAGTTTCGAATTATTTTATTGTTGTTAAAATACCATGTTATTGTGTTGGTTTTATTGAAAACCAAAAGTGAATTTCCATGTAGTCACATTTTTTGGCAAAAATCTAAAGATTTATTCAGTCGAACTTTTTATTGTTATATGAATCAGACAGCCTCGTTGGTCTAGTTGCAAGCGCTACTGCCGACCATGAGGACCTGGGATTAATTCCCAGGTTGGGCATAGTGTTATAGGGTATTTCCATCTGGAATTTCTCAGTGGCAGTCCCGAGTCTGGATTTGTGCCTGGTTAATGGTAATAAACTCGCCCCCTATTACATGGGGCTTAAACATAACTGGCGAAATATGGGTATTGTATAGATACATCTCTGTCTAACCCTCCAGGGTTACAGGCGTGATGTTATGTTACTTAATCCTAACTTTAATAATCCAACTATCCAACTATTTTTTTTTTTTTTTTTTTTTTATATTAGCCTGTTCTGTCCCACTGCTGAGCAAAGGCCTCCCCCAAATCCTTCCAAACATCCTTTTCTAGGGCCACCTCGATCCAACCCTTGCGGTACGCGTCTAGATCGTCCCTCCATCTCTTCCTGGGCCGGCCTCGGCGGCGCCGTCCATCCTCAGGCACCCACCGTGTGGCGACTGTTGCCCAGCGGTCGCTATGCATGCGGCTGACATGACCCGCCCAATCTACCCAACTAATAATATATTATAAATGCGAAAGTGAGTTTGTGAGTTTGTTTGTTACGATTTCACGCTAAAACTTATGCTTTGATAATTTATGATATTTGATATTCAATTTATGATATTTGCTATTTAATTTATGATATTTGATATTTAATTTATGATATTTGATATTTAATTGATGATATTTGATATTTAATTTATGATATTTGATATTTAATTTATGATATTTGATATTTAATTTATGATATTTGATATTCAATTTATGATATTTTATTGATTTAATCCTATTTACATATTTAATAATCATATATTTTTAATATTATAATCAAATGAAAATTATTATAGAAAGTAGGGCTCATGAGCCCTATAATAATTTTTATTTCGCTTTGTATATAATTTTAGTGTTAGATTGTATATCAAAATATATGATTATTAAATATGTAAATAGGATTAAATCAATAAAGTTCACGCCATATTGTGACGAAAAAAAAAAAAAATTATGATATTTGATATTTAATTTATGATATTTGATATTTAATTTATTTATGATATTTGATATTTAATTTATGATATTTGATATTTAATTTATGATATTTGATATTTAATTTATGATATTTGATATTTAATTTATGATATTTGATATTTAATTTATGATATTTGAT
This sequence comes from Lithophane semibrunnea, assembly GCA_947363905.1. Classification (NCBI taxonomy): domain Eukaryota; kingdom Metazoa; phylum Arthropoda; class Insecta; order Lepidoptera; family Noctuidae; genus Lithophane; species Lithophane semibrunnea. Next base: position 12,808,340 of record OX376208.1, on the reverse strand, counting down.
ATTTAATTTTTTAGTTATAATAGTATGATTGGTTACTAACATAATTCTTAAGTATACCTACTAACAAAAGTATGGATCAATATATCTGAATTAAATGAATAAATAACACGGCCGACTCGGATTTGGATGAAATTTGGCACACAGGTAGACCATGACCTGGAGAAGGGCATAAACTACTTTTTATCCCGGATCATAAACGAATTCGCGGGCAACAGCTTGTAATATTATAAATGCGAAAGTGATTTTGTTTGTTACACTTTCACGCTGAAACGGCTGAACAGATTTGAATAAAATTTTGCACATGGGTAGACTATGACCTTGACTGTGACATAAGATACTTTTTTCCCGATATTCTCATTGGAGCGAGACTTTTGTGGGTGAAACCGCGGAGCGCAGCTAGTTTTATATACCTACTAGCTTCCGCCCGCGGGTTCGCCCGCGTGGTATGTAGATAAAAAGTAGCCTATGTCCTTTCACGGGATGCCATCTATCTCCTTGTCGAATCGGAATGCCGAATCGGAATGCCGAATCGAAATCCGTTCAGTGGTTTAGGCGTGAAAAGGTAAAATACAGACAGACAGACAGACAGACTGATAGACCGACTGACAGACAGAGTTACTTTCGAATTTATAATATTAGTATGGATTAACTACTCCTGGATCACATTTTGAAGTCTTTATTGTCATTCTACACCATTTTTTGTCAATAACTAATTAATAGAATGAGTTCGTTATCTTTTGACTGGTCTTATCTATAATCTTTGGGAAGCCTTATTACAAGCAGTATTTGGTCAAAGACTGGGATCAGGATTGACATGAGCTTTTCGATAGCATATGTCAGTCCTATACATTTTTGCCTTTTCCATCATCGTTATCGCTGATAGACTAGTCACTTTGTCTAGGGCCTCAGGTTTGTCACTAACCACACGAGAAGCAGAAGATTGAGCATACATGTAAATGGTCGTTCTACGGGTACTTACATACAAATTGCTCTCATACGGGCATCGAGCCATCATTGCTTTAGTTAGTATCCGCATAAATCATGGTAAGATTTACCATAATCTATGCTTGGCAAGCGGATTGTTCACCGTAGTTTATCGTTATCAGAAGGCGTAATGTAGGTCAGTCGATTCCGGATCAAAAATAAACAGGAGGGATTGGATATAATCATTGAACCACTTGAAGAGAAAAGATGGATTAGAAAAATAATTTATTTTTATGAAACAATATATTTCTTTTATTTAAAATTAGATAATGTCGATACAGTGTTAAACTCTTAATAATTATAATAATTATGATTTTACTGAACTTGTGGCGGCATCTACTACGCCACATGCGAACTATGCATCATACTGACGTCACAAAAAATCCTGCATCGCGCAAGTAGTGTTTTCCGCACAACGAGTATATATATACAACGTCGAAATTAATTGTCGGGGCAGTTGACCGCCAAACACCCTACAGGATGATTAAACTTTATACCCTGTTCCTCATACATCTATACACTTTTAATAAGTATCTTCGTAAGTCTTGACAAAAAAAAACTTATAAAACAATAACTTTGAAAACAGAAAATCGTACGTGTTCTTTATATTTTTTTTTAATATGAACCAATTTTATTGTTGTTAAGCTCTGAAGGCGAGAATGGACATTGTCCTTTTTCGAAAATAATTTTTCACATTAATTTACTTTAACAATAAAAATATTTCAATGGTTATTGCTATTTTGACCCTTCATAATTATTATTTATTGTGTATTTTAAAACAGTAAGTAGTCACAGAAAATGTTTTTTTTTTTCAACATAAAAGCTCTTACATACTGGCGCGATTCGCCGCGCGACGCGACGCCACCGCATTGTTCGCCGTGAAGTTTTCTCAGAAATTGTTTTGTTAAAATTCGCGTCGCGCGGCGAATCGCGCCAGTATGTAAGAGCCTTAATTCAACTCGTAACACAATATAAGATTCCCATACGATAAAAACTCTCATTAAGAATGAAATTCTGAACTCATGACAATAATAATGGTATCATGTTCCCGATCGAGAGTCAGTGAGTCGATTATTGAATCTATTTATATATTAACTTGAACGATGTTATTGTCGATAAAAACGATGTTTATTACACTTTGAGTGGTTATTGAAATGTAATTTATTCTTTTACTGGTTTATTGGTTTTGATTAATTTTGGAATTTCAAATTATACAGGGTGAAATCGAATTCATGGGCATCCTCTTAAGGGGTCATTGTACTCATCATTATGAACAACTTTCACTATAGCAACAACACTGAAATCGCAAAAAAAATCAGCTGTTCCCTACATATTGACGAGCTATACGAATCGGTGCAGTAATTTTTGAGTTTATCGCGAACAGACAGACAGACAAAAAGACAGACGCGGCGGAGGTCTTTATTAAATAATATGTAGTGATAATAAAACGCGAGCGGAGCCGCAGAATACGCTAGTTCTAGACTACAAAACGTTGCGTGCAGTCCCTTAATTATTTAACACAATTTTTACCACCTAAAGTAGTAATTAAACTCATGTTTATTTATGTAGTGTGTTATCTACGATCAGTCTGCTCTGAGCCATGAAAAAAAATCTATTAAGCTATTAATTCTGAACTACTGTGCCATTTTTGTCACCAAGCAACTTGCTATGACATGATTTAAAAGTAATGTGACATTTGAAACAAAGAAAGAAAGAAAATTAGGTTTATTTGACACAGAAACATGTGTACAGAAAAATATAATTAACTCGAGTACCAGAACAATTAAATAAAACACAACAGATAATTTCTGGTATATCGATTACTCCGCCAATATTATGAATTGAATTTGATGATTCTGTTTGTGTTTGGTAGGTCACACTTCGGAGGTGGTCCCATATAAATTGTATTAACTTTACTGCCCCGTTGGTCTCGTGGTGTCAAGTGCGACAGCTGAGCGTGGAGTCCTGGGTTAAGGTGTTATTGCCCCGTTGGTCTCGTGGTGTCAAGCGCGACAGCTGAGCGTAGTCCTGGGTTAAGGTGTTATTGCCCCGTTGGTCTCGGGGTGTCAAGCGCGACAGCTGAGCGTGGAGTCCTGGGTTAAGGTGTTATTGCCCCGTTGGTCTCGTGGTGTCAAGCGCGACAGCTGAGCGTGGAGTCCTGGGTTAAGGTGTTATTGCCCCGTTGGTCTCGTGGTGTCAAGCGCGACAGCTGAGCGTGGAGTCCTGGGTTAAGGTGTTATTGGATTTTTCCATTAGGAATTTCGTAGTAACAGCCCGGAGTTTGGAAGTTGGCGGTGTGATACCCCCGTGCCTCAGAAAGCACGTTAAGCCGTGGTCCTGCGCCTGATCTCTCTCCGGTCGTGTCGGATGCCGTCCTATCGGACTATGAGAGTGAAGGGAAGAGAGAGTGCACCTGTGTCTGCGCACACACTTGTGCACTATAATATCTCCCGCACTGAAGGCTAGTCTCCGTTGAGATTGGCCACTGTGGCCGAAATACGGTCTGGAAGACTATACAGGGTGTTAGGGTAAACACCGTTATCCTTGAAAGCAGTAGTTGGATGTCATTTATAGAACGTAAAATCAATGGAAAATTACAACATTATTTTTCTTTTTTTTAATCTACTTTTTACCACAAAAAACGCAAGTTCGTTGCCCTATGCGCTAGGGCAACGAACTTGCGTCTCAACATGGGCAGGGGGTACGGGACGTGACCTGACCGACGGCGAGCGCGACCCTTCCCTCAGTTAGTCACCTGGATCGCTAGCGAGCACGGTGTCGGGTAGAAACTTTTTAAAATCTTTTAAATAAGGTTTTTTTTTGTTGTTACTCGGTCATTTGTTTATATATTTAAGTCAACTACCCATGGTTTGAGTGACAACGGTGTTTACCCTGACAACCTGTATATTAACTTTACTGGTGTAGTTTTTTAATTCGTTTAAATAGACTTTGACTATGTGGATGATATTATAATAACTTTACTGCCTGACACTATTATTTACGTAGCAGGTGAGTGGTGGGTACCACAACTAAAAAGTGAAAAATAAAACTTTATTACAAAAAAAACTATCGACTTCCAAAAAAGACATCACAAAGTGAAAAATAACTTTAATTTTGGAAGTAAAAAAAAGTAAGAAAGAAAGAATAATATTTTATTTGGGACACGCACAGGAAATAAAACAATAAAAACAAACATCAAAACTAAAAAAAATCATGAAAACAAAAAAAAAACAACCAAAAACTGAAAAAACAAAAAAGTCGCAAACTGTCAGAACTAACCAAAATCGAATAGAGAAAACCGATACGTTTACCTAACTCAATTTCTATTTCAGTTTTAGCAAACATCTGTAACGTGGGAGTTTTCAAAAGAAAACATACAAAAGTTCAGCTTAGTTATCGATACAAATACACTATCGGTAAAACAATACAAAGATTGTTCTGTCGCTACGTCGTAGCTGGCGTAGGGGTGTCACTGCTACGCTGCTACGCTGTCCGTAGCAGGCCCCGATCCGCTACGCGACGAGTCGCTATTCATAGAACTTTGGATGCATCGGACGTGTATTTTGTTTGGTACTATTTTAGGTTTTAAAAATGGCTTTTCTATCTCAACGGTGATATTTCAAATTTCGTACACTATTGGACGCTAAATTTCCACAATCATTCAACGACCAAGAGCTTCATCAGGGGGTATGGTATTACCCAGTAACTGGGTTGTGGAGGTCAGATAGGCAGTCGCTTTATGTAAACTACTGGTATTGAACTGCTCGACTATTTGTTTAGCTCATAATGTTTATCTCAGCCCGAGGGCCTAGACAAGTGACAATCGCTTCCAAAGCGTTTCGTATTTCTACAACGACTTTCAACAGGATTGACATAAGCTTTTCAATAGCTGTATTGTCTAGGCCCTCTGGTCCTTTACTTTCCTTCCCTTCAATGTCCTCGTAGAGACGTCCCTAACAAAAGCTTTTCTATGTAGGTTGGCACTGGGCCCACCCGTTGGAACGTAGTTTGCACACCTGGGAAAAAAATATCAGCTGACAAGCACGCTGTGCACGTGATCAAAATTGAATTACAAGCTGTGCCTGTTTGGGACCAACGCAGATAGCGTTGGTCCCAAACAGGCACAGCTTGTATCTTGGGCACCATTAACCGTACTTCCTAACTATAATAATCCTTACTAATAAGTTTGTTTGTTTAATACGCTTTCACGCTAAAACAGCTGAACGGGTACCGTTCAGCTGTTTAGTTACTGGGTTGTGGGGGTCAGATAGGCAGTTGCTTCGTGTAAAATACTGGTATTCAGCTGCATCTGGTTAGACTGAAAACCGACCCTAACATAGTTTGGAAAAGGCTAGGCATATTGATTGTATTAACATAGTGGCACAGTTAAGAGTTGCCCCGCACGATCCTTTCATCCGTTACGTCTCCCACGCCATTTTGAACTGCCTATGAGTGGGCGTTTGTGTAAAGTACCTTTTACCATTTGTTTTCATTAGACTTTAAATATGAATTGGCTTTTAAGAGCTTTTTAATTGTTATTAAACACTGGCATTTATATAAAATAACATATCTTAATATTACGCCTGTTATCCCCGAAGGGATATGCAGAGATGTACACACATTTCACCAGTTAGGTTTAAATCCCATGTATCGCATGCCTTTTTTGGAGGCGGAGAACTACGAGTATAAAACGTTTTTAGTAACCATGGAATTGATTTTATTTGACAGATAATTTTACGAAATTAATGTTTGAATATGATTTCGGATAAGTGGCCGCCGTGACTGACGTACTGAAAGCGTAGCTGAAAGCTATTTTTTTTTATTAGCTTCATTTACTGAAAGAAACATTTGACTAACGACGAATTTCACGAAATGGACCTGTTAACTGGTTATAATTCAATTTAAAGTTTTAATGAATTAAAGCGACACTACTTCAAATTGTGATTTGACAATATTTCCTTGACTTCACATAGTTTTTGTAATAAGTTGGCTTCAAGTAAGCCCGAATGGTTTCAGACTTAGCCACCGAAATGCCGGTTTTACGGTTAAAGAGGCCACCTTCAAAGCGTTTGGATAAAAGTTCATTCTATAAATGATTTCCTACCATATCTCAAAGCTAAGCGGAGCGAAATCCTCGTCTCAACGTTTGGCACAGTTCAAATCCGCATTGCGACTATAGTTCGCGCTTCAACAGACAGATGGCGGCCTCCGGGTCCCGTCTTCAGAATACTATCTCGAGTCGAGATCTCGCGTGCTAAGTCTAATGTCCAGATCTCGCCCGGTATCAGGCGAGATCACGTATGCGAGATTTCGCCTACTTTTAAAAATAATGCGTTTATTTTTATTAAACTATTTTTAATTTAAATGACAACCAGTCTTACCAAGGGGTATCGTATTACCCAGTTACTGGGTTATGGAGGTCAGATAGGCAGTCGCTCCATGTAAAATACTGGTATTCAGCTGAATCCAGTTAGACTGGAAGCCGACCCCAACATAGTTGGGGAAAGGCTAGGCAGATGATGATGATGATATTTTTAATTTAAATGAAAATACACCTCCCAAAAGGAAATCAAATTATATTTTGTAAGCAAAATCACTTGTTATTCTTTCACATCTTGACCGTACAGATCTCGAATGACATTGAATCTCGAAAAAAGATCGAGATTGTAACCCCTAGGTCCCGTCAATATTTGCGCTTCTAACGAGTCGGGTCTGCAGGTCAAAGGTTTGCATACCCAATTTTCACTTCGATAGTGTTTTGATAACGAGTTCTTTGCACGGAATTAACAAACCGCATGTTAGTAGAAACACAAGTCAAAATCGGTTGAACAGACTGTAAAAGAAGTTTATTTTAACGTCTAATCTTATTTCAAATGGAGCATAGGTATATATATGTCGGCGTCAGCGATGGCTGAGCGATAGTTGCCGTCATCATCTCGATTCGGTGGTATGACTCCATTATGCAGGTTTACAATAAAACACGATGATACAGCAAATCAGTTAGTATTTCACTTTCAGAACAATCACAGTAGGTACATTACTAATAATGTTCACGCACTACTTTCCACGTTCGGGCAAACCGACAGTTTCGCATAGGAGAAGTGGAGGTCTGCATCCGTTCGTTGCCCTCACAAGACTGACTCGTCGCTTCGCCACTTCCCTTACCACGACTCTGTCCATGTGACGCCCCACTCTAGCGAGCGCGTCACGGCGTTTACCCTTTCCTTAGTACTACAATAATCAATTGAGAGACTATTATCGCTCAACTTTCGTAATGTACGACATATATTATATTCGACATTTCGCCAAAGAGCGTATTAATTCTTGTGACACGATTCGCGCAATATTTGATTTTACTGGACAAGTTCTTAGTGATCTGCGTAGCGTTTTCCCAACCATGTTGGGGTCGGCTTCCAGTCTAACCGGATGTAGCTGAATACTATGGAGCACTTTCCAACGAAATTCTTTCTCTCTATATACGCTTAAACTCTTTGATCAATTACGTATTCATATTTCCATTGTTATTTACTGAATCAATACCAGATTTATTTAACATAATATTTCAACAAAAACTGCCAATATAATTGGTTGGAACTCGTACTATCTTTTGAAAGGTTGAAAAGCGAATAAAACAGTCCAATTTCAGGCTGTCAAGGTAATAACCGAGAATGATATACAATTGAAAGCTTCTCTACCGAACCAATTTATTAATTGCATTTTCGATAAATAATGGGATGCAATATTCAATAAATATTTATTTTATTCAACGAGTTCAATTTATCGAGGTAGACTGATGGGTTCAATCACAATCAATGTGATTGGTGGGTCATTATTGTATTCAGGTGCATCCGGTTAGACTGGAAGCCGACCCCAACATAGTTGAGAAAAGGCTAGACAGATTGATTGACACTGTATAAACGGCTGGCTGCGTTATACATTTATATATTTTACTTGCAGCTGGTTCCACTCGCATCTTAGTAAAACTACTTCATGTAGCTCCAGAAAAATTTAGAAAAAGATCTAGAAAGATCTAAAAATCTAGATCCAGAATGTACAGTAGGGTTGAGCGTCAATGTATGGAGAAAAAAAAATGACATCGAATCGATTTTTAATACCTGCACAAAGTTTCATTTGGCTAAATTATAAGTGAATATATTTCTGTTTATTTTTTTGGACATAAATATTTTACCCCTCTACTTTAGCTCAAAGTTCCCATAATTTATGGAAATTATGGCATAAACAGAATATTATAAAAATAAAAATACTATTATATTTCAGCGTACAATTAACACTGCATAAAATTAGTATTTTACACTCATTTTATGAACTAAAATCTAAAACTCAACTTACCCGCAAGATTTGTTCATTTTCTTCACATTGAGGTCCGAATTAACGTACCTTTGTGTGCCGTTTATCAGTAAATTGACCTTTTTTATATAAAATTAGTCATATTTAGGGTATTATGAGTTACAATAACAATAAACAAAAAAGTTTATGTTTTATTATGTGATGTTCTATAAATTGCTCATTATTGATTTTTCATAATCTTCAAGCGGCAGTAGAGGGCTAAAAATAGGTTCCAATATTTTTTGATTATTTTTTTATGTAATTGAGGGTGCAATGCAAAATTCTAGTGCTATTCAATATTGAAAAAGAATAAAAAAAATTGACGCTCCACCCTAATGTACAGTTTACATAGTTGTGTTCAGCATCAGAATGCAGCCAACCGTTTATACGCAATTGAGTACAAACATCTGTGATTTTAAGGCTTCCTAAACATGCGGCGCCGCGTGTTTGTATATTATACGAATGAATATCAATCATGCATTGCACCGCCGCTGCAATGCCACCGCACTGGCCGGCCGGCGCTGTGTAGATTTTTCGCATATGAGAATTCTGAAAGTTTTTCAATTTATGTTTTTTTTTCTGTCACCACAATGTTAACAGCATTGTTATGTTTCGGCAGTTAGAGGTAAGATAGCCAGTTCCTCTGTGGTTGAGGATTTTGGGCGAAGCTCGCTTTCACCTTCGGCCTGATCATTAGGTGAGATGTAGGCCAAGAGATTATCTGTAGTAGTTAAAAAAAAAAGTTTAAGGGCTGATTTTATCAAAGTCAGATATCTTTTATCCGTGGAATAAATTTGACGTCTAACAGTTTTTGTATGGAAAAACTGTCATAAATTCAAAATTTATTCTCAGGATAAGACTTATACTCGGTATAAAAGTTTGGTGAAACTCGCCCTAAATCTGTGATGGATGTTTGTTACTCTTTCACGTAAAAAAGGCTGAATGGATTTGGATGAAATTTGGCAAACAGATACCTGGACTAACACATAGGATACTTTTTATCCCGATATTTCCACGGGATCGAGACTTACGCGGGTGAAACCGCGGGGCGCAGCTAGTTATTTATAAAATTACATTTATGTAGGTCCTTTCTACCTAGATCGTGTTTTCCTGGGTTTGACGATTCAACAAGTTCCATAGCGGGTATAACTGCCCAAGGTGCGGAATTACTTTCACTACTTATACAACCCTCATAATTTTATATAGGTATATAGCTCTATTGCGTCCACTACCAACGACCCTTTACACCTAAATATATCCCCACTTGTAAACCAAGGGACACATGCGTGCAATCACTCACTGGAAGGCCATAAGTCCTTTTTCATATCCCTGTCTTGTCCGCTACCCATTCATTCGGGGCTAATTCGTAAGGACGGATTTTTGTAATGTGTGGAGTTGCCGGTTTGAGTTAGACACGGCTCAGTGGGTTTTGATAGCCTGTTCTGTATCGTATGTGCTATGCCTTAGAATTTAGATGAAATATTGGTGCTGAGTGGTGGCTATTTATTTTAATGACAGATTTCGAATAAGTCTTGCTACTGTTATTTCGATTTCAAATGAAGTTAAACTCAAGGCACACACAAAGCGGGTGCGTGTCGGGCGCGGGTCGAGTCGGCAGTACAGCGGGCTTGTATTGTAATTCCTTGTATTATATGGATGTCGTCAGCAAACGAAACTCTTGGGTGGAGCCCGCTCCCGACCCGCTCCGCGCCCGACCCGCGCACGCGTTTCGTTTTATTAGATACCAATGACGTCCGCGGAGTTTCGCTAACTATTTTTTTTATTTTATTTTTTTTATTTTGGGAAATCATCCAATTACTTCTTCCGTTCTGGGTGGAGTGGAAGGGCGTGTCAGACTTTTACTGACTAAAACCCACCCGTGTTCCTTCAGTTGCCTGTTGCCAAGGTCCCAGTATCCCTTTCGGACTTTCCCGCAACCCTGGCAGGCATCGGTCCTAGCGGACCCCGCCAATTGTGCTGACATCTCTTTGAGGCGAAAGGGACACGACGCGCCATGGACCCGGGCCTGGTCCTTATCGGACGGCGAGCTACCCATTGCTCGTCGTCCGCAAGCCCGCGCCTATGGTGGCCGGGAATCCGCCTGGGATTCCCGACGCCCAGGGCGTCCAGCGGCGGCGGTTAGGGGTGTGAGGGCGCAAACTTTGCCTCTCCCTCACGCATTCCGCCTCCTCCTTTGCGAGCTTGCTTCGCAGAAGGAGGTGACTGCTTCCCATGCCCTCTCGCTCCGTACCATGGCCTGGACCAGTATTTTTTTTTCCTGGGGGCATTGTCCTAATCATTATGAACAACTTTCACCTGTTCCCTATATTTTGACGAGCTATGCGAACATAAATGTGGGGTACAGTTGATTTTTTTTTCGCGATTTCATTTTTCCTCCCATTATAAAAGTTGTTCATAATGATGGGAAAAGTCATCAGTTTTAAAAGTGTCACAAAATCAAGTCCCCCATGTAAGTACCTGCCTAGATGTCTTTAAGGAAACTAATTATATCCATCGAAAACAAAGACACCTTTCACCTTGTAAACTCAAACTCAACTACCTACATACAAGTAGCCAAAGCACTAACAAATGCCATCTAGCCCCCTTTACCTATTTAGTGAGTTACTCAAAGTAGTTTAGGTGGTCGTCCGGGAGTGTCTCCATCTAAGTATCAAGAACGGTGGTTTAGAATATTAGGTATATTATTTAGACGTCTAGAGAGAACGACAGAGGTGGGAGAATACAAGAGGGCCTAGCCAAGTGGCAATCGCTTTCAAAGCGATTCGTATTTCAACAGCGACTTTCAACAGGATTGACTAAGAGCTTGTCCAGATGACACGATTTACGCGCGACTGTGATGGCGCGTTCTACGGGTGCTATTTACGTGCGAGTAGCAAAACGCGCGACAGGATGTGGACCGAATGTATTAACCATACCTTACAATCGCGCCATTATCTACGTGCGAAAGCTCTTAAGCTTGTCGGTAGCTTATATACAGGTACGTCATATACATTTTTGACTTTTTCCCATCATTGTCGCTGTTATAAAGTCACTTGGTCTAGGCCCTAAGTTATTGATGTGATAATATGTCGGATATTTCGGACGCTTGAATGTAGAATAATGAGAGAGCCAGAGGCTATAGACAAAATCCCTTTTCTGTAAGCGTTAACGCCAACGGAAAGATCAGATTGTATGGAGTTGACATTAGCTTTAGAGATGTCACGTGACTGCTGCTGACAAATCCATACAATTTGATCTTTCCGTTGGCGTACACGCTTACAGAAAAGGGATTTTGTCTAGGCCCCCTGGTACCTGAATACTTATTTGCCAGATTTATTGAATATAGCCTGTTGCCCGCGACTTCGTCTGACATCCATGATGAAAAGTAGCCTTCTTCGATGAAAGGGTATTTAGGGCACTTTAAGAAAAGTAGCATATATCTCCAAGTCATGGTTTCAAATGGGCTAATTTCATCTAAATCCGTTCAGCCGTTTTAGTGGGAAAGCGTAACAACAAACAAACAAACTCACTTTCGCATTTATAAATATTAGTTAGGATGATTCAATGTCAACCTGTTTGACCCACCGTCAGACAAAGGTCTATAAACGTATATTCTTCCCAAATTCCACATCATTGAGTCCCCGTTTTTACCCGACTATGGCGAAGAAAAAAGGAGGGTTATGATTTTGACCGGTATGTATGTATGTATGTATGTTCATCTGTTCCCTCCTATCTTCCAAACCACTTATCATTTGACAAATGAGGTATCGTTAGAAGCGTCGTGATTGTCCGCTGGTTATAGGCTATGTGAAGTCACATTAAATTAAAAATGGCGCCCTCTAGAGGAAATAAAGTGAGGAACTTAAACAAAAAATGTTTTAATCGTACCATGTTGGGTATCAAATGAAAGGGCTTAATGAGCACATTTCAAAAATATATATATTATAACCCAAAAAGAATTTAAAAAAAAATCAAGTAATAAAAATTAGAACCCAACTACGACTTAAAAGGTATAAACAAGACACCACAGACAGACAAATTAAAAATCCGGAGTCACACGTAATCTGTTCGATTTATGCCCTAACACGTGTGACTCCGGATTTTTAATTTGTCTGTCTGTGGTGTCTTGTTTATACCTTTTAAGTCGTAGTTGGGTTTTAATTTTTATTACTTGATTTTTTTCTCAAGAATGTTTCATTAAATTAACCTGCAAAAACTCTTTCAAATAAAAACCCAGAAATAATATTCTTATTTATTTAGAAGCTTGAAATATTCAAAATTATAAAATAATATTATAAAAAGATTCCTTTGTTGAACCACTTGGAAACGGAGTAAGATTTTTCTTCTTGAATATCTATAGCTTCCAGTAATTGGACTGTGTATGGCAGAAATTACTACTCCATATTAAAACTTCTATTTAACCGGACAAAAACTTATTTTCTAAAAATATGTCCATAATTTTCTAATAATAAAGCTACCCAGTTGGAAGGAAATAATTGATTCAATCGAACATGTGAAAATATAGCAAAACTTTTAAAGTGCCTTTTGTAAATAAATATTATGTGTCCCGATATTCTTACAATTCTTGAGTTCAATTGAAAAACTCTGCTGAGTGAGAGCCGAATCGCGAAGTGAAGGGTTCCGCAGGCAATATGACAAATTATTTTTGTCTACTCTGATTAAATGACGGTCTGAGTTAAATCCGCGCATTGTAGTCACGAAAATGGCTTGCTTAGCTATCAACTACTATAAACTTAAAAAGTTATGGTATATTTGCAACTGTCATTCTTTACCAGTCGCTCCATGTAAAATACTGGTATTCAGCTGCATCCAGTTAGACTGGAAGCCGACCCAATATAGTTGGGAAAAGGCTAGGCAGATGATGATGGTTCTTTATAATTCGTATGACATGGCACAACAAAAATGGAGTGTTTTTGCTTGCTAATCAATACATTTGAAGCTGTTTGTTTTTTTTTTGTACATTTAGTGTAGGTACAGTACGACACAACTTATATGTACCTAGCATCGGCAAAATTCGTAAAATCAAAATTTTGTCGTACTGTAGGTACAATAAAGTATTTTTTTGTTTAATATAAGTACCGAAGATTTTAAAAGGCCCTGACAGACAGAAGGACATACAGATGAACATGAACAAATTATAAGGATTCCATTATTAAATACGGAACCCTATAACCACCTCATACGGCTATCGAAGACTTCCCAGAAATTGTGAGTAGCGACAGCAAATAAAAACTCTGTGTGATACAAGAAAATTGGTAAAGTTTTTCGATAACTTATCCCTATGTAGCCTACGAGGTGATTTTGTAATCCAGACCTCTTCGAATCCCTAGAGTAATGAACCTGATCGCTTTCGATTTAGCATTTCTTGTAAGAATTGGGAGTAATCCAATTTTAGAACTTTTTCGACTCTTAAGGGCGCACCCAATCACAAATTGCTTATCCTCTGTTATGCCGTTATGTTATATAATTTTTAATTTTGAAATAAATATATGTTAAAGTTGAGGATTGATGCTAGGTCTTATGTGAAGCGAAAACACGATTACATAAAATTTTCTCGATAGAAAAAAAATCCAAAGTTACCTCTGCACAGAATTATAAACCGCTGGTATTAAAAAAATACTTCAAATTAGATCATGAAACTTTGCATGATAACTGAACTAACTATAAAGCAGGTCTTATGTGTCATTTTTTTAAATTACCATTATTTTCAACGTAAAAAGCAATTACCTAAACTTTTCGACGCTTTAGAGCCGCTAGCGCCCCACTCCGTCTCGTTCTCACTCAGGTCGCGAGTAGTATGGTGAGAGCGGGACAAAATCTGAGGTAGGGTGCGCCCTTAATGCTTGTCTTGACAAACTGCTTTACTCGGAAAATTTGCTACCTAAAGAGAAATAAATTATAATGTATTTGTGAGATCAACCTGTCAGCTCCATACCCACTAATGACCTAAATATGCGCAGTAGCAAAGCTTTTAAGATACAATAAACGTAGATATATTTAGTAACCTATTCCGCTTAACTATTCTTGAAGAGTCATGAAAACCCTGTAAGAAATCAAATACCCACTTATTCACTCTGCTTCCAGCGCTCGGTGTGGCAACACGTCGTGTTCTGGTTCGCAACTGGTCAATCGTCATCCTGAGGATGCCTCGTTGAGAGGTGAAACACGTGTCAATTTCTTACAGGGTTTTTTATGACTCTTGAAGAATGGTTAACCGGAATACGTTACTAAATACAACGTCTATTGTATTTTATAAATGATTTCCGCCTAAATCAATTAACTTTTACATAAAATTAATAAAATTCCACACATTTATTATCTTATGTTGACTCTCAAAGAGTAGGCAGAAGTATGACTATGTTTTTTCATTATGATATAGTTATGACTTGGGATACTGCCTTACAAGTGAATATGACTTAAGAGCGTCAGTTTTGTACGGAAAAATAATGTAATTTAACGTGCACAGAGCAATCTTTCAGTTCCAAAACCTTTTATTCACATAAATACTCAAATAAGTATTTGTTAACTCCAAAAAATAAATCTGGGACCTCTCCATAAGTTGTGTTTTCAAGATTATATTTATAGAACCACAGAGAAATCTGCTGTTACATAATAGAAGGCTAAACATCGTAGCGAAGACTTGAACTAAATCTGTCTGAAACTTGATCTTTACTTTAGGCGTTAGGTTATGAATAAGTCAAGGTATAGATTAACCAAAAATGTATATATTGGAATTCTGGGGATTTATCAAGTACTAGCTGCGCCCCATGGTTTCACCCGCGTAAGTCTCGATCCCGTGGGAATATCGGGATAAAAAGTATCCTATGTCCTATTCCAGGTTATGGTCTACCCCTGTACCAAATTTAATCCAAATCCGTTTAGCCGTTTTAGCGTGAAAGCGTAACAAACAAATAAACAAACAAACTGACTTTCGCATTTATAATATTAGTTAGGATTTTGAGTAAGAGTAGAATAGAGTATACAGAAATTTTGAGACCCTGGCCCCAGAGCTAGGTTACAAACTTTACAGTCGCCAGTTAATACATTCATCTTATCTTAGAGTAATCTAAGATAATGCATCGTATTAATGTATTGCACAAAGGTTCCCTGATTCCAAACTAAGCTTGAGCTTGTATTTTGTGAAACAGTGTTCAGCCGCAGAAAGTACCACATAATAAATAAAATACGAATACAAATACAAAATAACTGTATACGTTTTTGCAGTGTGTTTATTCCAAAAGCGAGCAATAAAGCCTTGCCGTATTCATACTCCAATGTACTGATTTTCTGCTCTTATTGTTAGTTCAATTACTGCTTTTAGCGAAACGATAGTACGGCTACATTTGTGCCTAAGTATTGAAGGAAAAACTACTGGCTCTAGAAAGTTCTACAGTTCTTCTACTTTTTATCGAGGTTAAAGAGGATAGTTACACAGATGGGTACTTTGGCGTCGGAACTAAAGTTTTGAAAGTTTAGGGTACTTTCCTTGGCACACTAGGGTGCACGTTTGTGGCGACAAATCCAATGATAATTCAAATTCAATTATTTATTTTGGGACAACTTGATCCAAAGGTTAGTATACAAAAAAAAATTAAAGTAATAAAAACTAAAACCTAACTACGACTAAAAAGGTATAAACAACCACAGACAGATAAATTAAAAATCCGGAGTCACACGTGTTATAAATTGAACAGATTACGTGTGACTCCGGATTTTTAATTTATCTGTCTGTGGTGTCTTGTTTATACCTTTTTAGTCGTAGTTAGGTTTTAGTTTTTATTACTTTATTTATTTTTTAATTCTTTTGGGGTTATTATATATATATATTTGAAATGTGCTCATTAAGCCCTTTTATTTGATACTCAACATGGTACGATTAGACGATTTTTTTTTTAGTTCCTTTCTTTATGTCCTCTAGAGAGCGCCATTTTTACGTGTGACGTCACATCGCCTATAACCAGCGGACGATCAAGACGCTTCCAACGATATCTCATTTGTCAAATTGTGATGAGTGATTTAGAAGATAGGAGGTACAATTTAACTTAGGTACAATTACACAGGATAACTCTCATCTATCCCATTCTATACACAAATGCCCCTGTACATGAGACATGCATTGCACCTGTCGCCTATCAGACAAATTAAATAGGCCCCAGGACAGCTATCGCGGGATGTTTGCAGAAAACATGGCTTAAATAAAAAAAATAACAACTGCAATCGCATTGTGAGTAATAACCAGCTCACAATCTAGTGTAGTTAGTATACAAAAAAAAATTAAAGTAATAAAAACTAAAACCTAACTACGACTAAAAAGGTATAAACAACCACAGACAGATAAATTAAAAATCCGGAGTCACACGTGTTATAAATTGAACAGATTACGTGTGACTCCGGATTTTTAATTTATCTGTCTGTGGTGTCTTGTTTATACCTTTTTAGTCGTAGTTAGGTTTTAGTTTTTATTACTTTATTTATTTTTTAATTCTTTTGGGGTTATTATATATATATATTTGAAATGTGCTCATTAAGCCCTTTTATTTGATACTCAACATGGTACGATTAGACGATTTTTTTTTTAGTTCCTTTCTTTATGTCCTCTAGAGAGCGCCATTTTTACGTGTGACGTCACATCGCCTATAACCAGCGGACGATCAAGACGCTTCCAACGATATCTCATTTGTCAAATTGTGATGAGTGATTTAGAAGATAGGAGGTACAATTTAACTTAGGTACAATTACACAGGATAACTCTCATCTATCCCATTCTATACACAAATGCCCCTGTACATGAGACATGCATTGCACCTGTCGCCTATCAGACAAATTAAATAGGCCCCAGGACAGCTATCGCGGGATGTTTGCAGAAAACATGGCTTAAATAAAAAAAATAACAACTGCAATCGCATTGTGAGTAATAACCAGCTCACAATCTAGTGTATTTTACACCACGTTGTGTGCTGGTTAATACACAATAAGTAAAAAATAAGTAGGTAAGGCAAGGTTAAGGCAAAAGCTTTAAGTACCTACTTATTTGAGTGGACTTGACCTTGACCAAACTTAACCATCCTTACCCAAGTTCAAGGTCACTTCGATCCTGGTTTGGTGGTCAGAAATTTAAGTAATATTCGAAATTCAATATCTTAAGATTTAAGTCTCAATAGTTGAAAAGCAATTAAAGTATGATAAGACTTGATGAAGATTGAATTTGATTTTTTTGACAATTTGATTACTTTTTAGTTAATCCTAATAATGCAGATTACGCTAATGCAGAATGGAGGAATGTTAAAATTGGATGTGAGCAGTGAACTTGATTTCGATAAAGCTTTAAAACTACTTGGTGGTTTTTTTATGCAATTTTCAACATCATTTAAACCCTTTCTCGACGAACGAGGTACTATGATGTATCAACATCATCTTCATCATTTCAGCCAAGTGAGTTCTGGTAAGGTTAATTTAAAAGGAAAATTCCAAACATGGAAATATCTTTGGCACAGTGACTTTCGAAGTCCTAAAATCAATAGTGACACAAACAAATAAAAGGGTGATGAATTAGTGCCACTGTGTCACCAGTGCTAACGAGAGCTCTAGCTCGTCCATTGTGAACCAGCGGTCAGTGACAAGGGCGGTAGCGGGCGCGGTGGCGGTAGCGATTAGATGACCGCAGTGTGCATCGCGAGTGGTTGTTGCTGGTAGTGTGTTTCCATAAAGCTCCATTTAGGTACATGGTACAACTTTCTGGAACGTTCATATGAAATAATCGCATGCCATAAAGCATGTTAAATTATTGCCTTTCAAGAATTGAATGCAAGTGATTACGCGCAAGCGATTTCCATAAAATAATGGAATGCACGTTTTGCCATTCAATAATTGCATGTTCTGATCGAAATGAAATGAAATTGTTTATTCTGTAAATAGGATATTGGAATCACTTTTACTCGTCATTATTATAAAAGATATTTAAAATAAGCTAGATGAGCTCGGCGTTTCCTATCAGACTACTTTGAGGGCCGAAACAAACTCAGAGGTCAGTCTCTTTTAAAGTCCAGACATAATCTTGGTCACACCATGTCGTTCAAGTATTTACACCAAGGCACATGATGCGAGGCGATGAATGCATGCAAGTTTTCCCTTGTCTAAACACAGTTACACGTGCCCACCATTGCCACAACAACGGTCAGTTGAAGAATAATTTTGAATTAGCATCGTGTCTGAGAGTATGTCGAAATTGAATCATGTCGTAGTTCGACATTACGGCATTATTGCCGAAGTAGTATGTCGTCGAAGTCACATCATTTCGTAGTTAACTCATGTCGAAGAAGCGAATTGTCGGAGTAGAGTAGTGTCGGACTTAAGAACTAAAGTATTGTCGAAGTAAAGACGTGTCGAAGTTCCGTAATGTCAAAGTAAAATCATGTCGTAGTATCGTTTGTCGGAGTTCAGTTTGGTAGTCGGCAATTTCATAATTTATTTGACATGCAGCGCTCGCTTTAGCACCCACGTAAGTTCCTTACTCTGGACGAACCCCTACGCGTTCATTTGGAGTCTGGTTATATTTGGTCGTCCATTTATTTGAAGTGGCTTCAATTTTAGATGAAGCAGTACTTTTCGTGTTCTTCATTAGGTTTTGACCGACTTCAAAAAAAGAGGATCTTTTAATTATGTTTGTCTGTATGTATGTCTTTTTTTAAGAAAAAAAAGAAAGAAAAATGCGTTTATTGGCATTGTAACGGAAAAATACCTTTTTTTTTTTTTTTTGAGCGTGGGAAATCATCCAATGACTTCTCCCGCTCTGGGTGGAGCGGAAGGGCGTGTCAGACTTTTACTGACTAAAACCCACCCGTGTTCCTTCAGTTGCCTGTTGCCAAGGTCCCGGTATCCCTTTCGGACTAACCCGCAACCCTGGCAGGCATCGGTCCTAGCGGACCCCGCCAATTGTGCTGACATCTCTTTGAGGCGCGCGTGGAACACGACGCGCCATCGACCCAGGCCTGGTCCTGATCGGACGGCGAGCTACCCATTGCTCGCCATCCGCAAGCCCGCGCCTATGGTGGCCGGGAATCCGCCTGGGATTCCCGACGCCCAGGGCGTCTCCAGCGGCGGCGGCGGTTAGGAGCGTGAGGGCGCAAACTTTGCCTCTCCCTCACGCGTTCCGCCTCCTCCTTCGCGAGCATTACTGCTTCGCAGAAGGAGGTGACTGCTTCCCATGCCCTCTCGCTCCGTACCATGGCCTGGACCAGAGCCGGACGCGAGAGGTCACCGCCGCCAATCGCCTCCAAGAGGACACGGCGGGGCTCCGCCCAAGCGGGGCAGACCTCCACCGTATGCTCCACCGTGTCCTCCGGGCGATCCACACAGTGGTGACACCCGGGCGTTTCCTCCCGCCTTATACGAAACAGGAACCTCCCGAAGCAACCGTGTCCGGTGAGGACCTGCGTCAGGCGGAAGGTGAGGACGCCGTGGCGCCTCTCTAGCCACTCCTCAAAGAGGGGACTTATCGCCGCAATTGTGGCGTGCCCAGCACTGGGTTGCGACAATCGCACTCTCCATGCCGCCATGAGATCCTGCCGGAGCTCTGTCCGCTGAGCCGCGATTTCTCGCGGCAGCGGAGTTACGCCCCGGCGCTTCATCTCCTCGCGCCACTCCCAGATGTGCGCGAGGACCTTCGCCTCCAGATCCCATGGCGGTAATCCGGCCAGGAGGCTCGCCGCCTCGCGGGAGACCGTGCGGTATCCCCGGGCCAGCCGAATGGCCATGACCCTTTGGGACGCGTTCAACCGGCGGGCTGGCCGCAGCCTAAGGGAACGCGCCCACACCGGTGCCCCGTAAAGGGCCATGGACCGCACGACCCCCGCGTATAGCCTCCGGCAGGAGGCGTTTGGGCCCCCCAGATTGGGCAGGAGACGCCCCAAGGCAGCTCCAGCCCGGTCCAGCCTGCGAGCCAAACGTCGGAAATGCAACGGAAAAATATCTACACCTTAAAACTATAAAAACAGAAAACAATCATTATAATACCAAAAGGGCCACCACCACACAATAGGCATAACGGACAGTCCTCTATGCAAAGCGTGCATGGAGGCTGAGGAAACCGTCTCGCACGTGCTCTTTGAATGCACGGGCGTCACCCAGATTAGAACTGAAACCCTCAGGTCACCCAGATCCTACACGGAGGTTCTGTATAAACCGGGAGACCTAATAAACTTCTGGAGGGAGGTGGGGGTAGGTTGGAATAACCCCCAACGGCCGCCATGGCCCACGCACAATGGTCCACCTTAAGGACTAAGTGCGGAAACCAAACCCATAACATAGAACATACCAAAATTGCCTCAGCATTTATGTATGTTCATCGGTATCATTATGTTGCTCAATTGTGGACTCATTTTAAGAATTCTTTTTTTATTTGGTAGAGGAAGCTTGTGCGATGGTCCCATAGAAATTTTATTAATTTTGCTTGTGGAGTTTTTGAGGTAGCTTCGATAATATACGTATTTGATGTTACAAATACTTCCTGTTACTGTGGTTTCTATATCGAAACGATCAAATTAATCAATGTTTTTTTTTTGATTGTTTGATCAATCGATCGAATTGTTGTGGAGTACCTTATCTAAATAGTGATAGAAAAAAACATGTTTACAAAAAAAAAAACAACCTATCTCCAAAAAAAACCACTACAAAGCGAAAAATAACTTTAATTTCCTAAATCTGTCTTTGGAGACGGTTGTTGTACAAAACATTTGTTGAGTACAAAGTTAAAGGTTCTTTTTGTAGATGAATGTTTGTTTTACCGGTTTCTTTGTCGTTTTTCTTTGTCCAAAGTTTTATTAGAGCTTTCTTTAACTATTACTGTATGAACAGTATGAAGTTGTGGCGGCATCTATATCACCACATGCGAACTACGCATGAAAGACCTGACGTCACACAAAATCCTGCATCGCGCAATTAAAGTTTACCGCGCGATCGACATAGTTACAAGATCCCGACATCAATCGTTGGACAGTTGCCCGCTAGACACGACACCCGCCAGCAGGCGTAGCATGAGCACCGTTTTGTCGACGGAAGAGTACACAAAAATGACGTTTCCTGTAGACAGTAGACAGTACGAGACGGCAGCAAAGTAGAAAGAGTCAACTGCACTTTTTACGAAATTCACTCTTTTACATAACTCGACTCAGAATTCTTTGTTTTATCATAGGATTTATCGGTTGTCAGTGTGATTTTGACAGTAAAGATAGAAAACTTTCTTCCGAAATAGTCTACATATAAAAAGACCTAGACAAAGATCGTTAGAAATGAAAGACAAAATGACAGATTGTAGAAAGATTTCTACGGTGGATGTCAAAAATGAAGAAACGAACTGTCACTTTGTATAGAAAAAGCTATGTCTATTCTTCGTAGAGATAGAAAGCGCCATGCTACGCCTTTTGGTCGGAGGATCCTCCCTTTTCTATAGAGGATGAGTGAAATTTACACCCTGTTCCTCATACCTCTACAAAATCATTGAAGGCACACTAATAATGAAGGTAATATGTCACACTAATGAACAAGGTAATATATTCCAGGTTTAGAACCAACGAACAAACATTGCATAAACCAATAAACTTACCTATGCTTAGCGTCACAAAAGCTAGAGTTTAGGAAAACAACGACGGACAGTGACCGATCGACGAGAAGTTTCGGTCGCAACGTTGCCAAAGTTGCCGAAAGTTCGGACACAATGCAACGTTTTAGGAACTTTTAGGTATTTGTTTAAGCATTTATCAAAAGTATTTGAATAATTTATTGAAAACATTTTCGCTGGTAAGATCAGGGAAGCATGGTACGACAGGGAGGACGTCTATAACCAGCAGAGTGAAAAAAAAAAAAAAAAGTTAAATAATTTTTATTTCAAATTACATTTAAATAATATTTATTTCAAATTTCATATATACATTTGAACGTCAAAAACAAAGAAATAGAACTGATTCCAGTTGCCCTGATAGCTGTTGAAAGAAGGCTGCCAATGATAATGACGATGTTGATTTTTATTTGGAATTACCCTGAAATCGCGAAAAAAATCATTTGTGCAGATTTTTTTTGCGATTTCAGTTTTGGTTCCGTACTGTAAGTTGTTCATAATGATAAGTAAAATGACTCCTTAGGAGCAGACCTATGATGTCAGCACAATTGGCGGGCTCCGCTAGGACCGATGCCTGCCAGGGTTGCGGGAAAGTCCGAAAGGGATATCGGGACCCTGGCAACAGGCAACTAAAGGAACACGGGTGGGTTTTAGTCAGTAAAAGTCTGACAGGCCCTTCCGCTCCGCCCAGAGCAGGAGAAATCATTTAATGATTTCCCAACATAACAAAATTTTAAGTTATTTTAATAAAGATATGTATGTTTAGGTTAAGGTATTTATCTATGGGCCTGAGTTGCCTGAAATAAATAAAAAAAAGGAGCATGCCCATGATTTTTTCACCCTGAATAAAAATACGACATAATTATAATTTTGGGTACAAAGGTACTGGCTTACTTCTTAAGAAATTTCTACCAGCTGACATGCAAAAGGAAAATGAAAAAAAAATTTAAATGCCCTTATTTTTTGCTAAAAATTAAAAAAATACATTACACACAATATTAAATTCTTATGACTTTGCCAAATAACCATTTAATTTGTCAGCACCAATAAAAGAGGTATTTCCCTTGTATTTCTTCTGCAAACGCTTCCCATTACGAGGGTGTTTCGTAATAAATTTAAGGAATGGGAATGGGAAGATGATACGTGAACATACTGTATAATGTGCACGCTGTATAGTCCGTAAGATACTGAGAGAATCCGCTTTTCTTTTGTTATAATGACTTGAAATGATATCCTCATATGAAATGTGTAATGAGTTGACAAATCCAAAGATTTGCTCTAAAGGTCAATCAATCTGCCTAGCCTTTTCCCAACTATGTTGGGGTAGGCTTCCAGTCTAACTGGATGCAGCTGAATATCAGTATTTTACATGGAGCGATTGGGTATATGGGTAATACGATACCCCATGGTAAGACTGGCTGTCAGATTTTCTTCTGACGACCCGTAACGACTGTTAAAGATCCACGAATGACAGCCGGGACCAACGGTACGGCGTAACGTGCTTTCCGAGCCACGAAGGAGTTGCAGTATGTAAAGATGGTCACATATCCACGGACCAACTCAAGCAAGCGTAGCTTAACCTGATGGATCGACTGGAAGGCTGTTATTGCTTAGCCACGAGCTCATTTGCTCTTAGGTAGGTATTAACTTTTATTTTGTTGTAAATAGGAATCAATAAAGTCCAATTTCCCTTGTTACAGTAAGACACAACTTAAATGAACCATTCGAACTGTTACTGCTTTAGGTGAAAATTATCTTTACGCAACCGAAATAACTTGTAAAGTCATACAGCCAAATAAATTCCTTAAATTGAAATTAATGAATTCCGATTTTCGAATTTATGCTACATCTAAGATGTCTCGGACTGTAACATTATAACTACTCGAATGTTTTTTTAACTACCTCGTTGGTGTATTGGTGCCAAGAGCTACTGCTGAGCAAGAAGTCTTGGTTTTGCTTCCGGGTCAAGCAAAGTTTTATTGGGTTTTTCCATCTGGAATTTCTCAGTACCCGCGCGGAGTCTGGATTTGTGCTCGATTTATGGCATGAAATGAATGATAGGATGAAACTTAAAAAAACATAACTGGTGAAATGTGGGTGTACTTCGGTACACCTATGCCAAACCCTTCGGGGAATACAGGGGACCTAAAACAGCCACATTAGCAATTCATTTCCTGAATTTACAGCTGCCATTAGCAATTTCTCTAATTTGACACAAACGCAATTCATAATATGTGGACCAGTTTACGAATCTCCATAGAAAACTGTCAAACAGATGAATTATTTCGTAATATGAATCGCACGCAGATCATATTATAAATTGTCAGTTTGTGATATTTTACGATGATTCATAATATTTTCCTATTATGATTCTGCCAAAGTGACTCTTTTAAGCCCCCTGGCGTGATGTTATGTTATGTTACATTATAATTTCCAAATTAAATTGATTAGGTACTCTACCACTAATACCAGGAATTACCTAATGGCAATAGCTTTATTGCCATTAGGTAATTCCTGGTATTATTCATAGTAGGTAAGCCGAAGTCGAAATGTATTTTCAATTAAGTATTTTTACTGGTCTACACAAAATAGATCAAAATAGTTTTTTTTACTCATGTGTTTCAAAAATAAATCACCCCTTAACCACATAATTACAGAAATACTTTTGTTCAAACTCTTCCCAACTTAATCGTTTTACGTTTCGCCGCAAAATTCCGAACTTCAATTTGTTTTATTCAAGTTTGGAAACTCTAATTAACGATTTTGTTACTAACGAGCTCATGTTAATTTGAATTGTAATACGATACTGAACACGATGAAACATCATATAAATCGGTTTTGTTTTGAAACATTAAGGCGCTTCGCAGACAGAGCAACTTTAGTTGAAGCAGCAACTATCAACTTAGTTGAAGAAACTATCAACTTAGTTGAAAAAACTATCAACTTAGTAGTAGAAAGTATCAAATTAGTAGAAAAAACTATTAACTTAATTGAAGAAACTATCAACTTAGTTGAAGAAACTATCAACTTAGTTGAAGAAACTATCAACTTAGTTGAAGAAACTATCAACTTAATTGAAGAAACTATCAACTTAGTTGAAAAAACTATCAACTTAGTTGTAGAAAGTATCAACTTAGTTGAAGAAACTATCAACTTAATTGAAGAAACTATCAACTTAGTTGAAGAAACTATCAACTTAATTGAAGAAACTATCAACTTAGTTGAAAAAACTATCAACTTAGTTGTAGAAAGTATCAACTTAGTTGAAAAAACTATTAACTTAGTTGAAGAAACTATCAAATTAGTTGAAGAAACTATCAAATTAGTTGTAGAAAGTATCAACTTAGTTGTAGAAAGTATCAACTTAGTTGAAAAAACTATTAACTTAGTTAAAGAAACTATCCACATAGTTGAAGAAACTATCAACTTAGTTGAAGAAACTATCAACATAGTTGAAGAAACTATCAACTTAGTTGAAGAAACTATCAACTTAGTTGAAGAAACTATCAACTTAGTTGAAGAAACTATCAACTTAATTGAAGAAACTATCAACTTAGTTGTAGAAAGTATCAACTTAGTTGAAAAAACTATTAACTTAGTTGAAGAAACTATCAAATTAGTTGAAGAAACTATCAACTTAGTTGTAGAAAGTATCAACTTAGTTGTAGAAAGTATCAACTTAGTTGAAAAAACTATTAACTTAGTTAAAGAAACTATCCACATAGTTGAAGAAACTATCAACTTAATTGAAGATATCAAGTTGATAGTTTCTTCTATCAGTTGCGTCAATTTTTAAACTGATTCTGTCATTGAGAGCAGCAGTGAAAGTACTGTTGTCGATCCTCAAAATTCGCAACTAGGGCTGCTATGTTTGCTTTATGTTATACTAGCTGTGCCCCGCGGTTTCACCCGCGTAAGTCTCGATCCCGTAGGAATATCGGGATAAAAAGTATCCTATGTGTTAATTCAGGTTATAAACTATCTGTTTGCCAAATTATATAAAAATTATGCCAAAATATATAGTTTTTGCGTGATTGAGTAACAAACATCCAAACACACAAACTTTCACATTTATAATATTATATTATAGTAGGATAGGATTGTAAACAGCTAGTTGCGAGTTGCCTGTTGCCGTAATACGGAGATCCAATTTGCTCTGTCTACAGAACTCCTAATATATTTCGACGAAACGTAGTTTTCGTTGAAGCAAAAAGTCCTATCAACCTTCATTACGTTCATTTGGAAAATAGTTTGAAGTTTCATTATTTGAGTTTTCACCCTTTTGTAAGTTTTAAAAGTCAAAATTGTAGTTATAGACCTATTTATCTGTACTGCTTGATTTTAATTTATACCTAAAAGGAGGAGCTCGTGGCTAAGTAATAACAGCCGCACGGGTCGATCCAACAGGTTAAGCTACGCTTACCGGGGTTGGTCCGTGGATGGATGACCATCTTTACATACTGAGACTCCTCCGTACCTCGGAAAGCACGTTTCGCTGTTGGTACCGGCTGTCATTCGTGGATCTTTGACAGTCGATACGTAGTCAGAACCCCGAAAGTCTGAAAACCAGTCTTACCAAGACGTATCGTATTACTGGGTTGCCGCGATCATTAAAAAAAAACAAATGACTACGCTTTTGAATATTATATGGTCACTTGAGTGACTGGACTTGGTTCAAAATGAAACAAGTATTTATTAACAAATAAACAACCCTTCCTGACTTCAAAAATCTACTCGTAAATATGTCTCGGAGAAGGAGTAAGTTTAATACCTATTATATGATTAAACGAACTTACCTTAAGTGAAGTTCTATCATAATTATACGAAGCTCGTAGTGTCAGACATGTTTGCATTTAATTTACTTTATCATCTTGTATGTCCTTTCTATGTATTTATGTACACACACAATAGAAAATCCTATCCTATCTAACTTTATAGAATGCACTACAGCTGTCAATCTTTTCGTTCACAGTCAATGTCGATTTGGTATCAATCTAAAAGGCACTAAAGTACCTTACTTAGTTCTGAATTCAATATCGTGTCGCAGCGGCTTTTAGTCCCTACAAATTGAATGCGGGTTTTTTCTGACGTTCTGACTCATATGTGTAGTTCAGTTATATGCTGTTATAAAAAATAATATGAAAAAAGTAGAATGTTTAAAAAAAATGTATATTATTTTGGTTATGCTTTAAAAAAATACTTAAAAATTTGAACTAAGAGAAAAAATATGTACTGAAAAGCTTAAGAACACAAAACTGTTGTAACAATTTATCACTATGAATATGATTATGTTATTTGTATTTTATTTTGTTAGGGAAAAAAAACAGTACCGTAATAAAAATTAACAAAAATAACTTGACAAATAAGTATGCTACCCACTACATTTTCCACAGATTTCAAATTGATGGCAAACGTAACTGTAGTCAGGGTAAAATTAATAGGAAGGAAAGGCCAGGAAAGGAAAGGAGGAAAGCCAATAAAAAGATGGATGGATTGTGTGAGGAATGATATGAAAGAGAAGGAAGTGAATGATAGCGTGACGTTTGACAGGGGAGAGTGGAAAAAGAAAACGTGTTGAGCCGACCCCGTAACATGGGATAAGGGCAGGAAGATGACGATGATGAGTCAGGGTAAATTTATATAGAAATTAAAAATGTACATACAAATCAACTAAACATCTAACTAATATTATAAATGAGAAAGTGAGTTTGTTTATTTGTTAGGTACACTATCACGCTAAAACGGCTGAACGAATGTGGATGAACTTTGGCACATGGATAGATCATGACCCGGAGAAGAATATTCTAAGGGTTATATAATAAGGGTTATTATGACACACCCACCCACAAAGAGATGCCGTCATTCAGCTTGGAAGTTTAGTTCATATAATTAAGAGATATGTCCATTGTCCAGGTCCGTTTAACTTAAGCAAAAACAAGACGTGGGCGTCAAATTATGGCATATTTTAGAAACAAAAAGTTTTGGTAGACTAAAAGTTTAGTAGCCATTACACTCCCACACGCTTTGCTAATTCGAGACTTGACAATGATTTAATACGCCCAAGAAACTTTTGACTTGTAAAACAAAAACCAGGCAGTTTGTAAAGAAAAAACAATAAATTTATTTAGCACAGACTAAAAGGTACAAAATGTATAATTTAAAGCAGATAAAAAAATAAAATAAAAAGTGTAAAAGTGGGATATAAGGAAATATCAGGGGAGTGTGCCTCACGGCTGCGCCAAAAAGGCCCAGTTGCCCAGTGCCTGACGCTGGTTTTCAATCGCACCTGATATGAAAGTTTTTGTGTTTACGTTTATCGAATCTAGACACTGGTGCCGATTCTGTTGTTCACAAACTAAACTAAATTTCAGTTCAGTGCATCTTTTTCTTTCTATTTCATTATGAAAAGGACGGAAGATAAATTTTAGTTTAGTCCTGTCAAATTAATCAGCGCCTGACGTAAATTGACGTAATTTTAGTAGGCAAGTTTTTAATCACGTCTGAACTTGTATGGAGTAGTGACAGGCGCTGAGTGAGGCGCAACAACAGAATCGGCCCCGCTGTGGGCTTAGCAAGAACGAGCGCAGTAAACGTAACGCAAATTCGAACGATTTTAAATTTAAAAATACTCGTTTCGGACTAAATATTTATTTACTTTTAAACATTTATTTATATTTATGTGTGATTCTCATAATTGTGCTTGCCAACTAATTTTAAACCAGAATGCTAAGATAGTTGTTCTTTTGATTCAAATTTCAATTTTCGTTCGAATTTCAATTACGGTTACTACGCGCGTTCGAGCTGGACTTTTGATATTATAAACTGTTTAAAATAAGAACCGATGCAGAAAAGACTTTATTTGAAAATTGTCGAGACTATGAATTCGGCACAGTCATTGTCGACCTTTGACATCGCGACCGTGGTGGATATTTGCAGATTCATATCTCTTTGATTGATGTAGATGAAAATCTATAGGACGTCGCATCGCTTCTATAAGTATTTTAGGTGAACAATTTATGAAGAAAACATTTTTTGCGTACATAAATGCTGCCTTTTTTGGCAGGTACCGCTGACGTATCAAAAAACATTATGTGTGGTTGCTACCTTTTCTGATTTAAGAAGCTAGCAACCACGAGAACTTTTACAAATGAAAAAAAATCTATTTTTTTTTCTATCTGCAGAAAGTCAGTATGAGTCCGACATACCCGTTCCCGCTCTACCCGTTTCAGGGCGAATGACATCCATGAGGATTTCTACATAAAAAAAACTAACCTTAAGTTTTGTGTATACCTGTATGCAATGACTATATAGCCTCTTGACTGCTCATGCGGGCGACTCGGGCTCACGACACATCAGTTTAATTGAACTGATACTAGATGACGATATGAGTGGCCGTTTTAGTTTTGACCAGTGGTTGGAACTCTGCACATGCGGTTATTTTGATCTTAAAAAACATAGGGTCGCGTCTGTGTCAACTATTTAATATAACATGCAGGGTAGTTTATATTTACATACTTTGAATATTAACTAAACAATTATGAGTTATTGTTCGGTTAATTGGTGTGGAAAATCGTCTAGAACATCCAACTATAAAAAAATAGCATTACTTTTCATCGGTAAGTAGAATATATTTGTAATTTAATAATATTAAGAATTTATTGCAGGGCTCAAGATAAACTGGTTGAAACGTAAAGGGACACAAAAAAAGTACACCGCGTTGATGTCTTTTTGAAAAGTCCCTTTCTCTCACTAGGGTATTGCAATACGTCTGTCCCTTTCTATCTGCACTTATACTGGAGAGTGTTTTGATAACTTCACGAAATCCGTTCAGTGGTTTAGGCGTGAAAAGGTAACAGACAGACAGAGAGACAGACAGACAGGGAGTTACTTTCGAATTTATAATTAGTATGGATTAGTCAAAATTAATAATATGAAAAAAATAAAGATGACCTACAATGGATTGTTCCAAATTAAATAATAATATTATTCGAAATGTCATTGTTACAATCATATTTCATCGACACTATCTAACTTACCTTGACTCGACCGAAACAATGCATTCTATGTTAATAACCCTCTCCCTAAACAATAAAACCATAATGTACGAGGAAACTTATGCATAAAATGAACAATTCATACATTTTCTGAAAGCCTTTCACGTATGAGACAGAATTGTATTATCTCTATGGTTTCATATCCTATGCCAAAATGCCCCCAACCCAATATATTTTGAACGTCTTCATAAAGACAATTTCTCTTCCCTAACAAGATCAATACAAATCATATTATATCCCTTTGTATGACTCAGGCATTTAGACTAAGCAGTCTTTTAGCTAAATGGCTAGTAATTTCAGATAGTTTGAACTAAAAAACTTTTTAGTGTTTTTTTTGGAAGCCGGTTGTTTTTTTTTTTGTAATATGTTTTTATTTTTAATTTTTTAGTTGTGGTATCTAACCCACACAAATTCGAATACCACTACCTGCTATCTACCTAGACTAAGTGAAAATAAAAAATACGTAATTATTGAAGTTAACTCAAAAACTACGCAAGCAAAGTTAATAAATTATATGGAACTACACGGGAAGCACAAGCTTTCAAATAAAAAAAGAATAATCAAAATTCGGTTCACCCAGTCGAAAGTTCTGAGGGAACAACATAAAAATGAAAAAAATTGACTGTCGTATTAAGAACAGGAGGTTCTCTTTTTTTGAAGTCAGTTAAAAAGAGGTAAGTGTGCCCTGCAGTAATACAATAATACGGGTTCGATATAGTGTCTTTTTAGTAAAGGATTTTTTTAATACTTAGCCTCTTATCTAAAACACTTCTCCTCCTAAACGCCCACAACATAGCCATACATACGATAACGTACGAGATATGGCCCGGAGCCAAATCAGCGACACATGCGCAGCATCGTCTTCAGGTACGTAGTGTGAAGATATCGTAAGCTACAAACTCATTTATGTACGAGTACTCACTTAACCAATGCGGGTAGGAAGATGGCCTTGAAAATAGCGGAGTTGAGGCCAGAAAATTGGTGGTGGAAAGATTGTGGGTCGAAGGCTTCTGTTTGATTTGGGAAATTTAAAAAAATACAATAGACGTCGATATTATTTAGTAACCTATTCCGCTTAAATATTCTTCAAGAGTCATAAAAAACCCTATAAGAAATCGACACACGTGTTTCACCTCTCAACTCTCAACTAGGCATCCTCAGGGTGACGATTGACCCAGGGTTGCGGGAAAGCCCGACAGGAATACCGGGACCTTGGCAACAGGCAACTGAAGGAACACGGATGGGTTTTAGTAAGTAAAAGTCTGACACGCCCTCTCCGCCCGCTCCACCCAGACCGGAAGAAGTAATTTGATGATTTCCCACCCTCCGAAAAAAAAAGAGTGACAATTGACCAGTCGCAAACCAGAATATTACGTGGGAAATGTTTTAAGTGCATTTTACACATGTGCATAACTGTGCAGTTTATGCACTTTTACACCGTAATTTATGATACTTTTATTCACGACAATAAAGTTAATTTTAACAGTTTGGGCTAACAATAGAGAACAAGAAGA
The DNA here is from genome assembly GCA_947363905.1 of Lithophane semibrunnea. NCBI lineage: Eukaryota > Metazoa > Arthropoda > Insecta > Lepidoptera > Noctuidae > Lithophane > Lithophane semibrunnea. The sequence goes on along the minus strand of OX376208.1, from coordinate 12,776,808 downwards.
AATGAGTTATAATAAAGCTTTAGTGAGATGAGCTGAGCTGAGCTGATCATCTCGAGTTCCAAAGACATAGGATTAAATGGCGGGTTGAGCACAAAATCAACGAAAGATCACGAAGAATAAAAGGAAAGACAGGCAATGGCTGACATCCTAATTATAATAAATGTGAAAGTGAGTTTGTTTGTTTGTTACACTTTCACGCTAAAACGGCTGAACGGATTTGGATGAAATTTGACACAGGGATAGACCATGACTTGGAATAGGACATAGGCTACTTTTATCCCGATATTCCCACGCGATCGAGACTTATCAAGGTGAACTGCGGGGTTCAGCTAGTAAATTAATAAAATTTTGACATTTTGGCCCTCCACGCTATTTTTGCCCAACACGCTATTGTCAAGGCCACAACCAGGACAGAATTGTTTAACTAATACAATTTACTTGTAAGGATCGTTTATTAGATTAGTAATGTCACCCTTTTACGGTCCCAGTGTCAATGAATATCTTGACAAGAGTATAGGGAGAATACGAGCCATATTTGATTAAAATACATAATATAATTTATACATATTATAAAATTAAAGTTTGTGGAAAGAAAGTGGAGATAGAGGAGCTCGTGGCTCGTAATAACAGCCGCACGGGTCGATCCATCCAGGATCCATCAGGCCGGAGTTGGTCTATGGATGGGTGACCATCTTTGCATGCTGAGACTCCTCTGGGCCTCGGAAAGCACGTTAAGCCGTTAGTCCCGGCTGTCATTCGTGGAACTTTGACAACCGTTACGGGTCGTCAGAAGCCTGAAAATCTGACAACCAGTCTTACCAAGAGGTATCGTATAACCCAGGGGTATTACCCAGTTACTGGCTTGTGGAGGTCAGATAGGCAGTCGTTCCATGTAAAATACTGGTATTCAGCTGCATCCGGTTAGTCTGGAAGTCGACCCCAACATGGTTGGGAAAAGGCTAGGCAGATTGATAAAATTAAAGTTTGTCTGTGTGACCGCGTTGTTATTCTAAACTACGCAACGGATTTTGATGCAGTTTCCACCATCATTTTGATTTATACGGGAAGGTTAATGTCTAAAATAAATAAATAATTAAAATTACATAAAGCCGACCTCGAGTCGAAATAAAGCCGACCCCAACAAAGTTGGGAAAAGGCTAGGCAGATGATGACATAATTATAATAATTAATGTTTTTTTTTTGTACTTGGAGACTCCCAGGTTATAGCTGTGAGGAAGCAAATACTTTGGCAGAGAATTCCAGTCCTTAGAAGCGCTATACTGTACTTATCTACGTTCTAAATTTAAATAACAAGCATTAATCAAACAAAAAAGCATCAAATGAGTCTTTGCCGTAATTACGCAGTACTAAAAAACAACTGACGTAGCGAATGTCTTGTCGCCAAGTTGGCAACCTTCAGCGAGACATCTGAAAGCTGTCAATCGATTCCCACAGCGTTTATTGGCTCGTTAACGATTTTATATTTTGGGCAAGTAAAGTGCTGAGTTGATACTCTTTTACGCCTTTTTATTTTCGGGTGAAAACATTTGCGGTTTTCTTTATAATTTTAATGGATTTTGCTTGCGGTTTCGCACGTGTGGAGGTCGAAAATGATCCCACAGTAAAATACTACCGGGATAAAAAGTAAAGGTTGTCCTAACCTAGGTCATGGTCTATCTATGTGCCTTGGTCTATCAATTTTATCGAAATCTATTCAGCCGTTAAGGCTGAAAAAGCAGACAGACTTATTTTCACATTTATAATTAGGTAGTATGGATTTACTAGTATTTAAGCTAGGGATAGGTTCACGTCAATATTGCAATGCGTAGGTGCACTGATAATCTTCCTGTCCTTGAACTATTGCCAACAATCACGTCTTAACTTTAAGACTTAGCTAACAAGATGGTATTGTCGCCTAGCTGTAGGCTCTTGCCAACTTTTAGATTTCCGTGGGAGCAGCTGGGATAAGGAGATATAATTAAACTCGTTGCGGTCCACGGTTTCACTTGCATAAGTCTCGATCCCGTGATAATATCGGGATAAAAAGTATCTTATGTCCTTCTCCAGGTCTTAGTTTGTCCTTGTGCCAAATTTCCTCAAAATTCGTTCAGCCGTTTTAGCGTGAAAGCGTCACAGACAAACTCATTTTCGCATTTATAATATTAGGAAGTTAGGATTATACGAGTACTCGTATTGTTAGCCTTGGGCATCTTATTATGAACATACTAATATTATATTATAACATACATAATAAAGCATCTAACAGAAAATTGTGATCATATTTAAGGGTGCGGTATAGCCCATCAAACTAAACAACTTTCTTCATGGGACAGACAACGTAACCGCGAAAAAAATATCAACATATAACACTTTAATACCCACCTGCTCGAACCAAATGTAATGTAAAATTGTCCTCCTAAAATACTTGAAATAAAAACCAAAATCTGCTGCATCAAAATGCCAAGAGCTTCAGTTATTTGGCAGCGACCACCCAGTGACTCGTCGCAAGCAATCAATCGAGTCTCGCAGTTTACGGCATCGTTAAACATTCTGCAGCGACGCTTCTGGGTCAAATAATGATCTGTGCAATAAAAACGGTGTTTGGAAGTAATTCTCACTTTGTTTTGGGTACGGTATTGTATCGTTTATTTTTAGGATCATTTTTATCCTCATGGGTCATATTTACTGATCCCGTTGCTGAACTTTAGGATCGTTTTCATCATTATGGCTTTTTGCTGTATCAAACTCAAACTCAAAGCATTTATTTCAAACTGGCTTCCGCCCGCGGCTTCGCCCGCGTGGTATGTCGCCAAAAAGTAGCCTATGTCCTTCCCCGGGATGCCATCTATCTCCTTGCCAAACTTAATCGAAATCCGTTCAGTGGTTTAGGCGTGAAAGGTAACAATACTGACAGAGAAACAGACAGACAGGGTTACTTTCGAATTTATAATACAAGTGATAAGCCAATTACAGGCACTTTTGAATTGTCAAGGGGTCGGTCAGTCAGAAAGATGAAGCTAGAATGGACAAGAAACTCCACGGATACTCCTTTGAATTAGATTATTGTTACAATATATTGGTTACATCATTTATGATGAAATTATACATGTAAAAAAAAATGTAGGAAAACGTGCACGTTAAAAGCGTCCGTAATTAAAAAATATAAAAAACAAAAATTCAATAATTCAAATAAATTAAAAATAAGCCGTGGCAGCTAGGAGATGACCCTACTGATGGTACCCGTTCACAGACATGACGCATGGATCATCACCATTCAGCGCAACCATTTTAACGAGGTATTCCACTTTTAGCACTGATTTGAACAGCACTTCTCCCAACCGCACTTGAGCACGTCTACTAATAGCACTGAAACAAAATTTTGATAAGTGCTGTTCGGTGGAACAGTTTATTAATATTATTTTTAGTCTCCGAATGGCACCTACGTAAAATATTTTTTTAGTGATGGGACATACTGTTTTGTCCAAGGCATTATCAAACAAGACATATCGATACAAATTAGGGCATGAATCTCGGAATATCGCAATATCGGAATCTCGGAACGTAAGTTCCGATATTACAATTCTGATACTGAGTTATCCAAATAATACAAATCAGCAGAAGTTTAGTTTAAGTCTTGTACCGGGTAATTTCACCTTGTTCACCTGAAGCAAGGAGTAGATAATATTACCTACAACTTTTAGGGCCAATACATACTTATTTTTTTTTTTACTTTTAAGATGCTTTGTTTTTGTCGGGGGTTCTAAAATCCGTATCCATAAGTGCTCCAAATACGAATTACTTTTTAGACTTATTAAAATTTTACAGCAAAGACATGGTTATGTTTTTCACGCGTATCTTTGGCGTGTTGCGTCGTAATAATTGTAATGAGTTTTCGAATAAAATCGACAGCCATGTGGAGACCTTGATCTCTTAAATAATTAAAAACGTTTTTATAAATCTTTAGTATTGGACTCGTCAGTAGTAGTTACTTGATGTTTAAGGTTGTCTAAGACTTCTTTAAGATCTTGTTTAATATTTTTTGTTGGGCACGTGTGCTTGGTTATTTTTACTATCTCTTTTTTGGTATCCATTGTCAAGTACCCTGTATACGATTGAGACAAGCACCGCCAAAAAGAGAGACCGCTTCTGTATACCCTAAATTTTCTATACTCCTTTTTGTTATATGTAATTAAGAGTTACGGCCCCTTTTCTACTTGATCCGTAACTGATGTCACTTTTGCTGCTGCAACCGGCTGCGGACTCCATTTTATGCTACCTATTTTATATCTTAGTCACGGACCGAAATATTATATAATTATCGTTGGTGAAAAGTTATGGGGATATCACATCAATCATCAGCATCATACAAACATCTCAATACCTCGATGTAACGCCAGTCAATTCAGTACACGAGATCAGAAAATAAAAAAACTAAGTGAGGTAACCCTTTTGTTACACGTTACATATTAGAATGTCATTGAATAGTTTCTACTAGAGTGGTTTCTTTACAAATGAATATTCTCTTTTTTAATGGGGAAAATCGGTAATCATATATTTTTTTTTTCTTTCTAACGTAACCCTCGAACTCTGAGAGGCAGGCCCTTTTGCCCAGCAGTAGGACACAAACAATGACCCCCGTCAGGAACGAAGCTCCTTCTCACATATGATTTAAAATAAATTCTACATTTTCGCAGACGTCATCATGGATTTACATTTTGACCTTATGATTGACTTTAGCGCCCACGAAAAGTGTGAAAACGACATGACGAAAAATATGAAAATTTTCGCAGCTGCTATCGTAGATTTTCATTTTGACCAAATTCACACTTTCTCTTTCCCTCTCTCTCTTTTTCGTCCTCTTTGAATTAGAAGAAGACAGTCGCAAGTATGAATGCTTTTTCGCGTGACGATTTCTGCCAGTCTACCGCAAGCCACGTTGATAAACTTCATTTCAAAAACTTTACGAATAGCTCTAAGCTACAATCTACTATTCTTATGGTATCTCGTAAAAGGTGGAGTCCAATTTCAAAGTATTAAGGAACACAACAACGAGTAATTTTCGCAAAAAATAATTCCTATACTATTAGCATAATGTAGAAACTAGATACGACTGCGCCATTTTGACAGATGTCTTCCCTATTCACCATTACGTACGATAACGGAGCCCTTTATGCCGCTTGTACACGCTAAGAAATTTCACCTTGTCTGCTGCAGTTAGGACCAATTCATCATGTACATGACAAGGATTGTGTCGGATCTAGTCACGGACACCCCTTCCGCACCGCAGTAATATCGAGTGTCGCGTCTAGCGCGGATAAGATTTTTTCTTGGTCAGCGCCGAAAAGCAGTGTTCAAAAGTTCGTGTGTAGAAACGACGGCGGCGACTTTTCTTAGCGTGTACAAGTGGCCTTACTGTGCGTGGGTCGACATGCAGTTGCCGTATCGATATGTTGATAATGTCCTGGACAAAGAATACATACGTCCCATCACTACAAACTGTACGCAGGTGCTGTTCGGAGACTGAAAATAATATTAATAAACTGTTCCACCGAACCGCACTTATCAAAATTTTGTTTCAGTGCTATTAGTAGACGTGCTCAAGTGCGGTTGGGAGAAGTGCCGTTCAAATCAGTGCTAAAAGTGGAAACCCTCATTTTAACGGGAACATAATGATCCAACACAAGCCACCACCTATTTTCGTCATTATCATCAGCCTAGCCTATTCCGAACTATGTTGAGAAAAACCAGATGCAGTTGAATATCAACCACCTATCAGCATTTTACATGGAGCGACTGCCTATCTGAACTCCACAACCCAGTTACTGGGTAACCTTCGTACAGGGATTTGTTTTGGGGAATGGTACTATTTGCAGAACTGAGGGCCAAGAGAAGTGGCAATTACGTTTATTGCTTTGAGTTTCGTGTCTAAACAATGAGTTTCAGCAGGATTGACATAAGCTTTTCGGTAGTATATGCCAGTCCCATACATTTTTGTTGACTTTTTACCCGAATACGGCGAAGAAGTAGAAGAAGGAGGGCTATGATTTTGACCGGTATGTATGTATGCTCATTTGTTCTCTCCTATCTTCTAAAACACTCATCACAATTTGACAAATGAGTTATCGTTGTAAGCGTCTTGAACGTCCGCTGGCGCCGAAAAATGAAAATGGTGCCCTCTAGAGGACATAAAGTCAGGAACTAAAAAAAAATATTGTTTAATCGTACCATGTTGGGTATCAAATGAAAGGGCTTAATGAGCACATTTCAAAAATACATATATTATAACCTCGAAACAATAAAAAAAAAAAAAGTAAGTAATAAAAACTAAAACCCAACTACGACTAAAAAGGTATAACACCACAGACAGACAAATTAAAAATCCGGAGTCACACGTGATAGGGCATAAATCGAACGGATTACGTGTGACCCCGGTTTTATTTTTTTATCATCCTTGTAGCTGATAGAATGTCACTTTGTCTAGGCCTTCTGGACTCTAACAACTGACCGTCGAGGATTTCTGCAAGCGCGATCAATGCCTAGCTGCTGTCCAATCTCATTCATCCATCTCGTTAGCTGCAGCACAGAGGCGATAACGGCTGATTGGTTGACTCGACACCAATGAGCCAATACGAATCGGGCGTTTCGAACAATATTAAGTGTACTCAATATTGTTCGCAACGCCCGATTCTTATTGAATGGTAAAGTCTCAAATGTAACTAAAATCATCTACCCCCTACTCAGACCAACAAAAAAGGAAAGACAGATCACACCGTACATCAAAAGTGAAGCCACCTTTTTATCTATGTGTGTGTAAAAAGGGTTGTCAGTTGTTAAAGTTTTTCCCTATAACTTGGGGAATAATATTTTGGGTAGGCTAATATTGTACGAGTAAGATATTGTTGAGTATGGTATTGTACCTCAATTTTTAGGAAGAATTCCGAAACAAAAACATTTTTTTTTACATTGCAAAATAAAATAAAAAAACAATTAAGTACAAAGTGCATTTATGAGATCACCTTTTATGCAAGAATTGCTTGTGTTAGGAGACTCCGCTCTTTCACTTAGAATTATCCATTAATTTTCAATTGAGTGTTAAAAAAATATATATATATGTGTATAAATAGGTTAGTAAATTAACTACTATCCATTTATTTTTATTTTCAGTATTACATGGAAATCTAAAATATTAAATGCATAAAAAAACAGACATATAATTACTCGAAGTAAAAAATATCGAATGGGGAAATTTGAAATCATATTATGGCAACCCTCGCTCTTTAAATGTCACTGTTTTCGTTCGTTCATTCGTTCAGGTTTTTTGTTCCAAATAACCTAAAATTCATAGTTATCTAAATTAAAAAACGATGTTATTTTAAGTACTTACAAGTGAAAAGTGATTCCGTGAGACTTTTTCTGTGATTTAGTATTGTTTTTACACGTTTTCACTACACAGGAAGGCATAATTATATTTGTTTTGGTGATGTTAGCTAGACGACGACTCGTGACTAGGAGCGATGAGCTTGGTTTTAGTGTAGGTGTGTGCGTGAGCCTGTGTGTTTACTTGCAGGAGCTTGGTTTTGTGGCTTCACTTTTGATGTACGGCGTGATCTGTCTTTCCTTTTTTGTTGGTCTGAGACCCCCTGTGAATAAACTAGTAGTAAAGCTATTTTACTACCTACCCCATAATTCCATAACACACTCCCAATCACAATCCGAAGGATTTCTGTTGAACAACGTAAATAACTCAATGATTGTTGTTGAGCTGTTCAAATGAAAGGCATTGCCATTATAAGTGTGTAACGCAATCTGCTGCAAAATTTGTTTGTTTTATTGTAGGGGTAATCTCCGGAACTGCTGATCCGATTTTTAAAGTTCTTTCACTAATGAGAAGCTACAGTAATTAACGAGTGTCGTGAAAAATTATTTTTGCATTGTATAGCTAAATTCTTGGGGAAGGTTATAGGCTATGTAGCATCACGCTACGATCATTAGGAGCCGAGCAAAAAGAAAAAAAGTCGGAAAAAAGCTAAGCGAAAACGAAGTAATAGGACGCGGGCGATGGGTTATGACGCGGTGGGTCGGGAGCCGAAATTCTCTTAGAAGATAAACTCCATTTGAAATAAGATTAGAAATGTAAACAAACCTTTTTACAGTACATCGATTTCACTAAGGCATAAGGATGGCATTAAAAGCAAAAAAACGTTACACAATACCCAACTGTCTACTCCAGCTGCCATTTGTCATGTCACCAACGCAATAGAAGTCAAAATCGGTTGAACGGACTGTAACAAAGGCTTATTTAAATGTCTAATCTTATTTCAAACTAGCTGTGCCCGCGACTTCGTTCGCATGGATGTCGGAAAACAATAATATGTCGCTTAGAAAAGTTGTACCTTCATTTAAAAAGGGGGAATCTTTCGACCAGGCCTGGTGATTTTTCCTAGTAAGAAACTGCCAAAAAACTTGTGTTTTTATTTAAGAAATTGCTTCCTTTTATAAAATATTAGCGGTGGAACCACCTGGAGCGTACACAAAAAAGTTGCTAGGGTTGCTCACACGCGAAAGAGCTACATAAAGTTGACCGTGGGAAAAGCAACCAATACTAAGATCCACCCCCGCAACGGATAATGTCTGGCCCTGAGCTTTGTTAATGGTCATGGCGTAACACAGGCTGACGGGGAATTGCACACGCTTAAAACTAAACGGGAAATTATTGGGAATGAGAGGAATTCTTGGAATAAAAACAACATCACCGGCGCCGCAACCTGTTAAGATTTCGGCTTCGATGACGTTTTGTTGGTGATTGGTGACTATGAGCCGAGAGCCGTTGCAAAGTTTGGGAGGACTTAAATTACTGAGAAGAATTATTGGCACTCCGACTTTTAAACAAATTTTGTGTGCTGAAAGACCGGGTGTGTTAAGGGATTCTAAGAACTCTACTGGATAGTGTGTGACATCTTCTTCTTCGGGAACCGTATTTATCGATGTATATTGTTGACTTTTCCCAGAAACATGTGCCAATATTTGTGTATTTATTGCTGTCCGATAGTCGAACAAATCGAATCAACCATAAGGCCTCTGCCTCGAACCTTGCGGGCAGCGGGGCGGCGGCGGCGGCGGCGGCGGCGCGGGCGCAGCAGGATCTTATGCGTAAAATCAAATGGACCGGTTCTCGAAAACAGCGGCGCGGCAGCGGAGAGGCGGCGGGCAGCGAGCGGTGCACTCCATTCAAGCGGTGACCGCCCGCGCGTCTGCATTGCAGTGTTGTTGCCCACAATAAATTGAGCGTTAGGAATAAATTTGAATCAAAAAGATGTTGCCGCCATTGTTCAGCCATTTCTTTCGCGAATAAAAACAAATATCTCGACGACAAAATCGTGAACACAACACTACGCGGCTATAGTGACGCGCGATCTGCCCGCTAGTTTCGAGAACGGGTCTTTGATGCCCGCCCCGCTCCCGCGCCGCCGCCGCCGCCGCCCCGCTGCCCCCAAGATTCGAGGCCGAGGCCTTACACATGCCAACAACGATCGAATCAAATGAGCGATGGTCACGAATCATACGAACAAATTACGAAGTATAATACAGTTCGATTCAAACTTAATGGCGGCTCGGAACATGAGGCGAGTCGCTGCGCAGTAACAATTTCATGTGACAGCGGGGGTGAGGGGTGGGGTACTGCGCAGCTAAAAGTTAACTTCCGAGCCGCCATCCGCCCCGCTGCCCGCAAGATTCAAGGCCGAGGCCTTACACACGCCAACAACGATCGAATCGAATGAGCGGCGGTCACGAATCATACGAAAAAATTACGAAGTATAGTACAGTTCGATTCAAACTTAATGGCGGCTCGGAACATGAGGCGAGTCGCTGCGCAGTAACAATTTCATGTGACAGCGGGGGTGAGGGGTGGGGTACTGCGCAGCTAAAAGCTAACTTCCGAGCCGCCATTAAGTTTGAATCGATCTGTAACGACTCGTTTCTTGACTTCTTAATTTGAACCTAATGAACGAAACCAACCAAAATACCAAATCAAAACCAATCAGATCAATTAGGAGTGAGGCGTATTTATCATCACAGATAGAAATCACAGATATTATAAAATAGCAGATAGCAATTGCTCCTAACGATAAAAAATATCTGTTACTTAAAATCACAGATCCTCAAGACTGTTACTGTTAAAACTTCGGATACGATTTTAGACTTTAACGAAAAGAAATAAAGAAGATATTTAATTGAGTCAATACGTATTTATCGTCTGTACAAAAATCACAGGCTGTGATTTTATAACAGATAGATACGATTTTCGACTTTAAATCAAAAGAAATAAAGATGATATTCGATTGAGATACGTATTTATCAAAAATCACAGGCTGTGATTTAATAACAGATATTTTAATCTGTTATTTTTTCTCACAGTCACAGTGATCACAGATATCGTGTTTCACCTGTTACAACCCATCTCTAAGATCAATACTTTCAACGAATGACAACCCAACCAAAAAATTTATTATTTATTTATTATATTATCAACACTAAAGAAGTCAAAAACAAAGATACCTATACTAAAAATAATTAGGAATATCTGGGCGAAAGTCATTCTTCGACGGAGAGTCTTAACACCGCGATTCAGAAAATGACATTAAACGAACAACGCCATCTATCGAGCACGAAATGATACTGTCAAAATATATGGGAAAACGTTCGAACACTCTGTAAGCTAAATAAACTATGTAGAAAAGTGAAAAATTAAAGAATAAATACCTATATTTTTTAAGAAATTAACATTTGTCACTATTCTTTCATGATTATCAAGATTTGAAAGATAGGTAGCGCCACCTATCGCACTAATACTAAACTAATAAATAAACAACGCATCTGGAAAATTTTAATTAATCTAACTTTAGAGTTATATTCTATACACAAATACACAATGTATCGCGTTAAGTTTCCGCGCAAAGAAAATGACGGTCATATAACAACACACGATCTCACAAACCTAGTAATTAAGAAGTAAGTATCATTTCGCGTCAATAGATGTCGTTACGTGGATGTACATTACGTAATGAAAATTCCTTCTTGAACACTTTAAATTCATATATCTTTTGATATTTTGAAGCGATTGCGATGAAACAAAAACTAATTGAAACATCGAGTTACACACAATATTTGAGTATAAAAGTTAACCATATTGATTTCGTACTTTTTACGTGATAGTGGAACAATCAAACTAAACAACATACAAACAGACAGACAGACAAACAGACAAACAGACAAAAATTCCAAAAATGGTTGAAATGGAATCTGTTGGTTATTCTTGGACAACCAACCAATTTTTTTTTTTTTTTTTTTTCATTGTACAGAAACGCCTCGTCTACAGATTTATTATATGTATAGATGAAGTATAGTAAAGAAGTATAGATTTAAAGCTCAAACATAATCTTTTCACTAGATTTGCCCAGATTAGGTCCACATAGAATAATAATTTATCATTCACAATAGGTACTCAATTTTATAACCAAGCATTTATCACTTTCACATCTGAAAGTTTCTTTTGTTAAAATAGTTTTAGTTTGGTGTCAGATTTTCGTTCAATACCCTTTTTTTCATTAAGTACCTACTTAGACAAATAGACAGGCTTCGAAAGATACGGTGTCAAAGTTCATCATAGAATATTTTATAGAAATGACGGGCTATCAATGATGTAGGACTCAAAGGCAATATGAATTTAAAGTTTTTATAACGGGACGCTTAGTCAATAACAGCGCAAACCATTTGCTGTTTCGGTCGTGGACCGTACAGTTTTTGAACTTGACCTTGATGCGGTTATTAAACGGATAGGCGACAATTTTGTACCTTCAAACTCTATAAGAGCTTCCAACACTTGAGAGATTCAATCTACCTAGCTTTTTCCCAAGTATGTTGGGGTCGGCGTCCAGTCTAACCGGATGCAGCTGAATACCAGTATTCTAAATGGAGCGACTGTCTATCTGGCCTCCACAACCTAGTTACTGGGTAACACGATACCCCTTGGCAAGACTGGTTGCCAGACTTTCTGGCTTCTGACGACCCATAACGACTGTCAAAGATCCACAACTAACGTGCTTTCCGAGGCACGGAGGAATCTCGGTATGTAAAGATGGTCACCTATTCTCGGATCAACCCCGGCAAGCGTAGCTGAACGTCGGAAAGGGATATCGGGACCTTGGCAACAGACAACTGAAGGAACACGGGTGGGTTTTAGTCCGTAAAAGTCTGGCAGGCCCTTCCGCTCCGCCCAGAGCGGGAGAAGTCATTTAATGTTTAGGTTAAGGTATTTATCTATGGGCCTGAGTTGCCTTTTTTTTTTTTGAGGGTGGGAAATCATCCAATGACTTCTCCCGCTCTGGGTGGAGCGGAAGGGCGTGTCAGACTTTTACTGACTAAAACCCACCCGGGTTCCTTCAGTTACCTGTTGCCAAGGTCCCGGTATCCCTTTCGGACTTTCCCGCAATCCTGGCAGGACGAGCTCTGCACTTTACTTGAGACTGTAAATAAATGGATTCATGGAATAAACTCTCCAAAAAGTATCATAGCCCAATAATCTTTCCGAAGATATTTTAAAAGGATTTTCAAGAAATATTACTCCTTTACTCAGACAGAACTCAAAGATTCATTCATAAAGAATCATCGAATTCGAATGAAAATGTTAAATCAACCTTAAACTTACCTAATGAGGTTCAAAATCGTTTATTTTAAGTAAACATCAACGTTCATATTTTATTTGGAATTAGCTGCCGCCAGCGGCTTTGCCCGCATGAAATCTTTATAAATTAAAGCCTATGTTACTCAGGGTGAATGTAGCTTACTAATGGTGAAAGAATTTTTGAAATCGGCGCAGTAGTTTTTGAGTTTATTCATTACAAATATACACACAAAAATACAAATATTTCCTCTTTATAATATTAGTGTAGATGTAATTTGAAATTCATCTGGGAAGAGGCAATAGTATACTGTTTAATGAACGCGAAAGAAGATTTTTTTCTTATTCTTTGAACCCGCTATCGGTTAAATCGAAAACTTGTTTTTTCTCCACTTACGAGGCGTCTTCTTGGCTTAGCATGAGTACTTTATTTTTTTATTGATAAAATATTAGGATAGCTATTTGATTCAGGCATGACTTTCCGGAAATCCATTATAAAATACAATAGACGTAGATATATTTAGTAACCTATTCCGCTTAACTATTCTTCAAGAGTCATAAAAAACCCTGTAAGAAATCGACACGTATTTCACCTCTCAACGAGGCATCCTCAGGATGACGATTGACCAGTCGCAAACCAGAACACGACATGTTGCCACACCCAGCACTGGGTGTGGCTTGGATAATAGATAAGCGGAATAGGTTACTAAATATATCTACGTATATTGTATTTTTTTATTTATTACGAGTGACCAGGCGATACGCTGACCAGCCATTATCAGACAAACGAGGCGCTGATGATAGTGTTTTAAAATCCTACCTTGAGTTTGACTTGTGCAGCGGGCGTAGCATGGCGCTTTCTATCTCTACGAAGAATAGACTTAGCTTTTTCTATACTAAGTGACAGTTCGTTTCTTCATTTTTGACATCCAACGTAGAAATCTTTCTACAATCTGTCATTTTGTCTTTCATTTCTAACGATCTTTGTCCAGGTCTTTTTATACGTAGACTATTTCGGAAGAAAGTTTTCTATCCTTACTGTCAAAATCACACTGACAACCTATGAAAAACCGACAAAACAAATCATTCTGAGTCGAATTATGTAAAAGGGTGAATTTCGAAAAAAGTGCTGTTGACTCTTTCTACTTTGCTGCGTCGTACTGTCTACAGGAAACATCATTTTTGTCTACTCTTCCGTCGACAAAACGGTGCTCACGCTACGCCTGCTGGTAAAGGTAAAAACTCCTTGAACTGACTATTTATGATGCCTCATAAAAAGAAAAAAATCTTTTGATTTCTTCCATCGTAAGCTCTTAGTTCAGCCATGGTTAATTTATTTTAGCACCACTGCTATCAAACGGTGAAGGAAGCTTCAAAACACATGCTTGTAAATAGGTAAATGCAGTTATTTCAAGATTCCATACTCATATACCTTATCCTTGATACCAGTGGTTTAGTTTCATTTATAGAACGTAAAATCAATGGAAAATTACGACCTTTTTTTTTTAAAGAAAATCTACATTCACCATACGCACTACGGCAACGAACTTACGTCTCACGGGCACACGGGCTGGGGGCACGGGACGTGACCTGACCGGCCGCGAGCGCGACCCCTGTTATGTACTTAGTCATGTGTTGTGTAGGTAGGTAGGAGGGGCGGCGACCTCGGGCGCATATCCATGAATTTGCGACCGGTGTCGGATAGAACCTTTTTAAAATCTTTTAATGAAAATAATGTTTTTTTTTTGTTGTGAATCCGTAATTTATTTTTATGGTATGAGTGACAACGGTGTTTACCCTTACAGCCTGTATAACCCTTCTTCTCTGCTATGGTCGGAATTTTATTTTGATTTTTTTAAGAAAAGGAGAATAAACTTCGTCAACTGCATGCATTGTCAGCCGGATTTTCCGGGCGTTTCTGACCTAATTTAGAGCCGCACAAAACAGGAATGATTTATGTAAGTTCCTGAAGTAGGCGGAGTTTATTGCCAAAACTCCTGAAGTGATTTACTGGAACTGAATTTAAATTTGCTGACGGTAAATAATGACGGCCTTTTTATAAGCAGCCATTGAAGGCAGAGATTCATGACTGGTGAACATGATATCAAACAAGGCTACGTACTCAAAACAGTTTTTTGTTGTGGTTTTAAGGAAAATTTCAAGATGTTATGAGGATGTGTTGAGGAAATGGGGTCGGTCCCCTCTCCATACAAACGCTCTCGCCTGTTTTCTCTCCGCTTTAGGCTTAGAGCAATGATTTTCTACGGTAAAAAAAAAATTAAGTACCAAAAACTAAAACCCAAAAGGTATAAACAAGACACCGCAGACAGACAAATAAAAAATCCGGAGTCACAATAAATCGAACCGATTACTTGTGACTCCGGATTTTTAATTTGTCTGTCTGCGGTGTCTTGTTTATACCTTTTTGGTTTTAGTTTTTGGTACTTAATTTTTTTTTGAAGACAAATAAAAAATCCGGAGTCAGAATAAATCGAACCGATTACTTGTGACTCCGGATTTTTAATTTGTCTGTCTGCGGTGTCTTGTTTATACCTTTTTAATCGTAGTTGGGTTTTAGATTATAATACTTTTTTATAGGATTTTCATTTGACACCCAACATGATACGATTAAACAATATTGTTTTTTTAGTTTCTGACTTTATGTCCTCCAGAGAGCGCCATTTTAATTTAATGTGACGTCACATAGCCTATAACCAGCGAACGATACGCACAATATATAACAGTGAAACACCTATGTGTTGCCGTGCTCAACGCTTTATTAAAGGTAGGGCAAAGACAAAGTTTCAGCCATTTTAAATGAACCACTCAGCATATTGAAACAGGGTGATAATAAAAGTGCAAGAGCTCTCATCGCCCATAAAATTGTGTTTGATGTTTGACGACCCTTTAATTTTGGACTGGGCCGCTAAAACGATGCTGAGACGGTTCTATTGAGTATTTTATGAGAAAAGCCGTCAACTGTGTTCATGTCTGTCTGTTTTTCTGCAGATGTTCATTGCAGAAATATCGTTCTAGTTAAAGGTTTCCGGTAGGTAATTGCTGTACCAAATGCCGGATAAATAAATCAATTAAAATTTATCAAACCAAATATTAGAAAAGCGTCATTTTAGCGCTGTAAAATGTGTTGAACGTTATTTAATTTTACTTAATGAGGTAATTTTATTGGCCTTAATTTTAATATTAGCTCACTTTAGCTACGACTTTATAAATTATTTTAATATAGCGACAGGTAAATATTTATAATTATTTACGGTCCTAATAGAATAGGTATTTAATTACATTCAATCTCCTTTTCCAACTATGTATGTTGGGGTTGGCTTCTAATCTAACCGGATGCAGCTGAATACCACTATTTTTTTTGGAGCGAGTGCCTGTTTGGCCTCCTCAACCCAGTAACTGTGTATATCATACCCCTTAAAGACTGATCGTTAGACTTTCGGGCTTCTGACGACGCGTAACGACTTTCAAAAATCCACGAATGACAGCCGGGACCATAAAGATGGTCACCCATTCCAAGGAGTTGGTCCTTGGAATGGTTGGTCCCTGCAAGCGTAGCTTTACGACGGCGGCGGCGGCAGTTATTACTTAAGGACGAGCTCCTCTACTAGGTATTTAATTACATTAGAATAGATAATTATTATCTTTAAACTTAGCTAAAGGCATGATTCGGAACAACGCTGCACGCGACATTGCTGCCGCGTCACTACTGTTATGTGAAAGAAATAAGGAAAGAATAATATTTTATTTGGGACACGCACAGGAAAAACAAGCAGTAATATAAAGTAACTACTTAATTAAAATAAAAGAACAATTAAAACTACTCAAAATGCGAAATGTACCCTTGTGACAATACTGACAGACAATTGACTATTCAGAAATTTAATTCAACAGCCCCAGATATAAAAGTTTTGGAAAAAAGTTCACTGCACCTCCTAGGTTCCCCAATTTTAGAAGACAGTTTCTCACCTTTCATTGATAAAAAAATTAAACATTTCAATGACATTTCGGATAGTCTTTCTAAAATTAACCTACATTCGGCATTCACCCTCATCAGATACTGCTGTTTCGGTCCAAATTTTATGTATTTTCTCCGCTCTTCACCTTTATGGAAAAAGCCACACCTTTTAGACAAAATTGATCAAATCATTCGGAGCACTCTAACATCAATCATAAATGTGGCATTGGACGACCGTGTGTGGCTGCAAGCTACACTACCCATTCGCTTCGGTGGGCTCGGCGTCCGCAAAATTTCCAGTGTAAGCTTACCGGCGTTCCTGTCCTCGGTCCACAGCACCGAAAAGTTAACCACAAGAATCTTAACTGCTTCTCAGGTTGACTTTGAAGTGCCGTGTTTGACTGATGCAATGAACGCCTGGAAAGTGGCCTGTCCGGATACGGAGCAGCCCGAGAACCCGTTCTCCCAGAGACAGTGGGATGAGCCGCTCTGCAGGTTGGTACGGAATAACCTCATTAATACGTCCACCAATACTGCTGAGCGTGCCCGCCTACTGGCTGTGGGGGAATGGGAGTCGGGCCTCTGGCTTCAAGCTCGCTATAAGTCTGCGTTTGGGCGCTCCTTGTGGGGCCCCACATCGCTGTCAGTGCGGTGAAGCAGTCGACCGCCTCGGACACCATGGCCTTTCCTGCAGCAAGAGCGCTGGTCGGTTGGCACGGCACGCAAGTATTAATAACATCATCCGTCGGGCTCTTGTCACCGCCGGGGTGCCAGCTGTTTTAGAACCCAATGGCTTGGTACGCGACGATGGAAAGAGACCAGACGGAATGACCATAATGCCTTGGAAGTTGGGTAGGCCTTTGGTGTGGGATGCAACCTGTGTCGACACCCTCGCGCCATCCCATCTTCCTAGCACGGCTGTGCTGGGGCGGCTGCTGCAGGTGCAGAAAACCTCAAACGGCGCAAATATAACAACCTTATTGGTAGCTATATTGTTGAGCCGTTTGGGGTTGAAACACTAGGGCCGTGGGGTCCGAGTGCTCATCGAGTATTTCGGGACATCGCCAAGCGGTTGGTCGACTCTTCACGTGACCAGAGGGCAGGTCAATTTCTAGGTCAAAGAATCAGCATTGCCATCCAACGTGGCAATGCTGCCAGCCTTTTGGGCACTTTTCCCACTAACAGCGATGCGGAAGAATTTTTTGACGCCCTATGAGCCCTACTTTCTATAATAATTTTTATTTCGCTTTGTAAATAATTTTAGTGTTAGATTGTAGGTATATAAAGTATTATTTTTTATTATTAAGTTGATAATAGACCAATTTTACCTAAAAATAAAATTGATAGGTACTTGGTTTTATCTGTATTTAATGTTAAGAGATTTTTATGACGCCAATTAGACACGGTATTAAAACCATTAAAACTTACAAAATACTTAGATGACGACCTGTGCGAGGCCAAAAAGGCTCATACCTCAGCATAATGCTGCGATATTTAAATAAATAAATACGGCAGCGCTGGTATTCTGATAGGGCCCGTTGTGATACCACGGACATATAAATCCCACCAGGGGCCGTGTGACGCGTCACTACTGGTCCCCATACATTTTTTATAGGTTTATATGAGAGTACATTCCAATCACAGCAGCAATATCGCGCAGCATTGCTGCCGCGCTCATAATGTAATAGTTTAGCCTTGCATCCTTTAATGGTGTTAGGAAACGATAAAGTCACCACGTACATCTTGTCAAAAGATCAGTCTTCCATTTATAAAGGGTACGACTATAAGAAAAACCATCCATCTAACACGTCAAGTACTGGACATTAGTCACCACCGCCTACGACACCAACTTTCCAACTGACGTGGGTGTAACAGCCTTTTTTTTTGTTTTGAGGGTGGGAAAATCGTCAAATGACTTCTCCCGCTCTGGGCGGAGCGGGAGGACGTGTCAGACTTTTACTGAATAAAACCCGGCCGTGTTCCTTCAGTTGCCTGTTGCCAAGGGTCCCGGTATTCCTTTCGGACTAACCCGCAACCCTGACAGTCATCGGTCCTAGCGGACCCCGTCAAATGTGCTGACCTCCGTCGACCCGGGCCTGGCCCTTATCGGCGAGCTACCCGGGTCAGAGCCTAAAAACCTATTTGTAACAGTAACTGCAGTTAACAGTAAAGTTAACAAACTTAAATATTCTTCGACCATACTGCAGCTAAGTTATATATGACATTTGTGTTGAACTTGGCTCACAATACAAACATGGCGGCTTTGTGACAGGCTTTTAGAGAAAATGCAGAAGTGTGATTTCATGCGATTTGCTGCAAATCTCCGCAGCTAGAAGAGTCTTAGTAATAGGTCCCATTTTACCCTTTGGGTACGGAACCCTAAAAATAACCATATTTTTTTACTAGTTTTTTTACGGGAACAAAAGTGTTGCAGCAAACTCGCCAGCAACAAGTTGTTTGCACTTTCTGAAATTCCAAGTTTACGTGCTATATTAAGGCGATTAGCTAGTTACCATGGGTCAAGGGTTGGCTGCCCATAGAGTATTGGATTCTTGAGAAGGCAGCTTCAATAATTATACGGCATCCATTGTAAAACTGTTTTTTATGATGAGTGTGCCTACTGCTCGGCGTAATACACTGTGGCTTATTTTCTTGTGAACAGTATGGAAGGAAACCAAAGTTTTCTGGTATTTGAGTTAGCTTGGAGTTTCAGTTGAAGCGTTATAAATGTCTGTATGTATACGTCGCAGGGAAATGTGGAAACCAGGGATTTCACGAAATCCCTAGGGATACCATGAAATCACGGGAGATGTCGAATATTCTTGTTTAATACGTCTTCTTACTAAAAATGTTTGGTGATATGACAAAATGCTAATATAATCAGTGATATTATGTCGTTTAACTAAACTAAATCTAGTAAAATGAGAAAAGTGTTGATGGATAAATAAATAATAAAACAAAATTACAAATTAACTGATGCATTTTTATTAGATATTAAAATATTAACTAAATATTTATTCTGACGATGATATTCTACCTTATCTATTCTGTGAATTTGTTCATAGCAAATAACAAATAATAAATAAAAAAAATAACACCCTTCAAGATGCGTCGTTAGACTAACACTTAAGAGGCCGTATAAAACGTTTACGTAACGTTTTTTGTTTTTGTTTATTATGTATATTTTAATCGTAATGAAATGTAGTCTAATTGAATTTGTCTGAAATAAATAAATATTATTATAACATTTTGCATATACTGAATGGAGCTCGTTATCGTAAATTTTCGATATTTTACTGCATTTAGTTTAGTGAAACGACATATCACTGAACATTTTTAGTAAGAAGACGTAATAAACAAGAATATTCGACATCTTCCGTGATGTCGTGGTATCCCTAGGGATTTTGTGAAAACCCTGGTTTCCTCATTTCTCTGTGATATCTATAATACATAGGAGGGGGCAATTTATAAGGCGATACACTGCAGATTCTTTACTCAGTTGTTGACTGCATAATTAATCAAGTTGTTGCAAGCCACTGCTGATCATGAAGCCCTGAGTTCGGTCGGAGAGTGTTAATAAGTTTTTCAACAAGAGACTGCTTCGTTGGTCTAGTGGTCACAAGCGCTACTGTTGAGTATGAGGTCCTGGGTTCGATTCCCGGGTCGGGCAAACGTGTTATTGGGTTTTTTTCTGGAATTTCTCATTAGAAGCCCGGAGCAAGGATTTGTGACCGGTTGATGGTAATAGGCTCGCCCCCTACGTCTCCATATTTGTGTCTTCGAAGTATGTACTCCCGTGCCGTTTCTTAGAAATAAGCTATACAACATTATTTTTTGTTTATGCTTAACCCGAAAAGGGGTCATTGTACTCTTCATTTTGAACAAATTTTTCTATGGGAACAACATTGAAATCGCGAAAAAAAATCAGCTGTTCCATACATTTGTGTTCATTTAAATCGACAAAATGTATGGAACAGCTGATTTTTTTTTCGCGATTTCAATGTTGGTCCCATAAAAAAAGTTACTCAAAATTATGAGTACAATGACCCCTTTTCGGGTTTAGCATACCTAAACAAAAAATAATGTTGTATATAAATACGACTAATTCACAAGCCAGAAAGACTAAGATATTTTTTTTCATGAAAATAAAACTATCTAAATGCTAAATATTCCATGGTTCACGGTGTGTAAGAGTAGATCGTCTCCTTTTGTCAGGTGCGTCGTAATGGTTGAGAAACGGTGAAATGAAATGAAATTGTTTATTCTGTAAATAGGATATTGGAATCACTTTTACACGTCATATTAAAAAGTTGTAAAAATAAACTAGATGAGGTCGGCGTTTCCTATCTGACTACTCTGAGAAGAAAGGCCGAAACAAATTCAGAGGTCACAGGTATTGGATCAAGACGGTTGCATTTATACACAGAGCACGGAATCGCCGCTAGCGCCGCTGCATGGCAGCAACTAGAAATGACGTTATACTTTTAATATTCGTGCCGCGCAATTTGCGGAGAGCACAAATACGGCAGTCAGTTTCCACTCGCACCGAAGATTTAAACCGTCGCGTGAAAATGTTAGTGCACACTAAACCGTTCTGTATAACCTCTTAATAGAACTAAACCTTAAAACGAAAAAAAAAAAAAATTGCTGATCGACAGTAATTATTGTTTTATTTTTCTCAATTTTCGTACAAAAACGTACTCTTATGTGCAAAAATCTATCAACATTTTTCACAAACCAATCCCTAGTGTTTCAGTACTGGCGAGAACAACACGCTTTTATGAATACAAAATGGCTTCACTCCTGACGACTTAGTTCAAAACGTTTACGTTACGCTCTGAGCATTGTGTACGAGTGTAACCGTTCTGCACTTAACTGTACATGTGACTGTTTGATAATATCAGTGAGTCACAGTCATTTGAATTCGTAGGTTCTTTTATAGATTGTAGTGGAATTTTTTATTTATACTGTTTTTTTTCAGTTTTGGAATAAGTTTCCGGAGGGAACTTTTTTTTTTGAAAAAAAAAGTTAAGTTCATCCAGTTACAGAATAGGGTTACAGAGTACTACCTACCTATGTTTAATGGTGAGTACTCACATACAGTTTTACTCAATCGAGCAAGTATGTCGAGTAAAAACCACGGCACGGGCTTTCGTCCACACATTCAGCATTACTCTATCGAGTAGCGCGCGGCGTTCAGTATTCAACGAACCTTTCGAGCCAAAAGATGGTTTCAAACTACGATCAACATTGGCGGACAGACGGCCGACTCGCTGACACGTACAAACACTCGAGTCAAGCTCGAGGGCTCGCTTCGAGTAGGTGCGAACCATCGAGCCGGCTCGATGCGAGCCTTCGAGTTGTGAGTTGTGATTCGACACGTTGACTTTTTTTACTCGTTTTGGAGTAAAACTGTATGTGAGTACTCACCATTACAGCTAAAACATTTTTCTTTTCCTAGAATTTCAAACAAAAGCAATTTTCAGAACCCCAGCACTACGCTAAAGTCTGTTTTTTAATCTCGTAAACTAATTTGACAGGTGTAAATGTCAAACTGAAATTAACAGTTATAATTGAAAAAACAAACAACAATCACTTGAAAAGTCAAATTAGTCTGCGGAGATTAAAAAATATACTTAGGCCTGTCGCGCAGTATAAAACTTTCCGATGTAAGTACAATTCAAGATTTAATTAGATTTGATAATTTTATACTTACGAAATTATGTTTATTTGCGTTATATGAAAAACATGGCCTCTTTTTTATCGGTATTTCTTCTAAGAGACAGTCTGTAAGAAAATGCCGGAATTATAAAGTTTAAAAATTATTACTCGTTGAAAGATGAACTCCTAGTCAAAAATGTTTAATAAAAAAAATCCAGTTACATGTGTTTTCATAACTAAAATTTTTATGAAAAAATCTAGACTGAGCCGAAAGCCTATGAAAGTAATCAGGAATTTTACTTACTAAGTATTCAGAAAATATTAATTTGTTTGGTTTCGAGTTTGGGATTGGTTTCCCATTATTAGGGTTCCGTATCCAAATGGCAAAGACCGGAACCCTTATAATTTCGTCATATCTGTCTGTCCGTCTGTCATGATGTGACACAGCCATTTTACTCGGAGGCTATTAACATTGTATCGATGAAAATTGGGAAGAAGGAAAATTCTGTGCACGAAAGAATGATGTAGTAAAACTTAATGTTATTTTACTTTCAATGCTTATAAGCGTTTACCATAAAGCGGGGAGGTACCGTACGAGTCTCCTTTAATAGGTGATGACAAGAAATGCATCTTCGAACAACGAAGATGCATTCCTTGTTTCTAAATAGATAATAAGTTGACTAACATAGGTTTATGTGGTCTTTCTATTTACAACCCTGGATTTTTTTTATACGAATTAAAGATTTTTTAATTTTATTTTTTAGTTTTATAAACGCATTTTTCTTTCTCTCTTCTTTCTTTATTTTTTTATTTATAAAGATGATGATGAGATGTAAGAAGTTACAGGATGTTTTCATGAAAAAGGCTGTTATTATACAACAAAACGTAAAAAATATAAAAAGGAAAAATATTGGTCGACTTTATTCTAGAGAACACGTGGAGGCTCGTCTCAAAATCTAGACTGAAACGTGACCTGAATATTTTATGAACTGGACACGTTCTAGCTACGTTTAGGCTGAAGCTGACATTTTTGTTTTATAGTTGGGACATAGTGTTGGTATTTCTAAATGTCTTGGGTTGTATGTTTTAGTTTCTATTTTTTGTAATTTCCGTTTTTTATTGGTAAACAAGCTGACGAAGTAATTAAGCACAATGACCTGGGGTAGGATAATACATAGGGTACTTTTAATCCCGGTAGTAAAGGAAAGAAAGAAAAAAAAATTGTTAATTCTGCACAAAGAAAACGCACACACAACAAAATAAAAATGGACATGTGTGGACCCTGTGGGGTACAGACTTCTTATGCTGTGATCTGACGGTGCACCATATACCGGACGGATACAGACGAGCCCGCACGATGCATCGTGGGAAGGTGTACGTGCGGGGTATCGCAGACATCGGAAGTTCCTCGGTGCGCGGTGCGTGGCGATCTGTGGTCGTCCGCCGTGCGTGTCTGTCCGCAAAATCGCGGATCGTCGGATCTCGGCATTACAGAGAGGACAGTAAATAAATATTGGCATTAGTGTGAAATTACTCAAAGAATTTATTTTCATAAAATAAATACCTACTTTCAATAAGTAGGTACTAAGATTTATTACGGTACAGTTAAATTCTGTTTTGTAGTCACAACACGAAAAACAAAAAAGTGCAGAAGGACCATAGGCGGCTTTTGACGGCTTCACATTTTGAAGATTCTCAGTTCAAACATCACGTGATAGCCTTACGTCAATGTTTTTGAAACGAGGTTCTATAACGCGGCTTGCGGTAGGAGTAAACTGGTAGAAATCGTCACGTAACGAAAAAGCGTTATGAGAAAGTTTGCTAAAAATCTATAGAGGGTAGATGTCTCTTTCGTTATTATCAGCCATATTTTATTAACTACTGTGAGCGTACTGTGGGATGCGATGGTTAATGCGCAAAAGAAATACCGTTTGCAGTTTAGATCAAATTATAATTTACTATCAAATTAATCACTACTTTACTAGCAATTCACACACTGTAGGTACACAACACAACTATACGGAACGTGCGAGTTTCTAAACGTGCTCACTGCTCGACAGCCACCGATGAACTCCGCTTATGTTCAGTCGGGCGTTATGTTTTAGACTCTGTCGAACTCCGCTAGGCGGCGCTGGCGTCCCGTCCCGGTGTAAGTCGACTTTGTAACGACATTTATTTAAGGGGGATGCGCTAGGGTGGCCCGCGAAATTCAAATTTTCTTTCAGTATCAGGTTGTATGTTGATCTAAATATTATTAGCGCTCGTAACAAATATGGATTTACAGAATTATGAACATTAGAATCAGCAATACAACTCTCTGGTGGTGTATTGATGATTTTAATGTTTATAATTCTGCAAAAAACGTAAGAAAATTTGAATCAACCTTAACCATTTATGCACACACATACAGACAAGAATTATTTCTAAAACAAAACCATGGCATCTAGTTTAGTGTCATGTTTTTGTTTTTGAGAACGTACTACATGGCAACACACACAACGGGCACATAACAACATATATATGCCAAAGTGGTCCTTCTGCTCCTTATTGCTCAGAAGGCGGTAAATATTTGCTGCTCATAAACATTGTAATGGTGAACGAGATATTTATCCAGGTTTCTGTCAAACGTTTGGATGTAAAAATAACTTCGTTTTTATGGAGCGGCAAATAGAGTGTCAAAGATGGCCGCATTTGCAAAGATGGAATTTATATAAGTGCAGTTTGATAAAATGTGTTCCTCTTTAGTGACTAGTTGTAGTAAGATTCGCGCTGGTGATCGTAGGGTCCTAGATTCGAATGCCTATCCCATTTATGGTCTGGCTTATATTGAACTAGCTGCACCCCGCGGTTTCAATAATCAATAATCAATAATCATTTATTTGCTAAAAACATGGTATAAAAGATGGATAGGTTAATAATGTGAACAAACATGTTTTGCTTAACAGATATAAGCGTGCAAATACGTGCATAACGAAACAATAAGTCATCATGCGATTTTATGTTCCAGGAACTCCTTAACACTGTAAAAACTATTAGCAGAGAGCAATTTGTATAACTTATTTTTGAACATTCTTGTATTTAATGTTTTTAATTCATTTGGTACTTTGTTATATACCTGGACACACATAAACATACAGCTTTTATTATATTTCGCAAGCCTTGGGAGGACATCTAACACGAGCCTGTAGGGGTCGCGCCTGCTGCGAGAATTTACATCGCTTGCTTTTGCAAACAATTCCCTATGCCTCCACACAAACAAACAAATTTCAAAAATATAAAGGGACGGTAGCGGTAACAAATCAAGTTTCTTAAACATCGGCCTGCAAGATTCGTCGGGCTTAAGGCCACATAATGCTCTTATGCATCTCTTTTGTGCGACAAATGCTCTATTTTGATCAGTGCTATTTCCCCACATAATTAAGCCATAGCGTAGTACTGATTCAACATAAGCATGATATGTTGTTATAGACGTTTTAATGTTTGTTATGTTTCTAATCTGTTTTAGTGCATATACAAACTTATTAATTCGTTTGGATACTGTATCAACATGTGCTTTCCAGTTGATATCTTGATCCAAAGTTACTCCTAAAAATTTTGTTTGCGTTACTTCGTTAATTTTATGTATATTCATTTTAATATTTTGTTTTGCATTATTTGATTTATTAAATTTAATATAAACGGACTTTTTTAAATTTATGGATAAGTTATTTTCCTTTAGCCATTTTATCAATCTTTCAATTACATTATTAATTTCTGTCTCGTGGTCTTTAATTGTATTACTTTTTTTATCAGATGTCACAATAATAGAGATGTCATCAGCGAATAGTATACATTTATGATTAGTTATAGTAGTGATAGAATTAATATACAATAGGAATAAAATAGGGCCCAGTACACTCCCTTGTGGAACGCCTTGTTTGTTGGATTTAAAGTCAGAAAAGTGAGATGTCAAATTGTTACTTGTATCCATTTTAGTAATAGTAACGCGTTGTTGTCTATTACTTAGATATGACGATAACCATTGAAGTGTAATGCCTCTAATCCCAGTTGCCTCCAATTTTTGTAATAACAGGTCATGAGAGACTAGATCAAAGGCCTTAGATAGATCGAAAAACAGCCCTGTAGTAAGGTAGTTATCGCTAATATTCGTTAATACTATTTTTATGAGACTGTAAATAGCTAACGCGTTTCATCCGCATAAGTCTCAGTTCCGTCGGAATATCGGGATAATAAGTATCCTATGTCCGATCCCAGGTCATGGTCTACCTCTGTGCCAAATTTCGTCCAAATCCGTTCAGCCATTTAAGCGTGAAAGCGTAACAAACAAACAAACTCACTTTCGCATTTATAATATACTAGCTGCGCCCCGCGGTTTCACCCGCGTACGTCTCGATCCCGTGGGAGTATCGGGATAAAAAGTATCCTATATGTTAATCCAGGTTATAAACTATCTGTTTGCCAAATTTCATCCAAATCTATTCAGCCGTTTTTGCGTGATTGAGTAACAAACATCCAAACACACAAACACACAAACTTTCACATTTATAATATTAGTAGGACTAGCTTCCACCCGCGGCTTCGCCCGCGTGTTATGTCGATCAAAAGTAGCCTATGTCCTTCCCCGGGATACCATCTATCTCCTTGCCTTTTATCGAAATCCGTTCAGTGGTTTAGGCGTGAAAAGGTAACAGACAGACAGACAGAAAGACAGACAGAGTTATTTTCGAATTTATAATATTAGTATGGATAGTATGGACTAGCTGTTGCCCGCGACTTCGTCTGCGATCCAGGATAAAAAGTAGCCTATGCCCTTCTCCAGGTCATGGTGTACCTATGTGTCAAATTTCATCTCAATCGACAAACAAACAAGCTCGTTTTCGTATTTATAATATTACTAGCCGCTAATATTACTATTCCGCCCGCGGCTTCGCCCGCGTGGTATTGTCGATAAAAGCCCTATGTCCTTCCCTAGCAGGCGTAGCATGGCGCTTTCTATCTCTACGAAGAATAGACATAACTTTTTCTATACAAAGTGACAGTTCGTTTCTTCATTTTTGACATCGCACCGTAGAAATGCTTCTACAATCGGACATTTCATCTTTCATTTCTAACGATCTTTGTCTAGGTCTTTTTATATGTAGACTATTTCGGAAGAAAGTTTTCTATCTTTACTGTCAAAATCACACTGACAACCGATAAATCCTATGATAAAACAAAGAATTCTGAGTCGAATTATGTAAAAGAGTGAATTTCGTAAAAAGTGCATTTGACTCTTTCTACTTTGCTGCCGTCGTCTACAGGAAACGCCATTTTTATCTTCTCTTCCGTCGACAAAACGGTGCTCATGCTACGCCTGCAGGACGTCATCTATCTCCTTGCCATATTTTTTCGAAATCCGTTCACTGGTTTAGGCGTAAAAAGGTAACATACAGACAGACAGCGTTACTTTAGAATTTATAATATTAGTATGGATTATAGTTAGGATTAGGATTGACCTCCATGGACTTCATTTCGTTGTTAATGTGGGCCAATCCTTGCGGTAAGGGGTCACCTTCATACATTTTGACCTTATTATCCTATAACGTTTATCGTATTACCCAGTTACTGGGTTGTGGAGGTCAGATAGGCAGTCGCTCCATGTAAAATAATGGTATTCAGCTGCATCCGGTTAGACTGGAAGCCGACTCCAACATAGTTGGGAAAAGGCTAGGCAGATTGATTATCCTATAACGTTTGAAATAAAATGTACAAAAAAAAGTCTCACGTGTGAGTGTAGGAATTCATGGACGAACTAACCTCGCAAACATTAATCACAGATCTAAATACGGAAATTAATTACTATGATTCAATTTACACATTATTTTACATCTTACAATACAATACTAATAATTATGTACAAGTATGTAAAAAGGGGGAGGAAATAATTATTAAAGTGCATCAAAAAATTCGTCCGCATCGCTGTCAGCAGGAAAAGTGCCCAAAAGGCTGGCAGCATTGCCACGTTGTATGGCAATGCTGATTCTTTGGCCGAAGAATAGGCCAGCCCTCTGGTCACGTGACGAGTCGACCAACTGCTTGGCGATGTCGGAATAATACTTTTTTTTTTTTTTTATAGCCTATTGTGTGTCCCACTGCTGGGCTGTGGCTGCCGGAATAATACTACTAATAATAATAATAAGGTTCCTCTCTGTGGAGCCCTAACCGCCGGTAGCTTGGACCCTGTTCCCGATACCGGTGGGCTACTACTTTTTATATTTTTAAATGTTTTATATAATTTTTTATTCTAATATTTAAAAATATAATTTATAAGTATGAAAAATGAAATAATACTTGTAATACGGAAATTATACCAGATTAAGCAAATAAAGCCACATATCAATACCACTAAAAATAGGCCCCAACCTTAATAGTTCAAGATCACGCAAACATTTCTGTCAAATTAAGCGGACGCGCCCCTTTCCTTTCTACGTCAATCACTTAGGTAATAGCATAGAGAATGTATAAAAAATAAAATAAATAAAATTTCAGATTTTTTTTAAATCCATAGAGTGTTAGTACATTAAAACTTATGAAACTAGTGTTAGTAGTTAAAATAGAAACATTAAAATTAAGTACTTAATTCCTAATATGGGTACCCAGTGCTGGATGTAACGCGTGTCTAGCCTATCCGCAATGACAGACAGGATGCTGTTGGTGCTGGCGCGCAGCCTGCCGAGCGCCGCAGCGCATCGCTTGCGGAGCACGGCGTGGAAGCCATCAACGTGAGCGTCCGCGAACATGCTCGACGCACTGCACCAGCGCGGCAGCCCCAACAGCGCCCTGAACGCATTGTTATATTGGACGCGCAGTGCGCTGAATGATTTTTGCGTATAATGAGCCCACAGGGAGCACGTGTATAGTGATGAACAGTGCGCTCTGAACAGTGTTATTTTCACTTGAGCATTACAACGTTTAAATGTGTGGGCTATCATATTAGCTCTGATCGACAGCGCCCTGCGCTCCCTGTCCCTGTCCTCATCGTCGCGAAGGCGATCCGTATAGAAGTGACACTGCTGCTCTGAACTGGCACGTTCAACATAGCTAGCTAATGCTAATGTCAACTCCATACAATTTGATCTTTCCGTTGGCGTTAACGCTTACAGAAAAGGGATTTTGTCTATAGCCTCAGAGGGCCTAGACAAAGTGACCTATCAGCGATAATGTAATGGAACTGACATAACCTACCGAAAAGCTAATATCAGTCCTGTTGAAAGTCTTTGTAGAAATATGAAACGCTTTGAAAGCGATTGCCACCAAACTTCTTTCTACTTTTCAACTGGATTGCAGACAAAGTAGCGGGTGACAGCAAGTATTAGAAATGCGAAAGTGAGTTTGTTTGTTACGCTGAAACGGCTGATCGGATTTGGATGAAAGGAGAATGCCTGCTAATATAGGGCACCCTGTACCAAGCCAAAAAGTCCGCTGTCACAACCAAACCTAGTGTATTTGGAGAAAAATTCAATGCTCTTCCTATATTGCTAACTATTTTTTACATGGATTTCCGCAATTCGTATTTATTTACCATTTATCTACTTCATATTTTGAGGTTAAGTACGAGAAAGTGACTGACTCGAAATGGTGGAGTTGGTAACAAATAAGGTGGTAGTATCGGTCGCTTTTGATTCTTGATTTGGCGCTAGTTTCCTGATGGATGAATATACAATACATCACTCATAGTCAATAATAATTCTTGTTGTCAGTTTTTTATATACCTACCTAATGATAATGAATATGAATAATCATGTAGGTACTCACAGTAAGTGCAGCTGGTGGTCTGAATAAGTACTTAATCAATTAGTACTGTGTTTACTGATTTATTTCTATATTTATTGCATACAGCTAAAAGCTGATTCCTAATATCTTTAAATCTTAACATAACAGCAGGTCTGTTTTCCCAGAAGAGTTAGGCAGAGTTGTATTTGATAGTACACCCACTTTTCGAACTTAAAATGATGGTTAATGTACTTACATAAAAAATGAAAAAAGTAGTTAAGATTAATCAATAAATTATATATTCATATTTACATAATGTATAAGACCTCGACCACCATCAGGACAGAGTAAATAAATGTACAAATAAAACAATAGGTAGGAAAATTGAGTGGCACTCGGAAACGTCTTGCAACATGTAGCATGGACTGTCCCCATCCAAAGCACACATCACTGCACATTGTGACCAAATATTGGATCAGGTATCAGTTCGGAATATAAGGGAGTTTTTCTTGAATCATTGTGAAACATTCGTAACGATATGAAAAGGTACTACCAGGATTGATCTGAAATCATAAAAACTGTTTTTTAATCCTTGAATTGAACTAATAGTCCCAAAAGTGGGTAGGTTCGCACGGCTACACATCAAGCTATGCATTTCCAGTATAATCTGACCTCGCATTGTATGGAAATCCTATACAATGCGAGATCAGCATAAACTGGAAATGTATAGCTTGATGTGTAGCCGTGCGTACTTTAGAAGCTAACTATAATATAAATGCTTCTGTAGAAGCGTCGGTGCAATCTATGATGTTAAAACAAGATCATAGCCGCGGATATATTTTCTTTGTAATTTAGGTATTCTAAGGGAGGAGGAGCTCGTGGCTAAGTAATAACAGCCGCTCGGGTCGATCCATCAGGTTAAGCTTGCCGGGGTTGGTCCGTGGATGGGTGACCATTTTCACATATCGAGACTCCTCCGTGCCTCGGAAAGCACGTTAAGCCGTTGGTCCCGGCTGTCATTTGTGGATCTTTGACAGTCGTTACGAATCGTCAGAAGCACGAAAGTCTGACAACCAGTCTAACCAAGGGGTATCGTATTACCCAGTTACTGGGTTGTGGAGGTCAGATAGGCAGTCGCTCCATGTAAATACTGGTATTCAGCTGCATCCGGTTAGACTGGAAGCCGACCCCAACATAGTTGGGAAAAGGCTAGGCAGATGATGAATTTAGGTATTCTAAATTGAAGTGAACAGTGTATTCATCGCCGAGTCTGACTTGCTGGCCGATGTCTTACTCTAGATGGAGGCATCGCTAAGGATTATCACACAAAGACTACGTTATGAACAAGCACCTGAACCCCCGTTTTCGTTAATCTATACTAATATTATAAAGCTGAAGAGTTTGTTTGTTTGTTTGAACGCGCTAATCTCAGGAACTACTGATTAGAATTGAAAAATTCTTTTTGTGTTGGATAGTCCATTTATCGAGAAAGGCTACAGGTTATATAACATCACGCTTCGACTAATAGGAGTGGAGCATTAATGAAAAATGTTGCAAAAACGGGAAAAAATATTCCTTTTTGAGAGCTTCCGTTGCGTGCGCTGCGTAAACGGTTTAAGTTACGCAAATATCATGTATTATGGAATTGTTCCTCTTAAAAAGTTCTAAAAAAAAGTCCGGGACAGCATATGTCTATCTTTTAAGATTGACTCACTATAACCTTTTATATGATAATCAAATTTCGACGCCGGCGCCGCCGCGCCGCCGCGACGTTCCCTACTCTAGAGAGGAGAGGATGTGCACACGGGTAGACCATGACCTGGAATAGGACATAGGATACGTTTTATCCCTATATCCACGGGATCGAGGCATACGCGGGTGAAACCGCGGGGCACAGCTAGTAAGTATTATAATTATATTCAAATAGTTCAGGTGAAATCATTATTGAAAGTAACGTCATCCGTGACGGCGCCACAGAACAATTAGACAATACGTCACAATAAAAATGACATTTTATTTTCTTGGATCGATCCTCTTTTCATTAAACGTAAATGTACTTATTCCAAAATAATAATTTAAATTATTACGAAGCAACCGCGTGACCTAAAGATTTTTTTGACACACATAAAAATATATTTTATCCTAATATTAAATTATTAAATAGCAAATCGGTACCTACATAATTATTATCTTCTTCATTTTAATGTTCGTTGCCAGGTTACGTAGTAGCAACATTCGGAAATGAATTGCAATGACAGTGACTTAAGCGGAAAATACGTACAGCTTGGCAAAAAAAGAGTTTGGAAAAAATGAGGGCGCCACTACCACATATAAGTCACTTCAAATGGGAAATGAGTACAAGAATTTAAACAAATAGTTAAAAACGCTGCTTGTACTGACTCAAAAACCTACTAGCACTTGTTAGCAAAGTAGTGCCAATATCATAGGTCTGCATTACCTAAGTAAAATATTTAGTTTCATCTGTCACCGCATCATACTCTTTTTTGCCAAGCTGTACCTACCACAAAAGTAAAAAATATTTTTATTTTAGGTGTTCGAAAGCCGGGAATCGTTTTCATAACAAAAACGTTAATCTGATTTAAAAAATACGAGTAATTTTATGAACTACAATGAAAAATGAAACGAATGTGTGGCATTCTCCTTTAAATTTAAAATCCTCTATTTGAAATTATGGGTAAAAAAAAGTGCAGATGTTATACAGTACTAATTGTATAATGTCCGGCGGGAATTTCGACTGTGGGGTAATTCTAACTAATGAGAATAATTCTACTGTATTGATACATAATTATTTATGAATTATTCTAAGTAGTTAAAATTACCCCACAGTCGATATAGCCCCCGCCCGACCTTATCACATTTTTCTTTTCAGTGAGTTTTATTTAATAATTGTCTGGCAGTTTGAGTTATTTATGCGGCTTACCCAAATGTCCTTTCTTTGGTATTGTTCGTCAAATGGTTGAGCTCCTTAAATTCTGGGTTGAGCTGCACTATTACTGACAAATGCGTGCACTGACTGGGTTTCTTTCTTTCTTTCTTTCTTTCTTTCTATCTGATCGAGATTATGTCTAGACTTTAAAAGAGACTGTGACCTTAGAGTTTGTTTCGGTCTTTCTTCTCAGAGGCCCTAGACAAAGCCCTCTATCAGCGATAATGATGATGGAAAAGGCAAAAATATATAGGACTGACATAATCAAAAAGCATATGTCAATCCTGTTGAAAGTCGTTATAGAAATACGAAACGCTTTCGAAGCGATTGGCACTTGTCTAGGCCCTCTGAGTAGTCGGATACGAATCGCCGACTTCATCTAGTTTTTAATTAAAAATATGATTGACGTGAAATAAAATAATTTATTTATCATTTATATTGTGTTTTAATGTTTTCACTTCTGAGGGCAGGCCCTATGACCGCCTATTTTTTTTTATTAGGAGCTGCGATCAAAGCTACGGCGCCCCAATTATTTTATTGTGTGAACAAAACAGTGCCTTCATAAAGTGATTATTTACGAGTACTTTGTCGTGTATGTCACACCGTACAACTGGTTTAGAACATAAACGACAGAATAAATATATAAATTATAAAAAAAAATGTCCACATTATTCAATTTTAATTTTGTCGTTTTGGGATCGAATGCCAAACAAATTATTCGTGAAATAGATAGTAGTAGAGTAACCGGGTCGGATATCAAAGTAATTTCATAAAGTCAACCGCTTTGGAAAATCAGATCTGGCAAACATTATGTTCAATCTGCCAGCCTTTTCCCAACCATGTTGGGGTCGGATTCCAGTCTAACCAAATGCAGCTGATTACCAGTATTTTATATGGAGCGACTGCCTATCTGAACTCCACAACCCAGTAACTGGGTAATAAGATAACCCTTGGTAAGACTGGTTGTTAGACTTTCAGGCTTTTGACGACCCGTAACGACTGTCAAAGATCCACCAATGACAGCCGGGACTACCGGCTTAATGTGATTTCCGGGACACGAAGTCTCGGTATGTAAAGATGGTCACCCATTAACGGGCCAACCCCAGCAAGCGTAGCTTAACCTGATGGATCAACCCGTGCAGCTGTTATTACTTAGCCACGAGCTCTGACAAACATTATGTCTGGATTTTAAGAGACTTTGACCCCTAAGTTTGTTTGGCCATTTTTTTTCAGTCAGATAGGGAATTTCGTCTCGTATAGACCTCCTCCTTATTTTTTTTTTATATGACTTGTACTATCCATTTAGAGGCTCTTACATAGAGCGCGACGCTACCGCATTGTTCGCCGTGAAGTTTTCTCAGAAATTGTTTTGTTAAAAGTCGCGTCGCGCGACAAGTCGCGCCAGTATGTAAGAGCCTTTACAGAATATACAATTTCATTTCATTTCAAAGTATACTAAAAATATACGGCTGGCGTACAAATTATTATGTATAGTACAAGTAGGTGCCTACTATATTCATTAGACAAGTTTAATGTTTATAATGTTTTCACCTAGCCACTCAACACTCAATTTAAAACTTTACTCTTAAGGATAAAATGAGTGATTTTCTTAACAATCCATTAACGCCTATGTCAAAAAATAATATGAGAGAAACCATGCTTCTCTTTTTTGTAAATAATAAACACTTTAATTTATTAAATTGCTGAAACGAGGCGATAAGTAAAATATGTTATAACGGACTATCGGTGTTAATTCCAAGTATCGAAATGACGTATTTTAATTCTGGTTTAATAAATTGTTATGAATTTTTAAAGAGAAGTTCCAGTTTGTGAAGTCACACGTCGGTGTAACAAAAGCCGCAAGAATATTAGTCATCCGAAAACTCGGTAGGTAATCAAATAAATGACAAAGCGAAAAAACAGTCTTCAACAAATTGAATTTTGTAAACACAGCTTGTCATTATTGTGAAGACCCTTTTGTTCAGATTTTCAGTAAAATGTTTTATTTAACACGGCCTTAACTGTATCAAGTAGGTACAACTTGATAAGGTCACACACTGTTTTAAGCTTTTTAACCGACTTCCAAAAAGGAGAAGGTTCTATGTTCGTAGCGTAACTATTTATGTTTATTTTTTTTTTAAAGAAAGAATGAAAAGAAAATTTTACACCTTAAAACTATATAAACAGAAAACCATGATTAGAATGCCAAAAGGAGAATGGGTTTTTATGTGTCACCATCGATATTTTCGTCAATTTTGGACGGATTTTGAGAATTATTTTTTATTTGGTAGAGAAAGGTAGTAGGGTGGTCCCATATAAATTATACCTGTAAGAATGCGGGCGGATCAACGTTGAGCCAAACAAGAAAACGGTTTAAAGCCCCACTGGAACGATATCGTTCCAGAGGGTTCGCGCGTTTCGCGCGGTTTATATATCTATTTCTACTTATATATAAGGGTTTTTATCGTCTGTGGCAATTTAAGTCTATGGGCAGATAGATATTCTAGTCGGCTTACTCATTAAAAACCATAATTTCTTTTTTTTTAACTTTGCTTTGATAGTTTTTGAGTTAGCTAAATAAATTGAACCCTAAATTGAACTAAACCAACCACATCCCGTTATAAAATTGAGGTGGAAAATTCATCACAAAAAAAATTACTTTAAAAAAAAAACAACCAACTTCCAAAAAAAAAAACACTAAAAAGTGAAAAACTAAAACAACGGTCAACGTGTATACCTAATTGTGATATCAAACGATCAACTCAAACAAATTAAGGAGTGACGAATAGAAAAAAAAACATAAATCAATCTAGAGTTGAATAGACTTGAGTCTCGTGGCTAAGTAATAACAGCTGCGAGAGACGATCGTTCAGGTTTAGCTAAAGTTGCCGTGGTCGGATATATATGGGACCACCTCTGAAGCATGACCTACCAAACAAAAAAGAATCAACAAAATCAATTCATAATTGGCCGAGTAATCGAGGAACAAACGCTCAAAAAAAACATACAGACAAATTGAGAACCTCCTCCTTTTTTAAGAAGTCGGTTAAAAAGTAAACAAAAATCATTTCATTCAAAAAAGTCATTGCAACTTTTTTCCTCTTATCACAATTACCACATTCATCAAAAAGAAATAAGAAAAGTAGAAAAAACAGGAATAAACAAAGTTAACGAAACAAATCGTTAAT
Organism: Lithophane semibrunnea; assembly: GCA_947363905.1. Classification (NCBI taxonomy): domain Eukaryota; kingdom Metazoa; phylum Arthropoda; class Insecta; order Lepidoptera; family Noctuidae; genus Lithophane; species Lithophane semibrunnea. The sequence continues at coordinate 12,740,605 of OX376208.1, read as the reverse complement.
TATTCTGTTATTTACATAAAAATAGCGCAAAGAAAATAAATGATCCATCTACTTATCACTTTTATTATACAAAGTTCTGGAATCAATTTTATAGATACTCTATGGTCCATTTTTTATTTCTAAAGTACTTACTGTTTTTATGTAAAAGGTTTTAGAAACTGCATTATGTAATGTAAAAAAAGAGGGTTCTCTTTCTCGTTCTTTTTTTTCATTCTGCATTTATTAGCAAACGTGTAAAAAGCAATGTGAAGAATAAAATCCGTTTAACATGTTTTTTTTTGTGGTATTTGTGTACTTAATTAGAATCTAAAGACCAACTGTTTCATCCTTTACTTTTTTGTCTTATTAAATACTATCTTCTGTCTAATAAAAATACAGTAGATGACTGCCGAAACAAAAAAAGATCGGGAGCTGTCTTGGGACACCCGCCGAAGTTCCTTTTGCTATAGGTATACTTTTATTGCAGTAATACAGAGCCATCTAGCATATTTAAGTTTTTAGCTTTTAAAAACTTAAACTATAAGGCTCTGTTTTAAAAAAACAAAACTTTTGACACTTGAAATTCGAGACCTGAAACGCACTTTTTCGGATAAAACGCTGTTTCGTTACGTGACGATTTCTCAATCCTACCATTCCAGAAACTTTTTAAGTTACTCAAGCAAATCGCAAATGAAAGGCCTGTTATAAAAATAATATTTTTTCTAACCTTTTTCTTTTAGCCAAATAAACCATCTTAAATAAAAAAAAACTGTTTGCTTAAAAAAATCGAGATCCAAATGAACGCGTCACTAATTCCTGACTGGCGGAAATAATTAAAAAAGGTACTGTTTAAATTGTCAACTGGGTGATTTTTAACAGTAAACTCTTGATATCCCAGCAGGCTTAGCATGAGCACCGTTTTGTCGACGGAAGAGTAGACAAAAATGACGTTTCCTGTAGACAGTAGACAATACGAACGGCAGCAAAATATAAATAGTCAACTGCACTTTTTACGAAATTCACTCTTTTACGTAACTCGACTCAGAATTCTTTGTTTTGACATAGGATTTATCGGTTGTCAGTGTGATTTTGACAGTAAGGATAGAAAACTTTCTTCCGAAATAGTCTACATACAAAAAGACCTAGACAAAGATCGTTAGAAATGAAAGATAAAATGACAGATTGTAGAAAGATTTCTACGGTGGATGTCAAAAATGAAGAACCGAACTGTCACTTTGTATAGAAAAAGCTATGTCTATTCTTCGTAGAGATAGAAAGCGCCATGCTACGCGTGCAGGGGGAAAAGCAGGGAAGGACAATAAATACGGAAAAACAGACAGTTAGTCAAGTATTATGTAAATAATTTAACAGGAAAATAAACAGAAACAATTTTTAAGTTGTTTTGTTGGCGAAGATAGATTGTTTTGTTTCAAACGTGTTTTTGTTTTTTAACTCAGTGTAAGTGGCTCCTTTTTGCGATTGTATTTTTTTGTAATCCTCCTCTCTCGCTCCACCTCGCTCGCTCGCTCCTTCTATGTTTTTCGGGGAAGCATTGTTTAAACAATTTGTTACTGCCAACAAATACCTACTTTGAAACGGGAAAGCGATTACGGGGAAGCGAATCTCGTATGTACGTTGTTATTTACCTGAATAACAACGTACATACGCGATTAGATTGGTCGCGCGAGTACGTCATATTGGTATTAACGAGCGTGATGATCGCTTTTGGTTGCTGTCAGTGTACTTATTACGTACTTATTACTTTTCAACACTGTCCTTGGATGACTGGAGTACCTACACTGCGAGTCTTGAAGCCTTTAAAAGAGATGTATCCTAAATAATATTAAAAATGCGAAAGTCAGTTGTGGTGATGAAATTATTTACACAAAGTCAAGCGCCTGCTGGGGTTCGAATCCACGTTCATCACTTTTAAGTCGGGGCCATTACCACTGGGCCACCTTACATCTGGGTCTTTTTTTTTTTTTTTTATTGTGGGAAATCATCCAAAGACTTCCCGCTCTGGGCGGAGCGGAAGGGCGTGTCAGACTTTTACTGACTAAAACCCACCCGTGTTCCTTCAGTTGCTTGTTGCCAAGGTCCCGGTATCCCTTTCGGACTAATCCGCAACCCGGGCAGATACATCTGGGTCTTGGGTTCGATCTGCAGGCTGGGCAAAGTCTCATTGGGTTTTACTCTCTGGAATTTTTCAATAGCAGCCCGGACTCTGTATTTGTGCCCGGTTGATGGCAATAGGTTCGCGCCCTATTACATGGGCATTAAACATAACTGGCAAGGCGTGATGTTATAAGTTAATAATAAAAAACAATTTTTTTTCTAACTATCCGTCTCTCTGTCTGTTTGTTCCTGTATCTCCGAAACGACTAGGTCGATTTTGTCGGGACTTTCACGGGTAGCTGTCCACCCAGGGTCCACTCAGGCGATGCCGCGAGCAACAGCTAGTAGAAACTTAAACGAAATCTTGAAAACGATGTAAAAATTAAAGAACTTTTCAATTATTTGTCAAAAAAAATAAATACGCTTCGAGTGTACTTTAACAAAAACCTTTTTGCTGAGCGCTGGAGTGCACAGTGGACGAACGTTAACGTTAGCTCGGTTTGCCCGTTCCGTAGTAGTGCACAGTGCAATTTTTTGTATACAGGTACACGGAATATTTAATTCTTGATTTCTTTGTTGATTTGTAGGTTATTTAAATGAGAGTAATTGCTTGGTCGTATATCGTGTGTGACAACAATTTATGATGTAAATCAATTAATATATGGCCGAATTCTACAATTCAGCTTAAAGAGTCCCCGTTACAGAGCTGTCAGTATCATAATTGATATAAAAAATAGACAGTGACAGCTCTTGAACGCGTTTAGATGTACTGATCGCGTTCAGTTTCTTTGGTGAAATCCGCATTAGTTGTTTGTTTTTTTTTTTTTAACTTATTTTATTTATTTAGTGTAAATAGTTAGTTGTTTTATTTTTATTTATTTATTCATCAACCGTTACAAGATACCCCAATGCGATAAATGCGCTTATCTTAACTTAATCTATACTAACATCTATAACTAATTTAAAAAAATGCATTTCTTGTGAATTCACTCAGAGAACAACAGAATAAAAGATTAATGTTGTATATTGTATAAAAGAATTTTACAAACACACATAAATAACACCACGCTTGTAATCCCAGAAGGGCTAGGCAGAGGGGTACCTATAGTGCCTACCCCTGATTTAAATCTATAATCCTACTAATACTATAAATGTGAAAGTTTGTGTGTTTGTGTGTTTGGATGTTTGTTACTCAATCAGGCAAAAACGGCCAATGGATTTGGATGAAATTTGGCAAACAGATAGCTGGATTAACACATAGAATACTTTTTATCCCGATATTCCCACGGGATCGAGACTTACGCGGGTGAAACCGCGGGGCGCAGCTAGTAATGAAATAAATCACAAGTATCTTGACTTGGCTCACGAGGTTGTCGACATGTGGGATGTGGACACTGCGATAATTGTGCCGATAGTCGTATCAGCCAATGGCTTAATTGCCAAGAGCCTCGACCAACACCTAAGGAGGCTCTCATTGGGCAGCTGGATTAAGAGCTTGATAAGTTTGGTTGTCAGACTCATGGACTCTTGAGTATCTTTGACAGTCTCAAAGATCATCGAATGACAGCCGGGACCAACGGAATTACGTGCTTTCTGAGGCATAGAGGGGTTCCGATATGTAATCGATAGTTGGTGCCCTATCTGCGAACCGATCGCGGCAAGCTTAACCTTCCATCGATCCAAGCGTCTATTTAGACACAAGCATATGCATAATTATTATGTTATTGAAATTATAAATTAGTCGAAGTACTTGTACTTACCACTTGATGTAAATAACATCTTTTTCATCGATACAACTCTCTAAGTGGGTACATAAATTATTACCATGAAATCATAACATTTGAGGTCAATTCTAGCTTAGAAGTTGTTTTAGCTGAACCATTCATATTTCTTACGGTCCCGAATCATATTTTAACGAGCCTGATACTGACCTGCAAATTGCAATTGTAAGAAAATCATAATTTCAAGGGCTACCTTAGCGCATACCCTAAGTAAAATGTAAAAGTAAAATAAAGTGAGTAAGATAAAAATAAAAAGTAAGTTAGTATTTTTAAAATAAAGTAGTAAGTAAAATTATGGTAGGCTGTATACCCATAAAACATTTTAGACATAAATGGCGAATTAATTTATATAATGGACACGTTATAAGTAATTAATCACCGCATAATACGCATTTTCTTTTAGCAAAATTGATTAATTGGTAGGTAGGTTTATCAATACGCTAATTTATTGGGCAATATTAAAGCCTATTTTTAACCGACGTCAAAAAGGAGGAGGTTCTCAATTCGTCTGTATGTTTTTTTGTGTGTTTGTTACGCGATTACTCCGCCAATTATGAATTGATTTCGATGATTCTTTTTTGTTTGGTAGGTCTTGCTTTAGAGGTGGTTCCATATACATTTTAGGTATATTAACTATGCTTGCATAGTTATTGAGCTAGCTTCAATATTACGTAATTTTCCAACTTAATAAATATGGACGATGCTTTAAGTTACTCCACCGCTGTTATTTACACAGCAAGTAGTGGTATTTTTTGTGTGGGGTAGATGCCACAACGAAAAAGTGCAAAATAAAATTTTACAAAAAAAAAAACACTAAGAACTGAAAAATAACTTAAATTTCTTAAGTCGGTGGCAAAAAATGAAAATTGAAAACCGAAACTGAAAGACACCGACTTTGGAAGTCGGTTGTTTTTTATAGTTTTTATTGATACTAAGAATTTTTTTTTTTATTAATGTAGGCGACCGTTAAACTCTAAGCCTAAAGTAATTACTATTATTTTATTGAAGCTAAGCCATTTGGTATTTAATTTAAAGTAATTCTTTGAAATGTAGGTTGAGAAAAGGGGTTGAAAACCTTGAATTTTAATATGTGTCCTATTTTAAGTCACCTCTCTATTTGAAGCGGGCCCTATCAGAATACCAGCGCTGCGATATTTATTTATTTTTTCTGAAATATCGTAGCATTATGCTGAGATAGGAGCCTTTTTGGCCTCGCACAGGTTTTATTTGCCCTTGTGTTTTTTTTTTATCTTATTTAACTGATTTGGTTAGTTTTGATGTTTGTTTTTATTTCCTGAATGTGTCCCAAATAAAAAAAAAATCTTTCCTTCTTTCTTTCATGAAACTAAGATTAAATTAATGTTGAATTTGAGTTTAAGTTGAAGCATTGTCCGCTCCATGGCATATATATCGTAACATGGCACTTTTTAAATGCATAAATATATCAGGAAGGTGTGTTCATAGTTATTTAAGGGTGTTGTAATTTTAGTATTCATTTTAACGAATTCATAGGAATCGGCCATTAGTGTGTTAAGTTACTTCCTACACTCGAATCTTCTTCTTTTCGTGTGGTTAGTGACAAACCCGTTGTCAGAGTTTTAAAGACGCCCATGGGCCTCTGACTTGGCTTTACATGCCGTCGAAAAATATCTCTCAGGCACGTTTCCAGGCAGGTTTCCTCGCGATGTTTTCATTCAACGTTTTTAAAGCAAGTGATAAATATAGAATACGCACATGAATCCGAAAAGTCAGAGATGCGTGCTTTGGTTTTGAACTCGAGACCTATGACTTGGCAATCCGACTGTCACATCACTCGGCTATCTCTGTTTCACGCACATCTTTACGCCAATAAAAACAAAAGTCGTGGCAAAAAACAAAAATTGAAAAGCACCGACACCAAAAAAAAAGACACCGACTTCCGAAATTAAAGTTATTTTTCACTTTTTTAGTGTTTTTTTTGGAAGTCGGTTGTTTTTTTTTATGTAAAAAGTTTTTATTTTTCAATTTTTAATTGTGGTACCTACCCCACACAAATTCAAATACCACTACCTGCTATGTAAATAACAGTGAAGGAGTAAATTAAGATATCGTCTAGATAAACTAAGTGGGGAAAAAATACGTAATATTGAAGCTAACTCAAAAACTACGCAAGCAAAGTTAATAATATTTATATGGGACTACACGGGAAGCACAAGCTTTCAAATAATAAATAAATCATCAAAATCGGTTCAACCAGTCGACACTTCTGAGGTAAAACAAAATACAGACGAATTGATAACCTCCTCCTTTTTTGGAACGGTTAAAAACATCAAAGTCACCATTAAAATGAACAAACCGACAAGATTGCCGTTAAATTAATTATATGAACAAAGTTAACGTAGTGACGTCATATTAAACGTAAATTTTCTTTCTATTCGTATTCATGAGAAAGTAATTTTGGCTTCATTTGAAATTAATTGCACCCAATTCTTTTGGGAGAAAATGTTTCGTTAATTCGGGGGTTTCAGGAAATTATACAGCGTTTGATTTTTTCAGGGAAAATAATTGGTAAAAAAAAAAATGGAGTGGCTAAATAATTACAGTTACACGAGTCGATCGATGGTTAAGTACGCTTGCCGCGGTCTATTCATGGATGGATAACCATCCATTAAATATAGGGACACCTCCGTGGATCAGAAAGTATGTTAAGCCATGGTCCCGGCTGTCAGTATAGTTTCGTTAGGTAATTTAATGTCCCTGCATACAGCATGTAAGAAAACCCTGTCCGATCCGAAAGGGGGTGGCTAAGTACCGCAATATCATTACTAAAAAGATTTGTGTTTCTTTTTTGTGAAAATAAGAAAGTTATTACTGTTTAAAATTCACGTTTTTAGTACCTAAATTACCCCAATTTTATTATAAACTAGCTTTCACCCGCGGCTTCATCTGCGCGTTATGTCGATAAAAAGTAGCCATCTATCTCCTTGCTAAATTTTGTCGAAATCCATTCAGTGGTTTAGGAGTGAAAAGGTAACATACAGACACACTTACTTTCGAATTTATAATATTAGTATGGAAGTTTGGAGCAGCTCGTGGTTACGTAATAACAGTCGCACGGGTCGATCCATCAGGTTAAGCTACGCTTGCCGGGGTTGGTCAGTGGATGAGTGACCATCTTTACATACTGAGACTCCTCCGTGCCTCGGAAAAAACGTTAAGCCGTTGGTCCCGGCTGTCATTAGTGGATCTTTGACAGTCGTTACGGGTCGTCAGAAGCCCGAAAGTCTGACAACCAGTCTTACCAAGGGGTATCGTATTACCCAGTTACTGGGTTGTGGAGGTCAGATAGGCAGTCGCTCCATGTAAAATACGTGTATTCAGCTGCATCCAGTTAGACTGGAAGCCGACCCCAACATAGTTGGGAAAAAGCTAGGCAGATGATGTAATCTTAATTCTTTTACAAAGATTATCCACGATTTATCCATTTCCTCTTGTCGTAATACTATATCAAAAATAGGATAAGAATATTCGATCTAATCTTAGTATTTACTTTTACTGTTACCGTACTTTATTGGATTTGCTTGTGCTCACCATATTATATTATTACCGATATATTACCCTCTCGGGTTGAACATATCTGACAATATAATCTCATTTATTTACATGGTTTCTATTTTCGTGTAGAGAAAGGATTATATTATATTACTGAATTCTGCTTCATAATATTATTATTATTAAATGCGTCGTTGGTCTAGTGGTCGCAAGTGCTACTGCTGAGCAAGATGTCCAGGATTCGATTCCCAGGTCGGGCTAAGTATTACTGAGTTTTTCCATCAGGAATTTCTCGTAGCCCGGTGGATTTGTACCCGGTTGATGGCATCTATATCCTTACATATTATAAAACAAAGTCCTCCGCTGAGTCTATCTGTCGTCCTGTTAGCGATAAACTCAAAAACTACTGCACCGATTTTCATGCCGTTTTCAACAGTGGATAGAGTGTTTCTCGGGGAAGGCTTTAGTATCTAATAACCGACAACCACGCGGGCGCAGCCGCGGGCATCAGCTAGTCTTATTATTATAAATTAAAGTCGCTTTTCATGTTTGTCTGTATGTCCGCGTTGTTCCTCTAAACCACGCAACAGATTTTGATGAGGTTTTCACCCTCGTTTAGAGAATCTATTCCGGAAGGTTTATGTGTATAATTACGTTAATATTTAAGTTACGGTCACTAAGAAATCTCGATGTTTTGTCAAGTCATAAAATCCATGCGAAGCTAACTAATAGGTATTATAAATGCTTGTGAGTTTGTTTGTTACGGTTTCACGTTAAAGGCTCTTACATACTGGGGCGATTCGTCGCGCGATGCGACGCCGCCGCATTGTTCGCCGTGAAGTTTTCTCAGAAATTGTTTAGTTAAAATTCGCGTCGCGCGGCGAATCGCGCCAATATGTAACAGCCTTAAAACGGCTGAACGGATTTCGATGAAAGGCACATGGGTACACCTTGACCTGGAATAGGACATGGGATACTTGTTATCCCGATATTCCTCCGGGATCGAGACTTACGCGGGTGAAACCGTGCGGCGCAGCTAGTCCTACTAATATCCTACTAATATTATAAATGTGAAAGTTTGTGTGTTTATGTGTTTGTGTGTTTGGATGTTTGTTACTCAATCACGCAAAAACGGCTGAATGGATTAGGATGACATTTGGCACACAGATAGTTTATAACCTGGATTAACACATAGGATACTTTTTATCCCGATATTCCCACGGGATCGAGACTTACGCGGGTGAAACCGCGGGGCGCAGCCTAATAAAGATACACTACTAACCCTTTGGGGATTGCAGGCGAGATATTATTATTGTGCATCCAAGATATAATCACAAAGAATGTTACTAATAACATAAAAATAACTGTAATGTAATAACATAAAAAGTCTTTGTTTGTTTGTTTTTCTTTCACGTAGCAACAAAGCAACGTAACGTCATGTTATGACATGATTTTTTGTATAGAGATAGTTTATGGGCCTTCTTTTGTCCCGGAAAAATAACCTGTTTTTTGGGACAGATCATGGCAACGAAACTTCTGGTTAAAACATATATGTTTAACATAAAATACGGGCCTCCATCGGTGAAGGTGAAGGAAAACATCGTGAGGAAACCTAGTCCTGTCCTGGAAACCTGTCCTAGCACCAAAAAATTCGAAGACGCCATAGGGCCCGCGTGGTAGATTACGGTCCACTCCCTCTCACTGAGAGGAGGCCTGTGTCCCAGCAGTGGGAACATTATAGGCCTGATTTTCAAGTTCTGGAGCAATAACCAACGCTGTTTTTTTTTTTTTTTTTGTATTTTTTGCATGTTTTTATCATAAACGGTATAGATTAATTTTTACCATCGTGTGAAGAATCTGTCAGACATAGGCTTTTACGAAAAGTTTTACAAAAAAAGTTGCCCCTCTTTTTTTGATAAAGAAAAAACAATAAAGGCTCCCGCGGACAGGCGTGACGCGACAGTGCGATGCAACTGTATGCGGGAGTCTTAACTCACTATAATATCCTAGCACTTATTTCTTCCCATATTTGCTCGAATCGCTTACAATAACAAATATGTACTCATTTTCCTACAAAATCTATACAAATAAATCGTGTTAGTGTCTGTTTGTAACGTGTTTCTGTGACAAATAAACCTATTTTTCTTTCTTTCTAATGCAAAAATGTCAACAAAAAAAAAACTTTCTGTCTGTCTGTTTGTTCCGGCTAATCTCCGAAACGGCTGGACTGATTTTGACGGGACTTTCACTGGCAGATAGCTGATGTTATAAAGGGTTACTAAGGTTACTTGTTTCTATGTTATTTAAGAAAAAAAAAGTATTAAGAGACCACGCGGGCGGTGCCGCAGGGAGCAGCTAGTAAACACTATAAAATAAACTCATTCTCAAATATTTACATTAGAAAGCTATGATTTATTTAGTCAAGCGTTTCTGTCTGAAGTAATATTTTTCTTTCATTTATTAGTAAGTTATTTTTGTAAATGTTACGACTTTTGGTTCGCAGTTTTTGTTGATGTTTAGATATGGTTTTCTTGACATACTTTACTTCTGATACGTCAACTCTATTTATTTATTTATTTATTTATTGGCCTATCTACAATTGTTACACTGTTTATCTTAATAATACAAGCCATAGGATACAAGCATAGTGTACAATATGATGCGATAGACACAGCATGCAAAAAAAAAGTTTTAACAGCAATAAAATTACATTAATAGTGCAGAAATAACACTTTCAACAACAGTGGGTAGCTTTAGAAACACAGTAAATACAAATATGACAAGATAAAAAGTTAATATGGTGGTTGGTTTTGTTTGACTTGGCGCTTGAATTTATGAAGTGTTGTGGAAAAAATATCTATTGATTCGTCGCAATTATTAAGAAGCCTGCAAATTCTGGGGATGGGAGAGTTGGATCCTGACACAGTTTTGCGGAATGGGGGACGTAATAACTTTATGGGGTGACGCGGATACTTGTGGGTTAGGTTAAAATTAAACTTACTTAACAACTGGGGGCAATCTATTTTACTCTGAAGAATTTTAAAAAGAAAAATTAGATCTATATTATCTCTTCGTTTTTCGAGTGAAGTCATGCTAAATTTTTGAAGTCGTTTGTCATAGCTCCGTATTTTTTTGCTTAATCCCACAGAATAGGCAAGATGGTATAAAAATCTTTTTTGGATCCTCTCTAACCTAAGACTATGTGTTGCATAGTGGGGACGCCATACAACTGCGCAGTATTCCAAAACAGTACGAACGAGACAGTTAAAAAGATAAATCTTAGTTTTAGGCTTGTGAAAACATTTAGCATTACGTAACACAAAACCGAGTGCCTTTGAAGCTTTTTTAACAATGTTGTCCATGTGAGGAATAAAAGTTAATTTACGATCCAGAAGGACTCCCAAATCTCTGATCACATCAACTTTACTGAGGTACGTACCATTCATACTGTAACTAAAATCAATAAAGTTAGCCTTGCGAGTAAACGTAATTTGGGAACATTTTTCTACATTAAGTTGCATATTATTATCCATACACCAGTTTAAGAGTCTGTTCAAGTCATCCTGAAGTAATGTTGAATCGGCTAGAGAATCCACAACGCGGACTATTTTCAAATCATCGGCGAATAAGAATGGCGTGGAGTTAAAGAAGCAATAGGGAAGGTCGTTTACAAAGATGATAAATATTACAGGGCCCAGGTGAGAACCCTGCGGAACACCGGAGGTTATGAACATGGTTTCAGATTTATAGCCATTGGCCACGACATAAAAGGATCTATCCGTCAGGTAAGAGTGCAGCCACTTAAGAAGTGAACCAGCAAAGCCGTACGCAGCAAGTTTTTGAATCAGCACTTCATGGGAAACTTTATCAAAAGCCTTGCTGAAATCGGTGTATATGGCGTCGACTTGCTGGTTAGAGTCAAGTGAAGCTGCAATAACCTCAACGAAAGATACTAGATTACTGCAGGTGGATCTTGCTGCAGTAAAGCCATGCTGGTGGTCTGACAGATATTTCCTGAAATAGTTTTGTATGTAAGGGCATACCATTGCTTCAAAAACCTTGGCAAATGTCGGGAGGATGGATATAGGACGATAATTTTCTACCAATTCTTCAGCGCCTGATTTATGAATCGGTACCACCTTGGCCAGCTTCCATTGTTTAGGGAAAATACCAGCGCTGAGAGATTTATTAAAAATCAAACATAGGGGGGTTGCTAGTTGGTCAGCGCAAGTTGCGACAAAGTTAGGGGAAATTTCATCGCTGCCTGAACCTTTGGATATGTCTAAGCTTTTGAGATGCTTGGCTATTTTATCCTTTGGAATCTGTATCAAGGAAAAGCTGTCAGAGTTGCAAAGAAGTCTTTCAAAGAGTGGCGAAGTCTGAGCTACATTGGTGGCCTGGGTAGCTGGACTGTACACGGAAGAAAAGTAGGTCCCGAACATGTTGCACATCTCATTGCCATTACAAGTTTTGCTGACGCCATTTGACATTGAGGCTGGATAGGCATTAACAACACCTCGCTTAGCCCTAATAAAGGACCAGAAAAACTTGGGATTCGTTGTAATTTTCTGTTCTATGCTATTTATGTACGAGTTGTAACATTCTCTTGCCATTCCATCACAACGCTTACTACACCAACGAAGGGATATTTTGTCCATAGGGTTTCTGTACGTACCATACCTTCTTCTTAAGTTATTCCTTTCACGCAGCAATCTCTCCAGCCCCTTCGTGTACCATGGTGGTCGCGAATTACTTGTCACTAAGGTTGATGGGACAAACCGCTCAATGATCTGATAAAGTACCGTATAGAACCGTTCCAACATTATATTGGGGTCGTCTGTATCAGAGAGTAATGCATACCAGTCGGTATTTTCTAATTCTGATTTAATAGCAGAGTAGTTGGCTTTTTTGAAATTTAATCTAATGTTAGGTTCTGGTTTTAAACTATGATTTGCTTTTAGGTGTAGGGAAATTTCAAGAGGAGGGTGATAAGGATCGATCTTTGTGAGGCTATTTAGGGCTTCAGTCACCTTACATTCGAGAAGGTCTACAAGAACCAAGTCCAGGATTCTATTTTTAACATTACATACATTGTTATATTGCTTGAGGTTATTTATGTGGATAAAGTCTAGAAGGGCCTGATTTAGTTTAGAATTAGTCCCTGAGAAAGTGGGGTAGGTGTGAGTAACGCCGCTGCTAATATTTTGATTCCAATCTATATGGCTCATGTTGAAGTCACCAATAAGAATAGTACAATGATCATTTCTTTCGGCTACAGCGTTATAGCTATCCAAGAAGTGCTCTAAAACAGAATAATGCACAGGCGGGGGCAAGTAAAGAGCACAAATAGCTATTTTGAAGTTTTTTGCTACACTCACAGTGACCCATAAGTCTTCGCACCCACTTTCCCAAGAACATTGTCTGCTAGCAGCGTACTTTCTCGATATAGCGACCAGGACACCTCCTCCCTCTTTTTTAGCATGAAAACGCGAAATTTCTCTATCACGTCTAAAAACTATGTACCTTTTATCAAAAAGTTCGCTGCTATGAATACAATTATTGAGCCAGGTTTCTGTTAATACTAATGCGTCAAAATTTGAACATACTAAGTTACAATAAAATTCTTGAGTTTTAGATCGCAATCCACGAGTGTTTTGGTAATATATGTTAAAGTTAGCGAATTTAGCTGAGAATAGCCTCAATAACAGCGTTTGATTGAAAATTATACAATTGAGTGTAGTGAATCCATGTCTTTCATAATCTTGGTGTCGGAATCATCTGACTTTTTGACATAAATACGTCCTCCCCGAATCCAAACGTAACGATACCCTTTTTCTTTAGCTCTGAGACGTGTAGCCGTATGTAATGCTTTATTAGCCGGGCTCAGATGTTCCGTCACGAAAATCGCAGACTTCGCACCATCTAGCTCGAGGTGAGAGGTGTTAAGCTTTTCACTGGCTGGCTTTGCTTTGTTGAAGTTTATAGAAGCTGCTAGGAAAGAATCCCGTAATCTGGGGGTGGCAAATTGAACAACAATTGATTTAGGACGACTTGTGTTGTTGTTGAGCTTCATAACACGAGTACAATTACTGATGCTTTCTTCTTTAATGTCGCAACCTATGGTTTTCCCCAGCTTAGTAACAATATTGAGAAGATTTTCAGTTTTCTTCTGGGGGACGCATTGGATCTCAACATTACTTGCACGAGCGTGTTGTTCCAGGGTGTTTAAACGACTTGACATGTCTTTAATTGTGGATGATAACTTCTGGTTTTCATCCAGTAGATCTTTTATTTTTTCTTCCCCCTGCTTTCTTTCCTTCAACATGTCGTCATATTGATTGCTAAGGAACTCTACGGAGCCTCTAAGGCCAGCAACTTCTTCGCGTATTTCGGTTAACTCCCTGTTTAACAAGTTGCTCATGGTTGATGTGATTTTTTCTAAAAGAGAATTCATCTTCGATTCCATATTCTCAACAATGGCACGAACACCCTCTTCCGTGACGGGGATAGTTGCCGGATTTGGTGGGGATTGCAATGCTTGCCTCTTGTTTGTGCGCGTAGTTATGTTGGAGTTAAAACGTACGGGTGTGATGTCCATGTTTAACGCCTCAGCTGGTTTTATAGTGCAATGAGAACAAGACCACGATGTCAGGTCACATGTTGTTTCTAACCCAAGGCACTCAAGATGAAACGCATTATCGCATTCTTTACATCGAATAAAGCTTTTATCAATGTGTTCAAGAGCACAGCAACCCCATTTCGGAGGTAATGTAGACATCCTTAAGTCCAAATAATAAATTACAATGACTTCCAAAAAAAAAGTGGACACGAACAAAGGCCCGCAGCCAAAAATAAATATTTCGCCAGTTGAAAGCGCACACTAACAAATGCCCACACCGAATGAGTGACTCGGAATTCGCGACCAAAAGGTCTTAAGTGAGCGGAAGACGGCGTCGCTTACGCGTTCGCGTCAAGGGCTCTGTATTCGGTGTGCGGTTGGGTATATTGACAAAACGTTCACTTATTATTTCTTTAAAAAGTCTTATTAGTAATGTTTATGTGTAGTTTATTGTATAATGTTGGTCTAATAAAATAAAATAAAACATAATAATACAGTATGTTAACTAACAAAGGGCGTTCCCGTTAACCTGCAATAGTATAGCGTCTAAACATGCTAAAAAAAAAATTAGCATTAAAAAAAAATGATTATTTTTATTTTTGTAATGTAAAATATTCACAAAAAATATTTAATTGCTACGGAAAATAAACTCTCTGTACACGCCCACTTGACACACTTGTTTTTCTACGTTGAAATACAAGTGTGCGTGTACAGAGTGTTTCTTTTACGTTTAAATTTTATCGTTTTGTGAACATTTCACGACACAAATGAAAAAATCTTTTTTTTTTTTTAGTTTTAACATTTTTTTAGCATGTATACACGTTATACTATTGCAGGTTAACGGGAACGCCCTTTGTTAGTTAACATACTGTATATTATGTTGTTAGACTTATATATTTTTTTCCTATTTTCACTTCTACATTCCTAAAATCAGCTGTTCCCTACATTTATGTTAACTGAACTCGTCAAAATGTAGGGAATAGCTGATTTTTATAACGTGATTTCAGTGTTGGTCCCATAGTGTAAGTTGTTCAAAATGATGTGTACAATGACTCCATAATAATATGCGGATTAAAACGACTAAAATTTAACCGTGCATAAAAATAAAAAGTATTTTAATCAATTTAACAATAAAGTAAGGACATAATTCTGCCACAGAGAACCTAGTAAAAAATCAACAGACCGATGAGTTGACCCACCTTAAATACCGGAGAACCGACCCCACATCGCAAAACCCGTTAATAATAATTATAACCACACATTGAACATTCCAGCCACATAATAATATCGCATATAGACTCGACAGCACCCACTTTACGATCTCAGCTTATGTACATGGCCGTAAACAGCGTGATGTTACGAGCAATAAATGTTTTGAGTGAAACGCATAGCTCGGAAACATTCGAATTAGATCACAGTAAAACGCGTTTAACTAATATAAAGTTGAGGTTACACTGCATGGAATAATATATTTTTATGGAATTTTGTGAATATCGTCGAAAGACGTCTTTTATGGAAAAGACCTCCTCCAGGAAAGTATGTATTATTGCTGTTAGCTTGTTTTAAATTGATGTTTAAATAAATAGTGCGCATTTTCTAGACTATACATTTGCCTCATTCATGTATTTTTTTTTTATGAATTCTACTAAAACTCATAGATTTTTACGCAAGTTTGGATTTAATTTAAAAATGTGTTATTTAAAGAAAAGAAAGAAAAGAAAGAAAAGAAAGAAAAGAAAGAAAGAAAGAAAAGAAAGAAAAGAAATAAAAGAAAGAAAAGAAAGAGAAGAAAGAGAAGTAAGAGAAGAAAGAAAAGAAATAAAAGAAAGAAGAGAAAGAAAAGAAAGAAAAGAAAGAAAAGAAAGAAAAGAAAGAAAAGAAAGAAAAGAAAGACAAGAAAGTAAAGAAAGAAAGATTTTTTTTTATTCACTTTAGCTATTTCAGCCACCAAACAGCGTTGCTGTGTTTGGTTTGAATGGCATGGGTATTGACAGGAATATGAGAAATCCTAGATTTTTGGTATTGCAGATGTTGATAGGTGGCGGTTGTGGGTTGTAATGGTTTGTCTTATTTGCCAACCGTAACTCGTAACAGTTAGTATTCACATAATATTATTATCTCATTACATAAACCTTCATTTTAGTCAGTCATTCCATTTTACCGTATGTTATCCTTTTTTACTTTGATCAAATTTAGTGGATATAACTATTAATTGACCTAGGGGAAAATTCTCGGGAGATGTGAGTTAATAGAAGTTGTGAAATTAAAAGTTATGCTAGTTTAAGGTTATGTATCCCTTTTATGTAAGGTTGACAAATGGGTGGTCGGCCCACTTGATGAAATTTCCGATAACTAGGCTGCTCTAGGGGTTGTTTGAAGGCCAAAAGTCAACAGTAAATGTACTGGCTGATAACACTTTTAGCGAAAAATTTTTACTCAAAAGGGCCTTTTTCGTAATATACCAAAATTATAAGGAATAAAATATAAGTAAAAATCTTTTTTAAAACAATATTTTAATGAACTAAAAAGGATTTTCCTATGGCCATCTTCCTGCTGCATCATCAGACCTTGAACACCACCTAGTTTGACACTAGGTGGTGTACTTAACCAATGAGTCCAAACACGATGGTACTATCTTGTTTGATGGAGGAGTTCCTATGCCTAACTTCCGGCTCCGTCCGCAGACCAGCTCCATGGTATCATTTTTCCAAAATGTCTCGGTAGTTGTATAAGTATGCCAAGTTTCAGCTCAATCGGACGCCAGGAAGTGCTTGAAAAATGTATGACAATTGGAGTAGCCGGAAACACATACGAACAGAGCAAGCTAATATAAAGCTTGTGAAAAATACGCACGCACGCTCGAAACTATCCCACTAAACAAAAGCGGACAATAGGATCAACATTCCGTCCCTTGGGTTGGGGAGACAATTGTAGTCCGTGCCATAGGAACATTCATCATTTGCTGGTAGATTACCTTTCACTCAGCACTCTTCAGCCTATTAGGCAAAGTTAGGAGATTCATCTCTCTAGAGCCATATCCACCGGTATCTTGGACACTGTTCTCGATTCCGCTGGCCTATTTAAAAAAAAAATATATATGTTTTTTTTTTATATTAAGTTTTTATAAAAATATAAATGATATAATGTATTTACATAAATGAAATAAAATAAATAATAATATTATATCTTTGAATGAATAAATGAATGAATGAATGAATATTTATTTGTTTGTCTTATAAAAATTCAGTTGACTCTCTATGTTGTGCCAGTGGCGTACAAATATCATGATTACAGGTGAATAAAATAATATTAAAGTTAATTTCAGAAACATTATAAATGATTAATTAATTACAAATTCAATCATTATTCCAAATAAAAGAAAAAAAATATACATAAACATTCATTACGTAGTCACATTATATTAATATTATCGTCATTAAGAAATTCATCAACAGTGTAATAGCATTTATGCATAAAAAACATTGATTTTTTTTCTTAAAGCTCGTAATCTTTAGTTGCTTTAAAGAGTCAGGTAACTTATTATATATTCTGGGTGCTATTCCCAGAAAGCTTTTGCGCATTATAGCTGTCTTACATTTCTTGGCACATAAAAAGTTTTTATATTGAGAACGTATAGGACCTCTACGTATTTGAGACAGTTTTTTAAACAGCATAGCATTTTTTTTTTGACAAATGTTGCAACTTCTAGTATATATAATGAAGGAAAAGTTAATAATTTTAAGGATTAAAAAAAAAATTAAATTAATAATAACTCACTTATTTAATAAGCGATCATAAATTCATAATGACAGATTTTAATTAATACCAATTGGTTATTAGGCAGTGTTCAATATTCAAGAGCTTATTTTATCTATGTAAGTTTAGTTTTCTGGGCTTGATTTCCGGATTGGGCAATGTGTTATTAAGTTTTTCCATTTGGAATTGCTCAGTAGCAGCCCGGAGTCTGAATCTGTGTCCGGTTGATGGCAATAGGCTCGTCCCCTATTATATGGAACTTAAATACAGGGTGTTAGTGTAAACACCGTTATCCTTGAAACCAGTGGTTTGGTTTCATTTATAGAACGTAAAATTAATGGAAAAATCCAACTTTTTTTTTTTAAAGAAAATCTACATTTTTCCACAAGAATATTTCACCCTACACGCAAGGGCAACGAACTTGCGTCTCAACACGGCGGCCGGCGTTTGGCGGGGGCGGGCGGGGCGCGCGGGGCTTTACATGACCGGCCGTCAGCTGTTTCGCAGTCTCTCGAACGCATAACCATGAGTATCGGGACAGAGACGGATATTTACTTTTTAAAATCTTTTAATGAAAATAAGGTTTTTTATTTGTTGTTACTGGGTCATTTATTTTTATATATAAGCCAACTACCCATGGTTTGAGTGACAACGGTGTTTACCCTTGCATACTGTATAACTGGCGAAATGTGGGTGTACTATAGGTACACCTCTGCCTAACCGTTCAGGGAATGAATACAGACGTGATGTTATATTACACCTCTGCCTAACCGTTCAGGGAATGAATACAGACGTGATGTTATATTATGTTTTAAATCAAATCAAATCAAATCAAATTATTTATTGCAATCCATAATGTAAAAATTAGGTGGTAAATAAAAATTATGGACCCTGTCGGGCACAGCATATTTTAAAATAGGTAGAGAGCGGAAGAGCGCTTTACAAGTTTTTCTTGGTATTATGTTAGGGATTATTTATATCTTACCTATGTATTTATATTTCCATTCATTCTCTTATTCTATTAATATTTTATATACGTCTATCCATTTATTAATTAATTATTATATTTATTTACTAGCTTAAAATTTGTTTATTGTTCTTAATGTAGTATAATTATTAAGTATTATGGTATAATTTATTTTTTACTATTTTACTTATTAAAATATATCTGGTTGTCATAATTATGCATTATTATTATTGAATTGAATTTATCTATTATAAATTATTCCATATCCTATTATCTATGTATTTATGTATTTATATTTCCATTTGTTTACATATTCTTTTAATATTTCATATACAGGTCTATCTATTCATTTATTATTTATTTAATTATAATATTTAGTTTGGTATTGCTATTTCATTACTCGCTCAAAACTTGTTCATTGTTTTTAATGTAATATAATTTTTAAGTATTTTAATACAATTTATTTTTGTTATTTTAATTATTATTATCAATATTGGATTTATCCGTAAGGTATTCTTGTACTGTGTTTTGTATTGTTTTAGTTTATTTAAAAATATACTGGTTTTGTTTTGTTGTTTTATGTCTTCTGGTAATTTACTATATATTCTTATTGACATTGAATATGGACTAGATGAATGTAATTCAAGGCGGGAAAAGCTTTAATTTTATTGAAGGTTTGATAATTATGAAGTAGTGTATTTTAAATATTATGAAGTAGGTTTTTTCCTATAATAGGGTAACTTCTCACTGTGTTAATGTTTGTATTTATAAAAGAAAAAAACATTACCCTCCTTCTGGGGCAGTCGGGTAAAAAGAAATAAAAACATTTTATTTGGGACACGCACAGGAAATACAATAAAAAAGAACTTTACAGATAGAAAGATAATTACAAAAAGAACTTTACAGATAGAAAGATAGAAAGAAAATTAAACTAACAAATTCATATTTTTTTGTAATTTTTTAGTTTTAATCATCATTTTTAATGTAATGATCTTCTTTATCATTAAAAATAACACTTAAATATATAAAGGCACGTGGGTACCTATATCAGAATCACTCATCTTAAAGTGGGTAGTCGCACGAGGTATTTTAGAAATAAGTAGACAGGTCTTCGATCAGCAGCCTTATAATCACGATCAACAATTTAAATTACAATAATCACTCGATTTAACGCAGGTGGAAATGGATTTAGATTTGGGACGTAAGCGATCCGTCGTAACCGACTTGTCCACGCAACCGTTTCCAAGTGAACGAGAGCAGTGGTTGTTTGACGCTTATGACGTTCCGCCAGAGTGACAACTGTGTTGTCACTCTCGTCCGCACAATGTTCATTCAAATCACACAATCAAGGTCAAAATAGGGTTTTCAATCTCTACTACTAGATGGCGCCAAAGACGCGCCTTCACGGCCGGACTGACAATCGCCCGTCCTCGGGCGAATATGTATTCCTGCAACAAGAAGGTACCATGTTGTCAAGCCGCCATGCTCGTCCATCCTGACATGAGCCAGTGCCTCTTACTTTAGACCACAGCCTATTTCGATCTCACTCTCGCAAGTTGCACCGCTCTTTTTCCTCATACCATGCGTAGCCCGGACAAATGCGTCCCTTCGATTTGCCCTAAACGCAAGACCGGCCAACACCGTCCCTTCGACTAGCCATCGGCTCTCTCATAATTATGATGCGCAGCCCGGACAAATGCGTCCTTTCGACTTGCCCCAAGTGCAAGACCGGACAGCACCGTCCCTTCGACTCGCCATCACTCACGTCAACGAACTAGATTCGTACGTCCCTTCGACCAGCACCGCTAAGCCCGGACAATACTATCCATTCGTGACACACAGACGCATGCGTCCCTACGAACCTGCTAGCACTTTAGTCAGGACCGGACAACATCTCGTCTTTGGGTTTGCGTCCTTTCGAGTTACCAAACAATGGGCAAAACCGGACAACAACACCCACACGTAATCACATCAAATAATCTGGACGTACCTTAGGTTCTGATCACTATGCCCGGTGGATGTCTACTTCTACATCAAAGGTTATAAGTCCCTCATCTTCCGAATCAGCACTAGCTGTTTCAGAAGAGGCCGTAAGCGTTTCACACGATGCAGTCAGAGTAGCAGAATCTGCAGTCAGGGTGTCAACACTGCGAGCCGACATAGTCTCATAATCGGCATCAATAATGCCATCTGACTGCATATCTACCGCCTTCACGGCTTCCTCGTCATTCATAATGCCTTCAGCTAATTCCATTAAGCCCTCGTGACCTCCCGGCACCAAACGCAAATTTTCGTGCGAATACTTTAACGTACGGCAAGGACCATCTACACTTTTTAATTCATAGCGGTCATTTTCCAGAGCATTGGTGATCACGAAAGGTCCTCTAAACTTTCGGTCAAGTTTCGTTTGATTGCGTTCCGAACTTTTTACGAAAACGTAATCACCTTTATTAAATGGCTTTACTTTAGCTCTTCCGCGATTAAAACGAATAGTCTCAGCGTTAGCAGCTTTCTCTATATTCTTGGATGCATTTAAACGTATCGCTTCTAAATTTAAGCGCTCGTGTGGACCATCTCTACCTGAAAGCTTAGAAATTCCTAACGAGTACGATTGAACTCCAAACATTAATTCAGTCGGGGTATATTTCGTGACAGTAGACCTTGTACTATTTAGAGCAAGTTGCACGTTCCCTAACTCATCGCGCCAATTCTTGTGCGGATCATTTTCGATGATTGTAAGTAAAGATTTTAGAGTTCGCATTACCCGTTCGACCTGACCGTTTGCTCTACTCGAGCCAGTGGCGATGAAGTGAAGATCAATGTGATGTTCCGCACAAAATTTCTTGAATTCACTGCTAATATAGCAGCGACCCTGATCAGCCACAATTCGTTTAGGAGCCCCGAACAAACAAACAGCTTTATTCAGTGCCATAATGGCACTGGCCGCATCTAAAGAGGTGGTGTGTTCTAACAGGACGTACTTGGTAAACGAATCAATGATGACAGAACAGTATTCTTTTTGATCACTCTTACCTGTCAACTTTCCAGTAAAATCTATGTGCAGTGTGTGCCAAGGGGTTGGCTCTTTAGGAATGGGGTGTAGTCTAACTGGTTGGGCACCTGAGGGACCTTTCGAAGCTTTACATATTATGCATGAGTCGACAAACCGGCGAACACTTTTCGACATCTCGGGGAACCAATATAGATCGTAAATTTTGTCGAGAGTCTTATCGGGGCCCAAATGTTGAATTTCCGAATGAATGTGACTGATCAGAGTCCATACTAATGAGCGGGGTACTATAGGTAGCCAAGAAACAGTTTTATTACGGTTAATTTTCCGAAAAAGAACACCATTCCTAACGTCATAAGTTTGTGCTACATTCTCCGGCAAATCACCGTCCGAAAATTTCTTTATAATGTCTTGGATTTCAGCGTCGCGCTTTTGCTCGACAGACAACCAACCAGCATGCAACTCTACGAATTTAACTATTTTCTTTGCAGTAGTAGAACTAGGAGAGGCTTCAAACTCATCTGAACAATGTTCTATAGTTGCGATCTCAGGTAGGTGATTTCGCGATAAATAATCGGCGTGTTCCATGCTTTTCCCTTCACGATAGACAATATCAAAGTCGTATGCTTGAAGCATGGCCCACCACCTATGAACGCGGGGTGTCAAATCGACCTTTGATTTAGAAGCCTTCAACGAGTTACAGTCCGTATACACTGTGAACTTCCGGCCGTGCAAATAGTGACGGAAGTGTTCGACCGCTCGCACGACTGCCAGAGTCTCTAGTTCATATGAATGATAACGAGACTCTACCTCAGTCGTGCGGCGGCTAAAATAAGCCACTACGTGTGGCATATTGTTTTTTCTTTGGATAACTATAGCCCCGTATCCCTCTGAACTAGCGTCACAGTGGAGCTCTACCGGCAGTTTTGGATCGAAAATTGTCAAAACCGGCTCTGACGTGAGAACACGAATTAAATTTTGTCTGATCTCTTCGTGTTTTTCCGTCCACTTAATGCCTCCTTTTAACTTTGTAAGAGGGTACAATGGACCAACTATCTGAGTATAACTAGGGATAAATTTCCTAAAATACGAAGATAGGCCAAGAAATTGGCGAACTTGAGTCGCTGTCTTCGGGGGAGGAGCATCGGCTAGAGCCTGAATTTTAAGGGAGTTAGGTCTAACCTCGCCGGCTTGGATAGCATAACCTAGATAGTTAACTTTGGTTTTAAGAAACTTACACTTACGTAAATTCAACGAAAACCCAGCTTTCGTCAGAGCTGCCAGGCATTGTTCTAACCGTCGCAGACCCTCTGTAACGTCTGAGGAATGGCAGAGGACGTCATCCATGTACACCAGAGGTCCGTCTTTCAAATATTTAAGTGCATCATTAATGCACCTCTGATATACCGACGGCGCATTGCGTAAACCAAATGGCATTGCAACATATTCGTATTGCCCCTCGGGTGTCACGAAAGCCGTCTTTTCTACGGATTCTGGGTGGATCAAAATCGGGTGGAAACCAGCGGCCATGTCTAAAGACGAAAAGTAATAAGCTCCGGCGAGCTGGTCTATTTGGTCGTCTATAAGTGGTAGGGGATAGTGCTCAGATCGCGTGTTTGCGTTGAGTTCTCTGTAGTCGACACACATTCTATCCGTGTCGTCCTTTTTCTTCACTAAGAGAATCGGACTAGCAAACGGCGAGGAACTCTCTCTAATAACGCCAGCTTTCAATAACTCCTGAACCTTATCCCTCACCACCTGTTTTTCGATGGGAGATAAACGATACGGTCGTCGTTGGACTATTTTATTAGGGTCAATAAGTTCAATTTTCATTACACCCGTATTAACACGTTTAGTTGGAGTACCATTTATAAAGTGATCAGTATACTTCGACAAAATGCGCAGTAAGGCTTCCTTCCCGTCCCCGACTAAATCTGTATCTACAGCCGCGACGTCAATACCTTGCACACTTTCGCATAAATTTATTTTCTCATTAGTGGAGATAAGAAGATTTTCGTTATCAATCTCAATACGCACTCCATTTTCCAATACGTCCCTACCTACAATAACGTTTTCTGAAATGCAGTTGTCTGGAACGATATGAAACAAGAGAGTCAAGCAAAGATTATTAATTCGGACCGTGCTAGAAATTTGTCTATTACACTCAATATCGTCTCCCCCAATGCCAGTCAAATAAACGGTGCTATTGCGTTCAATGCCAGGGAAATCCGAAGACACAGATTCAGTAATCAAAGAACAAGAAGAGCCGCTATCAAAAAGGAAACAGATATGCTCACCAGATGCCGTCGTCAGTTTACCTCTCGAAGTCTTGTGCTCGCAAGTGTTGACCTCCCTGACCGCTGCGCCGCCTCTCTTCTCAGGGCATGACGTAGACACGTGGCCAGGTTTCCCGCACGTGAAACAGTTGATTGGTGTCGACTTGTTCTTGACCTGATCCGTGTTGGAACCATCAGCTCGATTAGCTGAGTCGTTACGTCGCCTTCTACAGTCTGCTATTTTGTGTCCAGGAACTCCACACCGATGACATTTTCCATTGAACTTCGAGTCTGACACGCGAGGTCTTTTTGCCTTATTGTCGTTACCATCATTATCTTCAGTACGACGCTTTAAAGAAATCCCACCAAGTGTTCGGAAGAGTTGAGTACGCGTTGAGATAGCATAGGAGTTCAGTTCACGACGAATCATGTGGTCTTTCGAGCTCAGAACAGAAATAACGAACCCAGTGATTGTCTCTTCTGACATCTCGACTTTAGGGATACGCTCGATTAGTGCCCATAAACGCATAGCCGATTCACTAGCAGTCTCCTTTGTTCCGATCTGAAAGCGCAAAACGTCATCGAAATAGTCCTGTATCAATTTGGGCTCTGCAAATTTCGCCAACAATGTTTGCTTCACAACTTCCCAGGTTAAGTCTTCCAAACGCAACTTAGTCAGAACAGATGCCGCTCGTCCTTTTAGTGCAGTTGTCAGAGCAACTAAAAGTTCCACGCCACTCAAATTCTTGCTGTTAATAATCAACTCGGAAACACGGCACCAGCCCTTGACATCAGCATCTTCATCATCTGGGTCGAACTTGATCAACTGAACCGCGTTAGTGTTTGCTACAGACTGCGAGGTTTGCTGCGGCATTGCTAACAAACGGGTTAGCAGGGCTTCCATATTGGTGAGTAATCCACTATTGCTAGGTTGATTATGGGGCTGAGTATCTTTATCCGACTGTTTTTCGCATCCCACTTCTGATAAAGGCACGTGGGTACCTATATCAGAATCACTCATCTTAAAGTGGGTAGTCGCACGAGGTATTTTAGAAATAAGTAGACAGGTCTTCGATCAGCAGCCTTATAATCACGATCAACAATTTAAATTACAATAATCACTCGATTTAACGCAGGTGGAAATGGATTTAGATTTGGGACGTAAGCGATCCGTCGTAACCGACTTGTCCACGCAACCGTTTCCAAGTGAACGAGAGCAGTGGTTGTTTGACGCTTATGACGTTCCGCCAGAGTGACAACTGTGTTGTCACTCTCGTCCGCACAATGTTCATTCAAATCACACAATCAAGGTCAAAATAGGGTTTTCAATCTCTACTACTAGATGGCGCCAAAGACGCGCCTTCATATATAATAAGTTACCATTAGACATTAAAAACGTACATTCAATTGGTATTTTTAAAAGGAAGCTAAAAGACTTCCTAATTAAAAAGGCATATTACTCTGTAAAAGAATTCCTTGAAGAAAAAATAATTATTTAATATTAAAATGAATGTGATACTTATTATAATGTGATATAAATTATAAGAATAGTATAGTATACTATAATACAATATAATATAAAATGTATGAATAATGATAATTGTGATATAAATTATAAGAATAGTGTAATATAATATTTAATATAATAATGAATAGACTGTATAACTAGAATATTGAGTATGTTTAATGTTTAATTTTAATATTTATAACCAATTTGCAATGCCTTTACAGGCAACTAAGTTCTAAGAACCTACCTATTGTTACCATCTCCAAATTCTGTACACTTAGTTCGCAATAAAGAATTTGAATTTGAATTTGACACAACACACTAACTAACTTTATATTCAGTTTATTCTTCTCCAACCTTTAAAAATTGAGGATTAGGTTATGCAGGCGACTTGAAATTGACATAATATATCATTCACAAGATGACATTATTACCAAAACTGTTGCCAGTTTAGAAATTTTAAATAAACCAAGAAGCTGCTAAGTATGCTTGCGATCTTTTAAACATTTATCCCTTAGCCAAGCTTATATTGCTGACTGTATCAAACATTCTCATAAACCCGTAGGGAAAAATATTTTAAAATGTGAACCCGTTGGGAATGAATACGGTATGAGTTTTGATTTTTTGACAACAATGGACTCGTGGACCTCTGGGTACACTATCAACACATCGAAAACTAACGAAAGGGTTGCCTAGAGAGTGGAGATGTTCATAGGTGGGTTGATGACCTACATAATTATGATCGCGGGGAAGACCTGGATTGGGAAGTGAAGACTCGCACAGAACAGGGAAGCATTCCGGAAACCGGCGACGAATTTTTTATTCATGAATAATGCATTACAGTACGACACAACTTAGATGTAGCATAAATTTAAAAAAATGCATTCATTCATTTCAAGTTTAGGAATGTATTTGACTTTACAAGTTATTGCGTTTGCGTAAAGATCATTTTCACCTAAAGCAGTAATAATGATTGGAGATTTTAAAGGCCCACTCGGTTCGGTTGATGATCAGTTTTACGAATTTTGCCGATGTTACATCTAAGTTGTGTCGTACTGTACCTCGTGTATACTAAGCTTAACTGTCACTTCAGACATGAAACTATATAAAACACATAACTACTCTAATACTCGTCACATCATAATATATTTAATATGCCACACTTTTACTCGATAAAACTTTTATTCGTTAATTACTACTTTCTGATTACGCTGCGAACTGGATTCATGAAGACACGTTTCTTATGATACATGGTGGATGAGAACCTGGGACGACAACACCTGCATCAGATTCCACTGGTTATGTTTATGTCGGAAATACGTCACTGATATGACTAATCGGGGCGCCAGAGCCATCTAGCGGCGCTTGACAGTTCTACAATATAACGGTCGACTGGGGAGTTTGTCGGTGGCTGTCTAGCAGTGAACACGTTTAGAAACTGTCGTGCGTTCCGTTTGTATCGTGTAGGCACCTACCGTGTGTGAATAAAATTGCTAGTGTGATTAATTTGATCGTAAATTATAATTTGATCTGAACTGCAAACGGTTTTTCTATTGCGCACTAACGAACACTGCCTATTAGTACGCCCACAGTAGTTAAATAAAATATAGCTGACAATAACGATAGAGAGACGTAAACTCTCCTTCATATATTTAAGTCTATATACGTTAGTAGGTAACAGCGAGCGAGCCTATTGTCATGAATTTTACTGAGAACTAATCAAGGTTGCTACTAAAAAAAATCCTTATAGAAAAATGGATAATTAATTGGAACTTAAACATTATCTGATTAAAAGTGGAATTCACCTCATATTTATCTTCATCACAACTTAAGTTTAATCCGAATTCAATCAAATTAATCCTAGATAAACATAAACACAACTATTTTGCTGATTTTACAATCTTAATCCTGTTTGTTTGTTACGCGATCACGCTAAAACGGCTGAACGGATTTACAAGTTTGGCTAATGGGTAGACCATGACCTGGCCTTATACCATGACGTGTTAGAGCTATCATTGTTCCGTTGTGAAAAAGGGATAGAGCTATTTGTCCCATATAGCTCCATCTTTCTCTGACACTGGAACAATTATGGCTTTAACAAGTCATAGTACTGCCCCTGGAATAGGACAGGATACTTTTCATCCCGATATTCCGACGGGATCGAAACTTTACGGGTGAAACCGCGGGGCGCAGTCTGTACAATAATTTAGTTCCCCTTCCTCAATAGGGATTCACAATAATAGCCTTCACTTAGTAGCGCGTGGGAGTGCAAAGTTTGAGGCCAACTCGACAGTTTGTGAACTACGATTGTTCAGTCACTGCTGTTTTAAGAATCTATAGCTGTATTTAGCTCGTGGCTAAGTAATAACAGCCGCACGGGTCGATCCATCAGGTTAAGCTACGCTTCCCGGGGTTGGTCCGTGGATGGGTGACCATCTTTAGCTATCCTTTTCCTCAAATCATCTAAAAAGGTTATTTTTAGGGTTCTGTACATCAAAAGAAAAAAACGGAACCCTTATAGGATCACTCGTGAGTCTGTCTGTCCGTCTCTTTAATATAATATGTAAATGTAACAGTGTGTTTCTTTGTCACGCTCTTTCACGCCAAAACGGCTAAACGGATTTACATATAAGGCAAATGGGTAGACCATGACCTGGAATAGGACATAGAATACTTTTATCTCGATATTCCCACGGAATCAAGACTTATGCGGGTGAAACCGCAGAGCGCAGCTAGTTATGAATAAAGATGTGCCTTGTTGACGTCATTAATTAGATACCCCGGATACCCTTCAAGCGTATAAATACCTTACTGAAGGCGCCCACCAATAACTGCAAGCGTCCGGACATTGTTTTTGCATAATATTATACAATCGTTTGCTAACCCTTCATTAAGGTACAAGGACTTCCTATCTTCCTGAAACCCAACATAAGGGCCGGGGACACAAAGTTGTATTGTTCTTTAGCTAGTTCTGTCAACTACAAACTATTCTCCGATTGTGAAGGCACGCCTCAGTCTGAGTCCTGAGTGGCGGCGCACCGAGTATGGCGGATTGCGGTACCGGTAAGTATGGGCGTTATTTCACGTTACAATAAAGTATGAAGGGCACATCCCTTCATACTTTATTGTGACGTATTTGTGTTAGTATATCACGTTATTGATGTAAATACATAGCTACAAAAACTTATTCGCTCCAAAAAATAGTTAAAGCTCTTGTTATGTAACGTACATACGTAGGTAATTATTTAATATTTTCGTTTCGTAAATAACTGTAATACTTACTTCAATATAACACGTGATTTCAGTAACTAGTTATTTTTTCAAATGTTCGGTGATTCAACATGAAACACCATGTTGAATCACTAAAAACTGAAACTTTTGAATCTACATCAGGAAAATATTAATTAAAATTAATTTGTGACATTTCACGTCAACATCCGTGAGTCCGCCAGTAAAAATCAAAATACGCGTATAGATGAGCGAATCCGCCGTAAAATGCGCGCATCCACTTGCACTCCGGACATGTCGAACATTTATTTTATTCCCCGTTCATTCCGCCTGCGCGGTGCGCCGTCACTCAGGACTCAGACTTAGTGAAGAGTTGCTAAGACGCATTGTTACTTGATTGGCCCTTATTCTATGTACCCTATTTTCTTTTGTTTTAGTATTAGAGCTTTAGTGATATAAACCAAAAGAAGACATTCTTAAACTGCCTGCTTCATTTAATTTTATTTAAAACTAGCTGCACCCCGCGGTTTCAACTACATAAGTCTCGATTCCGTGGGAATATCGGGATAAAAAGTATCTCATGTCCTTATCTAGGTCACGGTCTACTCATGTGTCAAATTTCATCCAAATTCGTAAATGATACACCACAGACTGTCTCTCCTTCGTCCTTACATCACACACATCTAGAAGTTGTCTTTGTCATAACGGTTTAGAAAAGCATTACAAAAATGTCTACCGTCTAAAACATTTTGTAGACAAGACGTTAATAATATTTGATAAGTTCGCCAGCGTTTCAACCCTAAGAAAAATATTGACATAATTTGTATCGAAATTTTGTTTTTTTGAGGCAAATTGCTACAGACGTCTTGAGGAAATTGCCTAATAACATGGTTGTCGCAAAAGATTGGCGTTCGACGTGCGCTGATTATAAATCTCATTAAGAAAGAAAAGTAGAATATTAGAATGTTTCGCGTTTTATTATTGATTAGATCATTTTTATTTAGTGGTAGGTATAATCCTAACCCTAACTAATATTAGAAATGCGAAGTCGGTTTTTTTAAAACAAGATGGCGCCGTTTGTTCCTAATTTTGGCCACGCACAGAAATATCCTTGTTCCATTTTCTCAAAAAATCCTTGAAATTTCGTCAAAATAGACAAACCAATTAGTTTTTTTTAGTTTAACATCATGTTGAGAAGTTTTTGACACAATATTTGCTCTCGAAACTGCGTAAGTGCAAAGTTTCAAGTTAAAGTTAGCAGAGCACATCTGATGTTCTCTCACTATTGTCACAAATATAGCTCCAAGTTCCGAAGAGGTATCTTTATTTTATTGTTTTCGTGAAAATATATAGCTACATTGAAAACGATTGCGAGGTTTTTTTGTTTTAAGTTGAAAATGCTGCTCGATTTGGATTGTTTTTTTCCCGATTGAGTCTGAATTTGAGCTGTTTATCTTCAAAGACATAATCTTGTGATATTTTTAATAGAAACTTCTTCATCACAAACCATTATTAAAATATTCTGCATGGTTTCACAAGTTTCACAATTTTCGTTTAGATTGTGAGCCTGAAAATAAAATATTTGATATGACCTTTTTACAATAATTATATTCCTTTTTTTTTGCTTTGTTGTAATAAATATTACTTTGTTTTACCAAACTTCGTATCTTTGTTACCGACATAGCCCGAAGTATTGTAACTTAAATGGCAGTGGGCAGGGCAGATTGCTCGCTGAACGGTTCTGGAGTGGCGACCGCGTACGTAGCGTTGGACGGCCCAAGGTGGCCGATGACCTGATGAAGGCCGCTAGAATGCGCTGGATGCGAGAAGCACAGAACCCATCGAAGTGGCGGTTCTTGGGGGAGGCCTATGTCCAGCAGTGGACGTCTGTAGGCTGAAATGATGATGATGAAACATCGCAACATTATGTATCAAATAACCAAAAATACTAAATTCTCTCCTGGACTTAAACAAAGGTGTTTTCACCTCAAAATGAATTCTAAGCTTCTGTCGTCTTAATTCTTTATTAATTTAATAAAGATATTAAATTAAATGGGACTAGAATGAAGCAATAAATAATATAATTAAACATCGAGAGAGCAAAATATCAAAACTTTATAACAGAAATTTATTTTTAAGAAGACACAGGGTGGTGTAAGTTTGGATTAATTTTAATGAAATATTACCGAGTCAGATTTTAATCAGTTCTGATTATTCTTCAGAAGAAATATTTGCGATCATAAATTCTAATTAGTTGACTACTAAAATATAACGGCGTAGGATGGCCTTTACCAAATTATGGTCATCATTTTATGGTTCAGCAGCTTCAATATCATAAGGATCACTTCGTCGTAAACAGTGGCTCCCCTGACATCATTCCTGTCATCAGAAGCAGCCACCACGCAACCCAAACGACAGTCAACTAGAGTGACAGTCACCAGCCAATGTCACTCTTATCCAACCTGGGGGCCTAGACAGAATCCCTTTTCTGTAAGCGTTAACGCCAACGGAAAGATCAAATTGTATGCAGTTGACAGCAGCAGTCACGTGACATCTCTAAAGCTAATGTCAACTCCATACAATTTGATGTTTCCGTTGGCGTAAACGCTTACAGAAAAGGGATTTTGTCTATAGCCTCTGTTCGGTGATTCCTAGTAACTTCGTAACAGAACTAAAACGGCACATTAAATTAAATAGAAATTAATACATAATTTTAAACAATTGACGGAAATAGAAAGTGCGCTTAAGTGCACACTGTCAGCTGATGATTGGCTTAGCTGCCAATCAAATGACAATAAGCGAGATTTTGTGTCGAGAGTTCTTTGGCCTCATTAACCGCAGTGTTACCAACAATATGGAACGTCTAATGGTGACTGGAAAAATAGAGGGCCAAAGACCTAAATGTGGTCTTATCAAATATCCGAGTAATTGGTTATACCCATCAGCACCGCACTCCACCAGGCCACTGATCGTAACAAATGGATTAATACCGTTGACAATTTAATATGGAGTCACGAATCTCAGCAGTGAGGGAGCGATTGAGAAATATCGAATTCTGACTTACGGCAAAAAAATAATTAATGACGAAACTTATTCTTTAGGCTGGTCTGAGGCCCTAGAAAAAGTGACATTCTATCAGCGATAACGATGATGGAAAAAAAATGTATAGGACTGACATAAGCTATCGAAAAGCTTATGTCAATCCTGTTGAAAGTCGTTGTAGAAATACGAAACGCTTTCGAAGCGATTATCACTTGTCTAGGCCCTTTGAAATTGTTAACATGCACAAACTAATCTGTTATTTCTAAGCAGTAGCACTGGCGGCCTTATTTTCCTTTGCTTTTGTTATAAAACAAGTTGAAATAGCTCAATGATGAAAATATACAAGTTATTCATGGATAAAAGAAGAATATTAAGCAAAATTCGCACTTGCCAAGGAACAATACCAAAAATTAGTAGATTCGTGCAGAAAATTAATTTCTCCCTAAACTTACAGCACGTGCATCTACATAGTTTAAATATGTTTGTTCAAAAAGCTTGTTCATAAGCTCCACTTATTATAATTATTGAGAGCCTTGGCAAGTTGTCAAGCTCCCGAAAACTTCGCGATGTGAATGCAAATATGTAAATATAGCTTTAACTTGTTTTTCTGTAGTTCGTGACAGATTATCTATCGGCCATCATTATGCCTAGCTTCTTCCCAAAAATGTTGGGGTCAGCTTGCAGTCTAACCGGATGCAGCTGAATACCAGAATTTTACATGGAGCGACTGCCAATCTGACCTCCACATACCAGTTACTAAAAACCCAATAACACTTTGCACGACCCGGGAATCGAACTCAGGACTGAACTCATGCTCAGCAGTAGCGCTTACCACAACTAGACCAACAAAGCAGTTAAAAAAAATAGACAGTAATTAATCCTCCTTTTTACCAGCTTGGTTAAGGCCCTACCCTACCTCAAATTGCTTAGCAAAATCCTCCGTTATGCCGAAAATACTGTAGCATTAATCTATATAATACGGGTGTTAGTGTAAACACCGTTATCCTTGAAACCAGTGGTTTGGTTTCATTTATAGAACGTAAAATCAATGACAAATACAACTTTTTTTTTTTTAAGAATATCTACATTTTTCCACAAGAATATTTCACCCTACACGCAAGGGCAACGACCGGCCGCGGCCGGCGGTTGGCGGGGGCGGGCGGGGCATGCGGGACGTTACATGACCGGCCGTCAGCTGTTTCGCAGTCTCTCGAATGCGTATCCATGAGTATCGGGACAGTGACGGATATTTACTTTTTTAAATCTTTTAATGAAAATAGGGTTTTTTTTTGTTGTTACTGGGTCATTTATTTTTATATTTAAGTCAACTACCCATGGTTTGAGCGACAACGGTGTTTACCCTTGCATACTGTATATAAAAATAAATCCCTATTTCCCTTGGTCACGCCATCACGCTAAAACGGCTGAACGGATTTGGATGAAATTTGGCACATGGGTAGACCATGACCTGGAGAAGGACAAAGGCTACTTTTCATCCTGGTCCACAGACGAAGTCGCGAGCAATAGCTAGTATTGAAATAAATATGTTAAAGTTGAGGATTGATGCTAGTTCCTATGTTTGGCTAAAACAGGATTACATTAAATTTTCTCTATAGAAAAAATCCCTAAGTTACCTCTAAACAGAACTATAAACCGCTGGTATTATAAAAATACTTCAAATTAGATCATGAAACTTTGCATAATAACCGAATTATTAGAGCAGGTCCCTGTTTTTTGTTTGTTTTTAATTACCATTATTTTTATCGTAGAGCATTTAACTAAACTATTCAAGGCTTGAGAGCCGGCAGCATCCCACTTCGTCTCGCTCTCACTCAGGCCGCGAGTAGTATGGTGCGATCGCCTTGAATTGGAATGTCCAATTTGCTCTAACCAATGACTGATGAATCACTGAACTATTAGTCGATAAATTAATCATGTTTATGAAAGTTATACGAAAGGTACCTTTCGTATAACATTCATAAACATGATTTGGTAGTCGCGAGCGAGATAAAATTTGAGGTAGAGTAGTGCCTTAATTTGAAAATTCCATATAATCGTTAACTAAAACAAAAGTTGAAAGGTGAGAATACTTTCCAAGTGAGATTGCTCGAGTGATTTATTTTGGACAGTAATAAAGATATTTGTAACAAAGTTTTCAGCTCATTTATTATTGTCGGAACAGCGTGGGCGGGGCATTACTTACTTCAGTACTAGCGAAATAAAAGTACCAGAAGCTTAAGTAGCAAGTTCATTTTAATATTTGCTTCCTGGTAGAGTGAATTTATTGTACCTTTAATGATCATTATTTTGCCCATAGCTCTTTTTTTTGTAGGATTAACTCGTCCAAATAAAAAACCAAGACAGAGCGCTGCCAACAGTAAGGTGAGCGCGGTTTCGTAAACATGTGCGCACTTAGTGAGGTGTAGTTTCATTGTAAATGTGTGCGTGTGAGCGTGTATGCACAGAGCGGAGGTGTAGTTTTGGCATGCTTCACTGTATTGTTCGCAAAACTCAGTCTTGGTTTTTTATTTGATCTGAGAAGATCTACATAATATCTTCTTCCATAGTTAGGTACTATTTATTAACTAGCTTTTACTAGCGGTTTCGCCCGCATGGAGGTAGGAAATCATCGTTTCATCGTTTCACGTTTCATCCAAATCCCTTCAGCCGTTTTAGCGTTAAAGCTTAACAATAAACAAACAAACTCACCTTGGCATTTATTATAATTATCAGATAAGATTATTTATTTATTTAAATCACAAATAAAAAACCTTTATAGACTCATCCAGAGCAATTTTATATAAGTCACGAAGAATATACACAAAACAAAAAGAACCGGCCAAGTGCGAGTCGGACTCACACACGAAGGGTTCCGTACCATTATCTATAAAAACGGCAATAAAATCACGTTTGTTG
Organism: Lithophane semibrunnea; assembly: GCA_947363905.1. NCBI lineage: Eukaryota > Metazoa > Arthropoda > Insecta > Lepidoptera > Noctuidae > Lithophane > Lithophane semibrunnea. The sequence goes on along the minus strand of OX376208.1, from coordinate 12,705,878 downwards.
TATGGGAGCCCCCCTTAAATATTTGTTTTATTTTAATTGAATAATTTATTTTTAAAGTGAATATAGTAACTAAATATTCTGTGAATATTTCAAGCGTCTACCTGTTGTCGTTTATAATATTGAGCAAAAACGAGAAAAAATATCACGTTTGTTGTATCGGAGAAAGATCATAATGTATGGAGTTGACAGCAGCAGTCACGTGACATCTCTAAAGCTAATGTCAACTCCATACAATTTGATCTTATCGTTGGCGTAAACGCTTACAGTAAAGGGATTTTGTCTATAGCCTCAGATTAGTTACACTAAAAACGGTAACGGTTGACGACACGGTTGGCGCAGTGGCTGAGCGATGGTCTGCTGCGCAACGTGTCGCAGGTTCGATCCCTGCACGGAACAAATATTTGTATGATCTGCAAGTAGTTGTTCCGGGTCTGGGTGTTAGTGTATGTGAGTTTCTATATTTGTAAACGCACCCACGATACAGGAAGAAATTCTTAGTGTGGGGCAACGTTTTTTTTAAAAAAAAAAACCGTAACACCTACCTCTATTCTTATTCATTAAAATAAAAGGAGCACATTCAGAAACCCCAAAACAGATAGTTAATTGATTCAGGCGTGACTTTGCGGAAATCCATTATAAAATACAATAGACGCTGATATATTTAGTAACCTATTCCGCTTGACTATTCTTCACCGTTATACTGTTGAACGAATTAAATACCAGTATTCCAAGGTCGCCTTTGTTGCGATTGTTCGCCCCTTATCGCGCTTATCGCATTGATAACGGTCCTAGCCAATCAGCGCCGAGCAGCAATCCTATATAAGTGGGGGTGTCGGGCGATTTGATTCAAAGTCCGGTTGAGTACCAACTACCCCTAGTGGTAACGCTACGAGATGCCATTCAAAAAAAAAAAAAACGATTTGATTCACTCTGCGTCTAGCGCTCGGTGTGGTAACACGTCGCGTTCTGGTTTGCAATTGGTCAATCGTCATGCTGAAGATGCATCGTTGAGAGGTGAAACACGTGTCGATTTCTTACAGGGTTTTTATGACTCTTGAAGAATAGTCAAGCGGAATAGGTTACTAAATATATCAGCGTCTATTGTATTTTTTAACCCCATTACACGTCGAAATTAAATAGTTACTTGAACCATTACTTTTTATTATTATTTCATTATGAAATGAAACAGCCTGTATACGAAATGACAGTCGAGAAACCGCTTAATTTTCTGAAGTGGCTTTAAAAGACTATTCATTGTCTTGTCCTAAGTTTTAGTAACTAGTTAATGGATGTGAAATTATGTTGATTCATTATTAAAAGGCTCTATGCACTTGAGGTAAAGGATAAATATAGATTGTGGTCGGGTCGGGTCGGGTTATTAAAAAGGCAGGTTGAATGGGTTAAACTTTCATATTTTTGTTGGCAGGCCACCGTCATAAGTGTCAATCTGCCACGTTACACGTGACAGTCCGCCACAGAGATCTGCTAGGACTCCGTCCTACCAAGGGGTATCGTATTACCCAGATACTGGGTTGCGGAGGTAGGATAGGCAGTCGCTCCATGTAAGATACTGGTATTCAGCTGCATCCGGTTAGACTGGAAGCCGACCCCAACATTGGTGGTAAAAGGCTAGGCTGATTGATTGATAAAGCCGAGACACATACCTACCTTAGTAACTCCCATAGGATCTATAATAATATATATATGTCGGAGATACGTCAGGATTTATTCCATTAGAACCATCAGAAAGCATCATGTGGGCAGAAGGTGGGTTTCGTGCAATGAAAACACACTGGGCGCGATACACGGCGTTTATTAGAATTACAATTTGATACTATAACCTCAAATTACAATTAATCACAATAACTTAAAACCAAACGAAACGTAGGACAGTTCCTAGACTAGACTGGAGGTTCTGTTCTCCAGGACGGTCAGCAGGCAAAAGAGCTCGCCCTGGCGCCCCTCCAACAGCTAGGCTCCGTCGTAGCACGAAGTTAGCCGCGTGTCAGTGTTGCCACCACTCGCGTCACGTGCCGTGCTTCGTTTAGCGACCGTACTGATGACCGTCTCCGACATATATATATTTTTTATTTATTTCAGGCACAGTCCATTACATTATTTTTTTGATACTGAAGATATATTATTACAAAAAGAAATCGTTTTCTCTTACGAGTACTAAAAGCTTTCCCTGGTACTCCTTTATTTAAACCAAAAGTTTTTAAAGTTTTATTTCTTGTATTTTTGTTTTAATAATGTTATGGTTTAGCAATAATTTCGAACCTTTAAGTTTGTACATTGTTTTTCAATTATTGGAAAAAGTTGTATTTTTAGATGACTGATGTATCAGAAACTTTATTTTTATTTTTGAGAATAAGCATTGCCTTTGTACGAATTTTTCTGTTCCTTTCTTCTTGTCTGTATTTATATGTGTGCATAAATGGTTAAATAAATCTTGTTTAGGCTTATTTGTGAAAAAAGTGTAAATTATTTCATCAAAACGTTCGTTCGTTTCGTTCCACTCAAAACGGTGAAGGAAAACATCGTGAGGAAACCGGCATGTCCTAGAACCAAAAATTCGAAGACATGTGACATCTACTAACCCGCACTGGGCCCGCGTGTTGGACTACAGCCCACTCTCTCTCACAGAGAGGAGGTCTGTGTCCCAGCAGTGGGAACATTATAGGCTGATAATGTGAAAAATAATGTTTTAGGCACTCATGACATTGTTTAGCGGTGTAAGTAGTATGTTCGTAAAATACCTCTAATTTGTTCTTATCGTAACATTTTTGACCAGTTTTTGACGTTGATTGTCACTGAGATGAGATTGACGTGAGGCTGTAGACAAAATCCCTTTTCTGTAAGCGTTAACGCCAACGGAAAGATCAAATTGTATGGAGTTGACATTAGCTTTAGACATGTCACGTGACTGCTGCTGTCAACTCCATACAACTTGATCTTTCCGTTGGCGTTAACGCTTACAGAAAAGGGATTTTGTCTACAGCCTCTTGCCACAAAAACTTAGACTCTTGTTCAACGCGTGTTTAATGTCATGTTTAAAAGGAGTTTAGCGTAAACAATTGATAAACACGGTTTTGTGGTAATAAGGTAAACGTTTTACGGGAACCGGCCTACAATTGTTTTCTGAAGAATTCAATGCAATGATAATTCTGCCTACATGGACTATTTTTTTTTTCATATTAAGAGCGTTCACGCTGAAAGTTTGCCACGGCCCAAATAGATGTCAAATATTTAGCTGTTTTGATTAATTTGGCAATATTACTGTATGGAAATATGAAATAAGGCTTTCTTACTATTTAAAATATTGACTATGAAATGCAATAAATAATATCGTAACATCGAATATTTAGTTTTAGGTGTAAAAAAGGCACTTGGAAAACATCCAAATCCTTTTTTAATAAAATCAATCTGCCTAGCCTTTTCCCAACTATGTTGCGGTCGGCTTCCAGTATAACCGGATGCAGCTGAACACCAGTATTTTACATGAAGCGACTGCCTATCTAACCTCCACAACCCAGTAACTGGGTAATACGATACCCCTTGGTAAGATTGGTAGTCAGACTTTCGGGCCTCTGACGACCCGTAACGACTGTCAAAGATCCTCGAATGACCACCGGGACCAACGGCTAACCTAATCCTTTTTTTACAACTAAAACTAAATATCTCTATCTTTACATACACGGAAAAAAACCTTCGATACGAAATTGCTTACCATAAATTACAAATACAAAGCCTTCTTGTAACGCAGTATGTAAATGAAATACTCTAATCACATGTCAGATCTTATGTCCTTGAGGAAGCCTGGTAATATTATGCGCCTAGATTGATCACTTTAGATTTAGGTCTAGTGGTCGCAAGCCCGGTTGGGCCCGGGTCAGGCAAAGTGTAACTGGGATTTTTCCGGCCCGTAGTAGATGAAAAATTTAGAGCCATTTCAGGATATCAATCTGCAATGTAATACTAATTCAAAATACAATGCAGATGATTCAACAAGATAATTTTATATTTTTACAGTTTTAAAAGATGCCATTAAAATAATTTAGATCGTTAAAAAATACCCTTTTTAGAATTAATGTGCAATTAATGTTCATTGCAGCCAGAGCACGAATATATTTTATAACTACGAATGAGACGAGTATTTACATTTTAATGTTAAAATAATGAGACATTTTCTTACTATAAATTATTTTATATAATATAAAATTAATTGACGTGCGTTAGTCTGGCAAAAACTCGCAAATAGCTCGACCTTTTTAAATTTTCTTTTTTATTTTGTTCGCCTCAGTACTGGGGTGGTTTAGGAAAAAAGAAAACTAGGAAAACCCCAAAAGGAACAGTCTAAAAATCTAAATTTTGTGTAGGTGTAATAAAAATGAAATACTGTTTAGTAGCGCATAGCTTGAGAACGGCTGGACTGATTTAATTTTTTTTATGATCGTTATAATCCGAATAAGGTTCTTACGAAAAGTCGCCGGGAAAATTAAAAAAATCTGGAAAACTGTAAGTGCATTTTCTATAGTAACTTTGTACGAATTATTTAAATTTGGTTAGAACAACGAGTGTTGGGTCAGCTAGTTTATAATTATCAGCGCCAGTGACAGAAATGTTGAAAGGAAATTGTTTTGGCTTGATATGCACAGCAAGCCGCGTATGCGAGTATGACCTGGGGGCCAAGTCTACTAATTTACAAACGTGTCAATGGTCTCACAATGATCAGTTTTTGACAGATATGCCATACAAAATCTGTCAAAAACTCACCATTGCGAGACCACTGACACGTTTGTAAATTAGTAGACTTGGCCGTGTTTTGTGCTATTCTGTAAGTTTGAAGTAAAGTTAGCATCAGTAGGTATCGATGACAATGACAGCTCACTTCACCTATAGTAGGGGAGGCAATGATGCTAAATGGGGATTTACTCGAGCGTCGTGGGGACCTATTGGATTGTGAAGATTAGATGCTAAAAAGAAAAAAAGGTTATGTGAAGTATACCCTTTCACTGGTGGGGGGAGCGTCTATGGTAGGGGAGCCCTAGCGGGGATTTCGGGAGTTACTCGAGCGCGGCAGAATAACATATGGGGGGCAACCTTGTACCTTGTGAAGTACTCCCACCATACCTGAGCCCTGTACTTAGGCGCAAACGCCTAGGGCAGCCGATCAGATTAGTAAAAAAAAATCGATCGTTAGAAAAACTCGAGCGCGTCAGATTAAGGTAAGGTAAGTTGGTTATATGCAGAAAAGTGTGCATTTCAATAATCTGACAATTTAAGCGTGAAATAAGGAAATGGGAGAGTTTTTACTAATCTGATCGGCTGCCCTAGGCGTTTGCCCCTATGTACAGGGCTCAGGTATGGTGGGAGTACTTCACAAGGTACAAGGTTGCCCCCCGTATGTTATTCTGCCGCGCTCGAGTAACTCCCGAAATCCCCGCTTGGGTTCCCCTACCACTAAGTTGTCACGGTGAGATGGTTACAGAATCGCAATGCTGATGTATGAACGTAAACAAAGTAAAAGGAGTACCTATGTTAAGTATCATAACAGGTGGCATTGTGTAGTTTCTGCCTACCCTCATGGGAAGAAGGCGTGAATTTATGTATGTTTAATTGTATATAATAGTGTATGTAAGAGAAGCTCGTGGCTAAGTAATAACAGCCGCACGGGTCGATCCATCATGTTAAGCTACGCTTGCCAGGGTTGGTCCGTGGACGGGTGACCATCTTTACATACCGAGACTCCTCCCTGCCTCGGAAAGCACGTTAAGCCGTTGGTCCCAGCTGTCATTCGTAGATCTTTGACAGTCGTTACGGGTCGTCAGAAGCCCGAAAGTTTGACAACCAGTCTTACCAAGGGGTATCGTATTATCCAGTTACTGGGTTATGTAGGTCAGATAGGCGGTCGCTCCATGTAAGGTACTGGTATTTAGCTGCATCCGGTTAGACTGGAAGCTGACCCCAACATAGTTGGGAAAAGGCTAGGCAGATTGATTGAGTGTATGTAAGAGCAGCAATTTGAAATGACTCATGACTGGTTTTTTCAAATCGCCAAAATTAATATTTTATCTGACTGGATGAATCGGTCAAAATGGACATGACCATAATCTTAAACGGCCGGTTTTTATCTATTTATCAAATCAAGTGTTCGACTGTAACAGTGTTATCTTTTTAATAATTTCTGACATGCCATGTCGTTGTTAACGTTTGTTCCGAATTATGCCTATGTACTTGACAAAGTGGCAAGGAGTGGCGAATGTGTTTTATAAAACACAGTCGCCACTCCTTGCTCACTAGCTTCCGCACGCGGCTTCACCCGCATGGTACGTCGAAGTAGCCTATGTCCTTCCGGATGCCATCTATCTCCTTGCCATCGAAATCCGTTTAGTGGTAGAGGCGTGAAAAGTTTACATACAGATAGACAGAAAGACAGAGTTACTTTCGAATTTATAATATTAATTGTAAATTTTATGGATGTATTGTGTGCCAAATCAGAAAATTTTATAGCTTTTTTTTCATCCTCAACTTAGTCGTGTTCTTTTATTTTTTGACAACAAGTAAAATAAAAATCATTATCCATTGCATCATTTTTTATCTGCTCGTAAGCAAGTTTAATTTTTGTTTCTTTGTTTTTCAATTTCCACTGACTTCCGAAATTAAACTTATTTTTCACTTTTTTCGTGTTTTTTTTTGGAAGTCGGTTGTTTTTTTTTTTTTGTAAAAATATTTTATTTTTCACTTTTTAGTTGTGGTACCTACCCCACACAAATTAGACTAACACTACCTGCTATGTAAATAACAGTGACGGAGAAATATAATATATCGTCTACATAGACTAATATGTAATTATTGAAGCTAACTCAAAAAATACGCAAGCAAAGTTAATAAAATTTATATGGGACCACCTCTGAAGCATGACTTACCAAACAAAAAAAATTGGCGGAGTAATCGCGTAAAACACAAAAAAAAAAAAAAAACACACTGATGAATTGAGAACCTCCTCCTTTTTGAAGAAGTCGGTTAAAAACGCTCGGAAGTATACCCTTTCGAACTAAATCAGATTTTTTTAAACCGGTTCACAAATGTCGAAATATAGACGAATATACACAAAAAAAAAAAAAAAAACTTGTAGACGAACATAGAGCCTCCTCCTTTTTGAAGAAGTCGATTAAGAAAAATAACGCAATAGCTAAGTAATAACAGCTGCACGGGTCGATCTATCAGAGGGCCTAGACAAGTGACAATCGCTTCGAAAGCGTTTCGTATTTCTACAACGACTTTCAACAGGATTGACATAAGCTTTTCGATAGCTTATGTCAGTCCTTTACATTTTTGCCTTTTCCATCATCGTTGTCGCTGATAGAATGACACTTTGTCTAGGCCCTCAGGTTAAACTACGCCTGCCGAGGTTAGTCCGTTACATACTGATCTGTTTTCTTCTTTCTTTCTAAACTTTTTTTTTTCTTTATTATTTAACGTATGTGTGTTTTATCTTTTGTGCGCACCAAATAGACGTTTTATGTGTCTATCTACCGAGACTCCTCCGTGCCTCGGTAAGTCGTTGGTCCCGGCTGTCATTCGTGGATCTTTCACAGTCTTTACAGGTCGTCAGAAACCTGAAAGTTTGACATCCAGTCTTACCAAGTGGCAAGGTCAGATAGGCAGTCGCTCTGATAAACAGCTGCATATAGTTAGACTGGAAGCCGACCCTAGTTGAGAAAAGGCTCGGCAGATTGATTGATCTAACTAGTAATTATAGTTACCGTGAAACCTGCGAATGTCCTTCTAATTAAGGTAATGAATCTTATATATCTAAATGAAGTAAGACCTGTCATAACTCCTAGCTGGTCAAATAGTGCTTGACTAGTTTCCGTAAACAAACTTACAACCTCTCAATCTAGAGTTTCGCTTCGCTGCCGAACACAATCGTTTCAAGGTACTAGGCTAACAGAGAGAGGTATGAAATATAGCTTGCCGCTCCGACTAAGTTTAGTACGGACTTCCCATGTTATCTGACGGGGGTACGGATGGTCGAAATAGGACATGGTGTCTCTCATTTTTCCTTACAAGATTATTCTATACATTTTTGTTCCGAGTTACGATTCGCTGACGTATCACAAACTTTTGAAGTTACTAGGCTAACATAGATAGTAGAAGCTACAGCTTGTCGCTCCAAATAAGTTTGGTATGAACTTCCCAATCATAACTGTCGGGGTTCGGATAGTTGAAATAGGAGATGTCGCTGTATGTTCACATTAGGAATGAAAAACAGTTCAGGCATTATGGCAGCGTCTGAAATCTCTCTTCGACGATTCAGGTTTTCAAAGGAAGATCAATTTGCTACGGCATTTGATTTCAATAAGATTGGAAGACAGTGAATCTATGACTACATATATGTGACTCAGATTGTGGATACAGCGCATAAATTACGAGGAACAGGATTTAATATAACACATGAGTGGGTTGGATGTTTATTACTAGCAGGATTAACGGGAAAATTTGAACCATTTATCATGGCGATAGAACATTCTGGTGAGGAGCTCGTGGCTAAGTAATAACAGCCGCTCGGGTCGATCCGTCTGGTTAAGCTACGCTTACCGGGGTTGGTCCGTTGATGGGTGACCATCTTTACATACCGAGACTCATCCGTGCCTTGGAAAGCACGTTAAGCCGTTGGTCCCGGCTGTCATTTGTGGATCTTTGACAGTCGTCACGGGTCGTCAGAAGCTCGAAAGTCTGACAACCAGTTCTACCAAGGGGTATCGTATTCCCCAGTTACTGGGTTGTGGAGGTCAGATAGGCAGTCGCTCCATGTAAAATACTGGTATTCAGCTGCATCCGGTTAGACTGGAAGCCGACCCCAACATATTTGGGAAAAGGCTAGGCAGATGATGATAGAACATTCTGGCATGGCGGTTAGTACAGATCAAATCAAAATTGTTGGATAGATGGAGTGCTGAGATTGGTAGTAATGGCAGCGAAAGTGCGTTTATGTCTAAAGGTTGGCACCGGAAAAAGAAGCAAAGCAGCTTTAAACATGTCAAAGTCAAAAACGTCAACTTCGAAATCTGATGAGCCTGACAAACCTGTCAAAACAATTCGATGTTATAAATGTAAACAAGTTGGTCATTACAAAAACCAGTGCAACAAGACAGACAAAGAAAGTACATCGCAATTTTGTAGCATCGTATTAGCATTTAGCGATATTTTGTGCGTCGAAATTACGTATTCTACTCATCGCAATTTTGTAGCATCGCATTAGCATTTAGCGATATTTTGTGCGTCGAAATTCCGTATTCTACTCATCGCAATTTTGTAGCATCGCATTAGCATTCTGCGATATTTTGTGCGTCGAAATTCCGTATTCTACTCATCGCAATTTTGTAGCATCGTATTAGCATTTAACGATATTTTGTGCGTCGTAATTCCGTATTCTTCTCGTATTTAGTGGTTTTTTCTTGAACTCAACATACAAGGAAACAGATTGGTACATTTATTCTGGAGCAAGTACTCATATGGTTGCCGAGAAAGAACGTTTGCTAGATATTTCATACAATCCAACCGTGAAACAGAATATAGTAGCTAATGAAAAGACAGTACCAGTTTTATGCTCAGGAAGAACCAAATTGACAACAACAGTAGATGGTTCAGAGTTTGACATTACAGTGAAAAATGTTCTTCTCATTCTTAACCTCACTGCTAATCTTCTCTCAGTTAGTGAGTTGATTCGAAACAAAAACAAAGTAACTTTTGAAGAAGGTGTTTGCAATATACTTGTTGGAAAAGCTCAATTAGTGAATGGAGTGTATAAGTTAGACATAAAACAAGAATGTTTTTTGGCCAGCGCAGCAATGCAAGAAACCAGTATGCTATGGCATAGAAGGTTGGGTCATGTTAACTGTAAGGATATGAACAGTATGAAGAATGGCGCTGTGATGGTGATTTCGTATCCCGATAAGGCTGATATCGACAAGTTCCAGTGTATCACATGTTGTGAAGGGAAGCTAGCGAGATTACCTTTCCCACACAGAGGTTCCAGAAGTGACAGTGTGTTGAAGATAGTTCATGCGGATGTTTGTGGTCCCATGGAGACAGTCTCATTAGGAAAGTCAAGGTATTTTCTTCTTCTTGTCGATAACTACAGCAGAATGTCATTTGTCTACTTTATGAAGTCAAATAGTGAAGTGATGATGTACTTTAAAGAATTTAAAGCCATGGTCGAAAAACAGACAGAAAAGTCCATCAAGGTTCTGAGTGAATGTGTCTCCTCTCCTTACAACATTATTGTACACTTTTTTTGTTCTGTCCAAACAGGTTTCATAGGATGATTTGCGATAAAATCAGAAAGACAAAAGATAGTCATTTAAGCTCAAAACACACACAATGTGGGGCGTATCGGGAGCGGGTCAGGCGCGGGAGTACGGTGGGCATAATAAATTGCAATTCAAGGAATTATAAGGATGTCAAAACGTAGAACGCGTGCGCCACCCGCCATCGCCACCACATAATAGCGCGGGTCGGGTACGGGAGTACGACGGGCATACATTGTAATTCAAGGAATTATATTATGGATGTCAACACACAGAACGCGGGCGCGGGTCGTGTGTGGAGCGTGTCATATTTGTTTTGTGACTGGCTAGGTATGTCCGCGCCCGAGCCGCTGCCGTCCCGCGCCCGCGCTGTGTGTGAACACGATGATAGCGCGGCTCCCGCGAAGAAAACGACCCGACCCGCTCCCGACACGCACCCGCCTTGTGTGTGTTTTGAGCTTTATATCAATGATAATTACTGTCTTAGCAGTCAGGCCCATTACTTATACTGGCTAATAACATTTTGAACAGATGCTGCATGAACTATTCTCATATTTCCTGACTTGATTTCCATACGTCATTTTTGGGTGACCTCTGAAAATCAGCGGTGCACTGTGGGTTTTTACTGCTATGGAGGCAAAATGAATTTGGGGCGCATGGCTCGTCTATTAACATACAACTGTCTGTGAGGCGGACAGTTGATAGACATCGATACCATTTAAGCTTTGCACCCTACCAACTACGGGAAGCAACTCGCTATAGTTGGTGGTAATTGTGTTAGAGCATTTTGAATTGATGCAAATTAGTTTTGATCCCTGCACATCACTAAACACTGTATAGGCAACTATTATCGTCTACTTCCAGAATTCACTCAGAATTTTCTCACTCCCAAATTCTGTGGAGACTTGACATTGACGTAAACGCTTTAATATTGTCGTTGAGTTCAACAACCAGACAACTTACTTATCGCGTCAAACTAAATAACTTTGTACTATAGAATAAGAAAATCGTATAGAAGTGATGCTCTTTTTACAAGCTTTATATTAGCTTACTCTGTTCGTATGTTTCCGGTTACTACTTTTGTCATCAATTTTTCAAGCACTTCCTGGCGTCTGATTGAGCTGAAACTTGGCATACTTATACAACTACCAAGACATTTTGAAAAAATGATACCATGGAGCTGGTCTGATGATGGAGCCGGAAGTTGGCCATAGGAACTTCTCAATCAAACAAGATAGCACCATTGTGTTTGGACTCATTGGTCATGTATTAACAAGTGCTTTGACACTAGGTAGTGTTCAGGGTCTGATGATGAAGCCGGAAGGTGGCCATGGGAACTCCTCAATTAAACAAGATAGCACCATCGTGTTTGGACTCTTTGGTTACGTATTAACAAGTACTTTGACACTAGGTGGTGTTCAGGGCCTGATGATGGAGTCGGAAGGTGGCCGTGAGAAAACCTAATTCGTTGGTTTATCAAGGTGATAGAACAGATGTTTAAACAAATCGTACTGCTAAAAAGTAGAAAATAAAATATAATTAAAAATCTTTTTAAAAACAAGCTTTTAATTAACTAAAAAGTACTAAATAAAACTGTCGTAAACCTAGAACTTTAATATTTTCTTAAAAGCTTGAGGCGTAAATGTCCTTCTTACCCTAAACTTGAAGATAAGCCTCAAGGTTTTAAGAAAAAGTTGTTTTTAAAAAGATTTTTACTTATATTTTATTACCTGAGGTACCAACTCTATAGATAAAGTTTAGGAAAAAGTTCGCTTTTTATAGAACGTCATGTCTGTCAACACACATAATTATTTATGTATTTTTCTGAAGCTTGATACCTATATTATCTTACTAGATGTTGCCCGTGATTTCATCACCGATCTAGGATGAAAAGAAGCAGTCTCCTTCTACGGGTCAAGGTCTACCCGTGTGCCAAAAAGAAAAGAATGATCCACATAGTATTATGTAGACTAAAGAAAGTATAGGCGCTTTGACACTTTTGACAGGTGCGTATGTTCAGTGCTGCCATCTAGTGAAAGGTCATTTCAGAAAACCCTTATTCCCAGAAAATTGTAAATTTACTAAAGTTGAAATTACCTAACTGTCATAATAGACAAATAAGTCTTATCGTTTTATGACATGCAAGTGACACTCAACCGGAGGTCAAGTATACGTACGTATGAAATAAGTCCGGACCACATTGCAAACATATTCTAGTGTATTGACGTTGCTCATATCATCCCACCTTCGAAGTTATTGGAAGACGGAATCCATTTTTATTATTAGCTGGAACGTGGCCCGATCTGTGATGAGATGCAATCATATCGCACTTCCAATATGTTGTAGGTACAGCGTCCACTGTTTTGTACGATACGATTTTTTTAATATTCTTTAGGAAATTATAATATCCAAGTAATGATATAACTTTATTATTTAATCGAGAAATATGGTCAGACAATAATTATACTACACAAGTCGACCATAAAAATTCTTGACCACTATATTATTTTCAATCAAAATTGTTTTATATTGTTCGTTCATTTTATTTATGAATTATTCATAGTTAAACAAATTTTCAAATAGTACTCCTGGAGACCTTTCATTAGATACCAAACACGATATGTTTACCTTAATTTTTTTTTCAGTGACACTTTCCGTCTTCTGTGAGCCGCCATGTTGGATTTTACGTAACGTCATATAGCCGATTATAACCCGCGGAACAACATGCCGCTTCGACCGATTTGTTTTTTAAAATATGACGAGTAGTTTAAGAGTTATGAGGGCACAGATGAACATACATACATAACTTGATAAAATCATAACCCTCCTTTGGTTTTGCCCTAGTCGGGTAAATAGGGCCTTGCACTCGTAGCATGAAAACCCTAGAAAAGAGTTTTCTACGGTTTTTTTCGACGGAAGAATAGACAAAATGACAGAATATGATTGTTTATCTGTCATTTTATCTATTCTACCGTCGACAAAATCCGTTTCTATTGTGATCATGCTACGCGTATGCTACAGAAACGGAATGTCGACGGGATTATTGACCCAAATATCAGAATATCTCTTAAATCACCTTTTATCCGGTTTCAAGCCAGCCTTTGAGGATTCGCAGCTTTGAGGTCACAACTACGTGGTTTGGTATAGACGTCAAGCCTTTTAATTAACACATCCGGTATTACCGTCCGGGTCGTATGAGCTACTTAAAAGATTAATGTTGCTAACCATCCACCTACCGCTAATAATCCTTAAGTACCCTCTCCACAAATCGAGTGATCTATTCCAGATTGAACCCCATACAACCCACTCCAAACCTCCACAATCAATCTGCCTAGCCTTTTCCCAACTATGTTGGTGTGACTGTACCTAAATTACCCTAGGCTGATAAAATTTTCGTTTTTCCTAATTATGCTAATATTAGTGTTTTAGGTCGGTTTCCCCGTAGGGGAAAGAAAAGCGCCCCGCCGTATTCCGCGCAACTCTGTAGGGCTCGTCCCAGACTTGGTCACCCTCCCACCGACATAAGAAATGAATTCATTAAAGAAGTCCGATGCCTTGTCCCATTTAAAGGTAAGGAAAGGATTGAATGAGATTGTAAATAAGACATGAATTCATGGTTATGAATGATTGGATGTGGTTTTAGAAAGTTAATAAATAATAGAGGGATGCAAAGTATATTATAAATCTGTGAGTAACCCTTACGGTAGCGTAACAGGTATTTGGTCAGGCATTACTCACACGATACCTCACATCCACACTCGGAGTACTCAGAGATACACTTCCATAAAGTGACGCAAGCGGCTTTACAGCGGCATCGTGTCGTCAACATGCCCTTTTGGAGACATGGTCCCTAGCAGTTCTCTCGAACTGATAAACGTGACGAAGCGGCTTTCCCTGCGGCAACCGTGCGACCGTCCTTGTCTAGCAACGGGGCGGCTAGTTCCAGCGGCGTAAGTCGGCGTCATGCTCATATGGAGACATGGTCCCTATCAGTCCTTGGACTGAATATGAAATAACTGTGGTCACCCAAACCCCTGGAAGTTCACCCTTTGCACAACAAGCATATCTGTAAGACACGTGTTCATGTCAGCCTGACCGAATTCTTGGTCTGAGATAAAGAATACAACATTCATAAATTACTAGGTATTGGAGTTGAGAACCGAGTCTCTAGAATCATTATTTGATAGAGTTTTGGATTATCTCTCTCTTAAAGTCAGAGGCAAAGAATACACAATTCAAGAATTAGGTCGATACTACGTAATAAAGCAGAGAATCAAATCTCAAGAATCATTAATGATGTAGAGTTGTGGATCAACTCTCTTGAAGGCCTATAGACAGTCCCAAAGCGCCCACCCTTCACCACTTCCTAGTGTTTGAGCTGGGGAGAAGAAGTAGCGCAACAAACTCCCCAGAAACACGTCTCTGTCTGTTTAGTTAAAAGAACTTTAATAACATTACCAGCCAAGGATAATTATTATAATGAAAGACTCACCCAGTCGCACCAATAAACACACACACATACTACGTTAAATACTAGATTACTCTAAACTGGGCTTTAACCCAACTATATTTAACTTAATAACTAATAGTCGCTATCTTACGACAGCCCACTCGGACATGGCCTCTTGGTATTCACCAAGCCTCCTAACTTAACTAGCTTAGGCACGGACGTCCGTACCCTATCGAGGTCTAAAACCAAGTGTCCTTCTGGACTTCAAAATCAGCCCTCAATTCTTAAAACACCACGTTCAGCCAGCGCGTCTTCCCACAGTTTCGCAAAATAGATTTATTGCCGTTTTTGTACAATTTCTCAATTGTTTTAAAAGGGTCCGTTTGGGTATTGCCTGGGCTCGGTTTATGGTTACCATATGTGCAACTAGTATTGTCCTAAGATTAGAAATCGGATATTTTAAGTCGTTTCTTAAGAATTTGTTGAATTATTGCCTTCGACCTTTTCGTGGCACTTGTCCATAGCTTGTTTCTCATAAAATAGAGAATTTATGTCTTCCTAAGAGGCACGAACTATGTGCTTGTTTTAGAATAAATATAATATTTTGTTATTAACTAGGGATAGGTGACAGACAGTCACATTGGGGTCTGTTTCCAGTCTAACCGGATGCAGCTGAATACCAGTATTTTACATGTAGCGACTGCCTATCGGACCTCCACAACCCAGTAACTTAGTAAGCCTGGTTTTGTCAGACTTTCGGGCTTCTGACGACCCGTAACGACTGTCAAAGATCCTCGAATGACAGCCGGGACCGACGGCTTAACGTGCTTTCCGAGCCACGGAGTCTCGATATGTAAAGATGGTCACCCATCTACGGACCAACCCCGGCAAACGTAGCTTAACATGCGGCCCGTGCGGCTATTATTAATTAGCCACAACCCACTCCAAACTTCACAAATGTAAAATCGAACTGAATTAATTCACTCAAACGGTTAAGCCGTTTCACTCTTCCGTTTTTCGTTTTAAGGCTACTAAGTACACGAAACTTTCCTTCATTTAAGTATTTAAAACCTTTTCAGTTCAATAGCTACTGTAATACGTAGGAGGCTTCATAATTTCTTCTTAAGAGGAAATAGCGACGGTCCCTTCCCCATACAAATTTTATTATATTCATATCTATATTCATATTTCTCTCTGGTTTATGACCTTGCAATGATTTTGTACAGTAAAATTAATATCAACTAGTACTATGCTCCTATATTTTCCGTTTTGATGATACATTATCTGTAGGAGCACAAGAACCCTCAAAAAATGCTCAAAATTGCCTGTTTAGACATAGGGGCAAATTAATATCCTTCTTATTCAATGTATAAAATATCTTTCAAATTGGTCCAATATTGAAGGAGGAAATAGACGAGAGCCGAACCTCGAATTATGACTTTTTGTATGGAGAAAAAACAGACCCTATTTCCTCTTAAGGTAAACGCACTTATCCACGCCGCTTGAGCCGTAAGCTACGAATATTTTCATATTTTGATCATTAATCATTTTGGGGTTTTGCGCAGTTTCTGAGCGATGGTGAGCGTGAGATCGTGGCTTTAATTCCGGCATGAAACTTTGGTCTACATTTAGGTATGTAAATGGTCCGGGGTCTAGCTGCTAGTATCTATAACGTACTAGCTGCGCCCCGCGGTTTAACCCGCGTAAGTCTCGATGCCGTGGGAATATCGGGTTATCAAGTATCCTATGTCGTTTTCCAGGTCATTGTCTACCTATGTGCCAAATTTTGTCCAAATCTGTTCAGCCGTTTTAGCGTGAAAGCTTAACAAACGAACAACCAAAAAAACCAACAAACAAACTCACTATTGCATTTATAATATTACTAGCTGTTGCCCGCGGCTTGGCCCGCGAGGATGTCGGATATCGTCCCACGGGAACATACTGCCGGGATACTTAAGAAATGCTGGGTTTCCTATACAAACTTTCACCTCATAAAGGATTATTTTTTTCTTTTTCAAAAATAATCCTTTAGACAGAGGAGATGGCATCCTGTGGAAGGACTAAGGTCCTTCCACAGGATGCCATCTCCTCTGTCTACCTCTTTGCCTTGTCGAAATCCGTTCAGTGGCTTAGGCGTGAAGGGGTAACATACCGACAGACAGAGTTACTTTCGAATTTATAATATTAGTATGTAGTACGTATTAAAAAAAATTAAGAGGTTGAGGCAAAAACAATAAGAAATAAGGTGTCATCTGAGTAGGTATGTGGAAAAACTACACCAACATAAAGTTAGAGAGAAAATGAGGGAGATAATACGAACATAAAGTCCCTCATCTTGTAAAAACGGGAAAGCCGACATTGGTTAAATCTGTCGTTTGACCACCAGCCAGGAATATTTTTTAACCTTATACGCCGACCGCTATCGGTCGAAAAGACCACTTTGGTCCTCGCAACAGATGAGTGTTTTTCGCGAAAAGACTACAGTGGTATTCGCGACAGTTCAGAGGTTCTCATGTAAGCCCCTACATGATAATAAGGTTAAAAAGTATTCCTCAAGGCTTAAAATAGAAACGAACTGAAATGAAGAGAAACTCTATAAATAAAGTCGTAAAGAATTATTATCATCATTTCAGCCGATAGACGTTCACTGCTGCACATAGGCTTCGCCCAAGCACCGCCACTTCGACCGGAGAATATAATAATAATAATAAAATGTTTAATTGAACACTTAGAAAAACAAACATAAGTACCCAAGAATAAAATAAATTTTGTACGATTGAAACTAAGCCAAAAGTCCATATTTATATTGTGCCAAAAGCCTGTGTTTTAGGGGCCAATAACGCATATCAATGGAAATACGCCCTTCTAGATTTTATAGTCATATGGCGAACGAGGGTTACCTTCCGACTAGATTTGAATTTACTAGGAAGGCGAGATATGAATAAAATATTGTGAAACATTATTATTTCTTCATTTTCATATTGGAAAGGCTTGAAAATTAGTCGATGCACCTTGTGCCTACTTCCTAACGAATTTAACCCCACAACCCCTGAACCGTTGCACCCATGAACACAATGTTTTGCGTGCGTTACGTTGCGCACTACCGTAAACAGCGACTTTTCACACCAAAAATTATAAAGTCGTTTCCCAACAATTATTTTTGTGCAACAGAATGCGTAGTTGACGGCTAAGTGATAGGTCTTTTACACACTGTATGTATAAAAAAGATTCTAATACAGCCATAGGAATAGGTTTAATGCTTTCGGCGATCCATCTTCTATAATCCCCAGAAAGCTTCCTAAGTCCTACACATGAAGCGTAGCTATAGTTAGCTATCAACAAAAATAATATTATAAGTTTGTTTTATTATACGTCGTTATTATTAATGGCCTTTATTTGGCTCCAATGACCCAATTCGGCTAATAGATTATTTTAGGCTTGGAATGTAGGAAAAGCTTTTCTATTGAATGCTATTTTCCGTTAGTTCATCGCTTATTTTCATCATCTGCCTAGCCTTTTCCCAACTATGTTAGGGTCGACTTCCTGTCTAACCGGATGCAGCTGAATACCAGTGTTTTACATGGGGCGACTGCCTAGCTATCTGACCTCCACGACCCAGTAACTGGGTAGTACGATACCCCTTAGCAAGACTGGTTGTCAGACTTTCGGGCTTCTGGCGACCCGTAAGGACTGTCAAAGATCCACAAATGACAGCCGGGACCAACGGCTTAACGTGCTCGGTACGGAGGAGTCTCGATATGTAAAGACGGTCACCCATCCACGGATCAACCCCGGCTAGCGTAGCTTAACCTGATGGATCGACCCGTGCGCTTGTTATTACTTAGCCACGAGCTCCTCCTAGTTCATCGCTTACCTTACGTTATGAAAATAAATTATTTGATCAACATTATTTTATTTCTTAATATAACATAACGCCTCTATATCCCAATGGGTTAAACTGAGGTGTAGTAGTACTCATAATATCGCCAGTTATATTGAAGTCCCATGAAATAAGGGGCGAGCCATAGTCGAGACATAGATATCCGGGGCGAGCCTAAATTGACAAGAACCGGACACAAATTCAGACACCGGGTTGTTACTCTTCTTCTTTATGGTGTGGTTAATGACTAACCTGATGTCAGTTTTATAGCCGCCCATGTCATCTGACTTGGTTTCACATGCCGTCGAGAAATATCTCTCAGACATGCCGGTTTCCTCCCGATGTCTTCCTTCACCGTTTTTGAAGCAAATGATAATTATACAACACGCTTATGGATCCGAAAAATCAGACGAGCTTTGTTACTGAGAAATTCATTATGTAAGAATCCAATATGACATTCGTAACTTTATAGAAAAAAAAAACTGTTCGTTTAATAATTTGCGACAGTTTCATGTTATATAAAGAATGTTAGAAAAGTGACCCTTTAAAACTTTCCGAGCCATCTAGTAATTTATTAATGGATCTTGGAAGGGACCGGGAGAAGTCGTAAATAAAAAGTTACATTGATCGGAAAAAGGGACATCCCCAAATATACCCAAAAAGTAAGAAGTAAAATGTTACAACGGTTATTTGAAAAAAAGGTATAACCAAACAGTAAAAACTAAAATATTATAACGGGTATTTCAAATAAACAAAAAAATATGGAGTGGACTTGTACGAAATTTATTTATTTATTCAGTTAAAGAAAGAAAGAATAACGTTTATTTGGACACAGTTCGCGAAACACAAAATCCAAATAACAAAATACAATAACGTTTTAACAATAATAGTGTGCGCCTCACGGCTGCGCCAAAAAGGTTCATTTCAGCATTAATGCCAGACAGGTACTGTCTGACGCTGGTTTTCTAATGAACCTTTGGTGACAATAGTGACGGGAAGTACAAACAGTTTCAACATACCCAATAAATACTTTTAACCATTAGGTACCTATAAATAAATAAACTAGTAATAAAAGGAATAAATAAATAAATAAAAAGTTGAAACTAGCTGGTTAGCTAACCTAATGGTAGCTCCATTACGTTAGCTAGCCAGCTAGTATAGCTTTCAGTGTAAAACCGACCTTTTAATGTTTGCATGGTCTCAAATTCCGTCCTCATGATCGATCATCAATAAACATTAATTATTTTGTAAATATACGCTTTTTGGATAATGTCAAACATACACATACATTATCGCATTCACGACTCGATCACATGGGGTCACGCGGATGATTGTTTACCGATGGGTATTGAGAGAGTAAAACAAAAACAAAAAATACATGCGATGCCTCTTTATTTTGCCTCGTTGACTGCCCCGTTGGTCTCGTGGTCGCAAGCGCGACTGCAGAGCGTGGGGTCCTGGGTTCGATTCCTGGGTCGGGCAAAGTGATATTGGATTTTTCCATTAGGAATTTCGTAGTAACAGCCCGGAGTTTGGAAGTTGGCGGTGTGATACCCCCGTGCCTCGGAAAGCACGTTAAGCCGTTGGTCCTACGCCTGATCTCTCTCCGGTCGTGACGGATCGCCGTCCCATCGGACTATAACAGTGAGGGAAGAGAGAGTGCACTTGTGTCTGCGCAAACACTTGTGCACTATAATATCTCCCGCGCCCATGGCTAGCCTCTTTTGAGATTAGCCGCCGTGGCCGAAAATACGGTCTGGAGGACTATTATTATTATTTTGCCTCGTAATTCAAACGGTAGACGGTAGATGGCGGAAAAGAAAACCAAATCATTTCAAGTGTGACGATGACGCGAGTTCCGTGATTTTTGTTCACTCAAATAAGGCTCAACGCGCCTAAAGAAGTTTTCAGTACTAAAACTTCTTCGGTCGGGGGACCCGCTTCGTCGGGAAGGAAATTCCTTCACACGTATGATTTAAAACAAAAACAAAATTTTCGCAGCCGCTATCGTGGATACACATTTTGACGTCACTATCGGAAACCCATGACGAAACATTTTTTCAACCGCCATCTTGGATTTTCCTTTTCACCGTATTCACAACTTTCTCTCTCTCTCTATCGAATTAGAAGAAGACAGTCGCAAGTATGAAAGCTTTTTCGTGTGACGATTTCTTACAGTATAGGTACCTACCGCAAGACACATTAAAAAACTTTTCCAAAAACTCCAAAAACAAGATCAAAAACTACAATATTACAAACAACATTTTATTTATTTATTTTTATTTAAATGCCTTAAAAACTACCATTACAGGTCGTAGCCTAATGCGATAGCCAAGGAATGTATACATAATTAAAATTAAGATCATAGTTTATAACATAACATAAATAATAGTACTTTTGCGAATTCACCCCAGTGACATGTAAATATATCAATTTTGACCTGAATATCATTGATGGTGTGAATTACTTGAGTAAGAGGAGTTTTGGCCAGCAAGTTGGTCCTGGCTGATGGTACGACCAGCAGTGGCGGGGGCCTTCGCCTCCACACATAGCGGTCGGGTACGTACAAGTGCAACCGCTGCAGCACTCTCGGATTGTGCTCAATGCCTCGGAGCAGTTTCACCACGTACGACACCAGCGCAAATTCCCGTCGCACCCCTCGTTGATTGTACCCCACCATACCCAGTCCGAATAGAGTGGGGTACATCAAAGGGTAAAATGGGTATACCCCATACAGTTTCTTGTACAGGTGGCGCACGAATTTGTTCTGGACTCGTTCCAACATCCCTGAGTACTTAGCCTCATGTGGAGCCCATATGACAGCACTATGTTCCAGATGACTCCTGACTAATGCGTCATACAGGACTCTGATAGCTGTGATGCTGGTAAAGTCTCGCGTCTGCCTCAGAACAAAACCTAAGTTTCTAAATGCCTTTTTGCAGATCCTCTTTATATGCTCGCGAAACGACAGTTCAGGAGTGAGAACAACCCCTAAATCACGTACCTGCGTGACTCGTTGCATCGGTACGGCATCCACTACGTACTCGTAGAGTAGAGGTGCACGGGCGCGGGTGAAACTTATTGCCGAGCACTTGGATACGTTGAAATAGAGCCTGTTCTCATGACTCCATTCCACTACCCTATCAATGTCATCCTGCAAACGTCTGCAATCAGACTCCGCCCTAACCTCCAACAGCAACTTGAGGTCATCTGCGAATAACAAACAAGATCCATTTTTAACTACTTCTGGTAAATTATTTATCATTATTATAAATTCTAGAGGCCCCACGTTGCTGCCTTGACTCACCCCGGACCAGGTGTAATACGGCTCTGATTCGCAGCCATTGCAGTCAACATACTGCTGTCTGCCTTGCATATAGCTGGCCAAGAACTTCAATAGATATGGCGTGCAACCGATTTCTGCTAATTTATGTAATAATATGTCATTATCGACGGTGTCGAACGCTTTTTTGAAGTCAAAATAAGCAGCGTCAACCTGCAGACCAGCATCCACTGCTGGCACCACCTGTGACATGAAGTTAAGGAGATTGGTGGTAGTGCTGCGCCCCGGACGGAACCCGTGCTGCGCATCCGATAGCTGAGCGCGGACCTGCACCTGCATGCTGCGCTAGATGGCGGACTCGAAAACCTTGGCCGGTGTCGACAACACGGCCACTGGTCTATATCCACTGATGTCCGAACCCGCCTTACCTTTGGGGACTGGAATGACACGCGTTGTCTTCCATCGAGTTGGAAACGTCGCTGATTGGAGACATGTATTAAATATGTAGTGCAAAGGTTCCGCTAATACCCTACTACAATCCCTAAATAGGAAGGCTGGTATACCATCTGGGCCTGCTGAACGCTTCGGTTTTAGGCGCTCGAGTGCCTCTCTGACATCCTTAAGACTCAGCGAGTTTAATTGCACGTGCGACCCACTCATGACACCTGCCGCCAATGCCGCGGCTGCTTGTGGATCCATGAATTGTTAATGGTTTCATGTTTTTATCAGTCACGATTTTAGGGTTCCGTATCCAAAGGATAAAACGGGACCTATTACTAAGACTCCGCTGTCCATCCGTCCGTCTGTCACCAGGCTGTATCTCATGAACCGTGAACGTTAGAAAGTTGAAATTTTCGAAGATGATGAATTTCTGTTGTGTAACAACAAATACTAAAAAACGAAATAAAATTAATATTTAATAATTATAATATACTAGCTGTCGCCAGCGGCTTCGCCCGCGTGTAATCTTTATAAATTATAGCGTATGTTACTCAGGGTGAATGTGGATTTCTAATGGTGAAAGAATTTTTTGAATCGGTTCAGTAGTTTCGGAGCCTATTCAATGCAAACAAACAAACAATAAAATCTTTCCTCTTTAATTATAAAGAGGAAAGATTTGATTGTTTGTTTCTATACTAATATTAATTAGTATAGATTATTGGAGCCCCCTTAAATTATTATAACTGGGTTGTGGAGGTCAGATAGGCAGTCGCTCCATATAAAATACTGGTATTCAGCTGCATCATCGTCATCAGTGACTTGTTTTCTTATTTTATTGTTTTTTTGTATATTGGCTATTAATTAATTAATGTAATTAGTTATCATTAACCGTGCTTTTGTATGTTGTATTATCTCTTTTGTGTGCACCAAATAAACGTTTTATCTATCTATCTATCCGGTTAGACTGGAAGCCGACCCCAATATAGTTGACAAAAGCCTAAACAGATTGACTCCTTTAATTCCAGTTTTGCAACACATTCTGCAATGCATTCTGCGTATCAATCCCAACCAAATTATCTCTGCTTTGTGCCATAATCAGTACTGTTGAAGTGTGTCCAGCTGATTAATGATACGCATCGGATTTCGATGAACGCAAGTACGTAACGTCAGTCGATCAATTGTCGACATTAATATGAACAGGATCTATGGTTCTGTTCCATGAGAGAAGTGATCAACTTTGTGGTTTGAGCATGTAATTAAGTTGGTGATTTATAGTTGTGTAGTAATTAAAAGTTCGGTGTATTAAAATAGCCTTTATGACTGGCGAATTGACGATTAATGTGCGTCGGGCGCACTCTGGGTAGTCATCCTTGCTTTCATTTCGCTGACTGGCTGATACTTTTTAATCGACTTCAAACGAAGGAGGTTCTCAATTCGTCTTTTTTGTGTTTGTTATGCCATTTTTCCGCTAATTATGACTTGATTTTGATGATTTTCTGATCTTGATTTTCTGTTTGTAAAAAATTTTTTTTTATTGCAAATTATATTCTCAAAAGGTTCACCAATAGGATAAAGCAAGTAATATTTCTGCTAAATAAATTACGTAGCTTCAGTGCAACAAAGTCAAAACAGCTCATTTTTTAATTTTACTATTTGTGACTTTGTTGCATCGAAATAAAAGTCAAAACAGCTCATTTTTTTAATTTACTATTTGTGACTTTGTTGCATCGAAGGTGCGATTAAGGTTTTTCGCTTCGCAAAAGACCTATAGAAATAATTATTTGGAGCTGACTGCCAATTTTAGCCATTTGAACAGGCACAACACAAAGAAGAAAAAAAATGTAGTTATAGATAAACACAAAAAATAAAATGTTGATTCATATCGCCCATGAAACATTAACCGACACCCACAAAACGACGACGACTGCCAAGTGCGAGTCGGACTCGCGCACGAAGGGTTCCGTACCATTTTCTATAAAAACGTCAAAAAAATCACGTTTGTTTTAAGGGAGCCCCCTTAAATATTTATTTTATTCTGTTTTTTTTTTGTATTTGTTGTAATAGGGGCAACAGGAATACATCATCTGTGAAAATTTCATCTGTCTAACTATGAGATACAGCGTGGTGACAGACGAACAGACAGCGGAGTCTTAGTAATAGGTTCCCGTTTTACCCTTTGGGTACGGAACCCTAACAACACAATACTACTAAGCCTATTGTCATTTGTAGAAATATCAAAAAAAATTGACGATACAGCCTAAAACCCTTGTTCATACAATAACTCAATTATATGGGTCAACAAATAATGCTATTCACAATTTCACATGGCTTTGAGCACCGAATTGCGTTCATACCTGCCAGTGACCTTTTTGAAGTACAATGGCAAATGTCATGTGTCACTAGGGCCTTAGAAGTAGCGGGTGTACTAAGCATGAAACGGGTAAGAAGATTTTGAAGAAAAGAGAGCAGTAGTGACCCAAAACATATATGCCTTATATATTATATGATGTAATATCAAAGCTATAGCAATAATCCTTACAAAATAAAAATAAAACCCTATTTACCTATTTACTTATTTAACTATAAGTTACATAATAAAAACAACACTATCATTCAGTCACGCACGCTAAAAAAAAAAAAAAAATTATGCGCCTAACACACACACAATCACGCGTCATTCAACACTCCACACTCACACACACATACATACACACACTTCCACACACAAATAACCTTTAACAAAAGTATAGTTTATATGTAAAGCAAATTTCCACTCGAGCCACCAATCTTTTTTATAATATTGTTTTCTTTTAGGTTGTCAGTGTACAAGTACACAAAAAAAAAAGTAAAATTTTGTAAAAGGGCGGAGACCTGGTGATCTGAAATACAGGCCTAGAGCTTAGTTTAGGCACCAGTCTCCCACAATATAAAAATGTTATCTGACTGATAGCTTGTAACAATGTATCATGTAATATTGTGGTGAGAAAAATAAATCTTATCTTATCTTATCTTATATTATTTATTAATTATCACGACTCTCATCGCGTGCACTCCAGCAGCAAAATTATCAACTTTCAATAAAAAAATTGAAACGCAATAAATTCCTTTTGACAGTTCCGATTCTTGTGAAATGTCACAGCAAATCAGTGTCCATACAAAATCCATTACACGTTAAAGAGATCTTGCTGTACTGCGAACCTTTCTAACGAAGAGGTCCCTTATCTATTTCTCTCTCTTTGAAACGCGAAATATACCTAGAAAAGTCCTTTTGAAACGCGAAATATACCTAGAAAAAGGTGATTCTTGCAAATGTCACAACCAATGAAGGTCCAGAGCTCTATAGTGAATTATTATTTCGAAGAAAACCTATTTTTATTAATACTATTTCTTCAAACTTCAAGACCATTTTTCTAGGAAGTTCTCGGCCCAAACATCAGGTTGATAAACGCTACGTTTTAATTGCGTTGTAATCACGTTTTGGACCGGTGGACCATGACTTACGCAACGGGACACAGTGTGAAGGATGATTTTCTGCGAACCTCGTAAAAGTGTTATTGGGTTTTTAACCGACTTATTCAAAAAGGAGGAGGTTCTCAATTCGTCTGTATGTTTTTTTTTTTTTTTTTGTGTGTATGTTACCCGATTACTCCGCCAATTATGAATCGATTTTGATGTTTCTTTTTTTTTGGTAGGCCATGCTTCAGAGGTGGTCTCATATAAATTTTATTAATTTTGCTTGCGTAGTTTTTGAGTTAGCTTCAATAATTACGTATTTTTCCCACTTTGCGTTTGTTGATGACATGTTAATTGACTCCTTCACATAGCAGATACCGGTATACGAATTTGTGTGGGGTAGTTACCACAACTAAAAAGTGAAAAATAAAAACTTTTTACAAAAAAAAAACAACCGACTTCCAAAAAAGCACTAAAAAAGTGAAAAATAACTTTAATGTCGGAAGTCGGTGGCAAAAAACGAAAATTGAAAAGCAAAGACACCGACTTCCGGCTTTACTGTTGACAGTCACCACAGACAGCCCGCGCCTTATAAGTTGCAGCAAAATCAACGCATAACGTTAGCTGGGGCTCTGTCTTGCATAGGGTCGCAGCATTATGCTGAGCGATGGTCGTTTTTAATGTTTTTCATCAATGTTGTCGTAAATTGTGAATCGATTTTGACCGTCTTTTTTTTTCTCTCAGAAAGCTTGCGCGGTGGTCCCATGTGTATTAATTTTGCTTGGATATTTTTTTCATTTAGGTTCGATAATACGTATTTAATCCACTTTGTGTATCTTGATGATGTTTTATCTTCACTGTAAAATACAGATCAAAAGACACCGACTTCCGAAATTAAAGTTATTTTTCGCTTTGTAGTGCTTTTTTTTATATATTTTTTTTTGTTTCTATGAAATGCCGGTTCCTTCACCGTTTAGAGAGCAGTGGCACTTTACTTTTTTTACATAATACAGGGTGTTAGTGTAAACACCGTTATCCTTGAAACCGGTGGTTTGGTTTCATTTATAGAACGTAAAATCAATGGAAAAAACAAATTTTTATTTTGTAAAGAAAATCTACATTTTTCCACAAGAATATTTCACCCTATACGCAAGGGCAAAGAACTTGCGTCTCAACACGGCGGGCGGCGGTTGGCGGGGGCGGGCGGGGCGCGCTGGACGTTACACCCTCTTCAGTCAGCTGTTTCGCAGCTCTCTCGAGCGCGTATCCATGAGTATCGGGACAGTGACGGATATTTACTTTTTAAAATCTTTTAATGAAAAAAACGTTTTTTTTTTGTTGTTACTCGGTCATTTATTTTTATATACTGTATTGCTGGCTAGTAATGAATGTAAACCATAGTTTTCAAAGCCCAACACAGAAAGCATGCAAATCGCATTGTTCTTTTACCCTTTCCGACAAATTGGGTTCGGTTTCATACGGTGTGTTGTGGGCCTCATAAATTTTATTGTATGAATACATGAATACCATTATGATGGTGTTTTTATGTTCTTTTACATTGTGTTTTCTACGTACTGATTCATTAAAGATAACATAACATAACATCACGCCTGTATTCCCCGAAGGGTTGGGCAGAGATGTACCTATAGTACACCCACATTTCACCTGTTATGTTTAAGTCCCATGTAATAGGGGGCGAGCCTATTGCCATCAACCGAGCACAAATCCAGACTCCAGGCAGCTACTGATCAATTCCAGATGGAAAATCCCAATATCACTTCGATATATATATTCACAATCAAACCCGACCAACAAGGCAGTCTTAAAGATAAGTCTCAGGTCATTAAAGATATGTCGTGTAACGTTTTTTGCTTTTTGACATTCTTTAGACCCGGCTCGAACAACAATATACCTTCGTATAATTTTCTCCATTACACAGGGTCAAAATAAAATTAGCTAGGGAAACTGCATACGTGATGGGTATCGAAATCTAAACAAGAAAAAACATTTTTTTTTTTTTTTGTATTAGCTGCCGCTACTGGTTTTGTTACCTTGAAGTATGAGTTGAAAAAATCTGTTGTTTATGGGTTAGTACATTAATATTAATATTTAACTTCGTTTTAACACAAGCACGGGTACCGTCTCCAATATTTTTGTCTGAGAAAAAATATTACAAAAAAAAAGAACTAGGTAAGACTACTACCATTTTATTTCACGGTAAATACAAACTTGCCCATGCAATTCAGTGTCCTTACCAAAATCCCAATCATCTAAACTTGATCCGACACAGAACAACACATCGTCACACACAGAAACCTTCACAGGTACTACACCTGTCAAGTTTCTCTATACCTAGAGTTTCGTCTCCAGTTCTCGCAATCAACGCGTATTGTGCACCGCACACAAGATTTCAACTTGCAACTTAGCGAGAGTTCCCACTGCTTTATTTCAACAGTAATATCATGATTTTAAGGCATGTATTTAATCAGCAGCAAGGGAGGGTACCCAGTGGAAACAGCCGCAATTTAGGTCGTATGTTCGAAACCCAGCCAGGCACCATACTTTGTCTAAATCATTTCATCACCACTGCTCTCAAAACAGTGAAGGAAAACATCGTGAGGAAACTGGAATGTCCTGGAACCAAAAATCCAAAGATATGTGACATATCACTGGCACCCGCACTGGGCCCGCATGGTGGATTACAGGTCACTCCCTCTCACAGAGAGGAGGCCTGTGTCCCTGCAGTGGGAACATTGACCGACATTCACTGATTCTAACTGATTCACCGATCATTGACTGGGTAATACGATACCCCTTGGCAAAACTGGTTGTTAAACTTTTTCGGGCTTACTTAAATTAACTGTCAAAGATCTACAAATGACAGCCGGGACCAACGGCTTAACTTGCTTTCCACGGACCAACCGCGGCAAGCGTAGCTTAACCTGATTGATCGACCCATGTGGCTGTTATTTATTAGCCACAAGACCCTCAAACACAGAAAGTACATAATAATATGAATTTTACAAGTACAGGGAGCCCCCTGTACTTGTAAAATTGATGATGGCATTAATACTTCATAGACAACCGACTATGAAGTATTAATGCCATCATTATTCCACTGCGGAAAAAGGATGGTGCTAGCGGCCTTGTATAGCTCCGTCTCTCACTAACACTGGAAAAATGATGGCATTAATACGTCGTAGTATAGGTGCAGGTTACCACGATTAATTTCAGGACACAGTGAGAACCCTGCCTAACATCACTTACCGTCGCTTGGTGCAAGGTGACGTTCTTGGTCATGTGCAGAACTAACCTTGAAGAGAAGCGCTTAATTCAAGGTGTGTACTTGTGGTAAAGTTAAGAGAATGAGCTAACTTTTTTGTGGGGTGTTAATGATTTTAGGGTTTTAGGTTTTAGACATGGTCTGAAATAGTTAGCAAGTGCTTCAGTTTAGGTGATAAAGTGATTTTTTGTAACTTGTTTTATCTACCTATAATAATAATAATTAAAAAAAACTTTTATTTTCATAAAAACAAAAAATAAATAATATATAAACATTTAAAAAAAATACAAAAACATTTACACTTTTATTATAAATGTTTTAGTATTTTTATTTTGTAATAAATAATGTTTATATAGATAAACATCCTTTAAATAAATTATAAACTAAAATCGCTTTTCATGCATGTCTGACCGCGTTGTTCTTTTAAACTACGCAACGGATTTTGATGCGGTCTTCACCATCATTCAGATAATTATTATGTTTCGGAAGGATTATTAGATACAGATAATGTTTCGAAAGGTTTATAAAGGAAATAATACGTTTATATTAAACCTGTATTTAACAAAGAAACGATATTTTGTCGTAAAGCGGGTCGAGCAGAACTTTACCAGTGTGTCCAGTTTTTTTTATATCCTTATAGTAAATCAACAAGATTCCTGCAAAAAAAAATATCTTAGCTCCCACCTTAATTAGTAAAATTAGATTATTAATTAAATATCCAAGCTACAATTATCTTATACGTAACCGCATAATTTTCATTTAACAAACTTTTTAATTCTCTCAAAGCAAGTCTAATTCCAAAGAACATTTCGGCGTGTTCCTTAATTTTTAATTTCCCTGCGCTTTGAGCTCTTAAGGCTTGCTTCAGATTGAAACCACAGACGAGTCTGTAGCGTAATGGGAAATCTTGAAGGTTGTTAGTTTCTAATTCAGAGCTTTTGGGCCAATTTTTTTTCAACCTGACTTAATATTTCATAGTAGTTTAATACGTCATAGTTCGTTAGTTCGATGAACTGTTTCTCTTTTATTATATTCTACTACAACTTACCGAACCTGTTACGTTATTATTTCGTGAATTGATACAATAAAGGGGAGGGGCTCATTGAGCATCAAAGAATTCGTCCGCATCGCTGTCAATGGGAAAGGTGCCCAAAAGGCTGGCAGTATTGCCACGTTGAATGGCAATGCTGATTCTTTGGAATTCCCTCCCCTTTATTTTTTCATTTTAATTTTGTTATATTGTACATACATAACGTGTTTGTATAGTTAATTTTATCTAGGATTTCAATCTGCCTAGTCTTTTCCCAACTATGTTGGCTTCAAGTCTAACCGGATGCAGCTGAATACCAGTATTTTACATGGAGCGACTGCCTATCTGACCTCCACAACCCAGTAACTGGGTAATACGATACTCCTTGGTTAGACTGGTTGTCAGACTTTCGTGCTTCTGACGACTCGTAACGACTGACACCTCACCCATCCACGGACCAACCCCGGCAAGCGTAGCTTAACCTGATGGATCGACCCGAGCGGCTGTTATTACTTAGCCACGAGCTCCTCTCTAATTTTATCTAGGATTTAATTTATATTATTAGTTAGGTTTAATGAAATTATACCAGTGTCTTTAAGAAAGTACAATAAAGCGACTTAGGTATTTCCTTAAAGTGTTGAGTAGTAGCATCCACCTATGTGCCAACCAATTATTGCAATATTATTCTAAATAGATAGATTATCACCAATATTATTGTCTTCTTACCGTGTCGATGGCAATATAAATAGACTCGGCCCAGAATTCGTCCACGTGTTTGGCGCCATCACTAGCGTCCTTCAGTTCCTGTAACGTCCAGCTGACAGGACACGCAGGACATTTTAGTGTCCCATCGTTTGTAGAACAGCATCACATTTACACTCCAAGGCGGAGTCATTTAAGAATCTCCACCTGAACAGATTTTCCTTGCGTCGGCCAACCTGGGTCTGTTTAAAGACTTCCAGGTTACCCAAGGCAACTCAAGGCCAATCCAAATCTTATTGTAGTGAATAATTATAGACGTATTTAATATAATAAGCATTACTTTTTATGTACGGTCAACTGTGGCATCACTTTCCAAGTATGTACTTATGAAAAGTAAAGATGAAGCTGAGAGAAATATCTCTAGAATCTCTCAAAGTGATACAAAAGTAGAAAAATCGATTACCTATTTGTTACGGATTTTTTGTAATCGAGAGACATTTGTCTATTTATTACTGGGTAAAATTGCTCATGGAAAGTAAAGATGTCACTGATGATACTGTATATAGTATAGACACAGTTAGATACCGTCAACTGCCATCTGCCTAGCCTTTTCCCAACCATGTTGGGGTCGGCTTCCAGTCTAACCGGTTGCAGCTGAATACCAGTTTTTTACATGGAGCGACTGCCTATCTGACCTCCACAACCCAGTAACTGGGTAATACGATACCCAGCAGCTATTGGTAAGACTGGTTGTCAGACTTTCGGGCTTCTGACGACCCGTAACGACTGTCAAAGATCCACAAATGACAGCCGGGACCAACGGCTTAACGTGCTATCCGAGGCACGGAGGAGTCTCGATATGTAAAGATGGTTAGGTAAAGATGGTGGACCCATCCACGGACCAACCCCGGCAAGCGTAGCTTAACCGGATGGATCGACCCGTGCGGCTGTTATTACGTAGCCACGAGCTCATACTGAGCTCACACGAGCGATACCGTCAACTGTATATACTCTACATATATAGATATGGTTCTTACTTTTATATGAAGTAATAAAATTAATTATTTAGAAAAATATTATGATCTTAAGCTCCATCACCGTCATTATAATATTAACGGTGAACTCCTCTTACCAACTTAGTGGCAACAAAACTAGAAAAAAAAACAACCCACACATCAAATACATAAAACTAAAATAGACTAAATTTATTTAGTAACCTATTCCGCTTAACTATTCGTCAAGAGTCATAAAAAACCCTGTAATAAAACGACACGTTTTTCACCTCTCAACGAGGCACCAGGATAATAATTGACCAGTTGCGAACCCGAACACGACGTGTCGCCACGCCGAGCGCTGGACGCAGAGAGAAAAAAAAGGCGACCTTGAACCAAACCAAATATTTTCATCATTCACAAAAAAAAACATACAACGACAATAAAAACAACATGTCGTCACTCAAATATTGACAAACTCCGTTGTGGTATCCAGTTACAAATACAATATTCACTTCCCGACATCTTCTCAGAGAATCCATCATTTTTATTAGACCCTAACTTCGTAGGTCGAAGGGTCAGCCATCAAACTTCAAATTTGTAGTAAAAGTAAATTGAAAATGGGTTTCATCCGAGTTGTATTGGACGACGTATTTGTATTTTTGTATCTGTTCTTGTAGAACATTGTTCGAGGAGAAAATGGGGTATTTGATTCGATGTTTGGTGTGACTGGGTCATGGTCATTTAAATGTAGGATGAAATAAAAGATAAAGGATTTTTTTTTTCAATATTTTGTTTTATTGCTTGATCAATTTTTTTTTGGCTGTCTATCATGCAGACCATGAGCCATTAATTTGTCTTGAATGGAGACTAAAAGTATCTCAAATAAAGAAAATACTAAGCCTGCCATACAAGGCGAAAGTAAAACTAAAAAAATATTGAAGCATAGATATAAATATGTCCAGAAAGACAGTCAAAGCTGAGAACTCGTCGAAAATATAGCGGCCAACTGTTGGCCGCTAAATGCACGCACACTAGAAAAGCACAATGACGTGGCGCGAGTGTAAGACGTAGCTGTCACGCACACCAGCCAAAGCTAGCTTCTTTCTTTTAATTCTTTTGCAGCGCGACACTCTATCTAGGCATATTATAATAAATAATCAAAGTATCGAACTTTATTTTTAGTATAAATAAGTAAAATATCCAATAATTTTGATAAAATTTTCTTTATAATCTAATTTTATCTCAAACCTGAACTGTATCAAAGATTTCAATATTAGGCACAACATATCTACCCAACAATGTGCGTTCAAAATAATACTACCAAAAGAGATAATAAATACTACCCACAATCTGGTAGTTTACACGCACGTAGGTCGTCCTCGTAAAACTTTGCGAGGAGACCTACCACTTAACATAGACATTGAGGTTTACATTCAGGGTTGTCGCTTGCGAATTACCTTCAGTACCTGGTGGTTTCTAGTTTGGACTTCTGTGAGATGAGTGGAAGAATTCTTTCTATAGTTTTACCGAGACCGCTGTACCGCGCATTAGGAATGCGTGGCGAGGCGGGTGGCAGCGTGTGAGCGATGAGTTACCGTGAGTGTTGATCAATGAGCGGCCTGCACTGCCCCCCATCTCGTCACGCACATACCACAGATGCGGAACAGCGGTGAGGTCAAACTTTAATTTTCATTAACTAATTTACCTAATTGGCGGATAGCCGTTTCATGTTAAAGTAAAATAAAATATCTTCTAGCTTTATTTGGTCCTGTAATGTTTCATCAATGGTCAGTGCAGAAAGTAAAAAAATATATTTATACCAAAGCACATATTATACAAGCAAAGATTTATGCAACATAAACCTTATTACTAAAATAATTTAATATCGCAGAGTTTAATTTAAATGTTTAAAAACTTTCCGATTTTTTATAATTATCAGCTGCTTAGACGCTTTACCTACTGTTATTGCAGAAGTGATAAAGACAATGGATTTTATCTCTATTAGTAAGACAAATATACATACCTACTCTCATTTAAATTCTACTCAAAATCTTGGTCAGATCACAGGAGGAACAGATTAGTGTCTAAAAAGACTTTACTACTTATGCATAATTATCGTCATCCTTTCACCCGAAAGACTGCAGAATATAGTCCTCCCCCATCCCCACTTCGAACGGTTCCGTGCCTCATCCAGCGGATTCCTGCGACCTTCACAAGGTCATCGGTGTGAGGCCTACTACTTATTACATGAAAAATACAATAAACGCAGATATATTTAGTAACCTATTCCGCTTGACTATTTTTCAAGAGTCATAAAAACCCTGTAAGAAATCGACACGTGTTTCACCTCTCAACGAGGCATCTTCAATATACAATAAATTGCCAGATGTAATGAAAAATGACACAATTAAAAACTTTAAAAAGAAATTAGTGGCCTTCCTAATAGAAAAATGCTATTATTTGATTAATGATTATTTTATGGACAAAACTCTTTAGTCAGCAATGTGTATAATAAATATTATTAATAGTATCTTGAACAATACGGACCGAATATAAATTTATTTTAATTTAATAAAGTAACATTTTAATTTTGACATTTTTTAATTTTGACATTTTTCAATAATAATTTCTAACTGTGACATTTTGAATTTTAGTTTTAGATAGTTTTTGACAATTTGTATAATTTTTGCGTGCCTATTTCCAGGCAGAATGTACATGGCTCACTCCTATCTACTCCACCTGTATTTTAATGTAACCTACATTCGTTGCAAATAAATGATTGATTGATTGATTGATTGATTCAGGATGACGATTGACCAATTGCAAAGCAGAACGCGACGTGTTACCACACCTAGCGCTGGACGCAAAGTGAATCAAATCCACATTTATTACATGAAAATAATCTTGACTTACTTGTTAATCTGAATACGAAGCAACCCTGGCTGAACTCAACTCCAGCTAAAGCTCCCCATACAGTTTGATGACAGCTATTTCAATTTCCAGCGTTATTTCTCAAATGGTATCTAGGATAGGTATTCAAATGTTTGTGACGCTTCTAAGTGCTTCTAAGAGATTCCTTACATTCAAAATGATCCCGGGAACAGATTTGAATAGGTCCTTAAACAGTGTTTCAGGAATGTGAAGATCGTTTTCGAGCCTAAGATTTTACTAGGAGACCTTTTGTATAATTTCCCAGTTTAGCTTTGGAATGTCGAACTAGCCCTTTGAAGTTATTTAGGAGTAACGTCGTCGCCTATAGCCTATGTCCTTTTCCAGGTCTTGGTCTACCCCCGTGGAATTTCATCCAAATCTGTTAAGCCGTTTTAGTGTGAAAGCGTAACAAACAAAATTGCTTTAAATTTTTTTTTCTTTGCTATTTTATTATTTTCAATCTGCCTAGCCCTTTCCCAACTATGTTGGGGTCGGCTTCCAGTCTAACCGGATGCAGCTAAATACCAATATTTTACATGGAGCGACTGCCTATCTAACCTCCACAACCCAGTAACTGGGTAATACGATACTCCTTGGTTAGACTGGTTGTCAGACTTTCGTGCTTCTGACGACTCGTAACGACTGTCAAAGATCCACAAATGACAGCCGGGACCAACAGCTTAACGTGCTTGCCGAGGCACGGAGGAGTCTCGATATGTGAAAATGGTCACCCATCCACGGACCAACCCCGGCAAGCGTAGCTTAATCTGATGGATCGCCCCGAGCGGCTGTTATTACTTACTTATTTTATTATTTTATTTATTAAAAAACTATAGTCGCAACTCGCATCGCATCTAAGTACTCTGAAAAATGAGGAATCTATTGGAATTACAGCGGTGACGACAGATGCTAGGCAACTAATTATCTAAAGCTTTAAATGTCTATTTTCGACAACATTTTGCTAGGGTAACACGAAGTAATAGCGCGGGCAAGCGATGCGATGCGACGCGTGGGTCATGGGAACAAGAAATTTGACGCAGACGAAGTCGCATACAGAAGCTATTCAGGTATAAATCACAGCTTCTAACTATAAATAAAAAAACTAGATAAAACTTTTAATATTTATTTCTTATACTGTTAATTAACGAAGAGCAGTGGTGGCCCAGTGGTAACGGCCACGACTTACGAGTTGTAGGTCGTAGGTTCGAACCCTGACAGGCGCTTTACTTTGTGTAAATTATTTCACGCCACTGCTCTCAAAACGGTGAAGGAAAACATCGCGAGGAAACCGGCATGTCTTAGAATAAAAAAAATCGAAGACATGTGACATCTACCAACCCGCAGGCCCAAAGACCTGTGTCCCAGCAGTGGGAACATTATAGGCTGATTATGCATATACTGTTAATTTGTTTAGTCATCTATCAATACAGCTTACGTATCTCTAAGAAATAACTGTTGCATGTTCAGACACGTTAACAATAACAGACAACTCTATTCAACAATATTAGGAGGTATTCCACTCAGAGGCCCGAAAGTAAAATAAGTAAAGTAACGGTGGAGTTTCTTGCCCATTGTTCTCCATACAAAAACTACCCTGTGGAAGGGGCGACTAGAATCAGTTCTATTTTATTTTTATGTAAATTTTTGACGATCAAAAGTGCCTTTACTGCTTGATTGAAATGATTGATACATTTATATCTACTATGTACTTTTATTGCAACACTGCAATTTGAAAACATTGTAAAAGCCATTTATTTTTAAAATAGTAACAGTGGAGTTTCTTTCCGGCTCTTCTGCATAGGAAACGACCAATTGGAACTGTGCACCTAGCTTCTGACGTTTCATAAATGCCGATGTAGGTTTATGTGAAAAAAAATATTTTAATTCTGATTTTGATTTCCGATAGCGGACTAGCATTATTTCTAAATTAGATTTTTACTTTAATGCTGAGTTTCTAAAATAATATTTTGGGTGGAAATAAAAAGTCTTTTTTTGGGTAACATTGAATTTTACGTATCCATTTTAGTTTAATCGTAGGGGCCAACTAGTTAGTAGTGCCTCGGGAGGTTCCTGTTTCGTATAAGGCGGGAGGAAACGCCCGGGTGTCACCACTGTGTGGATCGCCCGGAGGACACGGTGGAGCATACGGTGGAGGTCTGCCCCGCTTGGGCGGAGCCCCGCCGTGTCCTCTTGGAGGCGATTGGCGGCGGTGACCTCTCGCGTCCGGCTCTGGTTCAGGCCATGGTACGGAGCGAGAGGGCATGGGAAGCAGTCACCTCCTTTTGCGAAGCAGTAATGCTTGCGAAGGAGGAGGCGGAACGCGTGAGGGCGAGGCAAAGTTTGCGCCCTCACGCCCCTAACCGCCGCCGCCGCTGGAGACGCCCTGGGCGTCGGGAATCCCAGGCGGATTCCCGGCCACCATAGGCGCGGGCTTGCGGACGGCGAGCAATGGGTAGCTCGCCGTCCGATCAGGACCAGGCCCGGGTCGATGGCGCGTCGTGTTCCACGCGCGCCTCAAAGAAATGTCAGCACAATTGGCGGGGTCCGCTAGGACCGATGCCTGCCAGGGTTGCGGGTTAGTCCGAAAGGGATACCGGGACCTTGGCAACAGGCAACTGAAGGAACACGGGTGGGTTTTAGTCAGTAAAAGTCTGACACGCCCTTCCGTTCCACCCAGAGCGGGAGAAGTCATTGGATGATTTCCCACACAAAAAAAAAAAAAAGGGGCCAACTAGTTGAATTACAACACTTGTGTAAAGTTCTGTTTTTTATTGAAGATATTAACTTTGATATATATTTCCGTTGTAGCCATTTCTTTATAGACTTTTTTTTCTAAAATATCACGCAATAATTCAATTAAAACATTGAATTCTTATAACAAATTGTGGCTTATAACTAACATAGTACATACATGTACCATTTACTTAACCATATTAACACATACAGTTCTAAAAGGATATTTTCACTTTTCAGGTTCCAAAACCTCTACAACCCAGTAACTGATTAATACGATACCACTTGTCTTGGTAAGACTGGTTTTGAGACTTTTGGGCTTCTGACGACCCGTAACGACTGTCGAAGATCCACGAATGACAGCCGGGACCAACGGCCGACCGACCTAACTTATTTCACTATTCTAGATTTTTTTGTCCGTCCCAAAGACATTTTTCACTTTTCAATTCAAACACTGAAGACCTGAAATTCTATTTCTTGAAAAGAATTCGTCTAATCTTATAAAGAATTTCGATAAAATACGATTCTCTTTTACAAAAGTATTTTAATTTAATTTCAAATATTACGAAAGTAACTCCAACTGGCATTTCAAGACTGTTACGCGAGTTAAACAATTATTATTCAGAGACTATTAATTGTCTTACTGATTTTAAATGCACTGTATTTTAACACTCACGTCCTAACTGGCAGTATTATACTGACAATAAACGCGCTCCTTGCCTTAACACCTACTGGCCACTCTAGGAGCCGGATGGGAACAACCCCGGCAAAATATATTTTTGACCTAAAAAATAATCGATATAATCAACACCGATTTTTTCCTTACACTGTAAACCGTGGTCGTGGACCTGTGGTATGTATATACATACCATATAAACCATATACTACATTTGTAAACCATAAAAGCTAAAACCTCGTGCCCAAAACGTGTAAAAATTAAAAGAACGCGACTATAGGAATTTCGAGCGGGACTCTAGGCATGTTCTCCAACCCAGTGCTGGGCACGCCACAATTGCGGCGATAAGTCCCCTCTTTGAGGAGTGGTTGGAGAGGCGCCACGGCGTCCTCACCTTCCGCCTGACGCAGGTCCTCACCGGACATGGCAGCTTCGGGAGGTACCTGTGTAGGATTAGGCGGGAGGAAACGCCCGGGTGTCACCACTGTGCGGATCGTCCGGAGGACACGGTGGAGCATACGGTGGAGATGTGCCCTGCTTGGGCGGAGCACCGCCGTGTCCTCGTGGAGGCGATTGGCGGCACTGACCTCTCGCGTCCGGCCCTGGTCCAGGCCATGGTACGGAGCGAGAGGGCATGGGAGGCGGTCACCTCCTTCTGCGAAGCAGTGATGCTCGCGAAGGAGGAGGCGGAACGCGTGAGGGAGAGGCAAGGCCTGCGCCCTCACGCCCCTAATCGCCGCCGCTGGAGACACCCTGGGCGTCGGGAATCCCAGGCGGATTCCCGGCCACCATAGGCGCGGGCTTGCGGACGGCGAGCAATGGGTAGCTCGCCGTCCGATAAGGACCAGGCCCGGGTCGATGGCGCGTCGTGTTCCACGCGCGCCTCAAAGAGATGTCAGCACACCTGACGGGGTCCGTTAGGACCGATGCCTGCCGGGGTTGCGGAATAGTCCGAAAGGGATACCGGGACCCTGGCAACAGGCAACTGAAGGAACACGGGTGGGTTTTAGTCAGTAAGAGTCTGACACGCCCTTCCGCTCCGCCCAGAGCGGGAGAAGTCATTTGATGATTTCCCACCCAAAAAAAAAAAAAAAAAAAAAAGGCATGTTCTCATTGAATGACGATTTCATGAAATTATTCCATGCACTTACATGAACTTAGAGAGTTGTATTGCTGATTCTCATGTTTATAATTCTGTAAATCCATATTTGTTACGAGCGCAAATATTATTTAGATCAATCAATATACAACCTAATACTAACCTACAGATTGCAAAAAACATAAGAAAATTTGAATTCCGCGGGCCACCCTGGCGTATTAACCTTAAAGAGAAAAGGATATTGACTACTTGCTTCATACTCTTACTCCGCCAATTATGAATCGATTTTGAGGATTCTTTTTTTGTTTGATAGGACATGCTTCAGAGATGGTCCCATATAAATTACATTTATTAACTTTGCTTGCGTAGTCTTTGAGATAGCTTCAATATTACGTATTATTCCCACTTAGTATATGTGTATGATGTTTTAAGTTACTCCGTCACTGTTATTTACATAGTCCCTAGATGATTATAGTAGATTTGCTCGATTTTTGTGTATAGTATCTTATTACTATGCTCGATTTTATTATCTTATTATCCCTCGGTACACCGTAGTATGACAATCGTAAGATCTGTTACCTTTTTACAGAATGCCTCAGTAAATACGATCCCGATTTTTTTTTTCACACGTATCGACTGTCAAAAATCGAGCTAGTCTGTATGCACCTTTAGTGAGTTAACATTAGCTGCAGGCGTAGCATGGCGCTTTCTATCTCTACGAAGAATAGACATAGCTTTTTCTATACAAAGTTACAGTTCGTTTCTTCATTTTTGACATCGCACCGTAGAAATCTTTCTACAATCTGTCATTTTGTCTTTCATTTCTAACGATCTTTTTCTAGGTCTTTTTGTAGGTAGACTATTTCGGAAGAAAGTTTTCTATCCTTACTGTCAAAATCACACTGACAACCGATAAATCCTATGACAAAACAAAGAATTCTAAGTCGAATTATGTAAAAGAGTGAATTTCGCAAAAAGTGCAGTTGACTCTTTCTACTTTGCTGCCGTCCCGTACTGTCTACTGTCTACAGGAAACGTCATTTTTGTCTACTCTTCCGTCGACAAAACGGTGCTCATGTTACGCCTGCAGGTTAGCCTTAATAAATGAGACGCGATTAATTGTCTATGGATACGTTACCGACGGAGGGCGTTGATAGATTTTAGCACGTGCCTGTGGCACTGGCCTACTACATATAGAACAACCCTTTACTCGAACAGAGAAGGAATAAGCTATGTAGGCCACCTCCACTACATATTAGGTCGCCACCTATGAAATCAGCGTTTCGTATGGGGAATTTTATGACGCCGTCTTATAAAGTAATGGTTAACAATTTTTATTTCACTGGAAAAGTTCACAATAATTTATATTTACAGTATTGACTCACATAAATATTTGGACAACGCATTTACTTTTGCTTTTAATTCAAATAAGGCCGGCCACATAATAATTATGTACACACGGCTACACATCAAGCTATACATTTCCAGCTTAAGCTGGCCTAGCATTGTAAGGAAATTCTATACAATGCGAGATCAGCATAAACTGAAAATGTATAGCTTGATGTGTAGTTGTGTGTACATACAGAATTCCGTTTCGAAATATCGATTCGGAATTTCGAAGGCAGCAAATTCATATAAAAGGCCGGCCACATACGGATAGAATTCCGTTTCGGAATTTCGAATCGGAGAAAATTTCGAATTCCTTGATTTTGCTGCCTTCGAAATTTCGAATCGATAGGTATTTCGAAACGGAATTCGGATTCAGAATTCCGTATATATGCGGCCGGCCTAAAGGTATAAATCAAATAGGATTAATACAGTGTTCTCGAAAACAAATAAATATATTTGCAATAAGGTTTAATTTAGTCAGCTTTTTAATATTTACCCTCGGGATAGTTTATCAAATAGAAGCAAATAATAATGTCAGCAAGAATATATTTGCTAATAAAAATTCCTAATAGGGCAATAATTTTATTCTTTTGTTAGAAAAAGAAACTCAGCATGAAATATAATAACATTAAGACGTTATTGTGGGGTTATTAAAACAATAAGCCTATTTAGGCTTGGGATAAATCAAGATTAAAATAAAAATTATTTGGAAATGACGGCTCAAATGACGCAATCGTTTACCTTAAAAATGACAAACATATTATAAGTGACTTGAACGATCGCGCGACTATTTCATCCTATAGTTTGACCGAAACCGCTGTAGTGCGCCTTAGGTATGTGCGCAGCGACGAGACGGGGGGGGGGGCAGTGAGGTCTCTCATTCGTCAACGCTCACGGCGTCCCACCGCTCAATCGTCAACGTTCACGGGGTCCCGCCGCTCATTCGTCAACGCTCACAGCGTCTTGCCACTCATTCGTCAACGCTCACGGCGTCCCGCCACTCATTCGTCAACGCTACCTTCCGCCTCGCCGCGCATTTCTAAGGTACGGTATAGGCCAGCCGCCAAACTATAACCCTTCAACTGACGGCTGTCAAAATAGTCTAGAAAATTAACTGATTTTCGGCCTATTTCTGCCTCACGGCGCTAATCAGATACAGTCAACGCACGCTGTTACGCTTTCATGCTTAAACGGCTGAACGGATTTGGATGAGATTTGGCACATGGGTAGACCTAGGCTAGGAACAGAGGATACTTTGTATCCCTGTGGGTTAATTTCCGACGTCAGCCCAGGTGAACCTGCGAGAAAAAGCTAGTATCTTATACTTTAGATGCTACTACGTATAACAACGCGGGAAGGTACACAACGCGGTACATTCACTAGCCGGACAGAAATCCAATTTCCTTTTATGTTCGCCATTCTACCCAGAACTAACTATACATCATCTTTATTCTATACACCAGACGTCTTTTTTCGTCTAACATTTGACCCGGCTATCAATTTGACCAACATCACTTTCGAGGAAAAACTTACTATCAATTTCCTCACATCCCGATCCCGAAAGAAAAAATAAAAACCCGACTGCAAAAACCTGTATCTGAAGAGAGAAAAACAAGCAGGTCATTGCTTTGTGCCCACCTGCAGTACATAGCATGTTTATTTTTCTCTTTTCAGTTATAGGTTTTTGCAGTCGGGTTAATTGTTTTTTTAATAATTTGTTTTATTTCAAGCTTTTTAGTTTTAATTAATATATACATTTGGAATTAACTCATTACTAGCTTTTATTTGATACCAATATTGCTGTAATTTATTAAAATAAAAACCTATCCCTCCCTTTTTTTTGCAGATGAAATATATATAAAAAATATAGCCTATGTCACTGGTTTGTCTTAATTGAGGAATTAAGACAAACCTAACGACACCTCGTATGTTAAAATCCATCAAGTCGCTTAGGCTACAGAGCGTGCCAAAGAAATGGACATACATACATACAGAAAAACATACAAACATACATACTTTCGAAAACATTACCCTCCTTCTGTGGCAGTCGGGTAAAAAGGTACGAGTGAAAAAGGAAAGAAGAAGTAGTGAGTTTGTGAATTAAATAAAAGTGAGTTAGAGAGTAGAAATACGAAACGCTATGGAAGCGATTGTCACTTGTCTAGGCTCCTACGAAAATAGTTTTGACCGCTGCCGCCGATTCTTATTTTCGGTGTGTCCACACATAAAGCGGCCATAGTGCGCGGCTGCCTCGCGCCGCCTGACACGCTGTGATTGAACGGCTGCCGCGCGCGAACGCTTTTGCCTACCTGCCGCGCGCGAACGCTTCTGTCTGCCGCGCACAATCATTTTTACCTAACTAGAGCGAAGCAGAAATGTGTTCCGCAAACGCCATGTGTTTTTACCGC
This sequence comes from Lithophane semibrunnea, assembly GCA_947363905.1. Lineage (NCBI taxonomy): Eukaryota > Metazoa > Arthropoda > Insecta > Lepidoptera > Noctuidae > Lithophane > Lithophane semibrunnea. The sequence goes on along the minus strand of OX376208.1, from coordinate 12,662,809 downwards.
GCTCTTACCGCTCAATATTTGGGCACACCTTTACAATAAGAAGTACAAAGTCGTATTTGACAATGGCAGATGCGAATATTTGTCATATTAACTTGTGTTTAGTGAAACACTGCCAATAAACTTTCCTTACCTAATCAAAAACCGATATTCTTAGCTCAAACTCTCTCCCTAGCAACGAATTGACGTGCACCCGGTGCATAATAAATGGCCACCAGCTATTTTAAGATTAGAAGCAGCTTAACTTCGAAAATCAATCGTGCCGCACCGCTATACAACAAATGCAATAAACCCACCATAAATGCATTGTTCAATAAACATTGTACTTACATGTACTTAAGTTTCTCTTGAAAAATGCTTTAATATAGTAGATAGTAGTGTTGTCACACGCCCAAAATATGAGTTTTTTTGCGCAATATCACTGCACGTACTGATAAGCGGTTTAATACCGACTGTATAGTACGGTTCGGTAATCCGAGCGAATGGAGGAAAAGGTTTTAGGGTTCCGCAGTAACGGGCTTCTTTAGTAGTAAAGAGAGACCGATTTTCAACGTTGAACCCAAGCCCCGAAGAACGCAAATTCATTACACATTAGTGTGAATGTCTATGGAAAAGACCAGACATCCTAACTTTTATAAAATCTATACATCTAAGATAGTTAATTGATTCAGGCGTGACTTTGTGGAAATCCATTATAAAATACAATAGACGCTGATATATTTAGTAACCTATTCCGCGCAGAAATCGACACGTGTTTCACCTCTCAACGAGGCATCTTCAGGATGACGATTGACCAACTGCAAACCAGAACGCGACGTGTTACCACATCGAGCGCTGCTTTCACTCTGCGTCCAGTGCTCGATGTGGTAACACGTCGCGTTCTGGTTTGCAATTAGTCAATCGTCATCCTGAAGATGCCTCGTTGAGAGGTGAAACACGTGTCGATTTCTTACAGGGTTTAAATGACTCTTGAAGAATAGTCAAGCGGAATAGGTTACTAAATATATCAGCGTGTATTGTATTCTATACATTAAAGTCGCTTTTCGTTGTTCTTCTAAACCACGCAAAAGATTTTGATGAGGTTTTCACCATCGTTTAGAGAATTTATTCCGGAAGGTTTATGTGTATAATACGTTACTATTAAAGTTACGTAAACTAAGAAATCTCGAGGTTTTGTCAAGTTGTAAAAACCGTGCAAAGAGCGGGTCGCTAGTAGGTATTATAAATGCGAAAGTGAGTTTGTTTAGTTGTGACGCCTTTAAACTAAAACGGCTGAACGGATTTGGATGAAATTTAACACATGGGTAGACCATGACCTGGATTAGGACATAGGATACCTTTTATCCCAATACTCCCACGGGATCGAGACTTATGCGGGTGGAACCGCGGGGCGCAGCTAGTAATTATATATTATGTATTTACTAGCTGCGCCTCGCTTATTTCGCTAATTAATATTCAGACGAAAACTCACAATTATTCACAAGTCACAACGCTATGACAGGGTTAATGATCCCCGCCAGGGTTGCGGGAATGTCCGAAAGGGATACCGGGGCCCTTGGCAACAGGCAACTGAAGGAACACGGGTGGGTTCTAGTCAGTAAAAGTCTGACACGCCCTCCCGCTCCACCCTGAGCGGGAGAACATCATTTGATGAAAAAAAAAGAAGGGACCCTTAAAAAAAAACGGGTTAGTAATCCTTTTCTTTTCATTTTCATTTTACAGACCTTGAACTTTCTTCAATTTTCATTAATGCTACGGCTACACTTCGCGTTATCGCGAACTTTTCTTCGTACGCTCTCTCTCGCACACCCCTCGATTACTCGCTGAGTAACAGAGAGCGCACGAAGTAAAGTTCGCGATAACGTGAAGTGTAGCCGTAGCATAAGAGTGATTCATAATTTACATAACAGCCCTGTTGGCTTAACATGTTCTCGTCAGCTTCATAACTTAACTGTGTACATTGCAAGTAATGGCTTGTTCTAATCGTGAACACCGCAGTATTTCACGTGACTTTGACTTTTACGAGACTATTAATAACAGATAAATGTTCTTAATTACGTTTACTAAGCACTGTAATGCAGTGTTAACATTATTATTATAGTTACCTTTATAGTTTTAAGTGTTTAAAGTTGGTTATATCGAAAGTTCATTTATAGTTTACCTTCTTTATCTGTTTCCTATACAATGCCATTTACGCGTGCATGCTGTAACGGCTAGGGCTTTGCAGGTAGACTGCGCAGGCCGCTAACTGTTAAGTAGATAGGTAGGTAGTGTATAGTGAGATGATTGAAACCAGTCGGGTAGGTTAACACATATAATTGTAGTCATAACACAACTAGACCTCAGCTAGGTCGCGGGTAAGGTCGCACTGTTCAGTTCTAAGCACTAACACACTTATAGTTAATAAATGTACTTCCTTGCACTAAGTTGTAGACGGCGGATGCCTGTTCCTACAGGCTCGGTGAGAGGCCGGCAGAGGCCTTCGTTAGGGGCCGGTAGAGCCTCCGTGAGGCACCAGCAGTACAGGCCGGTGACGCGTGGCCGTCGCGGAGGCCTGTCAGTACAGGCTCGGTGAGAGACCGGCAGGGCCTTCGTTAGAGGCCGGTAGGGGCCTCCGTGAGACCCGGCAGTACGTGTCAGCGACATGTGGTTGGCGCGGAGGCCTGTCAGTAACAGGTCCGCGAGTAGCTCGCGGCGTTAGGCCGCGGTTATCCAGACCTCGCAAGGCCTCGGTAGCGCACGTGGGTAGAATACCCACGCGTCCTGTCCTCAACCGGAACTTGGAACCCTGGAAGCGCATTAGGGAGCGCATGTCAGAAGCGGCGCAACTAGCAGCAGCCCGCATGCGATGTGCCAGCCTCTTCCCTTCTTCTAGCCACCAATGAACAGCGTGGTAAGCATAGTGAATGAGAGCTCAACACATCGCAGCGGTTTACAGGCAGAGTGTTTGCAAACACAGCGTGGCACAATGACGGATGCACTTAAGAGGTTATGTATGCGGCACGCGGGCATAAAACACAAAGTAACAACGATCATAGCAGATTGCTCACTTAATCACTTATAATACACAGCGAGGCACTACATCACCTAGATGCAGTAGCGATACATACATATTACAGTCTTCCATGCACTGGATGTCCCCCTGACGCGTGGTCCGCCATTGACACTCGCGAAATCAGATAATACATATGTGATGAAAACAATATAGGTTATCCAGTGCAGAGGGTCTGATATGGTTACCAAATTAATGTGGAACTCACCCTAGGTCGGGGTACTTAGAATCTTGAGGATCAGGGAATCGCTTCTATCAGCTAGGCGAGCGGATGTCGAAATGGCAGAGCGTCCTTAGGAAATTAGTGTTGTGCCACGTTTTTAGTGATGTGGTAAGGAGCTTACTAATTGTAATAATTTAGCACCACTCGACTATTTTCCGCTGAGACCCCTCACCACGCTACAATGCACTATCACACACAGATACTGCACACACACCCCCTCATTTTACTTACTTCCCACAACACTGTACTTGCCACAACCAACAGTGTATTGCTTTAGTACGTCCTGACATTGCTACCTGGTGTCCTATAACACAGGTTATTAGCCTAGCTTAGGCACCAGTCTCACACAATATAGTAGCATATTTTATTATAATTACTAAATAATAATTATCTTCATGTTATCTCTAAATATTGTGGTGAGAAATAAATGATTTATTTATTTAGTTATGGCTGTTTTAGTCATTTTAATCCATACTTCCATACACTGTCTGTCTGCATGTTACGTTTGCACGCCTAAATCACTAAACGGATTTGGCAAGAAGATAGATGGCATCTCAGGAAAGGACATAATCTACTTTTAAGCTAAGCTAAGCCGCGGTCGGAAGCTAGTATGTAATAAAACTAAAATGTAATAACCCGATCCCAACATATTTTGGAAAAGGCTACGCGGATGATGATCTAATAAAGTGTCTAAATTGGTAATTCTAATTATAAAATGAGCTTGAAATTCATACCTGTCATTGAGAAATAAACGCTGGTAATAGGATTACCCCTTTTTCAATTCGTAAGGTAAACCAGCGGTAGACACACCAAAATATAAACAAATCTCGTTTCGAATTAAAAACTTTTTTTGAAAGTCGGTATAAACTCAAATCCTCGCATCAATATCTGACTGGAGCGGTGGCACTGTGGTAACGGCCCCGAATTGTAAGTTGTAGGTCGTAAGTTCGAACCTAAGCAGGTGCTTTACTTTGTGTAAATTATTTCATCACCACTGCTGTCAAATCAGTGAAGGAAAACATCGTGAAGAGACCGGTATGTCCAAAAAACCGTGGGGCGCAGCTAGTAATAAATATTGTTTTCTTTCAAAATACCTGCGGAACCGAAACACCCCAGTAAGCCGCCATAACCCGTCATTGCAACGAGTGTATGAGCCGAAATGAGGAGGTTAATAAGTTGTGAACCGCTACCGGAGCTATATGCCTACATGCCTACACAAGTCGATATAATATTATCAAGCTATACATCTAGTATAAACTACCTCGCATCGTAAAGGCGATCCGTACAATGAGAGTTCAGCTTATACTAGAAATGTCTAGCTTGATATTTCATCGTGTGTACCTACGTAGTTTACGAGCGACGTATTACGCGTTCAATGAAGATTGTTTACTATTTTATGAAGGCGCTTTTTGCACTAAGAAAAAATTGTCGAGATTTTTTTGGGTAAGTTACTATACTTTGCTCTGTTTTATGATGATTGATGTGATCTTGCGTCTGTGACCGTATGGGAGACTGCTGTGCGAGGACCTAAGTTCGATTCCCGAGTCGGGTAAAAGCTTACTCGTTTCTTATAGGTATGGTACCAATAAAAACGTCGCACATGTCAGTACAGAAGCGTTTTATCCTAGAGCGAAAAAGGTTCAAAAGGAAAGTACGTATGCCATCTGTGAGCAGGTGGTCAACTCAAGTAATCTCGCTCTCGATGTGTGTGAAATGAAAGATTGGGCATCACTAATTGACATTGTCATGTCAAATCTAACAGTTAAAGATGGCAGCATTTTTTATTTTAAGTCGTAAATCGTTTTATCTCTTTTAATTTTTCATGTCTGTGTCATTTGTTTATTAAAATATATTTATATTTATTAAATAAGTCAGATGTTTGTTGGTCCTAGGGCCATTTACGACGATGTCCTTTCTCAATAACAGTCGGAGTCTCGATTTATACCCAGTTCATGGCAATATAGGATCGCCTCATTAGGCCAGCTAACGAAATGAGGATGGTTACTACACAGACCACACACATTTTCCTACCCATGCAAGGAATACAGGCAAAGTATAATCAGCCTATAATATTCCCTATGCTGGGACACAGGCCTCCTCTCTTCGGGAGGAAGAGGGCTGTAATCCACCACGCGGGCCCAGTACGGGTTGGTAGATGTCACATGTCTTCGAATTTGTGATTCTAGGACATGCCGCTTTCCTCACGATGTTTTCCTTCACCGTTTTGAGAGCAGTGGTGATGAAATTATTTACACAAAATAAAGCACCTGCTTAGGTTCCAACCCACGACTTGCAACTCGCAAGTCCGTTACCACTGGGTCACCAATGCTCAAATTGCCACCAAGGCTTGATGAAGTGGACGCCGACCGTGCTATGTGCGAGACAGTAGAGGGACAGTAACCGGTGCAAGTGCACTGAATAACATAAGTGACTAAGTGACAAGTGAACGTTACACACCAAAATGGCACCCTGTCTGGCGCACCATGGCGCAGGTAGCGGGGGGACTGGCGAGCGTAGCATGTAAGTTTTTAATTTAGTGTTCTTAGTGAGTAGCTTCCCTTCCAATTAGCTTCCAATTAGTGTTTGTAGCCATAGAATTAAAGCCATACAGTCCACTTCACTTGATATAGTTTAACGTAATTTCATAATTTCGGGGAAAAAAAACAACGGTAAACCAAACTTAATCTATTTATTTTTATTTATGCAGGTAAAGCAGGCCTTTTTAGTTGTCTCTCAATTTGTCTCACACTTTTATTCCTAAGGTTAGGTATTGCAAACAACGAGTACACCACACCAAACAGGTTTATACATGCAAATATATAGAACGTCGTATAAACTCCGACGTAATCTTCTATGTATTGGAACGTGTGTACGTGGAGGAGTTTTATTATTTGCGAATATGAGTAGATTGCTCCTATTAGTGTAGCTCGGATCTGAAAATAAAATAAAAAACATTATTAGACAAATTGTGGGTTAAAATAACCAATGATTGGGTCCTATTAAACGCTAGGCGACATTACGACACTAGGAGGAGCTCGTGGCTACGTAATAACAGCCGCACTGGTCAATTCTACGCTTGCCTGGGTTGGTCCGTGGATCAGTGACCATCTTTACATACCGAGACTCCTCCGTGTTCGGAAAGCACGTTAAGCCGTTGGTCCCGGCTGGCATTTGTAGATCTTTGACAATCGTTACGTGTCGTCTGAAGCCCGAAAGTCTGATAACCAGTCTTACCAAGGGGTATCGTATTACCCAGTTACTGGGTTGTGGAGGTCAGATAGGCAGTCGCTCCATGTAAAATACTGGTATTCAGCTGCATCCGGTTAGACTGGAAACCGACCCCAACATAGTTGGGAAAAGGCTATAGCGTATAGTCAGACATTTTACAAAAAACCGTTATTCTTTTTAATTTATTGCAGTCAAAACAGATTGATATCGAAATAGCAAACCGCGAAACAGATTCATTCAATAGTTGGCTTGCAAATGATTTTATAAATAACTAGTTTCCGCCCGCGTGGTATGTCGATAAAAAGTAGCCTATGTCCTTTCTCAGGCTCTACACTATCGTGTACCAAATTTCATTTAAATCGGTTCAGTACATTTGGCGTGAACGCGCGACAGACAGACAGAGCTACTTTCGCATTATAAATTAGTAAGGATTTTGATTTTATTTAAGACAGCGTCCAGGAATTCCATGAGTTAGTTACTCTTTCACGCAAAAACTACTGTACGGATTTGGAAGAAATTTAGTACACAGATAGTTTATAACGTAGATTAACACATAATATACTTTTTATCCCGATATTCCTTCAGGATCGAGACTTATGCGGGTGAAACCGCGGGGTGCAGCTAGTTGATCAATAATTTTAATATCCAGGCTTGCCCTCTCCTTCCTCCTAATTTTCTGTTATTGACAGGTCTTTAATGATTTCATTACTTTTGCATTTACCATGAAATATACAACTTTGTGGAACACAATAATAAAACATGGAGAATTGAATCGTTGCAAACATAATGCAGTTCCGACACAACAATACAAGAGAACGTCTAAAATACATTGCAATACCAATACCTCAAAATACAATACAATAATACAATGTGGTTGAAGTTTTATAATATCCACAGCATTTCTAAGGCCTAACACAAATAGAGGAGCCAGTTTGAACAGGCCAGGTCAAATCTGTGTCAGTTTGTCATGACTGGAATGCGCATATGCGCATAATGCGGACATACACAAAAGGGCGAGAATGTTTGGCTTAAAGGCCACCATGAATGGACAATTCTATCTACAGATTTGACCTAAATTCGTAACATGCAAGATCGAACGCCTACGTCACGCTTGAAGGACCGATTACGACTAGAAGCAAATCGTTGAAATTAAACAGGCTGATCGTTTTGTGTGTATGCCCACATCAGGTCAGACCGATCTGACATAGATTCGTCTGCTCAAATTGATCTCTTAGAGGAAGACGTAGCGTTGGAAGGCCCCCCAAAAGGTGGATCGTTGACATGGTAAAGGCCGCAGGAATCCGCTGGATGCGAGAAGCACAGAACTGGTCGAAGTGGCGATGCTTGGGGGAGGCCTATGTCCAGAAATGGACGTCTTTTGACTGAAATGATGATGATATTGATCTCAAGCATCTTCTTGTAGTCGCCAATCCATAGGTCTTTTTAGTTCGTCACGTAAAAAAAGGTAGGATTTTCAAAACTGAAGGTGAAACTGATGGTAAGAGGTAGCCTTTCGAAACAAAAAGGCAATACACCGGTGCATAGTGTGCATACATACAATTTTGCAGTGACCCGGATCGACGGAACATATTTTAATACTGGGAAAATTTCAATCTGCGACCGATGTGGCAGCTATATACTCGTACATACATATTCTTACAACATAGAGAACTATATATAAGGTGCTGGGTTCGTTTCCCGAGTCGGGTAAAGCGCTATTGGGTGTTTCCATCCAGAATTTCTCAGTAGTAGCCTGGAGTCTGGATTTGTGGCTGATTGATGGCAATAGGCTCGCCCCCTATTACATGCGACTTAAACATAACTAGCGAAATGTGGGTGTACTTGAGTTCCGTAGTAGTACGCTTTGGAATTGGCAACTAGCTTCATATTTTCTGACTGACCGACCCTTTGACAATTCAAAAGTGCCCGTAATTGGTTTATTTGAAATAAATGCTTTGAGTTTGCGTTTTGCACCTCTGCCTAAAAACAGCGAAATATTTGACAGCTATTTGCGACGTTGCCAACTTTCAGAATGCACGCTCATAGGATGCTATCACTCCTTGTTGCACTAAGCGTTGTCATTAGTAAACGCATTAGCATATCCACTGTCCTAATGTCGCAAGTCATCAGGATTCCGATGAAAATGTTTAGGTAATAAGAGTAGGGGAAGACCAAAGACATGATGGAATGCAATTTTTTTTTTTCTTGAAGTAAATTATGTGGTACCTACGGATAAAAGGGGGAAACTACAAGATGACGGATAAATAGCCATTTAAATTAGTATAAGGACAGGAGAATGATGATAATACAATAGACGTAAATATTTAGTAACCTATTCCGCTTAAGAGGAATTAGGGTCGGTCTCCTTCATTCAAACGCTCTCGCCTGTTTTCTCTCTGGTTTATGACCTTAGAGCAATGATTTTTTTACAGTAAAATAAATATCAACTAGCTCTATGCCCCTATGTTTTCCGTTTCGATGATACATTATGTGTACCCTAGAACCCTCAGAAAATGCTCAAAATTGCCTGTTGTGACCGTCATCAGAGGTTTATTGTACAGACAACTATTAATGAAAAAATAAAAACATTAGGGCACAGTAAATATCCTTCTTATTCAATTTATAAAATATCTTTCAAATTGGTTCAATATTGGAGGAGGAAATAGACGAGAGCCGAACCTCGAATTATGACTTTTTGTATGGAGAAAAAACCGACCCTATTTCCTCTTAACTATTCCTCAAGAGTTATAAAAACTCTGTAAGAAATCGAGTCGTGTTTCACCTCTCAACGAGGCATGCGGAATATGTTACTAAATATATCTACGTCTATTGTATTTTATAATGGATTTCCGCAAAGTCACGCCTGAATCAATTAACTAATGATGATGATAGTTAGAGAATAATCCTACAAATCACGAACGACCAATCAAATCTTAATAATTCTCACCTCCAAATTTAATATCTCCACCATAACCACGATGGGCAGACCCCACGCCACACCGTAGGCGAAGACTAGGATTCCTAGCGCGATGACAGGCAGCCATCTTAATGACGTCACTGTCAGATCAGCTTGTGTGTACACGGCTAGTACTCCCGTTGATACTGTCATTGTGACGTAGCTCGCGGCGAGGAGATGCTGAAAGGAGAAAAGAAAATAGATGGTGTGGCTAAATAAATGGTAGGTAGGAGTAAACTGGCAGAATTGTCACGTAACGAAAAAGCGATATGCCCGGGAAAGTCAAAGTTTATTAAAAAACAAAACCTTTTGACACTTGAAACTTGAGACCATTCTAGATGGCTCTCTAAGGGCGGGTTGTTTCACGTCCACTTTACGCACGGGTAAACGTCAAAAATGGCACTAACTATCGCCAAATGAAAAAAAGCGTTGTTTGACGAAATAATGGCCTTAACGTACGTTAAAAAATTACGATTACAGTAACCGGTGCCACGCTGTTTGACGGTAAAATGACGTTAACCAGTGGGTGGTTAACGTCATTTTACCGTCAAACATCTGCACATTTGCTTTTTACTGGCAGCCCGAATAACTTTGACAATCGGTGTTCTATGCAATGAAACAACGCTTAAAGATCTCACGTACCTAATCGTCATTATTTGACGTATGTTACGTTAACCGATCGTTTGAAACAACCGGCCCTTATTATACATAATATACAGCGAAAGGAAGTTCGTTCCAACCGGGTGTCCCACGACACCTCCCTACTTTTATATATAGATAGTGTTTTGTAAGTTTTTATGGAAGTTAGTCTATTATTCAAACGGAAAATCCCATCGGACACGCGGCTTGTAGTCTAAGTGCTTGGCCAGACTAGCAGCGTGGTGCGGGGAGCGGTTCCGTTCCGCGGTCTGCTCGAACTAGTTTGAGATCCCCGGCTCCCGATTCCCTCTTGCCGCCCGCGCACTCACTGCGGCCACTAATTGTATGAACCAGCTATGGCGTGAGATGCCCGCGCCCACCCTCGCCTGTCAGCCCGCGCCTCTAGCCGCGCCCGCGTGCCCACTAAGGACACTCAATTCACTCAAATGAAGTTCATAAGTTTGAATAAGTCGCGCCGCGCGCCCGCGTTTGCAGTCTGGCCCTAGCACTTAGGCCCCTCGCCCACGGCAACTTTTTGTAGCGATGCTGTCGCGCGTTATGTAAACGCGCTTCTGCATCGCTACTATCGCGCGTTAGTCAGCAACAGGGTACACAGGCAGCGACAGCATCGCGGCTGTGTACAAAAAGTCGCCGTGGGCGAGGCGAGGCCTGTTAGTAATTCAAATGTCTGTCCATACCTTTCTATCCACAAACATACAGGAAACCCAACAGAAGGCACTACCAGCTAACAGAGTACTCAGAACCAGTGTGCTTTCAGGGTCAGCAGACACCCTGAGCTGCATCAACGTCTTCTCCTGGTCCAGAAACAGGATGCTCCCGCATATTACTAATAGAGTGTACAGGGTGATTCCTATTTTTGTGCCGTCCAACCATATTTTGTTTCGCCCTGAAAGGAAAAGGTATTGTTTCACATACAGTTTTTTCATTACTAGATTTTGCCCGCGTCTACGCCCGCATGGGTGTCGTAAAAATCTCACGGGATCATACCACCGGGATTAAAAGTGCACTATGTACTAATCCTGGTTATAAAATGTGTGCCCATCCATATCCGTTCGGCCGTTTTTGCGCCAATCCGGAACCTACATCTAAACAAACGGACAAAATTCTTAAAAAAAACTTTTTTTCGGCGTCAGACTGGTTCGCGCAACTATTGTTTGTAATTTTTTTTTTCAAAAAATATAATTAGTTCATGCCCTTCAGAAGTAGTCAAAAATAGCATTTTGGTAAATATGTTTTTGAAGGCAAAAGTATTAGTCATACCAAAAAAATCCTCAATACAATTCTATGAGTCTGAAAGTTGTCTAAATGAGCAATATATGTTATTATACTTACAAACAGCGCAAACGGTAAGTTTCCCCTTTGCTTTTGCTTTATCAAATTCATCTTTCATATTTGATATTTCTTTTGTTATGTAAGGATCATCCTCCGCCAATCGAGTGAGCTTTGATAGATTTCTTCGCGCGTTCTGCAATAAAACAAATTGTATTGTTCAGGATTTTTATAGCTTTCTTGTCTGTCTATATTAGTATGCCGTATATTAGGACTGCCCCGTTGGTCTCGTGGTCGCAAGCGCGACTGCAGAGCGTGGGGTCCTGGGTTCGATTCCTGGGTCGGGCAAAGTGTTATTGGATTTTTCCATTAGGAATTTCGTAGTAACAGCCCGGAGTTTGGAAGTTGGCGGTGTGATACCCCCGTGCCTCGGAAAGCACGTTAAGCCGTTGGTCCTACGCCTTATCTCTCTCCGGTCGTGTTGGATTGCCGTCCCATCGGACTATGAGAGTGAGGGAAGAGAGAGTGCACTTGTGTCTGCGCAAACACTTGTGCACTATAATATCTCCCGCGCCGATGGCTAGTCTCCGTTGAGATTGGCCGCCGTGGCCGAAAATACGGTCTGGAGGACTATTATTATATTAGTATACCATTCTATATTATAATAGTAGGTATACCCTAAATAATATCATAATACAGGCTGTAAGGGTAAACACTCTTGTCATTCAAACCATGGGTAGTTAACTTAAATATAAAAATAAATGACCGAACACAACAAAAAAAAACGTCATTTTCATTAAAAGATTTTAAAAAGTTTCTATCCGACACCGTGCTCTCTAGTGAAACAGCTGACTGACTGAGGGAGGGGTCGCGCTCGCGGCCGGTCAGGTCACATCCCGTACCCCCCACCCGTGTTGTGACGCAAGTTCGTTGCCCTAGCTAGCGCATAGGACAACGAACTTGCCTCTCTTGTGGTAAAATGTAGATTAAAAACAAAGAAAAAAAAATTTGTAATTTTCCATTGATTTTACGTTCTACAAATGAAACTAAACCACTGGTTGCAAGGATAACGGTGTTTAACCTAACACCCTATATATCATCATCTGCCTAGCCTATAGTTGGGAACGGCATTTCATCTGAATACCAGTATTTTACATGGAGCGACAGTCCATTTGACCTCCACAACCCAGTTACGGGGTAACACGACAAGACTGCTTGTCAGACTTTCGGGCTTCTGACGACCCGTAACAACTGTCAAAGATCTACAAATGAAAGCGGGACCAGTGGCTTAACGTGCTTTCCGAGAAACGGAGGGGTCTTGGTTAAGGGCGGGTACGAAGCAAAATTGCCTGTCTTCAATTTGATTTTTCATGAAATAGTAACTACATGATATTTCCAAACTTTTTGTGGAACAGAAACACAAAATATTAAAATTTTCTCGATAAAAAAATATCACGAAGTTACCTCTAATTTTCACGTATTTTCGATTTGTACTTAAAATGCTAATGCCTATTATGATAAAAATTAGATGATTATATGTATTAAAACAAGGCAAAAAAAATTGTGTAGGCTTTTTTTTTTATTCCTTTTATTTTTGGTTTTATTACGAATCAAAGATTGTAGGACTTACGACGTTCTTAGTTCGTGGAAGAAGCCATCTTCCGTCGCACATTACGGGAACTTCAAGCATATTTTTGTTTCACAAATCAGTCGGCGTCGCTCTGTTGAGACGAGAGGACTACGCTCAAATTTTTAGCTGCGCTGAGATATTATTTATTTTCGTAAATAATATTTTCGTAATTTATCACATTCCACAAAAGAAACTGAGACATAGAAAACATGAAAAAATCACTAAAATCACTTCCAAAACGAATATTACAAGTGTTATTGATTGATAAATAAATAAATACCGAGTCTAAATAAACATATAAAATTCAATGTTGATATTTGAAAACTCAAGATGACATACATTTTATTTGACAGATTTTTGACTGGTATAGTAGCACGGAGTATAGAAAGAAGTAGGTAAAACTAGCGCCATTGCTCTGTATTGCGGTGAATTTTCTTGCGGAGAAAATTTACAACATAGCCAACGAGCCCATTCCACGTTCATTTGAAAGTTCGCACTGGAGATTAAATCTTATTGCGATATACTCAGGATCCAAATTCGTTTACTCCCACTTTTTTTGACAAACTTCTTGTAAGGTGACCCTTAGACGAACAATTGGAGCGACTGACCGCCCCTAAATAAAACTTGTTTAGAATAATACCTTTATTCTTCGGTTATTTGGTATAACAAACGAACTCGAACAGATTCCGTATGACTCCGGATTTTTAATTTGTCTGTCCGTGATGTCTTGTTTATGTCTCTTTAGTTGACTTTTTTGTCGTAGTTGGGTTTTAGTTTTTACCTGACTACGGCGAAGCAAAAAGGAGGGTTATAATTTTGACCGGTTTCTATGTTTTTATCTATGTCTGTTCCCACATATTATCTTCTAAAAGACTCATCACAATTTGACAAATGAGGTATCGTTGGAAGCTTCTTGATCGTCCACTGGTCATAGGCTATATGAAAACACATTAAATTGAAAATGGCGCCCTCTAGGTGACATATCATAAACAACAAAAAATATTTTTTAATCATACCATGTTGGGTATCAAATGAAAGGTTTTAATTAGCACATTTCAAAAATATATATTATAACCCCAAAAAAAACCACGACAATCAAGACGTATATTGCCATATGTTTATTTTAACGCGTGGGATGATAACTGCCGCTTCACGCGCCACCGCACCGTAAATAGAAAAAACGTCAGACGCGCCGCGTGACGCCACACTGCACGCGACGCGCCACGCCTCGCGTCTCCGTAAATGAGGCCTAAAGTTATAATGCAACTTGGCATGTTTTCAAAGCTACAATTTCAACATTTACAAAGAGGGACCACACTAAACTTTCTTCTAAGGGACTAGTTATAACAAGCGCCCGAGACGCGCATTTTGTACGCTGCGTTTCGGGCGCTCAATAAAATTGTATGAATTCCTATGTAACGAATTATATCAAGCGCTGCAGTCTAAGCGAGCGCCCATGCCGGGCGCCGTTAGGCCTACACATGTCGCAACTTGCCACACTCAACTTGCATCTCCGTTGTGCGATTTACAAATAAGACTGGCAGAAGGTATGCCGCGGGCATTGCTGCTACGTGCGCCGCCGTGATGAAACGCCGCGTGTGACGCGGCTATGCCATTCGCGGGCTCCGCCGCAAAAAACGCTCCATTTCAAACAAACGCGTGTAAAATCGCGTCTCCGTAAACGCACTCATACAACGCCATATGTTTGAATTCAGTGCGAGCCGCGCCGCCCAAAGCCACGCGCGACTCCTCGCGTCTCCGTAAATGAAGCCTAACCGTGCCCTTGACGCTTGGACGCGAGTTCCTTTTTTACTATTTTTCCTTGTCATTTTCTCCGCATTAGTAATAAACTTAAAAGAAACACGGTTCAAAAGTTACAACAAAATGTGGAAATCTTGTTGCGTTTGACGAGCGTCCAAAACGCGCCGGGCGCGCGCCCAAAACACAGCGCCGGTACTGAGCGTGTACCTCGGGCCTTTGTTATAATTAGTCCCTTTGGTACTTTGGCACCCATTTACATAGATGAATGGGTCAAATATTTTTTTCTATAAACTATTTTACTTCAGAATTAAGCCTCCATCAATATTTTTTAATAAAATTTCTTTTTGAGCGAGAAATTAATTTTTAAAAAGTCCCAAAAAACTGTGGGTAATTCAAATACTTGAAAAGGCTAAGAGCGGATGTGACGTAACAATCCGGGCTAACAATCAAAATGTCAATGTCAAGTCAATCAACAAGTGTCAAGTCAATGTCAAACGCTCATAGAAAAAGGAGCGTTTGACGTTGACTTGACAGTTGCTTGTCTGTTTTCACGAACTGTGACGTCACCACACCAAGCGCGCCAAATGGAGGGCGTTTAAATAGCCCGGATCGGTTGGATATTTTTAAACATTTTTTTAACTACTTTAAATTGGTTTTTTGCCGTCGAATTTTTTTTTACTATTATTTGACGATGTAAACTATCGAATAAAAATATTAAAAAAATACATGCATATTCCCTATTCTTTTAGTGGTGAAGCCGACAATCCTACATTTATTTCTTTTGTACAGAACTCGGCCTCTTTTTCACATGTTTCAAATGTTTTCGAAGGGGATTGTTCGCGTTTGGCGCAGGAAAGGTTTTCATGACACATGCCATATTTGTTGCACAATACAGTGCAAAATTCATTATACGAATATTATTTTTTACTTGGGTATCACTTTGCACGATCCTCCAAAGAGAGAAATCCACGATATAGCATTATATTTATTACTTGGTAACACAGTTTTCCACAAAGACGTCATTAGGTACAAATTGTACAAGGTCCTAAATAAAATTTGGTAACATTTAAATTTGAACTTTTTCACGTCAACATTGAGTTTCTAGTTCCAAAACATGAACATGATCTATAGTTCTGAATTCAAGCTTAGCGTATCGTATAAGCAAAATAAACTACAGAAGATTGAAATTCGAATTCTGTAAACGCCAGACGAAAAGTTTCTGCTGGCGGGAAGGCATTGTGTTTTGTTTTCGTCGTGTTTAATGAGAGGGGTAGGTAAGGGTTGCGCGGGTGAAATATGATTTTTTGCTGTCAAACTACTCCCCCTTAAGATGGTCACCCATCCATTTACCAACCGCGGCAAGTGTAGCTAATAATATGTCATTTAATATAATTATTTCTATCAAAGTTTTAGGCTTTTCATGTCTGTCTGTTTGATCGCTTAGATCTTCTAAACCACACAATGGATGTGATTTTCACACTTTTCACAATCATTTAGAGCATTTATTCCGGAAGATTTATTTGTATAGTAAAACCTTAATATTTAACACGAGCGATTTTTTAAAAACGCCAAATGTCGCTACTGCTCCCGTGCGAAGTGAGGTTCGCAAGTTAAATTAGTTAATACAAATAATATTAACTGCCTTATTGTTCCAGTGATTGGGTTCCAAAATTTGACACGTGGGTTGAATAAGGTGTTATTGGGTTTTTAAATTAGAAAATTTCCGGTAGCAGTCTCCAGGCGTAGCAGGAGCACCGTTTTGTCGACAGAAGAGTAGACAAAAATGACGTTTCGTGTAGACAGTACGACGGCAGCAAATTAGAAAGATCCAACTGCACTTTTTTACGAAATTCACTCTTCTACATAATTCGACTCAGAATTCTTTGTTTTGTCATAGGATATTTTTTCTGATAGTGATTTTGACAGTTGGGATAGAAAACTTTCTTCCGAAATTGTCTACACTTATAAAGACCTAGACAAAGATCGTTAGAAACGAAAGACAAAATGACAGATTGTAGAAAGATTTCTACGGTGCGATGTCAAAAATGAAGAAACGAAATGTCACTTTGTATAGAAAAAGTTGTCTATTCTTCGTAGAAATAGAAAACGTCATGCTACGCCTGCTGGATGGCCCGGTCAATTGAATCGCCCTCTATTACATGGGACAGACGTTGCACAAATCCAGACTCGGGGCTGCTAATGAGAAATTCCTGGTAGAAAAATCGAATAACACTTGCACCACCTTTTTTTTAGTTGAGGGTGGGAAATCCTCAAATGACTTCTCCCGCTCTGGGCGGAGCGGGAGAGCGTATCAGAGTTTTACTGACTCAAACCCACCCGTGTTCCTTCCGTTGCCTGTTGCCAAGGGTCCCGGTATCCCTTTCGGACTTTCCCGCAACTTTCGCGCAACAAACACTTGCACTACCTGGGAATCAATCCCAGGACCTCATGCTCAGAGCGCTTGCAACCACTAGACCGAAGAGGCAGTCTTTATTTCCAAAGTTCAGTAAGTAAACAGTATTTTGTCCGAAACCTATTTTAAAGTCAACGTTTACTTTACTAAACAATAACGTATGATTTCCCAAAGGGCAGCGTATAGTCTGACTCTTGGCGCTTTGTTTCATAACCAGGAACTCGCCACAGCAATTTATTACAGACCAAGAAACGGTACATGCATGACTGCACAACATAATCTTTTTAGCAAATCATAGTTTAAATTGGAGAATAGAATAGAATAAAATAGAACATATTTATTGCATTAACACATGGTACAATAATGGAAATGTAGTCTCAAATTTACTCCAGAGGGCCTAAAACAGCCACATTAGCCATTCCTCTAAAAGCAATCAGAGTCTCAGTGGGTACTTACATTTACATGACGCACAATTCGGTTTCAGGGCGGGACTATCCACGGAGAGTGCTATTTTGTGCCTTAAGCATACTGTCAGGTATTACACCGAGAAAAAGACACCGGTATATGCCTGTTTCCTCGATTTGTCAAAAGCTTTTGACACAGTAGCCTATGACATACTATGGCGAAAGCTAGAGGAAACAGGTATGCCCGCGGAACTTAACAGTGTTCTTAAATTCTGGTATAAAAACCAAAGTAACCAGGTGAGATGGGGTGATACACTATCTGATGAATATAAATTGGAATGCGGGGTAAGACAGGGTGGCCTCACATCTACCGGCCTCTTCAGCCTATATGTAAACCAGTTGATCGAGGAGCTCAGCAGGACACATGTCGGATGCTACATTGACGGAACATGTGTCAACAACATAAGCTATGCTGATGATATGGTTCTGCTGGCCCCCTCGGTTAATGCCCTGAGGACATTAGTTAAAATTTGTGAGCGCTACGCATCCGAGCATGGTCTCAGGTACAACTCACAGAAAAGTGAGGTACTGATTTTTAGGGCAGGAAAACAGAGACCTAGTACAGTGCCTCCGATCATGGTCGGTGGAACGCCCCTGAAGATTGTGCAGAAGTTTAAGTATCTGGGTCATCTGGTCACAGAGGACTTAAAAAATGACCTTGATATAGAAAGAGAACGCAGGGCGTTGGCGGTAAGGAGCAATATGCTGGCCCGTAGGTTCGCTCGATGTACTAAAGAAGTAAAAATATCACTTTTTAGGGCATATTGCCAATCTTTCTACTCGAGCGGCCTGTGGGTTCGGTATACGCAACGAGCCTACAACGTCCTGCGTATACAGTATAATAATGCTTTCAGAATGCTGTTGGGGCTGCCGCGGTATTGTAGTGCGTCGCAAATGTTCGCAAATGCGCGCGTTGACGGCTTCCACGCCATAGCGCGTAAGAAAGTGGCGTCGTTATTTCAAAGACTGCGGGGTAGCACCAACAGCATTTTGAAAATGATCGCATCTCGACCCGACTGTCCCATACAGGCACACTGGGTGGGAATAGTTACGGGGAAGATAAAATGATGGTTTTTCTTTTTTTTTTTTTTCCATGAATAAATAATGTACCTACTGTCCGAAATAAATAAATTATTATTATTATATTATATTAATTCATTTCCTGAATTTCCAGCTGTCATTGGCAATTCTTCAAATTTGACACAAAAGCAATTCATAATGTGTGGACCATTTTACGAATCTCCACAGAAAACTGTCAAAGAGATGAATTATTTCGTAATATGAATCGCACGCAGATCATATTATGAATTGTCAGTTTGTGACAAATTACGATGATTCATAATATTTTTCTAGATTCTGCCAAAGTGGCTGTTTTAAGCCCCCTTGTCTCGCTCGCACGATAGGTCATATATTGAAAAGAAAAAAGAAAGAAAATACATTTATTTAGCACAGACTTGTTTAGGACATTAAAAAAAAAACAATTTCAAAGTGTAGGTACCTAGGAAAAAAAGTGTGCCTTGCGGCCAATGATATTATATTAACAGATATGTTATACACTCACAAAACAACCGAAAAAAGTGTTCCGCGCAGCAGCGGCACACATACCCACGTTTCATTCATTTTTACATTTCACTACTAGTAAAAACGTTACAATTGGAATGTTTTCGAGTCTTCACGATTGCGCGGTTATAACATATCTGTTAATATAATATCATTGCTCGCGGCTGATTCTAATAATGTTTATAATTCTGTAAATCCATGTTTCTACATCACTAGTAAGTGTAATGAGTGTGCAATGATGCTAGTTGCATAATTCTAAGGAACTTGGACTAAGTTCCTTATAATAAAGAAACCAAGTTACTTGGTTTCTTTAAAATATTTGTATGCCAGTCCATGGCGAGACATGTAGATCATAACCATAATATTAAGACCATTATTGTACCATGTTTAATGCAAATAAATATATTCTATTCTATTCTATTCTATCAGTCATGTTTTTATCAACATACAACCTGATACTGACCTACAAATTGCAAAAACGTAAGAAAATTTGGATTTCGCGGGCCACCCTGACTTTCGCCTTAAATGGATGAATATTTTGTAAATAGATAAGCTTAATAATTTAGTTCGTGCTACACCTTACTGCTGTAGTGTCACGGATAAGCTAAAATGTACAAAGCTTTACACACCCGTGCCTCAGCTTGAAACCGACAGGATCTAGCATAATCTATCATCGTTATGGATAGGTACTGGTAAACCAGGCGGGCTAACATGTACCTACGTAGGACAGTAGGACACAATTTTCCCATTATCTCATAGCTTTTTCTATACAAAGTGACAGTTCGTTTCTTCATTTTTGACATCTACCGTAGAAATCTTTCTACAATCTGTCATTTTGTCTTTCATTTCTAACGATCTTTGTCTAGGTCTTTTTATATGTAGACTATTTCGGAAGAAAGTTTTCTATCCTTACTGTCAAAATCACACTGACAACCGATAAATCCTATGATAAAACAAAGAATTCTGGGTCGAATTATGTAAAAGAGTGAATTTCGTAAGAAGTGTAGTTGACTCTTTCTACTTTGCTGCCGTCTCGTACTGTCTACTGTCTACAGGAAACGTCATTTTTGTCTACTCTTCCGTCGACAAAACGGTGCTCATGCTACGGCTGCTGCTAATGCCAACAATACCAGACTCCGAGTAACAACAAAAAAAAAACGTTATTTTCATTAAAAGATTTTCAAAAGACACTCTGTATATACATAAGAGTGTTAGCCATCGAGAAATATACGGCTCCGGCAAGCAGTTCCATCCGTAGCGGTACGCGGAACGCAGTACAATCTATCTAAAGAACGTTTTACCGAAACTATGAACGATTTTTTTTCGAATCGGTATTACCCTTATAAATAAAGGCTTTACAGTCCTTAAATAAAATAGGGCTATTTAAAATCAACGCAACACAGTGAACTTCTCGCAACAACGTCGTAACTGCAGCGAGCGCAGTTTTATTCCAAACACGTATGTAATCGACTGTATTGAAGTTTCAATACAACTAGATCATTGGAATTGTATTTATTTTTATTGCTTCCAATTGTTTTGTTTTGTTGAAGAAGTTGTTAGGGCGAATTTTACCAAACGTTTATACCGAGTATAAGTCTTATCCTGCGAATAAATTTTGAATTTTTGACAGTTTTTCCATACAAAAACTGTCAGACGTCAATTTTATTCCACGGATAAAAGATTTTGATAAAATCAGTCCTTAGTGGTGAATCATTGCAATTGCTTCCTGTTTATTTATTTATTTATTTAAAGTATTCGCACTAAAAAAGGTACAAAGGCGGACTTAATGCCTGAGGCATTCTCTACCAGTCAACCAAGGGTGCTGAAGAGATTAGATGTCAGGTGCTCTAATTGAGAGGAACAAAGAGAAAATAATAATAATAATATATCATATTGCATTATAGCTAAAGTAGGTTTACAGTACATAAATAAACTATAAACTTATGATGCATATACTTACACATATATTTACTATAATAAATACTATAATATATATATATAACATACAAATTCAAGGGTGAGAGGTGATGACATGACTCTACTCTATTTATTTTGAGTAAAAACTCCTGTTAATTATCGAATAATTGTATTTATGGTTTCATCGGGTTAAATAAAATTGTGATGTTTTGATTTTCAATAAAATTGTCCACAAATTAAATTCTTGTTATCATAATTATGTTACGAGAATTTCCAAAAAAATCTCGTAATTATGTCATTTACCGATAAAATAATATTATTACTGTATTGTGTGTACCAATAATGATAATTTTATTTGCAAAACATATTACCGGTTTAAACTCACACGATGCCTCAATTAAATATTGATTTAGCTTGTTTACAAAAGTTCACATTTGTTGAAAGATATATTTTTATCAAAGTCTTGACAGTACATACAGAAGTAATTTTCCTGACACTAAAAATACTATTCCTCGATATCACATTAATGTGTGAATTATGTAGTTTAGAGCTTAAATGCTAAGTGATAAGTCGTTACCCTACGGTTACCTATACAGGATGTAAGGGTAAACACTCTTGTCATTCAAACCATGGGTAGTTGACTTAAATATAAAAATAAATGACCGAACACAACAAAAAAAAAACGTTATTTTCATTAAAAGATTTTAAAAAGTTTATATTATCTGACACCGGGCTTGCTAGCGAAACAGCTGACTGACTAAGGGAGGGGTCGCGCTCGCTGCCGGTCAGGTCTCATCCCGTACCCCCCGCCCGTGTTGAGACGCAAGTTCGTTGCCCTAGCGCATAGGGCAACGAACTTGCGTCTCTTGTGGTAAAATTTTGATCTAAAAAAATTAAAAAAAAAGTTGTAATTTTCCATTGATTTTACGTTCCATATATGAAACCAAACCACTGGTTGCAAGGATAACGGTGTTTACCCTAACACCCTGTACAACGAATGAATATGACGAATGTCAATCGCAACTTTAATAATTCTCTCAAAATCAAAATCATTTCTTTTTATTTAACACTAACTGATGCCCGTGGCTTCACTCGCGTGGATATCGGTTATTATATACTAAAACCTTCCTCGAGAACCACTCTATCCATTGGTGAAAACAGCATGAAAATCGGTGCAGTAGTTTTTGAGTTTATCGCGAACAGATAGACAGACGCGGCGGAGGACTTTGTTTTATAGTATTTAGTGATAAACATACATGGGCACTTATGAAACGTGGCTACAACGGCAATCTATATCAATGTTAATATTTTCAATAAAAAACATAACTTACACTAATATTGTGATTCAACTAGTTGGCCCCTAAGATTAAACTAAAATGGATACTTTAAATTCAATGTTACCCAAGAACGACCTGTTCATTTCCGCCCAAAATATTATTTTAGAAAATCATACGGCAATAAGTAAACATATAATTTAGAAATATGCCAGTCCGAATGTCAGAAGCTAGGTGCACGGTTCCATTTGATCGTTCCCTATGGAGAAGAACCGGCAAGAAACTCCACGCTTACTCTTAAAATAGTTGGCTTTTACAAAATTCTCAAATAACAGTGTTAATAGGTATGGGAGGACAGTGTAGGCCTTACAAAAAGTACCTTACTTGTACTACTTGACAAAAAAATATAAAATGGTCATCTTTACAGTCCACTAAGCCTCTCTGATTTATTTTATTATTATTGAAATGCTATGACGACACATCAAACCATACCTTTCCTGCATAACCTGACGTCATACCGGCTTCCCGTACAATGAGAGCACAGCTGAAATATTTGATATGTCGTGCGTACCTACTTACGAATACTTTAATCCTCTCTTGTGATATCTGCATATTTATACAGGGTGTTAGGGTAAACACCGTTATCCTTGCAACCAGTGGTTTGGTTTCATTTATAGAACGTAAAATCAATGGAAAATTACAACTTTTTTTAAATTTTTTTACAACTAAATTTTACGACAAGAGACGCAAGTTCATTGCCCTATGCGCTAGGGCAACGAACTTGCGTCTCAACACGGGCGGGGGTACGGGATGTGACCTGACCGGCAGCGAGCGCGATCCCTCCCTTAGTCAGTCAGCTGTTTCGCTAGCAAGCTCGGTGTCAGATATATAAACTTTTTAAAATCTTTTAATGAAAATAACGTTTTTTTTTTTGTTGTGTTGGTCATTTATTTTTATATTTAAGTCAACTACCCATGGTTTGAATGACAAGAGTGTTTACCCTTACATCCTGTATAGCCAACTAGCTGCACACCGCGGTTTCACCCGCGTAAGTCTCGATCCCGTGGGAATATCGGGATAAAAAGTATCCTATTGGTTAATCCCGGTTAGTCCCCCTATGCTCTAGTCCCGCTATGCCCGACTCGTAAAATACCTACTAAAAAGTTTCGCTATGCACGAAATTCTTCGATTCTTCGTAAACAATGGAAGGTACAGTTGGAAAGAAAAATTTTCAAGTCAGTGAAATATTACTAAATCAGATTTTTCCGTGCAAAACACGTTTCATGGTTTATCTGTCACGAGTGAAGTAAACAGCGTCTTCCTGTCTTCTAATACCAACAAACTGCGGTTACACATCCGTCTACAAAGCATAATTTATGATTTCCTGATTTTCAGAACTAACATTCTACAACATAACGCAACGCCTGTATTTCCAAAAGAGATCGGAAGAGGAAATAATAAACATTTATAATATAAACTAGTGCGAGTCGGACTCGCGCACGAAGGGTTCCGTACCATTATCTATGAAAACGGAAAAAAAATCACGTTTGTTGTATGGGAGCCCCCTTAAATATTAATTTTATTATGTTTTTTATCATTTTTTATTATAGCGGTAACAGAAATACAGCAGCTGTGAAAATTTTATGAGAAACAGCCTGGTGACAAACGGATAGACAGACAGACATACAGTGGAGTCTTAGTAATAGGGTCCCGTTTTACCCTTTGGGTACGGAACCCTAAAAATGAGACATAATTAAATGTATCGATAATCTAACAAAACAAACAACACTCACCTCATATTTCTTCACCATCACCAAGTAGCTCGGGCTTTCCACCATCACCATGATGGACAGAAACTGGACCATCACCAATGCCAACATAAGATACAGTCGCACTTCCATAGCTATCATTTTTGTCATGTACCCAGCCGTTGTCATCACCATTAGAAGGGGGACTGAGAACCCTCGTATTGTGGTGATTTCTCTGATGTAGATTGGTAGAATGGTGAATAGACCTCCTGAAGATATTCCAGCCAGTATGTGGAGTATAATTTCGACCTTGTAAATGTTCTTTTTGTTGAGCAAGAAGTGAGGAACTAAGGATATCTAGAACGAAATAAAAGAATTTTAGAAAAAAATATAAGTACATTTAAAAATATTTATTTCCGATTTTTTTTTTTTTTACTATAATTGCATAATTTATTATCAACTTGTATAAATAATTTTGTCTTGTTGTCTATACTTTAAAATGTTAATAGAATTAATAAATATTAAAAGATATGAATAAATATTTTTAGATCGCGGGTTAAAACGGCCATTTTGCCAGAATCATAATAGGAAAATATTATGAATCATCGTAAAATGTCACAAACTGACAATTCATAATATGATCTGCGTGCAATTTATATTACGAAATAATTCTTCTGTTTGACAGTTTTCTATTAAGATTCGTAAAATGGTCCACAAATTGTGAATATTGTTTTTGTGTCAAATAAGAGGAATTGCTAATGACAGCTGGGAATTCAGGAAATGAATTGCTTTTAGAGAAATTGAAGTGGCTGTTTTAGGCCCCCTGCTTGTTTGTTATTTAAAATAACCCTTCGGGCTAAATCTAACTGCCAAAGAATATAAACAGCATCTACAGAGTTCACAAAAGTATTCATATTTTAATTTAGATGCAATTAATTTCCAATAAACTAACATCATTATTTTCAAAATAATTGTTGTCTTAAAAAGCCTAGAAGTTTTCTCGGCAATTCTATGTTTTATGTTTTAGGTATTCTCCATTAACAAATCTAATACAACATCATTATTATAAAAGTCATTTTTGAAAGCAAATTTTTCGTATTATTATTTTCTTAGAAATACTATCTTATTTTAACATAGATAAACAAAATAGTTCAACTAAAACAAAGGCGGAGTCGCGCCCAAATTAAAGTCAGCAATAAACATTGCCGTTAATAGCTCAACAAAATTAACTAGCTATTAAAAGCTAATTGAATTTGTTAATTTAATGATCGCCATTTGATGAAAGGTCTTTGGTCCCTAGCGAGTTTGTTACTCTTGTTGTCCCTTGTGAATATTTTGGTGAAAACGTAGATTTGTTTTACGTATAGCCTGAAAGTGTGGCTACTTCCCGCTGCGCCACTTTCCCGATTCAACACCCAAACAAAATACTGAGCTAAACAAATTGTACAAAAAAAAACAAACGACTTCCAAAAAAAAAAAAAAAAAATAATTTAATTTCGGAAGTCCATGTCTTTGGTTTTGAATTTTCGTTTTTTGCCACTGACTTTCGAAATTAAAGTTTTTTTTCACTTTGTGGTGTTAATTTGGAAGTCAGTTCCTTTTTTTTTTTGGTTTTTTTTTTTTTTTTTTGCTTTCTTTTACAAATTCGAATACTAAGACCTAATAATTATGTAAATAACAGAGACAAGAACTTATTTAACATCATCCACAATGTAGGCTAAGTAGTTAATTTTACTAACTTTCTGTATGGAAGGAGCTCGTGGCTAAGTAATAACAGCCGCTCGGGTCGATCCATCAGGCTAAGCTACGCTTGCCGGGGTTGGTCCGTGGATGGGTGACCATTTTCACATATCGAGACTCCTCCGTGCCTCGGAAAGCACGTTAAGCCGTTGGTCCCGGCTGTCATTTGTGGATCTTTGACAGTCGTTACGAGTCGTCAGAAGCACGAAAGTCTGACAACCAGTCTGACCAAGGGGTATCGTATTACCCAGTTACTGGGTTGTGGAGGTCAGATATGCAGTCGCTCCATGTAAAATACTGATATTCAGCTGCATCCGGTTAGACTGGAAGCCGACCCCAACATAGTTGGGAAAAGGCTAGGCAGATGATGATGGAAATAATATCGTAATATATTTGGGTCGAGTAGGTAAGTATTGAAGTTTTGTATGGGACGGCTGATTGTTTTTTCACGATTACCATGATAGTCTCAAGGCGAAAGTACCACATCCTTAATATCGCCACACACTTTTGATACACGTTGAACACTTGTACAGTGGGATTGTTCATGCTGATAATAGTATTAGGGGCATGTTAGGTTTGGTATGCTCGAATAGATTTCTTTAGAAATAAGCGTAGCCTCTGAACATATTTTTCTGTTCCTTTCTTCTTGTCTGTATAGATTGTGTGTGTGTGAATAAATGGTTAAATAAAAAAAATAAAAAAATAATTTAAAAAAATAAAATATTGGCGTTTATAGCGCCACCTATGAAATTGGAGTTTTTTTCTCACAAATAGAGAACCTCGTCACTTCTATGATTTAAAATATTCATCAATCGCTTGGTATTATATCGAATAATGACCATCATAGACTACCAATAGTAAAAAAAACCTTATTACTTATAGTTTTCTAAACTTATAGAATACTTTTACCTCATTTTGTTAGCAGAAATGACCACAATTTTTTTTTTAAACTTTTTAACTTCTTAGTTTTTAAACATTAGTGCATAAAAGTTTGAAAACATTAGTGTTCATGGTTGTTACATAAATTAAGAAAATGTTAGTATGAAAAATGCAACTTCTTTAAAATTCTCCATACAAAACGCTGATGTCATAGGTGGGGACCTAATATTATTTATTGTACGTGCTGTCTGGATGCCTATTATCGTAGGCAGAGTTAACGTTACCGGAATATCATCTATCAGCCATTAATTAAAAGCAATGAAGGTACCAATCTACGTTAATAACAATTAAAGGAAGCCGACCATTCGTGGATTGCATTACTAATATATACGTTGATAGGATTATGGCGAGATGATTGAATGCAGCCGTGCATAACTGTGTTCGATAATCAGTTTGCAAAGTATACATCAAACATCATACAAGTTCTGTCGATCACACTTTGTGGTGGGAACACTTTGACCTCAAGCTTATTCCCGACCTGCCAGGGTTGCGGGTTAGTCCGAAAGGGATACCGGAACCTTGGCAACAGGCAACTGAGGGAACACGGGTGGGTTTTAGAGAAGTCAAAAAAAGCTGGTTCCCGAACCTGATACAGCACCCTAATTGCGTAATACACGATCAATCAGAATTGGAATCAATTTGAAACAAATGGTTAGACCATAGATTCACAAGGTCGTAAAAAAAAACATGCGGGGCGGTATTTAGGGTCTGCCGATAAAAGTGAAAACTAAGCAACAATGCGTAACCTCAACGTAATTCAAACGGTAGACGGTAGATGGCGCTAAAAAAACATCACTTCAAGCGTGACGATGACGCGAGTTCCATGATTTTTGTTCACCCAAAAAGTGCTCGCGCCTAAAGAAGTTTTCACTTCAAAAATTCTACTTAACAACGTAAATAACACAATGAAACAGATTAGTCGTAATCGGTTACGAAAATAAGTTACGTCATAAGATAGCTGTGCTTATTCTATTGAAACTCCGTAGAGAATAAGCCTAAGTTCGCATGGACGATTTTTAACGCGACTATTTTTTTGGCGCACTGCATTTTCAACTCTCGATGTTGAGCTGAGCAATGAGAATTCATCAGAGTGTATCCCAGCGCGTAAAAAAACATACTGTCGGATTTTCAACTCTTGGCGCTTCTCGCAACAGTAAATATATATTTATGCGTTTTTAAATTTTAGTCCGGTCTTATTACGTTAATATAATTATTTATAAATAGCTTCGCCCCGCAGTTTCAACCACGTAAGTGTCGATCCCATGGGAATATCGGGATAAAAAGTATCCTATGTATTCCAGGTCATGGTCTACCCCTGTGCCAAAATGTTATCCAAATCCGTTCAGCCGTTTAACGTGAAAGCGTAACTAACAAACAATACACACCGCACTTTGTGTTTCATTATTTTTTAAAGTGTGTCTTATACAATATTGTCATCATAGTGTCTTGTTTTCTTTTATTGTTGTTTTTTTTGTATATTGGCACCTTTTAGCTATTTATTTATGTAATTCATTATTATTTAACCGTGCTTTTGTGTGTTCCGTGTATTTGTGTGTACCAAATAAACGTTTTATCTAACTATTACTATGGTTAGGATTATAAACATTTAAGTTGAAAGGGCCGATACACGTGGTGACATTTCTTGTCGTACACGAGTCGTTCTAAACATTCTAAGGTTCACTCACCCCCTGTATCATACTGATTGAGAACACCCCACTCATCCTGCCATACGTGTCCACGATATAACAGAAAACCGGTGCCGCTACCCCAGCGCCGGCCACCATGGCTGTAGTGGTCCATTGTGTGCCGTTGTGACTGATGAAATGGCCGGAGTGGGCTGATGACGTCAGATTTGTGGTCTCAATACCGTGTGTGAAGAATGGCAGATTTACTGTAAAAGAAAAGGAGTAGGTTAGAAATTAGTGTCTGATTCCAGGGGGGAGTATCGCGGGAAAGTCCGAAAGGGATACCGTGTCCTCTGGCAACGGACAGAAAGAAAGAAAGAAAAGTGCGTTTATTGGCATTGCAGATACACCTTAAAACTATAAAAACAGAAAACAATTCTAATCGTTGTTTTCAAAAGGGTCTCAGCTCAGCATAATGTCAAATGGCAACACAGAGTGTACCACCTAACGCTGATTTTCAGCTGCAACCCACGACTGTCACACGCTAGAATAATTATAATAAATTAAAAATTTATTTAAAAGATCGAAGAAATAAAATAAATAAAATACCTAATAATTAAAATGTGAATGTGTGCGGCATCTGAAGGAATACGGGTGGGTTTTATTCACTAAGAGTCTGACATGCACTCCCGCTCCGCCCAGAGCGGGAGAAGTTACTTGATAATACACAACCCAAAAAAAAGGGGGTACGTTAAAGAGTGACAATAGCCGCACGGGTCGATCGCTCAAGGGTAGGCAATGGTTTCCGAGGTCGGATCGCGGATGGGTGTCCATTAAATTCATATTGAGACCCAAATGGTGCCTCAAAAACCACATTAAGGTTGATGCGCTAGGGTAGCAATACAACTCTCTAAGCTCATGAAAGTGTATTGAATGACTATTTCACGAAATCATGACATTTGGCACTTTCATGAGCTTAGAGAGTTGTATTGCTGATTTTAATGTTTATAATTCAGTAAATCCATATTTGTTACGAGCGCTAATAATATTTAGATCAACATACAATCTGATACTGACCTGCAAATTGCAAAAAACGTAAGAAAATTTGAATTTCGCGGGCCACCCTAGCCCCTTAAGCCGTTTTAGTCCAGGCCCGAAAGTCTGAAACCCACTCTTACCAAGGGGTATCGAGTCCAGTAAGTGCCTGGGTTGTGAAGGTCAGATAGGCAGTCGCTCCCTTTATAATCTATACTTATAATAAAGCTGTAAAGTATGTTTATTTGAACGCGCTAATCTCTGGAAAAAAACTTTTTTTTTTCGATAGCCCTTGATATAATTGTTGAAAAACTCTATAATAGGCTATTTATCATCACTCTAGGACCCAGGAGCCGAGTAAAAAAAATAAAGTCAAAAATAGCGATGTGAAAAGGAAATAAGAGCGCGGGAGAGACACAAAGCTCGGAACCGACTAATACTGGTTTATTTCGGTTTTCCACCGAACTTTTCTAAAGAACGCGAACGTTTAGAGAACTTAAATTTAATTTAAATTAACCGGTTTATTCGACGAGTGGCATGTCGATAAAAGTGTTGCAACATTTTGTAAGTAGTACTTAAATCATAATATTATTGTACATTTATGTGGTCCACATTTAAGTTACGATTGTATTATTCAAATTACCAATCTAAAAGTTTTCGGAAGGATTTTATTCAAGCCAGTTTTAAATATTTACGACCTGAGGGCTTTCAATTGGTATCGTTTTTAAGGTTCCGTACCCAAAGGATAAAACGGGACCCTATTACTAAGGCTCCGCTGTCTGTCTGTCTGTCTATCCATCTGTCACCAGGCTGTATCTCATCGAACCGTGTTAGACAGTTGAAATTTTCACAGATGATGTATTTCTGTTACCGCTATAACAACAAATACTAAAAAACAGAATAAAATAAATATTTAAGGGGACTCCCATAAAACAAACTTTTTTTGCTCGTTTTTGCTCTATACTGATAACGGCAATAGGTAGACGCTTGAAATATTCACAGAATATTTAGTTACATATTCACTTTAAAGATAAATAATTAAATTAAAATAAAACAAACATTTAAGGGGGTTCCCATTCAACAAACTTGATTGTTTTGCCGTTTTTATAGTTAATGGTACGGAACCCTTCGTGCGCGAGTCCGACTCGCACTTGGCCGGTTTTTTTATTATTTCGGTCCAATTTCAGTAATGTATTAGCATGTTTTATTTATAAAGCAAAGGATTTGGGCTGAGCTTTGGATAGACTTAAAATTAAAAGCTAAATCCTTAAAAAAATGTTTTCAATAAACCGTAGAAGGCGTACCTCATTCAATCGTAACTTTTTTTTATCTGCGTCCTATATTTATTTGCTTTCTTTCCTGACCCTCTCTTGTAGTAATCCGGATTAAACTATAGCAAGTTGTGGTAAAATACAATGAACTTGGCTTGACACGCTGCCGCGTTTCTAGATAGACTTAAATGTATTTAGCAACCTATTCCGCTTAACTATTCTTCAAGACTCATAATGTCGTTTTCGGGTTCGCGACTGGTCAATCGTCATCCTGAGGATGCCTCATTGAGAAGTGAAACACGTGTCCATTTCATAAAGGGTTTTTTTATGACTCTTGAGGAATAGTTACGCGGCGCGAAGCGTTACTAAATACAGGGTGTTAGGATAAACACCGTTATCCTTAAAACCAGTGGTTTGGTGTCATATAGAACGTAAAATCAATGGAAAACTACATATGTTTTTTTTTTTTATTACGTTTTACCAGTAGAGTATTTCACCCTTTCACTTATGCGCTAAGGCAACGAACTTGCGTCTCAACACGGGTGGGGGGCGCGAGACATGACTTAACCAGCCGCGAGCGCGACCCCTCCCTCAGTCATTCAGCTGTTTCGCTAGCGAGCACGGAGTCGGATAGAAACTTTTTTAAATCTTTTAATAAATATTACGTTTTTTTCTGTTACTCGGTTATTTATTTTTATATTTAAGTCAACTACCCATGGTTTGAGTGACAACGGTGTTTACCCTTACACCCTGTTTAACTATGTCTATTGTATTTTACCACAATTTGCTTCAGTTGTTGTACTGTAAGATTAAACAAAAACATTTCTTCATACTCCCGAAGATTCCCGACCTTGACAAAGTAAAACGACTGTCGACGAAAATAGGTCGCAAGGTGGTTTCCATAAACTCTAGCCGCGTTTACATTGCACGTACAACGTTTATTCAGCTAACCGTCTGGAAGGATTGCGTAGAGCAGAGGTTCCCAATCTTTTTCAGCCCGCGGCCGCGGCGCAGTTTCAAGTTTAGTATTTTGCCACGGCGCCCTACCCTAGCTAGCAATTTGAAAAAGATACAGTCGAAAGAAATATGTAGGTACCTAAAATAATAGTAGTTAGGTTGGGTAGACAGGAATTAAAACATGAAATAGAGTTTTTTTATTATAAAAGAATTGAAACAGAAAACAACAAGAAAGACTTAAGAAAAACAAAAATAAAATACGATAGTTACTCAGTCAAATTAATGTGACGGGTGAGCTTTGTGATCTCCGCACAGTTTTTCAAAGCGGGGAATAAGACTTGACACTGCTAATCTCGTTTCTTACTATTTGTGGTTTCGGATAATGATAGAGGATCGACTCACGGTGCGGGCTTTACTTTCTACGGAGCACCAAGGCGCGGCGCACACTTTGGGAACCCCTGGCGTATAGGTTTCATTGAGTAATGCAAGTTAGATTACGTGTCATAGCCGCAAAAAACTATGCAGTGTTGTTTTTTGTCGGCTAAATATACCTAAATGCTAAATCTATCAATCTGCCTAGCTTTTTCCCAACTATGTTGGGGTCGGCTTCCAGTCTAACTGGATGCAGCTGAATACCAGTATATTACATGGAGCCAATGCCTATCTGACCTCCACAACCCAGTAACTGGGTAATACGATACCTCTTTGGTAAGACTGGTCCCGGTCTGGACCCGTAACGACTGTCAAAGATTCACGAATGGCAGCCGGGACCAACGGATTTACGTGCTATCCAAGGCACGGAGGAGTCTCGGTATGTAAATGATGGATCGACCCGTGCGGCTGTTATTACTTAGCCACGAGCTCCTCAAAACGCTAAATCTATACTACATTAATAACTATTATGAAGAAGTATTTGTGAGTTTGTATGAAGAGGGTAATCTTCGGAACTACTGAAGCGATTCCAAAAATTCTTTCACTAACGGGAAGCTACAACATTGCTGAGTGTTAAAATTCCATACCTACCTACGGCCGTTGTCGTTGTGCGTAGAAGTAAGTGGAAAATTTAAATAATGGTAAATACTTACTAAAACATTCAATTTTCCTCGCTCAAAATGAACTTTTTGGTACAGAAGCAAATGGAGTCATAAACTACTTATAGATTTTTCTTACCCAGAATCCAAAATGACGAAAAGGAAACACTTATAAGTTCCATAGATATTTTTGTCGAATTTGAACAGCGGACTGTTTTTTGTGGTTTCTGTGTTAAACAGTGGTAAATTGGTTCATTTGGCTAAATTGTATTGTTACTTTTTGATTAATAAACTTTACTTTACTTTACTTTACTTTACTTTACTTTACTTTACTTTACTTTACTTTACTTTACTTTACTTTACTTTACTTTACTTTACTTTACTTTACTTTACTTTACTTTACTTTACTTTACTTTACTTTACTTTACTTTACTTTACCAAAGTAAAAGTTGTTCATAATGATGAGTAAAATGACCCCTTTTTAGGTTTAGGGTAAAAAAAAGCAAAGTTGTATTGTATAGTAGACTAGCCCGCCCGCGGCATAAATGTCAATAAAAAAATCAAGTGTTAAAAACTAAAACCCAACTACGACTTAAAAGATATAAACAAGACACCACAGACAGACAAATTAAAAATCCGAAGTCACACGTGTTAGGGCATAAATCGAACAGATTACGTGTGACTCCGGATTTTTAATTTGTCTGTCTGTGGTGTCTTGTTTATATCTTTTAAGTCGTAGTTGGGTTTTAGTTTTTAATACTTGATTTTTTTTTAAATTCTTTTGGGGTTATAATATATGTATATATTTTTGAAATGTGCTCATTAAGCCCTTTCATTTGATACCCATCATGGTACGATTAAACCATATTATTTTTTAAGTTCCTCACTTTATGTCCTCTAGAGGGCGCCATTTTTAATTTAATGTGACTTCACAAAGCCTATAACCAGCGGACAATTACGACACTTCTAACGATATCTCATTTGTCAAATTGTGATAAGTGGTTTGGAAGATAGGAGGGAACAGATGAACATACATACATACAAACATACATACATACATACATACCGGTCAAAATCATAACCCTCCTTTTTTCTTCGCCGTAGTCGGGTAAAAAAGTAGCCTATGTCCTTTCCTAGGGTGCCATCTATCTCCTTTCCAAATTTTGTCGAAATCCGTTCAGTGGTTTAGGTGTGAAAAGGTTATATATTATAGACATACAGATAGAGTTGCTTTTGGATTTATATTATTAGTATGGATAGGTATAACCAACTTATTACCCGACTTCTTCAAAAAGGAGGAGGTGTATGTTACCCGATTACTCCGCCAATTATGAATCGATTTTGATGATTCTTTTTTTGTTTGGTAGGTCATGCTTCAGTGGTGGTCCCATATAAATTTTATTAAGTTTGCTTGCTTAGTTTTTGAGTTAGCTTCAATAATTACGTATTTTTCCCACTGCGATGTTGATGACATGTTAATTGACTCCGCCACATAGCAGACAACGGTATACTTGGTTTTTATTTTGAAAGACATAGATTACGGTTGGTTAATCTCTAATGTCTCATGTAAACAAGACATTACCTTCTTTTTATTTCGACTAGATTCTAAGCGAGCCTGTGTCATGTACCCATGAACATTGGACAATCCCACAATTAGAGGATAATTAATCTTATTTTATTTTACACGTCTTCTATAGAAAAAACTTCACAAGAATTTTCTCCAGCGAAGGGAATAACGACTAATTAGGACTAACTTGTTAGAATCGGACCCTAATTAGGAAAGCTTTCACATTTTTCTTTACCGAATATTCTAACTTACTTTGCACCCATTAAATCTGGACCGTACTTGAATATTCTGGTCAATACGACCTTGATTATTGTCCCGGCGAGACGTCTGATATCCAATTCTGACCAATCGTTTCGACACAATTGGGATTAGGGTTGGCGATTTGCAAATACGTACAGTTACAGTCATTTGAATAGCAAGTAGTAATAAAAATATAGAGCGCTATTACAAACCTTTAGTAATAAGGAGTGACATCAAGGAAATGGCATCAGCAGTGATAGCCCCGTCCGGTCTCAAGTCCAAACCCAAGACACGCACCTCTGACTTTTCGGATTCATTTGCATTTATGAGAATTTATTAATAATAAATAATATAATATATTTATTTATTTATTTATAGGAGAACCAACAGCTATAAATAATGGATAACAATTTTATAAGAAACGCAGAGCCAATTACAGGTTCTCACGGGTAAAATAACAGTTTGTCAGGGTAAACACCGTTGTCACTCAAACCATGGGTAGTTGACTTAAATATAAAAACAAATGACCGAGTAACAACAAAAAAAATCTTATTTTCATTAAAACATTTTAAAAAGTTTCTATCCGACACCGTGCTCGCTAGCGAAACAGCTGACTAACTGAGGGAAGGGTCGCGCTCGCGGCCGGTCACGTCACGTCCCGCACCCCTCGCCCGTGTTGAGACGCAAGTTCGTTGCCCTAGCGCATAGGGCAACGAACTTAGTGTTAAAATGTAGTTTATAAAAAAGAAAACAAATTTTGTGATTTTCCATTGATTTTACGTTCTATAAATGACACCAAACTACTGGTTTCAAGGGTAACGGTGTTTACCCTAACACCCTGTATACCTACATAGGGTAACTTATTATACTAAATTAACTAAAAAACTAAAAGGACTAACTAACTATACCAATAAATATAAAAACAAAAGGACACTGTTGAACTATTCGTCCGCTTCGCTGTCATCCGTAAACGTGCCCAGAAGACTGGCAGCATTGCTACGTTGAATGGCATGTGCGTATTGTATATTATCACTTCGCTTTAAAAATGGTGAAGGCAAACATCGTGAGGAAACCGGCATGCCAGAGAGATATTTCTCAACAGCATGTGAAGACAATTCAGAGGCCCATGGACGGCTTTAAAACTCTGACACCAGGTTAGTCAGTAACCACACGAAAATAAGAAGAAGGCAATGGCTGCAGAATTGTATGATACAAACATTGTAAACAATGTGTAAAAAATTGATCAAGGACGTTTCGAAACACACACAATGGTGCCGATTCTCTTGTACACCGAACTAAACTAACTATCACTAAAATTGCTTACTTTTTACTATGAGAATCTTAGAGCTATTCTGCCAACAAAAATCTCTAAATTTAAAAATTATTTTGACAGAACTAAAATCGAATTTGACAATCGCGACTCCTCTTGGTACCTACTTGTTTGCCTACCACGTGATTTTTTTTGAGCCGGAGGGGCGCGCAATGTGGCCGTCTCGACGTATTTTTATATGGAATTTTTCGTTTTTTGGAAGAAAACAAAAAAAATTATTTACCAACATGTTAAGTATTACAAAAATTTCATTATTTTTGAGATAGGACACACCGTTTTCGAGATATAAGCAAAATAAAATAAAAAAAAGATACAGTACCGTTTTGCAACTGAATTCGAGGTGTTGGTTTGAATTTTAGTTCATGACATCTAATTTTATTCCACACATTTTTAATCGTGATTAAAAATAGTCAGAGTTAGAGGATTTTAGATATAGAACAAAAATTTTGCTTAAAACGTCAAATTCAGAATATCATTTTCACTAAATTAAAACTCAGTGCCATCTTAGTGCTGTCAAACTAAATTATAGTTAAGTTGTGTCACTTTAGTCTATTTTCGGAATAGGAAATCGTCATTTGACAGGAATAAACTAAATTTTAGTGATTTTTAGTTTAGCTTAGAGAATTTGTGACAAGAGAATCGGCACCAATGAAAGGTTCTGTATTTGGGATGAATTTATCCGAAAAACAAACTTAACATTGTAGTTGAAAAACGCGTTCTCATATACATACGATATTTTATGTACGATCAAAAATCCTACAGCTAAGTCTGTAATTCCAAAAAAAAAAATGTATAAAACTACAAATTAACGATTTTCGGACTTTTTCCTTTACTTGTGCTATAAGACCTGAGTTCTTGGCAAATTTCATGTTTCAAGGGCAACGGGAGTTAGATACCCTATAGGTTTTGATTTATTTGCGAGTATCAAAATATTATGTCGCATAAATGCACTTTCTTTTTGCGTTGACTTTGAAGTTTCATTTGTGTCATTTGTGATATTAATTTCAACTTGATACCTTCACGTGTTCCTGAGCAAAAGAGTCTTGTCCGACTGATAGACAGACAGACAGACGGACAACGAAGACGGCCACGATTCCCGCCAGTCGTGGCCGCCTAGTGGTATTATATGGTATGCGGCTAGTAAGTTGGCCGTTGCGACCAAGTGCGCGATTCGTATCAGTTTCTATAGTTTCAAGGTCGTGGCCGCGTAGTGCATGAGATCCTTTATCCAGCAATAAAGTCGTTAACTATTCCCAAGAGCAATTAAATGATCGCCGATAGTACTTTCTAATCGAGTTAGTTTCTACTATCCGATATCGCCTAATCGTACGATTTTGCAGTTCGACAAAATCTTTCTAGGGATAGTACAGTCACGTACGTTTCACAAAATCATTCTTAATGCACTAAGGAACATGATTTCAGCGAGACAATTCCCTTATTTTTAAAAACGTTCTTTCGCAATCTGTCAAAAACTATCAATTTACCAACATTTTTGACAAGTTTGACAGATTGTCACTTGGATATAAACGTTTTCTATGTAAGAGAATTGGCCCTCAGTTTAAGCATATATCGGTTCGAAATTCGAACGGTGTCTCGTGTAAATTACTATATATTTTTATCTACACCCATGCTATAAATCCTCTCTAAAAGTTTCTGAAACAGTTAGCTTGTTGCCAACATTAAAACAACAGTGTCATAGTAACCATGATATCATCCAAATGGGTGTTATAATGTTGTACCGAATTTCATAATGCAACTCATTAAAAAAAAAGAACATTGTCACGAGCGTTTCACTAACAAAGCATCGTAATTTAAAAACAAAACAAAAAAAAAAAAAATATTGAATCCACGTCGTACCAACAGCTCCATTTTTGTTCGATATTGGTATTGCAAAGAAACTTATATTATAGAAGATTCATATCGTGGGTGTAGATAAAGTCTTGAATGCAACTGTAAATAATTAGGTATTAAAACACTCATGTGATACTATTATCACACTCGGCTTCGCTTCGTGTGATAAACCCACATGTTCGTGTTTTAATACCTTTTATTATATAACAAAGAGTTCGTTTCCGAATTATGTGCGATCATTTGAGTGTTGTTGTGATAAAACACGTCAAAAGCATTGGTAAAAACGTCTTTCTAACCACAAAACTACATCCCCACTACGTAACCCACTTTCAATCACACCCCGAAGGATTTTGGAGGAAATTGCTAAACCATTGCTTAATTATGTTTAAAAATTCGTTTGCTCATCCACGTAAATAACTCAATGAATGTTGTTGAACTAACGAAATGAAATTACCGTTGTTAGTGTGTAACGCAATGAACCCACTGGAATGATTAATTTGTCTGTCAATCATAATAATTGTCTCCCTGCAGTTTTAGTATCCGTAGACGCTTATGAAGTTTGCAATACGTTCAAGAAAACAAATGACTTAAATCTTGTTTATTATGAAAATACGTGCCGTCTCGCACACAAATAATAAAATCTTTAGAATTACAATGTGATTCAGATGCTTACATTTCATGATGATATTGTTAAGGTAAATATTTATTTATGCCTCTTATAAAATTATCTAGGTAATTATCTTTTTAGCGTCAGATAGGCGTAGAAAATTATTAGCTGACAGTAATTACATTGTGAGTAGTAAGTTGGTTTAAGATTTGATAATAAAAGCAAGAAGTCTAATGTCATTAGCACCTACTGACACTAGGCGCCCCCAAAAAGAATGCCAGCGCGCTGTTGGAGTTACAACTTTCGGCGGTTCGTCGAGTGTTGAAATTCCAACAGCGCACTTTTAAGAAACGGGCGTAGGGGTCTAATATGAAATATAAGTGACTTCAGAAAAAAAATTGGTTCGAAGTGAAAGAAGAATCTGAGGGCCTAGACAAAGTGACATTCTATCAGCGATAACGATGATGGAAAAGGCAAAAACGTATAGGACTGACATAAGCTATCGAAAAGCTTATGTCAATTCTGTTAAAAGTCGTTGTAGAAATACGAAACGCTTTCGAAGCGATAGTCACTTGTCTAGGCCTTCTGTTATCGAATTTTTACACCGAAACCAACTACTAAATTATATCTCTATGCCAACCATTTACTACGCTTTGGATAAGACTGGCATCAAATTCGCATTTACCTATAACCTATTCACTTACACACATTCACATATTCTATTTCTCGACGGCATATGAAGCCAAGTCAGAGGCCCATGGACGGCTTTAAAACACCAGGTTAGTCATTAACCACACGAAGAAGAACAGATACCTAATGCAGTCTTGTTATTGTTGCACCCTGATTCAGAATTCAATCCATGACGAGTAGGGATAAAGTCTTAGTAAAATACTCAGAGCAATGACTTGTGTGTTCCGTAAGATGACGCTAATTTTCATTACTACTAGCAGGACAAATCATAAAAACAATTACAAAGAATGTCAACATGACTCATTAAGTTTGCTCTGACCACTAAGAATGTGATGGAAAACTCAGACCAAAAACTCAGAACAAGAGATTATTTTCTTGATATTAACATTTTAGTATGGATGGAACAACGAAAGCATGTTCTGCCACAAAACAACAGACATCAAAAAAAATTTTTTTTCACTTTTTAGTTGTGGTACCTACTCCACACATATTCGAATACCACTACTTACTATGTAAATAACAGTTACTGTGAATGTGTACATAGAATGTCGTCTACATAAACCAAGTGGGAAAAATACGTAATATTGAAGCTAACTAAAAAACTACGCAAGCAAAGTAAATAAAATTTATATTGAACCATCTCTGAAGCATGACCTACCTAACAAAAAATAATCATCAAAATCTATTCATATTTGGCGGAGTAATCGCGTAACACACACAATAACACAGACGAATTGAGAACCTCCTTCTTTTTGAAGAAGTCGGTTAAAAAAAAAGAATTTGGTGGAGTGGGGACAGATTATGCATTCGCTCGTTTACACTCCGGCCGATCAGAAAATGCGGTCCTGACAACTAACAGCCGAGTACAAAAAAAAAACGTATTTTACGAATTTGTACTTTATTCGTTTCTAATCTTGTCCAACCGACAGCTGTCGTCTCGTCGGTATACATAATATCTTACGGAATTTGTTTTAGTGTTCAAACATAGGATTAAATCCAACCCTATTTAGAAGCATAGCAAAACAAGTCAGTCAATATAAATCGGGTAAATAAATACATCTAACGAATAACCGCAACAGCAATTGAAAGCATGTATGACTTCATAGTACAAGGCTTAATATCAGCATAAATATTAAAAAAATAGAAAAAAAGTCTGTCATAATAAATCATAACAGAACACTTTATCGTGTTTATAAACCTCTCTCGTCATGGAGTTTAGGAGCAGAACCCCGTTGGTCTATGTTAACATAATTTAGAAACCAAAAATAAATACCTCGTTATAAGCTTCCAGTTTTCAGAAACATATTTCGTTCATTTTTGAGACACTTACATAAATTACAAATGTACCATACTTTTCCCTGATTACCTACTTATAGTTTGACCAAGACCGCTTTACCGCGCCTTAGAAAATAAATGCGTGGCGAGGCAGCGTTGACGAATGAGCGGCGGGATGCCGTGAGCGTTGACGAATGAGCGCCCTGCACTGCTCCTCTGTCTCGTCGCGCATATACCGGCACGGCACAGCGGTTTCGGTCAAACGAATAGCTGAGATGGTTTTTGATAAATGATTACTAATTATGGAAAGGTAATAAATCTGTGGCCCTAGTGAAAAGGGATCTAAGTCCAAAAATGCAACTTTACAGGAGACGCCAAAAACACTCCGCGCGCTTCAAATTGCGTGTTTGACCTCGTGTGACATTTAAACCGCTACCAATTGAAACACATGTGAAGTTTTTTATAGGTAAACAATTTATGCTCTTTATTATTATTGAGTTATTTTTATTTAATGTTATTAGTTTTTAAGATAATGACTTATACTAACCACAAAATGAATTCATTTAGGGTATAATATAAGTTATACCCCTTCTTCCATAATGTTAAATGTTAATTCATACAAGTGAAAATGAATACGCATTTGGAATGATTATGTTCATACTAATCTCAACAGAGTTACTTTGATTTTTTCCCTTTATTTTAGTGAAAACGGATTTATGTCTAATAATATCACATTACTCACCAAACCATTTTTAAGAACCAGGTCTTGTTGTATTGATAAACACGAACCAAATAAAAACGTGGGAAATTTATGTTAATTTAGATTAAAAAACACAAAATATATTTGAAAAAATCCGTTTAAAAGAATACAAAAGTACTTGAAACCGACTTTTGTAGTTTTTTTTTGTGTCAGTTGGACCCTTTTACACAAGGTAACTTCTTTATTTTTAGAGATAGCTTAGATCCATTTACACCAAACGATAGAGCATTTTTTTCTGATCACTTCTGTATACTTAACTCATTTTCCACAAAATCGGACTTATACCCCTTTTCACTAGGGCCACAGAAATATGTCACGTCAACGTCAAGTCGCCGATCAGTCACTTCAACGCGCGAGCCGAGCGAGCGAAGTGAGCGTTGCCTCGGCAGCAGTTGGCGAATGCTACATCCAAGTTGGTAGCAGTTACTTGACTATTTAGTATTTTTAGGACCCTGAAATAGGAATTATTAGAGGTTCACAAAAAGAAGCGCATCCCAACTAATATTATAAAATAATGCGAAAGTGAGTTTGTTTGTTACGCTTTCACGCTAAAACGGCTGAACGGATTTGGATAAAATTTGGCACAGGGGTAGACCATGACCTGGGATACGACATAGGATACTTTTTATCCCAATATTCCGACGGTTTCGAGACTTACGCGGGTGAAACCGCGGGGAGCAGCTAGTTTATTATATTTGAGTGTTCAATAATATTTTTAGGAAAGCAAAATTGGTATTATTTGAGGTCTGTTTAAATAATTATAAGGCAACAAAAATCAGCACCTAAGTCGTTATAAAAAAC
Source organism: Lithophane semibrunnea (assembly GCA_947363905.1). Lineage (NCBI taxonomy): Eukaryota > Metazoa > Arthropoda > Insecta > Lepidoptera > Noctuidae > Lithophane > Lithophane semibrunnea. Next base: position 12,620,938 of record OX376208.1, on the reverse strand, counting down.
AACATTCAACACGGTTCAAAAGAGGGTGTTCTATTAAGATTCTCCACGTTCCTTGTCTACAAAGGACATTATTCTCCGCTGATAAGAAGCTTAGCGTTAGCACCGCTCTTTGACTACAAACATACGAATATTCCGTGAAATACCGAAATATGCTGCCTTTGTTTACTGTTACTACTAAGTTTACCTACGCGAGATAAGACGTGGATATAGGGAGGTACTGTTTTTTTTAATGAAATATGTTTTAGGACACCTTTTTTAAGATAGCGATCCGTCCCGATTTCACTTAGGTGCTGGTATTGAAATGACACAAAAACATCATTAGTACCGGTTTTTTTCTTCTTCATAATTTGTGAAAACCAGAATAAAATTCCTTTTGTCGAAGAAAATTGCGCATAGACAAAAACATGGGCGTATGACTTGTTTTTAATTACATTACGATATCTCTATACGTATTTTTTCGTAACAAAATGCAGCAATCTGCCTAAGCTTTTCTCAACTGTGTTGGGGTCGGCTTCCAGTCTAACCGGATGCAGCTGTATACCAGTATTTTACATGGAGCGACTGCCTCTCTGACCTCCACAACCCCGTAACTGGGCAATATGATACACTTTGGTAAGACTAGTTGTCAGACTTTTGGGCTTCTGACGACCCGTAACGACTGTTAAAGATCCACGAATGACAGCTGGTACCAACGGCTTAAAGTGTTTCCGAGGCAAAGAGGAGTCTCCGTATGGTCACCCATCCACGGACCACAACCGGCAAAAGTAGCTTAACCTGATGGATCGACCCGTGCGGCTGTTATTACTTAGCCACGAGCTCCTCACAAAATACAGGTGCAATATCAATAAATCAGCGACTACCATCTGACCTCGACAGCTTTATGACCGATAACTAACTAATCATTATATCCTAAGGGGAGCCCAGTGTCAGGCTTGCGGGGTAATCATGGCAAGTGGAACGTCAGTACGTTTATGGTCAATAGAGCGAACACAATTCAGAGCCTCTACAGAAGCCCTCATTGTGTAAATCAAGGACGGAAAAAATGTTACAGTGTGTGTGAACTTTTTGACATGTCATTGTCAAGCCGAGGGTTAGGGCGCGAATCGATTGATCATGATATTTTTGTTTTCAATAAATAACAATAGGTATTTCATGGAAGTTGCGTTGTTTGCGTCGTTTACGGTTTCCACACTTCCATGTTTTCTGGTTATTCATGATCTATTAAAAAAATAACGAGAAGTAGAACTCATTAAAATTATCCTTAACTAAAAATTAAATGCTATTCGATGGTAAGCGCATCACTTGAGAACGGTTGGACCGATTTGAATATCTTTGTTTTATGTTCGTAATAGTCTGAATAAGGGTAAGAAAAAAAATGAAAAAATTGCCCGGAAAATTGGAAATTCGGAAAAACTGAAAAAAAATTGTATGAATTTATTAAAGGACAGTACGTCTGTCGGGTCAGTTATTTTCTAATAAAATTATGAATGTGCTGTGCACTACCTTAAAAGAAAAAAATTACTTTGACAATTAATATCTATTTGAAGGCTTTGCAATAGTATGTCGTAGTGTAGTCGTGTAGTCATGAAGTAAAGAGTTTTTTTAGATATCCATAACTCTTAGTTAATGAGACTCAACTAGCATAATTACAAATTATTTTTCAATTTGCCTAATAAGGGATGTTCTACGTAAATAAAGTATTTTACATGAAGCGACTGCTTATCTGACCTCCACAATTCAATTTACTAGGTAACACGATAGATACCCCTAACAAAGAACGAAGTTATTATTTAAAAAATAAACAACCATAAACATGAACGCGTGTGTCACGAAACACGCGTTCATGTCTATGGTTTTTAATTTATTTATAAATAGTCACATGTAGGTATACAAACCAAACCGCACTGGGCCACATGGTGGACTATGACCCAATCTCTCACATAGAAAGGAGACCTGTGTTCCAGCAGTGATGATTTTTTATTTATTTATATTATAATTATACTTTATTGTACACCCAATTTTATCTAAAAAATCTGAGTGGTTCTGTGGCGGTATCTACATCGCCATATGCGAACTACGCACCAAAGACCTGACGTCACACAAAAATCCTGACGTCACATAAATCCTGCATCGCGCAATTAGAGTTTACCGTGCAGTGGACATATAGAAAAACCCAATATCAATGGTCATTAAATCATATCAATAGGTCAATATCAATCAATATCAATAGGTCAATATCAATGGTCATTTCTATATACAAAAACCCAATATCAATCATTGGGCAGTTGCCCGCCAGATTCAACACCCGTCTGGTCGGAGGATCCTCCCTTTTCTATGGTGGATGAGTGAACTTTACACCCTGTTCTTCATACCCCTAAAGTTCTTTCCTCAAAAGACCATTTGAGACGCTAATCTACATGGTCCTCATATGGCCTGACCAAGATTATGTCTGGACTTTAAAAGAGACTGCGACCTCTTAGTTTGTTTCGGCCTTTCTTCTCAGAGTATTCAGATAGGAAACGCCGATTTCATCTAACTTATTGTTACTACACTCGCGACAATCTAAGAAGTCCGTTTTGACGTTTCGTTCTCGTACATTAATAAAACGTTATGCCTTGGGAATCAGGTTTAATCAATGTAGATAAGTCGTCGATTGCAATCTCTCTAGGTATGATCAATCGATACGTCTCGAGAGTCAGTTTATAAGAAACCAATTTTTTTTTTCATCGCTACACAAAGCATTGTTATAGCTGTCAAAACGGACTATTTAGATTGTCTCGAGTCTAGTTTATAACGACGTGTAAAAGTGATTATAATATCCTATTTACAGAATAAACAATTTCATTTCATTTCATTCATCCTCCACCAGATTATTCTCTTTATTTAATTTTGATTACATATAAATTATATTTTTAAATATTAGAATAAAGAAATATAATTATAAAAACATTTACAAATATAAAAAATAGTAGCCCACCGGTATCGGAAACAGGGTCCAAGCTACCGGCGGTCAGGGCTCCAGAGAGAGGAACCTCCTAACAATGCGAGCCGTCCAGGAGTACCGCTTTCTGAATCAAGCTCTTAATCCAGCTGCCGAACGAGAGCCTCCTTAGGTGTTCTCCACCAGATTATTATTATTAATGCTAGATTTATTAATAAACACTTTAATAAATAGAAAGATCACATACCCAATACAGCTAAAAGTATCTCCTTCCAAACACAACATTTTTTTTCACTTTTCTCCACAGTATTATTAACTTGTTGACTGATTGTGTACACCATTGTCACTGATTCACCACAGTTACTGCCTACCCTCTTACTTGCACTATCTTTATAAGCCGTCTGAAAGAAAATCACTGTTTAATTATGATCCTTATAAAGTATTAACTGTATTTGCATTGTTCTTATCTGTCGGTACACTTCAATGTAAAGGTGGGTTTAGATGGCTAAAATAAGTTATTAAATTGTGCAATTTAAAAAGATGTATTCCTTTCTAATATCAAAAACTAATTACCACTGGTATTTGTTTCAACCCATATTTATTTTCTATTCCGAACGGATATAGTACGACACAACTTAGATGTAGCATAAATTTGAAAATTTGCATAGTCATTTCAATTTTACGAATATTTGGTTATATAACTTTAAAAGTTATTGCGTTTGCGTAAAGATCATTTTCACCTAAAGCAGTAATAAAGATTGGTTATTTTGAAGGCGCATTCAGTTCGGATTGTGATCGGATTTACGAATTTTGCCGATGCTACATCTAAATTGTGTCGTACTGTACCATTGTTTAAACTAATACCAAAACAAATTCAAAGTTATAAGGTACAGTCAGTATAAACATGAGTTTTAACAAATACCAGTGGTATTCGTTTTTGGTATTACAATGGAATAAATCTTTAAAAGCCTGGTGAAGGCCTCGGGAATGCGCTGGATGCGAGAAGCACAGAACCGGTCGAAGTGGCGGTGCTTGGGGGAGGCCTATGTCCAGCAGTGGACGTCTTTCGGCTGAAATGATGATGATGATGATGAAATCTTTAAAAAAAACTACTGCTCCATTGAGAAATTAGACGACTGCCAGTATAGGTAATCATTAAAAACATCAATACACCTTGAGGGGTTCAAGTTCAAATTGCTAGATTGAATGACTATTTCATGAAAACATGCCATTTGACGCCATTCTAAAATAGTTGTATTAAAGATTCTTACTAGGTGTTTATTTGCTACGGTCGCGTCTAACCGTTTTATTTCTATACAAGCTGATACTGACGAAAAATGGCAAAAATAAAACAAAAAAAATGTTGTGGGCTAAGGCTACAGCTAGCGCATCCCCGATGTTCGTTATTAATTTATTTAGCAAGTTCTTGACGTTTTGCATTGTTTCTTTTTGCATATTAAAATGATCAGTTAGGTTTTAGACACACGAGTTAGTTTTATCTGATGGATTGGCTTTAAATATTTAATTTTTAATCCAACAAAGGTTAAATGTGAGTGGCAGGTTAACATTTTCATTTAAAAAATCATAGTAATGTTATTTTAGGTCGTTCTCAATATCGTTTAGTAATTTTGTGAATGATTGATGTGCTTTAGAAATATAAACTATTCGTTATAAATATTAGATAGGTATTTTACAGATGATAATAACATGGCAATGCTTTTGGGCATAAAACAAAATATCCTCCTTCCGAGATAATCAGGTAAAAAGAGAAACAAAACAAATTGATTTCAAAAAAAGAACTGCGTTGCTTTTAAAAAAAGCAAGATTTTTTAATAATTTGATACTACGAATTATATAATTAAAGACAACCCTCAAAATTATGAAAATATAGTTATAGAAAACAAAACACTTTATGTAAACCCACCATTACAATCCCCTTCCACTTAAAATCACACTTTATCACCTTAAAATTAAAACACAAAATCCTTTGTCAGCACTATAATTACCACCATATTTTACGGGCCTTTTAATATCCTTAAAGATAAAGTATTACCATTTGTATAATACAAGTAAATGCCCGAGACGTGACGATCGCCGCGTGCGATGATACCGAGTTTAGAAGTTAGTACTGCGCGGGAGCATTCGAACGGGCAAGCTACTGCGCTAGCCCCACTTGAATAATGTTGTTGAAGTTTACTAGCGTTCAGTGTATTGATTAGTATGTTCTATTTTTATTTATTTATAGGTTTTGGTTGGGTATAGCTAGCGATCCATCGGAACAGTAAATCAATGTTGCTATTGCTAGCAATCTGCGAAGAAAGGAAATAATAATTATTATAATTCAGTCAAACTTAATTTGGTGAGTATTTGTATATATAGCTATAAAATGCTTGAAATAGTTTAAAAAATAGGTTGTTATTTTTACTTACTGGCTGAATTATTTAGTGTTCAACCTTCCCTGGAATTCAACCTTTGAAATTCTTGTTTTATTAAAAATAAAAAAAATATCTGAGGACGGTCTTCAAATGCCTTCACATTTAGGTACAAATAACATTTTGTAGAGTGGTTCACCTACAAAGCCAAGCCAAGTTAAGTTATTTGTAATATTAACATGAATTATCTAGATATTTTCTTCATTATACAACGTGTTTTACGTAAATAATCGTGACTTTGTCGAATTATTTTTGTATAAAAATTAAAAAAAAAAAACTTATGCCCGTTGATTCTTCGACATGTCTCATTAATACCCTAGAGTTACGGGATTAAAAAAACATGTTCTTAATTATACGCTGATGTTTATGGATCACTCTTGGAAAATAACGAAAACTGCAAAGGGTTTGATATGTTTATCGTCATTCAACTCGCCAGGGCGATGTTTTGTCCTTGAAGTCTTGTAGAAGATTGCTGGAGAAGACTAAAGAAGATTGTTTATTACACACATACAAACAGACAACTCAAGCAAGTACACTCTCCATTCAAACGATTATTCCCGTCAATCAGTGTAAATAATATTGGAACATGACCACGCATCCTGTTCTTTTATTCCTGTAATGAAAGAGATAGCGCGATTCCTGTGTCGCTGTTAGTTGTCTAGAGTTTAGAGGAAAATTTATGGTAGACCATGTCTGTTTTAAACCCAGTTATGTCTCGTTCAGTTTAGCTCGTCCGTAAAACGCACACGAGTTATAAATACAGACGGTTTTTTCTGCGTAAGTGTACTACACGTAAACGCTATTCACAGTCTTCGCATTGAACGTTTGTCCTACGATGACTCCTCGTGGATACCGCATAGACGACGGGTAGACGGCGCGTGGATGCCACATTCTATTTTACAATATCAATGTAATAATCGAATTTCGAAGGAAAACACATTGATTTTGTTGCTGAATAGGAGATTATTACAAAAAAAAGAAGAGAAATATGTAGGCACAAAACTATGTGAGAGCTAAAATCATTCTTATGACTACCCGATAAGGAGTAGTAACCTGAAAGTACTGATTAATGCTCGGTTACTATACAACATTAGTTTTTGTTTATGCTAAACGCGAAAAGGGGTCATTGTACTCATCATTTTGAACAACTTTTTCTTTGGGACCAACCTTGAAAGCGCCAAAAAAAAATCAGCTGTTCCATACATTTGTGTTCACTTAAATCGACAAAATGTATGGAACAGCTGATTTTTTTTTCGAGCTTTCAATAATGGTGCATACAAAAACGAATCATTTTGCTTACCAATGGTAACTTATTTTATTGCCTAACTGGGCATATAATAGTCCTCCAGACCGTATTTTCGGCCACGACGGCTAATCTCAACGGAGACTAGCCATCGGCGCGGGAGATATTATAGTGCACAAGTGTTTGCGCAGACACAAGTGCACTCTCTCTTCCCTCACTCTCATAGTCCGATGGGACGGCAATCCGACACGACCGGAGAGAGATCAGGCGTAGGACCAACGGCTTAACGTGCTTTCCGAGGCACGGGGGTATCACACCGCCAACTTCCAAACTCCGGGCTGTTACTACGAAATTCCCAATGGAAAAATCCAATAACACTTTGCCCGACCCAGGAATCGAACCCAGGACCCCACGCTCTGCAGTCGCGCTTGCGACCACGAGACCAACGGGGCAGTCATGGGCATATAAATAGATTCGTAAGCTAGTTTTACCATTGATAGCTACTTCCATCTGAGAGGGTCTACTATACAAAGCTATGAGGTCTTTACTTCATTATTAGTAAAGATACAAGAGCCATAATTTACCGATAACGGTCCGTAGATTATAGGAATCGACCATGCGACTACTTAGCCACTACTTGCCAGTTGCAGTAAAACCAAGTACAATATACTTGAGATAACGTGAGTACGTATTTATCATGATTATGATACATAAGATATAGTATGATATAAGCGCTGTGCGTCTATTATGAGGCGCATGCGGGCCAGCTCGAACAGCCTTCTGAGCGTGTTCGTGGGCCGCTGGGACTCGCCGATGTGGCGGCACTGGATGCGACTACACACTGTAGGTGGCCGTGTCCAGGGCTTGGCATAAACTGGCACTCCTGTGTGGTGCCACTTTGTGATTTTTATCTCTTCCTGGTGTACATTCTAACAATAGTTTTATAAGTTATTTGTGTTACTAACAGTATATGGACTACGTCTGAAATAAATGTCTTAAATAAAAATAAATAAACATCTTTGTGCCCTAGACCACCGTAGACATGTTTACGATCAGCGGTAAGCGTTCAGTGAAAATCCATCATGGTGGATTTTCCTGGATTTTCCTTACCCTTTCTGAAAGTCATAATTATTAATCCTATGATCAGAAAAAACATAAAGAAAATACGTTTATTTGCGATAAACATGACGCAAAAAAAGAACACAAACACGAAAAGAAAAAGTTGGGGGAAATATGCGTCACACACATCCACGCGAAATGGGCATCGCTCAACATCCTTAAGGTTCTCTGTCTACTGGAGTAGAGCTGTGCCTATATTAACCAATACAATCTAAACTCTGGAGCGGAGTTTAGATTCTACAGGCACAGCTCCGCTCCTCTGCTCTCTTCTCCGCTTCAGTGAGCAGGCAGATTAATGCTGCGACTCTATGCGAGACATTGTAGAATGAATATTTTTGACGTATGGTAACGTAGACTGATAGATAAGCCATTTATTTAGTGGAAACAAAATAAGTAAATAGAACATCCTGAACCAAATACAAAAGAACATTTAAATGATAACAAATTAAATAATTGTAAAGAAAAAAAACAGGGCGCCAATTTATCAAAAAAAAAAAAACATTATTTTAAAGAAATAAAGTGATAACCGTATCGTTAACGTGAGTGAATTTTAAATAGAAAAAACTGGTTTCTTAATTTTATTTGAATTGAAGTCTTTTCTCATATTTTTTACAGCCAAAAAAAAACTGTAAAACCTGTTTTTGTAGCTTTATTTTTATTTATTTTAAATATTTAACATTTTATTTTGTTTTTACTTCAAAATATTTTATATTATTTTAATTATTTGTTTAGTTATGCTTAACACATATTTATAACAATATGTGTGATTCAAATAAAATTGTTTTGTGCGCTTAAAATTAAAGTCGTTTTTCCGCTGGCTCAACTAAATTGTTACTGAAAACCCCATGTACCTGTGTTTATCAAATAAATGTTTTAATTCATTTACCATTGTGTCACCCTATGTTAAATTTCTACATTTGTATCTGTATTTTTTATGGTGTACATAATAAAGAGTATTCTATCTATCTATCTACCTATGATTGAATCTCATAAACTTCACTTCAACTGTAACATTACATGAACAGAATTTAGTGCCAAATGTGAAGCTTGTTATCTTTTATGTTAATAAACCAGGAACCAACTTATCGAGACAAATAGGTGATAAAAGTTACTTTAAATAATTAGTACAACAACAATAGGGAAATACGCTACCTGCGTCTTCTTTTGTCTTTTCCAAATACCATGTTTGTTTGTTTGTTCGTTTGATAAAGGGGGTCCTTATTATGAGGTATTATTAATAGTGCCATCATGATTCCGTTGCAAAGAAGGGATGTTGCTATAGGTCATGTATAGTTCCGTCTCTAGAAGACACTGGAAAAACCGGCCAAGTGCGAGTCGGACTCGCGCACGAAGGGTTCCATACCGTTATCTATAAAAACGGCAAAAAAATCACGTTTATTGTATGGGAGCCCCCTTAAATATTTATTTTATTCGTTTTTTTTTGTATTTGTTGATATAGCGGCGACACAAATACATCATCTGTGAAAATTTCAACTGTCTAACTATCAGGGATCATGAGATACAGCCTGGTCACAGACGGACAGACAGAAAGCGGAGTCTTAGTAATAGGGTCCCGTTTTACCCTTTGAGTACGGAACCCTAAAAATTATAGCATTAAGTAGTCATAATACGGCCCCTGTTATTCTAAATAGGCGCTAAATGAATTATCACGACATTTGAATAGACTAAATGAATTATCACGACTAATAAAATATTTTCATTGTTTTAAGAAAACTGGTAAAAAAATCGTTCATATTATTTTATTTTCTTGTTAATAATAATACCTAGTTAAAATAATAATTGTGTCTTACGTCGTTTTCAGAACATTACCAATAAGATCATTATTAAGAGGTCCCCTTAGGCGTTCTCTAACAAATAATATGAAAACCCGGCCAAGTGCGAGTCGGACTCGCGCACGAAGGGTTCCGTACCATTATCTATAATTACGGCTATAGAAACGGCAAAAAAATCGCGTTTATTGTATGGGAGCCCCTTACATATTTATTTTATTCTTTTTTTTTGTATATTTTGTTATAGCGGCAACAGAAATACATCATCTGTGAAAATTTCAACTGTCTAACTATCACGGTTCATAGCCTGGTGACAAACGGACAGACAGATAGACAGCGGTGTCTTAGTAATAGGGTCCCGTTTGACCCTTTGGGTACGGAACCCTAAAAAAGTATTGTCTTTATTAAATCCTCTTACCCTCTAAGGCGTTCCAAGAATGTATCTGAATATAATATCGAAATCCTAATAATATGTCTCTAGAATACCCAAAAGTTTTACTAAACTAATATCCATGTATAACCAAACAAGAGTTTAGCCGACTTATTCAAATATGTTTTACGTGGAAATGTGCTTATGACAACAAATATTTTAATTTTGGCGGGGCGCGGGCGGGCGTTACTTGAATAGGTCTCTGAGTGAATGCATTATTTGTAACTTAAGTTACAAAATCTATCTATATATACCAATTTATACTAATATTATAAAGCTGAAGAGTTTGTTTGTTTGTTTATTTGAACGCGCTAATCTCAGGAACTACTGGTTGGAATTGAAAAATTATTTTTGTGTTGGATATTCCATTTATCGAGGAAGGCTATAGGCTATATAACATCACGCTACGACCAATAGGAGCGGAGTATAAATGAAAAATGTTGCAAAAACGGGAAAAATTATTCCTTTTTGAGAGCTTCCGTTGCGTGCGCTGCGTAACCGGTTTAAGTTACGCAAATATCATGTATGATGGATTCCTCTTTAAAAGTTCTAAAAAAAAATCCATGACAGCATAAATGTCTATCTTTTAAGATTGACTCACTATAACCATTTTTTATGGTAATCAAATTTGTTCGAAACTAATGCATTATTTGCGAAGGAGTTTTATCAACATAACATTAATTCTTATTCAAATAAATAGTTTTAACATCAAGGGTATTTATGTAGCAGCAAAATACTTTTTAATTCATTCGAATCGGACATTTAATTTCTAAGTAATCATGAATATAAAAATGCAATACGCGAACGGTTTGACGCCGGCGCGACGTTCCCTATTATAGAGAGGAGAGGATGGGCACACGGGTAGACCATGAACTGGAATAGGACATAGGATCCGTTTTATCCCTATATTCCCACGGGATCGAGACCTACGCGGGTGAAACCGCGGGGCACAGCTAGTTTTATTATAATTATAAGTTAATAATAAGTTAGGTTACATATTTTAACTGTACCCAGAAATTAAGTTAACTTCATCACTTACAACATTCATTATTCTAAACAAGCTGCGCCCCGCGGTTTTACCCGCGTAAGTCTCGATACCGTGGGAATATCGGGATGAAAAGTATCCTATATGTTAATCCAGGTTATAAACGATCTGTTTGCCAAATTTCATCCCAATCCATTCAGTAGTTTTTACATGAAAGAGTAACAAACATACATCCATCCATACATACTTACAAACTTTCGCGTTTATAATATTAGTTAGATTAACATGTACATATATAAGTATAGGGGGGCCTGGTGACCCGTAACACAGGCATTTTAGGCTTTTTTCGGGCACCAGTCTGTGACAAATGTAACCCAATATTTTTTTTAGATTAAGCTCCTCCTTTGTTTTTATAGGTGTCACTAAAAAAGACGATGAGTGTAAGAATAAATAAAATCGGTAGGTTATGAGTTAGATAAGAGCTAAGGAGCTCGTGGCTAATAGAAATAACAGCCGCACCGAGTCGATCCATCAAGTTAAGCTACGCTTGCCGGGGTTAGTCGGTGGATGGTGGATGGTGGTGGTGGATCTTTACATACCGTGCCTCGGAAAGTACGTTAAGCCGTTGGTCCCGGCTGTCATTCGTGGATCTTTGACAGTCGTTACGGGTCGACAGAAGCCCGAAAGTCTGACAACCAGTCTTACCAAGCCCATAGTAAGTCTTTTGCTAACGAAAGTTAACTTTTTTAAATGATATGGAGGAATTTTGACAACTTGTTTTTAATACGGAAGAAGCATAATGTGGCGTATGTCAATTTGCCTTTTCCCAACTATATTGGGGTCGGTTTCCAGTCTAACCGGATGCAGCTGAATACCAGTATTTTACATGGAGCGACTGCCTATCTGACCTCCACAACCCAGTAACTGGGTAATACGATACCCCTTGGTAAGACTGGTTGTCAGACTTTCGAGCTTCTGACGACCCGTAACGACTGTCAAAGATCAACGAATGACAGCCGGGACCAACGGCTTAACGTGCTTTCCGAGGCACGGAGGAGTCTCGATATGTAAAAATGGTCACCCATCCACAGACCAACCCCGGCAAGCGTAGCTTAACCTGACGGATTGACCCGTGCGCCTGTTATTACTTAGCCACGAGCTCCTCATTTTTAATTAAGGTGTACCCTTGTCTTTAAAAGCCATTTTCATATTATTACCTACTTCATAATTGGAACATTAACTATTTCAATAGAACTGATGCCAGTTCCAGTATTGCAAATGTTCGCAGACAAGACTGTGAAACGATAAATGCAATTACAGAGCTGTCACTGCATCCAGCAGAATTATGAAAAGGGTTGAAACCGTGGTTTAAACCGTGATTCCAACCCGCATAATTCGTGATGTAAAATGTTGCAGTTCTGTTTGAGGGTAAGTTCTAACACCGCGGTTACAATATTTGGGACAACTTCGGAATTATGTTTGAATGACAACGGTGTTTACCCTTACATCTAACTTCTAACTAATATTATAAACGCGAAAGTTTGTAAGTATGGAGGGATTTGCGGGTTAGTCCGAAAGGGATACCGGTACCTTGGCAACAGGAAACTGAATGAACACGGGTGGGTTTTAGTCAGTAAAAGTCTGACACGCCCTTACGCTCCACCCAGAGCGGGGAAATGAAATGAAATGAAATGAAATGAAATGAAATTGTTGATTCTGTAAATAGGATATTGGAATCACTTTTACACGTCATATTAAAAAGTTGTAAAAATAAGCTAGATGAGGTCGGCGTTTCCTATCTGACTACTCTGAGAAGAAAGGCCGAAACAAACTCAGAGGTCACCGTCTCCTTTAAAGTCCAGACATAATCTTGGTCAGGCCATATCAGGACCATGTAGATAAGAGTCTGAAATGGTCTTTTGAGGAAAGAACCACACAGATTTGAGTGGACCTGTCCAGTCAGTGCAAGCATTTGTCAGTAATAGTGGAGCTCAACTCAGAACTAAAGGAGCTCAACGACTCGACGAACAATACCAAAGAAAGGACGTTTGGGTAGGTCGCATAAAGTTCTCAAATTGCCAGACCTTCCCTAAAACTAACAGAACGAAAAATAAATATCCACATAGTCCTCACATTCACAATAAAACAATACTTATAAGTAATCATCATGTCATTTTGTATATTTCAAAAAGGGGTCAAATTGAATGATTTCCCACCCTCAAAAAAAAAAGTATGTATGGATGGATGGATGGATGGATTTTTGTTACTCATTCACGTAAAAACTGCTGAATAGATTTGTATGAAATTTGGTATACAGATAGTTTATAACCTGGATTAACACATAAAATACTTTTATCCCGATATTCCCACGGGATCGAGACTTACGCGGGTGAAACCGCGCGGTGCAGCTGGTACGGTATAATATTATCCCGATATTCCGGGGATCGAGATTTACGCGGGGGAAACCGCGGGGGGCAGCTAGTATGTTATATGTATGAAGGTCGTAATTACCAACTCTCCCCATAGGAGGAAGCCACATAAGTTCTGTTGGGGTCAAAAACTTGTGTGTAACAAGAACAAATCGAACATTTAAATGCTCTGAGGGCCTAGACAAGGAAGCGGAAGCGTTTCGTTTTTCTACAACAACTTCCAACAGAATTGACATAAGCTTTTAGATAGCTTATGTCAGTCCCATACATTTTTGCCTTTTCCATCATCGTTATCGCTGATAGAATGTCACTTTGTCTAGGGCCTCAGTTGTCTGAATTGACTATCGCAAACGTGTCTGTCACAACTCTGCTCCCCTATATCCCCTAACTTGATAACCACTCCAGAATACAGAGTGGTTCTTACCCATTCATCATTTGTTACAGTTTACAGCGTATCTTATTCACCTTGGACCAATAACAGTCCTCTGAGAAGATGGTAAACTTGGTTTATAGGTGACCTTGAATCGCTGAGGAGAACACGCGTCGGGGGACGGCTAATGAAAACGCCAAACACACTAGGCTTAAACCTAGGAATAATGAATGTATGCTATTGTAGAAAGGGTAGCTGCTGTTAAGTTCCTATTTTCATAAGCCATCCGCCATCATCAGCCATCGCGACGACGCCGTCGCTTGGATTACAATTAAATATTACCTACTTTACTTAAGGGGCCAATAACTATATAATATGTTTTAACTTTTTGGGGTTCCGTACCCAAGGGTAAAACGGGACCCTATTACTAAGGCTCCGCTGTCTATCTGTCTGTCTGTCTGTCCGTCCATCTGTCACCAGGCTGTATCTCATGAACCGTGATAGCTAGACAGTTGAAATTTAATTATTAAATAAAAACAGAATAAAATAAATATTTAAGGGGCTCCCATACGACAAACGTGATTTTTTTGCTCATTTTTGCTCGATATTGAAAACGACAACAGGTAGACGCTTGAAATATTCACAGAATATTTAGTTACATATTCACTTTAAAAATGAATAATTAAATTAAAATAAAACAAATATTTAAGGCTCCCATACAACAAACGTGATTTTTGTGCCGTTTTTATAGATAATGGTATCGAACCTTTCGTTCGCGAGTCCGAATCGCACTTGGCCGGTTTTTAGATGCTTTGTTTTCGTCGGGGTTTTTTTTAATTTTAAATACTTTTTATGACTAGTTTTTGGTATTGTGTCAACGAGTGTAGCGTACTTAGATATTGTCTATTAAATTCTAAATTCCAAACGAATTCTCAGTAAAAACCTATTACATTAATAATAAACCACACGAGTTTCAAACATGTAGTGTGTACAAAGTTTCTAAAACCAGTAAACGTTTCCGTTGTACATCAGTAGTACCTAACATTTGCACTACGAAAATCGACCTTACTGCTTGGATATAAAGGCGCTGTCGATGTCAAATTGTTTCCACTGATGTGAAGTTCTCTGTACTCTCAAACAGTAGTGGTTTTGGCAAAGTTTTTCAATTATCCGCCCTCATAGCTTTAGGCTTAGATGCTTTTCATTAATTGCTTCTTGATACCGTACTACCTTCTCGTATCTATAACAACAGGATGAGTTTTTTTAAATGGAATGATTCACTATTAGTTTAACAGTTGCGGTGGGCTTTTTTTTTTTGCGGGTTGGACCTCGTCATGTGACTTCTCCCGCTCTGGGCGGAGTGGAAGGGCGACTCAGACTTTTATTTTGACTAAAACCCACCCGTGTTCCCTCAGTTGCCTGTTGCGAAGGGTTCCGGTATCCGTTTCGGACTTTCCCGCAACCCTGGCAGGAGTTGCGCATGCCTAAGAGATATTTCTCGACGGCATTTGGAGCCAAGCTAGAGGCCCATAGGTGGCATAAAAAAACTGTGACACCATACAGATTAGTCACTAACCACAAGAAAAAAAAAACACTAAAAGTATAATTATTAAAAACAAGGTTTTTCCCGCGGCTTCGCCCGCGTGGATATCGGAAAATATCCCACGGGAACGTACTAACAGAATTAAAAGTACCATAAGTGTTAAGTAATAAAAAATCTATAAACGATGGTGAAAACCTCATCAAAATCTGTTGCGTGGTTTAGAAGCACAACTCAGTTATATAGATAAACACGAAAAGCTACTTTAATTAATAATATGTATATAGATTATGATAAACTAGAGACAAGCCATGTGCCCGATGGGATTTCCCATAGGCAAAAATGACGTTCTCGTATTTCATCATCTATTGTACCCCTTTATAAAATAAAATAATCTTTATTTCGGATAAGACACATCCATATGGGTTAGTAAACAAAAGAGAACTTATACCTATGTTAGTAAACTTATTAACTATTTGGTAACAAGGCTGTTGTTCGAGATACATCTTCGAACAACATCACCTAATAAAGGAGACTCATACCGCCCCGCTATGGTCTTCAGGATGGAGTTGGAGCTCTCCCGCACTCTGCAGAGCAAAGAGGCCGATTTCCGTCTGACGATGGCGTGGAAGCCATCAACGTGTGCTTGAGCAAACATACCTGATGCACTGCAGAAACGGGGCAGCTCCTTCAACATCCTGAACCCGTTATTATATTGGACCCCTAGGGCGCTGATAGCCCGCTGAGTGCAGTTGGTCCACAGGCTGCACATGTAAAACACTTGGCAATAAGCTTAAAAAAGCGTAATTTTGACTGCCCGGTTTTGACTGACTGCACGCTGTAGCGTGCAAACCTACGAGCCAACATATTACATTTATTATTTATGAATGTTCAAAGGGCTTTTTCGTAAAAAAATATGGTCACATTAGACCCCGTTCGCACGGCAATGAGCAGTACAATTCTGGGATGACATGTCAGTTTCATACTGCATTTAATTTTGTTTTCAACCGATCATGTTGATGACGTGCATAATTACGGGTTAAATAATTATAAAAACCAATATTTCGGTTTTACGTACGGATATTTTGGGATAAAATTATGAGTAATTATGACTAAACCTCCGCGCACCATTCCTTCGGGAATTAACATTGCCTATCAAAACAGCCTGTATACACGGAACCCGGGTTCGGTGAAATGGAAATTCAACAGCGTATTATCTTAACGTTGCGGATTATAAGAAGGGTATTAATGGATTTAATGTAAGGTACATTATTAAACCGCATGCTTCAGGTTTATTAATCTTCCATAAACTGATTACCCGTTTTTATAACCTTACTTGAGTATGTTAAGATCCTTGGAAACTTATTTTAGTTAACTTCCTCCTGGGGGCCTAAAACGGCCACATTAATTAATTCCTCAAAAAGCAATTTTCTAAAATATGAATGCAATAAATAATAATAATATCGTAACACCGAATATTTAGTTTTAGTTGTAAAAAAAGGTCTTTTAGTTGTTAAAAATTATTTGCATATTAATTGCATTCATATTTCACAATCAACGACAACTGTCTAAAATATAGTTGTCTAGCCATATTTCATATTTCCATACAGTAATATTGCCAAATTAATCAAAATAGGTAAATATTTGACACTTATTTGTGACGTTACCAACTTTCAGCGTAAACTCTCTTATACATTTATTCTCCAGAAACTAATTACCGGCGAAAGCTTCACATAACATAAAATCACGCCATGTTTTCCTTGAATTATATTGATTACCTATAATATTTAGTTTGCACACCTTGCAAAACCGGATGGCAAAGTGCAAATTAACCGTGCCAGACATTGTAAGTATTGCATATTTAAAGGGATAGCTGGCGCTAGCTTCATACTGCCTTGATTATTTACTGAAATAATGTTTACACAACTAAGTAGCAAGGCCAGACGTTCAGTGTAAAATTTGCTGCACATTGTAGAACGGATTAAATAACAATTATTCGTTAATGAGCACATGAAGCCAGTCTGGCTGCTTGCCAAGATGCTGCGATGAAGATTTTCCGTGTTTGGACTTTATGTTTTTGAGTTGTTGTTATTATTTAATGAATTTGCTTACATAGTTATGCAAGTATGTATTACGAACAATCTATGAATTGTTCTGAGAATAGATTGAATGATTCACCATTTCTGTGTTCCTTGCAGTTGGCTGGGACAGATTGGATGCGGAGCCTGGGAGAGATCTTGTCCAGCAGTGGACTCGGGATTCCGTCAAGAACTAATAGTCCTCCTATATTTGGGTCACCTGTGTGATACACAATACTGTTTTATCCAAGTTTCTGTCGTCTTCTTTAAAAATAAATTGTGTGTTTATTGTGTGGTCAAGTAAATTTATTTTCTCTAATTTTTTATTGTTCTTTTAGTTATGTAAGTACTTGTATGGCCTTCAGATATCATCACTATCACTGCATATTATAAAACAAAGTCCTCCGCCGCATCTGTCTGGCTGTCTGTTCGGGATAAACTCAAAAACTACTGCATCAATTTTCATGCTGTGTTCACCTATGGATAGAGTGGTTCTCGAGGAAGGTTTTAGTATAAATATCAACCGACAGCCACGCGGGTGCAGCCGCGGCCATCAGCTAGTTTAATATACTACCTTATTTTTTGTTTATGCTAAACCCAAAAAGGGGTCATTGTACTCATCATTTTGAACAAACTTTTCTATGGGACCAACCTTGAAATCGCGAAAAAAAAATCAGCTGTTCCATACATTTGTGTTCACTTAAATCGACAAAATGTATGGAACAGCTGATATTTTTTTCGCGATTTCAAAGTTGGTCACATAGAAAAAGTTGAGTACAATGACCCCTTTTCGGGTTTAGCAAAAACAAAAAATAATGTTGTATAATATACCCATTATTAGCTGATTATGATTGCCTATCTCACCTCCACAACCCAGTAACTGGGTAACGCGATACTCCTTAAGACTGAGAAGAGAAGTAGAGCTAACAAACACACATAACACTACAAAGTTTAATATTTCCTATTTAACTCGACGATCTTCTGATAGTACGTACATACGTACACACGGCTACACATCAAGCTATACATTTCCAGTTTACGCTGATCTCGCATTGTATAGAATTTCCTTACAATGCGAGGTCAGCTTATGCTGGAAATGTATAGCTTGATGTGTAGCCGTGTGTACGTTGTTTGCAATTTAAAGTACAATTGAGGTAATCGTTTCCCTTCTTCGTTTCAATTGGAGCTATCTATACATTTGTAGATGTTTTCTAGGTCATTTACACGATGTAAAGTTGGTCAGTTTATTCTGTACAATCCATACTGAGAATCGATTATGGTGCATTTTTTGCACCATGAAGGATCCTTCATGGTGCAAAAAAATGCAATATAGATTTTTCGAAAACGATTAATTATGTAGACTACACGTACACACGGCTACACAATTCCAGTTTATCCTGATCTCGCATTGTATAGGATTTCCGTACAATGTGAGGTCAACTTATACTGGAAATGTATAGCTTGATAGCCGTGTGTACGCCTGTTGCGAGTACTACACACCTGACCTTTCGAGGAGCTGTTGTGTTAGCTATAAAAACACGATATCACAAGATCACAAGTCCAATTAAACAATTTTGCAGTAGAACAAAGGAAATCAGAAGTGTCAATGATACAATCTTAGTTGCCGACATGAAAGATAATAACATAATGCAATATAAACATTTTTATCTTTAACAGCATCTTCTCATTGTATCGTGGGTCATTTATAATCGGCCTCACTTCATAATTATTGTTTTAACTCCTGTACCCTGGGACATCACTGTGTACCAAATTTTTCCCAGGAAAGTATTTTCACCAATAATAAACATAGCATAGACGTAACATTGGAAGGTACAGGCCGCAGGAATCCGCTGGATGCGAGAAGCACAGAACCGGTCGAAGTGGCGATGCTTAGGCTCCCCTAAGCCTAGCCCTAAGGACATAGGCCTCCGCCTATGTCCAGCAGTGACGTCTTTCGGTTATAACAGTTTGCCCGACCCGGGAATCGAATCCAGGACCTCATGTTACGCAGTTGTTCGTCCAACTAGGCAGTCAGATGGGAAAATATTCTTGTAAACACATTCATTGTTCAGTAATAGCCATAAAACCACGCGTTACAATCATGATATATAAAATAACTACTCATCGTAAATACTATGTTCATTATGT
This sequence comes from Lithophane semibrunnea, assembly GCA_947363905.1. Lineage (NCBI taxonomy): Eukaryota > Metazoa > Arthropoda > Insecta > Lepidoptera > Noctuidae > Lithophane > Lithophane semibrunnea. The sequence continues at coordinate 12,601,433 of OX376208.1, read as the reverse complement.
ACTTTATTATTCGTGCCACCTGTACGTGAGCACACATATGAGCGCATGAGCAATGTAAGAATTAGAAATAATCTCGATGAGATACGTTAGGAAATATTTTTGAGAACGTAAGTTGGAATCCTAGGTCCATGACGGGCGATAAAACGCACGGTCTCCTAAAAGAGCGGTGGCCGCCAGATAACGGCCACAGGGATGGCTATGATGAAAATAATAGTAGCGGAGTTTGACTTTATAGTGAAAAAAAACCGGCCAATTGCGAGTCGGACTCGCGCATGAAGGGTTCCGTACCATTTTCTATAAAAACGGCAAAAAAATAAAGTTTGTTGTATGTCCCCCTTAAATATTTATTTGATTCGTTGTTGTAGCGGCAACATAAATACATAATATAATTTGTGAAAATTTCAACTGTCTAACTGTCACGGTTCATGAGATACAGCCTGGTGACAGACGGATAGACAGTGGAGTCTTAGTAATAGGGTCCCGTTTTACCCTTTGGGTACGGAACCCTAAAAACGCTCTCTAGGAAAATACACCAACTTACGCACAGTAACGTTTCAGTGACGTCATTCACCGGTAAATTGCGGACGCTATGTGGTGGCCACCGCTCTTCTATTGAACCATAACTTAAGTGATAAACTTCTGTGTTATGGTCGCGAATTTTATTCGGAATTTCTTAGTAGCAGCCCTGAGTATGGACTTGTCCCATGCTATTGTGTCAAGTTGATGTCAAAAGGCTCGCCCACTTGGTCTCTACGGATGATATTTTAAGTTACTGTCACTGTTATTTACTTATTAATTAGTGGTATCCGAATTTGTGTGGGATAACAAAAAAGTGAAAAATGAAAACTTTTTGTAAAAAGTTTTGATTTACAGACCTTTTGAATTCATCCTAAGACATCAAGTTTTCCCAATTGTCTTCATACCACTTTACCATGATCATTGTGTAGGTTATACTCGTAAATCCCCCTCATCATCTGCTTTTCCTTTTCCCAACTATGTTGGGGTCGGCTATCAGTCATACGGGATGCAGCTGAATACCAGTATTTTACATAGAGCGACTGCCTATCTGACCTCCACAACCCAACAGCTGGGCAATACAATACCGACTGTCAAAGATCCACAAAAGACAGCCGGGACCAACGGCTTAACGTGCTTTCCGAGGCACGAAGGAGTCTCGGTATGTAAAGATGGTCATCCATTCACTGACCAACCCCGGCAAACGTAGCTTAACCTGATGAATCGACCCGTGCGGCTGTTATTACTTAGCCACGAACTCCTCGTCAATCCCCATCACGTGTAAATTCAAAATTCAAATCAATCAAAAATAATAAAGGAATTCAATCTACTTTTTGACGGGCAGCCAACTCATATTACCTTTTACAACCACAGACATGTAGCGAGACCAGCGCCAAACCACATCGAGCTATTGCCAACAAAATATAATGTTTATTAATATTGTTAGTATGTGTATTGAGGAACATAAAATTTACTTTATCATAAAAAAACATGACATAACATCGAGCTTATACAAAAAAAAAACTATAACCTAATATTAAAAATGTAGTTTCCGACATGTTATATTGATTTATTTATATCAGTTAATCAGCACTAAACCCTATGAACGTCAAAATTACATAGGTATGTCAGTTTTAAAACAGACACTTTGGCACAATCATAATAGGAAAATATTATGAATCATCGTAAAATGTCACAAATTGACAATTTTTATTAATGATCTGCGTGCGATTCTTATTACGAAATAATTCATAGTTTTGACAGTTTTCTATGGAGATTCGCAAAATGTGTCAAATTAGAGGAATTGCTAACGACAGCTGGAAATTTAGGAAATGAATGAGGAATTGCTAATGTGGTCGTTTTAGGCCCTCAGGGCAGGTGTTTAATAGAGACAAAAGAGATATATTCACTCATACTTTACAATTTAATTTTCAGTCAAAATATAAAACATACAACCCTGCACTTTAGACACATACTATTTTAGACAAACTGAAGACGGTACATTGAATTTTATTTCCATTTGTGTGAACATGGAAGAAACGCGCCTGCAGCGTAAAGACGTTGTAATACTGAAAGCGGGTTTTTAACTGACATCAAAACGGAGTTTCTCAAAAAAAAAAAAAAAAGACACCGAGTTCCGAAATTAAAGTAATATTTTTTTTTTTTCTTGGATGATTTTTTTTTGTAAAAAGTTTTTATTGATTCTATTTTTTCTTGTAAACTTCAACTTGACCGGTGAATGAAAAGTTGCGTGGTAACCAGTTTTCACGGAATGTAATGCGGAGGAGCGAGAAGTTTTGAGTATGAATGTGGATGGCCATAAGAGCAGGGGAAGACCAAAGAAACAATGGATGGAATGTGTGAAAGATCGCTAGAAAGGGGGTGACTTCCGAGATAAAGACTAATGGAGGAGCACGGAAGAAAAGATAATGTTGTACGCAGAAAGTATAATAATGATTACGACCTAAAACTTGTAATTAATTTGATCGTAAATTATACTAACCTAACCTAACGTAAGCACGTAACCAAAGCGGACCAGAGGCTATAGACAAAATCCCTTTTCTGTAAGCGTTAACGCCAACGGAAAGATCAAATTGTATGGAGTTGACATTAGCTTTAGAGATGTCACGTGACTGCTGCTGTCAACTCCATACAATTTGATCTTTCTGTTGGCGTTAACGCTTACAGAAAAGGGATTTTGTCTAGGCCCCCAGCAGCTCCGATACGTCGACTCGGCTACAGCTAGGCGACGCGACGCCGCTATTACGTTTGCCAACTGCTGGCTGACCTGTTGGCAAGAAAAGTGTGCTGCATCTATACTACGACGTATTAATGCCACCATTTTTTCAGTGTTAGTGAGACGGAGCTATACAAGGTCGCTAGCACCATGCTTTTTTCGCAGTGGAATAATGATGGCATTACTTCATAGTCAGCCCCCTGATCTGAACTGCAAACGGTTTTTCTATTGCGCAATATGGAAAACTTACCCATAGTACGCCCACAGTAGTTAAAAAATGGCTGATTACACTCGCGACAATCTAAGAAGTCCGTTTTGACGTTTCGTTCTCGTACTTATAATTAAACGATATGCCTTGAGAATCAGTTGATATAAGTTGTCGATTACAAACTCTCTAAGTATTTTTAATCGATATGTCTCGAGAATCAGTATTTTAGAAACTAATATTTTTTTCATTGCTACACAAAGGATTTTTATAGCTGTCAAAACGGACTTCTCAGATTGTCGCGAGTCTAATTATGAAAGAGACACCTACCCTCTTTTTCATACTTATCTTTCTACCTGTATCTATAATCTTCGTATATCTATAATCTTTTTCAGTTCAGTTCAGTCACAGAATACAACAGAGATACAACCTTCTTATTTACAAACAATGAAATTTACCCGTCCCTCATTTGTTATTTCATTCTTCTTTTATTTTCGGACCCGAAAAGGAAAAACAATGATCCTCGTAACACAATACACCGATACATCAAAGGCTGGTTGTAAACTAAGGCGTAGAATAGTACAAGTACAGAAGGGTTGCTTCATACGAGCGAAAACAGGCGCACGGATACGTAGACACTTATATCTTTATATAACACTAGCGGATGCCCGCGCCTTAGCCCGCGTGGATGTTGGTTATCATATACTAAAACCTTCCTCGAGAACCACTCTATTCATTGGTGAAAACAGCATGAAAATCAGTGTAGTAGTTTTTGAGTTTATCGCGAACAGGACGACAGACAGACGCGGCGGAGGACTTTGTTTTATAATATGTAGGGATAACATCAAACCTGTATTCTCCGGAGGGTTGGGCAGAGGTGTACCTATAAAACATCCACAATTCGCTATCTTTTTATATTTCAGCGTATAATCCGTATTATTTCCGATAGATTATTAAAGACTGGCGAAAAATTGTGAACTCCGACAAACCTTTGTCAATTGCACCATGCACAACTATTTGCATCCATTCGACAGGCTATCGTGTCGAAAAAGACACATTTTGCTAACTTGATTTTCTTTGCCCCGGACAACAACTGACCGAAGAATATCGGTCGTCAATTTGATCTATGCTGAACAGGCTTTGTTTACACTTCCATCAGATACATTTGGAACAGATCATATCTCGATCAATTTCTCTCTGTGTACGTGAAGTGTGGATATGTGTCCGTGCGTTTTCGCTTTGTATGGAGCTGATCTTCTGTATAACTCTTTCTCTGTGACAAAGGAAAAGCAACACATCGCGTGAGAGTATCGTGTAACTGTATTTTGGTTAGGCGTTATCAGTGTTTTTATATTCCTTTGTTTTTGGGAAACTATTCTTACGTGTACAGAACAAAGGGATGTTTTGATGGATGATAGGTTTGATTGCTAATAAATTGGACCGGAATGTTGAAAAACATAATGGCATAAATGATTTATGTAAGTAACCGTTACAAGTTAGTAGTCAACATCATCATCATCATTTCAGCCGAAAGACGTCCACTGCTGGACATAGGCCTCCCCCAAGCACCGCCACTTCAACTGGTTCTGTGCTTCTCGCATCCAGCAGCCTTTACCAGGTCATCGGTCCACCTTGTGGGGGGCCTTCCAACGCTACGTCTTCCGGTACGCGGTCGCCACTCCAGAACCTTTTTGCCCCATCGGCCATCTGTTCTGCGAGCAATGTGCACTGCCCACTGCCACTTAAGTTTGGTAATACTTCGGGCTATGTCGGTTACCATGGTTCTCCTACGGATCTCTTCATTTCTGATTCGATCACGTAGGGAAACTCTGAGCATAGTCCTCTCCATTAATTACCCTTTGGGTGACTTTCAGCCTTCTAATGAAGCCCATTGTGAGTTAGTGGTAGTAGTGAAACCGACTGCTTACAAGCTGTGTGAGTTTATCTTTGAATTGTTATTGTTGTTGTTTTTTTTTGCCAAAAATCCTAGGTTTTACCACTAATACATTGATACTGGCCAGCTGGAATCATATTGTTGTGCCTGATAAGAGACAGAGTTGGTGTGTAAATGAACAAAAATAGTGATTTATGCAACTGTTATATAATAAGGGGTTTAAAACACAAATGTGGGTTTTCACATGAGTGTTTTAGTACCTAATTATTTACAGTTGCATACAAGACTTTATTTACACCCTTGTTATGAATCCCCTCTAAGTTCTTTGTAATACTAATATGGAACAAAAATGGCGGGAAACGACGCGCGTGAATTTGAATTTTTAGAATTCGAATAAACTACAAGTTTTTTTTGTACATGACTGTGTTTTGTTATTCAAACGCGCTTGCATGACAGCGTTAATTTTTTTAAATGAGTTGCGTTATGAAATTTAGTACAACATTATACACACCCGTTTGGATGATATTATAATGGTTACTATGACACTGGTTGTTTTAATGTTGGCAATAAGCTAGCTGTTTCAGAAACTTTTAAAGAGGATTTATAGCATGGGTGTAGATAAAAATTGAAACACACATCCGCTCCGTTTTCCTAATGACCAGTGCTCACACACAGAAGTAGAGAAATGCACACGTAAATGCTGCGGAAAACAGGCGTAAAATAATTTCCGAGGTAAAATTATTAGCACAAATCACAAGTTGCTCTTCCTCTACTGTGTGAGAAGAAATATAGTGGCATCGTACGGAGAAAGATATGGATGTTGCATTTTTACGTATTCAGACGTGCTTTTTTTGTTATTTGAATTGAAATATTCAAAGTCAAATAAATTATTTCAAGTAGGCACATTAGAGGCACTTTTGTACGTCAAAAACAAAGAAATAGAACTGAGGGTCATTCTCTAACTTGAAAAACGTTCACATTCACGTCGCAATCTGTCAAACTTGTCAAAAATGTTGATAAATTGATGGTTTTTTTGACAGATTGCGAATGAGATGCGAATGTGAACGTTCTTAAAAATAAGGGAATTGCCCCACTGATTCTAGTTGCCCCTTCCAAATGGTAGTTTTCGTATGGAGAAGAATGGGCAAGAAACTCCACCTCTTTAAAAAAATGTTTTACAATATTTTGTATACATAAATTATGATGATATTATATCATGTAAAGACGACGCACCTAGAATACGATTAGTGTACCACAATAGGTAAAATGAAATAAAAATGGAGCAATGACAAATCAATTATATGTGATAGATACATGGTGCTCACATATTTACAAACATTGTAACAATATTCCTAACATTTATACAAGTAATACTAATAAGTCAGTGCGTGAGTTAGTTAGTTATTCTCAGGCGTACGACCAACGGCTTTACGTACTTTCCGAGGCACGGGGGTATCACACCGTTATCAGCCCTTGGTCCTACGCCTGATCTCTCTCCGGTGGTCGTGTCGGGTAATCCGACACAGTCCCATCGGACTATGAGAGTGAGGGAAGAGAGAGTGCACTTGTGTCTGCGCAAACACTTGTGCACTATAATATCTCCCGCGCCGAAGGCTAGTCTCCGTTGAGATTAGCCGCCGTGGCCGAAAATACTGTCTGGAGGACTATTATTAGTTATTCTATTTGGCATTCCGTGCTCGCAAGTTAGAAGTTAGTAGGACATTTTTATAATGACCTAAAACACTCTGTCTCCAAATGAATTATTAAGAAAGACGGAGTGTTTCCCCTGACCTCAATGAAAAACTGTTAGTTGTGACCAACCGTGTCGTTTTTCATGTGGACATGGAGGTAAAGTGGTGAGATAAAAATTTTGTATTTTTTTTCAGATATTGAAAAAATTATGCGTCCGCTATATGTTCGTCGAGGAGCTCGTGGCTACATAATAACAGCCACACGAGTCGATCCATCAGGTTAAGCTACGCTTGCCGGGGTTGGTCCGTGGATGGGTGACCATCTTTACATGCCGAGACTCCGCCGTGCCTCGGAAAGCACGTTAAGCCGTTGGTCCCGGCTGTCATTTGTAGATCTTTGACAGTCGTTACGGGTCGTCAGAAGCCCGAAAGTCTGACAACCAGTCTTACCAAGGGGTATCGTATTACCCAGTTACTGGGTTGTGGAGGTCAGATATGCAGTCGCTCCATGTAAAATACTGGTATTCAGCTGCATCCGGTTAGACTGGAAGCCGTCCCCAACATAGTTGGGAAAAGGCTACGCAGATTGATTGCAGATTGATATTGAAAGATAATGCGTTCGCTATTTTTCAAGCTATACAATCTGCATGCCAATGGCGGAGGTTTCACTCTTTCAAGTGAGTTATGAAATTGGGGTGTCACCATCAGACGGGTTTTGAAGGAAATTCATAATCCATTCGTTCAATTTAAGTTAGTGAATTCCGTCTGCTCGGCAACATAAATATCGCAATGAATATTTATGAATTGTCAAAATGGAAGGTCTTGTCATTTCAAGTTTTTTACTGACATCGCGTTGAGGGTACCAGCGATGTCAGTTTAATTTCGAAATATCTATTAACTTGCAAAATATAGAATGAAAGAATGAGAGAAACGGTTACTTGGCACAAAAATACAAACAAAATCATTTAATTTAAACAAAAACGAATTGACTCAAAGTTTTTGTTTGTATAGAGGCTGTGCCAAATAGGTCCGTCCAGTTAAGTATGCCAGACAACTATTGCCTGATGCTGATTCTGTTGAATCTATTGTGAGTCATAAAAGATGAAAACCATGAAAACCAACCAAAGATGAAAAAAAAAAAAGAATAACTATTATTGTAACAGGCAGGTATTTCAAGCCACTCCCGCCACAATCCAGCTTCTAGATAATTCTAGAAGCTTCAACATAATACCCAGCGCGCATGACATATTGTTTGACATCCGTCAAGTGTTCGGCAACTGTGTGGATAAAAAAGAACTATATCTTTGACCCAAAACCCATATGTTTACATATTATAACTGGTGTGTTTGTTAAATTATTATAATAAAAAAATTGTGTCATTGAACTTTATTTTATAGAGTTTATACCGCGAAAATGAATAAAATATTATACTACCCACCATAAATTTGCCAGGCATGAAGTTTATGGTAAACCAGAGCTGAACAAATTTGGCGCCCAACGTGGGGCACGCTCTCCAGTAATTCAATTTTGCGGTTTTGTATTTAAGCTGCGGTCTAGATAAATGAGAGCATAAAAGTGAAGTTTTTATGCACGGTACCGGTATTTGTGGTGTTTTAATTTAAGTAACGGTAATATTTGAATATAATGGGAACAAATCACTGGTAGATTTTAGATCTGCACAAAAATAAAATTCAAGATTAAAATAAACTTTTTGATAAAGATTTACACCATATTTATTGAATTCACCTTGTTATATAACACGGCCCCTGCAGAGTGTATAATGTATGTAATAATAATAATTAAATAAAATATTAATAATTTGCCTACCTACTTAGTCATAATGTCTCCGTTTCGTAGTTGAAATAATGATAAAACACAGATTCTCAATATTTTCAAGTAAATATTTCATCAAATCTTCCAAGCTACTTCGAACAATATAAATTCAATACTTTAACAAATTGCAACTCACTCTTCAATACAATATTGGCGCCCAAATGGGACTTTAAATAAATATGCTCGGGTATGGCATTTTCATAACAAATAACTGTATTTATTACAAAATATCAAAATATTTTTCGTCAAAATTGCATTTGTTGTGAAAACTGGAGCGTAAACTGTGCATTTATTACTTCAATTTTGGCTCTCATACAAAATAATGTTTCTGTTCCAAAGTCGTTACTTGAATGGAATTGTCTGACAACTTATAAGCAAATGATGAGACTGAGTTTTATACAGGGTGAAATTGAATTCATGGGCATCCTCTTAAGGGGTCGTTGTACTCATCATTACGAATAACTTTTGCGTCCATAATACTAATAATAATTAATAATTTGCGTGCATAATACTCTGCGTCCAGCGCTCGGTATGGCAACACATCGTGTTCTGGTTTGCAACTGGTCAATCGTCGTCCTGAGGATGCCTCATTGAGAGGTGAAACACGTGTCGATTTCTTACAGGGTTTTTATGGCTCTTGAAGAATAGTTAAGCGGCATAGGTTAATAAATATATCTATTTTTTTTTTTGCTTAAATGGTTATCATTGTTTATCCAATATTGGTAACTAAGCCTTAGTAACTCATAGATGGCCTAACTAGACAGTTTTGATTCAAATAACAATGCACTCCATCCCATTATCTTACCCTTTAAAAAAAAACCTACTGATTTCAAAATACCAAAGAGTAAACTTTGCTTTGACAATGATAATTCAATTCAGAATCCTACAAATTTTAAATGGGCTGGCCTTAAATGTTAATTAGCGGTAAATACCGCTGTACTTACTCTAAATAAATTGGTCGAAACCATTAATTAAGCATCTTTCTTATCTGTTATAATTTTGGTAATAAATAAACTTAAGGCAATAAATAACAGAAAGAAGGCATTGACGTGTAAAAATTATTGGCGCCCAACATGGGACCGCAATAGATCTAAATACCCACAGAATAATAAAATTAATTTAAGCAAACTTTTATTCAAATAAAAATATAGTAGGTACCTACAAAACTAAAATGATAAGTCTTTATACTCAAAAGTTTCGACTTTTGCTGTGTTAACAGAAATTGTAAAGTAAGTAAGAAAATGGTAGAATAAAAGTAAAAGAATCTGTCCAAAATGTCAGTCACTTGGCTGCATATATGAATTTATTGCAGAATTGCGGCTTGACAAAGCATTTCATTGAAATGTTTATTACTTTCGTTTTCATGAAACGAATATTCATAATACATTCTAGGAATGTTCTAAATCTAAAGTCTGTTTTATTTATTTTGCAGTAACAATACTTTCAGACAAAAAAGCGCGAAAAAGCCAGTAATAAAATAAAATATTGGGTCTTATTTTACGTATTATCTTCAATGAAGTCTGGGGCGAACCTATCAAATAAATGAGATTCTCCCAAAACCACTCCTGTAAAGTAATTGGAAAGGGTGTTGAACAATAAATAAGTCATTTGTTTCTTTGCAACGCAAAGATAAAACTTACAAGTCAGTTTTCGTAGAACATCTTTAGACATGCAATAAGTACTTATTTAAATGTCATCATCATCATCATCATCATTTCAGCCGAAAGACGTCCACTGCTGGACATAGGCCTCCCCCAAACACCGCCACTTCGACCGGTTCTGTGCTTCTCGCATCCAGCGGATTCCCGCAGCCTTTACCAGGTCATCGGTTCACCTTGTGGGGGACCTTCCAACGTTACGTCTTCCGACACGCGGTCGCCACTTAAGTTTGGCAATACTTCGGGCTATGTCAGCTACCTTAGTTCTCCTACGGATCTCATTATTTTCATATTCATATTCGATCACGCAGGGAAACTCCGAGCATAGCCCTCTCCATTGCCCTTTAGGTGACTATGTTTCAGTGCCATAAGAAAAACGTGTGAATCTCTTTAAAAATTAATTGAATATTCAGGAAAAATTACAAATTACACCCCATGGTATAAGCCCATTTAAAAAAATAAGTGCAAAGATTCGCGCCCTGAGGGTTCCGTCTCAAAGCTGCCCGAATTTACAATTCCGAATTGAAGAACAAACTTGACTTTGAACTTGGAAAAAAGTTTCGATAGAGTATAGAATAGACAGATTTTGATTAAATAAAGACTAAAATGTTACTTCAAGATTTTATGGCTTATAATTTCCGATACCGTTTGGGAAATTGACGGGCAAACTTAACTTTGCAGTTAAAAAAAGTTCTCCCATATTTGATCGTTCTTCGTCTTGATAGACTGACAACCCTAAAAAAGATTATTATTAAACCAATCAATTTCGTATTTTTTATTTGTGTAGTTAATTTTAATTTGTATAGTTAGTCCTTTAATTAATTACAGGTTATGTTCCTCATAAAAAATATCAATTTCTGTATTCCCAACACCTAATTAATTAATTTATTTATTTGTCATTGCTCCATTTTTAATTCTTTTTTTTTTACCTATTGTGGTACAGTAATTGTATTCTCGGTGCATCGTCTTCACATGTAATTATATAATTGATGTATACCAAATACTGTAAAACATATATATTTTTTTTAATTGAGTAACGGTGGAGTTTCTTGCCCATTCTTCTCCATACGAAAACTACCTTTTGGAAGGGGCAACTAGAATCAGTTCTATTTCTATGTATTTGACGTTCAAAAGTGCCTTTAATGTGCCTAGTTGAAATAAATTATTTGACTTTGACTTTGACTTTAAAAAGCAACAAAGCCCTGATTCAATAAAATCTAAACATAAAACAGAATTAACTTCGATGTATTTCACTATAAAACAAAAACTTTCCCTACATTATCCTCTACCAGTAACGTCGGAGATTCGAGAACTAATAAAAAAAACGGCTGTATATCGTCTGTGGACCCGCCATTTTGGGAAAATAAAGTAAAGATGGCAGCAATAAGGAGGGATTACTGTCCGAGAATGTATTGTGCGAAGGAAATTGAGGGTTCTATAGTTTATTTGTAGACTTGTTTAATGCTGTGAATAAGATATTCGTCATGCAGTAGATCAATCAATCTGCCTAGCCTTTTCCCAACTATGTTGGGATCGGCTTCCAGTCTAACCGGATGCACAACCCAGTAACTGGGTAATACGATACCCCTTGGTAAGACTGGTTTTCGGGCTTCTGACGACCCGTAACGTCTGTCAAAGATCAAACTCAAACTCAAATTCTTTATTGCATTCATGTGTACAACAGCTGTTACATAGATAAATAAAGTAAGATCCAACATGAAACCCAGTTATGGCACGGCTACATAAAAAATTGGACAAAACAAGCATCCAGTGATTAGGTACACTGGATTGCAAGTTTGTTAAACAAATATAATTATTATCGATAATATTACCTACTAGTATTAGGTTTATGTAGTTATTCTAATTAATAGTAGTTATCCACGAATGACAGCCGGGACCAACAGCTTACCGTGCTTTCCGAGGCACGGGGCGTCTTGGTAGGTATGTAAATATGGTCACCCATCCACCAACCAACCCCGGCAAGCGTAGCTTAATCTGATAGATCGACCCGTGCGGCTGTTATTACTTAGCCACGAGCTACTCATGCAGTAGTTTTTACCTATACCTTATAAACGAACCCACCCACCGTTTACCTAACTTATTTAGCACGTGTTCAAAGAAAAATTGGTTTATTTGTTACAACTAATGAACCCAGTTTACTTTCTTTCTTTATGTTACTGACTATTAACCACGCAGTAGGGAAGTAGAAAACAAAAAAACTGAACATTAAAAACATTTTAAAAGGCTACTTTGCCATAGGGAAGTTTAGAATGGAGGTCTGCGTGTAGTTTCACTCGATTACCTATGTAAGTAACATAGGGGCATAGTAAATATCCTTCTTATTCAATTTATAAAATATCTTTCAAATTGGTCCAAAAATGGAGGAGGAAATAGACGAGAGCCGAACCTCGAATTATGACTTTTTGTATTTACACAGAATATTTCTAAAACCTTTATTTGAAATTCGGAAGCGTTTTTCACACATCTTTATGTGGCCTTTTTTTTTGTTTTGTGGGTGGGAAATCATCCAATGACTTCTCCCACTCTGGGTGGAGCGGAAGGGCGTGTCAGACTTTTACTGACTGAAACCCACCCGTATTCCTTCAGTTGCCTGTTGCCAAGGTCCCGGTATCCCTTTCGGACCAACCCTGGCAGGGTCTACATGTGGCCTAGTTTCCAATTTAACCGGACCTTTTTTCCGACTCAACCCTAAATTAGGTTTACCTCATCCTAAGGGTTCTCTGTCACCGAAATTACCTACTAACACGATTTCATGTCCTCACACCTTACCTAACTTAATTTTCCATTTTTTTTTGTCATAAGGCTGACTATCCACGAGGGCGGAGAGGAGAGGAGCGGGGAATCGTAGCGAGGAAGCGGAGCGGGGAAGCGGAGCGCGGAAACGGAGCGGGGAAACGGAGCGGGGAAGCGGAGCGGGGAAGCGGAGCGGGGAAGCGGAGCGGGGAAGCGGAGCGGGGAAGCGGAGCGGGGAAGCGGAGCGGGGAAGCGGAGCGGGGAAGTGGGAATGGGGAAGCGGAGCGGGAAAGCGGAGCGGTGAAGCGGAGCGGCAAGCGAAAATCTCCCGCCGCCCGCTCAAATTACTCGTCGTGTGAACTCGGCCTAGCTCCGCACAGTCCGCAACTCCGCTCCACACTGCCTCGCTCAGCATCAATACACAGCCACAGTCCGCAACTCCGCTCCGCTCCGTCGCCTCGCTCCGCACGCATAGTCACGCAGCCAGGATGGCCCTTTTGTCTCTCGTCTCACATAATTCGTTCACATCACAATCAACAGGGTACATGCACTAATTATCGTCTGTTGTGTGAGGACCTAAACCAACAAGGTCCACTGTATAAAGGTATTATAATTAAGTGCAAGAGTCCGTTTGTTTAGTAATGCCCTCGTGTAATTAAGTTGCCAAGTCATTTTGTACGGTTTTCGGACATAGGTATGAAGATATCCTTTGAGCATATTGTTGGAAGATAAATCGACGTAGCCTATACAAGGGTTAACCAAGTTTGATGGATGAGCACCGTTTCATCAAGAACTAGATTCGGTTTGGTACACATAGGTGTTACTAGTATAAAAATTAGGTTGTGCTGTCACTTCATAATTATATCGACGGCCACGGATAAAGGCAGGCAAGGCTAGAGGCAGCGGTAGTTACAGCGTAAAATGTTAATTTTCATCAAGTTTCATACATATTATCATTCTGCCAAGCCTTTTCTCAACTATGTTAGGGTCGGCTTCCAGTCTAACCGGATGCAGCTGAATACCAGTATTTTACATGGAGCGACTGCCTATTTGACGACCCAGTAACTGGGTAATATAATACCCCTTGATACGACTGACCATACGTAACACATGACACTAAAATCAACTCGCGTATTAAGTGACTAAAGATTCTAACAGACAGGCGCGACGCGACAGTGCAACGCGATTCTGGCAGAGAAATGATGTTTTTATAGAAATTGTTCTACTAGAGTCATGTCGGGCTGTCGCGTCGCGCCTATCTGCAGCTTAAGGGCCATAGTTTCCTGACTGACTTT